>JAVGWX010000016.1:68786197-70146197 GCA_036924085.1 Ariolimax columbianus
TTAGAGTCAATAATCAAAGAAAACATTGTAATGCATTTAGACAAATTTAATCTAATTAGAAATAGTCAGCATGGGTTTACTAGAGGGAGATCATGCTTAACAAATCTATTAGAATTCATGGAGGAGGTTACTAAAATCATAGATAAAGGGGAGCCAGTGGATGTTATTTATCTAGACTTTGCAAAGGCTTTTGATAGAGTACCTCATCAAAGATTATTTCGAAAGTTAAAATCACATGGGGAAGTTGCCAAATTGATTGAAAATTGGTTAACGGGAAGAAGGCAGAGGGTGGGCATCAATAAGGAGTACTCTGAGTGGTGTGAAGTGAAAAGTGGTGTGCCACAGGGCTCGGTTTTGGGACCAATTTTGTTCTTGATATATATAAAGGATTTGGACATTGATATAGGATCCATGATTGCAAAATTTGCTGATGACACAAAACTATGCAGTAGTGTCTCATATAAAGCGGAAGTGGATATATTGAGGTCGGATTTAGATAAAATTTGAGAATCGTCTGTAAGCTGGCAAATGGAGTTTAATGTAGATAAATGTACAGTCATCCACATGGGTAGATCCAATATGGAACATAATTACAGAATGGGAGAAAACAATATCAGAAAGATAGATAAGGAAAGGGACTTAGGGGTTATAATAGATCATACAGGAAAGGTGAGTGAGCAAGTTAAGGTAGCATTGAAACGGTAAATGCAATGTTAGGTATGATAAAAAGAAATATTAAACAAAGGTGCAAGGAAGTGATCGTCAAACTGTATAAAGCTTTAGTTAGACCAGTATAAAGACGTTAAGTTAAGTTAGGACACAGAAGCTGTTAAGATCAGAAAAGCAAGCACATAACTTTATTCAGTTAATCAGAAATTCAGCTACAAGTTAACTTAGCTTAACTTAACTTAACGTTTTTATACTGATTTAGAAGACCCTGCAGAGTCTGTATACAACCAGTTACATTTACATCACCTTGCTCTAAAAGCTATGCGCATCCAGTTTATTCGTAGATGCATTAACTGTCTCTGCCTCCACTAACTCCCCTGGCAATGCATTCCAAGCAGACACCACTCTCTGACTAAAAAAATATTTCCTAATATCTAACCTGGACCTCTCTTTAGTCAGCTTGTAGCTATTCCCTCGTATTATTGTAGGTGGCTGTATTTTAAAAAACTTGTTATAGTCTAATTTATCGATTCCTCTGATCATCTTATAAACCTGCATTAAGTCCCCACGAATTCTTCTCTCTTCGAGACACTGTGGGCCGGTTTTTCTGAGTCGTTCCTCATAACTGTAATTCTGGAATCCCACTATCATCTTTGTCGCTCTTTTGTGTATTCTTTCTAGCATGTTTATGTCCCCTCTATGATAAGGACTCCACACCTGTACACAGTTTCCAATCTAGGTCTAACTAAAGCTTTATACAGTTTGACGATCAGTTCCTTGCTCCTATGTTTAATATTTCGTTTTTACATCCACTTCCGCTTTATATGAGACACTACTGCATAGTTTTGTGTCATCAGCAAATTTTGCAATCATGGATCCCATATCAATGTCCAAATCATTTATATATATCAAGAACAAAATTGGTACCAAAACCGAGCCCTGTGGCACACCACTTTTCACTTCACACCACTCAGAGTACTCCTTATTGATGCCCACCCTCTGCCTTCTTCCCGTTAACCAATTTTCAATCCATTTGGCAACTTCCCCACCTATTCAATTTGATTTTAACTTTCGAAATAATCTTTGATGAGGTACTCTATCAAAGGCCTTTGCAAAGTCTAGATAAATAACATCCACTGGCTCCCCTTTATCTATGATTTTAGTAACCTCCTCCATGAATTCTAATAGATTTGTTAAGCATGATCTCCCTCTAGTAAACCCATGCTGACTATTTCTAATTAGATTAAATTTGTCTAAATGCATTACAATGTTTTCTTTTATTATTGACTCTAACAATTTACAGACTATGCTCGTTAAACTCACCGGTCTATAATTTGCTGGATCTGATTTTTTGCCTTTTTTGAATAAGGGGATCACTCCTGCATCTTTCCAATCCCGTGGAACAATCCCTTTTGTAAGTGATTGAGAACATAATTTAGCCAATGGTACAAATAAAACACAGCAGTAATCCATAAAGCTATAACCTTACAGTGAAATGCAAAGACGGGATCAAGGTGGTGTACAGTAAATGAGCTGCAGCTATCAGTCACTCAAAACTGACTGCTAGCGTCAGGGCCAGTTGATCAAAACTGCCAAACCCTTTCTACACCTCCACGCGGTGATTCTGCAAAACAGGCTGTAACATGGCTGACTGACTATAGAAGGATTCGAAAAGGGAAGGCTAGCCCGGAATCCAAAAATGTCTGCTAAAGACGGATGTGTCGGATCGAAAGGTGGATATATCACAATCATGCTGTAAACTACGACACAACGCCTCCCGTTCTCTGCGCTACATGTTGGTACTTGCATAGTCCTTTTCTTGGCTTGGTAGCGGGAGTGAGAGAACGTTCAGGGCTTGGTAGCGGGAGTGAGAGAACGTTCAGGGATTGGTAGCGGGAGTGAGAGAACGTTCAGGGCTTGGCAGCGGGAGTGAGAGAACGTTCAGGGCTTGGCAGCGGGAGTGAGAGAACGTTCAGGGATTGGTAGCGGGAGTGAGAAAACGTTCAGGGATTGGTAGCGGGAGTGAGAGAACGTTCAGGGATTGGCAGCGGGAGTGAGAGAACGTTCAGGGCTTGGCAGCGGGAGTGAGAGAACGTTCAGGGATTGGTAGCGGGAGTGAGAGAACGTTCAGGGCTTGGTAGCGGGAGTGAGAGAACGTTCAGGGATTGGTAGCGGGAGTGAGAGAACGTTCAGGGCTTGGCAGCGGGAGTGAGAGAACGTTCAGGGATTGGTAGCGGGAGTGAGAGAACGTTCAGGGCTTGGTAGCGGGAGTGAGTTAACTTTCAGGGCTTGGTAGTTTAAGAAAGAATGACGAAGACGAAGTGGAAAAAGAAGAAGAAAAAAAAGAAGTAAAAGATGAAGAAAAAGATGAGGGAAAAGAAGAAGATAAAGAAGAAGAAGAAAAGAAGAAGATAAAGAAAAAGAAGAAGAAAAAGAAACGAGAAAAAGAAAAAAAAGAAGAAAAAGAAAAAGATAATAAGATGTAAAGGCAACGACTCAGATATTAATTCAGCAGCAGAAATAAAAACAGACATCGATACTTCAATAAAGATATTACACAAATTCTTTGACAAAGAAAAGAAATACCAGACGACTGGAGATACGGCTTTATAGTCAAGTTGTCGAGAAAGTGAGTTCTGCACACAAGTATACAAATTATAGAAGATATCGTCATGATATTATTAGTGCTTGAAAAAAATTGAACAGGACAAATACAAGAGAGATTAAAGGAGTCAGTAGAGAAGAAACTCAGAAAATAACAGAAAGGCGTGTGCTCATCTGCAGACCATACAGCTACATTGTGACTAATAGTTGTGCAAAGTGTGAAATGGAACTCACCACTTTATATCGGTTTTGTGAACCATGACGAGGCAGTTGGCAGATTAGACAGAGAATTGCTCTGGAAGTTGCTCAGGCATTATGGTGTGCCCCAGAAGTGCACTAACATAATTAAGCAAACGTTTGAAGGCATAGAACGTAGAGTTCTACATAAAGGTCTGCATTCCTAGTTTATTGAGCTAAAAACTTGTGCGCGACAGAGCTGTCTATTATCACCATTTCTCTATTCGCTTGGTATTCTGAATTATGAAGGCAGCATAAACTAACACAAAGGGCATTCGATGAGATCTAAACAACGCCATGATATGTACTTTGCGATGATTTCGGTCTTTCGCCAATAATTGTAATCAGATACAAAACCAAAAAAAAGAAAAAGAAGTATATTGGATAAGGAGCGATGAAACTGATAGTGGTATTACATAATTTTAGTTGTGATGAAAGACTAAGAAAAACCGGCCAACAGTTTCTAGAAAGGAGAAAAATTCGAGGTGATTTAATACAGGTTTATCAACGAAACGGATATATTAGACTATAACAAGTTTTTAAAAGTACAGCTGCCTACAAGAACAAGAGGTCACCGCGACAAATAAATTAATGAAAGGTCTAGATTAGATTCCAGAAAAGATTTTTTTATCCTTCGATCATTGCTCATTTAGACCAAGACTCCAGATTCTCTACTTCTTCACCCATTGTTCTAGACCAAGATTCTAGATTCTCTACTTCTTCGACCATTGCTCTAGACCAAGATTCTAGATTCTCTATTTCTTCACTTATTGCTCTAGATCAATATTCTAGATCAAGATGCTGAGCAGCGCATGAGCTGCAGTAGTCAGCTACCCATAGCTGACTGCTAGCGTCAGGACCAGCGAACCATAGCTGCCAAAACCCTTCTACACCTATACGTGGTGATCCTGGATAACAGGCTGCAGTAGGGCAGACTGGCTAAGGAGAGGGGATCGAAGAGGGAATGCTAACCCGGTATTCAAAAATGCTTGTTGAAGTCGGATGTGTTGGACCGAAAGGTGCAAATATCGCAGCCAAGCTGTAAACTACAACACAACTCATTCCGTTCTCTGGACTACATTCTGCTACTTACCCTTTCAGGGTTTGGTAGCGGGAGATTGAGAACGAAGAAGAAGAAGAAGAAGAAGAAGAAGAAGAAGAAGAAGAAGAAGAAGAAGAAGAAGAAGAAGAAGAAGAAGAAGAAGAAGAAGAAGAATATTCTAGATTCTCTACTCCTTCAACCATTACTTTAGACCAAGATTCTAGATTCTCTACTTCTTCACTCATTGCTCTAGACCAAGATTCTAGATTCTCTTCTTCTTCACCGATTGCTCTAGACCAAGATTCTAGATTCTCTACTTCTTCACCAATTGCTCTAGACCAAGACTCCATAGTCTCCATTTTCAGGGTCTCAATGCCACCTTGGAGTTTCTTGGCATAAGCCGCATCATCTCCTCAGATTCGTATGATGGATGCAAGTTGTCTTGAAGTATATGGACTGCGTCCATGTATGTAGTAACATAGGCTGGTGGTATATATCTTGAATTTGGTACGCAGGTGGTGTCTCATTTTGTTGTGGTCAGTTCGGAGACGAAGTTTGATAACTTGATTTTTTCTGAACAGTTGGTAGCTTCCGTCATCTGTGAGTTTGTGTGTGTGTGAGTTGTTCCTCCTGCCACTTTACATTGTCATCATCATCATGCAGCATGTCATTTATAGCACGTCGCTCCCATCACAGTCTGTCTGAAAGAAACTCGTTCCCTTGCCAAAACTCCAGCCTCCGCCACAATCATACCCAGGTATTCCTGGATATTTTGGTGCCATCCTCTTCTTGGTCTACCCCTTTCCTCTTTTGCCTGGCACCATACCTTCCATTACCGTTCTCTCAAGACCATTGTGTCTCTTGATGTGACCAAAGTATTTGCGTTTTCTAGCCAAAATGGAATTGATAAAGCAGTTCTCCGCTATGCTCATCTCTTGCCGAATCTTTACATTTGTTTTTTCTCTGTCCAGGATATTCTGAGGATCTTTCTGTAACATTTTGACTCGAGGGATTCGATTCTTTGTCTAGAAATTTTGGTAATCGTCCATGATTCGCAGCCATGAGCTGCCCCTGAAAAATAAAGGCTCTCAATATTTGTACTTTTATCATTGTGTGCATTGTATTGCTCTTTAATTGTGGCTTTTCATCTTCATAGTTGACCCGGAATTCTTCCTGTTCCTGTTTTGCTCACTCATTGGCTAGATTGTTGGCCACCTCATTTGCCTCGATGCCCTAGTGTGATGGTATCCACTGAACCACAGCTTTCTTGAACTAAAGAGAAATGTTAGCCAAGGCTGCCCTCGTAGCATTTAATTCAATGTTCTTATGGGATTTGAGTGCCGTTATGGCTGACTGTGCATACGTTAGTATAACGATTGTACAAAGCATCTTGGTTATGTGTTGTAGGGTAATTTATATCGCAAACTAGAGAGCTTCTATGTCGGCTCTGAGATTTTATTATAGCTTGCCTGTGGCAATGTTTACTGGCTACTTTTTCCCTATTTTATTTATCTGATCACGACTCCCACCTTATCCGTCCTGGGAGGGAGGGATGAGGTAATGTAGCTGAGCCATCTGTACAGGCATTTGTCCACCTGTCTAGTGTGAATCGCTGTGGTCAAGACGTCATGGTACTCGCTTCTCAAAGCCATGAAAAGAAACGGTGGGCGATCGAATCCCGAAAGTAGCTGAGCCATCTGTATATGCATATGTCCACCTGTCTGCTGTGAGTCGCTGTGGTCAAGAGGTCAGGTACTCGCTTCTCAAAGCCATGAAAATAAATTTTGGTCGATCGAATCCCGAAAGTTTTCAAGTGACCACTGGTCTTACGGATGGTGGGACCAGAATGTCTGCATCCTGAGTTACATCCAGTCGTCTCGACATATTCTTGCCACTGGACCAAGGTAGCTCGAATCTAGAGAGTGAGGTTGAAGACCATCGTAGTTTCTTCTTCACTATAATCCAAATACAGCTCAAGTTACATCATCAAAACAACACCCCATGACGATGTCAGCATCGTCGCCTGCGATGGGTAACTAACTGAATAACTAGAGCGACGAACACAATTGATGACATGTATTGACAAACTAAGCCTGACTAGGTTTGGGCGTAGTGTTGTCTTTGGTTGTATTTTTTGGTTTCTTTGTTTGTGTTCGCCTTATCTTTCTATTTCCCAAGGCGGTATGCGTTGCACCATGTTTTTATTTTGCACCTGTCAGCTAAGTGCATCCGACTTCGATATTCATTTTATATAAGGGTCTTCTTCTTCCTGCATTTTCAAAGGGTTTACTTCCCCAGTGTAACAGCCGGTGCTGTGATTGTGTAGCCGAACCCAGGACCTTTGAGCTGTGATCAGGGTCACTTAAAACACCAGTTCATTCCGTTCCCTCAAGTCGTTTGTAAGTATTAGAAGAATGTCCTGAAATCTAAATGTAAAAGTCTATATAAACAGTCAAAACGACTTCACATCAATAAAACGACCAACTTCAGCTGTTAAAAAAACATGACACATATACAACACGACTTCTCCTACTTCCCCTAGGTCCAGGTAATTGGTCATACCAGATCTGTAGTCTGGCCGCCAGCTCCAAGTTCACAGTCTTTTCTAGGTCTGGACGGCAACTGCATAATTTGTCTCAGCTCTGCTCCCTCTGACCAGGTTTGTCGTTGTAGGCCTTTGTGGGCTGGGCAGTCTTATGGGACATGGTCTGGTATCCCGGCTCTACAAAAACACTAGTTTGTGGAACATGTTCTGGTGTCTGTATCCCGGCTCTACAAGAACACTAGTTTGTGGAATATGTTCTGGTGTCTGTATCCCGGCTCTACAAGCACACGAGTTTGTGGGACATGTTCTGGTGTCTGTGTCCCGGCTCTACAAGCACACTATTTTGTGGGACATGTTCTGGTGTCTGTATCCCGGCTCTACAAGCACACGAGTTTGTGGGGCATGTTCTGGTGTCTGTATCCCGGCTCTACAAGCACACGAGTTTGTGGGACATGTTCTGGTGTCTGTATCCCGGCTCTACAAGCACACGAGTTTGTGGGACATGTTCTGGTGTCTGTATCCCGGCTCTACAAGCACACTATTTTGTGGTACATGTTCTGGTGTCTGTATTCCGGCTCCGGGCGCACACTAGTTTGTGGGACATGTTCTGGTGTCTGTATCCCGGCTCTACAAGCACACTAGTTTGTGGGACATGTTCTGGTGTCTGTATCCCGGCTCTACAAGCCCACTATTTTGTGGGACATGTTCTGGTGTCTGTATCCCGGCTCTACAAGCACACTATTTTGTGGGGCATGTTCTGGTGTCTGTATACCGGCTCCGGGCGCACACTAGTTTGTGGGACATGTTCTGGTGTCTGTATCCCGGCTCTACAAGCACACTAGTTTGTGGGAAATGTTCTGGTGTCTGTATCCCGGCTCTACAAGCACACTAGTTTGTGGGACATGTTCTGGTGTCTGTATCCCGACTCCCGTTTGTGTAGGATTTTTTGATCCGGTGAAGGTGACTGAATAGTCTACAGTGCTTTGTTGTTTTCAAGCAGAACAACGTACCTTGTTTGTGTCTTTAAAGTTGGCGAATTTGGTCAGGTCTATTGTTCAAATCCTATTCTTCTTTCACATGTAGTGGTTTTTGTGGTCAAACAAATGCCTGCAATGAGTAGGTTATGCTTTTGTACGCCCTGTAAAAGATGTCAAGTTGCGGGTTACAGTAGCTTTCCACACATCCCGAGCGTGCTGATAAAGGTGGACCATGGTTCTCTAGGCGGTTGTGCTATGCTTGGCTTTACCTGATTGTCACTCACTACTGTAAGGATCATGTCGATCCCTCAACTCGTTGGCCATGAAAACAGCCCGTTCGTAGGGAGGACTACTAGGAAGCCGAGGTAAGGATCTTGACCAGTATATTTTGTCTTCCTCCCCCACAATGGTTGGGAAAGTCCGTTTTGCCATCTCGATATAGCACTGTGTAAAGCCATTGCTCAATGTTTCTACCACCGCTGGACAGATCATCGGTTCCCTCGTTCCGCCCTCTTCTTCTGTGTTCATTCTTAATGTACCGCTATGAAAAACCCTACACTAGGATTATCAAGTATCAGGGTGTACTCCGTAGAACTGAATGCTTTGTGTTGCTAGCTTACAGCTTGACATCCGTCGTCGGCGGGTCGTTCCTTGCAATTACACAGTGGCTGCGTAGCCAATGTAGGGCAACCGTTGCGGACCTTTTGGAAAATGTTCATTATAGTTATTATTTCCGGAATCATGTGTCAATGTCAATGAAGATGACAAAGTCCCCCAGATGGTCCAGGAAACAGAATTGTATCTCCAGATGTTTTCTAGCGACGTAAGTGGAAAGATGAGATGAATTGATTATTGTCATAAGTTCTTCCTGGGCCGTGTTCTGACACGATGAAATTTAGCAGATATCAAAAAGTCGCTTCAGCTCGGTTAAACAAGGCCAACAGATCGCAAAGGAGACATCAAATCGCCGTAAGGCACTCCTAGTGCGTGTAAAGTAACTCACGCTAACTGCCACATCCCCCTATCAACCACTCCTCTTACCCCCCCCCCCCTTTACAATCCCCACCCCCACCGACCCCCGGAAACCAGGGACACACGCTAATCGGCTGGCTGTAAAAATCAAATTTGATAAATTAGAAATATTGTATTGCGAAGCGGAGGCAGTGAGGTCCCCCTCGGGAGAGATTCTTTTTAGAGAGCATAGCGCTTTAAATATTTGCACATTGTGCGCAAATTTCCCGAGAGTGCGCAGCGACGCGGCTTCTGAGGCCATGCGGACGCGCATTCAGGGGTGGATAACTCCCAGATAACTGAGTGAGCACACACCAACACCGGACAGCAAACTGACATAATTAAATTATCGCTTTCCCAAGATCGTTATTCATGCTTTCAGACCATCATCCCGTTTCAATACTGGCTCGGCTACCATGGTCTGGTAATGTGCAAAAAGTGGGAGCCGGATTTTCTTTTTCTTATCTCGTTTCTTTTAATTTTTGTGTATGGCTTGTTTGTTGGTTATTGTGTTTGATTTCGGTGAAGAAAAATAAGAGACACGCTTACGTTCCAATCTACAACATTGTATGCTTGTTAGCGTGTGTTTTATGTGTGCTCGTCTCATAAATGGAATGACATCAGATAACAGATGAACTATACTGAGACTACAGTAGATGAATAATGAAAATAATATAAGTGATTTTGTTTTCTTCTTCATTGGCGTACGTCCTGAATAGGACGTTGTGTCGTAGTTTACGACGAGGCTGCGATATCTTCTCTTTTTGGCCCGATTCAGCAATTTTTATGTGACTTTTTGGATACCGGTTTTTTCCTCCCAATACGATCCCTTTTCCCTCAGCCAAACTAAACTAGGGCAGCCAGTTTCCAGGGCCACCGGCTAGAGTCGGAATAGGGTATTTGTCAGCAGTGATTCGCTGACCCTGAAGCAAGCAGCTAAATATGAATCCCTATCTGCTGTCAGCTCATTCACTGTGCCCCTATAATGGTATTTTAGAACAATCACATAAGATTAATCAGATGCACATACGCATCGATACAGTGGACAATATGCCCATATTACAAACATAAATATATATATATATATATATATATATATATATATATATATATATATGCACGCATCGATACATTGGCCAATACGTCCACATTACAAACATATACACACACGCATAGATACAGTGGACAATATGCCCATATTACAAACATATATACACACGCGTCGATACATTGGCCAATACATTCACATTTCAAACATATACACAGACGCATCCATACACTGGCCAAAGACGTCCTGATATCGCACAAATTACTACGGTCTGTGCTGAAATGGGGCGTTTCTTCGCCATTAGAATCCAGAGCGGCAAACCTTTAATCAAACATTAATTTAAATGCAAACTTTAAAAAAAACACAATATATGATTGATAAATTTACCGAGTTCTGGCAGAGTCTTATATAAACGTATATACATGTACTGCATATCCGAATCTCATAGAGACGGAGTCAGAAATCGATTACAGTGCATTTCAACACTGACCATGCATGTACAATAGCCATATTACACGAAGGTCTACTCAGTAGTAAACTGCAACCTGCTGCATTAGAGTTCAGGAGAATAACAACACAATGTGGAAGCGAGCCTGTTATATACTGACAACATGTGGTGGTCGTAATAATACGAGGTGTGTTCAAATGAAACCTGCCAAGTGGATTTATTACAAACATATGAAAGGAACATCCGCAGGTGTAGCAGAATTAAACATATAAATTGTTAGGAAGCAAGCATGCTTCTTCTTCTTCTTCTTCTTCTTCTTCTTCTTCTTCTTCTTGCTCTTCTTCTTCTTCTTCTTCTTCTTCTTCTCCTTCTTCTTCTTCTTCTTGCTCTTCTTCTTCTTCTTCTTCATCGTACGCAGTCAGACAGTAACCATTATTTTTTCAAAAAAAGCAGCCGTCATCCTGAGGCTGTCGCCACTGCCATAGAGCTTGTCTAGTGGTCCCACTGGTGATGGCCACATCTGCTCTCTCTGATCCTCGTATGTCGGGCAGTTCTGCAGCAGATGCTCAGCGGTCATTTTACCGGTACCACACGGGCATTCGTCGGTACCACCTATCTTCAATTTGTTGAATAGGTGGTACCTCAGTCTATTGTGGCCAGTGCGACGTCTGAAGACCACGACCTGCTCTCTTCTGTTCAACTGGTAATAGGCATCGTTTTTGGTGTAGCCGGTATGTTCAGTTTCCCATTTGGTGATGTATCTGGCTTTAATAAGCCGTTTTGACTCTTCGTACGTCATACTAGTATCTGTTTGTGGTAGTCTTGCACCTTCTTTTGCCAGTCTGTCTGCCTCCTCGTTGCCTTGGATGTTGCAGTGTGATGGGACCCACTGTACCACTACCCTTTTTGGTGCGGACTGCTGGCATAGTTGACAGAGTGCTGCTCTTTAGTCATTTAGCTCAGTGTTTTTCTGGCTTTTTAGCGCTGTGACTACGGCCAGAGCATCTGTAAGCAGGACTGTATGGCTTTCATTTTCTTTATGTGTCACCATTTCTTCCACTGCCGCCCTCAGTGCCTCTGCCTCCGCTCTGATATTGCTGCACCGGGGTTCGTTAGAAAAAGTCGCCATAGGCATTTAGACACGCATCCCACTGATTGGGTAGACGGCGGATGTCGTTCGAGAAAAGTGACTTTGGTTGCACATTGAACCATATAATCACCGAGGCTATGACGTCTGCATCAGGGTCAAGTCGTTGTTCTTTTAGAAATATTTGTTAAAGGTTCCGAGCAAATGAAAGTCACATGGTGACAGATTCTCCGCTAGCGAACGTAAGCTCCGGCGACGGTCCACCCGTATTGCTGCATTAATTTCGACGATAACTTCTTCTGTTGCAACAATATGCGCCTGCCCTGGTCGCGCAAGATCTATCGTTAACTGACGTCCTTCCCAAAATATCCGTGCCAAGTCCGTTGCTGTTCTCTTCGACCCACTTTTGTCACTACACTCTGCATTTTGCGATGAATGTCGACTGGTCGACAACCTTATACTGTTAGGAACTGAAACACCGCTCGCTAATCAACCCCGGACAGATTCCGTATCGCACCATCCATTTTCTCAACGGTCTCTAGCGGAACCAATGAATGCGAGGACAATGAACACGTACACACTTCAACATTACTATGTGCTTATCATGTCATATATGACGTCATAATGCTCATAGCGCGTATGTCAACGTTTCATTTGAACACGTCACTTATTCGCGTATTTCAAAAATACCATACAGTGGTAGCTGGCTTGTAACAACCTGACAGGCGAACAGATAGAGCTTTGCTCTGCTGTTCCGACAACTTCTGTAGCTTTCCTTGTCCCAAATGTATCGGTATTACCTTTCCCTTGGAGCAATGAAAGCAGACCGAGATAGGAACCATACTGCATGGCTAACACATGGTCTCAATATTTCTGCCCGGTCTTCGTGCTAAAAGCACAATTACTTAATTACTTTTGTCTGACAAGACGAAAAGAGCCAATAATGATGTGTATATATATATATATATATATATATATATATATATATATATATATATATATATATATATATATATATCTTGATCTTGGTGACCAGTTCCTCAACGGAACTGCGTATCCCAACTTCGTCTCTAGCGGATACTGTCTTGGGCCGCCGAAGTCCAGTGTGTAGTAAGCCCTTATCTAGAGGCGTTTCGGGTGATGTTGCGCAAAGTAACGGAGTCTGACCAACGTATTGGTGGTCTTCCTCGCGGTCTTTTTCTGCCTCGTGGGTACCAGGTTGTTGTTGTCGTGCTCCATCGACCATCGTTTCGTAGCAGAATGATGTTTTCCCATGTCTGAATAGATTACCGCATTATTCACCAAGGCCAAGTGTTGGTCAGAATTGTGGAGACTCCATGCGTTGTTCCGGAAGTTGATTCCGACCACGCGGAACTCTAGAGAGGCCTAGGTCACTCTCAACCGGTGCTCAAGTGATGTTGTGCACATAGCACGGAGCACAGTGCAATTCAAGAAGAGGGCTGCATGTTCTCGTCTTGGCAGTCGTCCAGTGCCGTGCTAATGAACGAGAAGGCTGGACAGCTTACACGGCGACGTCATGTTGTCAGTTCAGGTTCCAGGATAGTCACGATATTGAGAAGGCGGCCAAAATATATTTACTCGTTGACATCCTTTAATGGCAAACCCCACTCTCTACCCCCATCCCCGTCCACCGGTTCACAATCTCCGATCGTGACCACGTTAGTGATGGATAGGAATGACACTATGAAATCAATCAAATGACCGGCTGTTGAATGAGGACACCGCAATAAATGAAGCAGCAATCCACAGACTTCAAAGTTTCGGCATTAAACGAGGTTCGAGCTGAGTAGGGCACATGAGGGGAAGGAGCAAGAGAGTGTACCATATGTACAACCAGCGAGCTACACGAATCATCGACATCCAGACCCTGCGCCATGTGTTTAGAGAGACTGTGCACCTATAAGTATTTCCGAAGTGCAGTGACGTCAATTCTTAGAAACAGATGTAGTAATCGCCCGAATAAAAACTGGAACACAATTGGCGAAACGATTGCTCACCACTTTGTTCTTCGAGACATTCATCTCCAGTTCCACTTTCCTGCCCTCACCATCGAGTAGCTGCACCATCTGGTTGGCTTCTGCTGCCTACTATGATGAGCACTATGTCGTCGGCAAATCGAAGGTGATTGAGTCCACACCACGATCGAAGAACCGCAACCAGTCGAATTAGCAGGTTATCGGAGTTCGTATAGCACAATGGACAACATTTCAACATCCTGCCGCCTTGTTGAAGCAGCCAGAGAGTTCCAAACATCATTAATGTTTACCTTTACCGACTACAAAAAAGGTTTTGATTCAGTAGAACCACATTTTGTCTGGCGTTCACTGTTGGAACAAGGTGTCAATCCTGGTTACATCAGAATACTTCCAAACAGTTATACGAACGGCACTACCACATTTCGTGCTTTCTAACCTCCAATAGTGGTATTAGTTCAGAAGGGAGTCCGTCAGGGGTATTCTATCTCACCGTACCTCTTCTTTGCATGTTTGGAATCAGTCGGTAGCCGACGCAACTGGTGCACCTTTGGCATACATAGTGACGAGAGACGCCTCAATCACATTAAGATAACAGAACCGATATACATACATATATATATATGGGATGAAGACACTGAGCAGTGCGTGAGCTGCAGTGGTCAGCGATCCAAAACTGGCTGCTACCGTCAGGGTCAGTGAACCAAATCTACCAAAGACCCCCTCTACACCTCCACGCGGTGATACTGAATAAAAAGCTGCAACAGAGGAGACTGGCTAATGAGAATGAATCAAAGAGTGTAGGCTAACCCGGTACTAAAAAACGCGTGCTGAAGTCGGATGTGTAGGACTGAAAGGTGCAAATATCGCAGTCAATCTGTAAACTACAACGCAACGCATTTCGTTCTCCGACAACATCCTGCTACTTGCAAAGCCATATTCAGGGCTTCGTAACGGGAGTTTGAGAACGAACAAAGGAGACAAACAAAAAAGAAGAAGAAGAAGAAGAAGAAGAAGAAGAAAAAGAAGAAGAAGAAGAGACATATATATATATATATATATATATATATGAAAACTAATGATCAGCGTGGCAGGTGTGAGATGGGTTGTTCTGCACTAAGATGAACGATTTGGCAGTTTTTGCGGTCGTTACAAATCAAATTATTGCAAACAGGCCGCAAGTCCGACGGGATTTTTCGCTCGACTGGTGTCGACTCAAAAAAGAGTTAGGGTTGACCTTGAGGTCACTGGAGTGTCATAGCGGGAATCTCATTGGTGGAATAACTTGATCATACAAATTTGTCCGCAGTCAAAGAAGTCTCCAATGGCTGTCGCTCAAGGAAATGACGCGGTTCTTAATGGCCAACCAGGTTAGGGCGAAATGACGTCAAACATCAATCAGCTCAGATCACATAACCTGCCTGACATGTCGTAAGAGCCTACTAAGGATCGCAGGGCATGGAGATCGGTAGACCATTCTCCTGAAACTTTGAGCCGGGAAATCGTCTATTGACATTTGCAGGTTAACTTTTGATAACTTGTTGCTAATTTGTTAAAGACCTATGCTACTGAGTGAGTTGAAAACGGTGCTTTGGATTAATCGATCGATTTATGAATGATTGATTGACAGATCCCTTATCGTCATATGCAGCTGGCTCTTGGGAAACTGAGACGCTAGTCCGGTCAGGCACAACACACTGGTCAGGACGTCGCGTCAGGGTCAGGCACAACGGAGGTGAGAACTATTTCGAGATTAAACAGAAATTGACTGCTTTCATCGTTTTTCTGGGTAACCCGGATAATCCACCAGCATGTCCATATCCATACCAGATAATTTGCCTTCCTGTCGCCATTTCAATGCTTGCATGTTTCAGTTAAGGTGACTCTATATTAGCATTCTAAGCTTTTATTTCTACCCAATGTTAATTCTCTGAACAAGCTCCCTAGATACCTGAATTATATCTATGATTTGTATGTTATGACTTTTCTGCTCTTCTCACTTTTATTACCTCTGTTCTTGTTGCATTTATTTTTCATGGGTGTCCCTGTAGTTAAGAGGTTAAAGCACTAGCCTCTGACAGTAATGAACGGAAAGGGTGGGCGATCGAATCCCGAAAGTTTCAAGCGACCCCTGGTTTCACTGGAGGTAAGACCAGCGCGCCTGCATGCTGAGTTACCTTCAGTTGTCTCGACCAATAGTTTTGCCACTGATTCAAGGTAACTCGAGATAAGAGTGAGATTGATGACCAGCGCATATTCTTGCTCCCTATAATCCAAATTCAGCGCACATCACATTATTAAGACAAAACCGCCTGGTGTTGTGACCATCATCGCTTAGCGATGGGGATTAACTTTTTATTGTTTATATTATTCTTCTTGTATGCTTCATTTGCAGCCTTCAGATATTTTTTACGGATCTCTTCATATGCATGTTTGGGGACGGCGTGGGCTAGTGGTTAAGTGACACGGCTCACAACTAGAAGGTACTGGGTTCGATCCCCATCACAGCACCGGCCGTTACCCCGGGGAAGCAAACCCTTAGAAAATGCAGGAGGAAACAGACCCTTACATAAAATGCATGCTGAAGTCGGATGCACTGGGCCGACAGGCGCAAAATAAAAACCACAGTGTAACGCACACCGCCTTGGGAAATAGAGAAATAAGCCGAACGCAAAACAAAAATAAATATGCATGTTTGGTACTCTGGTACCCAGTTTCTATTTACCCCCGCATATGTGCCTAAAAATGGCTAAAATTGAAGCAGAGCTAACAGACAATACAACAAGAAGCTGATTCAATAAGTCGTATAAGAGCATCACAGAGAACGAATAACGCCTACCCAGAAGAAATGATACATGTCTATACTAATGGGTTAGATTTTAAGGCCACCATTAAAGGCGTTTAGTTTAGTTTAGTTTAATTTAGTTTAGTTGAAGAATCAATGTCATTGCACACGGTTTAACCCATAAGTGATCTGTTGTTCTCCAAATGTTTGGAGAATCTCAGCACAATACACGATCTCCGTAGTACCGGCGAGGATCCCATAATATATTGGGTAGATTTTTAACATAATTTATAAATTGCCGGGAAAGTGGCCGTTAAGCCTACCCTTTTCAATTTCTTACTGCCAAGGGATTTTTAACGTGCGCGACACTGCACACGGGTGTCCGATCTCATAAATCAGAAGAAATACTAGAAAGTGAAAGCCCACAGCATCGTCATCTTTAGACTCATTATCTACCCTTCAAGCTGTGGAGGATGGTGGTCATTGTAAGCCTGAACTTACCCAAATATCTCTAGATGTCAATCAACATCACATCCCATGAGTCTGAATAGCTATGCAATAGATTCATGATCACTCGAATACACACTGCTATGGTGAGACAGACAGGCTGGCTAAGAAGAGATCAGGCCAAGAACAACAATATACACCAACAACCCTACAGACAGTCAAACAACTACTAGGATCAAGATGCTGAGCAGCTCATGACCTGCCGTGGTCAGCGACTCATAGCTGACTGCTAGTGTCAGGGTCATCGAACATAAGCTGCCAAGACCCATCTACACCTCCACGCGGTGATCCTGAATAACAGGCCACAGCAGGGCAGACTGGCTAAGGAGAAGGGATCGAAGAATGAATGCTAACCCGGTACTCAAAACACTCTTGCTGAAGTCGGATGTGTTGGACCGAAATGTGCAAATGTCGCATACAAGCTGTAAACTACGATACACCGCATTCCGTTCTCAGTACTACATTCTGCTACTTAAGCCCTTTCATTGTTTGGTAGTGGGAGATTGAGAATGAACAAAGCCAAGGCAAGCCAAACAACTACTGAGGACTGCCAAGCAGTGGTTTGTCGGCTAAATCGATGGGCAATGAGGAATAATGGGAAAGAAATCTACAAAAATATGGCCAAACTCAAATCCCAAAGACAACATCAACCTCCTGAACAGGAGAGACCAAAACACCATTTTCTGACTTCGCTTTCAGCACATACGACTCGTTCAACTTTACAGTCACGTGAACAGAATTCAACCATAATACACTCCAGAGTGCCGGCTGTGCACACATCTTTGTGCAACTGTTGAACGCCAACCTTTTTAATGTCCCGCGCTTGCCGGTGTTACGAAAGAGTTTCTACCTCCGAGATCAGACGAAATAAACATTGATGAAACAGAACAGCACCCAAACACTTGTACACACCACTCCACGACACTGGGCCTAAGGGCATTGGACGGACAAGATGTTGTATAAAAAGCAAAAATAACAACTGTAACAAAAACAACAACAATCACTATAATAATAACTAGAGCATTTGTATCCGGTTTCGCTTAAGATGTCACTCGGTTAATGTGGAAGAGAGAGAGACGGTCAACAGTGGTAAACGCAAATATCATTGTAGTAAACATGTGGTAGAGGCAAACTAAATTACAAATACGTCTGACGTTCTCACAAAGGTTAAGCTACATCAAGATGTTGGTATTTCGTTATTCAAAGTTGACTTTACACTAGCTTAACATTCAAGAATCAAAATAATTTGTTTCTTTCGATTTAAACAAAAATCCTTGTATTCAATAGGATGCTAATAAATATATTGTTGAATTGAGAACAATTGAAGATATATAGCCCAGTAACAGGGGCAGAAACAGGGGCAGAAATAGGGGCAGATACAGGGGCAGATACAGGGGCAGAAATAGGGGCAGATACAGGGGCAGAAATAGGGGCAGATACAGGGGCAGATACAGGATCAGAAACAGGGGCAGAAACAGGACAGAAACAGGGGTAGAAACAGGGGCAGAAACATGGGCAGAAACACGGGTAGAAACAAGGCAGAAACAGGGGCAGAAACAAAAGTAGTTAAATATTGGCACTAGGGATCTTTGTACCTGCTGCACAGCCCCACCCCCACCCCCACCCCCCCCCCTCCTCCTCCAATGACAGAAAAACACGTTATCTAGTCCTGTCCATTGCATATCGATAAAATAAGCAGCACTTGGCAACAGCCAGTGTCCTTCCACGAGAAGCTGTACGAAAGTCCACGGAGCCTTAAGTCGACTGCTGCCTTCGTTGGAGACATTGGAGTCTAGGTCTGAAGACGAACGAGGAAGAAGGAAAAAGCAACAAAAAGCCTTGTATATTCAATAGTGTGTTAATAAATATATTCGTAGAATTGATAACATAAAATGATATATAGCTCAGATACAGAAGCAAAAACAATACCGACAAGTTACGACCAAAAATGTCTTCGCCAGGAGCAAAGAACAACATAAATGAAAACATCTAAAGGATCACAACAGTGTAAATTTCGAATTATTTCTGTACAAACCTTGTTTAGGTTGTTATCAATTTTAAACCTTCAATTCCGCCAAATCTTCTATTTTTGTTTTTGTTTTGGTAAGTATGTCGTAATGCAGACAACGCTTCAGTGTGAACTGATGTTGTTAAATTATGTAATCAATTCCCTAACAAACGTCCTCTATTTGCCTTCCCTACACAGTGGCGAAAACAAAGGTGCTCTCTCTTGTTGAAGTCTTATGTGGTCGCCGTCGGTTGCTAAGTGTAAACTGTGGCTTGATCAAACAGTCTGGCAAAACCCAGTTAGGTGTAGATCTCACAAGGTAGTTTTGTAACATTGCGAGCTTCCAGGTGGCAGCGCGGTTAGAATACTGGCCTTTTTCGAAAGAACTGCCGGTGAACGTAGCGCAGTTGTGCAATTCTTGTGTCCGGGAATGTTCTGACATTTCCTCACTTTGGCGTAAACATGGTTGGAAAAGTCTCTGCACGTCACACTTTATTTCTAGTGTCGTTTCCGAATATTCCATTTGTTCTGTAATGGGATAAGTAATAGAATCATATGTCTGGTAAAAAGGATGTAAAGTAACAAATAATGCTGTCGGGGATGCAGTGGTAGAGTCTTCATTGTGCGAGGCCAAAGCCTGTTAATTCTTATACCTATATTCCGTTCGCTCTAAAATTATCGTACCTCTTTCCCTCAAAACGCCTGCGGTAAAGTGGTCCGGAGGGGGATATGTGTATGACAGAGATAAGAATAGCACCACTGCTCCACAGAGAGCATGTCGTAGGAGGCGACTAACTGTGTGGCATGACATAACACCGGCCAAGGTTTAGGGGTTTGTTAAGAACAGCATAGATATCGTCTAACACGCTCTACTGTTTGAGTATATTAAGATGGACGACTCACAGATCGGCTAACCACCCACTCCCCTCCCATACCCACCCCACCCCCATCGCCACCCCACCCCCCAACCCCACCCCGCGGCACTTGCTACAATGCAACAAAGTAATTAGTTGCTCGAGCATTAATCCACAAAGCATAAAACCCTAATTCCGGTTGCATTAACCTCACGCCAGAGGATGGGGCCTGCACTTGGGCTTCTGCCCCTGTAGAAATACAGGTCACCTAAGACTAAGACCCCTGCTATCTTTCTCGTGCTTCTCTCGTCGCCATTCAGTTTTTTTTGCCATTTGTTTGGGGAGTGACATGTAGTTATTCTGCTCCTGTCATGGAGCCAGTAGACATGTAGAACACGGTCCACTATTTGTTTGTTATTCCCACTTGGACGACACATGTCTGTGTGTCCAATATTTTATTTGTTGAACAGATGATTTTTCAGTCTGCATTGACCCATTCGAAGTCTGAATATTGTCACTTGATCTCTTCTTGGCAAAAGTAGTATGCTTATGTTATATCAGATCCTTGTTGTTTTCTGTGCCATTTGTTTTTTTAAGTTATTTTTTGTAATTGTCTTTATCTCTTGATATGTAGCTCTGCCTTTAATTTTGGGTCTGCTGCCACTTTGACCTCTTTGACCTATCTGCCTCCCCATCTTTGTTGATAGTGAAGAAGATAATGTTCGTCCATCACAATTGATGAAGACCATCTCTTTGTTCAGCCGTGTGGACAGTCTTGTCTCTTGCTGTGTCCGCTGAAATGGGTGACTTGCGCGGTGATTTGAATTAAAGTGAAGAAGCTCCTGCGCCTTTGTCAACCTCACTCTCTGGTGCTGAGATACCCTTGGCCAGTGGCAAGACATTTATCAAGGCGCCTACAGATAGCAGAGTATGAAGATTTTACCGCAGTCCTTACTCCCGAAGCCTTTCCTGTAAATAGGTGTCCCGCAAGGCAGCGGAGAAAGGGGGGGGGTGGGGGGGGGGGATCCCATCTAACGTTGTTTTTATAGTACAATGATAGTACAGTGCGCAGGAACCCACTGAATCTTCACTTTTATGAAATCGTAGTTGGAATTCATGAGTTCCTCAGACAGGCTGTTCTTCTTCTTCTTCTTCGTTTGTTCTCAATCTCCCACTGCCAAACCCTGAAAGGGCTTAAGTAGCAGAATGTAGACCAGAGAACGGAATGCGTTGTGTCGTAGTTTACAGCTTGGCTGCGATATTTGTACCTTTCGGTCCAACACATCCGACTGCAGCAAGCATTTTTTGAGTACCGCGCTAGCATTCCCTCTTCTCCTTAGCCAGCCAGGATCACCACGTGGAGGTGTAGAAGGGTCTTGGCAGCTTTGGTTAGCTGGCCCTGTCGCTAGCAGTCAGCTATGGGTCGCTGACCGCTGCAGCATCTTGATCCCCAGGCTGTTCAATTTTGTGTTTTGTATGGTTTATTAGGGTCGTTGTGACTCATAAGGAAATTGTAAAGAGAACTATCTTGTCTCTGACTCATTAGGAAATTGTAAAGAGAACTATCTTGTCTCTGACTCATAAGGAAATTGTCTAGAGAACTATGTTGTCTCTGACTCATAAGGAAATTGTCAAGAGAACTATCTTGTCTCTGACTCATAAGGAAATTGTCAAGAGAACTATCTTCTCTCTGACTCATAAGGAAATTGTAAAGAGAACTATCTTGTCTCTGACTCATAAGGAAATTGTAAAGAGAACTATGTTGTTTCTGACTCATAAGGAAATTGTAAAGAGAACTATTTTGTCTCTGACTCATAAGGAAATTGTCAAGAGAACTATCTTGTCTCTGACTCATAAGGAAATTGTCAAGAGAACTATCTTGTCTCTTACTCATAAGGCAATTGTCAAGAGAACTATCTTGTCTCTGACTCATAAGGAAATTGTAAAGAGAACTATCTTGTCTCTGACTCATAAGGAAATTGTCAAGAGAACTATCTTGTCTCTGACTCATAAGGAAATTGTAAAGAGAACTATCTTGTCTCTGACTCATAAGGAAATTGTAAAGAGAACTATCTTGTCTCTGACTCATAAGGAAATTGTAAAGAGAACTATCTTGTCTCTCACATGGTTTTCCATGATGGCCATTGCAACTGTTGACATCGTCTCCCACAATTATTAAGAACTTTGAGAATTTTCCAGTGGCCACTAAGATATGGATTTCCTGTCTTTTATTAAGTTTTCTGTAAACGCATTCTTCTCCATTTATCAAAGATCTCATTGCTGATCCATTTGTCTATACGACAGCTTGTATTCACTCCAAATCATTGTAGACTTCTGACACGTCTTAGTATTAGTCGACCTGTACTTCTACAGAAGCAAAATCAACTGTGCAGGTCCCATCTCTGATGTGAGATGGATGTAGCCAGGGGGAGGATTTCCTGCTTAGCTGGCTAGGCTCGAGCAGCTTATTACTCCTATGTGGAGGATGGTTAACTGATGTGCTAGTTCCTCTTAATAGACTCAAACACTAGAGCAAAATATACCCGCAGCTCGTTAGGCGCCATCTATGCCGCTCTTAACAAACAACTTAACCATGGCCGGTGTTATGCCATGTCACACAGCTGGTCGCATTTTACAACATGTTCTCTGTGGGGCAGTGGTGCTATTCTTGTCCTTGCCATACACATAGACTCAGGCAGACCACTCATACAATTTGAAATATAAAACCGGCGGTAGGAAACCCCGACACATTTATAAATGTGGGAACAGTTGTTATTGGGAAACTTTGTATATTTTTACGGCATTTGGTCAAGTCATTATATCGGTTCTGTTATCTGGAAAGAAAGTTGCAAGCCGATGTACCGGCTCTACGGAGTGATTCGTTTGTTTTTGTTGTTTTGTTTAATGCTCTCGATGAGCATGTTTATTCTTTCGTGCGCATTTATAATGGTGCTATGTGTCGGGTTGCAGTAGCTTTTTTCACAACTGGAGCATGCTGATGAAGGTGAACTCTGGTCCTACAGGCGGTTGTACTATCATTGGCTTCATTGGCGTGGCGCTCACTACTACGGGGATCACATCGATCTACATCTCGTCAGGCTGCTTTAAAAAGAGCCTATTTTATGGGAACGTTAGATAGAAGAGATATTGTGGTCGTGGTCAGTATATTATTTCTGAGCCTGATGCAACGTCCTTGTCAGTTTGTTGTACCTGACTAGCTAGTGCCTCAGTTCCCCAAAGAAGAGCTAAATGGTAGGCATCCAAGCATCATATACAAGGCAACAAAAGAGAGTTCTGAATGGGGATAGCAATCATAGCTGCCTGCTTGCATCAGGGTCAGCGAACAACATCTCAATACGACCATATTCCGCCACCAAGAGATGGCCAATGAAACAGGCTTCGCTTGTGTAGTCTGGCCAAGGAATATGAACTGCTGTGGGAAGAAAAACCTGGTACTAAAAACAGTCAGCTGAAATCGGATGTGTTGGACCGATAGGGGCAGATATCGCAGCCTTGTTGTAATTACTTTGTAATTTTCAGGACGGACGTCCAAGACGAACGATCCGTAAAAATGGAATAGATTAACAGGATCCACTAGCAGACGCTGTATACACAATTCCAGCTGTCTGGGTTATGTGGAAGTTGTTTAAAACGGACAAAGTCGTGTCAAGTTACATTTTCTTTTAAACTTCTAAAAAGACTAATTTGTGGCCGAAAGTGCAACGAGTGACTTTAACTTAACCTCTTTTTACTTGTTTAGAAGGCTCAGCACAGTCTGTATACAACCAGTTTCATTTACATTTCCTTGCTCTAAAAGCTATGCACATTTAATTTATTCGTAAATTAATTAATTGTCATTGCTTCCAAGTAGTTCATGTGGCAATGCATTCCAAGCATTCACCACTCTCTGACTTAACAAATATTTTCTAATATCTAATCTGGACCTTTATTTAGTTAATTTGTAGCTACGCCCTCTTGTTCTTGTAGGTGTTTGTATTTGGAAAAACGTTTTATAATCTAATTTATCCTTTCCTTTGATTATCTTATAAACCTGCAATAAATCATCTAGAATTCTTTTTTTTTTCTACACACTGTAAGCCGGTTTTTCTGAGTCTTTCCTCATAACTGTAATTCTATAATCCTACTTTCAGATTTGTCGCTCTTCTTTGTATCCTTTCCAGCATGTTTATATCCCCTCTATGATAATGACTACACACCTGTACACAGTACTCCAATCTAGGTCTAACTAATGCTTTATACAGTTTGACTATCACTTCCTTGCTCCTATGTTTAATATTTCTTTTTATCATATATAACATTGCATTTGCCTTTTTCACTGCTACCTGGACTTGCTCACTCACTTTACCTGTATGATCTATTGTAACCCCTAGGTCCCTATGATGAGATAATAATCATATCAACGAACAGAATCAATGTATTCACGCCATCTCTGACAATAGAACCCACAGATAAACTAACAGAACGTTTGCCCAATAATGCAGACCACGCCACCATTATAGATTAACATTCTTTAGCCAATCAAAGGCTGGGGGAGACGCGTTTGAAGCTAATTGTTTACGATTGACGACGCATGACCTTAACCTCTGTGGACAACTGACCACGCAGGGCAGAAACCACCAGCAAATCTGTCCAGTCTTGTCGACATGCAGTTTTGATTGAAGGCTGCTCTGAGTTAGGCAGATGTTTGGAACGTGTTTCAGATTTTCAAAATAATGTGCCAATTTATTAGATATTTGTTCTTTTCCTTCTTTTTCTTATATTTCTCCTTCTTCTTTTTCTTTTCTTTTTCTCTTCTTGTACTTCCTCTTCTATTTCTTCTTCCTCTTCTCCTTTTTCTTGTTGTTGTTCTTCTTCTTCTTCTTCTTCAGCGCTGGTCCTGAACAGGACGTTAGGACGTGTCGTTGCTTCCATAGCTTGTCTGTTCAGCTTCCTTTCTGTAGCTACACTGTTCTGATTTGTAGCAAAGTCGACAGTGAGCTGGCTTACTAGACTGGGATTACAGCGTACCAGGGTTCGAGATCTCGGACAGACTAATGCCGACCCGCTTCGACTGCCAGACCCCCCTCCCCACCCCACCCCCACCACCACACACACACACGCACACACACACACACACATATACACATACCCATACATATATACATACATACATACATACATACATACATACATACATACATACATACATACATACATACATACATACATACATACATACATACATACATGCATTGTTTGTGAGCTGGCACTATTCTTTCGTGTTAATCTGCATGAGAAAAATGCACATTTCTTGCTGGGTTGCCCTTCACTAATCCTTGTTTTTGACCTGTTCTGCGCTGTCGTCCTATAAGATAGTAACAATTTCTCTTCTTGCCACAATCTGAGACAACCTGCTCCAGAGTTTCGAATCAAATGGCTATTCCACCATCTTCACAGAGGAATTCTTCAGTCAATGTCACTATTCCTCATCATCCGATGCTATTCTTCTAGTCCGATGCCGTTCACAGAGAGGCGACTGTACGTTTCAGAGGTTCGTCGTACCCCGACAGCTTTTCGAGCATGGGCGCTCCCTCGGGCCAGATTGCCTCTCAGCATAAGCGAGGCTGTCCTGCAAGATATGTCCTGGTTGTCTGTTTGGGTGCTCAAAAATACACGTTCTACAGGAGCTCAAGAGACAGTACCCTAGCAACTCTTAGACACACGTACACACAGATGGATCTGCCTCGGTGAGCGATAAAAGGGAAGGCAGTGGAATCTACATTGAACACTCAAATGGCGACATAGAAAATCACTCCATACTAGCAGGAGCCGCGTAGCGCAGTGGTTAGCGCTCTGGCTTCGCATCTGAGTGGTCCTGGGTTCATTCCCCAGTTGAGGAGGTAATGTTTTTTTCAGACCGCAGTGGCTCCCGGGTCGACCCAGCCTTAAATGGGTACCGGTTGAGTCCGAGAAGTAAAAGCGGAGAGGGAGAGGAGATGGCTACCGCCATATAGCCGAGCCTTTGAAATGTGAGATCGCTAACACCTCACACCCCTACGGCAGTAATGCTTTACTTTACTACTTTACTTTACTTACTAGCAGGAGAGACTTGTACCAATTTCAGAGCTGAAGCAAGAGCTGTTCATGCAGCAACTCAGATTCGTATCAGCCAAAACATAAACACAAGGAAAATGGTCATTCTAACAGACTCCATGAGTGTACTCCAAGTCATCCCAAGACACAAACAAGATAGACTCCAGGAGTGTACTCCAAGTCATCCCAAGACACAAACAAGACAGACTCCATGAGTGTTCTCCAAGGCATCCCAAGACACAAACAAGATAGACTCCAGGAGTGTACTCAATGTCATCCCAAGACACAAACAAGATAGACTCCAGGAGTGTAGTCCAAGTCATTGCAAGACACAAACAAGATAGACGTCATGAGTGTACTCCAAGTCATCCCAAGACACAAACAAGATAGACTCCATGAGTGTACTCCAAGTCATCCCAAGACACAAATAAGATGGACTCCAGGAGTATACTCCAAGTCATCCCAAGACACAAACAAGATGGACTCTCACATGAATTAAAAAACAACAAAGGGTTGCTGTCTCAGAACAGATCTAGTCCAACAATGGAGTCCGCCCACTGTGGGATCCCTGGAAACCAGAAATCTGACGAGCTCCCAAAAGGCGACGGTGGAGGCAAGCAGATTCCCCATCCACGGAGATATAAAGAAGCAAAGGTACTCATCAAACGATCCGTGAGAACAGAATAGAGAGAACAGCACAAAGAATACAAACCAGAAAATGACAGCATAGACAAACTTGGCAGAGATGAGCAGACAAAGATCTTCAGACTCAGAACGGGACATTGTAGACTCAAGGCCCACCTCCACAGAATGAGTCTCAGAGACACTGCCACGTGAGATTGTGGAGCACCCAAGCAAACACCAGAACATATTCTGCAAGAATGGTCTACAGATCAATGGTCTGCAGATCAAAGAGAGGCAGTCTGGCCTGAGCGAGCGACCATGCTCGAAAAGCTGAGGGGGACCGGCGAAGACCTGAAACGTACAGTCTCTTTCGTGAACCTCACCAGACTAGAAGCATATAATCAGTTGATCATGAACATCACCGGACTAGAAGCATAGCATCAGTTGACCGTGAACCTCACCGGGCTAGAAGCATAGCATCAGTTGACCGTGAACCTCACCGGGCTAGGAGCATAGCATCAGTTGACCGTGAACCTCACCGGACTAGAAGCATAGCATCAGTTGATCGTGAACCTCACCGGGCTAGAAGCATAGCATCAGTTGATCGTGAACCCCACCGGACTAGAAGCCTAGCATCAGTTGATCGTAAACCCCACTGGACTAGAAGCATAGCATCAGTTGATCGTGAACCTCACTGGACTAGAAGCCTAGCATCAGTTGATCGTGAACCCCACCGGACTAGAAGCATAGCATCAGTTGATGGTGAACCTCACCGGACTAGAAGCATAGCATCAGTTGATGGTGAACCTCACCGGACTAGAAGCACAGCATCAGTTGATCGATGAATGAAGAAGTTTGGGTGTTCCACATTTGCATGTGCCGGTCTCTCTAAACCCTATTCTGTGTAAGTGGTCCTTGAGTCTACAATGTCCCATCCTGAGTCTGAAGATCTGTGTCTGGCCATCTCTGCAAGTATGTCTACGCTGTCATTTTCTTCGGTGAATTCCTTGGGCTGGTCTCCCCATAACTTCCTCCCGGATCGTTTGATGAGTGTATTTCGTTCCTGAAGAGCTTTTTGGATGGCGAATGTGTGCTGCCACTTCCGGCTTTTGCCAGCTCATATTCCTTATTGTTTCCAAATATCCTACAGTGGGTCGGAATCTACTGTACAACTAGATCCACACTCTCGTTTCCAGCGATCCGAGAGTGGGTCGGAATCCACTGAAGGACTTAATCTGCTTTCTCGTTTCCAGCGATCCCACAGTGGGCCGGAATCCACTGTACGACTACTTCAATGTTGTTTTAAATGCTACCCGCTGTTATATTTTATTTCGTTTGAGAATAAATCTTATCTGGGGCTTGAGATGGCTTGGGGTACGCTCCAGGAGTCTGTTAGTGACGATTTTTCGTGTAGTTGTATTTTGATTGATAATAATGTGACTAGAGAATTAAAATAATGCAAACTTGTACGTACTCTGTTACAACTGTTGAGACACTATTCGATTCCATAGAAGTAGATAAAACACTTATACAGAACATATACGAATTAATAGAATGATACATGAAGCAGCACTAACTGACATCTTCCGGTACAAACCATGAGTGAGACAATGTATTCCAGCTCTCGCCCTTCCGTTTCGTGTTGGCTATAGATTGGATGGTTGGTTGGTTATTGATCCAGCGACCTATGGACTCTTGTCCTTTGGCCCAATGCCATATAGTGGTATCTGCAAGTGTTTGTGAGCTGTTGTTTAGTTCCGTACAAAGTGTTCCACTTGTCTGGCGTTGGATGAAGATGCTCTTTTCTAACACCCGCAAGAGCCGGACATTCAAAAAGATGATGTTCAACAATTTCATAGGGATGTAAACAAAGTCGGCACTCTGGAGTATGTTCTGGTTGGATTCTGTTCAAGTGGCTGTTCAGTTGTATTTGATGAGTGCAAAGTTGGAAAATTGTGCTTTGGTCTCTCCTTTTCAGGAGGTTGATGTTGTCTTTGTGATTTGGGATGGCCATATGTTTGTAGATTTCTCTCCCAGTATTTCCCATTGCCTATCTATTCAACCAGGCCTCTTTGTTCGCAGTCTTCAGTAGTTGTTTGACTGTCTGTAGGGTTGTCAGCGTGTATTGTTGTTCTTGACTTGCTCCCTTCTTAGCCAGTCTGTCTGCCTTGTCACAGCCAGATGTATTTGCGTGACAAGGAAACCATTCTATAACTATTCTGACTTCATGGGATGTGAGACGTTGGTTGGCATCTAGGGTTATTTGGGTAAGTTCAAGTGGGCAGTAACCACCGTCTTGAAGGGCAGATGAGTCTGTAACGATTACGATGCGTTGGGCTTTTGATAGGAAACCATCAAATACAGTCCTCAAGTGGTACAGAGCTACTTCCAAAGCTGTTATTTCTGCCTCATAATTTGAACATATCACCACAAAGGCATCAAACAGCTCACCAGATGTTCTGTCTGGATACTCTATATAGACTCTATATCCCGCTTTAATGGTGTCCTTAAAAGCAGATCCATCAGTATAGACATGTATCCATTCTTCTGGGTAGGTGTCAATCGCTCTCTGTGATGCTCACATAAGACTGACTGGATCAGCACTTGTTGTTGTATTATCTGTTAGTTTTGTTTTAATTTCTGGCATTTTTTAAACATGTGGAAGTAAATTTCTTGTTGCTCTCTGTGTTTCTTGTCTTTTGTCTGTGACGTAATATCTGTCTTTAATCTCACTGACGTGGTGGAGGACTGACTTGTGTCTGTGACGTGATATCTGTCTTTAATCTCACTGCCGTGGTGGAGGACTGGCTTTTGTCTGTGACGTGATATCTGTCTTTAATCTTACTGACGTGGTGGAGGCTTGACTTTTGTCTGGGACGTGATATCTGTCTTTAATCTCACTGACGTGGTGGAGGATTGAATTTTGTCTGGGACGTGATATCTGTCTTTAATCTTACTGACGTGGTGGAGGACTGACTTTTCTTTGTGACGTGATATCTGTCTTTAATCTCACTGCCGTGGTGGAGGACTGGCTTTTGTCTGTGACGTGATATCTGTCTTTAATCTCACTGCCGTGGTGGAGGATTGAATTTTGTTTAATTCTCTGCTTTTGTTGCCATTTTTCTACAAGCCATCTATTGGGGTGATCTTTGCTCATTCTGTTACTCCTCTCATAAACTTCCATAGCAGCCACATCTTTTCGCATCTCAATGGGTTCTTTAATATAGGGCGTGCAGAGAAAGTGGCAAGGGATCTGAACCGCTGACTTGGCTGTTTTCTTCTCTAAAGTTGTTGCAGGTTTGGAAACTGTAGATTTCGTACAATGTTGTTCGTATGCCCAATGGGTGCATCCCAAAGCAGCCTTTTATACGGTGAGATCAATGCAAGCCGAACCTTATTAGGGAGACATAAGAAACGCTGCAAAGACTCCTTGAAAGTGTCTCTCAATAAGCCTCAATATTGTTGTCACCTTCTTGGAGTTGGTTGCACAGTACCATTCCACCGGGCACGCTAGCATCACTGAAGGTGCTCAGATCGCAGAGCGAAACCTCATCGCTGATTCTCAGAGAAAATCTTCAGCCACAATGAGCAGGACGCACGACCACTTCACAACCATCAGGTCTAACATGAGCCCGGGGGCAACAGAGTCTGACGTGCGAGGATTGGTATTTATCGCAATATGAGAACAGATCTCGCAGCACACGTCTGATGCTGTCACCACCATCTTCGCTTGCGATGGGCAACTATTACAATGTACGAATAGGGGTATTCTGTGTAAGTGACAGTGGAGAGGAGAGAGGCAAACCAAATTACAGGAGAAGCCACATGTAGACAGGCATAACAGAAACAAGAAATACGTCCACGTGGCTGGAACGGAAGGACAATGGCGGAGGTTTTGACGACCTATGCTGCACTGACAGCTGATAGATTCTACTTGCTATCTTGATCGATTTCTTCTTCTTCATCATCTTCTTCTTCTCCTTCTTATTTTTCTTCTACTTCTTCGTCTTCGTCTTTTTCCTCTTCTTCTTGTTCTTTTTTGTTCTAATTCTCCCGCTACGAAGCCCCGAAAAGGGCTTTGCAAGTAGCAGGATATTGTCCATAGAACAGAATGCGTTTTGTCGTACTTTACAGCTTGACCACGATATTTGCACATTTCGGTCTGATACATCCAACTTCAGTAGTCATTTTTTAGTACCGGGCTAGTCTTCCCGTTTCGATCTCTTCTCCTTAGCCAGTCTGGTCTGTTGCAACCTGTTATCCAGGATCACTACGTGAAGGTGTAGAAGGGCCTTCGCAGCTCTGCGTCGCAGTCACTATCGTTGGCAGTGAGCTCTGGTTCGCTGACCACTGCAGCTCGTGTGCTGCTCGTCATCTTCATTATTCAATCAGCTTTATTGATTGATTAATTGATTGATTGATTTCCCTGAATAAATGTGGCCATTTTTCTCATGTTGTTATGCAGTTTTTATCTACTTCCTTCATAAACTTAATGCCCGTTTAATGGTTATCTTGTCACCATACGAATTATATATAGAGATAAACCTTATATTGTAGAGAACACATGCAGCTCAAACGAATCACATAATTCTGGAATCGATAAAAACACACACATATAATGACTCAGTGGCCGCACCAAAATAAACACAAAACGATAACTATGTTACGGAAACAAAACCATCGTCAGGGACCAAAAACGAACAAAAGCAATTAACAAATCACCCCCCAAAAAACTACAAAAAAGACATGATGTAAAATGTGTGATTTAAGTTCGCCGCCATAACAGGATGTGCCAGGAAAGTGTGACACGGCATGCCAGTTATGAAATAGAGTTGACCAAACAGGAAATGGTTAAAATGACTGCACCACGACAAAAATTGATAGAACATTAACAAACTCCAAAAAGAAACCCAAAAAAAACAAATATCAAGAGACACACAAATATTAAAGAAATAATGAATAAATAAGATGAAGAAGAGGAGGAAATATTACGTATGAGAAATGGACGTAAGGTGCACTCTACTTTAGAAGCAGCATAGGCAAGGGATTTGGGGATGGGGCGGGGACACAAGCAAATTTATCCGGATAAAAGTACAGAATGCGAGAGTGGTCATCGTCATATTGTAAAATTTGTGGAACTCTAAAGATAAAAATTAAAATCTTCAAATCGACTGTAAAGTCTGTTCTACTATATGGCTTGCGGGGCCAAAGATGTAGCATTAGGCTGACAGCAACCAGCAGCTTGATTCAGAGTTGTTGTTGTTGTTGTTGTGGTTGTTGTTGTTGTTGAATGTCCACAATGAGTAGGTTTACTCTTTTGTGAACCCTGTAAAAAGGGGCATTAAGTGGTGGTGGGTTGTAGCAGCTTTCCTCATATAGAAAGCGTATTGATGAAAGTGCACCGCGGTCCTCCATGCGGTTTGATGTTCTGGACTCATCTCCGTGATGCTCACTGCTGTGGGGATCACGTCGATCCACATCTGGTCAGCCAGACTACCTTGAAAACAGCCTGTTTCTCAGGAACGGTAAATGGAGGACAGTTAGGGATCTTGGTCAGTATGTTGTGCTTGGGGCGATGACCTGGTCAGTATGTTGTGCCTGACCGGACTAGCGTCTCAGTTCCCTTCAACTGACCAAAACAAAAATCCGCGTTCTTCTTCTTCTTCTTCGTACGCTGTCAGACGTCAACCTTAATTTTTTCCACAATAGCAGCGGTGATCCTTAGGCTGTCGACACTGCCATAGAGCGTGTCTAGTGTTGCCACTGGTGATGGCCACATCTGCTTTCTCTGATCATCGTATGTCGGGCAGTTTTGCAGCAAATGTTCAGCGGTCATTTTCCCGGTACCGCACGTGCATTCGTCAGTGCCACTTATCTTCAATTTATTGAATAGGTGGTACCTCAGTCTATTGTGGCCTATGCGAAGTCTGAAGACCACGACCTGCTCTCTTCTGTTCAACTGGTAATAGGCATAGTTTTTTTGTGTAGCCAGTATGTTCTGTTTCCCATTTGGACATGTATCTAGCTCTAATAAGCCTTTTTGACTCTTCGTATGTCATACTAGGGTCTGTTTGGGGTAGTCTTGCACCTTCTTTTGCCAGTTTGTCTGCCTCCTCGTTGCCTTTGATGTTGCAGTGGGATAGAACCCATTATACCACTACTCTTTTTGGTGCTGACTGCTGGCATAGTTGACATAGTACTGCTCTTAAATCATTAAGTTCAGTATTTTTCTGGCTTTTTAGTGCTGTGACTACGGCCAGGGCATCTGTAAACAGGACTATCTGGCTTTCATTTCTTTTGCCTGTCAGCACTGCTTCTACTGCAGTCCTCAGTACCTCTGCCTCCGCTCTGAAATTGCTTGAGTATTTTCCAGTTGCCACTGACAGTGTTATTTTTCTACCATTTCGTAGGCTCAGGAATACCCCTGCCCCTCCGTTCTGTGTTGTGTTTCTTACAGAACCGTCGATGTATACATGGGTCCAGTCCATGCTTGGGTAGTTTTTCGTTATGTATCTGAGGGTTATGTCTCTTCTTTCTTTTTCAGTCTGACTGTTCTTGTTTTCAATACCTGGTATGTTTTCTACCACTTCTGGAAATATATGCTGCCTCAAGGTAGGTTTGCGTACAGTAGGGATGGGCTTTTTGTGTTGTTAATGCGTTCATAGGGTTTTCGTTCATCTTTGCTTTGGCTATTTCTGCAAAGTTTCTCCGTTTTAGTTTCCCATTTCCAAAATTATTTAGTCTCTTATGCATTGGATGGTCTGTCAGTCTTCTGAGTTTCTCTGCTTGCTGCTGGGCTTTGCAGTCTCTTCTGTCGGTCATGGATTGCAGATTTGTAATCTTTTCCAGTTCTACAATTGGCGTTGACTTTATGCCTCTTGTTATAACTCTCATGGCTTGGTTTTGAAGTTTGCTAATTTTGTCAAAGTTCGCCTTTGCTGCTGTTGTCCATGCCGCAATGCCATACTCGAGAACTGGTCTCACTCTTCCAGTGTACAGTTTCTTTAGTATGCCTTCGTCTGCTCCCCAGCTTGTGCCAGCAAGTTTCCTCATGATTGCCATTCTTTCTCTGGCTCTCATTCGGTTTCTCTCGATCTGACTTGTCCATGTCATGCGCCGATCAAATGTGACTCCAGGTAGTTTGGGTTGTCGTTTAGTCGCAGATATTTGCCGTTAAGACTTATTTTGGTGTTTTGGTGTTTGTTTGAAAGCGAGAATATCGTACATGTTGCTTTTTCCTCGTTTATTTTGACCAGCCATGAGTTCGCCCACTCCTCCAGCGATGTTAGGGCCTGCTGCATCCGATAACTTGCTATGGTGAGATTCTTTTCAGAGGTCCACATAGCCGGATCGTCTGCAAACATGGAACTGTGGACTCTTCTTGGTATATTCTCTGCGATGTTATTTATATACTCCAGGAAGAGTATGGGTGACAGTACTCCTCCTTGGGGTATTCCCTGCTCAAGTGTCACCTTTTTGCTCATCTGCCCTTGTACTTGAACTCTGGCTGTTCTGTTTTTGAGCTAGTGGCTGATCCATCTGTACATTTTCCTACAAACTTCACTTCTTCGTAGCTTGACTTTAAGTCCCTCTTTCCAGACCTTGTCCAATGCCTTTTCTAAATCCACCCAAACCGCTACTGTGTGTTTTTTCTCCTGGTAAGCATCCTCTATTTCTTGGGCTATGAGAGTGATCTGATCATCAGTGGATCTGTGCTGTCTAAAGCCTGCTTGCTGTGGAATTAGTATGTGTTTTTCTTCCAGATGCCACATCAGTCTGGTGTTTATCATACGCTCCATCAGTTTTCATACACAGCTCAGTAGACTGATAGGCCTGTATCCATTTGGATCTGTTCTATCTTTTTCTTTCTTTGGTACTGGTATAAGTACATCGTCTTTCCATGCCTGAGGTACAAATCCCCTTTTCCAGCTTTGGTTCAGGACTGATAGTAACTTCCTCTTTGCTGTTTGGCCCAACCCCATCAGCATTTCGTTTGTTACGACATCTTTTCCGGGCGATTTCTTTTTCTTTAAAGTTCTCATGGCCTCTTCCATTTCATTCATTGTTAGTTTTGCCATCATGTGCTCCTCTGGTGCCATTTTGATGTTGTCGTGCCTCTTTTGTTCTTCATTAATGTCTGTGTGCCTGTCTGTAGGGACATCAATGTGGTTTGCTCTGGCATAATGTTCTATAAAGGAGTTTGATGCCTTTTTTCAAGTGAGCATGTTGTCGCCCTGCTTGATGGTAATTTGTTTGATGGAGTTTCGTCACTCATGGCTCTGACTAACTTCAATAGTTTGTTCCCTTCTTTATCTAAATTGAGGCTTTCTGTTTTGTTTTTCCAACTTTCTCTTGTTATTTGGTTTAGAGTGTATTTGTATTTCGCCGTGGTGGCTTTGAGGGCGATATTTGCCTCCATAGATTGTTCTCTCTCTGCCATGTTCCTAGCATTTGAGACTTCGTCTTCCGCTTTCTGCAATTCATCATTCTAATAAGACTTGTAGTTTTGCCTTGCCCCTCTTGGGATAGTTTCAGCGGCTGCTCGCATGCATGTGCCGGCCCTGGAAACAGACTGCAACCTGACTGAAAGATTAGGGATCGAAAACAATTCACGCAAACCAAAACGCAAATGCGTCGCTCAGAAACCTAATGTGTCAGACTGGAAGACGCAAATACGGCAGCCTTGCTGGACCAACTCCGAGAATGCGTGAACGTGCAGTGGACATGTTTACCTCCTCACTGTAGAACTCAAAGATCCACTCGGTGGACCGAAAGGTTCAGCTAATCATATTCCTCCTGCAATTGCCCTTCAGGTGATTGTAAATTGTAGCACACTGGCATATGCGGTCTAGGTAAGAACGAACCACACCACTGATAAATGGCACTAGCGTCAAGTGGGTGGTCGGGTGTTTATCGATAAGAACCAGTAGGACATAGTCGGAGAGGCTACAGGAGGTCCATAATTCAGTGGATCTGAAACCGATTTATTGAATCCTGTTTCTAGGTGAAAGGCCGTAGTAAGGCAAACACGGAAACCGGACGAATTTGCCGGAAACGAATTTTGGGGATCGACTGGTGGAATCGCATACCAGCTGAAATTCCCAAACGTGAACGTGTCCACTGGGACAGGACACTACCGTCTGGTCAAACAATGTTAGTCACCGTCAGGTAAAATATACTGGTCAAACAATGTTAGTCAGGGTCATGTAAAATGTACTGGTCAAACAATGTTAGTCAGGGTCAAGTAAAATGTACTGGTCAAGCAATGTTAGTCAGTGTCAGGTAAAATATACTGGTCAAAAAATGTTAGTCAGAGTCAGGTAAAATGTACTGGTCAAACAATGTTAGTCAGTGTCAGGTAAAATATACTGATCAAACAATGTTATGCTCAGGTAAAATGTACTGGTCAAACAATGTTAGTCATGGTCAGGTAAAATATACTGATCAAACAATGTTAGTCAGAGTCAGGTAAAATTTACTGGTCAAACAATGTTAGTCAGAGTCAGGTAAAATGTACTGGTCAAACAATGTTAGTCAGTGTCAGGTAAAATGTACTGATCAAACAATGGTGGTCAAGGTCAGGTAAAATATACTGATCAAACAATGTTATGCTCAGGTAAAATGAACTGGTCAAACAATGTTAGTCATGGTCAGATAAAATATACTGATCAAACAATGTTATGCTCAGGTAAAATGTACTGGTCAAACAATGTTAGTCATGGTCAGGTAAAATATACTGATCAAACAATGTTATGCTTAGGTAAAATGTACTGGTCAAACAATGTTAGTCATGGTCAGGTAAAATATACTGATCAAACAATGTTATGCTCAGGTAAAATGTACTGGTAAAACAATGTTAGTGTCAGGTAAAATATACTGATCAAACAATGCTATGCTCAGGTAAAATGTACTGGTCAAACAATGTTAGACAGTGTCAGGTAAAATATACTGATCAAACAATGTTATGCTCAGGTAAAATGTACTGATCAAACAATGTTATGCTCAGGTAAAATATACTGATCAAACAATGTTATGCTCAGGTAAAATGTACTGGTCAGACAATGTTAGTCAGTGTCAGGTAAAATATACTGATCAAACAATGTTATGCTCAGGTAAAATGTACTGGTCAAACAATGTTAGTCAGTGTCAGGTAAAATATACTGATCAAACAATGCTATGCTCAGGTAAAATGTACTGGTCAAACAATGTTAGTCAGTGTCAGGTAAAATATACTGATCAAACAATGTTATGCTCAGGTAAAATGTACTGGTCAAACAATGTTAGTCAGTGTCAGGTAAAATATACTGAACAAGATCACCAACTCCTTTCCAAGCAGTTTTTCTTGCAAACAGACCTGTTTCATGATAGTCTGATTAACGAATTGGGGGTTCAACGTGATCTCCGTAGTAGTGAGTGACACGCAGATGAAACCAAAAATAGCACAACAGCCTGGAGGATTCCGGTCCACATTCATCAGCACGCTCGGCATGTGAGGGAAGCTACTGTAACCCGCCACTTAACGTCCTTTTCAGATTGCACAAAATAGTATATTTATTTATCGTGACATTCAACAATAAAAACAGCAACAATACCAATAATCATGTCCACAAAAAGACTGCTGATCAACAGTATAGTCATGCCAATGCTCTGTTACCAGTGCCAAACATGGACTTTAACAAAATCTCAAGAGAGAAAGATCACGATATGTGAGATGAGATGCCTCCTGAAAGTAGTCAACGTAACCAGGAGCGACAGAATGCGCAAATGAAGAGGTGAGAAAGATTATTGAAGCTAGACACTGTATCGAATAAATTGATGGATAGAAAATCAATTGTTTTTGGCCATCTAATGAGAATGAAATCTGACCAACTGCCCATGTAGGCCTATAGCGCACGACGATCGGATTTTCGCACCCGTGGCCGATCGAGCCTGAGGTGGAGAGGACATCTTACGCATATTATAAATCGCCATGGAATGACGACTACTTCCGGCAGGCGTTAGGTCTTTGGACAGAATATTATGGCTTCACACGTTAGTATATGAACAGTAATCTTTGTAACAAAACATCAGTGGAACAGTAACCTTTGTAACAAAACATCATTTGAACAGTAGTCTTTCTAGCAAAACATCATATGAACTGTAACCTTTGTAACAAAACATCATTTGAACAGTAATCTTTGTTGTAACAAAACATCATTTAAACAGTAATCTTTGTAACAAAAACCATCGTTTGCAAAGCAACATATTTTCATCTGGTGTGAAAGCAGGACAAACGGAGAATCAGCTTCGATTGGTTACACTAATTTAATTGTAAAATTGTGGAGAATCAACCACCAGCACGTTATATCATACACTGACATAAAGGAATCAGCTTTCTATATAATTACCCAAGCAGTGCCATTTGGGAAATTTATCCATTTCAAACATTAATTTGTAAGGAAATGAATTGTAGATAGCAGTCTATCACACAATTTGTCAAGAATTGAAAAGGAGAAAAAGCTAATTATAGCTGCCTTTTCGCGCCATCTGAGGCATTTGGCAATCACTATATCTGGCCCGTTTACATGAAGCCTGTATCCAAATATTTGTGAAGTTTAAAGGAATTGGTTTTACATGAAACGGATGTTAGCCCCTATGGAAATCACAATGCTGAGCAGTGCATGAGCTGTAGCGATCAGCGACATGAAGCTGACTGCTAGCATCAGGGCCAGCGAACCACAGCTGTCATTAAACACTTCTCCATACCCACGCGGTGATCCTGGATAATAGGCTGCAATAAGGCAGACTGGCTCAGGAGAAGGAATCCAAGCTAAAGGTGAAAATATTGCAGATAATCTATAAACTATGACACAATGCAATCAGTTCGAAAGACTAAATCATGTCACTTGCAAATCCTGTTTTAGGGTGAGAGTTTGAGAACGAATGATGATGAAGAAGAAAAAAAAAGAAGAAAAAGAAGAAGAAGCTACCACAGTACTTACTTTCCATGTCCTAGGCACTACGTCACGCATTATTTTTCCACTATTCAGCCACGTTGATTGCCTTGTCACTGGCACTTAGCAGGTCATACAGGCTACAAGACTCCGGGAGGTTTGGACAGATCATCAGATGGTCATCCCTTGATCATCCCTTTTCATGTTTTTTTCTGCATCGTGATACACCAGTTCGAAGTCTATTTCATGACTTCCATGTTGCTTAGGGCAGGAGATGTCCAGACGCAGGTTCCTCCCGTAACTCGATCAAGGGGACCTGTGTCAGCTGTTTCCAACTTTCGATGTGTCGATATCCTGGACTAGTCTGTAGGGGCTGGATTGACTGTAAGAAACTTCGTCTTGACTTTAGTCTTGCGCCTGATGTCCGAACATAGAGTGTCTTGGGTCATTTACCTGCTTCTCTCTTTCTATCTCTGACGCGTTAGTTCTCGTATCTCTGGTAGCGCTATGCCGATTATGGGGTATATTTTGTCAGTTGTTATAGGTTTTAGGCATCCAGTTACTATACGGCCTATCTCAGTTATTGTTGTATCTATATGTTTGACATGTGCAAAGTTCTACCAGTTCTTCCAGACTGGTGCGGCGTAACACAGAGCTAGTGCTGATGTTCTGAGGACATATGGCTTTTCTCCCCATGTTTCAGAGTCATATAATAGAAAGGATTTTACATTGTAGCTTAAGATTTTTATTTTTCTGGTAGTTCTAATTTCTTTTGACTTCTATAAATTCCTCACTGCAATTAAAACGTTTCTCAACTTCTGAATTCTTAACTGAACGTTATTTGTTGTACATCCTAATATGTCTATATTGCTGTCAATGTAGGTGAAAGCCTTCACATTTTGAAGATGGGTGGTTCTCAACCCAAATCTATCACTGCTAATTGCCTTAGATGCTTCGGCAAAAGTTATTATTATTATTAGCATCTCGCATTATTGTTAGTAAATTCCCAACTATAAAATTCTCATGAATTCGTTAGTTCGTGGGATAAATAGCTAGGTTCATCCACCGAAGGTGAAAACTACAAGCGCATGTGAAGTGTTAGAGCGGGTTTTCAGGCATCACTTGTCGTGAGTATCCAAAGAATAAGTGTTCTAATCGTTACCGAGAGTTCCTTTCTGAAAGGTCATCGGTGCCACGAGAGTCTGCGATGTTGGTTGGATGGGTAAGGGTTGTTGTAAATCTTCTTGTGAAAGGAGCTATTGTGCTGTATATGTGTTTATTTATAGCCTCCGTGCCGAGGTCGGGACATGGGCGTAATTTGTGCGTCCGTACACTTGTACTGTTCAGTGTTATGGGGAGCTGCATTTTCCTCTTCCTGCCAAAAGGGCGGTGGCGGAATGGACTAAGCCCTGGCCTTCTGGCCAAGCGAACGCACGTTCAATATCTCTGTAAAGTATATGCTGGGGAGGAAGACTATTGTCTGGTCAGGCAAAATATACTGATCAGACATGTTAGGTTAGTCAGGATCAAGCAAAATATACTGGCCAAGCCCTCACCTTGATTTCCACGCAGTCCATCCTGTAAACGGGCTGTTTTCATGACTGGCAAGGTGAGGGATCGATGTGATCTCCGTAGTAGCAAGCGACAGGCAGTTGAAGCCAAGCTTAGCACAACCGCCTAGAGGACCCTGGTCCGCCTTCATCAGCACGCTCGGGATGTCAGGAAAGCTACCTCAACCCGCCACTTAACGTTATTTTCAAGTCGCACAAAAGAAGTAAACCTACTAATTGTGGGCAATCACAAACAACAACAACAAGGCATATGCTTCTTTTCTAAAAAGAACTAAAAACATATTTTCATTTCCCTGCGTGGAGACTGTATATGCAAGAAGTCTGTGTCCACCGGATTTGTTAATCCTTCCTGTGAAATCCATCAAATGAAAATCTTCTTCTTCCTCGTTCGTCTTCAGAACTCGACTTCAATGACTATAACTCTAGCAGTCGATCGATTTGAGGCCGCTACGGAAGGTTTTACAGCTTGACTGCGATATTTGCACCTTTCGGTCCAACACATCCGACTTCAGCAAGCATTTTTTTAGTTAAGGTTAGCATTCCCTCTTCGATCCCTTCTCCTTAGCCAGTCTGTCCTGCTGCAGCCTGTTATCCAGGATCATCGCGTGGAGGTGTAGAAGGGTCTTGGCAGCTCTAGTTCACTGGCCCTGACGCAGGCAGTCAGCTATGGGTCGCTGACGACTGCAGCTCATGCGCTGCTCAGCATCTTGATCCCACTCAGTGGTCTCAGGCAAGGTGTCTGCCTCGGCTTCCGGACGTTGCGTGTTCGAATCACGGCGGTGGGCGGGATGTTTTCACGTGAATCTCCTGGTTAAAATGCCCCTGATCTCTGGGTAGTGAGATCGGACTCCCGTGTTCAGTGTCGAGCACGTTAAAAATTCTTTGGCAGTTTGAAATCGAAAAGAGTAGGCTTAACGGCCGCTGTCCGGACAAAATTCTAATTAAAAAGCTGCCTAAGTGATTTGTACCTTTCTCAAATTGGTTTATTAAGAACAGCATATAGATGGTCCCTAATTGGCTGAGGGTCTACTTAGCTCTAGTGTTTGAGTTTATTAGGATGGACTCACGCATCGGTAAAAACAAACACCCCCAAGAAACTGGTTGTATACACTCTGTAGAATCTTAAAAACCAGTATAAAGAAGTTAAGGGAAGTTAAGTTAAGTTAAGTTAAGTGATTAGCCCTAAAAAAATTAAATTATGTCTCCTGCATCGAACTGCGGGAAACAAGCTGTGCCTGGACACCACTTGCCTTACGCAATATGGAAGTCACTTAATAGACTCTAAACTGGTGTATTACAAGAAACAATGCAGTTGTGGGAGAAGCGTTCACCAGGTGATTCGAGATTTCCAAGTTGGAGCTATCTTTAACATTTTTTGTCCACTCCATCTCACGACACGTTATGGGGGAGCTGAAGTTTCACCTCTTTTATAGCAAAGTGCGATGTGCAGGCTGCTGTAAGCCTGATTTGTCGCAGGATTTCTCGAACATAATCTATCCATCTGCCTACAGACCTACATTGTGGACTGTAACCGGATGATCTGATGGGAGCGATTGTGTTAACTGTGCACGCAATGTGCGAGTTCGCAAGTGAATGCTGCGAGGTTAGTCTAGGCTTTGCCACAAACATATTTATGAGGGGATGTTCTTTTGTGACAGATATGTTTATGGGAAAACACAGATCTGGGGTCAAGTGATAAGTTGTGGTTTCTAGTTAAAGTTCAGGAAAGTAGAAATGAGACACGCGGGCAGGAACAGCAGCCAAACATGGCAGAGGAAGGGAAAGACGGGGAGAGAGAGAGAGAGAGAGAGAGAGAGAGAGAGAGAGAGAGAGAGATAGAGTATGTGTGTATGTGTGAGTGAGGGAGTGAGTGAGTGAAGTAGAATGTGAATTAGAGTACGTGAGTGTGTTTAGAGATAGAGTATGTATGATAAAGAGAATGCGTGAGAGATATAGTAGATGACAGGGCATGCGTGTGTGTAAGAAGGAGCGTGTGAGGTTGAGAATGTGTGTACGTGCGAAAGTGTGTGTGAGCGTGTGTGTGTGTGTGTGTGTGTGAGAGAGAGATAGAGAGAGAGAGAGAGAGAGAAAATGTGTGTGTCCTAGGCTGAAAGTATGTGTACGAGAAAAAGTGTGTGTGTTTGTTTGGCTAATAGCGTGTGTAAGTGCGGAAGTGTGCGTGGGTGCGTGAGTGTGTGCGTGTGTGTGTGTGTGTGTGTGCGTGCGTGTGTGTATGTATGCGTGTGTGTGTGCGTGCGTGCGTGTGTGTGTGTATGTGTGTGGGTGTGGGTGTGTCTGTGTGTGTGTGACCCACAGAATGTGTACATGGGAAAGTGTGCGTGAGAGGGGAGAAATATGTGTGAGGCTGAGAGTTTGTGAAAGAGAAATTGAGGCAGTATGTGTGGGGGCTGTAGGTTAAGTATGTGTTTGTTTATATGTGTGTGTGTGTGAGAGTGTGAGTGAATATGTGTATGAGGCAGTGTCTGCTGTTATCTTCTATTCTCTTAATCATTCGATGTCATTGCTCTCCCGGCAGAGCCATATATGCTTAGTACATCTCAGCAAATGGCAAACTGTGTCAATGCTAATGGTTCCTGTTGCGCGCAAGGTGTCGATTTTTTTGGGGGGTGAGGTGGGGGGGGGGGGGGCCGCAACAAGTCTTTGGCTCATCGAGGTTAGTGTTTGTGAGTTCCTATTTTATATTTTGACCATTTTACGCTCCACCAGGAGTACAATGCCACAACTACAGTTGGCCGCCGCTAGAAAGCTTAAGCTAAAGTACTTTGTTTGCTTTTGCAGTTGTGTTTTCGGGTGTCGACAGTGAGCTGGCTTAATAGACTTGGATTGCAGCGTTCCAGGGTTCGAGTTCACGGACGAATATTATAAAAATCCCGGTCGCGCTTCATGTCTGGTACGTCCGCTTCTCCAGTCGATCCAGCTGTAAATGGGTAAGTGACGTATGAGTTGGGGAAGGTTAAAAACAGCCAGGAAGCGAACCGGCGGCCCCTACCTTACATAGGCTGCGGCTTAGTATATGAAGAGCTATATTCATCCCCGATGGCAATTGTTGCCACGAGACTGACCTTAACCTTTTCTTTAGCGATTTGTTATACATGATGAAGCTGCTAACCCATGCACAACGTTCTTTGTTCGCCTTTCTTCTATCTACGGTGTTATCTATCCACTCTTTGAATTACACTGGCGGACAGATTGACAAATGCAGAGATGCCTCCACTTACGCGTCTCCCAAGTATGCACACTCTCCCTAGGAAGCGCAGACTACGATGTTTGGCCATGTTCGTTGAATGGAAAACGGTAGTATCACCAAAGATATCATATTTGAACATTTCTCATAGGGCAAAAGAACAGATGACCGCATAACCGAGAAACGAGAATCATACAGAATGATCATGATAACCACGCCTATTGGAGCACTACATAAGATTGGAACCTCAAGTCATCTGTGATCAAATGGTGCAGGAGGACCAACAAGAAATTGAATAATTCAGAAGCTGATAGACGAATGGCGGTTAGTTCTTAATCCTTTGTAGTTATCCAATGGGTGTAGCTCCAAAGAAAAGAGGACCTAATGTAGACAAGTTAACATGTTTAAATACCTGGGAACATACATAACATTAGATGGAAGATATAATCACGAAATAAAATGTAGAATAGCATAAGAAATATATTGTTTTTACATCATGATAGGAAAATTGTTCAACAAAACCTCGTTAACAAAGGAGAATGCAGAGGATCCGATGGAGTCCAAAGAAGATATGATACAGTAGTCGAAGACAACTTATTGCATGGATCAGAAAAAAAGCTGCTATCCTTTTTCGGGCTTGTTATGAGAAGAAGCGTCTTGGAGCCCGTCGTGACAACTGGAAAGTTAGCAAGAAAGAGAGACAGAGGAAGGCAGAAAGAGAAGATGCTGAACAGCTTGAGAGAATGGCATTGGGGACAATGAACAGCAGAATTGGTAAGCGACCCATGTGATAGAAGTGGATGGAGGTCCATGATCGACAAAGCTTTTGATGATGATGATGATGATGATGATGATCGACTACAGAATGTACCGAAAAATAAATAGGATTGAAAGGGGAAGTTTCAAGCTAGGCAACTTTGTAGTGGCGGTAAAATCAAACTGGAGAAAAGATCCAATATATGGCACATCACAAATAGAACCCAATCACACTATGAAACAGATCAAATACATGGCACATCACAAATAGAACCAATCACACTATGAAACAGATCCAATATATGGCACATCACAAATAGAACCCAATCACACTATGAAACAGATCCAATATATGGCACATCACAAATAGAACCCAATCACACTATGAAACAAATCCAATATATGGCACATCACAAATAGAACCCAATCACACTATGAAACAGATCCAATATATAGCACATCACAAATAGAACCCAATCACACTATGAAACAGATCCAATATATGGCACATCACAAATAGAACCCAATCACACTATGAAACAGATCCAATATATGGCACATCACAAATAGAACCCAATCACACTATGCACATGCGTCCCACCTGGAGAATACAGTGCTTCCCAGAACTAACAAAAAACATTCCGGGGCATTGTTTAAAAAAAAGCCAGACAGAGGTAGAAGGAAGAGACATAACTGTAAAAGCCATAAAGAAACATTACCTAAGCAACAGATGGACTCATGTATACACAGATGAACTAGCAACATTTGCAACAGAGAATGGAGGGGAAGGGATTTTGGTGAGCCTTAAAAACATTACACAGAGAAAACTATCGGGGGGAAACAAAAAATGTTCAAATCCCTTGATATCGGAGGCAGAGGCCTTGCAGACTGCAGTAGCAACATGTCTAATGGGAAGTAGTACTCGTCAGTGATTTGGGCACTGACAAACCACTTGTACAACCCTCTTTAGGTCCATTGATGACATTCTTTTAAGGTTGCAGTGAACGTATTAATTTAAACAAATGCACCACATTACCGTAAACATCTACATTGCCGTTAACCTTCTAGATTGCCGTAACCATCTACATTGCCTTAACAATCTGCATTACCTTAACCATCTAATTACCCTGACTATCTACATTACCTTAACCTTCTACATTACACAGCCATATATATTACTGCAACCATCAACATTGCCTTAACTATTTACATTACATTAACCATCTAATTATCTTACCCATCTAATTACCTTAACTATCTACATTGCCTTAATCATCTACATTACCGTTACTATGTGCACTACCATATCGTTGGTATTGCAGTAACCATCTACGCTGCTATAACCATCTATATTTCATCAACCATCTGGATATGGATACTATCTAAACTACAATTAGCATCTTCATTATCTTAATTATCTATCTTCCGTTTCAAGTGTCGTCGTTACACGTCGTGGGGAGGTGTGACCTCCTTGGTTTCATATTTGTTGGCAGGCGACAATCCGCTGGTGACACGCCAGCTCAATCCCAGTATCCGTTACCAACCATTAGATTGGTAGCCTCTGGAATACGATCGCCTATTTTTGGTACTGGTGGTGGTGGAAGCGTACATTTTAACAAACAAAGACCCGCAGCCTGTCAGGAGCCATCTATGCCGCTCCGCTAGCCACATAACCAAGACCTGATGTTATAGCCACACTGTCCCCTTTTTGAGACATATTCTCTGTGGGGCGAGAAACCCTAGAATAATTTGAATGCATTTTCAACTGATTTTGCCCGAGCAGCGGCTGTTAATCCTCCTCTTTTCGATTTCCAAATGCCAACGGATTTTTAACGTGCGCGCCACTGTACACGGGTGTCTGATCTTACTAATCAGAGATAAAAGGAAATTTTGACAATTGATACACGGTGAAAAAATGTAGGTCTCCGCCATGATTTTAAACCTACGACCTCCAGCACCCTAAGCGAACACCCTACCTCGAAAGCACTGGATCCCCTAACATTACATTAATCATCTACATTCCTTTTCCATCTACATTACCTTAACCATCTGCATTATTTTACCGTATACAATATTGTAATTTCATCCAAAACAAATTTACCATTTACATTACTGTAACCGATTATATTATCGTAAATATCTACATTACCTTAACTATCAACACTGACATAACTTTCAACATTACCATAACCATCAACATTACCATAACCATCAACATTTTCATAACCATCAACATTATCATAACTATCAACATTACCATAATCATCAACATTACCATAACTACCAACATTACCATAACCATCAACATTACCATAACCATCGGTATTACTTTAACCATATAAGTTACCTTAACCATATACACTACCTTTGCCCTTTTAACTACAGTTGCCATCGAAATTATCTTTACATATAAATTACCGTTAGCTCCTAAATTACCGCTACCATCTACATTACCGTTAGCTTCTAAATTACCGTTACCATCTAAACTACCGTTACCATATACAGTTTCCTTTACAATCTACATTACCTTAACTATCTATATTACCGGTGCCATTTAAATCACCCTTACCACCTAAAGTATTTTGTCATCTACGTTACCTGTACAATGGTTGGACTTCTTCGTTCGTTCTCAATCTCCCGCTACCAAGCCCTGAACGAACGTTCTCAATCTCCCGCCACCAAGCCCTGAACGAACGTTCTCAATCTCCCGCTACCAAGCCCTGAACGTTCTCAATCTCCCGCTACCAAGCCCTGAACGAACGTTCTTAATCTCCCGCTACCAAGCCCTGAACGTTCTCAATCTCCCGCTACCAAGCCCTGAACGAACGTTCTCAATCTCCCGTTACCAAGCCCTGAACAGAACTTTGCAGGTATCAGGATGTAGCCCGTAGAACGGAATGAACCAAATTACAGCTACAATTTCAATTATCTTTACAATCTACATTAGCTTTACCATCTGAATTACCTTTCCTATTTACATTACGTTACCATCTACATATATACTAAGCAAGCTATGGAGTTTTGAGGTCTGCTTACAATTGGCAGGATGCAAATACTAACAACGGGAGCTAACAAATGCTGAGACCATAATTCGATTATTCAGTTGACAAGTCTGGTGGTCTGATGGTCCTCTCTCGCACGCGCGGCTACAGTGTCCGATATCCAGTCCCGGTAAGTAGAACGTCCCATGGCGGCCATAACTGACGTTGTTGTGAAAGGTGGCTAATTTGGCGCCAATTTGAGCGCATTAGTGGTCACCGCCCGCCGATTGGCTCAGCAGCTTGGGGTCACGTGATATGTTGATTCTCTCCACGTTCGTGAGTGAAAACTAACAAGAAGCTCAGAAACTTTGAGCTTTTGCCCAACTAAAAAATGTCCAGCTACCCAGACCCCAAGGGAAAACTTCCCTATTGAAAATGGAAAATGGCCGTCACTGACAACAATTGAATTACTGCCGAAACGCTCAAATTTCCGGAGACAGCTTACGGTCAACAAAAATCTAAGTGGATTAAACGGAGAAGGGGGAAAGTTTGCACACAGAATTTGTCCACATTCGAACTCAGACTAATGAAATGACTGTTGATGACTGCACATCTCCGTACTGACGTGGGAGCATTGAAATACGTAAATTGTCATAATTGGTAACATGTGTTTCAGTTAATCTCTCGTATCTGTTTCGTTAAGTCTTACGTCCTTGTGTATGTTTCGTTATGTTTACGTCCTTGCATATGTCTTAGTATGTCTCAAGTCCCTTCATATGTTTTAGTACATCTCAAGTCCCTCCATATGTTTTAGTACATCTCAAGTCCCTCCATATGTTTTAGTACATCTCACGTCCCTCCATATGTTTTAGTACATCTCACGTCCCTCCATATGTTTTAGTATGTCTCACGTCCCTCCATATGTTTAAGTACATCTCAAGTCCCTCCATATGTTTTAGTACATCTCAAGTCCCTCCATATGTTTTAGTACATCTCAAGTCCCTCCATATGTTTTAGTACATCTCACGTCCCTCCATATGTTTTAGTACATCTCACGTCCCTCCATATGTTTTAGTATGTCTCACGTCCCTCCATATGTTTTAGTACATCTCAAGTCCCTCCATATGTTTTAGTACATCTCAAGTCCCTCCATATGTTTTAGTACATCTCACGTCCCTCCATATGTTTTAGTACATCTCACGTCCCTCCATATGTTTTAGTATGTCTCACGTCCCTCCATATGTTTTAGTACATCTCACGTCCCTCCATATGTTTTAGTACATCTCAAGTCCCTCCATATGTTTTAGTACATCTCAAGTCCCTCCATATGTTTTAGTACATCTCAAGTTCCTCCATATGTTTTAGTACATCTCAAGTCCCTCCATATTTTTGAGTACATCTCAAGTGCCTCCATATGTTTTAGTACATCTCAAGTCCCTCCATATGTTTTAGTACATCTCAAGTACCTCCATGTGTTTTAGTACATCTCAAGTCCCTCCAAATGTTTTAGTACATCTCATGTCCCTCCATATGTTTGTGTACATCTCAAGTCCCTCCATATGTTTTAGTACATCTCAAGTCCCTCCATATGTTTTAGTACATCTCACGTCCCTCCATATGTTTTAGTACATCTCAAGTCCCTCCATATGTTTTAGTACATCTCAAGTCCCTCCATATGTTTTAGTACATCTCATGTCCCTCCATATGTTTGGGTACATCTCAAGTCCCTCCATATGTTTGAGTACATCTCAAGTCCCTCCATATATTTTGTATATGCCGCTACTGTGACTAGCCTAGCAATTCGACTAGCTGTACTATTGCTACTTTTATCAGAGTGGTCTGCCTGGATCTTTCAATATGACTATAATAAGAATAGCACCACTGCTCCACAGATGGAATGTCGTAACTGTGTGGTATGTAGTAACCCCGGCTATGCTTAGGTGGTTTGTTAAGAGCAGCAAGGATGGCGCCTAGCAGGCTGCGGGTTTACTTTGCTCTAGTGGTTGAGTCTAATAAGATGGACTCCCACATCGGTTAACCATCCTCCAAAAAACGTGTTGTATGAAGACTCTGCAGCGTCTTCTAAACCAGTATAAAGACGTTAAGTGAAGTTGAGCTACACAGACTGAAATCCACGAAAATTATGTTATTATGTAGCAGTATGATACAACTTCAGGAATATCCATGAAAACTAAGTTCTGGCACGACAGTACATCGCGAACATCCGTGAGAACTATATACTGGTACGATATAACATCAAGGAGATACGTGGACAGTAAGTACTGGTACTATAGAACATCAAGGAAATCCATGAACACTAAGTGCTGGTACTATAGAACATCAAGCAGATCTATGAACACTAAGTGCTGGTACTATAGAACATATCAAGGATATCCATGAACACTAAGTACTGGTACTATAGAGCATCAAGGATATCCATGAACACTAAGTGCTGGTTCTATAGAACATCAAGGATATCTATGAACACTAAGTGCTGGTACTATAGAACATCAAGCAGATCTATGAACACTAAGTGCTGGTACTATAGAACATCAAGGAGATCCATGAACACTAAGTGCTGGTTCTATAGAACATCAAGGAGATCCATGAACACTAAGTGCTGGTTCTATAGAAAATCAAGCAGATCTATGAACACTAAGTGCTGGTACGATAGAACATAAAGGAGATCCATGAAAATTAAGTACTAGGAGGGTACGGAGTTGTTATTGTTTAATGCCCACAATGAGTAAATCTACTCTTTTGTGTGCTCTGAAAAGAGCGTGAAGTGGAGGATTGTATAAACTTTCCTCACAACCTGAGCGTTCTGATGAAGGTTGACCGAGGTCCTCCAGGCGGTTGTGCTAAGCTTGGCTTCATCTGCGTGACGCTCACTGCTTCAACGATCACATCCATCCACATTGCGTCAGACAGACTGTCTTGAAAATAGTCTTTCTCCCGGGAACCCTACATGGGAGAGAGATAGGGGTCTTGGTCAGGTAATGGCATCAATATGCTAAGCAGTGCATGATCTGCAGCGGTCAGCGACGACATGAAGCTGATTGCTAACGTAAGGGCCAGTGAACCAGAGCTGCTGAGACCATTCTACACCACCCCACGGTGATCCTGGATAACAGGCTGCAACAGGGCAGACTGGTTAATGAGCACGGATCGAAGAGCGAAGGCTTACCCAGTACCCAAAATGTCTGCTGAATTCGGATGTGTCGGACCGAACGGTGCAAATATCGCAGTCAAGCTGTAAACTACGACACAACGAATTCCGTTCCCCAGAAAAACATCCTGCTAGTTGCGAAACTCTTTTCAAAGCTTGGTAGCGGTAGATTGAGAACGAAGAAGGAAAAGAAGAAGAAAAAGAAGAAGAAGAAAAAAGAAGAAGAAGAAGAGAAACAAGAAGAAGACGAAGAAAAATAAAAAGAAGAAGAAGAGAAAGAAGAAGAAGAAGAAGAAGTTGAAGAAGAGGAAGAAAAAGTAGAAGAAGAAGAAGAAGAAGAAGGTCATCAGTATTTTGTGTCTGACCGGACTAGCTTCTCAGTTCCCCATAGATCGACGAAGACACAAAGAAAAAGAACAAACAAGGCGTTGGTTTTCGTGCCCGTCTTTTTTTTTTTTTTTTTTTTGCGTTCGCCTTATTTTCTCTAATCCCAAAAGGCGGTGTGCGTTGCACTGTGTTTTTTTATTTTGCGCCTGTCGGCCCAGTGCATCCGACTTCAGCACGCATTTTATGTAAGGGTCTGCTTCCTCCTGCATTTTCTAAGGGTTTGCTTCCCCGGGGTAACGGCCGGTGCTGTGATGGGGATCGAACCCAGCACCTTCGGGTCGTGGGCCGTGCCACTTAACCACTAGGCCACGCCGTCCCCTTCGTGCCCATCTAAAGAATACAAAATGTATCGCAGAAATAGAAGACCCCAGAGAAAGTTGAAAAACAGCGGTAATAATTTAGGTCTGAAAAAAAGCACACACCCCCTTTCCTGTCCTCCTCCCAAAAGCAAATTAGAGCAACAATGAGGCAGACAGAATTGAATCGTTGAGTTCCAACTTTGTCAATAAGTTCATTCAGAAGGATGATCTGATCGTAACGGCCGATTTTAACGGCCGAAATGGAGATAAAACGATTATCACCAAAAGATTTCTAAGCCTGTTTCAGTGACACCTCACTAGAGCAGAACAGCAGAGGAGTGGAGAAAATCGTGTCTTCTTCTTCTTCTTCTTCTTCTTCGCGGTTCGTTCTCAATCTCCCGCTACCAAGTCCATGAAAAGGGCTTTGCAAGTAGCAGGACATTGTTGGGAGAGAGGAATGCGTTGTGCCGGAGATTACAGCTTGACTGTGATATTTGCATATTTCGGTCCGACACCGACTTCAGCAGGCTTTTCTTTTGGGTTACCGAGTTAGCCTTCCCTCAGAAGACCGTGTAAGTTTACGCCATGAGCACGGTCGGACAATAACAAACACCATCTTCCAAAATAGAAAGATGTCCTCAAAATAATGCCCTGACGGAACAGCCAGGATATAGCAGTGAAAATTGATTATATATGATCAAAATAGGGACATTATCATCAAGTGCCGACTTCGCATTGGTGGTTGGCGGTCGTGGATCTCTAAATCTTTCTGCCCAGTGCCAGGTCGGTATACTCAGTCTGAGAGAGGGTTGCTTGGTGGCATATGCACACCAAGGGGGTAAGGCACAGAGAGAGACAGAGAGTTGGTTGATGGCATATGCACACCAAGGTGGTAAGACAAAGAGAGAGAGAGTTGGTTTACTGCCTATGCAACTCCAGTGTGATAAGGGCGAAGTGAGAGGGTTGATTAAAGACCTATACACCCCAATGTGATAAGGGCAGTGAGAGGGCTGATGTATTTATCTATCATTCTATCTATCTTCAGTCCACTTATGTCGTTAGACGTAGTTAGGATTCATATGTGGTCTATAAACCCAAAAGGTCATAAGGGCGAAGGGAGAGCGTTGGTTTTTTGTCTATAAACTCCAAAGCGATAAGGGCGAAGTGAGAGGGTTCTAATATGGTCGATAAACCCCAAGGTGATAAGAGCGAAGTGAGAGGGTTGGTTTTTTTTGTCCAAAGATCCTAAGGTGATAAGGGCAAAGTGAGAGAGTTCTAATATGGTCGATAAACCCTATGGTGATAAGGGCAAAGTGAGAGGGTTGGTTTTTGTCCAAAGACCCCAAGGTGATAAGGGCAAAGTGAGAGAGTTCTAATATGGTCTATTAACCCCAAGGAGATAAGGGTGAAGTGAGAGAGTTGATATATGGTCTATTAACCCAAAGGAGATAAGGGTGAAGTGAGAGAGTTGATATATGGTCTATACACTCCACGGAGATAAGCGCGAAGTGAGAGGGTTAGTTTATTGTCCTTACACCCCAAGGTGATAATACAGATGTGTCAAGTAACATTTAATAATGCCCATTTTAAATATTGCTTGCTTCTTAATATACCAAGTCTAGGAAACACTTCGCCATATCTGTTTTAAGACCTACAATCCGCTCTCCGTGTCGGTGTATGTGTATGTGTATCGAGCTCAGGTCACGCCGTTTGTCCTACCATAAAGGACAGGTGCACGGGAACGACAGCCCGGGTGAGCCTATTCACAGAGGTGTCGCATTAACACTTGTTATCAGAGTTCATATCGACACCACCTTCAGATCTGGTCTTTCAGCGTTGCAGTGCTTATCAAATTTCCCATTCTGCAGTTATCTTCATATTTCATCGCCAAACTGATTTATTAACTCCCTTACCTACCGCTGTTAATTCGTCGAGGCGTGATACAAAACCAAAGAACCAAGCTATTTAGAATGTTGCTGAAAAAATATGAAATAATGACTGCACGAAGCAAATTTGAAAATACTGGAAGTAAAGTCAATTTAAATCTTATTCAAAACATATAGCAGCAACAAGGTCTCAGCATTTGTGATCGTGAATTGCCAGATATTTTTTGTCTCTGCATTGCTTTTCTAAGTATTTAGTCAATTACTTATTCCTAGTCTATCTGTGACACAAGTATATGCATATATATATATACATATATGTCAGATTTGTTTATGGCTTTACCGGGCTGGCTGTAACGGAGCTAGAACTTGCGATTCTAATCAATCTCAAACCTTGACGATACCGTTCACAAGTTTGAAATGAAAATTAGTGCAGAGAAGAGTAAAATTATGGGCAATGTCCCGCAGGGCCTAACTAGTTCGATTGTGATCAAAGGTGAATCATTGCAAATTGTCTAACTAGTTCGATTGTGATCAAAGGTGAATCATTGCAAATTGTCTAACTAGTTCGATTGTGATCAAAGGTGAATCATTGCAAATTGTCTAACTAGTTCGATTGTGATCAAAGGTGAATCATTGCAAATTGTCTAACTAGTTCGATTGTGATCAAAGGTGAATCATTGCAAATTGTTAAACAGTTGAAATACGTGGGAGCACTGATGGATGCGGGAGGTTCTAGAACTGAGATTCAGGCAAGAACAGCGATGGCTGCTTTGACCAAATTGAGGCCGCTATTAAAAGATAAAAGCATCAACCTGACATCCAAGTTGAGTTTAATATTTGCACTTTTCATGTCCGTGATCCTTTACGCAAGCGAAACTTGAACTCTGACGGTGGTCCGGTAGCGAAGAATGTGTGCAATGGAGATAATATGTTTGCGTCGAATTTTCGGCATGACGTACCTAAAACACGTCACGAATAAGGCAATTCGGGATACGGTTAAGAGAAAGGTAAAAACACCAGGCTCACATGGTAGGGAATATTTGAAGATCGTGTGGGTTGATCCAGACGATCCTGCAGAGCACTGTGTCTCATAAGAGAGAGAGAGAGAGAGATAGAGAGAGAGAGAGAGAGAAAGGGGGAGGGGGGCAGAAACAGAGATGGGACAACCACATCAGAGAGTGGACGGGAAGGTCTATATCCTGGCAACCACCGAGTGGAGTGGTGAGAACTGGTCTAACAATCTGCAGTATTGGTGCTCCAATGACCTTTCAGGTTGTGGGACTGATGATGATGATGATGATGATGATGATGACGATGATGATGATGATGATGATGATGATGAGGAGGAGGAGGAGGATAATGATGATGAATTATAGTGGTGAGATGTTTGCAGACTTTTTGATTGAAAGGTCGGCAGGTTGTTAGAGGAAGCATGTGCCCATACAGAACAGTTTGTGGAGCTAGAGAGTGTCCACAACTTCATGTGATGGATGGCCGAATGGGCAACATCTGTAGAAATCTGAAACGTTAGATGATCTTTGCTTGGATCTTGAGGTCTGAAGAAGAGCTGATTTGACTTTATTCCACAGTCTGGTGATGACCACGGTTAAGATTACCCTGAAAACGGGAAGAAAATGCAGTTCATCAGCCCATTTAGGATGCTGAAGGGTTGTTGAGTCGTAGTTTGCAACGAATCTGCGATATCTGCGCCGTTCTGTCCAACACATTCGATTTCAGCAGGTTTTACATTGAGCGGTATTGGGGTTGTCCTCCCACTGCAATCCTTCTTCGCTTGGCCAAACTGCATAAGTGCAGCTTGTTTCGAGGGCCGCCCTTGGGGGTGGAATATGATCTTGGCCAGCTGTGAATCGCTCATCCTGATGCAAACAGCCAGGTATCAGTCGCTGACTGCTGTCAACTCATTCGCTGTGCTGTATCTTCAGCCACTGTCCTGGTAGATTTCTTGAGAGATCTGTATGTGAATCTAGATAAGAATCACTGCCACACTGACAACACGTCTATAGCGGTGACTAGTACGGTAGAATACTGTCTAACTTTCTTGCAAACTGCCTTTCACTACCCACCAGAAGCCAACGGAGCACCCAGTGATATCTGAGTTTGAAAGAAGAATAAATGAAAAACAACATCCCTACACAACAAACAATAATCTAGTGAACTACTTGCTAATTCCGATTTTCAGAAAAGGGCAAGGTGGAGGTCATCTTCGTCTTCCTTTTTTTTCTTTCTGTTTTCGTTAGTATTATCATGTTTCTTCTTCTTCTGCGTTCGTTCTCAATCTCCCGCTACCAAGCCCTGAACGTTCTCAATCTCCCGCTACCAAGCCCTGAACGTTCTCAATCTCCCGCTACCAAGCCCTGAACGTTCTCAATCTCCCGCTACCAAGCCCTGAACGTTCTCAATCTCCAGCTACCAAGCCCTAGACAGTGCTTTGCAAGTAGCAAGATGTAATCTGGGAAAGGGAATGCGTTTTTTACAGCTTGTCTGCGATATCTTCACCTTTTGGTCCGACACATCTGTCCTCGGCAGAAGTATTGTCATATTCTTTGTATACGTCTTATGTGTTTACATCAAAGTTATCAGTTCCTTTATCACAATTATTAATTATAATCATATTTCACTTATCATTTCTTCACTCTCAAAAATCAGTCACATTAAAATTATAATTTCTTCATTCTCAAAAATAAGTCACATTAAAATTATGATTTCTTCACTTTCAAAAATAAGTCAAATTAAAATTATGATTTCTTCACTTTCAAAAATCAGTCACATTAAAATTATCATTTCTTCACTCTCAAAATCATAGCTTGGGTGACAAAGTACACATTTAAAACGATTCACTTCAATTGTGGTACGATGCTGTCTACCCACCCGAAAAGTGGAGACGAGACTAACGTTTGGTCAGGCAAAACATACAGATCTGTCATATTAGTCAGGGTCTGGTATTTGTTAAGACCCTCACCTGAAATTCTTCGTAGTCCTTCCTGAAAACGCGCTGTTTTCACGGCAGCCTGGCTAACAAGGTGAGGGATCCACGTGATCCCCGTAGTAGTGATGAAGATGACACGCAGATGAAGCCAAGCATAACACAAACGACTGGAGAACGCCGGTCCACTTTCGCCAGCACGCCCGGGATGTGAGGAAAGCTACTGAAACCCGCCACTTCACGTCCTTTTCGGGGAGCACACAAGAGTAAATCTACTCATTGTGGGTATTCGAAACAACAACAACAACAACAACAACAACAACAAATGGTACTGGCCAAAACCCAAACCTCACTTCCACGTAGGTCTTCCTGGAAACGAGCCAGGCTAACGAATTGGGGATCGACGGTGTTCCCCGTAGTAGTGAGTGACACTCAGATGAAGCAAAGAGTACCACAGTCACCTGGACTACCCCGGTTCATCTGCATCAGCAGGCTCGGAATCTGGCTACATCTACTTCAACCTTCTACTTCCTTATCGTAAAGGAGATATAAACATGCTGGAAAGGAAACACAAAATATCGATAAAACTGAAAGTGGGATTCCTGAATTACAGTTATGAGGAAAGACTCAGAAAAACTGGTCTACAGTGTCTAGAAAAGAGAAGAATTCAATGTGACTTAATTCAGGTTTATAAGACAATCAAATTAACGGATAAATTAGGTTATTATAACTTTTTTTTCAAAATACAACCACCTACAAGAACAAGAGGGCATCGCTACAAATTAGCTAAAGAAAGGTCAAGATTATATATTAGGAAACATTTTTTAAGTCAAAGAGTGATGAATGCTTGGAATGCATTGCCACCGGAAGTAGTGGAGGCGAGGACAATTAATGCATGCAAGACTAGATTTGATGCACATAGCTTTTAGAGAAAAAAAATATAAAAGAAACTGGTTGTTTACAGACTTTGCAGAGTCCTCTTAGGTCCGCTCATCGCGTTGATCGATGAGGTCGTTGGGGCACACATGAAGACATCCTCACAAACTCATGCCTTCTCTGACAGCGGCCGCCCGCGTCTCTTCTGGTCGGAGATTGGTCCACCCTTTTATGCAGTTCCCCAACCTCTTTCTATGACGACCCCCTCCCCCCCGCCCACCCCGTCGTCATCCTGCACCTTTCAGTGCAAGATCGTATTTGCAAGACCATTTGATCTCGATATGTGACCGCACCAAGCGAGTTTTCTTCTTTTCACAGTTTTTCAAAGGTCTTCAAAAGGACTAGAACTACAACAGCAATAGGACCTTTTGAAGAACTCTTGGCAACTGTCAAAAGAGTCTTTTAAACCAGTATCAAAACGTTAAGTTAATTTAGATAAGCAAAGAAAAACCAACAAGGAAGACACAAAGTCACTACATCTCAACAAAAATACAATGAGACTCGGTAAACTGCAGCCTGGAACACTCCAACCCCGACTGCAGTGTCTTATTCGGGACCACCTTTCACGTTTTGTGTCCCCAACTTTAATTGTGATACAAATTGTGTACCTTGATCTAATCGACGGACTATTTTTCGTGTGTCAAACAGCGTCAAACTCAACACGAGGACGTTTATGGGGTCCTGTGACGCTTAGAAAATGCGGTAAAATGAGCCAGCAATAAAACTACTTTGGTTGAAACATGTCGTCAAAGATGAACCAGTGGCGGACAAAGATCAACGGGGCCGGCTAATCATCCTTCTAATCTTCTATGTTGACACTGGCACCTAGAAAAAAATCTAGAGGCTAGAAATATCGACTTTCAGAAATGAGCATACGTAACGCCTATTGACATCATTGTGAGGTTTTGTTTTATTTCGTTTGTGCGTGGATGATTTTTTATTGCATTTTGCTATAAACTACATTTGATTGTTGTTAGCTCTACGTGGAAAGCGAGGGAGTGGGGGGGGGGGGGAGTTTAGGTGAGGGTGGGAGAGCAGTTTAAGTGTTTCGATGGAAAGAATAGGGAAAGAAGTATACAACAGCAAACAAAGAAAGACACAAAAAAGCAAACAAACAAACAAACAAAAAATAAAGAAAGAAACAAAGAGAGAAAGAATGAAAGAAATTTGAGAGAAAAAAGGTGAAAAAAGATGAAGCAAAACAGACAAAAATAAATAGAAAAATTAAGAAAGATTAGCGAATTAAGAACGGACGAAAGAAAGAGAGTAAGAAAAAGAAAAAAAAGATAGAAAGAAAGAAAGTAAGAAAGAAATAAACAAAGAAACAAAGAGAGAATGCAAGAAAATAAAGTGATTAAATCAGAAAAAAACAACAGAAAGAGAAAAACAAAGAACAAAATTAAAGAATGAAAGAAAAGTAATTGAATAACATAAAAATGAATGAAAGAAACAAAACAAAGGAAAGAATGGAAGTGAGAAACAATAAAATAGAGAAAGAAAGAAAGAGAGAAAGAACAAGAAAATGAAATTGAGAGTGAAAGACAGAAAGAAGGAGAGAAATATAGAAAATGAGAACGAAAGACAGAATAACAGGTAGAATAAAAGATAAAAAGCGGCAAAGAAAGTAATAATTCGAGAGAGACACTCCACCCAGTTCTTGATTGTTATGAATATTTCAGAACAGCATGATCATGCAGGGATCAAGGTTTGGCAGCAGCAAATTAAAAGAAGAAAATAGAGCGATATAGGACATACGCTGACGAATGCATCATACAACATAGCCAGGCAAGTTCTCACATAGAATCCTCAAGAGACAATGTGGTAGACCTAAACAAATTGGGAGAGCAGACGACGATTAGATGGTTACATCTGGAGAGAGAAAGAGTTGCACAGGACTGTGCACGCTGGCGCGATTTGGCCATGCACCGAAAACAGTAATAGGCCTTGATTGATTGATTGATTGATTGATTAATTGATTGATTGATGTGGCGTTTTAACTGTTTTTTTGGCAAAGTGTCGTCAGTGAGCTTGCTTGCTAAGACTGGTATTACAGCGTGGCAGGGTTCGAGTTCACGGACTGACATAAACACAATCCGGGCCTGGTTCGCTCCTGGTACGACCGTTCCTCCAGTCAACCCAGCTGTAAATGGGTTCCTGACGTATGAGTTGGAGAAAGTTTAAACAGCAAGGGAGGGAACTGGCCAACCCACCTCACATAGGCTGCGGCTTAGTACTTCAATAGTTATATTTATCCCTGGGGACGGCGTGGGCTAGTGGTTAAGTGACACAGCTCACCAACCGAAGGTGCTGGGTTCGATCCCCATCACCGCACCGGCCGTTACCCCGGGAAAGCAAACCCTTAGAAAATGCAGGAGGAAGTAGACCCTTACATAAAAGGGATGCCGAAGTCGGATACACTGGGCCGACAGGCGCAAAATAAAAACCGTAGTGCAACGCACACCTCCTTGGGGAATAGAGAAATAAGACGAATGCTAAAAATAATATCTTCTTCCCTGACGGCAATTGCTACCATGGAACTGAACTTCAACCTTTCTAGGAAAATAGTCTTTGTTGTCAAATCATGACGTGCGAGTCATTACATTCAAAATAGTCTGCATTGAGGTCTAAACTCTTGCGTAGCGACAGAAAACATGAAGCTCTTACAGCCACTCTACAATGATCACCTATGTGTGTGTATAGCTGTTATTGCTGAAAATCATATTATATGGAAAAGTAGATGGCAAATGCGCAACTGTAAGACAATGGCAAATGACTCATGGCACCGATTCCATTGCGTGTGGGCTCCTCCATTTGTACTAAATTCATTTGAATGTTGAAAGGACCGACAACAGCGCACACACTCTGTAGTCACTTTGCTGACTCTGAAATATTCTGCTGACTCTGGCAGATACTTGTTTAAAGCTGGGTTGACTTGAAGAAGTGGTAAACCATGGGAAATCCCTAACATGACATGTCTATCTAACCGAGGACAAAGTGATTTGAGACCCAAGAGTTGGGTTAGTAAAACAAGTTCAGAACCCCTTGGTTTCATGTTTCCACTAAGACACGGATATGTGGTGGAAGGAAAACCTGAAAGAATTAATAGAAAAAAACCTTGTTCAGATTACAACACAAAGGAAAGAGATAGAAAGTCCTTAAACACACGCTATAGTCGACTTCAGTGAAGGTATATCATCTTCGTTCTCAAACTCCCGCTACCATGTCCTGAAAAGTGCTTGTCAAGTAGCAGGATGTTGTCCGGAGAACGGAATGCATTGTGTCGTAGATTACAGCTTGACTGCAATATTTGCACCTTCCGATCCTATACATCCGTCTTCGGCAATCATTTTTCAGTATCGGGTTAGCCTTCCTTTTTCTATTCCGTCTCCATAGCCAGTCTTTCGTCTTTCCTGTTGCAGCCTGTTATCCAGGATCGCCGCGTTGAGGCGCAGAAGGGTATTGGCAGCTCTGGCTCGCTAGCCCTGACGCTAGCAGTCAGCTATTGGTCGCTAGCCCTGAGGCTAGCATTCAGCTATGGGTCGCTAGCCCTGTCGATAGCAGTCAGCTATGGGTCTCTGACTGCTGCAGCTCATGCACCCTGATCCCAGTGTAAAGATATCAACAGATCTGATCCGGTTATACAAGTGCGTCATTACTACCAAGAGAGTTACACCAATCAAGACTTTCTATTATCTTATGATCAACCAATCACTAAATGATAGCAGCTGCATTCTTAGCATATGCCATTGACAACCCTTGTCTAGCAATTGTCTTTAGCTGCTCTTTTTGCCTCTCTTCAGTTGGTCCAGGGACGAAAGTTCTCGTTTTCTTGACCCTTTACTTCTCAATGCCGTTTGCTGCTGTTTGATTGTCAATGATTTTGCAATCAGCTTTGTTCTTGTTGGTCTAGGTGGTTGGCCTTCATCAGACCTATTATACTCAAGACCGTTTGCTGTTGTTTGATTGTCAATGGTTTTGCAATCAGCTTTGTTCTTGTTGGTCTAAGTGGTTGGCCTTTATCAGACCTATTATACTCAAGACCGTTTGCTGTTGTTTGATTGTCAATGTTGCTGCATTCAGCTTTGTTCTTGTTGGTCTAGGTGGTTGACTTTGATCAAGCCTATTATACTCTAGATGAGTTGTACGATTTTAGTCGGTTCTTTCTCCTACGACTTGTTCAGTTTGAGTGACCCTTCTTTGAAACGTTCGGCTTCCATGATATAGCTCTTGTGATCACTGAGGCATCTAACCCCCCTCACCAACTCAAAGTAATGAACACGAGCGGGGATTATCAGAGGATAGAAACGAGCACATAAGCTGCAGCAGTCAGCGACCCATAGCTGACTGCTAGCGTCAAAGCTAGCGACGCACAGCTGACTGCTAGCGTCAAAGCTAGCGAACTAGAGCTGTCAAGATCATTCTACACCTCCACATGGTGATCCTAGATAACAGGCCGAAACAAAGCAGACTGGCTGGGTAGAAGAGATCAAAAAGGGACGGCAACCCGGTACTCAAAAATGCCTGCTGAAGTCGGATGTATCGTACCAAAAGGTGCAACTGCGTACGAAGAAGAAGGACCAAAGGGTGCAAATATCGTAGTACGGCTGTAAACTATGACACAACGCATTCCCTTTTCCGGACTACATTAAGCTACTCGTAAAGCCCCTTTCAGGGCTTGGTAGCGGGAGATTAAGAATGAACGTAGAAGAAGAAGAAGAAAAAGAAGAAGAAGAAGAAGAAGAAGAACGAGAAGAAGAAACCGATGAGCAAGAAGAAGAAGGTGAATGAACAAGAAGGAGAAAAAGAACACCGGGTTATAGCCCAGTGTCGTGGTATGTATTATTCTTCGCCTCTCTTGTGGCCCTAGTGACACTATCCCCCACTTTACGGCAGGTCTTACACTGTCTATCCACCTATTTCTTGGTCTACCTCTCGCCCTTCTTTCTGTAGAAGGTTGCATGAACAATGTGATCTGGCTGCATTCTCACAATATGGTCAAACAATTTGATTATTTGTTGCTAGATGTATTTTCGGCAGGGAATTGCTTCAACCTTCTCTCGAATATTCATATTTGGAACTCAGATTCTCCTAGTGTTGTTTGTGACCTTTCGTGGGAACAGTATTTTGCAGGTGACTAGTGTTCCTTCTTGACCTCTATTCAATGCCCGGTCGATTTTCAATTATTATTAGCTTACTTGCCGTCTAGTAGCCCCGGAAAACTATTTCATAGCTGTACTGTATCGCTCGCTCCTTCTCTTTCTACGTCCATTCTCAATATCCCGCTACCAAGCCCTGAACAGGCCTTTTGAACTAGCAAAATGTAGTCCGGAGAACGGAATGCGCTGTGTCGTTAGTTTACATGTTGACTGCGATATTTGCACCTTTCGGTCCGACACATCCGTATTCGGCAGATTCTTGATTTCAAACCTTTCCTGTCTAAAACCCACGTAATTGTCGTCTTTTCTTTCTACGATAGGAACATATTTATTCTCTATATCTACATTCTAAAAGCCTCAATTCTCTCTTCAAACTCTTTTCTCGCTGTCAATGTTTCTACACCATACAAAATGGCGATAATCTATAGGTGTGCGTTTAATAATGGCAGGCATCAGTCAGGCAAACCCATAAAAGGCCACAAGCGACTCAGGAACGCCCACAGGAAATGCGATCTGTTCCTGTTTTGGTTCGTCACGCGCTGATCATCTACGTGAGACCACCACATCTTCGCGAGTTACGAGAACTTAGCACGAGCATATCCGAACCTCACCTTGCCGTTTTGCGCGAGGGCAGATACGATCTGAAGTAGCGACAATAAAAAGAGCGATTGTATCCTTACCAAAACATATCAAATAAAGTAGTCCCGGCTCGTCGCGCAGGTTGTGAATAAAGGATCAACAATTTAAGCCTTACAGACGCAGGGAAGGTGTTAGTCAGAGGCCACCAACCATTTTGTACCTTAATTCCTAGTTATCTGCCTCATCAACAAATCCCCGATTGGATGATTAGGTTACAAATCCAAATCTTATGGGAGAGACTATGACAAAATCAGATGGAACTGGTCATGATGGGGAGAAAGTGTCGTTGGAAAGGTCAGACATAACGTCAGTCTCAGGGCAGTCTTAGTTTTAGTCTTAGTCAACATTGCATCTACAAGGGCCTTAGCCCGTGTGCTGGTCCAAACTAGTATGCGAGTTGGTAGTAGTAGTCGAGTGCATTTCTCTGCTTAGCGGGCTGAGCCCGATCAGTGCTTTGTTGTTTTTTTTGGTTTTGTGCTGGTCTCATCTCGGTTTCCAGTCGATTCTGCCTCGGGCACAGGTTGTCCAGTCGATGGATATCTTGTTGGTTTTTGGATCACGACTTTCGTGCAGCTCAAGCGAATCTTGCCATCTAGTAAGGGATCTGCCAGGTGGTCTTTGTTTGCCATGCGAGTACCACAGAGTGGGTGCTGTGCTCCAGCGTTCGTCTTTTCTTCTGACTACATGACCAGCCCAGCGGTGCTTGGAGTTATTGGCAGGATGTAGGACATCCTTGACATGTGATAATGCCCGGATGTCACTTTTGTGTAAGTCCATTTGGCGCTGTTTCCTCAGCAATAGGACTACGAAACATGTGTTGTCCATGGCTTTTGTCAGGGACCAGATTTCACTTCCACAGCATAGTGCTGGCCGAGAAACGGTTGCGCACATCTTTGGTTGTTTTCTATATTTATGGTGAGGCCCGCTTTCCTGTACCCCGCTTCCTGCGATGCTAGCATCTGTGTCGCTTCGGTGGGTGTCTCTGTGATAAGTTTGATATTGTCAGCAAATCTCAGATGGTTGGGTAATCTACAGTTTATGTCTATGCAGTACTCGCTTCAGTCGCAACGTCTCATCGTCGACTCCAGACAGGCAGAGAAAAGGTTGGGCGAGACGGCAGTAACACTAGAAAATATGTGTTATGTAACGCCTATAGAAGAATAGATACGGGAAGACCAAAGAGGTGTTAAGAAACATGGACGAGGCGTGTTCAAATGAAACCGGACCTAACTGCAATAAGTGCACATACATATTATGCGTACGATGACGTCAATTCTGGTGTAAACGGCAGATACCAACCGTCAAATTGATTAAATTTCGTTATCCTCCGACTCATAGTTTCCTCAGCTGATCGTTGAATGCATGGTGGGTGTGATACGGAATCCTTTCAGAGTTGATCAGCGAGCAGTGATTTGGTTTCAAGCAGCTGAAGGATGTCGACCACTTGACATACATGGCAGAATGAAGGCGGTGTATGGTGAATAAAGGGTGTCGAAGACAACAGTGAAGAACTGGAGAAAGAATTTTTACAGAAAGACGAGAGTTAACGAAAGATCTTCCAAGACCAGGTCAAGCGTATTTTGGTGCATCAGAAGGTGACATAGCCAAAACCGATGCAGCAATTCGGGTCACTGACTACACACTGCCTGCATTCTGCGATGAAAATCAACTGGTCGACATCTTTCAGCTGTTAGAAACTGAATCACCGCTCGCTGATCAGCTCTGGACGGGTTCCGTATCACATTAGCCATGTTTTCAACGGTCTGCTGAGGAAACTATGACTCATAGGATAATGAAATTTTGCAAACTTGACGGTTGGTATGTACTGTTTACACCAGAATTGACGTCATCATACGCATCGTACGTATGTTTACTAGTTGCAGTTTGGTCTGGTTTCATTTGAACACGCCTCGTATTTGCATGTTTAGACACTGCGCTAACAGGAATACATTTACGAAAGACACTTGATCAGGAATAAGTTCTTTCATTCTTTTCATATCGTTTCACTTTCTACCTGGTTGTAGCCCAGTGTCGTGGTATGTATGTGTCTTTCGCTTTTCTCGTCGCTCTTGTAACATTTTTCGGTAGATCTTTCTTTGGGCTGCCTATCCACCTTCTCCTCTGTGGTTGGCCAACAAGTAACAACACTATGAATTCACACATCGTATAGCACGTGATGAATACATTAAATATAGATATAAACATATCAATGATTAAAAAAGGTACTTGGATTAATAACATAAGAACTCGGAAAGTGTATATAAGATATTGGAGTTGTAAGAGGCGCTGACAGCTGCAGCTTAGATTGTAATTCAAGGTAAAAATTCAAGGTGAGGATTCCGTGGCGAAGTGGTTAAGCCGTCGGCCTCGTGATCAGGTGGTGTGGGTTAGACTCCGGAATCCGCCGTCTTTTTCCCTGGTGCTTGATGCGGAGTCCCCTGCATCTCGTAGTCGCCCCCTAGTCGTCTTGTCCTTGACTTGCCACTGGGGTGGGCGGCTCAAGACGAGAGAGTGAGGATAAAAAGTAGCGCAGTTAATCCTTACTAAAAATAGCGCTAGCAAAATTAATTATGCCATCATCGTCTACGATGCACGGTGGCCTTTGTCTTTGCCTATCCACCAAGAAAACAGTATTCCTGACTGATTACCTCGTCAGTATTAACATGGCTAAAAGAACAGAAAGATGCCGATCTCGAGCAATGTATATACTCTCTGACAAATATCTCAGCAGAGTACCAAAGGTTGCTTATGTAGTAGATCCCACCCCACTGCAATATTGAAGGGAATGAAGTTGACGATAAACTAGCGGAGGAGTATCCCCCACAAACAGACCTGAGCATCACATATAATAAGGCCAAGACCATAATTAAAGTCAACTTCGGGGGGAAATGGGCTGATCAACACCCGGACTTCCGAAAAGAAGACAGATACTTTAATTTAACTAAAGACGAGCAGGTCATCATCTTCAGACTGAGAACTGGCCATTACAGACTCAAGGGTCATCTTAGTCTTAGTTTTAGTCGAATTATACTTCTACAGGAGCATACATCTCTGTGCAGGCCCAATCTCTGATTTGAGCTGGATGTACCCAGGAAGAAAATGTCTGCTTAGCGGGCTAGGCTCGAGCAGTTTATTACTCCACTAGGGAGGGTAATTAACTGATGTGTTAGTCCATCTTGGTGACTCTAGAGCAAAGTAAACCTGCAGCCTGGTGAGCGTCATCTATGCTCCTCTAAACAAGCCACCTAACAATGGCCGGTGTTATGCCATGCCACACAGTTAGTTTCCTCTTACGACATGCTCTCTGTGGGGCAGTGGTGCTATTATTGTCCTTGTCATATGAGGAAATGTTACTGTCAGTCCTGAACCAAAGCTGGAAAATGGGAATTATACCGCAGGCATGGAAATATGCTGTACTTATACCCGTACCTAAGAAAGAAAAAGATAGAACAGATCCAAATGGATACAGGCCTATCAGTCTACTGAGCTGTGCAGGTAAACTGATGGAACGTATGATAAACACCAGACTGATGTGGCACCTGGAAGAAGCAAAACACATGTTAATTCCACAGCAAGCAGGATTTAGACAACACAGACCCACTGAGGACCAGATCCCTCTTATAGCACAGGAAATAGTGGATGCTTACCAAGAGAAAAAGCATACAGTAGCGGTTTTGGTGGATCTAGAGAACGCATTTGACAAGGTGTGGAAAGAGGGACTTAAAGTCAAGCTACGAAGAAATGAAATATCTGGAAAGTGTACAGATGGATCAGCCACTACCTCAAAGACAGAACAGCCAGAGTTCAAGTACAACGGCAGATGAGCAAAAAGGTGACACTGGAGCAAGGAGTACCCCAAGGGGGAGTACTGTCACCCACACTTTTTCTGTTGTATATAAACAACATCAGAGAGAATATACCAAGAAGAGTCCACAGCTCCATGTTTGCAGACGATCTGGCTATATAGACTTCTGAAAAAAATCTCACCTTAACAAACAATCGGATTCAGCAGGCTCTAACATCGTTCGAGGAGTGGGCGAAATAATGGCTGGTCAAAATAAATGAAGAAAAAACAACATGTACGATATTCTCGCTTAAAAATAAACAACAGAACACCAAAATAAATCTTAACGGCAAATATCTGCGGCCAAACGACAACCAGAACTACTTGGGCGTCACATTTGATCGGCGCATGGCATGGAAATGTCAGATCGAGAGAAACCGAATGAGAGCAAGACAAAGAATGGCACTCATGAGGAAACTTGCTGGCACAAGCTGGGGAGCAGACGAAAAAATACTGAAGAAACTGTACACTGAAAGAGTGAGACCAGTTCTCGAGTATGGCATTGCGGCATGGACAACTGCAGCAAAAGCGAACTTTGATAAAATTAGCAAACTTCAAAACCAAGCCATGAGAGTTATAACAGGAGGCATGAAGTCAACGCCAATTGTAGAACTTGAAAAGATTACAAATATGCAATCCATGACCGACAGAAGAGACTGCAGAGGCCAGCAGCAAGTAGAGAAATTCAGAAGACTGACAGACCATCCAATGCATCAGAGACTAAATAGATTTGGAAATGGGAAACTAAAGCGGAGATACTTTGCAGAAATAGCCAAAGCAAAGATGAGCGAAGACCCTATGAACACCATAACAACACCAAAGCCCATCCCTACTGTACGCAAACCCACATGGAAGCAGCGTATCATTCCGGAGGTGGGAGAAAATATATCAGGTATTGGAAACAAGAACAGCCAGACTGAAAAAGAAAGAAGTGACATAACCCTGAGGCACACAGCGAAAAACTACTCAAGCATGGACTAGACCCATGCACACATCGACGGTTCTGTAACAAACACAACACAGAATGGAGGGGGAGGAGTATTCCTGAGCCTAAGAAATGGTAGAAAAATAACACTGTTAGTGGCAACTGGAAAATTCTCAAGCAATTTCAAAGCGGAGGCAGAGGCACTGAAAGCTGCAGTAAAAGCAATGCTGACAGGCGAAAGCAATGAAAGCCAGATAGTCCTGTTTACAGATGCCCTGGCCGTGGTTACAGCACTAAAAAGCCAAAAAAATACTGAACTTAATGATTTAAGAGCAGTACTGTCAACTATGCTAGCAGTCCGCACCAAAAAGAGTAGTGGTACAGTGGGTTCCATCCCACTGTAACATCCGAGGCAACGAGGAGGCAGACAGACTGGCAAAAGAAGGTGCAAGACTACCACAACCAGATTCTAGTGTGACCTACGAAGATTCCAAAAGGTTTATTAGGGCCAAATACATGGTCAAAAGGGAAACAGAACATACTGGCTACACAAAAAATGATGCCTATTACCAGTTGAACAGAAGAGAGCAGGTCGTGGTCTTCAGACTCTGCACAGGCTACAACAGATTGAGGTACCATCTATTCAATAAACTGAAGATAGGTGGCACTGACGAATGCACATGTGGTACAGGGAAAATGACCGCTGAACATCTGCTGCAAAATTGCCCGACATACAAGGACCAGATAACAAGTGTCCGTATGGAGAGCACACCACCGTGGAACACATCGTACAAAGCTGCATGCTCACGCAGGAAAAGAGAGAACAATAATGGCTTCGTGAGACAGACATAAGACAAAAGCTTTATGGAGATAAAATAGCCTTACAAACAACGGTGTCCTTTGTAAGAGGCTTTCTTACGCTCTCCCGAGCACCTTATTTGACCGCTGTTCTACATTTACAGTCGAGCTTCCGGCCCAACCAGTTGTGATGACAGACACTATATCAGATAGTAGACCATATTTTCCTTATATGTTGATTAGCTTGTTCAGCATTGTTGTTATTTGTTATCCCCGATTAAGGCCTATTGGTGGAAAGTTAGGTTTTGTTTGTGTTCTCGTCTCGGTGCAGTATCTAACCATACCCATTTTAAAATTTTGATTAAACTTAACTTTAAACAACTTTAACATTTTTTTTCAATTATTATTTACCTTTGTTAGAGAAACAGTGACCTTGATCTGAGGATGGACGAAGAAGAAGAAGAGGTATAAAGCCATTGTTTTAAGAACATAAGGAGCAGAGACTGAGCGGTCGATGCAAAAAATACCCTAAGTCTATTTTCGGGTAATTGCAAACTGGCGGCATCAACTGCTCCTTGTACACCAATAAGAGATCAAGAACTAAGAGAGCATGGATGATACAGACAGAGAGAACAGTTGGACAAGTGACCACATCTGAGACGATAATAAGGTCAGGTCAGGTCATCCCGTAACCAGTGAGGTCGTTGCTGCACACATGAAGACATCCTCACAACCCCACGCCGCACTTCTCTGACAGCGGTTGCTGCTTGTACCTCTTCTGGTCGGAGATTGGTCCATTCTTTTATGTTGTCCTCCCACCTCTTTTTGGGCCGGCCTTTCGTCGTCTGCCTTGCACCTTCGCAGGATCGTATTTGCAGGATTTGATCTCGATATGTGACCCTACCAAGCGAGTTTCCTTCTTTTGACAGTTGCCAAGAGGTCTTCAAAAGGCCCTATTGCTGTTGTAATTCTTTCTCGTATTTTCTCATTTGTAACTCGATCTTTGAACGTGACGTTTAAAAGTCTTCGGAAACATCTCATTTCCAAGACCTGTATCTTTCGCTGAAGGTCAGCTGTAACTGTTCATGTCTCAAAAGCATAGAGGAATAGACGATAATCATGGAAGCAAAATAGGTTGACGCTGGCGATAGAACCACAGAATACGACAGTCATCACAAACCTAGGAGGGAATGCAGAGAGTGGTGCAACAGGAGAGCTGGACAAGATTAACAAGTTGATCAATGATAACGTGCAGTATAGTGAAGCCCTCCTAAGGGTCGGTCCAGCAAAATGAGATATCTAGTTGGGGCTATTTAGCTAGAGTGAGAGGTCTGATCGTCGTTCAACAGAGTGGTTCACACAGAACATCATTCTCAAATACGAGAGTGAAGATAGAAGCAGTGACTGCGGGTATGAGATGGCTATCTGGGACCTCTATAACAGTGGCAGTCATTGCTTCAGACTCCAAATCCTTGCACCAGAAGAGCTGGTTAAGGCATGAGTGGATTGGAGCTAAAGATGGATCAAACATGGATATACTGGTATGGATCTACTACCCTAGTCATTCTGGGGTTCGGGGACGTCGTGGGCTAGTGGTTAAGTGACGCGGCTCACAAACCTAAGGTGCTGGGTTCGATCCCCATCACAGCACCGGCCGTTACCTCTGGGAAACAAGTCCTTAAAAGATGCAGGAGGAATCAGACCCTTACATAAAATGGATGCTTAAGTCGGATTCACTGGGCCGACAGGCGCAAAATAAAAAACCCACAGTGCAACCCACGCCGCCTTAGGGAATAGAGAAATAAGGCAAACGCAAACAAAACAAACTACAACAACAAAATTCATAGGTTCAGGGCAAGGAAAGGTCTGATACCCTGGCTTAACAGGCACTAGTTACGAGTACACTACTATAAATGACCGCCTGTGGGATAACTACACCGCAAAAGATGAATCAACAATTCACAGACTGCAGAGCTTTATATCCAACGAGGTTCAAGGCGGACTAGGACGCAAGAGAGGACGGAGCAGAAGTTTGCACAACTAACGAGGTGCACTGACCATCAATGTATGTATACCCAGAGTGCAGTGAAGTCGATTCTTAGAATCAGAACAGAAAGAAACAGAGTCTGGGGAATTGTTGTTGTTGTTGTTGTTGTTGTTGTTGTTGTTGTTGTTGTTTGAATGACCACAATGAGTATGTTTACTCCTCTGTGCGTCCTGAAAAGGTCAACAAGTCAACAAGTGGCGGGTTTTAGTAGTTTGTCTCACATCATCAACGTGCTGATGAAGGTGTCGGTCACTACTACAGGAATCACGTCGATCCCACACCCCGTGCCCGTTTCCAGAGAGGGCTATGAGGAAGCCGAGGTCAGGGTCTTCGCCAGAATATTTTGCATGACCCTGACTAACATGTTTGACCAGAATATTTTGCAAGACCCTGACTAACATGTCTGATCAGTGTATTGTGCACGACCAGACGTTAGCCTTCCTCCCCAATCTGGGGAGAATGAGGAATAGATGCACAAGACATGACTGCGGAAAGTGGATCTATGCATCTCTGAGTAGTAAGAGGGAAGGAGATTTTAGAAGATATATTACACGACTGGAAAATGGTGTAAGATTTCTATATTGAAACAGACAGAAATAAGGTGGACACAATGAAAATAACTCAATGATCCTCTGTTTGACGAAGATAATGATTTAGAAAATTATTTTTAAAAAGTTTCTAACCTTAAAGAACATCATGATAGGACTGAGGACGGGAATATTAACTACTCATATATGAGCAATTGTACTGTAGGGAAGTGAAACATGGATTCTAGTCAAGAAGGATGAAAAAAGCTTGGAAGCATTTGAAGTGTGGTGATATCGTTGAATGGAACGTGTGAGTTAGATAGAAAGAAGATACAATGGCAATGTCCTCACTGATGTAGACACAAAAACAAATGGCTTGGCTTCGTTCATTCTCAATCTCCCATTACCAAAAACTGAAAGGGATTAAGTAGCAGAATGTAGTCCAGAGAACGGAATGCGTTGTGTCAGTAGTTTACAGCTTGACTGCGATATTTCCACCTTTCGGTCCAACACATCCGACTTCAGCAAGCATTTTTTTAGTACCGGGTTAGCATTCCCTCTTCGATCCCTTCTCCTTAGCCAGTCTGCCCTGCTGCAGCCTGTTATCCAGGATCACCGCGTGGAGGTGTAGAAGGGTCTTGGCAGCTTTGGTTCGCTGGCCCTGACGATAGCAGTCAGCTATGAGTCACTGACCACTGCAGCTCATGCGCTAATCAGCATCTTGAAACACAAATGAAAGTAATACAAAAGCGAAGATTGAGATTGCTGAGACACATTATGCGACTACAAAGTCTTGTACAGAAGAAACTGGAGAGCAAGATTCAGGAGATACAAAAGCCACCCTTACATCTCAGGCATTTAAAGATATTAAAGTACGAACGTATGCTGAAATGAGAGCTGCAAAGCATAGGGTCAAACGGAGAGGCACGCCCAGACAAACTTACAACTAGTCTTAGATCAACCAGCTGAGGGTCAAGATGAGTCGAACACACTGCAACTGATACATTGTCGATCATCGAACAGCCAGAGTGTGAAATCAAGTAAAGCAGATAATGGAGTGAGGGAAAGGGGGATGTGTGGGGGGGGGGTGTGGGGGGGGTGAAGGGAAGGGGATGGGGGCGCATATGCAAAGGCGGATCATGAAATTATATAATCAACACGCGTTTGGGAAACCTTCAGGCTCTACACCCTTCGTCATCATCTAAAGGGAACTGGCCGGCCATGGGTTTGCCGGAGTGCAGTGACGTTTTTTTGTCTGAATTAGAAATAGGGATATAGAAGGGTGGGAGTGGGATGGGAAGGATTCTCTATAGCTGAGAGGTTAAGGCGCATGTCTCTCAAAAACGGAAGCGTAGAACGGTGAGTTTGAAAAGTTTGAAAAGTTTCAAGCGTCACCTGTTATCAGGAGAGGTGTGAACAGCGTCTAGTCATATTGTAGGTTGAGGGAAAACTAGGAAATACCGTTAACATGTAATGAACCAATGGCAGTTGGAAATTGATAGAGGGTAGATTGTTAGCCGCTGTGCGGGCAAAAATCTAAACATTTTGAAATTTCAACCAATAAGCAAGCTACCTTCCTGCAGACCTAGCAAGCCGCAGTAGGTAATTATTGTAAAACATACTAAGGGTAGCCTTCGGTTGCCTAGCAGCAAGTAGAAGCTTAATGTTTGAATACCAGGATTCCAAGTATTCAAAGGATACTGTGGTCGAGAAGTAAGGCACTCGACTCTCAAAGCGATGAAGGGAAATGGTGGGCGATCTAATCTAGCAAGTTTGAAGCGACTCTGTCTCAAAGGATGTGTTCAGAGTACTTAAATCCTGAGTTACCTCAAACCGTCTTGACTTATCTCTTGCCACTGGTACAAGATAGCTCGGTGACCAGATAGTGAGGTTGATTACCAACGCAATTTCTTCCTCAATACGCTCCAAATACAGGGCAAGTTACATCATCAAAACCATCTGATGATGCCGCCTTCATTGCTTGCGATGGACAACTAACTTTTTTTTAGATCTTACAAAACGAATGACAAACAGAACAGGGACTTAAGTGATCTCGAGGTAAAGTCTCCGCCTCGGGTGCCGAAAGTCACGTGTTAGAATCACGGTGGTGACCAGGATTTTTGTTACGTCAATCTCATGGTACAAAGTCTCTTGATCTTTGGGTAGTGAGATCGGAATCCCGTGTACAATGTCGAGCACGTTAAAAATTCCTTGACAGTTGGAAATCGAAAAGAGTAGGCTTAACGACCGCTGTCCAGAAAATTTTTTAATTAAAAGCGGGCGGGCGGGCCTGCGGGCGGGCGAATAGAACGGGCGGGCAGGCAGGCAGACGGACGGACGGGCGAGCGGGCGGGCGGGCGGGCAGGCAGACAAACAGACAGAGAGAGAGAGAAAGAGAGAGAGAGAAAGATAGATAGATAGATAGATAGATAGATAGATAGATAGATAGATAGATAGATCGATAGATCGATAGATCGATAGATAGATAGATAGATAGATAGATAGATAGATAGATAGATAGATAGATAGATAGATAGATAGATAGATAGATAGATAGATATAATCATTCATTCATTGAAACATTAAACTCTTAACATTTGTCCCGATTTACTGAAATGTAAAGTTCTTTTTCAAGTTATCAACTTTACCTCACCGTGTCTTTCTATTTCCCTCCCACTCCCTTCACTACCCCTACCCCCACCATTGTCCCTCCTTCATTTTTCTTCCTGTTTTTCTTCGCGCCTCCAATCTTATCTTGATTAAGGTTTTCAAATTAATTTAATGCATTTGGAATGCAATTATCGCACAAAACGACTGGGAAAATTGTTTAGCGTGTTTTGGAGGTTTGCCTTCCCTTCTGTATACGCCCTTCGCAACCGCTCCCTGTCGGCCTACCCCTTCATTGTATCCTTCCATTGGCCCTATAATCCCTCTAAAAAGTTTCTTTTCTGAATACCACATTTACTGTCCATTTCACTCAAGCCTCGTTTAGCAATTAAGCCCTCCAGAGAGGTTCACTTAGTGGCGTCTCTTCCATTAATGTAATTGCTTAGCCATTCATCCGTACGGCCAGTGTTTTTGTTTACGCGGTAACGGTAGTGGTGTGGATGACGGGAAGACTGGTGTGACTGCGCGTGCGCAGTGAGGAAAGTGATCCGATTGATCAAAATGATAGTGTTAGGAGAGCCATCTTGGTATTCAGCAGTGGGGAGATAAAAGCGGTTTGTCGTTAGAAATACGCCCGGTGACGAAATTAGAGGTCAAAGCCTAGCAGTTAGACTTTAGACGTAACGTAGAAACATGGACAGGACCAAAACTGTTTGACAAAACAATTGTGGGGGCATTTGGAATATGGACATAATAGAACGAAGTGCATCTCGGCGAAAGAAATAGGGAAAGAAATAGTGTTGACGAGATAATAACATAAAGAGGAGGCAAGCAGTTAACGTATGTTGCACATATAACACCACTTTTCACAAAACTTTGTTAGAAGAACAATGATTAGGCTAGCTTATCAAAAGAAGATACAGATATACACGAGAGGACAACATTAATTGATGGACTGGAAAACGTATGTCAGACTACACTAATATTAAGTATATTGTGAACCTCTTCTTATTCGTTCGTTCTCAATCTCCCGCTACCAAATCCTTAAAAGGGAATTGCAATTGTCGGGATGTTGTCTGGAGAACAGAACGTGTTGTGTCTCAGTTTACAGCTTGACTGCAATATTTGCACATTTCGGTCTAACACATCCGACTTCATCAAGCATTATTTGAGTACTGGATTAGCATGATCTCTCGAGCCCTTCTCTTTAGCTAGCCTGCTTTGCTGCAACCTGTTATCAAGGATCACCATATGGATGTGTAGAAGGGTCTTGGCAGGTCCGGTTCGCTGGCCCTGACCCTAGCAGTTAAATATGGGTCGCTGACTGCTGCAGTGCATGAACTGCTCAGCATCTTGAGCCTGCGTTGTGAAGATTTGCTTCTGCTCCTTCTTCCTCCTCCTCTTCCTCTTCTTCTCCTCGTCCTCTACGTTTAAAAATAAATTACGTCTGCAGTTTTCTATCGCTGTAGGGGGGAGTTCTTCAAAGCTTTCAAACATGTTTGTGTCTCTGCCAACGTCTGCTTCGTCATTTTCGTCGCGCAGGAGACCGTCGCATCCCCAAAGATATTCTCTATGGCCGTCTGGAGTGTGATAAAAGAACAGTTGGTCGATACCAGCTGGGGTTCAAAAACGCATGTAAGCGGGACCTGCAGGTTCTGCATATGGATCTGACATCTTGGAAATACAAAGCTGCAGACCGATCCAAATTGAGATGTCACATTAAGAGCTACCTGAGGTTGGACGAAAATCAGATCATAGAACACAGAGAAGGGAAGAAACAACTCCGATAGGAAAAGGAAACCCCAAAACTCAGTAGAGAGTTGTTGTTCCAATATCGCATCAACCGATAGTCAGATATGACTGAAAACGAGCTACTGATACAACTAATGTGTCTCCGTGAGCCAGAGTTCAATATGCAATTGGCGAAGTATTTGACGGCCCTGCAGGATATTTTCGCCTGTTTGTGCTGCTGTTCCACACGTACACATGGTGGACGGAGCCAATTTGAACTAGTGTAAGTTGCCATTCAATCAGTTTGATCCCTTTCTCGTGTATAACAGGATCACTTGCTCCGCTCGATCGAGGCAGTGATAGTTGTCTCTTGTTTCATAAATTGTCCTTATGGCTTGGATAAGGATATTCTTTTCTTGAAATACGATTGTTCTTGTTTTTTCTCACGTTGCCACCTCCTTTGCCAACCTGTCTGAGCTCTCATTTACTGGTATGCTACAGTGTGATTATATATATTGGAGTAAGGCATGTCTCTTGGCTTTTAGTTCGCTCTGGCAGTTTATCATTTGTTAGAGATTTCAAAAGTGGCACTGATACAAAAGAACACTGAACCAAATAACAAGAGACAGTTGGAAAAAAAAAAAAGAAAGCCTCAATCAAGATAAAGAAGGGAAAAAACTATGGAATTTAGTCAGAGCCATGCATGACGAAACACCATCAAATAAACAAATTACCATCAAGCAGGGCGACAACATGCTTATCGGAAAAAAGCAGAAAACGCCTTCATAGAACATTATGCCAGTGCAAACCACATTGATGTCCCTACAGACAGGCACACAGACATTAGTGAAGAACAAAAGAGCCACGACAACATCAAGATTGCACCAGAGGAGTACATGATGACAAAACTCACGATGAATGAGGCTATGAGAACTTTAAAGAAAAAGAAATCGCCCGGAAAAGATGGGATAACAAATGAAATGCTGATGGGGTTGGCCCAAACAGCAAAGAGGAAGTTACTGTCAGTCCTGAACCAAAGATGGAAAAGGGAAATTGTACCGCAGGCATGGAATAAACTGAGGATATGTGGTACTGACGAATGCACCTGTGGTACAGAGAAAATGACCGCTGAACATCTGCTGCAAAATTGCCCGACATACGAGGACCAGAGAAAGCCCATGTGGCCATCACCAGTGGCAACACTAGACAAGCTCTATGGCAGTGTCGACAGCCTCAGGATGACAGCTGCTTTCTTTGAACAAATTCAAGTTGACGTCTGACATCGTAAGAAGAAGAAGAAGAAGAAGAAGAAGAAGAAGAAGAAGAAAAGTGGCACTGTAAAGTCAGTAAAGAATGTAAAGAATACTGGCAGCTGACATTGACTTGCTGTTTTGCTAATCAATTTGTGCAGCAATAATTAATTGCCTGTACGTCAGCCGAGTGGATTGAACAGAGTTTATCAGTGGATGAACTAGTGATTTCATTTTCTTTATCAGGGTAGACAACGTAGATTCATGAGTCTCCAATCGTCAATGCTCTTGCTGCTAATACATCATTACATAACTTGATTGATAGTCTATTATTTGTATTTTTTCCTTTCATGTGCACTTTTTTGTTCAAAAGACAAAGGATCAATTACATTTTTAACAACAGGTCAAATGAATCGAAAGAACCATCTACCGCGTTACCTATTATTTTAGCAATACTTTCACTAAATCCTAAAACATTATTTATATTATAACACGAAATTTGACACAGCTTCACGCAAATCAATATAATATTTAAAACAAAGCAAATCGCAATCACAACTGTAAACAAAATTACACAGAAATAACATTTTAAACACATTTTTAAAAATTGGGCTAGACTGTTCAGTAAAATTACCAAATTGACTATAACATCACAAATAAAACTGTTAGACAGCCCTAGCAACATGTAATTCAATGATATTTCAGTCACGCGCCTACGTGTCGATACCCCAAAAACTAACCAATTTTTCAAGCAACTAATTTTGCTAAAAATCCGCAAAAGGGTTATAGAGGAAAACATAAACTTGTGCGTTAGAAAAGTTGTGCCAAAAATACAGTTGAGTGGACAATATATTGAATATCTTGACATTGATAAAATTGCTTGCTTTTTGTTCAAACTCAACAGCCAGACATTAAATTTACCAAACCTACAGATCAATGAATGCAGAATGTTTTTTAATACAACTGCTGTACATACAAACGGCTATTACAGGTGGTATAACTAATTTATTTATACTAAAATTAATATTACTTGTATAAGTATGCAAACGTACCTCTATTTTGTAATTCCTTATAATTTAGATTCCCGATACCAATTTGTGAACAATGGTTTCATAATTGGAAAGGCAAAGTCCACCTTGGCTTACATCCCTCTTTCCCGCCTCCGATTTCCAGGGCTAGGTGTAGAGGTTGACGGTCGGAACATCTTTTGATACCCGGGCTACTTGGAGGCAAGACCGATCAAGTGTTGAGGAAATGCTCTTAAGGTGTGCCCGTTTGGTGACCCTGGTGTTGGTGACTAGGTCTTGCCGGCAAACTCAAAGAATTCGTCGCTGCTTGCGCATGCAGAAGGCTTCGGACCTCTTCAGACTACCCTCTAAGACTGTCTAGGTTTCGGCGATGGACACAATAATTGGAATGAAACAACATTTGTTTTTAAGACGAAGCTTGGTTTGCAGGGAGGACATCTGTTGTGTCCAGACTGCCTGGAGAGTCCATGGATGATGCATCAAGGCCAATCCTCGAGTGCTCTCTCAGTTGCTGCGTGCATCATACGTTTGTCTGCTTTCCAGGTAGATGAAGTCTTTGATGGCATTTGCATGATTACTATTGACAGTGATTTCCACCTCAGGTAAACCACTGCCAAGACTTTGAATCTTTGTTCTCGCCCAGAAAATGTGCAGGTAAGAATCACAAAAACTCTATCTTCGGGCATTAGAACAAAGCTAATAATACTTTTTATAATTCCAAAACTAAATTAGAAGACATCTTTGCCAATGCACATAAATAAAACCAATAAAAGTAATCATATAAGAAAACAACAAGCACTCAATGTTTTCCGTGCTAGCAGTCTCACCACACAACGCTTGCAACAATGATCAACAAATATGGCGCCTAGCCACCCTCGGGTCTAACTTTCTTCTGGTGTTTTTGGTTCACAATGGATGTCGCTATGCCACAGGTTTGGCTGAAATTCACACATTTAGACATGTATTTACAGATATGTCAACGGAAACGTGTTGTTGTTGTCCATTCGGATTACTTAGTTCCTTTTTTTTAAATGCAACTTCCTTCCGATCGGCAGTCTGGGCATGGCCGTCGGCTATATGTAATAGTATGTCGGTTACACTGTGTTGTATTTACACAGTTTAGTGCATACGACTGAACTTCAGCAGGTTGGCGCCTTTCGTCCTATTTGCAGACAGTGTGGGTTTTGGTGCGGCTGTGAAATGCATACACGGAACAATAATGGACTAAAACCCATCGCCCGGGAGAGTGTGTGCCCTACTCTGTTAGCAAGATGCTCAAGACACATCACCCACACATTTAGTGAATGCCCTTACGATCTTTTGAGGTTACGAGAAAGACAAGACATAAACTGGTTGTATACAGACTCTGCATAGTCTTCTAATCCAGTATAATGGCGCTGAGTTAAGTTAAGTTAACGACTTTCTTTCTAGGGGGTCACAAACAACGCAATTCAGAGCTAAAGTTCATGATATGGCTAACGAACAAATATATCTAGCCATACAATTACTCCATAGCCACAGAAATGTAGCGCAGAACACATCAACAAACAGAGTTCGAGATTGTGAATGAAAAATGGAGCAGATGGGGCGTGACCTCCGGAATAAATATAAACATTTAACCAGATATGCCATGCTCGAGAATCCACAGGGGAAGATAAGAACGGCGAGGTATAACGAGTGACTGTGGAAAAGCTGTGGAATAGGAAGCCACGAAGCCACATATACGAATGTCATGAACACGATCCAAGGTCCGAATCTTCGGTAGGTAACCCTTGCGTCATGATGTCCCACCGGAAGAGAAATGTAAGAGTGATGTGACCTTTTATTAATATAATAAACTGGCAAAGTTTTACTCTCAAACGGGGATAAAGATGCCGAGCAGTGAATGAGCTGCGGTGGTCAGCGACCTATAGCTGACTGCTAGCGCCAGGGTCAGCGAACCAGAGCTACCAAGGCCCTTCTACGCCTCTACGCGGTGATCCTATGTAACAGATGGCAATAGTGCAGACTGGCTAAAAAGAGGGAATCCAAGAGGGAAGGCTGTTCGCATAGTTTAACCTGCAGCATAATGCATGATAAATTGAATTTCCGGAAAGTGTGCTCATGACTAGTACCAAGACAACTGACTAACGAAAAAAAAATGAACCGATTGTGTCTGTCCTTACACAGATAAAGCGATGAGATAAATGCATTAATCTTGGTAGAATTTATGTTGAGATATAAGGGACCATGTTAATGCAATAACAATTGGTTTTCAAGATCATATTTTATATAGCTTATTTGTCAAAAAGCCATTAATGACCATTTTACTGACTTACACTCGTAGTAAACTTCTTTGTGCAAGCTTTTCAAGTTATGAGAAGACGCGTTGAAACAATCCGTAAGTTAAATCTGGTTTTATAAACTGCATTACCGGTAACTCAGTGTATATGTGAATGATGCGGTAATCTACGCAGACAAGGCAAAATATAGATGAGCAGGTCAGATGTTGCGATTACACGATGGTCGATGGAGCACGGCGAAGCAATCTGGTACTCGGTAGACAAAAAAGACCGCGGGGAAGACCTCCAATGCGTTGGCCAGACTCCCTTGATGTTAGCAGCCGAGTCGACTCTGTAGGAGCGCTTATTCATGACCTACTTTACAGTTGGCCCTGTTTATCGCACACTGGACAAGGCCCGCTGGAGACTGCTAGTCTGTGGTATGGATCATCAAGAAGAAGAAGAAAATAAAAAAATAAAAGAATGTTGATCATAAGGTAGTATGTGTGTACGTTCTTTGTCCCAGCGCTGTTTTCAGCTGTACTTGTGATTATATATATTGCATAAGTTTGAACATATTGCGGATGTCACACGGTGTAGACGCAATATAATTTATGCTCTGAATGTGCAAGTGAATATTGTCAACCGAGCGAACGTTAACATCTGCAGCAACTATGACTATATTAAGGTAGCCAAATGTCTTAGTCATTAGATGATCGATGAAGGATTTTTTGGAGCTCGGCCAAAACTGTGGAATTTGTTACGCGACAGGCAATAATCATCTCCACCCTCCCGTGAATCAGCTAAAATGGTAGACATGGTAGTTCAGCAAATTAAAAACAAAGGCCTCAGGTTAAATAAACAGAAATCGGAAGTGATGGTAGTGACAACGAAACTGTACTCTCCAAGATGTTGCGTCAACGCGAAGGCGACCGAATTGATACAAGTTAACACGTTGAAATACGTGGGCACATACATAACATCAGAAGGAAGATGCAATTACGAAATAAAATGCAAAACAGACAGGCAAAACATGAAAGGAATATTGCGCACCAAAACTTTGTCGCTGGAACTGAGAAAGAGAGTCCTTGGATGCTACGTGGAACCGGTACTGACATATAGCAGTGAATCATGGACAATTAGCAAACACGTGCTCAGATCTTTGGAAGCTACGGAGATATCGCTACAGAATGCTGTGGATCTTATGGATTGCAAGGATCAGAACAGGACAGTGATTCTTTTTTGGGCATGTTATGAGAAGACGTTGCTTGGACCAAGTCTTGGCCTTGGAAAGATACCATTAAAGAGGGACATAGGAAGTCCGAGAAAGGAGATGCTGGACAGTCTGAGAGAATCAACAACATAGTTGGTAAACGACACACGTGATATAAATCGATGGAGGTTCATGATCGCCTACGCCAACCGGCATGGCACACGATGATGATGATGAGTAAGTATAGACAAAGATATCAAATTTAGAATACAAAATCCGAGAGGTTCAATCGTTGCTTTATTTAATTTGTACAAATCGAAAAATATTATTAAGGCAACCACAAAAAATACAGATCGTTTGTTTCAATGTCAAATCTGTCCTATGTGTATGGCTCTGTGACGTCGGGATGAAAGAAAAGTACAACGAAAAAAAGTACAAACTGTCATCAATAGACTATAGCACAAAATGAGAGAATGCAACGGCATGGTAAAGTCACTAATCTAGAACTAAGTGAAAGAAACATGCAGAAGAAAGTGAGGCTTGTCGTCATGAGATTGCGCCAGCAGTAAAATAGCTGATAACTTTACAAGACAGTCACCATTCTGGAATCCTCAAGGCAATAGAAGGGGGGGGGGGGGATATAAACACTCATGGGGAAGTGAGATTGAGACAAAACATAAAATCGATAGGGAAGACGCTGACAGAGCTGGAAATTACGGTGCATGGCAGGAAGAATATTTGTTGAATCGTGTGCTATGGGGGGGGGGGGGGGGGGGGGGGGGGGGGAAGGTGGGGGAGTTCAAGCTTTGATTAATCGATTGATTGATTGATTGAAAATAAAAGTAAGTGAAGCAATTAGAAATACATAATCGAACACCGGACCTTCAGGTGACCTCCTCGCTGCAAACAAAACAATTAATAATAATGTGCAGACACTACAGTTATAGTGTTATACTTTATTGTACTAAGCAACAGCGTGTACGAGGTGGAAGTGGTCAGTTCCCTTATTCGCTACCTTTTTATCTCTAACTTACTAACCTAAGTATCCGTGTCCAGCAACATCACAAACTCTTCGCGCCAAAATCAGCCACCGTCAGTGCTCTACCATTTACCACCAGCAGGTCCTCCATTGTACATGATTCCTGCCCACTGGAACATGTAATAAGGTGTTCCTACTCCTGTGCGGCACCAAATGTGCAATATTATTAGGCTGCATATCCCAACTTGTTCATGTTAGACCCACATCTGGACACAGCTGTTCTTAACCTGTTCAGAGATCTCTACGTAGTACGAGTATGGTAAATCATGTCCTGGGCAAGTTCTGTAATCTTAATCCAATCTTCATCGTTCTTTTCGTCCCACTTTCCTGTGCCGTTTCTCTCGAGGTTCTATTCTGGGATCAGGTCAGGTATTCATTTACAAATTAACCTTTTTACATCTGGGGCGACCGGCCGATGCTGATAGCTAGAGTTGGTTTAACCCCGCATCATGGGACGATGAGGCTAACGTCTGGTCAGGCAAAACACACTGATCAGATAATGTTAGCCAGGGTCAGGAGTAATATACTGGCCAAGACCCTCACCTGACGGGACGATGAGGCTAACGTCTGGTCAGGCAAAACACACTGATAAGATAATGTTAGCCAGGGTCAGGAGTAATATACTGGCCAAGACCCTCACCTGACGGGACGATGAGGCTAACGTCTGGTCAGGCAAAACACACTGATCAGATAATGTTAGCCAGGGTCAGGAGTAATATACCGACCAAGACCCTCACCTGACGGGACGATGAGGCTAACGTCTGGTCAGGCAAAACACACTGATCAGATAATGTTAGCCAGGGTCAGGAGTAATATACTGGCCAAGACCCTCACCTGACGGGACGATGAGGCTAACGTCTGGTCAGGCAAAACACACTGATCAGATAATGTTAGCCAGGGTCAGGAGTAATATACTGGCCAAGACCCTCACCTGACCTCGTCATTGGTCGTCCTGAAAAGGGGTGATTGTCGAGGACAGCCGTCTGGCTAACAAGGTGAGGTTCCACGAGATCTCTGTAGTAGTGATCGACACGCAGATGAGGTCAAACATAGCACAACCGCCTGGAGGATCCTGGTCCACCTTCATCAGCATGCTCGAGATGTGAGGAAAGCTACTGCAACCCGTCACTTAACGCCCTTTTCAGAGGGCCATTGTCATGTAAAGAAAGTGCTATACCCACTGCACAGGTCAGACGTATTTGTCTATCCGGCACTAATTCGTATATACATTTCAAATCACGCACAACTTTCTTCAGAAGTGCAAATATGAAGAACTGAAGATTTTTACCTTTTGTCTTTACGGTTTTTTGTCACAGAGCTTGATCGTCTTTCCCGTAGCACAAACGTTTGAAAGACAATGGATGCTACGTTCACCCCGTCTGTCTTGTGAGGTTGCAATCTGACTTTAGTCACAGAAGGACGATTTCATATTCGTCACAGGTACAATGTAATTTCGTAAACACAGAAGCGTCAACTCGAGAACTCTTTCTGGCATTTCATTTGCATAATTTTATGTCGGAATTGTTTTTGAATTTGGTGGGGAAAGGGGTGGGAGGGGGTGGGGGGGGGGGCGTGGAGGAAGGAAGAATCAAAATGTTGCAGCATACATTAATCATCATCATGTTGAAAGCTGGTCTCTTATCTCGCTGCATCGGCCCTCGAAAACATCCCGCAGCATACACGGTTCTGGGCTGCTCTTTCTTCCTCTTTCTTTATATGTTGGTGGCTCCTTTCCCATAGGTCTTCATTCCTCACCATTTCCTGCCACTTACTGCCAATTATCTTCGAAGGCATCTGTTAACGAAGGACTGGATTCTTTGTTGAATGGTCTTTGTCCTTCTTAATGACTCCGTTCCATACAGCAGCACCGATTCAGCAATGGCGTTGAATATTCTAACTTTGGCGCGAATCTTGTTTAGTGCCAAGAATTTCATTCTTGTCTTTCCAATTCTGGTCCTTACATCTGCAACAGTACCTCCTGATGTGTCAATTGTGCTGCCCATATAAGTAAAGGTAGGAAACATTGGCTCACTAATATAGTACAACTCATAGTATACTGCTGTTTTGTTCAGGAATATGACGCTCAGACTTCAGAGATTGTGCCATAAACGGTAACATATATTCAAATGTATTGATTTATATGCAAGTCAGGGGAACCCAGTGGTGTCGAGGTAAGGTGGTCCCTCGGGTGCTAGAAGTGGTGGGTTCAAATCACGAAAAATCTTGGGATTTTTTCACGTGGATTATCCGGTAAAAATGTCGCATGATCTCTGAGTTGTGAGATCAGACACCCGTGTCCAGTGTCACGCACGTTAAAAATCCATTCGCAGTTGGAAATCGAAAAAGTAGGCTTAACGGATGCTGCTCGTGCTAAATTCAAGATAAAGATCTACTCAAATTGTTCTAGGGATTCTCGCCCTACAGAGAATATGTAGCAAAAAGGGGACGGTTGTGGCTATAACATCATTTCTTGGTTACGTGGTTAGTGGAGCGGCGTAGATGAAGTTGTCAGGTTCTTCAAAAATAAAGTCGTCATTCAGTGACTTATAAACTGTCACTGTACATGATTGGGTTTGAATCGTGTGGATCTCTGTGTTTCCTCTGGAAGTTTGCCCATGGTTTGACCCAATCAGCTTATATCTAGGTTTGGTGTGACAAAAATAGCGCTCTAATATTGCTTATGTGGTATCTCCTTAAAAGCGTCAGTCTGTCTATTTTTGGTCTTCTGTCAGCGATTGCGTGATGGGTCTATTTGACCACGTCGATCTATAGTCTAAACTACAGTTGGCCATGATTGGACCATGCTGGACCATTAGTACATCGTATTTGTCCTGAAACATATTTCAGACAGTAGTGTTTCTTTGTTAGCGGAGAGTCCTTCGATGTTGATTGAAATCACCACTAGGCCTTCTTTACATTTCATGGTATGATTAGTGCCTACGTGTTAAAAGGATTGACCGATTGAAAATCGTTTCCAGGGGACGCCCGACTGCCTTAATGGTTGCAATCTTCGCGGAGGCTCCTTTCTTGTCGCTTTTGATGTCGCTGACCACTGCTCAGCATCTTGACCCCCATCAATTGTTTCAAAGCGCCGGGGGGTGGGGGTTGGAAATAATGAATGGAGAAAAAATAAAAAACCAAATTCCAGAAATTGGAAGACATTTTTTACAGCATGGAAGTGTGAGTTTATGTGTCAAAAAGTGTTCTTGTGTGATATATGGCAGTTGTTGCTAATGTCACTGGTTCTTGAGTAAGATACTTCTGACGATTTTCATTTGTGGCAGGTTATAGTGGTTCTCCTCATATCATAATATGTATTTGAGAAGGTGGACATGGGAGCTTCAGGATGTAGTGCAATGTAAGACTCCTTAGTAAGCTCACCACTATGGGGATCACAGTGCCGATCTTTACATTGTTAGCTAGACTGCCAAGAGCAGGTTGTGTCCAGGGAGAACTGCTTGGAAGCGAGGTAGTCTTAATATGGTTCACCTGATCCTGACTAACATAATATGATCAGTATGTTTCATCTAACCCTGCTTAACATAGTCTGCGGCGTATGTTTCACCTGTCACTGACTAACCCAGTCTGATCGGTATGTTTCAATTGACACTGACTAACCTACTTTGATCAGTATGTTTCCCCTGTCACTGACTATAATAACCTGCCGTATACGTTTCACCTGACACTGACTAACATAATCTGATCAATATATTTCACCTGACACTGACTAACATTGTCTGATCAGTATGTTTCATCTGACACTGACTAACATAGTCTGATCAATATGTTTTATCTGACACTGACTAATATAATCGTATCACTACTTCTATGTGGCATTGAGTGAAATAGTAGGAGCCCATAGGCCGCTGGATCAATGACCATCAGTACGTTTTGCCTGACCAGACAGCAGGTCTCTCCCCTCATGTATTTCTTCTTCTTCATCATCGTTCATCTTCAGACCTCAATTTCAATGACTCTAACAAGGGCAGCGGTCGACTCAAGGTTCTGTACGATTCCGTATAGCTTCTCGTGGAAGGACACTGGCTGTTGCCAAATGCTACTTCTTTTGTCGGTATACAATGGACAGGACTGCAAAATAAGTTCTGCCTTCATGGGGGCTGTGCGGCAGGCACAAAGGTCTGTAGTGCCAATCTTGAACTTGTTGTACAGATGGCATCTAAGTCAGTTGTGACCTGTACGTAGCCGGAGAATTATCACCTGGTCTCGTCTGGAGAGTAGATGGTAGGCATCATTTTCTATGTGGCCAGGATGGTCTTTTTTCCATTTTGCACTGTACGTTGCCCTGGTGAATGCTTTTGTCTCATTGTATGTGATTTCTGTATCACTCTGCTGCATCATTCCTGTCTCTCTGGCGAGTCTGTCTGCCTCCTCGTTGCCTGGAATGTTGCAGTGGGCTGGTTTCCACTGGACTGCTATTTTTGAAGCACTGGGACAGGCGTTCGAGCGAGTCTGCCAGAGCACCGAGTTCATTTTTGTGCTGGGTCTTGAGCGCCATTAACACTGCGAGGGCGTCTGTGAAAATGACCACTTCCTTTTCTGCCTGCTCCTTATGTTCTATAAGGATTTCTGCTGCTTGTCTCAGGGCACTGGCTTCGGCACTGAAGTTGCTGCAGCATCTCCCAGTGGCAAATGCTGCTGAGTATTCTTTGCTTTTCAGTTTTATAGTGACGCCTCCTCCCCCGTTTCCAATGGCATCTTTGGCTGAGCCATCCGATTAGGTGTGCGTCCAGGCTGTGGGCGGAAATTTTTGGTTGATGTAGTTTGTAACTATGTGTTTTTTCTATTCCTCTGTTGACCGTGAATCTTCGATAGTCCTGCAACAAATACAAAATGTACTGAAAGTCACAGAAATTTGATTTTGCAAGAACGTGTTACGAAACCCATGAATAACAAAAATACTAGTAAGGATGTACGTGGGGGTTGATTGAAGAGATAGAGAGCAACTTCGGTGGGGTAGACTTTGGGTGGCCTTGATTTTTTTTCCTAATAGCTTACGATTTTTTAAAATAGTTGGGGCTAATTGTTTCTGCTTACTAAAAGAGAAAGAGTTGACAGAGATTGGGTTAGTTGTTTCTTTACCTTTTTTTTGTAGAAAGATGGTGTTTGCGAATGCCTACAATGAGTAGGTTTACCCTTTTGTGTGCTCTAACAAGGACGTTAACTGTCGCTTTGCAGTATCTTTCCTCACATTCCGTGCGTGCTGATGAAGGTGGATCTGGGGTCCTCCAGGCCGCTGTGCTATGTTTGGCTTCATCTGCGTGTCGCTCACTACTACGGGGTCACACTAATCTCCCACCTTGTTAGTCAAGCTGCCATGAAAACATCCAGTTTCCATGGATGGCTACCAGGAAGCCGAGGTGAGGGTCTTGGCCAGTATGTTTTGCCTGACCCTGACTAACATGTCTGATCGGTATATTGTGCCTTACCAGACGTTAGTCTTCCTCCCATTTTTAAAAAGATAGAATCATCTTGTTTCCAGAGCATAGCTCTATCAAAGGAAGATCTAAGCATTTAACCACTATCATCATCTGCTACGGAATTATGCGTGACGATAAAATAGCTGTGAGAGCCAACTAGCGTGAACAGCTGTACGTCACGTCAACATTCGTGATTAGCATATACAATCACGTCCTGTGCTGCCATTTATGACCTCATAATGAACTTATTCGGAAACCCCGTGTCCAATTTATGACTGCATAATACACAGTTGGAATAAAGATAAAACGATAAACGTATTATCCGTGCAGGTTTCGGTGGATCAAACTACAGGCCCGACCTGGTCTGCGTATGTCGTAAAAGTCGGCTAGCAAGCATTTTCACATGGCGAGACTGGAACTATATGTACTCAAGGGACTGGGGGAGGGGGGGGGAGGGGGAGGACTAACGTCTGGTTAAGCAAAATATTCTGATCAGACTTATTAATCAGGGTTAGGCAAAATATACTGATCAGATATGTTAGTCAGGATCAGATAAAATATACTGATCAGGCTTGTTAGTCACGGTCAGGCAATATATACTGATCAAACAAGTTAGTCATTGTCAAGCAATATGTACTAATCAGACATGTTAGTCAGGGTCATGCAAAATATTCTGATCAGACATATTAGTCGATCGATGCCAGGTAAAATATACTAAACAGGCACGTTAGTTTGGGTCAGGCAAAATATACTGATCAGGTATGTTAGTCGGGGTTATTCAAAATATACTGATCTTACATGCTAGTCACGGTCAGACAAAATATACTGATCAGACATGCTAGCCAGGGTCAGTCAAAATATACTGATCAGACATGCTAGTCACGGTCAGACAAAATATACTGATCAGACATGCTAGCCAGGGTCAGTCAAAATATACTGATCAGACATGCTAGCCAGGGTCAGTCAAAATATACTGACCAAGTCTCTCACATTGACTATATATACACACACACACACACACACACACACACACACACACACATATTTATATATAAATGTGTTGTGCCAGGATATCGAATCTTCCGTTAGGACGAGTTAACCCCAGTTTATGATTGTCATTGTTGTGTATTGAGACGCCTGGCTCATTTCTGATTGTTCTCAATCCTTTCTGCAATATCGGTGTGTCTTAGGCAGTTTTGCACCTGGTGGAGGCCATTCCTCTCCAGACAACGTTATCCTCCACAGTATGAATTTTTCTATGATCTCCCTGTCTACTCAAGCATGGCGTCACAGGTTCACTCTGAAGGTTATGCTTTTCAGTATTCTTTTTCAGGCCTCGTTTTCATTTTGGCTAATTTGCATTTAATCGCTTTTGTGCATTCTATGTTCCACTTCATCCTTTAATACGCCGGAAAAAACGCACATAAAAAACGTTACCCAAGAGGAATATGTAACACTGCAATTGTAGACCCAAAGAAAAACACACATGATTCAGGAGCGAATCAGATCACCAACCAAGTTGACGCTCGATCTGGAAGGAAATCCTTTATATATATATATTGAGCTTTCTAATGGATACTATGTTGTGTTTGTCGCATTAATTAGTCGAACCATTTGATTTGCTGTCTTTTGATGAGGTCTAGCACCGGTGTTGTACCTACTTGTTTCCTAATATCTTCGTTTCTGATTCTATACATTCTTGTTACTCCAAGAATTCTGTGTAGACATTTCATCTCTGTTTCTTTTATCTTTGCTTGTCAGTGTCCAATTTTGGCACTGAAAGCACAATGTGAGTAGAAATATCGTGTTATATAGCGATCTTTTTGTGTATCCATAGTCACGTGTTCACATTGTCATATAGTGGATATTTACTGAATTGTTTGACTTGCTTTATTACATCTGTGATGGATTTCTGTGTCACCTTTGACATCTGCCGATATTATGGTACGCATGTATTACGTGAAATGTTTCACCTGTTGTACTTGTTGGTTGTGTATAAATATATTTTATTTTATTTCTTTTCTTGCAATCATCTTAACTTCGATTTTCTTTACGTTCATTTTCATACTGTAATGAATGTATGCACAGGCCTATATATATATATCAATCAGGACATCATTCAGTTGGGTAGAAATACATCCGACAGTTGTGAAGTCAGAAGCGGGGTGAAGCAGGGCTGCGTTCTTGCTTCTACCCTATTCGGAATTTTCTTCGCAGCCTCGCTGCACTGTGCTTTCAGACGGGAGATTGGTGACGTCTTTGTCCGGAGTAGGTTTGATGGCTCGATGTTCAATCTGGCAAGGCTCAGGGTAAAGTCCAAAACAACGGATAATCTGATTAGAGAGCTTTTGTTTGCTGATGATGCAGCCCTGTTGGAGCACGATGAAGACACTCTACAATCATTAGTCAATTGTCTGATGCCAGCAACATATTTTCACTCACTGTAAACGTGAAAAAATAACGGTTGTTCTAAAACAAGCTGGAACCGCACCAGTAAAAACAATTACTCTAAATGAAGATCCGCTCGATGAAGTTCAAGTGTTCACCGCTTGATGAAGTTCAAGTGTTCACCGCTCGATGAAGTTCAAGTATTCACCACTCGATGAAGTTCAAGTGTTCACCACTCGATGAAGTTCAAGTGTTCACCGCTTGATGAAGTTCAAGTGTTCACCGCTCGATGAAGTTCAAGTGTTCACCGCTCGATGAAGTTCAAGTGTTCACCGCTCGATGAAGTTCAAGTGTTCACCGCTCGATAAAGTTCAAGTGTTCACCGCTCGATGACGTTCAAGTATTCAAATATTTTAGTGCCACACTATCACTCGAAGAAGAGATCAATATACGTATAGGGCAAGCAGCAACAACTTTCAGCAGGCTGTTAGGAAAGAGCATGGAATAACAGAAAACTGACACTAAATACAAAGATCATGATATATCAAGTATGCGTGCTTGGTACACTGTTATACGGAGTGGAAACATGGACAACACATTCAAGACACGAGAAGAGTTTAAACAGTTTGCAAATGCAATGTCTTCAGCAGTATAATGAACATAAAGTGACAGGACAAGGTGACCAACTCGGAAATACTGAAACGCGCCAAGATACCTTCCCTCTTCTCGACTCTGAGCAACAAGAGACTGAGATGGTTGGGTCACGTGAAACGAATGTCAAATACTCGCATTCCAAACCAGTTACTCCTGGGTGAACTCATATCTGGTACCAGATCACAAGGAAGGCATAAATTAAGATACACGGACATTTGCAAAATATCCATGAATGATTTTACGATCAATCCAAATACCTGGGAGGAGATTGTAGAGGATAGAGCTACATGGAGAGCGATCTTGAGAACGGGCATCGAGGCATCAGAGCTAGTTTTGAAGACAAAGATGGAAGGCAAACCTGAAAGGAGCCTACACAGCACATACCGAACTTGTTCTGTTTACACTGCTGTCGTCCCTGTCAAGAATCGGCAAAATCAGCCACGGAAGTCAATGTCCTCCAGGACAGATGCAGCAGCCACCAACTTTACAACAGACCAGCTTACTAACCGTCTGTCAAGACGAAAACTACCACCATAATAATTTATATAAACACCATATGACAATTTTTTTTTAAATTTTTTAATAAGCCTGGAAGTCAATACATTGCTCATGTCGTTAAATGTGTTTTCAACAATTTCTATTCTCTTTATCTCTTCTCTTTCACATTTATCGTCACTTGTTAGTATCTGTCCTAGGTACAATTAACTTGCAACTTCTTCCAGTTAACGTACACGGCTTTTCTGATTATCGTTTCTGTTGGTAACTCTCGCCATACTTTTTAATGTTAAACTGCTTAATTTCTCCTTTCCCTGTCCCCTTTGCCCATCACTTGTGCCAGACAAGCCCCTCTAAGTCCAGTTTCGTAAAGATTGACAGAGCAAATCGCAAGACATGCAAATGATCCTCCCGGTTCTTTGCTTGATTGCAACAAGACGTGAAAATCCGTGTTCGCCTGAAAATACAAGAAAATGAAGAAGAGTATTCTCAGACATCCGATGAAAAATGAGATTTTTTTTCCCTATCGTTCGAGCAGGGGATTTTGTTAACTTAATTTGTTTCTTTGTACTTTTATTTTCCTACACTTAAGATGAATGGGATTCTGTAATTTGTTAGTAAAATCTTGGAATTGAAGAACTAACTATCAATATGGCGTTCATTTCCATCTGGTTCGTAATTATCTGACGGGGATTTATTATTTTAGAATATCTTGAGTATATACGAGAGTAAGTCAATAAGTAGGTCCCAAACTGTTATGGGATAGCTGATAAATGTAGCTGGTAGTTTCTAACGGTGTCGTCAGATGGCAGCAACATCCAGTTTTGTGATTATCATAGATACCTGGGGTTAGGTATCGCATGCACGTGCGCAGCTCAAATAGTGGCAGTGTTCACAGAGTGTACAATGAAAGAAAAGAGCGCTGTTGTGCGGGGTATTTTTCTAGGGGCAGGGAGGACTTTCTGTAAAAAAGACGGAAATGCTTCCTGTTTACGGTAAGAAGGGTTTGTTGCGTAAAGCGGTAGATAACTGGGTCAACATATTTTCTCAAGGACGATAAAAAATGTCTGATGAATTCCGACCAGGTCATCCTATTCAGATTGTAACAGAAGCATGTGTACGACAGGGGAGGAGTTTGATTTCAGCTGACAAACAATAAACGGTAGACATAGTAGCAAATAAGTTTTCGCATAGTTTAGCCTACAGTATGCTGCACGATCTCACATTGGTGGGGGACGTTTCGTGAATGACGAACATGTTGACCGTAAAATGAAAATGTGATTGAAACAGTAGACCAGAACTTCTATGAATTGATAAAGCGTAGGGAAAAGTGGATCAATGTATGCCGAAATTATGTTGAGAGATAATTACACGTTACCTGTCTCGACTCAGCCTGCCTAGAAAGTGACATGAAGAACAAATGTGATAAGACAGAAACAATGACAATCACACGTCAACCCACACTGCACAGTTTTCACACCGGCGACAAAACACTGAAGCAGGTACAGGAATTTACTTACTTGGGAAGTGTCTTCCCTGATGAGGGCAGACTGAACAGAAAGATGTGAAATAGAATTCAAAAGTCAAATAATGTGCACAATTAGCAAACATCATCATCATCATCAGTCCCATAACCTAGAAGGTCGTTGATGCATTTTTATTGCAGGTTATAGTATCCGCTCCCGCCATACAACAACGGTGTGTCTTTGTTGTTGCTTAGATGTTTACCTCACTAGTTTCTACTGCCGGAGGCGCGCCATTTTCCATCCCAGACCGTAGTCCATTGGGCGATATCAGGACGCATAAACCAGTGCTTGGATGAATGTGTGCGTCTGTATGTATCTATGCTAGGCTTGTGCGCCCTCAGAAGCCAGCCCAACCAAAGTGTAATGGAAGGGCCTCACCATGAGGGCGCGTGTGAAAGTTGGGCAAGAGTGTGACTGTAGGACAGAATCAAATGAAACAGAGTGAGGTGAGAAGAGAGAGAAGGGGAAGAGTTGCCCTCAGGGCGAACCTCCCTTCCAACGGTGTGTCTTGGGCAGCTAAACACCTGACGGAGCACATGTCTCTCCATGTGGCAGTTCATTATAGTTGTGTCTAAATTGCATACAACAAAGCTGACATTGTCTTCTACTAGGGTGAAGGACGCCAATCTCGTGAAGTTCAGCCGTGTGAAATAGACCGTGAAATATGACACATGTTTAAGCGTAGAGCTATTCATATAGCCGATGTCCATTCCAGGATAATCGGAGAGAAGAAAACACACAAAACGAACGAATGAACCAGTCCAAGTGCAAAACAACGACACGTTTACGTGAACACAGGTATAGGTCGTCGACTACTGTGAATTCCCGGCAAATCCATGGTCTGGCGGCATCTATAATGAACTAAAACAGAGAGAACAATGTAGACCCGCAGCCAGTTATGGCGCCATCTTTGCTGGTCATGTTCGGGTGGTCGTCATTATGCGGGTCCTGGATCCAGTCGTTTCTGACAGGGCTCGGGTTGACCAGTGGGACAGTAGTCTGTTTGTTGTGGTGATGTGTGTGCTGTGCATTTCTAGTCAGCTCGAGTTGGGAGCCGTCCACTAGCTAGCAGCGATACTGAAACATCAAAGTGTCATTTCGTCAACTAAACAGACGCTGAAAAACCGTTGATCATCCTAATGTTATGTTATCAGTGGTCAACGTGGGCTCTAGTAGATAGTCAACAGAGTAACATCGAGACCTGTGAAAGACAAAGTGCAGCAGAAACGTCCATTCCTTACAAAATTCATAGCATTAAGCTTGTGAATATGGCGGGGACTACATCGGTTAGCTATTGTATCCACCCGCATGCGGCGGTAAAGTGGCTTGGTCATCTGACAAGGATACAGTATGATCAACCTGCAGCAAAATCACACTACATGGAGGTTTCAGGGCCACGAGTAAGATGTCGACGCCAGCGATGATGGATATAGAGGATCAAAAAAACACTCCAAAAGTTCAACAGTTCCACAGTATAATCCTCCCACATAGTGTAAACCAGAGCTCTACGCATTCCTTCTCTCTGTGACGCCGAACGCAAGAGAAGTAGAACAACAAAAGAAGAAGAAGGGAATATTATAAGTAGTTTACAAGTTCCTATTTCATTTATTTATTTGTCTCTAATATCCATGTGTGACCTATCTACTGACTTGCCTTCGTACCACGTTGAGAGAAAACGTCTCGTATTACGAAGTATGATACACAATACTAAGACTAGACCAACTGACGGTACAGAGACTGCAAATTGTCTGCTGTGGACATAAATATCATGTGGCCAGCAAATTGAAAACTAAACACACATACTAGACTTGTACCTTTGTGAGATACTCAGACAAGCAGTAGGGGATGTTCTATAAGCCTTCCGGATCTATGAGAGGAGCATAGTAGCAGCATATAATATAGTCTTCTCTAACAGACGTTGAGTTTAACGGATCTGTGACGAGAGAAATCGTTTTAACGTCGAGTTTATGACGAAAATTGAGGTCATTGTTTGAGAGCAAGCAAAGGGAACTATGAAAATGAAGAAGAAGAAGAAAAAGAAGATGATGAAGGAGAAGAAGAACATGGTGTGTTCAGCTATACAAGCATTCTTCCACACGTCATTTAACTGGATCAAAGTTTGAAACCTGGTCAAGCTGGCTTGATAGTTTCATCGGCGCAAATTGCCCAGTGCCATGGGAGTTTGCCCAGAGTTTAATGCCTGGCCCTCACGCCCCCAATTCTTCCTCGGATGCCCGTCCTGAGGCATTGTGGGCATAATCTGCAGTTCATCGAGAACAAACAGGCCAAATGTCAAGCAGTTTCTGTCATACCAGCACTAGTTGGCCGCCCGACGAGTGAAGGATAAAGTTACATCCCTTTTTTGAGTGTCTGAGGAAGGCACTTTGATATCCACTTCAACGCTTTTGTTTTCACCTGTGGTAGTTCAGAGCGCTTCTATCATTGATACTTTCACTAGCCTGAGTGAATATTATTAGATACGGGTGGACATCTGGTGAACAATACATCGCTATCTATAAACTATATATAAACAATTGAAGAACACAATATTATGTGCCGCATTTCTTGGAAAGATATGCAAACAAATAGACATGTCCTGGCGAGAGTAGACATGGGTAGAGAACTATTAACAGGCATTAAAATTAGACAAGTCAAATATTTTGGTTATATAAAACGGCGCTGAGCAGCGCATAAACTGCAGCGGTCAGCGACCCATAGCTGACTGTTACCGTCAGGAACAGGGAACCAAAGCTGCCTAGACCCTTCTACACCTCCACGCGGTGATCCTGGATAACAATCTGCAACAGAGCAGACTGGCTAAGTAGACAGGATCGAAGAGGGAGGGCAACCCGGTACTCAAAAATAAATGCCTCCTGAAGTCGGATGTGTTGGACCGAAAGGTGCAAATACCGCAGTCATGCTGTAAACCACGACACAACGCATTCCGTTCTCTGGACTACATTCTACTACTTGCAAATTTTTTTTCAGGGCTTGGTAGCGGGAGATTGAGAGCGAACAAAGAAGACAAAGAAGAAAAAAACTGAAAGATATATTGTAAACAGAACTAGAGCAGAATGGTGAACGTTGGCGCACAATCGGTGGGCAGTGCTGTAAGTGGGAGGGCTGCATGAAAAGATGGACTAATGTCCTTCTAGCAGAGTGTAATGTCAAGACAAGAGGCAAAGGATATTGGAGGTCCATTGAAGCTAACCTTCGTCGCGAAGAGAGCACTTGAATTGATTGCTTGGAATCAATACCTTCGTGCCTCATCTGATCTCCTCTGCCGGCTTATTACGTTACACACAGCGAGATGCTGCAAATATTTGTATAGTCTCTTTAAATCGTTCTTGTGCGAAATCTGTCACTAAAAACAAACTTGCCTCATACGTAGAAAGTGAAGCCATCTGCTTAGACATTTTCGAATACTTCGACTTTTCCGTAATCTAGAATGTTGTAGGGACGCCATATCTGACAATGTCAAGAACGGTCTGTCATCACCTCGCTCTGTCCAAACGCCAGTAATTCTGTCTCTATCAAGGTTTTGCCTGTCCATTTTCGAACATCATCTGGCGAGCGCTTCTAAGGGCAACGATTCATTCTTCTGTCACAAACTGTTCCCATGTGTATCATGCTTGTCTGTCCATTTGATTGTATGACGTTGCCATACCATTGGAGTTCGAGTTTTGTTACAGCTGACAGGAGATCTCGATTTGGTGCGAGATGACGGAGTGTACTATGTTGCCATTTATAACACGATCCATGTTTGATATTCCTTATTACATGGACTTAGGGGTTATAATAGATCATACAGGAAAGGTGAGTGAGCAAGTTAAGGTAGCAGTGAAAAAGGCAAATGCAATGTTAGGTATGATAAAAAGAAATATTAAACATAGGAGCAAGGAAGTGATCGTCAAACTGTATAAAGCTTTAGTTAGACCTAGATTGGAGTACTGTGTACAGGTGTGGAGTCCTTATCATAGAGGGGACATAAACATGCTAGAAAGAATACAAAAAAGAGCGACAAAGATGATAGTGGGATTCCAGAATTACAGTTATGAGGAACGACTCAGAAAAACCGGCCTACAGTGTCTCGAAGAGAGAAGAATTCGTGGTGACAATACAGGTTTATAAGATGATCAGAGGAATCGATAAATTAGACTATAACAAGTTTTTTTTTAAATACAGCCACCTACAATAACACGAGGGCATAGCTACAAGCTGACTAAAGAGAGGTCCAGGTTAGATATTAGGAAATATTTTTTTAGCCAGATATTGGTGTCTGCTTGGAATGCATTGCCAGGGGAGGTAGTGGAGGCAGGGACAGTTAATGCATTTAAGAATAAACTGGATGCGCATAGCTTTTAGAGCAAGGTGATGTAAATGTAAACGGTTGTATACAGACTCTGCAGGGTCTTCTAAACCAGTATAAAGACGTTAAGTTAAGTTATGTCTTTCAAAAGTTTTTGGCAGATCATCAGGTGTCTGGGTCTTGTGTTGTTTCACAGTCGCAAATCTCATCATCCCTGTAAAGCTAATTGTTGAAATTCTTTATGCATCAGTTTGGAGTCTTTTTCGCGATTTACATGTCGCGTAATTGGGAACTGAGACACTAGTCCAGTCAGGCACAAAATACTGACCAGGACGTCGTGTCAGGGTCAATACACTGACCAAGACCACAATCTCTCTTCCGTGTAGCGTTCCCCGGAAACATACTGTTTTCAAGTCCACCTGGCTCACGAGATCCATGTGATCTCTGTAGTAGTGAGCGCCACGCAGATGAAGTAAAGCGTAGCACAACCGCCTGGATGACCGCGGTCCACCTTCATCAGCATGCTCTCGGGAAAGCTACTACAACCCCCACCACTTAACGTCCTTAATAGGGCGCATAAAAGAGAATACTTATGCATTGTGGGCATTAAACAACAAACAATAACAACAATGTTGCGTAATACAAGATGTCCATGCGCAGGCCTTTTCTGCAGTTCGATCCAGGGAACCTGCGTCAGGTCATTCCATTTTTTGATCCACCGTTTTCCATGACTAGTCTGTAGGGTCTGTTTGGTTAGAAACTTCGACTATTTTCTAGGCTTGTGCACTGTACCTTAATCACATCCTGCTAAGTATTAATACATATATTTGGATTGTGCCCTAACGTCAAGCAAATTAAATATAGATGAAGGCGTATCTTTCAAACATTTTGAAATGTAGATTATTAATTATTATTGTTATTACTATCAGTTTCATTATAATTATTAATATTATTATTACTGTTACTAGTATCAGTTATTGTTATTATTATAATTATCAGTATCATTATTAATATTATTCTTATTATTAATATTATTATGATTATTGTTATTATTATTATTATTATAATTATTATTATTATTATAATTATTATTATTATTTTTATTATTATTATTATTATTATTATTATTATCGCTATTATTATTTTCATAATTGTTATTAATATTATTATTATTATCATTATTAATATTATTATAATTATCATTATCAGTATCATTGTTAATATTATTATTATTATTATCCTATCATCATTATTATAATTTTCATTATTATTTTTGTCATTATTATTATTACTTTATATATAAGGAATGACGGTGAGTACAATATTGAAAGATCTTTTTAAGTTCAAACAAATGTGATTAACTGGAATGAATGAAAACACGGAACGATGTTAGCCGTTATCCAGGTAATTCAGCCTCGCTGTAGACTACAACTCAACGTTAAAATGTCCTTTTCACGACGAACATAGAAATAGAAGAAAAAAAAGAAGAATAAGGGAAAGAAGAAGAAGAAGAAGAAGAAGAAGCATAAGAAGAAGACGGGAACGCCATTTTGCAGCAAACGAATTACAGTTGCAAACAGCGCCATCTGCAAGGCGTGAAATCCGTGCCGGAAAAATCGACATTTGAGACTCGAAATTCTAAAAGGTATATTGTTGTCCTATTTGTCACCAAATTTCATAATAACCGAGTCATTTTCTACCGGTCTTTAAAATTTCACGGTCATAGATTTCTCAGCCTATTCCTGTATAATTCGCAATACCTGTAGATGGATACCTGTGTTCCGTTCTTAGATAACGAGTTATCATTTCATCTCATCTTTCCATTTACGCCTTAAGACCCCATTGGGAGTTGCCGTTTTCTACGTACGTCATCTGCGTGACCTATATTATTTTAAATGATGGTTCCGTAGTATTTCTTATTTACAAGCTTTTTTGATTACGTACTTGGCTTGACCGTTGTCCTGTATGTGTGGACTTCTATTTCTCCTATTTTAACCAACTTCCTCATTACCCAGAGAGCTCAATTTGTGTACACAGTTTCTACTAATGCAACCCATTAATCTAAACACATTTTGTCGGATCCTGGACAGGTCATTCTAAAGCCCGTACCATAGAGAGTTTTAAAAACAAATCTTTGCTTGCATCGACAGCGGTAGAAGCAACTTTAAGTCGCATTAAAACAGGCACATTGAGTGGAAAATCATGAACCACATTGAGGATGACGTAGGTGAAGAAATCGAAATGACCAATGGTCATTTTCACAGATTAAAGTCGACAATGAATGTTGCCCAACTTGATCTCTTCAATAAAATTACTAGAAATATATACGTGATCAAATGATGAACAGCTCAGATGAACTCATCAAGCTTTTCATTTCTCTTTAAAACACAAAAAGGATACGCCAACACGCAAATTCCCTAAAGAAATATCAACATTTATAACGTACAGATGTAGTCTACAAAATTACAGAAAAATGTCTTAGTATAAATAAAATTGTATACTAAAAACGTTGCTTTTTAAAACTATATTTATTTGTTATATTCAGACCAGGGGTTCTTAATCTGGTTATCGCGAGTACCACAGTGCTCTTTAAATTACATTTGGTGCTCGCGTCATGCAAGCAAAACAGTACTCGCGAGCATCAACGCTGTTTTTCAATTCAAACTTTGTTTTGCAATCCCAAACAAAATAATGTTGCTATTCATCCATTATATTTTAGACAACCTGAAAGTTGTTGAGTTTTCTGCCAGTAAACATATTTAACGCTCTATGTTCTGAAATATTTCGCCTTGCTGACTCGATTCGGGGGTTTCTCCGATGCTGGAAAAGGTCAGCGGTGCGTTGCATCATTGATACTTGAATTGATAGATCTCCAGCCCTCCTTTGCGCTGACATATTTGTTTGAAAATAATAAATTCATAACCTTCTTGGGGAGCAAAAGATCCAAAAATGTTCCAATTACTGGGGAATGTTTCAAGTGAATGGTAATGTTCAGGACAACCTACCTGTGCGAAAAAAACCTTTCTCACCTATGAAATACCTCAAGAACAAAGCACGATCATGATTAAATGATTCACGTCTGCAAGACTGTTTAGCTACGTGTAGCTACAAGGGACATCTCCTTGGACATCACTGACCTTCTGACGTGAAGCTACAAGAGACATCTCCTTGGGCATCACTGACGTTCTGACGTATAGCTACAAGCGACATCTCCTTGGACATCATTGACATTCTGATGTATAGCTACAAGAGACATCTCATTGGACATCACTGACCTTCTGATGTATAGATACAAGCGACATCTCCTTGGACATTACTGACCTTCTGAGTGACTTCCAATCTCAATGATATGATTAACCCAGTAATGTTTTTAAAATGTACTGTTTTTCAAAAATGAAACCTATTATATTGCATAGTGCTCGCATACTTAATATTACACGCGAACGGTCCTCGCAGTGTTAAAAGGTTGAGAGCCCCCGTTCTAGACCGTCGTTCATTAACGTTCACAATCGTTTTTTAGTTTATCAGTCAGCTTGATTCATTCAGTTAGTTTTTATACAGCAATTTGTCAATCCATTGGAGACTTCCTAAAACAGTCCCATTTTTCTACTATTGCAAATTTTCCCAGCTTTTAATGCAGCGGTTCTCAACCTTTTTACCCTTGCGTGACCTTTGAAATAACATTCATGTATCATGAACCCCTACATACACATTATTAAATTTCATTAATAATGTCTTTGTTTCTTTTTTTATCAACTTCAGGATCATAAGGAAAACATTACATGTTTTCTCATAGCTGGTTAAGAAAAATATTACGTTTTCACAAGTTTATTGGCAACACTAAAAAATGTTTTTAAACAGAAACAAAATTAACACAACGCCTTTTAAACACACAAGAAACAATCATAAATAAACAATATCGTATCCACATGCGTTTAAACAGAACGAAAACAGATTATGACTACTACAATAACTGAATCGTCTATTGATCTTGTTGAAAAAACATAAGATAAATAAAGGTCAAATGTCACATGAACAAATACACGGGTCAATAAATGTAATTTTTTTAAGCCAATCTAGATTTTTCAAATGTACTTTCTTAATTTGAACCTGTGCTTGTCGTCTGGTAAACAATTACTTCATTCGGGGTGGGTAATGCTATTAGATGATACACCAGGAAGAAGACTTTGTTATACTACCTAAGAATATTCCAAGACTATACGTTGTACGTGTCAATTTGAAATTAAACACAACAACGTTTAAAACATACATTAACGCATGATTACATCAGCAGAATCCAAGGGTTCAGGGGAAACCCGGTGTAGAAAAATGTTTAGAGTGACTTGAACTACTCTCCCACACCCATTATTTTTTAAATCGCCACCCATGGCATAAAGCCACATGATACAGCTACCAGCCTAGAAATTCTAAATTGTATTATTTATATTACTCACAAATACGACCCAGTGTTGGACTGAAGGGTCCTTCGCTTAGTTGTACAAAGGCGTTGCATCTCTCCTACTGCACTTTGGGTTCACTGAACCTCTGTGTTGGACAAGTTTGTTTCACTGTCAAGTTTATATATTTAGTTGATGTAATGTGCCCCATTTTTTCTTTTTCTAATTCCACACTTGACTTTTTGGAGGGATCGTCGGTTTAAATGTTTTATACGTCATCCATGTTTTCTTTGTACGTGATTCAAACACTCGTCGGTTTAAATGTTCTATACGTCATCCATGTTTTCTTTGTACGTACTTCAAACACTCGTCAGTTTAAATGTTTTATACGTCATCCATGTTGTCTTTGAACGTACTTCAAAGACTCGTCAGTTTAAATGTTCTATACGTCATCCATGTTTTCTTTGTACGTACTTCAAACACTCGTCAGTTTAAATGTTTTATACGTCATCCATGTTTTCTTTGTACTTACTTCAAACACTCGTCAGTTTAAATGTTTTATACGTCATCCATGTTTTCTTTGTACGTACTTCAAACACTCGTCGGTTTAAATGTTTTATACGTCATCCATGTTTTCTTTGTACGTGCTTCAAACACTCGTCAGTTTAAATGTTTTATACGTCATCCATGTTTTCTTTGTACGTACTTCAAACACTCGTCAGTTTAAATGTTTTATACGTCATCCATGTTTTCTTTGTACGTACTTCAAACACTCGTCAGTTTAAATGTTTTATACGTCATCCATGTTTTCTTTGTACGTACTTCAAACACTCGTCAGTTTAAATGTTTTATACGTCATCCATGTTTTCTTTGTACGTACTTCAAACACTCGTCAGTTTAAATGTTTTATACGTCATCCATGTTTTCTTTGTACGTGCTTCAAACACTCGTCAGTTTAAATGTTTTATACGTCATCCATGTTTCCTTTGTACGTGCTTCAAACACTCGTCAGTTTAAATGTTTTATACGTCATCCATGTTTTCTTTGTACGTGCTTCAAACACTCGTCAGTTTAAATGTTTTATACGTCATCCCTGTTTTCTTTGTACGTGCTTCAAACACTCGTCAGTTTAAATGTTTTATACGTCATCCATGTTTTCTTTGTACGTGCTTCAAACACTCGTCAGTTTAAATGTTTTATACGTCATCCATGTTTTCTTTGTACGTGCTTCAAACACTCGTCAGTTTAAATGTTTTATACGTCATCCCTGTTTCCTTTGTACGTGCTTCAAACACTCGTCAGTTTAAATGTTTTATACGTCATCCATGTTTTCTTTGTACGTGCTTCAAACACTCGTCAGTTTAAATGTTTTATACGTCATCCATGTTTTCTTTGTACGAGCTTTAAACACTTGACGGTTTCTTGTCTGTTCACGTCTGCATTTTTACAACGATTGTAGATTTTAGCAAATTATCTTTACTTTTATACGAGGCGTATTCAAATGAGAACGAACCTAATTGCACCAAGTGAAGATACGTACGATAGGAATTGTGACGCCACATTTGATGTAAACAGCAGATACCAACCGTCAAGTTTGCAAAATGTCATTATCCTCAGACTAATAGTTTCCTCAGCAGACTGTTAAAAACATGGCGGGTGTGATACGGAATTCGTCCAGAGTTGTTCAGCGAGCGGTGATTTGGTTTCTAACAGCTGAAGGATGTCGACCAGTTGACATTCATCGTAGAATGACGGTAGTGTATGGTGACCAAAGTGTATTTAGACAAAAGTGAAGAACTGGACAACGATGTTTAAAAAAGGACGTGAGTTAACGAAAGATCTTCTGAGACCTGGTCAGACGCATATTGTTGTGTCAGAAGATGAAATCGCCAAAATTGATGCAGCAATTCGGGTGGACATTACTTGGTTGCTCGGCCTAGGGGGTGAAGCATCCGTTTCACAATAGTAACGCACCCGGTTCGAATCGCGCTCCAATCCAGTTTGGCAGCGATGGGTTTTTTTTCCTCTCCTCCACGTACGGAAAGGAATGGCAACCTGCCGTACTGCCAAGAAACTTATAACAGAGTGGTCTGCCGGGGTTTTGTGTACGATAAGGACAAGAATAGTACCAGTGCCTCACAGAAACTATGTAGTAAGAGGAGACTAACTGTGTGACATGGCATAACACCAGCCATGGTTAGGTGGTTTATTTAGAGCAGCATAGACGGCGGCTAACAGACTGCGGGTCTACTTTGCTCTAGTGTTTTAGTCTTTTAAGATGGACTCGCACATCGGTTAACCACCCTCCATAAGCGCGTGTCCCAATGCGGCAGAGTATTAAGCTGCTCAAGTCTAGTCCGCTAAGCAGGAAATTCTTCTGCCTGCTATATCCAGCTCATACCAGAGATGGGACCTGCAAAGGGGCATCTACCAGTATTGAAGTACAGGTCGACTAAGACTAAGAACTAAGAACGACACCTGAGTGAAAAAACTAAAAAACTAAAAACTAAAGGGTTCGCTCAATGTGAGCTTTCAAAATGTATCTCTCCAGCAAGCTCTGGAGGTCAGGTACATGGACAGCAGTTTCTCGGACGAGATATCTCAGAATGGCCGCCAGCGTTTCCAGAAGAGACAGTTTGAGGAATATGGACATTAAAAAACGGGTAAGTTGCACCCGATGTGTTGAACACATGTCCAGGCAGTAGGAGCTATTGTTCGAGTGACCCTTCAGAATGTGCCCTGATCAACTTCTATCGCAAGCCTACATTGCCCGAGATTCTGGATTCCGGGCGAGAACGAGAAGGCAACCGAGAGTTAGGTTACTAGTGGACGTAAAGATGATTTTCAGGCGACACGGGTTAAGGACGTAAGGTGGGATGTATCTGACCAAGGAGAAGTGACTTAAGCTCCCCATGACGTCCCCATCAGAGCACAAGTTGACCGATAACTAACTAACCTAACTTTCATGTACAGAGTGATATGGGGAGCTCCTGTTATTAAACCTAAGATAATGTCGTTGTTGTTGTCGTTGTTGTTGTCTGAAGCTGCTAGTACCATCGTCCTCGATCAAGAAATACATAAAAGCCTGTCGTTCTTCTCTTTGCTTTGGACATTGACAACATTACGCCAGCATATACATTCCTGGACTGCTCGTTCTGCCTGTTTCCATGTGTTATCATTTAATTATGGTTCCTTCTCACATTATCTTCTATATGTATTTTTAAGTCTACCCTCTCTCTCTCTCTCTCTCTCTCTCTCTCTCTCTCTCTCTCTCTCTTCAGGATTCCATGACAGCACATGTCTGTCTGTTTTGCACGGAGCCTTCCGGAGCGTATGTCCTATCAAGCCCAATTTCTTCGCTTAATTTGTTGTTCAAGTGACTACTTTTACATCCTACGGCTTACTGAAGAAGGTAGACCTGTTTTTTCATGACTGTAATGCAATGCTTCTTCGGGTGTCTCCAGTGGTCTTTGATAGACCAGTATCTCATATGCAATGAACTAGGCGGTTTTCATATCCTCTCCTAAATGAACTGCCTTCCTAGGCTGACGAGGATCATTTACAAGAAGCAACTATCTGGTATTCGTACATCAGATGTTTCCCTCGACCTTTTTCTGGTTGTATAAAGGCTAGTATTTGGGCATTGCCGTTATAGGCTATTTGAGACTCAGACAGTGGGAGCGTATGATTACAAATGGAGAGCTCGTATTCCACTCCGCTCCCTTTTTACGACAGCATTTGCAACACCCGCCCCCCCCCCAATTCCCCCGGCCACCAATAGAGTACCCAAGCGATGGACTCAGGTTCTCCAAGAACTGCAAGCAAGTTCACCATAATGGGATTCAAGCAAGTTCACCACAATGGGATTCAAGCAAGTTCACCACAATGGGATTCAAGCAAGTTTACCACAATGGGATTCAAGCAAGTTCACCACAATGGGATTCAGTCAGTCAGTTGCTCATCACAAGCGTTGATGCCGACATCATCGAATAGTTTTGTCTTGATGATGTAACTTGCGCTGCATTTGTATTATAGTGAGGTGAAAACTGCTGTGGTCATCAACCTCATTCTCTGGTCCAGAGCCACTCTTCACCAATGGCAAGATATAAGTCGAGAAGACTGGAAATATCACAAAATGCAGATTTTTACTCAAGATTTAATCCCAAATCCTTTCTCCTAAACATGTATCCCGCAGAACAGCGAGGGTGTGATATCCAATAGTTTGAAAATTAAGTATGGCCAGGACTAAATCACCATGATCACAACAAAAGGCACCTGTAAGTACCAACTAATGCTCTAGATATTCACAAAGTGTTGACATAGAGTGAAAGTCAAAGCCACCCAAATAGTGACTGACAATCCAACTTCCCTGAAACCCACAGACGGGAATTACAGAATAGATCTCCACCTCGCTGACCAGACTACTGTAAGACATCATGTTTCCGTGTGCACAGCGCGGACGTGAGAGGAAGTCCCTGTTGGCATGGTTCACCTGACCTTGACGTTACCCTTCGTACTCACTTAAGACGACGAAACTAATCATTTCCACATGCGACCACCGCGAAGACAGAACATGACACATCTTTACCCTTTGGCTGAAGTTCAAAGGAAAACTGTTTCAACCGTCAGGCCTCGAATTGAATAACTGTATGCCAGTCACATAGCTTCGTTTATCACATTATCATGTCAGCCTTTAACTCAAGAATAACTGTGAATAATTAAATACATTATGATAAATAGTTTGATTAAAAAAAACAATTCTTGAGCCAAGGCTTTTCAACACCTTGGCCAGGATTACCTCAGTTAGACTGTCAAGTTGAAGGAAAGAGTCAAGAATAAGAGTGCAATTCTCAACTCATCCTGAGGAATGTATAACTGTAAAGGTGGTATCATAGAACAAAGTGCCGTCGGAGATTAAGTGTTAGAGCCTTCGTTGTACTTGTTGGCCACAGTTGTGTGTGCTGGGATGCCAGATCTCTTCCTCATTGTCTCCTTCTATAACCATGATATAGTTATCAGGAGACGGCCTGATCTATTGGTTCAGTGACACGGCTCACAACCCGAAGGTGCTTGGTTCGATCCTCTATCACAGCACCGGCATTTACCCCGGGTAAGCAAACCCTCAGAAAATGCAGGAGTAAGCAGGCCCTTACATAAAATGGATGCCGAATTCGGATGCACTGGGCCGACAGGCGCAAAAAAAAGCATGGCGCAACGCACACCGACTTAGGGAATACAGTAATAAGGCGTAATCGAAAAAAAATTTGTACCCATTTACAGCTGGGTCGACTGAACATGTCGGTAGTGGGAGTTGAACTCCGTACCATGAAAACAGAGTGCTCTACCATTGCGCTAATCAGGAACGTGTATGGAACACGCTAAAGTGGTTAAGGAGGACGTTAGAGCAAGCAGAAGGAACGCAGAGGAGCATTGAGACAAACATTATGACCTCATGGCCAGACCACACAATAATTAAAAAAAGTTCATTTCGGTGTCAATGACGCGCTTGTCGATCGGCCATGACCACGTGCTGCAACTTGATGCCAGGCCTCGTCTAGAGCAGAACGGGAGCCTTGCCGACCCCTTCTGCGCCTCCAATCGGCCGGTGGGTGATGGTCCTTAGCACAGAGGAATGATTTGAGAATGAGCTGGTGAGCCGGGACGTCCTGATCCTGCCGGACAACAAGGAAGATGGAAACGAGGCGGAGTACCAGATTGTCCAAGATGACGGGGAGATTTGTCTGCGTGGTTTCTTCTGCATTGCGATCAAGGTCGTGCATTCGAATTCCAATAATGCGTCCTGGTTGCGTATATGAAATACCTCAAGTTTTAATATGTCATTTAAACATCGTCCAGGTTTCGGAGATTATTGTTATTGTTATTTGACAGAAGGACGATGAGGCTAACGTCTGGTCAGGCAGAACACACTGGTCAGAGAATGTTAGCCAGGATCAGGAGAAATATACTGGTCAAGACCCTCACCTGACCTCCTCGTTGGTCGTCCTGGCAACGGGATGTTGTCAAGGACAATAGTCCGGTTAACAAGGTGAGGTTCGACGTGTTCCCCGTAGTAGTGAGCGACACGCAGATGAGGTCAAGCATAGCACAACCACCGGGAGGACCCCGGTCCACCTTCATCGGCACACTTGAGATATGAGGAAAGCTACTGCAACCCGTCACTTAACGCCTTTTTCAGGGCGCACATAAGAGTAACCTGGTCATTGTGGGCATTTGAAACAACATTATTAGTCAGCTTCCCTGAGCGATTAGCTCTTGGGAATTCTAGCTAACAGTGTTAGGGGTCCAGTGGTTTGCCTTCCAACCCAGTTGAGAAACCAGAAATGTATCTGACTCCTTGCCGACCACAAAGGGTGGTGGGGGACCTGATACATGTTACGACGAGCAATGTCGTGTTCTGTGCTTACTCACCATCTCCACGATCGTACGACGACCATATCAGTCAGTTTGTTCGTGTTTTTGATTTGTAATCGGGCAAGGAACACGATCCTCGCAGTGGAACGCTGAGTTGGGCACACTCTACTCAGTGAAATGTCGATGTTGGTACCCTCAGCATTGTGGAATGCTGAGTTGGGCCCTCTCTACTCAGTGAAATGTCGATATTGGTACCCTCAGCATTGTGGAATGCTGAGTTGGGCACACTCTACTCAGTGAAATGTCGATGTTGGTACCCTCAGCACTGTGGAATGACGTAGGAGTAGTTTACTTTCGTGTGTCTAATGACACATCTGGCAAACCAAAGTAAACTAATCTTCCCTACGTCAGCTAACGACACATCTGGAACAGTTAAGACAACGACACCTCCCCACGACGTCTAACGACAGATCTGGATCAGTAAAGACAACGACACCTCCCCCACGTCATCTAACGACACATCTGGGACGGTAAAGACGACGACACCTCCCCATGACGTCTAACGACTCATCCGGGACAGTAGAGACAACGACACCTCACCACGACGTCTAACGACACATCTGGGACAGTAGAGACAACGACACCTCCTCACGCCGGCTAACGACACATGTGGGACAGTAGAGACGACACCTCCCCACGACGTCTAACGACACATCTGGAACAGTAAAGACAACGACACCTCCCCACGACGTCTAACGACACATCTGGGACAGTAAAGACAACGAAACCTCCTCACGTCGTCTAACGACACATCTGGGACAGTAGAGACAACGACACCTCCTCACGTCGTCTAACGACACATATGGAACAGTAAAGACAACGACACCTCCTCACGTCGTCTTGCGACATAAGTTGATAGAAGTAGAGGTATGCATACTACATGTGAACTAAAATGTCTTCAGGAAAAAGAAAATAAGAAACAGCGCGAAAGAAAATAACTACGCTAGACCGTTGCGGTGGTTCAGAATGAAGAAGTTGGAGAGTCTGTGCGTGCTGTCAGGGTTTAGCACATTTCTTACCAGTTCTTAAGTAAGTTCTCTCGCAAATATCGCGTAACTGCAGCATACTTGAGCATTTTATGCAAAAACTGGCTAGAATTGTGTAGTATCTTATAGTTTCTGATGAAATGGCATCGTCTATATGGCTCTGTAGAATGGTGCTTCTCAAGCATATGCTCAACACTGCCACTGAAAACCTGCATCTATCCATAGCGCTCCGGTCGGTTTCAGGAAGCCTGGAACGTGCACCTGGTTCGTTCTATTGTTAATATAAAACGTAAAGCAAGAAGGGCGATGCTTGTGTTCCATTATCATAGATAATATAAATGTTGCTATTGAATTGGATTGGCTTGGCTTGGCTTGGCTTGGCTTGGCTTGGCTTGGCTTGGCTTCGGTGGTTTTCAATCTCCCGCTACCAAATCTTGAAAAGGGCTTAAGTAGCAGAATGTAGTCCAGAGAACGGAATGCGTTGTATCGTAGGTTACAGCTTGAGTGCGATATTTGCACCTTTCGGTCCAGCACATCTAACTTCAGCAGGCATATTCTTAGTACCGGGTTAGCATTCCCTTTTTGAACCCTTCTCTTTAGCCAGTCTCCTCTGTTGCAGCCTGTTATCCAGAACTCCCAGGTGGAGGTGTAGAGGGTCTTGGTAGCTCTGGTTTGCTGGCCCTTACCCTAGAAGTCAGCTATAATTTTCAGCACATTCTTTGTTCCACTCAGGTCTGTGACAGCAGTTAGGACCTTTAGCAATAATGCAATATTTCATGTCTCCAGTTTCCTTTCACTGTGGAGTATGTGTGTGGAACTGATGACCAAGAAAGGGGAGCACAGACTAGTTCCAATACCAGGTGAAGAATACTGATCAAGATCCCCATGTCATGTTCATGTCGTGACTCCTGGAAACAGATATTTCCACAGCAGTCTGACCAACCAGGTGAAGAACCAATACTGCAATCCCCATAGTGGTGAGTTTACTGAAGTGTCTCGAATTGCACTACAGCCAAGAGTACCCCTGTTCACCTACTCTGTATACAAGAAAAGTCACTGTAACCGACCCACAAAAGAAGCGACATCAAGAGTTTACTTAACTCTGTACTAGTGACAGTTGCGTATCTTTGTCCCTTGTAAAAGGTATGCCACGTTCTTAGAATGCATTACTCGATAATGCTAGTGACAGTTGCGTATCTTTGTCCCTTGTAAAAGGTATGCTACGTTCTTAGAATGCATTACTCGATAATGCTAGTGACAGCTGCGTATCTTTGTCCCTTGTAAAAGGTATGCTACGTTCTTAGAATGCATTACTCGATAATGTCAATTTCTCTAGAATGCCTTTCCGCGGCATATACTCATTGAGGATGTAGGAGGTGTGTTTAACAAGTATCCGACCTTTGGGCCGGAAAAATACAATTACTGACCTGGATGTTTGAAACACTAATCCCCTTTAAGGTTCTCTTGTTGGGACTCCACACACTTCTACAGCAGACCTGCCAAAGAAGGACGCATTGCAAGAAGTCCTCTTTGGGGAACGAATTACAGCTTGGATGTCTCATTCCCCATAATGCTTTCTCGTGACTCATACTGAATTCCTTTTTTGCAGGACTTTCGAGGAGCAGCCAGAAATCGCAAGTAGCAATGTCGAAAGAACAGGGAGTCTGACGAACCAGAGGAATGTTGTGTTTGGCCAAGAAAGTTTGAAGATGCGAAGGATGGGCGGGTGCGGGTGTCTGGACGGAGCTGCCAAGTCCTCGTTGTCCACAGGTACGGTAGTTTGCGTCGAACAGCTTCACGAAGAAAATGGATGCCATCCAGGTAGTACTCTTTGGTCATGTTTTGATCTTGTGGTGCCTACTCGTGAAGTAGGGAGTAAAAGAAAACGGTCAACCTGACTTTGACATTGCGTCATTTCGTGAGGAATGTAAACCCGACGGATGATCACTACACTCAACACTGCCAGCGACTGACGCAATCTGTTAATGTAAGAAAAAAAAACGCACGACGGTCGTTCACTTATAGAATTCATCTATCTCGTTAGCATGATATCATCCGATGGGCGCAGTTGTCCCGATATGTCAAGGCGGATCGGATTAACTGTGTCCGCTATGCACGACTTCCGACGTGTGTGGAGTTATGTTCAGATCTCCCTGTGGGACAAGAATCCGCGTTTACCAGTCCTGAGTGGTCCCAGTCCTGCTTTACGGCTTCGAAACCTGGACATTGCTGAAACATGACATGTCGAGACTGGAAGTCTTTCACATGCGCAACCAGCGGTGTATCATGGACATCCGATGGCATATCTACATCCGCAATGTGAAGGTCTCTGCTACAACAGGCTCCCCCCAATCTCAGAAACATTTGACCGGCGCCCAGTTTCTTTGTTCAGCCATGCTCTACGGCTGGACCAGTAAACCCCTGCCCACAAGATACTGCACAAGTCGTTCCTCGGCGCCAAAAGTTTTCCTCCGAAAGGCTGGAGGTGCAGAAGATGCCGTCTCCGAACAGTATGGCTCCAGTAAGTAGCAACCTCCTCCTCCGCCCTGGACAAGGCCTGGATTCACGCCACAGCTGTGTGTCATGAATGTGACCGACTGACGCAACGGGCCTCAAACGCTTAAGCGAACATTTAAAAATTATTATTATGACGGTCCCCTATACCTCCTTGCCGAAGAACAACATAAATGCGTCGTTGTTTCCGCGGGCCAAAAAAAAAAAAAAAAGGTCGGATACTTTTTGAACAGACCTTGTATATGTCCGAAGATCATATATTATACAATTGTACTCTTCCTTCCATCCATCAAATAAAAGAAATGTAACTTCAAAAGGTATAACATATATTCATCACTACTATTTACACTAATAGATACTCTCCACATTAGAAAATAAAATAGTGTCTACACTTCTGTAACTATAACATTTCTTTAAAATGAAAATCACTTAATATATTTTTTTCTTTTTTTGCGTTCGCCTTATTTTTCTCTAATCCCCAAGGCGGTGTGCGTTGTACTGTGGTTTTTATTTTGTGCCTGTCGGCCCAGTGCATCCGACTTCAGCATGCATTTTATGTAAGGGTCTGCTTCCTCCTGCATTTTCTAAGGGTTTGCTTCCCCGGGGTAACGGCCGGTGCTGTGATGGGGATCGAACCCAGCACCTTCGGTTTGTGAGCCGTACCACTTAACCACTAGGCCACGCCGTCCCCTCGAATCACTTAATATGAAACTAGCTGAGTGCGGGACATTTAGCGCACAAATATCAATGTTAAATTAAACGCTAAGACCAAGCCGTGACGTTCTTCGCACCAACCCTATCTCACCCATATATAGCATAGAATTGTGCGCTGCGTTTCAACACGCAAGTGAAGGCCCGGTATGCATGAACACTGACCAACATAGCAGTCCACAGCAGTTTAGTGACGTCTTAAAAAGCAACACAAGTTTATGAAATTTTACAAAATAATGTGTGAGAATCGCGTGACCGAATGGTTTCGATACCTGTCTGCCTGCCAATTTTAGCGATATCCAGTTCTTTTAGGATATCTGCATTTTTATGTTTGGCTATTCGTGGTATGGTCAGCACCCTCCCGTAGAATTTTAGTTAAAAATACTCAATCCGTTTCTTAAGTGTTCGTGTGGCCGTTTCACATCCGTGCGTTGCAACCGGGAAGATTCAATTTCGCAAGATTTTTTTTGTTCTCCTTTTATTCATCCTCGGCATTGCCATAGCCTTTCTCCTTCTGATTTCATTTCAGCTATCTCCATTTTGTTTATAATTGAGTCGATGTGCTCAAAACTTGTGACTTTCTCAATCTCTTGTTGCTCTAGAATAACTTTATGCATGATTGTTGCATTGTCTGTGCTCTTTATCTTGGTTTGACTTCAGGTATAGATGTTGGTATCTGCCGTGCTGCTTTACCAACAGGATCATCCGTTCCAACCCTGCAGCGCTCTTTGAAAGAACAAATGTGCCATTTGCGTATCTGAGCCATTAGTTTTTTAATCAACAAAAATACGCTTTACATACTATTAACAATATATTTTAGAAGTTTGACTTGAACGCGCAGCGCATGCATAGAAGATAGTGAATATACGCCACTGACTAATCACTTCAAGTTCAAGTATTTGGGCAACATTTTTTCGGCAAGGAAATTGAGACAAGGTGTCAGAAAGCATCTGCGGTGACTTATCAGCTGTCCCCACTGCTTAGACACACGAGCATTAGTTTGGCAAAGTAACAGCTGATAAACAGTATATTTATGCCGACTTGTGCTATAGTGCCAAACATGACCTCTGTCTAGGGCGTGCGAGAGCGGAATTTTGACATATGAAATTAAGTGTTTGAGAAAGGTCATTGGTGTTATCAGGACAGACATAATGCGGAACGACGACATTCGAAGTATGGTCGGCACTACGTCTTGTGTCGAATACATTTCCAGACTGAAAATAAGTTGGTTCGGTCATCTCATGACAATGAACCCTCATTAACTTCCACTGATGGTTTACAAATCTGGTAGATCTGGCTACAGGGCATGAGGGAGGCCGTGGGGCAGGTGGATAGATAACAGAGTGATCATACAGTGACAAGGGCTCACATCGACCGACGCAACGCACTTGGCGCAGAATAGACGACTTGAGCTCCACACGTCATTCAACGGCACAAGTGGAAAGAAAACTAACTAACTACTGACTTCCATAACAACGGCCAAAGAACCGCCCCGTAATTTGAACATTATGAGAATCCCTGATCTAAAAAAAAACGGAGGTTCTAATTGTGTAGGTTATAACGCCCACAGCGACGTCGTGGTAGATAAACGAAACTAGCGTGAGAAGGCCAAACCGATAATGTCAAAATATCACAACTCAGATTGTTTCGTGTCTTGGATGAAACGTTCAAGTTTTCGAGAACTTCTCCTAAGTGTCTCCATCTTTTCATCTTCCGCATATCTTTTGTTTCTTCGTGGCGGCCAGTTATTTGAAGTAAACTTGCGCCATTTCATGTTTGTAAGTAGTTATTGCTTATTTGTAAAGATTATATTGTAAATTACAACCATGGCTGATTTAATTATTTTTAATGGTGAGCATTCGTCAAGTTCCTACCTTTGCCCCTGTAATATGAACATTGGGTAAGCAATATAATTAATTAACGTTAATCAATCAATCAATATATATAATGCGTACATTGGTCCTGCCAATATTCCTCTATGCTTGTGAGACATGGACAGTTACAGCTCTTCAACGAAGGATATGGGCCTTGGAGATGAGATGTTTCCGAAGACTTTTAAAAGTCACGTACAAAGATCGAGTTACAAATGAGGAAATACAAGATAGAATTACAACAGCAATAGGGCCTTTTGAAGACCTCTTGGCAACTGTCAAAAGAAAGAAACTCGCTTGGTACGGTCACATATCGAGATCAAATGGTCTTGCAAATACAACCCTGCGCGTAAAGGTGCATGGAAGACGATGAAGAGGCCGTCCCAAAAAGAGATGGGAGGACAACATAAAAGAATGGACCAATCTCCGACCAGAAGAGCCACAGGCAGCGGCCGCTGACAGAGAAGAGTGGCGTGGTTTTGTGAGGATGTCTTCATGTGTGCCCCAACGATCTGACCGGTTACGGAATGAACTGATCTGACCTGACCAATCAATCAAAACCGCTTGCGAGGTATTGGTCCTCAATAAATAGTTGACAAGCCTTCATGTCATGTGATATCCTTTCCAGCCCCCTCAACGTCTTTTCTGCCGTTGTTAGGATTTTTTTTTTTCTCGACTTTCCTTTCTCATTAGTATCTAGGTCTGCCTCTAGTTCTCTTCACCTGAGGACTCCATACCAGTGACTGCGTTGTTATGGTATCAGCTGGTTTCCGTAATGTGTGTTCTGTCCGTTGACAACGTCTTTTCCTTCCCAAATTTCCACTGGCATGTATCCAGCATGTTCTCATAGTTCTATATTAGTGACTTTATCATGCCATTCTATTCTCTCAATTCAGCACAAGCATTCATTGATGCAAGATTGGACTCTTTTAGCAGAAAAACACTGAGCTTAATGACTTAAGAGCAGCACTCTGCAAACTGTGCCAGCAGTCCGCACCAAAAATGGTAGTGGTACAGTGGGTCCCATCACACTGCAACATCCGAGGCAACGAGGAGGCAGACAGACTGGCAAAAGAAGGTGCAAGACTACCACAAATAGATACCAGTATGACGTACGAAGAGTCAAAACGGCTTATCAAAGCCAGATACATGACCAAATGGGAAACCGAACATACTGGTTACACCAAAAACGATGCCTATTACCAGTTGAACCGAAGAGAGCAGGTCGTTGTCTTTAGACTTCGCACTGGCCACAATAGACTGAGGTACCACCTATTCAACAAATTGAAGATAGGTGGTACCGACGAATGCCGGTGTGGTACCGGTAAAATGACCGCTGAACATCTGCTGCAGAACTGCCCGACATACGAGGATCAGAGAGAGCAGATGTGGCCATCACCAGTGGAACTGCAAGACAAGCTCTATGGCAGTGGCGACAGCCTCAGGATGACCGCTGCTTTTTTCGAAAAAATAATGGTTACTGTCTGACAGCGTACGCAGAAGAAGAAGAAGAAGAAGGACTCTTTTAGTTGTGCGTGTCTTTGTGTCCCCACGTCATAGAGTCATACGATAGGACGGATCTACAGGTGCAGATGCCCCCTGTGCAGGTCCCAGATCTGGTATGAGCTGGATGTAGCTGGGAGAAGAGTTTCCTGCCAGGCGGGCTAGGCTCGAGCAGCTTAATACTCCGCCGCGTTAGGACAAGCGCTTACGGAGAGTGGTTAACCGATGTGTGGGTCTTAATTTCCTTCGATTTCTACATATTCCCTAAATCAAATTTTTTTAAAAGCCCCTCTCTCGTTTATATTATTTATTTGGTACTCCTAGCAGTATCTCGGACCTTATCCATATTGCTACCCAGATAATGAATGAATCTACCTCCCGTAGTATGATATTTCCCAGTACAATATGTTTATCGTTACGTGCTTTTGTGGAGCGCGTAGGCTAGTCGACAGTGAGGTGGCTTACTAGACGGATTTCAGAGTGCCATGGGTTCCAGTTCACCGACAGACAGAAACAAATTCGGGACTTAGTTCGTGAATGGTACGACCGCTCATCCAGTCGACCCAGCTGTAAATGGGTACCTGACCTATGAGTTAGGTAAGTAAATACAGCAAGGAAGGAAACTGGCCACCCCACCTCGCATTGGCTGCGGCTTAGTACATGAAGAGCTACTTTCATCCCCGACGGCAGTTGTTGCCAAAGAGCTGACTTATTTTTAGGTGATTTCATTGTTATAGTCCTTGTTTTTTTGTTTGTTCCTTGCATCAGGTCAGGTCAGATCAAGTGTCAGGTCATCCCGTAACCGGTGAGGTCGTTGGGGCACACATGAAGATATCCTCACAATTCCACGCAACCCTGCTCTGTCAGCAGCCGCTGCTGGTGCGTCTTCTGGTCGGGGATTAGTCCATTCTTTTATGTTGTCCTCCCACCTCTTTTTGGGACAGCCTCCTCGCGTCTGCCTTGCACCTTTCCGTGGATGATCGTATGTTCAAGACCATTTGATCTCGATATGTGACCGTACCAAGCGAGTTTCTTTCTTTTGACAGTTGCCAAGAGGTCTTCAAAAGGCCCTATTGCTGTTGTAATTCTATCTCAAATTTCCTCATTTGTAACTCGATCTTTGTACGTGACGTTTAAAAGTCTTCGGAAGCATTTAATCTCCAAGGCATGTATCCTTCGCTGAAGGTCAGCTGTAACTGTCCATGTCTCACAAGCAAAGAGGAATATTGACAGGACCTGTGTACGCATTAATCTGATTTTTGTGCTATATTAGAAAGATAGAAAGGAAAGGAATCTAGGCGTTCTAATAGATCATACAGGTAAAGTGAGTGAACAAGTCCAGGATGCAGTGACAAAGGCAAATGCAATGTTAGGTACGATAAAAAAAACATATTAAACATAAGAGCAAGGGCGTGATAGTCAAACTGTATAAAGCATTAGTTAGACCAAGATTGGAGTACTGTGGTGGGAAGTCCTTATCGTAGAGGGGATATAAACATTCTGGAAAGGAAACAAAAAAGAGCGACAAAGCTGATAGTGGGATTCCAGAATTACAGTTATGAGGAAAGACTCAGAAAAACCCCCCTACAGTGTCTAGAAAAGAGAAGAATTCAAGGTTCATAAGATACTCAAGGGAACAGATAAATTAGACTATAACAAGTTTTTTCAAAATATAATGACCTACACGAACAAGAGGGCACAGCTACAAATTAACTAAAAGAAAGGTCCAAATTAGATATTAGAAAACATTTTTTTAGTCAGAGAGTGGTGAATGCTAGGAATACATTGCCACAGGAAGCAGTGGAGGTAGGGACAATTAATGCATTAAAGAATAGATTGGATACGCATAGCTTTTAGAACAAGGTGATGTAAATGAAACTGGTTGTATACAGATTCTGCAGTCTTCTAAACCAGTATAAAGACGTTAAGTTAAGTTAAGCTATCCGCATGTTCCACACCTCGCAGCCATAAACCATGGCTTGAGTAACCTCTGATACGGAGACGGCACTTGATGATGATGATGAACACAAATAATAATAAGTGATATGACTAAAAAGCAAAACATGACAAAAAACCACAAAGAAACAGTGCAGGTGGGAAATATCAAAAACATCTTGGTCTGAAGATTCTGGTATCAGTGTTTCGGGTCCACTAGAAATAAAAAATCTGTGATGAAATTTACGGAATAGATCTATTGTTCTCACCCCTCGCTCTGTGTTTGGTGGGACTAAGTAAAGGGAAGGATAAAGGTGTGGATTGGAGGACGATGTTTTTATAAGGAGGATTGAGGTAGGAGAAGCCGAAAGAAAAAAGTAAAGTAAAGTAACCATTAGCATTACCATTAGGGGTGTGAGGTGTTAGCGATCTTCCATTTCAAAGGCTCGGCTATATGAGGGCGGTAGCCATCTCCTCTCCCTCGCCGCCTTTACTTCCCTGACTGAACCGGTACCCATTTTAGGCCGGGTCGATCCGGGAGCCGTTGCGGTCTGAAAAAACATTTCCGCCTCAACTGCGAAATGAACTCAGGACCACTCAGATGCGAAGCTAGCGCGCTAACCACTGCGCTACGGAAAGTAGCAGATCAATATAGGTGTTTGGTAATTTAGGGTGGATGGAAATTAGAAGTGTGATGATAAAAATATAAAGATGAGATGTATGAGAAAGAATTTTAAATAAGAACAGAGTTGAGAATTAGAATTGGGTATTTGTTGGAGAAGGGCGATAGGGAAACGGACAAGAATGAGAAAAAAAATAAAAATGAGAATTAGAGTTTAGATGTTTGTGTGAATACGTGAAATGATCTAAGTAATTATGAATGCACAGATCGCCTGATTGTAAGTGATCTGATTGTATTTGAATGTACAGATCGCCTAAGGACGAGATCTGAATATCTGTGGTATGTGCATGGCACTTTGAGAACGATGTGTTTGAACGATTTGTATTTGATTCTGTATTTGTACGCACATATCGCCTGAGCATACGTGAACCGATTGTATGTGAATGTTTGTAATACAAAGAAGATTGAATGTGGGGTGATAGGAGAGCAGATGTGATAGTTAGAGATGGGTTTGTAGGAGAGATACGATTAGAAATGGGATGAAAAGAAAGCAGAGGTGAAAGTTAGAGTTCAGTATCTGTAGGAGAGAGAAGATAGGAAATGGGGTGAGAAGAGAGCAGAGGCTATTCGTAGAAGAGAAACAAAATGAGATGAGGTGAAAGAGTCGGCTAATTGTAGGAGAGTGAAGATTGGAAATGGGATAAAAATAGAGCAGAGATGATAGTTGGGTATTTGTAGGAGAGAGAAGATTGGAAATATGGGGAGAATAGAGCGATGGTGATCGTTAGAGTTGGGTATTTGAGGAGAGAAAAGTTTGAAAATAGGATGTGAAGAGAGCAGAGATGATAGAGTTGTTATCTGTAGGAGAGAAAAGTTTGAAAATGGGATGTGAAGAGAGCAGAGATGATAGAATTGTTATCTGTAGGAGAGAAAAGTTTGAAAATGGGATGTGAAGAGAGCAGAGATGATAGAATTGTTATCTGTAGGAGAGAAAAGTTAGAAAATGGGATGTGAAGAGAGCAGAGATGATAGAGTTGTTATCTGTAGGAGAGAAAAGTTAGAAAATGGGATGTGAAGAGAGCAGAGATGATAGAATTGTTATCTGTAGGAGAGAAAAGTTAGAAAATGGGATGTGAAGAGAGCAGAGATGATAGAATTGTTATCTGTAGGAGAGAGAAGATTGGAAATGGAATGGCAAAAATGTACGGTATTAGGAAATGAAGATGACGAAGAGAAACATGACATCATATCATTAGATGCACTTTTATTGGATTCTGTGTCACTGTTAACATGCTAAACACATTAATATTCATTTTCTTAAGGAAATGGACATTTATGAGATCCTGCAAATACGACATGTCTTTGGGGAACTGAGACGCTAGTCCGGTAAGGACGCCGTGTCAGGGTCATGTTTAATATACTGATCAAGACCACTTTCTCTCTTAAATGTAGCGTTCCCTGGAAACAGGCTATTTTTAAGGCAGTCTGGCTGACGAAATGTGATTCGACGTGATCCCTGTAGTAGTGAGCGTTATGTAGATGAAGCCATAATCTCCTGGAGGGCCTCTTTTACCAGCACCATCGGGATGTGAGGGAAGCTACAACAACTCGTCACTTTACGTCCTTTTCAGGGCGCATAAATAGAGCAATCTAACTCATTATGTGCATTAAACAACAGCAGCAGCAGCAACAGTTGTATGTGATTTATCCATCCGTCACGCGTTCTTCCTCGTGTATTATAGCCCAATCGTTGGGAGGAAGACTAACGACTGGTCAGGCATGTTAGTCAGGGTCAGGCACAACATACTGGTCAGACATGTTAGTCAGGGTCAGGCACAACATACTAATTAGACATGTTAGTCAGGGTCAGGAAAAATATACCGACCAATACCCTCACCTCGACTTCCACGTGGTCCTCTCTGGAAACGGGCTGTTGAGGCAGAGTAAGGCGTTTAGCTGTTACGTAGTACTCATCCTGTCAAAGATATCCTGGTCACTCGAACCATAATAAGACATGTGGCAGAGTCTAGGTTTAACTGAGTAGTTTACTTATCTAAAGAGTTACAAAATATGTATCCACACCACGACACGACTTCACACAGTAAAACGAAAAACACTATCCTGAATGGAAACAAAATTGTATTGTTTATCATACATATCAACAAAAAGAAAAAGTACATCTTTCATAACCCATGCTCTTGCCGCTGCACTTTCCTTATCTGAACACTCAACACATAATCACAAACTCGTTCTCACGATCGGATTACGTACTCAGTCGTTCTGGGCATTCACATATAATTAGATCCCCTTCAATCAGGTGATCTGTACATCCACATACAATCGGTTCACGCATGCTCAGGCGATATGTGCGTACAAATACAATTAGAACACACGTCGTTCCCAAAGTGTCCTGCACATACCACAGCCATTACGATCTCGTCCTTAGGCGATCTGTACATTCACATACAATCAGATCACTTACAATCAGGCGATCTGTGCATTCACAATTACTTAGAACACTTCACGTATTCACACGAATTTGTACATTCATATGTACTTGGATCACGCATCGTTCACTCGGTGTCATGTGCGTACGACACACATTCAGAAATCTTACTGTTTACATGGTGTCCAACATAAACACATATAGAGCGACTGGCCAAAAATCGAGGTGTATGCTGGCCCAGTCACACGGCAAACTCACACACTCACAGACTTCTGACAGTCTCTGAGCCACTCTCCTAGCCAGTCTGTTTGAATTCATCTTTGCACAGTATTTTATAGTCTCAAGAAAAAACACGGCTGTCCAATTCTTTCTCTTGGTTTATCTGACTTATCCATCATTCTAATTTGGAACTACCTCCAACTAATTGTTATTGGATGACTATTTTCGAATCCCTGTCACTCTAAATGTCGTAGCTGGTGGTGTCAGCATCCATCTGACTGTCACAACGCCTCCCCCCCCCCCCCCCCACACCCAACTACGCTAATTCGGAAGGCCAGAGTGATCAGCTACGAACCCCAACCTCAGCTCCGCCTTTTGTCCGCCTACCCCTCCCGAATCGCTTTCAATAAAGTTTCGTGCTTTTTTTATATATCCACAATAATTGTATCTATCTATCTATCTTCAGTCCACTTGTGTCGTTAGACATGGTGTGGAGGTGTGATCTCCTATGTTTCATATTTGTTGGCAGGTAAAATTCCACTGGTGATTTTCCAGGTCAATCCCAGCATCTGTTAGCCCCTGGAATATACGATTAACTATTTTTGAGACTGGTAGAGGGGGAAGAGTAAATTAGAGCAAGGTAGACCAGCAGTCTGTCAGGCATCATCTAAGTCGCTCCGCTAACCACATAACCAAGACCTGTTGTTATGGCAAAACAGTCCCTTTTTTTACGACATATTCTCTGTGGGGCAAGAATCCCTAGAAGAATTTGAGTAGATTTTTAGCTTGAATTTTGCTCGAGCAGCGGCCGTTAGGCCTACTCTTTTCGACTTCCAACTGCTAAGGTATTTTTAACGTGCGCGCCACTGCACACGGGTGTCTGATCTCACTACTCAGATATCAGGGAAAATATTTACCGGATGATCCATGTGAAAAAAAATCCCGATGTTTCCACCTACAGTACCCGTGTCGAACACCTTACCTCGAGACCAATGGGCCCCCCACAATAATTGACTTGTCAAATTGTAATGTCTGTCAATAGTTCTCTACCCATGCCTACCCTCGTCAAGACGAGGATATTCGTTTGTTTCTCTTTCTACAAAATGAGACACATTCTTCTGAATAATCTAATTTTTAGAGTCTCTATTGTGTTCCCCAACTGTCTGTTCTTGGTTCGTGTGTCTAAACCGTACAATAATGTTGAATATCGTATGCAACTTCTGATGCTACATATAAGATTCTCAATAGCAAAAATGGGATCAAGATACTGAGCAGTACATGAGCGGCAGTGGTCAGCAACGCTTTGCTGACTGCTAACATCGGGGCCAGCGAACCAGAGCTGACAAGGCCCTTCTACGCCGTCACAAGTTGATCCTGGATAACAGGCTGCAACAGAGCTGGCTAAGGAGAAGGGATCGAAGGTGGAAGACTATGCCGATACTCAATAATGCCTGCTGAAGTCGGATGTATCGGGCCGAAAAGTGCAAATATTTAGAGTCAAACTGTAAACTACGACACAACGCATTCCATTCTTTGGACAACATACTGCTACTTGCAAAGCCCTTGTCATGGTTTGGTAGCGGGAGATTGAGAACGAACGACAAAGAAGAAAACTATGTAGTAGAGGTGGATATAAGTCGGATTTAGATCAAATTCGAGACTGGTCTGTGAGATGGCAAATGAAGTTTAATATAGATAAATGTACAGTCATCCCCATGGGTAGATCCAACATAGAACATAATTACAGAATTGGCGAGAACAATATTAGAATGATAGATAAGGAAAAGGACCTATGGGTTATAATAGAGCATACAGGAAAGTGAGAAAGCAAGTCCAGTTAGCAGTGAATAATGCAAATGCAATGTTAGGTATGATAAAAAGAAATATTAAACATAGGAGTAAGAAGGTGATAGTCAAACTGTATAAAGCATTAATCAGACCTAGATTGGAGTATTGTGTACAGGTGTGGAGTCCTTATCGTAGAGAAGAAATAAATATGCTGGAAAGGATACAAAGAAGAGCGATAAAACTGATAGTGGGATTCCAGAATTACAGTTACGATTAAGACTTAGAAAAACAGGCATACAATGTGCCTAGAAAAGAGAAGAATTCGAGGAGATTTAATACAGATTTATAAGATTATCACAGGAAAGGTTAAATTAGACACGTTTTGCAAAATGCAACCACGAACGAGAACAAGAGGGCACAGACACAGATTAGCTACAGAAAGGTCCAGATTGGATATTAGGAAATATTTTTTTAGTCAGACAGTGGTGAATGCTTGGAATGCATTGCCCCAGGAGGTAGTGGAGGCAGAGACAGTTAATGCATTTAAGAATAGATTGGATGCGCATAACTTTTAGAGCAGGGTAATGCAAACGTAACTGGTTGTCTACAGACTCTGGTGAGTCTTCTAAACCAGTATAAAACCGTTAAGTTAAGAATAAAAACAGAAAGAATGCGATAACACTACTGTTATTATCTTCTCCAGGAAACCGAGGTTAAACCCGCTGAAGTAGTGACTGCGCCACTGGAGAAATGCCTGGAGCTGTAGAGTTCTTGAGTGGGTCAGGGAATGGTAGTCTTCAGGGTTGATATGATACAGTAGAGGGTGTCAGATCTCAAAGGAAGGGGAAACAGATGAACAGGTATGTTGTCGGATCAACACTCATACGCAGCCGTATCTTGTTGCCCTTTGCAGCGATTTCTAAGGGCCCAGACGATTTACCAATTCTCATCTTAACAAATGTCGTGGGAGAAGATATTCTGGAAGTGGAACAGTTATACTCAGTGTTTGGCACTATCTTTACGTGACTTAACCGTTGCTTGTATGGAATTTGAAGGTAATCGTCTGTTCACTCCCTTTTGAGTTTTGTAACAATCATTTCCACAAATCCTATTTAGTAAATAAAATTAGACTTATATTTATCATGGAAACCATGGCCATCTCTAATGTAGGTCATGATTTAAACCCCTTGAATTACATATATTATTAGTACATATTTGGAGAAATTTGATTGGACGGAAAGATTAGCTATAATATTATTGTGTATGTAAGATTATGTGGTTATTCTGTATGAAATTGTATGCAGGGTTACATTCGATCCAGCTGTCAATGTTTAACTGTCATACCACTAGAGTAGTAAAAGATAGAGGGGTAAGTAACTGGCCACCCTACCTCATACAAGCAGAGTCTTAGTATACTGGTCTCCAACAACTTCATTTCTAACTACTATGGGACAAACCTTGACTTAGTATACTGAAGTCTCCAACAACTTCATTTCTGAAGTCTCTAACAACTTCGTTTCTAACTACTATGGGACAAACCTTGACTTAGTATACTGAAGTCTCCAACAACTTCATTCCCCGACTATAGTGTAACTACTATGGGACAAACCTTGGCTTAGTATACTGAAGTCTCTAACAACTTCATTTCTAACTACTATGGGACAAACCTTGACTTAGTGTACTGAAGTCTCCAACAACTTCATTCCCCGACTATAGTGTAACTACTATGGGACAAACCTTGACTTAGTATACTGGTCTCCAACAACTTCATTTCTAACTACTATGGGACAAACCTTGACTTAGTATACTGAAGTCTCCAACAACTTCATTTCTAACTACCATGGGACAAACCTTGACTTAGTATACTGAAGTCTCCAACAACTTCATTCCCCGACTGTAGTGTAACTACTATGGGACAAACCTTGGCTTAGTATACTGAAGTCTCTAACAACTTCATTCCCCGACTATAGTGTAACTACTATGGGACAAACCTTGACTTAGTATACTGAAGTCTCTAACAACTTCACTTCTAACTACTATGGGACAAATCTTGGCTTAGTATACTGAAGTCTCTAACAACTTCACTTCTAACTACTATGGGACAAACCTTGGCTTAGCATACTGAAGTCTCTAACAACTTCACTTCTACCTACTATGGGACAAACCTTGACTTAGTATACTGAAGTCTCTAACAACTTCACTTCTAACTACTATGGGACAAACCTTGGCTTAGTATTCTGAAGTCTCTAACAACTTCATTTCTAACTACTATGGGACAAACCTTGGCTTAGTATACTGAAGTCTCTAACAACTTCCTTTCTAACTACTATGGGACAAACCTTGACTTAGTATACTGAAATCTCTAACAATTTCATCCCCCGACAGTAGTGTACCTGCTATGGAACAAACCTTAACTTAGTATACTGAAATCTCTAACAATTTCATCCCCCGACAGTAGTGTACCTGCTATGGGACAAACCTTGACTTTTTATATCAAGTTGAGATAGACGATCATCTGCTGAAAAACGCGACCAACAGACAACAAACAAAAAAAGCGCGTGCTGTCACAAATAGAACCACTTCTCGCCAATCTGACGCTAACGATCACCTCAATTTCTCCTGTTATATTTAGAGTCATTCTAGTTGCCGTCTGACAGTGTAGACAAAGATATAAACGATCAAGAAAAAAAATAAAAACCAATAGGAGAAGACGAAGAATAAGAATTAAAAAAGGAAGCGGAGGATGATGATTTTGATAAAGACGGTGATGGTGATAATGATGACGATAATGATGAAAAAGAATTTTTTTAAAGAAAAATAAATAATAGCAGAAAAAGGAGAAGAAGAATGAATAAAAGAAAAAAATAGTAGATGAACAAAAGAAAAAAGAAAAAGAAGAGACGAAGAGGAAGAAGAAGATAATGACGGTGATGATGGCTTGGCTTCGTTCGTTCTCAATCTCCCGCTACCAAACCATGAAAAGAGCTTAATTTGCAGAATGTAGTCCAGAGAACAGAATGCGTTGTGTCATAGTTTACAGCTTGACTGCGATATTTGCACATTTCGGTCCAACTCATCCGACTTCAGCAAACATTTTTTTTAGTACCGGGTTAGCATTCTCTCTTCGTTTCTTTCTCCTTAGCCAGTCTGCCCTGCTCCAGCGTGTTATCCAGGATCACAGCGTTAAGGTGTAGAAAGGTCTTGGCAGCTCTGGTTCGCTGGAACTGACGCTAGCAGTCAGCTATCGGTCGCTGACCACTGCAGCTCATGCGCTGCTAGGCATCTTGATCCCTGATGATTATGATGTTGATGAAGGAAACGACAAAGAAAAAATAACAGAAAAAGAAAATGAAGAAGAAAAAAAGAGAAGAGGGAAGAAGATGATGATGATAATTTTAATGATGATGACGATGAAGAAGAAGAATAACAATAACAACAACAGAGCAAAGCCAAAATAAGGTTACAACTATTATAGGAAAATAATGTACAGAAATCAAATACGCCAAACTATTTTGAGTTATCACTGGCGCTATTGTTACATTTGTGTACACAATAAATATGTACAAAAACCAGTTATTGATCTGCGTGTATATTATCAGTGGCGTAACTACCATTTGGTCGGACCAAATACGTCTCGTATTCCATTGATGGGCGCAGCCATCCTGATATGTCTAGGCGGATCGGACTAGATGCGTCTGCTATGCACGACCTCCAACGTGGCAAAATCTCCCTTGATACAAACATCTGCATCTACCAGTCCTGCGTGGTCCCAGTCCTGCTTTACGGCTCCGAAACCTGGACATTGCTGAAACATGACATGTCGAGACTGGAAGCCTTTCACGTGCGCAACCAGCGGCATATTCTGGGCATCCGATGGCATGACTACATCCACAACGTGGAGGCCTCTGCTAAAACAGGTCCCCTCCCAACCTCAGAAACACTTGACCGGCGCCGAGTTTCTTTGTTCGGTCATGTTGTACGGCTAGACCAGGAAACTCCTAACCCACGAGATACTACACAAGTCGTTCCTCAGCGCCAAAAGACTTCTCCCGACCGGCTGGAGGCGCAGAAGAGGCCGTCCCCGAACAGTATGGCTCCAGCAAATAGCAACTGGATAGGTCTAGAAACTCGCTACAGCTGTGGGTCATGGATGTGGCCCACCGAAGCAACGGGCCTCAGACGCCTAAGCGAACATTATTATTATTATTATTATTATTATTATTATTATTATTATTCCATTGACAAGCTGCCACGTACCCTAATTCAATAAGTTGAGAGTCCTTGAAATATAAAGTGTATTCGTGTGTAATACACTAGTTATATCATTGATGTAGTGTTTGTTTCTGCGTACGTTTAACTGTATACAACTGTCCATCTCAGTCCGTGTTCCCATTTAGAGAATTGTCTTGTACGGTTCCGTTCAATGAATAACTTGTTCCCCAACTTTTGAGATATCAAATAGCAATCAGAGTTGTGTAACTTGGAGAACCGGCAACAAATCCCTGGGAGACGTTCTTTCACTTTCCTTTGGACGTCTCCACATCTTTGCCTCAGATCAACGGGCTTAGCGGCGCGGAAAATTTGAGAATTTGGCGGCTTGTCTTTCTTATCAGTGTGGGGTAACCGGTCCCCAGCTACCGGTCGACCGGCCTGGAAACATGTTGCCACCATACATCTTTTCCATACCGTCTCTGGTCGCGGCGAGCATCAGTATTTGGGATAAAATTTAATTCCAATTTTCCGCACTCGGAGCGCAGCCAGTTCTCGATTTGACAGTCAGTTAATGAAGCTGTCGGGGGCCTTGGGGTCCCTGGAGGCCCGTAGATGGACGGAGGCTAACTCTTAGATTGACCAGAAATTGGCGCACATCGCCAGGGATCGACCTGGGATTTATGGCATCAAGAGCAGTAATCACTCTTGTTTTAGGGGCACATGTCGAAACAGGACCTGGGCAGGGCCGTTAAGTCCAAATAGCAGTCCAGGAGACAGGAGACGAGCTGGGTGAGTGGCAGAGGCATTTGTTTCTTAATGAAGTTCTTAACACTCAAAGCAAGCGTGTTATCTTTGTTAAACGGGACTGGCAAACATTACTGTAGGCTAGTTCTGAGTTAGCAACATCATTATGTCAAACCAAGTGCTTGAGAAACCACCACTTCAAGGGAACATATTTACATGTATGTAAAGAGTCATTTATAATGGTCTCCTATGATTTTGTAATGATGGACAGGAAGATAGAACGCATAGCAGATGACGCCCAGAGTAAATATTAAATGTTGATACAATTCAGAGAGGATATTCAAAGCTGAAACAGTTCATGAGTAAATGTTAAAGGTGGAAGTTTAGAGAAAATATTAACGACAGAAGTTTAAAGTAAATATTAACAGCAAATAACAGAAGAAGCCTAGAGTTAATGTTTACGGTAGATGTTTAGAGTAATTTATTAAAGGCAGACGTTTAGAGTAGATATTAAAGGCAGAAGTTTATAGTAAATATTTAAGACATACAAAGATTTAAGACATACAAAGTTTAGAGTAGATATTAACGGTAGATGCTTAGAGTAATTATTAACGGAAGAAGTTTGTAGTAATTATTAAAGTCAGAAATTTGGAGTAGATATTAACGGCAGAAGTTTAGAGTAAATATTAACGGAAGAAGTTCAGAGTAAATATTAACGGAAGAAGTTCATAGTAAATATTAACGGAAGACGCCTAGAGTAAATGTTAACTGCAGAAGTTCAGAGAAAATGTTAACGGAAGAAGTTCAGAGTAAATATTATTTTTTGGGGAGGTTTGTTTAAAGATTTGCTTTCCTGTATTCTACTGGTGAAGTAACACCGATCCAAACTCAGAACGTAGTTTTTTAGGTTTTATCAAGACGCATTGGCCAGTGGATGCGTGTGTCTATAATGGAACTGTGTTACACTATGGCAGTTTAGCAGTACAATAATGTTGCCAATTATGTCTGTCCGAGAAGAAGTGGTCATACCGAGAAAAATCTCCGACATGCCCAATCGAAATGGACACGAAGTGATTGCGAACCCGATATGATGGGACTGCAAACCAAGGCTGTGCTTGATTTACCCTTTACAGTTCCTATTGTTCATTGAAGTCAACTAGAGCAGGACCCCTTATAGTTAGATTTATCTGAAGCCACATGTCGGATATCAATCATATGACGGACAGCGTGGGCTAGTGGTTAAGTGACACGGCTCACAATCCGAAGGTGCTGGGTTCGATCCCGATCACAGCACTGGTCGTTACTTATGCAAGCACACCATTAGAAAATGTAGGAGGAAGCAGACCCTTACATAAAGTTAGTCAGATGCACTGGGCCAACATGCGCAATATAAAAACCACAGTGCACCGCACACCGCATTGGGGAATAGAGAAATAAGGCGAACGCAAAACCAAAAAAAAAACAACAACAAATATCAACCATGCCTAGTTATTTGATTTATATCTAAAAGATGTAACTTTACATTTAAACATCATAATTTCAGTTGTAATTACTCATTTCTGTTAGCGATGAAACACATACAGTTACTGTTCTTGACTTGGACATTAAGACTAACTTCTTGTAAATTAGGTGGACTGTAAAGGGTTAATGTAGAAGTTCAGAGAAATATTAAAGACTGAGTTCAATATCAGATTTCGTTTAGTAGTTGTTATCGTCTTATGGAATAAAGTACGTCACTTTCTTTTGCAGACAGTCGTTTGGGTTATGTCAAGGCCTTGAGTTAGCAACAAAACAACCGGCCAAATGGCCTGTTGTTCTATAGACCAGCGTTACCCAACCTTTCTACACCTGCGGACAAGTGAAAATATTAAAAACATTTCACGGACAGGTGACAATAGGAAGTATTTGTCGCGCACAGCTCAGACAGAAATAAAAACCGTTATTTACAAGGGGCTTGTCATAAGTCTTTACCCTGACCATGAGGGAGTAGGAGGAGACAGTTGAAATTTGGCACAGTGCTTATTCCTTCTCAATGTAGCCACCATCTTAATTTATACATTTCTGCTATCTCTGCATGACCTTGAAAATACCTTCAGAATAAAGTAACCTATTTTTCGAAGTAAACCAGTTATCACAAGCCAGTGTGCCATCTTCGTCACTGTCAAAATGAATTCCTTTCAGCTGTTTTTTAAGTTTTGGGGAAAGAAAAAACATCTAGGTCATAATGGTGAACCCAAGTCTCATCTACTGTCACCATTATCCGCAACGTGTTTTCGACCGACACATTTTGAGCAACTGGCCACAGCAATCAACCCTCGTTTGTTTCTGTTCACGTGTCAGCAGACGCCGGACCCAGCGGGCACACACTTTTCTCATGTTCAGTCTGTTGTGTAAAATTCTAAAAAATGTACTTTCAATCAGTTTTGCTGACCTAGATATCTCTGCAATTGTCATTTTCCTATCCAGGTCAAGGATTTTCTTCACTCTTGCAGCATTTTCATCGCTGCACTCTGAGGATGGTCTTCCTGATCTTGGAAGATCAGCAACATGGGAACGGCCACACTTATACTGCCTACACCAGTTTTTTACAGAAGCATACGAAGAACAGAATTCTGAAACACTAGTTCCATCTCCCTGTGTATTTCTGTGGGTGTTTTTCCCTGCAACATCAAGAATTGTATCACAGTTCTGACTTCTGATTTCTCCATTGTTCTGACAAACCGCTAGAGTAGCAAATCCGGCCATTAAGGCGTGTTGTGCCATGCACCATACCGGGTAAACTCGTAGAAGAGGGAAATTCATACTTCTCAAGTCCAGTACAAATTGAATGAGCTACATATGTGGAAAATTTAAAATTTCTCCTCCTACTCCTTCATAGTTAGGGTAAAAACTTATGTCAAGCTCCTTGTATATAATATTTTGTGTATACGCTTTTCAATATATTATAAAATTAAAATTCTATGGTTGTTTAAAATAAACAGAAACTGAGCAGTAAATACAAATGCTAATAATAGAACGTTTTGAGAGAGCAATATGTCAGTCAAATAAAGTAGTATCTCGCTGCTTATTTTATTGGAATATTTGATAACACCTGCCTACGGCGTTGTTTCTGAGAAGCGAAGCTCAGTGTTGAAATTCATTCTTCTTCTTCTTCTGTGTCCGTTCTAAATCTCCCGCTACCAAATCCTGAACAGGTCTTTGCAAATAGCAGGATGTAGTCCGGATAACGAAATGCGTTGTGTCGCTAGTTTACATCTAGACTGCGATATGTGCACCTTTCGGTCCGACACATCCGTCTTAGGCAGCTGAAATTCATTGTTTCTTTGTATAATTTTGATCACTGACATGTTGAAAACGTCGTCTCACACAAATAGGTAGTCAAACATACAACCAACAATTTTATAATTCTGTAACTATATATATATATATATATATTGGATATTCGTTTTCCAGTGATATCCACAACTGAGACAATAATTGCATGTTATGTTTCGGCAACAGAGTGCTTTCAGAAGACAGCTCGATCAGGAATTCTTTTTCACGGCGATCAAATGCGCATAAGTTGATGTCTTCCAGGACACGGTTAAGCCGCAATAACTTTTTCCACGGACAGCCACCGGTCCACGGACCGCCACCGGTCCACAGACCGGGAGGTTGGGAAACACTGCACTAGAGTATGGTTGAAAGGTACTTGACCGTGAGAGTGGATGTACTCTAATAAAACCACGGAACTACCGTCCAAAAAGGTCAAGGGCAATGTAGTCCCGAAATAGACACTAATATAGGGGATGAAGTACTGGAGACTTTATTATACACAAGATCTTCGTCAGTTATAAGAACTACCGAAAACAATTAACAAATCACAACAGAATTTAACGCGTGATGCCAAATGAGCATTATAAATTCGTCGGAATAGTAGGATCTGTGAGAAAAGTGTGAGACATGGTGTGTCAGATATTCAATAAAGTGGTCTATCTATTTAATAAATTGAAGATAGGTGCTACTGACGAATGCATCTGTGGAACATGGAAAATTACCTCTGAACATCTGCTGCAAAATTGCCCGACATACGAGGACCAGAGAAAGCACATGTGGCCATCACCAGTGCCAACACTAGACAAGCTCTATGGCAGTGTTGACAGCCTCAGGATGACAGCTGCTTTCTTCGAACAAATTCAAGTTGACGTCTGACAGCGTACGAAGAAGAAGAAACAGAAATAAAGTGGTCAAAACAAGAATCAGTCAACCAGATTCCACACAGACAAGAACAGTCGCGCCATTTTCCACCCCAGACCGTAGTCAATTGGGCGATATCAGGACGCATAAACCAGTGCTTGGATGCATGTGTGCATCTGTATGTACCTATGCTAGCTTTGTGCGCCCTCAGAAGCCAGCCCAACCAAAGTGCAATGGAAGGGCTTTACCACGAGGGCGCGTGTGAAAGTTGTGCAAGAGTGTGACTGTAGGACAGAGTCAAATGAAACAGAGTGAGGTATGAAGAGAAGACTTGCCCCCAGGGTAGAAGACTGTTGTATGAAAAGTTACACACACTACAAATTCTAAATAAAGAGACACACATTATACAAAGATGTGGGTGTACAAGTTAATGAATAAACAATTACATAACAGCATGAATAAATTATGGCAAAACACCAACAAAACGACAAATGTGAAAGTCTTAAGAGTCTGTGTTTTTCCTGTGGCAGCATATGACTGCGAATCATGGACGATTACCAAAACTTCTAGAAAAAGAATCGAGTCCTTCGAGTCAAAATGTTGCAGAAAGATTTTCAGAATATCCTGGGTGGAGAAAAAGACAAATAAAGAGGTTCGACAAGAGTTGAACATAAAGGAGAACTGGTTTATCAATTCCATTTTCGGCAGACAATTGAATTACTTTGGTCACATCAAGAGACACAGCGGTCTTGAGAGAACAGCAATGGAAGGTATGTTGCCAGACAAAAGAGGCAGGAGTAAACCAAGAAGACGATGGCACCAAGATATCCAGAAATGACTGTGGCGGAGGTTTGAGTTTTTGAAACGAAAAGAGTTTCTTTCAGACAGACTGTGATGGGAGCGACGTTATACGAGGCGTATTCAAATGAAACCGGACCTAACCACAGTAAGTGAACATTCGTACGATGCGCATGATGACGTCACTTCAGGTGTGAACAGCACATACCAACCGTCAAGTCTGCAAAATTTCATTTATCCTCCGACTCATAGTTTTCTCAGCAGACCGTTGAAAACATGGCGGGTGTGATACGGAATCCGTCCAGAGTTGATTCGCGAGCGGTGGTTTGGTTTCTAACATATGATGGATGTCGACCAGTTGATATTCATCGCAGAATGCAGGAAGTGTATGGTGACAAAAGTGTGTCGAAGAAAACAGTGAAGAGCTGGACAACAATGTTTAAGGAAGGACGTGAGTTAACGAAAGATCTTCCGAGACCAGGTCAGGCGCATATTGTTGCGTCAGAAGATGGCATCGCCAAAACTGATGCAGCAATTCGGGTGGACCGTCGCCGGAGCTTACTTTCGCTAGCAGAGGAATTCGCTGTGCTGCTAGGTACAGTTCAAATGGTGGTTAGCAAGAAACTGAAGTATCGGAAGATGTTTACAATGGGTACCGATACTTCGCACACATCGCATTCCGTTCACATGGCAACACACAGCTACTTGCAAAGCTATTTCCAGTGCTTGGTATCGGTATTTTGAGAACGAACGACAAAGAAGAAGAAGAAGAAAAAGAAGAAGCAGAAGAAGAGGAAGAAGATGACGGAGAAGAAGAAGAGCAATACATTTTCTTGAGGTGCCATATATTATTTATATAGTGCCATTTATATATTGACTCATATTTTCATGCAGCGCCGTAAAGCTGATATATTGGCTCTCAAATCTTCTTACAGTGACAAGGAACCGATATATTGGCTCTCAAATCTTCATACAGTGCCAGGGAGCCGATATATTGGCGCTAAAATCTTCTTACAGTGCCAAGGAGCCGATAAATTGGCTTTCAAATCTTCTTACAGTGCCAAGGAGTCGATATATTGGCTCTCAAATTTATTTACAGTGCCAAGGAGTCGATATATTGGCTCTCAAATTTATTTACAGTGCCAAGGAGCCGATATATTGGCTCTCAAATTTATTTACAGTGCCAAGGAGCCGGTATATTGGCTCTCACACTTTTCTTACTGTCCCGTAGAGCGGACATATTGGCTCTCAAATTTTATTTCTGTGCAGCAGAGCTGATATATTGGCTATTGGCTTGAACAGTTATCATACATAAAAATTGCTCCATATAAAATATTCCCAAATTTATAAACATACCTGTCCTTCAAAGTGACAGTTTTACATTGAAAGAATAAATATGTTCAGAGACCCAAAGTATTCGAGAATGAACAACTTAAAATGGATTTTTCATGTTCTGACCACCAGATAAACGTATTATTTGTCCTGTTATTCCTGAAGTATTGTTTCTAGACCTTTCTCTCAAACACAGACGACTACATCACACTCGGGTTACTTTTGATCTAAGTTAATAGATTTGAGTTGGAGGCTCTGGCACCCTAGAAGGGTTAGTATAAATTGATAAAAATGAACAAACGCGAACGGAACTGTCAATTCTGTTTGTCTGAAAAAAGATACTCTCTTAGAAAAGGACTTCTATAAACTCGTTGTATGCTCTATGGAAATATATTGCAGATATTTTCAAATAAAACTTGCTGACGTCAGAGACGGTGTTCCTCCCTAGCAAACACAAGCGCTTATTAACTGGTAAATTGCACTCTGTTCAAGTCCCTGAGCGGTGCTTGTTAAGTTAGCCATCCAGGATAATTTTTCATCATGTAATATTTTGAACAGAGAAACCAATATTTTTTATCAGGTGGATGTGTCTATAAATGGCAATGAATGATTTACACTGGACCCGCTGGGGAAAACAGTTCGGCTGAACGTTTCGAAAAGCAATCAAATGATGTGTTGGGGAAAGCGTTGAGTAGAAATGAAGAGGTTTAAGGTGTCGGAAACAACGGGTTTCTTGAATGCTTGGGAGTTCGTCAATGTTTAAGGTAGAGCAACAAATGTGCTGGAAAAACTGGCCAACAAAAACCAAAATAGCCAACAAAAAACGAAGATAAATAAACGGAGATAATATGTCGCAATTGAAGATCATCGCCCACTAAATGTCTAAACAAAACTTCAAATACAAGAGATTGAAGCAGCTACGGATGGACCTTCAGGCTACTCGCGTGGACGTAAAACAACTTTACACAGACAGTTACCCGTGCCAGCTTAGAGATTGCATTACCAACTTGAACCGGGCAGATGAGAGCATATTCTTCAGTTTGTGAAAGACGTGTGCCGCAGGTCAAACTTCTCGGGCTATCCATTACGAGAGACAAGAGGGAATCTTCTTGTTGCTACGGATGCAGTAGCATGTGGGCTCTCGCCCTTCGGCCTAGTACCATGTAATAGCATCTGCACGTGTTTCATAGCTGTTGTTCCATATCATACAACGTTTTTTATTTATCTGACCTATGATGGAGAGAGGAGACTAAAGTTTGGTTAGGCAAAGCATACTGATGAGACATGTTAGTCAGGGTCAGACAAAGCATACTGATGAGACAAAATATAATGGACCAAACGCCCCTCCCCCTCCCACACCCTGCCCCTTTCGGAAAAGCACATTCCGTTTCATTTGTCTATTTTCAGGTAGCGAGTTCGCCTTTCCACTATCCATCCATCCATCTATACACCCCATTCATCCATCCATCCACCCCTCCACGCACCCATACATCCACGCACAAACCCATCCATCCATCCCTCTCTATCTGTATGTCTGTCTGTCTGTCTGTCTATCTATCTATATATATATATATATCGATATATCTATCTATATATATATCTACCTACCTACCTTTCTTTCTGTCTATCTATCTATCTATCTATCTATCTATCTATCTATCTATCTATCTATCTATCTATCTATCTATCTATATATCTATCTATCTATCTATCCATCCATCAATCGATCCATCCATCCATCTATTTATCTATCTATCCATACATCCATCCATTCACTCATCCATCTATCCATCTATCTATCTATCTATCTATCTATCTATCTATCTATCTATCTATATATCTATCTATCTATCTATATATCTATCTATCTATTGTCTGATCCTGGTTTGCCTTTCGGAGTCAGGTGTATAAGTGACATCTTGACAGCGCCTTGATGTGCGCTTTGTATAAGGTGGAACTGACTGCCTCGGAAATTTCGTCAATCCATCGTTTGCGGCGTCCGCCTCTAGCTCTGGTACCGCTGTGTTTAAGTGGTAGAGCCATCTGTGTGACGCCGCTGTGTTACTGTCACGATATGTGACCAAACCACTGAATTTGCTGTTTTCTAATGAAGTCTAGCACTGGCTTAGTGCCCTTCTGTTTCCTGATCTCATCGTTTCTAACCCTGTCAAATCTTGTCACATTTAGCATTCGCCTCGAGCTATTCATTTCTGTTGCTTCTTTGTCTCTCTTATCTGTTGCTGTCAGTGTCCAAGTTTGACTCTGCCATCTCTATTGTCTTAGCCAGACTACATGTGCAACCTGTTTCCAGGGCCGACACTTAGAGGTGGAATGTGGTTTTGATCAGCTGTGGTTCGCTGACCCTGATGCAAGCAGTCGGCTGTCAGTCGCTGGCTACTCTCAGCTCATTCACCATGTTGCATTTTCAGCCCCAGGTGGATATCTTAAGATCTTCATTATGCAGGGTGGTATCGTTTCTGACTCTGAATTCTTGTACGGAAGATAATATAGGACTGGCTATGGCATTGTTAGAAAGCGAACATGGTTGCCCGAACTGTCTGAATCGGGCTAAAATGATATGTCATGCTTAACCTACTTTTTGCCTCAAAGGAACAGTAACTTAATGTCACGTTTTTATACTGGTTTAGAAGATTATGTAGAGTCTGTAAACAACCAGTTTCATTTACATTTCCTTGCTCTAAAAGCTATGTGCATCCAATCTATTCTTCAATGCATTAATCGTCCCTGCCTCCACTATCTCCTGTGGCAATGCATTCCAAGCATTCAAAACTCTCTCACTTGAAGAACAAAAAAAGGAGAAGCAACATTTTTTTAAGCGGAGTACAATGGCGAAAACGTATCAAGAAGAAGGTGTACATGTCCGTCACAATAGTGTGGTGATTAAAAGAGCCAACAGACAGTAAAAAATAGAAAGAATATAAACAAATGATCCCAGAATAGATCTATCAGCATTAAAGCAGCAAGAGATTAAACAGACATACCTTATGAAAACAAACAAAAAACAGAAAACAAAATGTAAAAACTAGCTTTTGAATGTCCTGATAGATTAACAGGTCGTATTAGTAGAGGCTTTGTACATAATATTGGGGATTCCGTGGCGAAGTTGTTAAGCCGTAGGCCACGTGATCAGGTGGTGTGAGTTCGACTCTGGACTCTGTCGTCTATTTCCCGGTTGCTTGATGCGGAGTCCTCTGTGAGGATAAAAAGTAGCGCTGTTAATCCTTACTAAAAATAGCGCTAGCAAAAAAAATACGCCATCGTCTACGTTGAACGGCGGCCTTTGCCTTTGTCTGTACAAAATATCAGATCTCTGGGTTATTTGGAAGTTGATTAAAATAAAAGAAATAGGAAGTTGATTAAAATAAAAGAAATAGAAGTCCTAGAAAACGGACAAGTTGAAGGAATACTGTCAGAAAACATGGGACAATACAAACTAGAAAGCCTGGAAGAGAATAAAGCACTAAGCTGGGATGTATACAAATAAGTACACTAGCAGGTAATAAAACTTACCGATGAAAGGTTTAAGCTACATGGATTGCACATTAACACCGAGACAAATACAACTTTAATAATAAGAAATATAGACTCGAAATCTGTTGTGCAAATTGCAAAAGATGGATCAAACAATATAACAGGACAGAGTTTCTTCTATCTTGAAAATATAATATCGTAGGATATAAGATAGAAATGGAAAATATGAAGAGAATAAATAGGGGAGCCAAATATGCTATTCACAACGTGTCATATATGGACATTCCGAACGTGATTCATATATGGATATCCACCAACTGCACTCATATATCACATCCACAAACATGATTCATATATGGATATCCACCAACATCACATATATCACATCCACAAACATGAGTTGCATATGGACATTCACCAGCATCGGTCATATATTGACATTCACCAACATCAGTCATGTATTGACATTCACCAACATCAGTCATGTATTGACATTCACCAACATCAGTCACATATTGACATTCACCAACATCAGTCACATATTGACATCCACCAACATCGGTCACATATTGACATCCACCAACATCAGTCACATATTGACATCCACCAACATCGGTCACATATTGACATCCACCAACATCGGTCACATATTGACATCCACCAACATCGGTCACATATTGACGTCCACCAACAATTTTGACATTCAAACGTTTCTAAAAAGTTAAAAATGAGAATCATCAAACTGTGTGTACACTTCTCATTATGGTATTTCATACAAACATGGACAATGATCAGACTGTATGTCCTATTCTCATTATGGTATTTCATACAAACATGGACAATGATCAGACTTTATGTCCTATTCTCATTATAGTATTTCATACAAACATGGACAATGATCAGACTTTATGTCCTATTCTCATTATGGTATTTCATACAAACATGGACTATGATCAGACTGTATGTCCTATTCTCATTATGGTATTTCATACAAACATGGACTATGATCAAAAGATTGTAGAACTGAATTAATGCCATTTAAATTGGGATATATAGACGATTGTAGTGCATCTCGCGAGAAGACAATAACACAAATGCTGGAGTCTTGGAGCAGTAAAAGATACAAAAAGAATTCATGAACAAAACAAGAGGTATACAGTTTAGATATTTTGATCACACGAAAAGACATAACACTTTGCTGAAAACAATACTAGAAGAGGAGATGGGGTGGAAACATGTCCAATAGAATACCGCTACATGTTGGAGGATAACATAAACATATGAACAATATTAATTATCCGTGTCCTAGGCACTACGTCACACTTCATTCGCCCAGTATTCAACCTCATGCATTGTCCTGTCACTGGCACTCAGCAGGTCATCCATGCTACAAGTCTCCCGGAAGTTTGGACAGATCATCAGATGGTCCTGCCTTGTGTTACTCCACATTCGCATGTTTCATCATCCCTGTATCCCCATCTTTTCAGGTTTTTCCTGCATTATGATACACCAGTTCGAAGTCTATTTAGTGACTTACATGTTGCGTTGGGCAGGAGATATCCAGGCGCAGGTTCCTCCTGTAACTCAATCAAGGGGACCTGTGTCAGCTGTTTCCAACTTTCGATGCAATCGATTTCCTGAACTAGTCTGTGGGGGCTGGGTTGACTGAAAGAAATTTCGTCTTGACTTTTAGTCTTGGGCGCGCACCTTATGTCCGAACATAGAGTGTCTTGGGTCATTAACCTGTTTCTCTCTGATCGGACTACTCATGCAATTTATGTTAACAAATTTAAACTAGACACTAATTCACCTTTATTTCTAAATAACAATGGGTACCAAACCAACATATATTGTACTACCTGCACAGTATTAGTCTAATTCTTCTTAAGGGAAAATGCACTGCTGTTGGAGGCATGGCGGTTGTGCCCTTGGACATGTCTGATAGTCTTAGCAGTGTGCTACCATTTATTGATAGCTTTAGTAGGTTTAAAATGTGACAGTGGGCGTTCATTTAGATTCATAATTATAAACTACCTTACGTACAATCTATTCAAACCGTTATATCATTAATAATTGTGCAAGAGTCGTTATGTAGTAACAATTAAAAACGGATAATGTTTTTACTCGTCAAGCAAATATTTTTACTCCTCACAGACGAGCGCTTTTGTCAAGCCCTGTATATATATATTTATGTATATATGTGTAGGAATGTATGTATGTATGTATGTATGTATGTATGTATGTATGTATGTATGTATATATGTATGTATGTATGTATGTATGTATGTATGTATGTATATATATATATATATGTGTATATATGTGTATGAATGTACGTATGTATATATATATATATATATGTATATATATATGGGTCTTTTGTATAGTGGAAACAGCGATTTTGTGTGGTATATTTTAAAGGTTCTTTGCTGCAATTTTTTTTTTGCCATGTCACATTTGAATCACATACATTTTTGGCTGGTTGTTTGATTATCGCATGCGATGATGCCACTGGTTAGAAATAACTTTAATAATGACAGAAACATGAAGTGAGCCGATGAAATTAGAACAGGAACAACTGAGTTGCCAAGCCCTCAAACACCGGAACTAGGAAGTCAGGAATGCTATTTACAAGAATGCTGGGAACGAGTCTTGAAAATGGTGAAGGCGGAAGTGTCAAATTGACAGTTTGTGACTTTAAGTGCTAGGGATCTCGCTGCTGTTTAAACATTATACTGAACTTACAGGCTTGTGTCAAAGGCTGGAATCTTCATTGTTTGTATAATGCTGTTATTGTTTTATTGTTGTTTTCTTTTCTTGTACTTGAATTCTGTTGTTTGTTTTTTTGACAGTTGGTTTTGTATTCTGTTGTTTTCTGTTATTTGTGCTGTCTTCTCCAGTTGTTTTTTTCTGCTATTGTTTTATTTTGTTTTGTAATTATATTCTTATTCTTGTGTTGTACTCTATAGTTACTGTTGTTATGTCGTTTTTGTTGTATGCTGTTGTTGTGATTGTTGTTTTATTGACCTGCTATTGAAATATGTTTATTTTTTTGTTTTTTGTATTATGTTTTCTGTGTTGTTGTTAAATTCTTTTGTTATTCTTGTTGTTTTCTGTTGTTGTTTTCTTTTTTTTCAATCCTCTTGTTGTTCTGATGTTGTCGTACCCTGTTGCTGTTATTGTTCTCTGTTATTCGTGTTGAATTCTGGTGTTATTGTTTTTCTATTGTTGTTGCTGTTGTATTCTGTTTTTTTTTTTTTCGTTGCTTGATTTTGCGTGCGTACATGCGTACGATGGTTGTGTGTATATGGAAATATATGTGTGTGTTTGTGTTCATCCGTCTACAAATTGTCTTTTATTTATTCTATCCCTATATTTTAAGTGTTCTGGGTGTTTCTGCTGTATCAGGGCCAGGTCAAATATACCAGAACAATTGTAACCTTATAAGCATGACGTACAAACAAATGATGTAATGTTTACTCCTATTGTTTGGATCCACCAATGATGTGAAATAACAGCTGCTTACACTAGCAGTTGTCTCGCTCAGCTATCAAATCTTTTTTCTTCTCATATATTAAGAGTATCGTTCTTCCAGAGAAAAAAACATGCATCAAAACATGCAACAAAACATGCATTAAAACATCTTTCAAATCGTACATTAGAACATCCATTAAAACATGCATCAAAACATGCATCAAAACGTATCAAAGCATGCATCAAAACATGCATGAAAGCAAACATCAAAACATGCTTCAAAACAAGCATTAAAACATCCATCTTTGCATGCATTAAAACAACCATCAAGCATACACTAAAACATGCATTAAACATGCATTAAAAGATGCATTAAAACATACTTTATAACATGCATCAAAACATACATTAAAACATGCATCAAAAGAATCGGAATGCTCGTGAACCGTATGGAAAAGTATTTTACTAAAACAAATGAAACACAAACTATAATCATGAAAGTCAGCAGAGTTTGAGAGCACATCCTGTCAAAATCACAAACAATGAATGTCACCAAGTTAGACAAGTTGTATGCACTGGAACCATGATTGATTGGCATCCTGTCAGTCTCGAAAGACAATGGACCACGCTAGAGAGGGGACAGTCATTTGTTGATCTTGCTTTCGCCGCACCACGTTTGGACTCTGCATCCTTGGCGCATCTTGTCTTCCCCTGCCTGCAGACCAACACGCAAATCCTGTCTCCAGCCGAGTCAACCTTTGGCAAGTTCCTCCCAGTTGCAGGAGTTCATATCCTGGGAACAATATTCACTCACTTACTTACTGTCCATGTTTAGGCACCAGCATACAGTATGTATTAAGTATTCCGCGACATGGATTGCCTTGTCATCTGTCTCCATCATGTCGGACCAATTGCTTGTTTCCTGGTGGTTGGGGCAGATCATCAGGTGGTCTGGGTCCTGTTTTGATCCACAATCACATATGTGATCATCCACATTTCTTCTGTTCTTCTTGCACCGTGATATACCAGTGCGGAGTCTGTTCAGTGGTTTCCATGTTGTGTGTGGTAGATTATGTCCGGGGGCAGGTTCTTCTTGAAGTTCGATCTCTGGGCCTTTACCAATTCGTGCCATATCTGGATACGGCGGCTTCCTTGGCTAGTCTGTTTGGGCTTTGTTGATTTTAGGAAGCAAAGTATGGATTTGAGTCTTGTTATCTGTTCCCGATGTCCAAACATTGGGTGCTTGGATCCGTCTGCATGACGATGGGGGATCACTACCTCGGGGATCACGTCAATCAACATCTCGTCAGCCAAACAACCTTGAAAACAGCCTGTTTTCGTGGAACACTACATGATGGAGCACATTATAACAACGACAACGATTTCTGCGAAATGTGTAAGGGGACAACAGAGAGAGAAAACGATAGATTCTGGTCTTTGTTAGTATATTGTGCTGACCCGACGCGACGTCCTGTTTAATATGTTGTGCCTGACCGACTAGCGTCTCAGTTCCCCTAGGTAGGTAAGTAGGTATGTAGGTTGGTAGGTATGTAGGAAGGTAGGTAGGTAGGTAGGTTGTCGGGTAAGTAGGTAGTCAGGTAGGTAAATAGGTAGTCCGCGTAGGCGTCAAGGGCCTGTCCTGCTAACGATCTCTGGGCACGATGAGTCCCAGTCCGCATGCAATTAAGGTGATATATTTTCTATCTAACCTAACCAGGCCGTGCGTTAACGGCCGTGGGTGCTGGACCGTGACGGAGAGGGTTATCTCCCATCCCTGATGTCCATGTCTGTTTTAAGATATAATGATCAGGGACATCCTCGTTAAAGCGTGCCGAGTGTCCAAACAGGGATAAACGGCGACGGTTCAGCATGGCGAGTGTGCTCTCCTCTCGTGGACTGTCCGTCGGGTGATTTCGTCGCATGTGGGGGGTGTAGGTTAGGAGTGCGCTCGGCCTATGCTGAAAGTCCGACAGAAGATATGGCTTGGCTTGGCTTCGTTCGTTCTCAATCTGCCGCTACCAAACAATGAAAGGGCTTAAGTAGCAGAATGTAGACCAGAGAACAGAAAGCGTTGTGTCGTAGTTTACAGCTTGACTAAGATATTTGCACCTTTCGGTCCAACACATCCGACTTCAGCAAGCATTTTTAGAGTACCGGGTTAGCATTCCCTCTTCGATCGCTTCTCCTTAGCCAGTCTGCCCTGCTGCAGCCTGTTATCGAGGATCACCGCGTGGAGGTGTAGATGGGTCTTGGCAGCTCTGGTTCGCTGGTCCTGACGCTAGCAGTCAGCTATGGGTCGCTGACCACTGCAGCTCATGCGCTCCGACAGAAGATTTAATCGAAACTCGTCACTATCTTCCTTCTCCTACCATTTTGTACTTGCATATAATTGCATTATTGTGTATTATGTAAATTAGGACTGAGCCACTCATTATGCTCAGTGATGACTGGTTGCCCTTGCCCATAAGCGGGCGACCTACTTACCTAAATAAAGAATCAACAGTTGTGAGTCAAATACTTTAGATACGCCTGTGATCCTACTATTTACTCAAAGTGTCAGTTATAGGAGTCATGTACTAAATATAGATTTCCATCTAGCAAAGAAATTGTGCTTACAATTACAATAGGTACTTAGGTACAGAGCATTTCAATTATTCAAATTGAAGGGATTTTAAAAAGATTACATTGAAGGGGAATGAACTATGAAAATAAGGAATTGCTTTCTTTTGTAAAACAGTTATTTCCCTTATTTATTCAAATGAAAGTCTCTTGACTGGCGGAAAATATATAGGGTTCGCGTCCCCGAAGCACACGTTATAGTAAACCCAGTTTTAAATGGAGAACCAGAGCTAATTTTAGGAAAGACGTAGGAGCGAGACAGGAGATTAACCATAAATGTTGAGACCTAACACAATGAAATCCCTAACACGTCACTGTGAGGATCCATGATTCGCTTACAAACGGCTGAACCGGTTCAGACATATGAAAGCGAATCATGGACACTCGTCAAACATACAGAATCAGTTCTGGAACCAACAAAGATGGGGTATAGAAGAAGAATATTAATAAACCTAACGATCACAAAGTAGATACTTAACGATATGTTGCGGAGAGATGGATTATTACGCTAATCAGAACGAAATACTCGTCCGGTTTGGGCATCTTATAAATAGTCAAGAGTCAGCTACGAAGGGTAACCTCTAACAATGTCAACATTACCGAGCCAATAGTCTTATCCGCCACCCCGGGATGACGAGGCTAACGTCTGATCAGGGAAAATACACTGATCAAACAATGTTAGCCAGGGTCAGGAGAAATATACTGGCTAAGACCCTCACCTGACCTACTTGTTGGTTGTCCTGGAAAAACAGGCTGTTGTCGAGGACACCAGTCTGGCTAACAAGGTGAGGTTCCATGTCATCCCCGTAGTAGTGAGTGACACGCAGATAAAGCCAAGCATTGCACAACCGCCTGGATGACACCGGTCTACTTCATGACGGGATGTCAAGAAAGCTACTACATTCTACCACATGTTTCGTCTTTTTCAGGGCGCATAAAAGAGTCACCAACCCATTGCGGGCATTAGCAACCAACCAACCATCAGCCAACCCTATTAAGAAAGGTAACCTCCAACAATGTCAAAATTATCGAGCCATCAGTCTTATCAGTCACCCCAACAAAGTGATGTATAGGCTATTTTAAACAGACCAACCAAGTACAGAAGACGTTATTGCAGAAGAAAAAGAGTGTTTTCAGGCTGGTCGCAGGACAATTGAACATATTTTAAACTGCGTCTGCTCTGCGGAAAATACCGTCAGCATGATGGACCACATTATAACAATGACCACTTTTTCTGCGAAATGGATAAGGGAACAACAGAGAAAGAAAACGATAAGTGGTTGAATATCATGGCATGGAAGACGACCAATGCAGAAATATAAAGCGACTTTCAGAACTGGTGGTTCAATAGATCAATGATGGCCTTCGTCAGTCAGCGACGCGCATGATGATGGTGAAGATGAGATAAACCATCACGACCAAGTGATGTGTCTAATGGCTTTCGGACACGTCACTTCATGTCCCGATGTCTACTGTGGACTGTACTGTATTCATTCATTTCTGAGTCACCTTGTCATTGTAAATTTTTCTCTCTCTCTCTCTCTCTCTCTCTCTCTCCATCTCTCCATCTCTCCATCTCTCTCTCTCTCTCTCTCTCTCTCTCTATCTATCTATCTATCTCTCTCTCTCTATCTATATATCTATCTATCTATCTATCTATCTATCTCTCTATCTCTCTCTCTCTCTCTCTCTCTATCAATCCTTATCTCTCATTTTTTCTCGCTTATTTCTATTTCATGTAGTAGAATGTCAATGTTTTCTACTGTAGTTTTGTATCTCCACGTAAACCAAGTTAGCTGTCCATCGCAAGCGATGATGGCTATATTCATCAGACGGTTCTCTTGACGACATAACTTTCGCTGTATTTAGATTATTGTCTATCTATCGCAGAGATTTATCTATTTATCTATCGCAGAGATTTATCTATCTATCTATCGAAGAGATTTATCTATTTATCTATCGCTAGCTGACGTTCAGCGAAGGATACAAGCCTTGGAGATGAGATGTTTCCGAAGACTTTTAAAATTTACGTACAAAGATCGAGTTACAAATGAGGAAATACGAGAAAGAATTACAACAGCAATAGGGCCTTTTGGAGACCTCTTGGTAACTGTCAAAAGAAGGAAATTCGCTTGGTGCGATCATGTATCGAGATCACAGGGTCTTGCAAATATTATCCTGCAAATATGATCCTGCACGGAAATGTGCGAGGCAGATGACGAAGTGACCGTCCCAAAAAGCGGTGGGAGGACAATATGGAAGAATGGACCAATCTCCGACCAGAAGAGGCACAGGCAGCGGCTACTAACAGAGAAGGGTGGCGTGGGGTTATGAAGATGTCTTCATGTGTGCTCCAACTACCTCACTGGTTACCGTGATGACCTGACCTGACCAGACCTGATCTGGTCTATCTATCGTAGAGATCCATGAGAAGTACACCTCGGACCTTACGGTGACATCAGAGAAGAGTTTAACTTCAATGGTGAACAGATGTTGAACCTTTGGGCAGAACACGGTCTCTTCATTACAAATACTTTTTTTTCTAAACACCGACGCAGTCACACACAGACGTGATACAAGTGGGACGATCTGCAGACGTCATCACAAATAGATTTAATTGTATCCAGGGTGCGAAATTGCCAGCGTATCACAGACTCCAAAGTGATTCCCAGGTGATTACCACTAGCCGGTTGTGCTTTACTTTAGACACCACACGTGGCACTTTGTTGTCAGAGGGTGACTCGCACTACACGTGGCACTTTGCTGTCAGAGGGTGGCTCACACTACCAGTGGCATTTTCTGTCAGAGATAACCGCTACAAAACGGCTAGAAGATGAAGTAGTGAGACTGAACGTTAAAAGAAAGATGGAGTTGACTTTTAACCAGCAGTCGCATTATGGTACAGTGGAAGATCAGTTGCAGATATTCAAGTCCACTATTTTTAATATTTTGCCAGAGGAATGTGGTAAAGCTAAAACAGGTGGGGTCAGAAAGAAGATGGCGATATGGTGGAACAAAAGTGTCCAGCTGTAATCAAGGACAACAAATTGGCATTCGAAAAATGGTGGAGATCACAGACCATCGAAAACTACATCGCTTATAAGGAATGAAAGCAATAATCTAAGACGGTAACTAGGCAGGCACGCGAGAGTACTTGGCAGAAATACTTGATGAGCTATGTTCAACATCACCCAGAGGTTTCTATCGAAAGATACGTGCTCTCCGTTTGCGAGATGAGAGCTACAACCCTACCACAATTGTTAATGACAGCGAGGGTTTGCCAAACTTTGATCCTGACCAGATCAAGACAAGATGGGAGACTTTTTTTCACAGAACTTTTAAATCCTTAATCGCGGGAAGATGAAAAATCAGTACTTGGGCAAAATCAAACTTTAGTTCAAGACCCAGACCAAACTGCCAAAAATGACATAGTAATACTAGAAGAAGAGGTCAGAGAGGCACTTAGATAAAGTCCTAACAACAAGGCCCCCAGTATACCGGCGGACGCCAATATAGTCTGGCAGGAGGTATGTGTCGGGTACACAGCTTTTTAATCAGACATGGCTAGAAAGGTTGGTACTGAGAGATTGGTAGAGAGCGGTTGCGATGGTTATTTGGAAAAACAGAGGAAGCAAAACAGAATGCGACTCTTATAGAGGCATATCGCTTCTTAGCCACGTTGGAAAAATGTTTGCTAGGGTCCTCGAACAGAGAGTTCCGGCAATGGTGGAGCAGTGGTGTTGCTTAGTGCATCACAATCAGGTTTTAGAAACTGCCAAGGGTGTACAGATGCCATATTCACGCTCCGGCAGTTTCATGTCAGGTCAAGTCATCCCGTAACCGGTGAGGTAATTCTATCTCGTATTTCCGCATTTGTAACTCGATCTTTGTACGTGTCCGGCAGTTAAGAGAAAAAAAACCATCGAATTCAATCAACTGAACGTGGTCTTCCTAGACCAAGAAAATTCGAGTGAGTTAAGGAAGTTAATGGCGGAATATGGTATTAAACGTCAGCTACTTGATAACATTCGTGCTTTGTATGTTAACAGCGAGGGTGATGTGTATGTTAACAGCGAGGGTGATCTGCGAACAAGCGCCGGTTTGACTAACTGATTCTCGGTGAAGAGTGGTGTACGTCAGGGATATGTTTTCACCCCTCTTCTTTTCATCATTTATATGGATACAATTACCTCTTGAAGAAATCCTAAATGAACTGATGTTCGCTGATGATCAAAGCATCTTCTATTACAACGGGGTTGATCTACAACATCACCTCACCTTCCTCAATTCCGCCGGCCAAAGATATGACATGAAGATCAACATAGAAAAGACTGTCTTTGAAAATAATCCGTAAACATATGAAGCAACGCTTCCACAGCGACCACAGAAATCTTTAGCAGGTTCGAGAGTTTAAGTACCTGGGAAGTGTTTTCACTGATGATGGCAGAGTGGACAGGGCGATAGCACATCGTATTCAGAAAGCAAGCAATGTCCACTACCAGCTCGCAACGATTCTAAAACATCCTGGAGTGCAACTGTCAACAAAGAGGAGGTTGATCAACACGCTTGTTATTATTTCTACTTTGTGTTACCAGTGTCAATCGTGGTCCTTATTGGAACGTCACAAGAGTAAGATTCGGAGCTGTGAGATCCGCTGTGTGCGAAGTGCAAGTTAGCAAGTCCATCCGAGACCGTATCCGAAACACCGCGTTGAGACAGCACCGCGTTGAGACAGATGTTAGGAACTAACACAGTAAATGCCTACATCGAGTGGTTTGGCCACTTGGCTCGAATGCGTTACGACCAACCAGCAGCAAGAGCCTATCACATGCAAGTATCAGGTCCTCGTGCAAAAGGTCGCCCTGTCGCAGGTGGATAGAAGGTGTGTCTGAAACACTCGGGAGGTTCCATTTGACGACCACACAAGCTTTTCACCTGGCCCAAATAAGAGATCTACGCATCCCGCCTCTCTGCAACACCGCATGTCAAGAGCAGTAGGATAAAATAAGAAGAAGATCTACCTATACTATATAGTAAATCTTGTATGATCCTGGTTTGCCTACTGCGTCCGTCAGCTGTATCAGTGACATTTGGACAGCTATATATAAATATATTATTGTGGTTTCAGTGCCAAATTTAGACTCGATAAGCCATAAGCTATATAAAACGGAAACCTTTTAAAATTACAACTGAAAGTCTGAAAAACTATACTTACGTTTCTCGTGTCACCTGCAGTGAGCCATTTTCTGTTCATAAACAGTCTGTGAGAATGCCAAGCATCAGGTGTAAGAAGTTCAATTTGTTCACAGTATAGAGGACAACGTACTAAACTTGGTCATACAATGCTGCCAAATCTGGACAGTAAATGTAGCCTCGTTAGCCCCTGTGTAAATTGCACGAGATTTCCACGATGAGTCCGTGCTTCAGCACGAAGATTTTCCGGTGTTCGGATAAATTTGCCAGCACGAAAACCATTCGGGGATAACATTTAGTGGCGGAAATGTCTATATTAAATATTCAGTACCTATAACATTTTAAAAGCGCCCCAATAAATTATGAAAATTGTTTAGGGATCTGCGGATTTTAAGACCTTAAGGCGTAGCTTACTAAGTTCTGGTCTAAACCCGGCACTTGGTGGAAAGTACATGTTTTCTTCAGTTGTTATATGTCCGCGCTTCATATACAATGTTGGTAATGGACGAATTTGATTAACTTTCTTGTGTCTGGTGTTGGCATGTATTAGTTTTCTTCACTTATTTTATGTCCTCGCTGCATATACAATATTTGTAATGGACCGGGTTAATTAATTTCTGTCTGGTGTTGGAATGTATCAGTTTTCTTCAGCTGTTTTATGTCACCATTTATGGCTGTTGGTAAAGTAAGGGACTGATTCTCATCCCTGTGTCACGTAGTGGAATTTACGAGTTTCCTTTCGTTGTTGTTATTCCTGTTATTGTTGTTGTTGTTGTTGTTTAATGCCCACAAAGAGTAAGTTTACTCTTTTCTTCGCCCTGAAAAGGGCGTTAAGTGGCTGGTTGTAGTAGCTTTCGTAACATTTCGATCGTGCTAATGAATGTGAACGGTGGTGATCCAGATGGTAGTGCTATTCCTTGCTTCATTTGCGTGACGCTCACTACTACGGGGATCGTGTAGATCCACATCTCGCTGCTGTTTACTCTTTTGTGCGCCCTGAAAAGGACGTTAAGTGGGGGGGGGGGGGGGGGGTTGCAGTAGCTTTCCTAACATCCCGAGCGTACGAATGAAGGGGGACCATGATTCTCCATGCGGTTGTGCTATGCTTGGCTTCATCTGCTTGTCGCTCACTACTACGGGGATAACGTCGATTCCTCCCTCGTTAGCCAGGATGCCATGAAAACAATCCGTTTCCAGGGAGCACTGCAGGGAACTCAAGGTGGGGGTCTTGACCAGTATATTTTGCCTGACTAACATGTATGTATGACCAGTATATTTTGCCTGACCCTGACTAACATGTATGTATGACCAGTATATTTTGCCTGACCCTGACTAACATATATGTATGACCAGTATATTTTCCATGACCCTGACTAACATGTATGTATGACCAGTATATGTTCCATGACCACTCGATAGTTTTCTCCCCATCCACATCTCGTCAGCCAGGCGGCCTTGAAAATAGCCTGTTACGTTAAGGACTTCCTTGGCCTGGCAGAGACATGGTGGTTAGGGGTGAAGAAGGTGGGGCTGGACACGGAGGGACTAATACCATCATTAGGGTATACGGAAGTGGACGCTCGCCATAGAGATGGGGTAGCCCTGATGCTCCCCACAGAAACAAAAAGCGCTAATGTAAGCGTTAGGACCCACATTAATCCTAGCCATTTTCAGAACTGTCCAAAAAAGTATAAGGGTCAACATTATCTAATGCTATGTTCCAATAATTGACAAAGAAGGCGCAGTGAAGAATGAATTTTGCTCCAATCTTCAAAGGGTGATAGATAGCAGAAAAAAAGAGGGACATAACGATTTAAATGGGGGACATAAATGCAAAGGTTGGGAATGCTTACATCCGGCAAACACGGAATTGGGTCAAAGAATGAGAAGGGATGGACTTATGGGTTTTAAATCAACTTGTGATTTCAGGAAGTATGTTCCCGCAGAAAATTATACACAAAGCGACGTGGGTGTTACCAGACCACAAGACAGAAAACCAGATTGACGATATATATATATTTTATATATATCAACAGAAAGTTCAGATCATAATTACAAGACGTAAAGGTATACAGAGGGGCAGACTGATCGTCAGATCATCATTACAAGACGTGAAGGTATACAGAGGGGCAGACGGATTGTCAGATCTTCATCTTCTGATAACCAAAATAAATATGAAATGCAAGAGGTGCACAACATACAGCCTCAGAAAACAATTCAGTGTGGGATTCCTCAAGCAACAAAGACTTACCAGATGAATTTTAAATCGCTATATCGAATAAGTACAATATGTTACAAGAATTAGGAGAAATAGAAGAGATGGAAGGTAACAGGCAACATATTAAAATGTATGGAACGAGACTTGTGAGGATATTCTGGGAGAAAAGGAGCAGCAACACAAAGCGTGTATAACTACTGAAACTATGTTAACGTTTGAAGAACGAAAAACTAAGATGGCATATGTATGCAGATGCAGGACTAAGAACGCGTAAGCCTTGGCACAGGAAATGGGGAAAATACGCTGAAGCCAACAAAGAAGTAAAGAAGAGCATCAGATATGACAAGAGATAATAAATTGATGAGTTGGCGCGAGATGCAGGGGGATGCTGCTGCAAAAGGAAATATGAAAGACCTGTACATCAGCACAAAGAAACTAACAGACAAATATAAGCAGGTCAATGGCTTTATTAAAGATATGGCAGGACTGTTGGTCAGTAACACCAATGAGCAAACAAAAGAGACGCGCTGAACATTTTGCAGAACTTTTAAACCGCCCGGCTCTACACAATTCTCCTGCCATTTAGTCAGTGGATTCTGAACTGTAGGTAAATTAGAGACACAAACCACAGAAGTAAATAAGAACGCCATTCGGCTTCTGACAGACGACATAATCGACCGGTCCAGGTGATATTTTTGCAGAAGCCATCAAAGCGGACGTTAAAACTTCAACAATCATGTTATACAAGCTATTCGGTTAAGTCTGGGAGAGAGAAGAATCGCCAGATGAATGGAAAGAAGGATATGAAACAAAGTTCCCAAAGAATGGAGATTTACAATAGTATACCAAATATAGAGGAAAAATGTTATTATTAGTAATCGGGAAAGTTTTGAACAGAATCATTCTAGAGAGATTAAAAAAGCCATAGATGATCAGTTGAGGGATGAGTAGGCTGGCTTTCGACAAAAGAGGCCCGGTACATAGCAGTTAGTAACATTGAGAATAACAATAGAACAAAGTATGGAGTGGAACTTACCGCTTATTGTAGAATGTGTGGACTACGAGAAACCTTTTGACAGCTTGGACAGGGTAAGAATATCGACGTTGCTCAGACACTATGGGATGGCTCCGAAGTTCTCTAATATAATTCAGAAAACAAATAAAGCAACGAGATGTCGAGTGCTACATGAGGGCCAGCTGTCAGAACCCTTTGAAATACAAGGGCTGTCTACTATCATCATTAGTCGTCCTGTTGGCCATTAACTGGATTATGAAATCAACATTACCGTCAAGCGACAACGGCATTAAATGGACATTGACGAGACGACGATGATCTCGACTTTTCCGATGATTTGGCTCTTCTGTCCCAACACACAGCCAGATGTGAAATAAGATACTCGAAGAGATGCTGCTACAATTGGGGCTAAAAATACACAGAAACAAAACACAGGTTTTGAAAATAAATGCAACTAACAATAATATAATTGGGTTGGGAGCCACCGACTTCCATTGCAGCATTATAAACACATTTGGATGTACAGAAAACCATGTTCAGTTAAGAATAAAGAGGGTGAGGATAGCTTTCATGGAATTTTAGGACTTTATGGAAGTCAAAACAAATTAAAACCACCACCAAAATAAAAATCTTCAACTCCAACATAAAATCCATTCTATTATATGGCTCTGAAACATAGAGGACAACACAGGTACTTATGAAAAAGGTACATACTTTCGTAAATAGTTGCCTCGCAGAATAAAAGGGCTGAAATGGTACAAGATCACCAACGTGGAACTGATGGGAAAAAACTGGACACATACCAGTGGAGCATGGAGTACGGAGAAGGCGATGGCGATGGATAGGTCACACATTACGAAAACCAATGGATAACATTACCAGACATCCTCTGCTGTGGAGTCAACAGGGAAAGAGAAATAGCAGAACACCGAGACACTCACTAAGGAGGAAACTGGACGCAAATGTCAAGGCAGAAAAAACAGGACGTGGAAAGAATTGACTCAGATGGCACCTGATAGGAAGTCTAGGCGAGTATTTTTTAGGCCATATGCTCCACAGGGAGCTGGCAGGTTATTTTAAATTGTGATTGATGGCCCAGCTCACTTCTTTAAGGATAGAAAATAAAATAGAGTGTTCATTACCTGGAGGTCCATGATTGAAATCCGTGCTGCCTATTACTTCACTTTGCATATATGTTTTCCGAGGCCAGATAAATCATTTCTTCCCAATTATTACCACCAACAAACGTACGTTGCTCACAAGTTGCTGTCTCAGAGATGTCGCCATATGTTCCTTTCATTGCCACGTTTCTCAAACGAAGCATGAGTGGCAGCTCGCCTAAATATTAATATAAAGAAAACACAGTACATTCAGAACACTATATGTCCACAAGAAGAACTGTAGCTAAGAAAGTCAGTTCAGCTCAGTGCAGTTCATCCCGTAACCCATCAGGTCTTGGGGCACACTTGAAGACACTCCCACAATCCCACGCCATCGCTCTCTGTCCGCTGCCGCCAGTCGTGCCTCGCCGTGACGAAGGTTTGACCACCTAGTGATGTTGTCTACCCATCTCTTCCTTTGACGTCCACGCCCTCTCTGTCCTGGTACGGAACGATGCAGTATCGATTTTGTAATTCTGCTGAACATCGTGACGTTGCCCATACCAAGCCATCTTTCGCCTTTTGATAGCCATGAACAGATCATCAAAAGGCCCAATTGCGTTTTCCACTCTTCTTCGCATTTCTACGTTCGTGACATGATCCTTACATGTAACATTTAAGAGTCTTCTAAAGCACCTTATTTTGCATGTATTAAGTCGTCTATCATGCGCCAAGTGTGTTGCAACGCACAATATGATACCGTGTCTCTGCACAATCACTCTAAAGTCTAATGTCAAATATCCATCTGCCTCGCGACCACCCCTCAAGTAAGCCATGTAACCAGATCTACCATCGTAAGCCATCAGTGGAAGTTGATGAGGGTACATTCTAATGAGGTGACCAAACCAACTTATTTTCTGCCTCGAAATGTATTCGGAACAAGACGTAGTGCCGACCATTGTCAAAGCCTGATATGAAAATTCACGATGCTGTGTTCGAACCATCGAAGGCAACCCTGCATGGTTTAACATCAAAACAGGAGTAACACGGGGATGTATGTCATCCCCTCTATTATTAAGCACAGCTATAGATTGGATTATGAAATACGTACTTTGCCCATGATAAGCATTTAGGCATAGAATGGACAGATAACAAGACCTTAGAAGATTTTGATTTTGCAGACGACCTATCGCTATTAAGTATCCCTAATGAAAAAACACAAGAAAATATAGATAGACTATGCCAATGGTCACCCCAGATAGGACAAAGTAAACACATCACATCGAAGACAAAAATCATGGCTTCCACAACGGTTGATTTCAAGCTACAGGGGAAATCTCTACAAAATGTCCAACACGTCACATACTTGGGAAGCAAAAGGACACGAAAGAATTTTCCACTAGAATTGATTTAGCCTCGTGCGCCTTTAATCAGCTCACCAACATCTGGAAATCAATGACACTGAGCAAACACACCAAGTTCAGACTATTCAACTCAATCGTAATTTCAGTCCTGACATATGGATGTGAAAGCTGGAAGACAACAAAAGCGCTGGAAAACAAACTAAATATCTTTGAAAATAAATGTCTAAGAAAATTATCAAATATTCGCTTGGACCAGTTCATAACTAATGACTCGATAAGAACAGAGACAAGCCAACTATAGGTGTCGACCATCGTCAGGAAAAAAACGATGGACATACATCGGACACGTCCTTAGAATGAACAACAACTGTCTTCCATTGCGAGTACTTGATTGGATACCAAGGGGCTTTCGGAAAAGAGAGAGACCAAAGGAAAACACTCAGAAGCACAATCACCCAAGAGGGCTCAACTATGGGCCTCAGCACCATACACGATCTATAGACAGTGACCTCACACCGTTCAAACTGGATAGTTTGTTTGTGCATTATGCGTCGTATTTAGCGCGCAAAGAACATTATATAGATGATAGATAGATAGATAGATAAGATAGATAGATAGATAGATAGATAGATAGAAAGATAGATAGATAGATAGATAGATAGATAGATAGATAGATAGATAGATAGATAGATAGATAGATAGATAGATAGATAGATAGATAGATAGATAGATAGATAGATAGATTGTAATCTGTTGTAGGCTGTGCGGAATCACCACTTGGCCTGGACCTGTTCAGCTTGTAGTACGCGTCATGTTGTTTTTGTCCTGGGTGCTCTGCTAACAACCTGCTCTTGTACCTGTACCCAAATATACCAGGTATTGCAAACAAAAACTGCCAGACCGAAAAAGAAAGGAGAGACACTACCTTAAGCTTCATAACGAAAAGCTACCCAAGCATGGACTGGACCCATGCATACACCGACGGTTCTGTAACAAACACTACACAGAACGGAGGGGCAGGAGCATTCCTGAACCTACCAAATGGCAGAAAAATAACACTGTCATTCGCTACTGGTAAGTACACGAGCAATTTCAGAGCAGAGGCAGAGGCACTGAGGGCGGCAGTGGAAGAAATGGTAACACACAGTGAAAATGAGAGCCATATAGTCCTGCTGACAGATGCTCTCGAAGTAGTCACAGCGCTAAAAAGCCAGAAAAACACTGAGCTTAATGACTTAAGAGCAGCACTCTGCAAACTGTGCCAACAGTCCGCACCAAAAAGGGTAGTGGTACAGTGGGTTCCGTCACACTGCAACATCCAAGGCAACGAGGAAGCAGACAGACTGGCAAAAGAAGGTGCAAGGCTACCACAAATAGATACCAGAATGACGTACGAAGAGTCAAAACGGCTTATCAAAGCCAGGTACATGTCCAAATGGGAAACCGAACATACTGGTTACACCAAAAACGATGCCTATTACCAGTTGAACCGAAGAGAGCAGGTCGTTGTCTTCAGACTTCGCACTGGCCACAACAGACTGAGGTACCACCTCTTCAACAAATTGAAGATAGGGTGTACCGACGAATGCCCGTGCGGTACTGGTAAAATGACCACTGAACATCTGCTGCAGAACTGCCCAACATACGAGGATCAGAGAGAGCAGATGTGGCCATTGCCAGTGGAACTGCAAGACAAGCTCTATGGTAGTGGCGAGAGTCTCAGGATGACCGCCGCTTTTTTCGAGAAAATAATGGTTACTGTCTGACTGTGTACGCAGAAGAAGAAGAAGAAGTACCTGTACCCTCTTGGCGTCTTCATAATTAGGTTGCGGTAACGTTCTGTCTTCTCTTGCCAGTATGTCAGCCTGCTGATTGTCGAGTGTTTTGCAGTGAGATAGAAACTAGGGAATCACCCCTTTCTTGAATCGATAATATAGTTTAGAGAATATCTCCCAGAGTTCTTTTATATCTGGGTTTTTTTTAACGGTTGCAAAGTGCTGCCAGCACACGGATGTGTCGGGCCGAAAGACGCAAATATCGCAGTTTCGCCGCAACAAGACGTCATTTTCCGTACAAATGCAGGAGAAGAAGAAACAGAAGAAGTTGGAAGTCGGAGTGGGCGTTTAAAGTTGTAGGGCCACCAGGGTGTCACATGTATAGTCCATTTATTGTCAGACGTGTGCACCATATATTCGGCCCATCTGCATATTCTTACCTATCAGGTGAGGAGGAAGACTAACGTCTGGTCTGGCAAAATATACTGACCTAGACACTCATCTTGCCATCCTAGTGGCACTTCCTGGGAACGCGCTGTTTTCATGGCAGCCTGGCTAACAAGGTGAGGGATCAACGTGATCCCCGTAGTAGTGAATGTCACGCAGATGAAGCAAAGCAAAGCACAATCGGCTGGAGGAATCCGGTCCATCTTCATCAGTACGCATAGGATTTGAGGAAAGCTACTGCAACCCGCCACTTAACGTCCTTTTCAGAGGGCACAAAAGAGTAACCTACTCATTGTGGGCATTCGCAAACAACAGCAAACAGCAATACCGACAACGTCATTGATGGAGGTCTGACGCAAGATTTCGGGATCGTGAATGTGGTCCAGTAGAGGCTGCCAATGCTCTTCGCTCCATTGCCCTTTGAGCAATCTGAAGCTTCTCTGCGTCTGCTTATTGTAGGTGCTATGCAAGGCAAAGGCCGCCGTCCATCGTAGACGATGATGGCATCATTTATTTTTCTAGCGCTATTTTTAGTAAGGATTAACCTCGCTACTTTGTATCCTCACTCTCTCGTCTCGTGCCGCCTGACACCAGTGGCAAGTCAAGGCCAAGACGAGATGCAGGGGACTCCGCATCAAGAACCCGCCAAAAAGACGGCGGAGTCCGGAGTCGAGCCCACACCACCTGATCACGACGGCTTATCCACTACGCCACGGAATCCCCTGTAGATGCTATACACTCCAACCATAAACCATGCCTAGACTAACCATACTATTGAAGGTGAGAGTTCATGAATTGTTGTTTCTTATCTGCTGAATTATGGGTTTGGCTTGGTTTGGCTTGGTTTGGCTTCGTTCGTTCTCAATCTCCCGTTACCAAACCCTGACACGGGCCTAAGTAGCAGAATTTAGTCCAGAGAACGGAATGCCTTGTGTCGTAGTTTACAGCTTGACTGCGATATTTGCACCTTTCGGTCCAACACATCCGACTTCAGCAACCATTTTTTTAAAATCCTGGGTTAGCATTCCCTCTTCGATCCCTTCTCCTTAGCCAGTCTGTCCTGCTGCAGTGTGTTATCCAGGATCACCACGTGGAGGTATAGAAGGGTCTTGGCAGCGCTAGTTCTCTGGCCCTGACGCTAGCAGTCAGCTATGGGTCGCTGACCGCTGCAGCTCATGCGCTGCTCAGCATGTTGATCCCGAATTATGGGTTTGATTTACAGCTGATTCACCCTGCCGCTGCCTTACTGAAATCTATGATTTTTTTTTGTGGGTTCCTAATTTCTTGACCCATATTCATTTAAAAATTCATATTTGTAAATGATATTTTGTTATTTATTAATTGCTGAAGAACCACGATGAGTGTGTTCCCTCGTTTGTACGCTCGGAACAGAGCGTTAAGTGGTCAGACTGTAGTATCTTTCCTCACATCACGAGCGTGCTGATAAAGGTGGGCCACGGTTCTGCAGGCTGTTGTGATATGCGGAACTTCATCTACTTACTACTGCGTGGATCATGTCGATCTCCCACCTAGTAAGAATTTCATAAAACATCGTGTTTCTATGAATGAGCTGCATGGGGGTGATGTAGGGTCTTGGTCAGTATGTTTACTTGACGACACTAACTGGCATAGTATGATCCGTATATTTTGTATAAAAGACCTTCGTTTCCTCTTTCCTTTTTATTTCCTAGTGCCGGGAGGCAGGTGGATAGATGACATTAGAGGGATTGTGCAGAGACACGGTCTCATATTGTGCGACGCAAAGCTGATGACTAATAACACGGAAGGGTTTACATCTGTGATAAAAGCAAACGGTCAATAACTAGAAGTTGTATACCGGTTCAAGTATCTGGAATCATTGATCAGTGACGAGGGCTTGCAGCTTGAGACAGATGCCAGAATAGCACAAACAGCGGCGCTCATGCGTCTGAAATCGATTGTGGGAGTATCTTCAAGTGTGCCCCAAGATCTGATGGGTTACGGGATTAACTTAGCTGAACTTCTGACTGATTCCCTCATCGCTCTCTTGCGGCAAGGCGCTTTAGTCACCTGAAGGTTAGTGGTTCGTATCCTGACTGCCGATTACTTTACTTTTTTTTTCTGTTGTTCGTTATATTTGTTTCTCGAGTGTAGATAAACACCTGTTTTGTGATCATTGTCATTAGACATTCGCTGTATCACCACCTCGGTCAAGTAGCAGGAAGTTAGGGGCGCGCATGCGCACCTTGATACTTTTTGTCGGGTTGTGGGGTTACATAAAAGATGGCTGCCTTCGTTGGTCGTGCAACGAAGCAAACACTCTTAAGAGCGAAGCCTGTTATTTTAAAACATCAGGTAGGATAAACTGTCGTTAAGCAGGCATTCATATGTTAGCATGAATGTTTTGAACACTTTAAACTAGTAATTATATGCTACATATGGAAACAAACTACTAATAATCTTGTCACATGCTGTGCCCTTGAAACGTTCACTCCTGCGACTTATCCACTGTTTTAAAACTGAAGATCCCAGAACGTTTACGGCGAACCTCAGAACATGATACATGTTGATAAAAATATCACCAGTCGCTAATTTCAATCGTGGAATGCAGTTTAAATAATATATAAGGGTAGCATTTTATTTTAAGTGAACTATATTACTATGTTATTTGTACTGAAGTGCATTTATATTGCTCAATCTAGTCTATTGTAATGTATTATTAGTATTAGCTCCCTTTCTCTTTCTCGTCGTTAATTTTCTACTGAAGGATACTCAATGACGACCCCTAGCCTGGTATCACGTAATGCACAATAAATAACTGCGCTACTCATCGCCCATCCAATACAATCGTAATGTCAAATTTTCGTTACATTGGGATTTTCTAAATGTGACCATAACTATCACTTCTAAGTTGTCAGATTAGGTTAGGCAGGATATTCAATTAAAATTGGCCAGCATATCAACTTCGGGACATACCACTTCTATACTATATTTCACTGGATTTATAATTTCAATTTGTCATTTTCTTTTGTGTCCAATGGCGACAATGGATAAAAAATGTAAGAAAAAAAGTTTTTAAATGTAATACAAAGTCTATATTATATTGTTGTGGAAGTGGATCATGGACAATCAGAAAACAAAGAAAATCACTGGATGCAACAGAGATGTAAATCATTCACTGAAAGCTAGTAGATCTATCCCATGGACAAGTGAGAAATAACAATTTATTAAGGTTGTACAGGTTAAAACCACAGCACAAAAGGCAGAGTATTACACCTAGGGATTTTGAGTTTAGTTTATTTTCTTCCAGCTGTAAATGAGTACCTGACAATGTCATGGACAAATTTCTGAGCTGCTTCAGGAGTTACGGAGTTCGTGCTCTAACGTCTGCACTTTCATCACTGGTGCAATGAAGTCGGTTCTATGAACCATTTTCATTTCTACAGGAGGAGGGTAATGTTTAGTTCTGTAGAGGATCTGAAAAAAATAAACTATCTTATTGGATTGTTGACTGATGAAACAGTCAATGGCCAATCATGTCTGATGGCATCTTTCAGCTGCAAACACCCAAGGTCATCACATTTTTATGAGATGGAGAGACCAGTTCCCTTCATCTCTGCCTTTCCTTCCTTAAAAGTAAGCAAGGTACCCATTTGCACCTGGATCATGTCAGTAATGGTAGTTGAACTCATACTGTGTTTAAATTAACTGAAATTAATATTTTTTTTACAGGCAACCATAGTTACTTTGCATGGGAAAACAGGAAAAAGAGTGGTAAGTGATGTGACATATTTTGAGGAAATAACACTTTAGTGTATTGAGCTCATGAAATCCATTGGTTTCAACACCTAAAAAAAGGTAAAGGTAGTATCTACTGGTAGAGAAATTATATGTTTCAGATGTCATTGCATTAAGCGAAGATGCTGAGCAGTGCATATGCTGCAGCAGTCAGCGACTCAAAGCTCTACTAGTGTCGGGGCCAGCGAACCAGAACTGCCAAGACCCTTCTACACCTCCACGCGGTAATCATTGATAACAGGCTGCAACAAAGAAGACTGGCTAAGGAGAAGGGATCAAAAAGGTTTGACTAACGCAGTACCCAGGGATCAAAAATGTTTGACTAACGCAGTACCCAAAAATGCCTGCTGATGTCACACTGAAAGGTACAAATATCGCAGTCAAGCTGTAAACTACGACACAGCTCATTTAGTTATCCAGACAGCATCCTGTTACTTCAACTTGCAAATCCCTTTTTAGGGCTTTTTGGTGGGAGTTTGAGAACAAATGAAGAAGGAGCTTGCATTAAGTCACAGTTTGTTTATGAGCTGGGATGATCAGTTTCATTTCTTGCTGCCTTCTGCTTTCATCCCGAAAAGGACATTGTGTTGGTGTCGTAGTTTACAGCGATACTGCTATATCTACGCCTGACATCCGGTGGCAGCTGGCTTTTTTTTTTTGGTCATGGGTTTGCCGTTCCCACTGCGCATGTCCATGTTATGAAGATCTTTTGTGCGCTGTCTATGAAGTGTGAGGCCGACTATGTGTCTATCGAGGGAGGCTTTAGTCACTCTGAATTTGGACTCCGTCGTCAATGACCATGTTGCCGCCATATAGCATATTGCAGGTAGTGCTGTGGAGTTGAGGAGAGGGGTGTGTAGGCTCTGGTTGTGGATGTTGTCCAGTACAAGCGATATCAAAGAGTAAGCTCTGCAGCAGTCTTGTCAACTATGGGATTAGGTCGTTCTACATATTGAGCAGGCATCCAAAGTAGATGTACTTGTCCACGTTGTTGAGTCTCTCTCCATATAATATATAAATGTTAATTGCTAGGTCTTGTGGGTTAATATTAAATGAATGTCAGGAAGAGTAAAATACTAGAGCAAGATTTGACACAAAAGACTTAGATGTCCTTCATAACATAGCTATGTCGCAGACCTCATGATCAGGTGATCCTGCAGTCACGAAAATGGTACCTCCCAACGTGAATCTGTCTCTACTTGTGTTCTGACAAAAGAGACCAGATCAGGTGTATGTTCAATAAATGAACTTGTGGTGTTGTGTAGATTATTTTTGGATCATGCCAGCTACATATAAACTCATCTTGTGTACTGTTTACTGTAGATAAGGGGAAGGAAGACTGTCTGCTCGCAAAACATACTGGACAAGACCCCCACCTTGGTTTCCTCATAGCCCTTCCTGGAAACGGGCTGTGTTCATGACAGCATGGCTAACAAAGTGAGGGATCAATGTAATCCCCATAGTAGTGAGTGACACTCAGATGAAGCCAAACATAGCACAACCGCTTGGGGGACCTCAACCCACTTTCATCAGCTACGACAACCTAACGTCCTTTTTAGGACATACAAAAGAGTAATCATACTCATTGTGAGCATTCAACAACAACAACTGCAGATAAGATTATATTGCCTATTTATTTAAGCTTGACATTATGCAATTGAGACATTCATTTTCTTCCATCATTTCAGCTCTCTATTCACTGAACTTTCCACTCAATTCATTTGCCATTTTCCAGATATTTCATACTTTTGTCCAATTCTTTCATATTTACTTTCGCTAATTGTTTCTCAAGACTTATTCCTTTCATTGAATTGAAATGGACAGCGAAGTCTTCATTTTGTGACAATTTTCTTTCACAATCACAGGCCTGGGTTTTGGGCTCTCTAGCACTGACAGGCGGGGCTGTGGTTGCAACCGCTCTGGCTAAGCCAACTTTTGCAAGTGATCTTATCCTTCATCCGCCCAAGTATCCATGGAACCATAATGGATTGTTGGAGACCTTGGATCATGCTAGGTTAGTTACACATATGTGATATAATGATTGTTGAAAATATTTTAATCTTGCTTTAAAAGTATCTTCTTCTGCATTCATCCTGAAAAGGACAAAGAATTGTGTCATAGTTTACAGTGAGGCTGCGATATCAGTGTCCTTTGCCTCAACACATTTTTGGATGCCGGGCTTACCTTTCCATCAGCAATATTACACCGAAGAACAAATTTAAGAAAAAAATAAGTATCTATAGTGTGAACATTAGGTTTGGGACTTGTAGATAAACTACAATCACTCATAGACAGAATCATGATACTGATGAACCAGTCAATCCCGATACTGCAGGACTTTGTAATTAAACATAGGAAGTGTCACTTTAGGAGTATAGCCATCAGCATATACTCTCTGTGGCTTGGACTGGAAGAAACTCTGACCATGTTTTTATTTGCCCAGAGTGAAATATGTCAGTTCTGCATAAAAGAAAATATTTGGAAATACAAGGGACAGTCGTTAAGCAATTTATTAATAACACTTTTATAAAAGTGCGGACTAGAAATTTGTCTTTTTTTCTTTGTTTTTTTTTTAACATAGTCCCTGTGTGTCCAACACACTTCATCCATCTGTCCACTAGCTTGTGGATGCACTCTAGAAAATGTCTTTTAGTGTTATCTTTAATCGATTCTGTTCTGCATTCATTGCCGGCTGTCTTGTGATCCATCAGCTACACACTTTCCTATAACCGAGGTCAAAATGAACAATTTTGTGATTAATGTTGAAATCTATGGCTATTTCATGAAACAACTGTCTCCGTACTGAAACTTCATTCTTCTGTAGATTTCAGGTTTCACACCCTCTGATAAAAAAAAACAACTCATTCTTCCATAGTTGCAAGTCAACAGTGGTGCAGCAACATTGTACATAATTATGCGCATAATGCTCGATCATCACATTCTCTACACTGAGTATTGCTAAAGAATCGTTTTGTGTCCTGAACTAAGATTTTTAATTGTACATACTCATCCACACACTTTATAATAAAATTTCTGTTATTTAATGATTCCCTCATAGATAATCTTAAACCACAGCATTGCAGAAGCAGAACAAAGCCTAAACAAGCTGAATGTGTATTGAATATCCACAAGTAATCAAGATGTGTGTTCATTGAACTGATCAAATAATAAATCATTTCTTGAGCCATGAAGCCCAACTTTCCTTGCGTTATGTGATTTACTATGCAACGCAACTTTTATAAATGTCTGCCTATCGAAAATAGCCTTACAGTTAAACGCCAAGTGAGCATACGTGGACGCTACTACTGCATAGAGCTGGTAAAACAGTGAAATTCTACCAACTGAAACTAAAAACACAAACACATGTTTTGGAATTCTGTTTCATAGCGGACAGCAATTTTATATTGTATTGAGTTCGATTTAGACACCTACATCCTGGAAAGGGATAAATTGGTTGGAGCATGTGGAGACAATATACTACGAATGCATATTCTATGGTTTGTCCTTTGAGCACAGGCACACATCTATCTCTCCATGTTTTTCTGTTCTGTTCCTAACACTAGACTTCACTGCACTCCAGGCATACCTATAGGTGCACAGTCTCTCTCAGTAAATATCGAAGGATGTTGATACTGATGGTTTCTGCAGCTCGTTGTTTGTACACACTTCTGCCCTGTCCTCTCTTGATCAAGGCTTGATCGATTTTAGAGCTCTGCAGTCTGTGGATTGCTGATTCATCTATTGTAATGTCATTGCTGTGTCTGGTGAAACCATAATTGGTGCTTGAGATACCAGAATGTCATTGCTATCCATGTCTAGTGAAACCATAATTGATTCTTATGACACCAGAGTGTCAGCTCTTTTGATACCCTGAGCCCCAGTATAACCAAGACAGTCGGTACACAGATTTGATGCCTCTACAATTGCCATCCACAAGGTAAATTGGAACAGGAAATCTTAGGAAGTAAGTGGAGGTGTGGGTCATACATTAACACTTAGTATACGCAGCCAAAAACCAAGATTTTACACGCCTATTTTTCTACAAAAATGTTCACACCTAACTGCTGTGACAAAATTATTCATATATCTGTTATCTTTTATTGTGTGATCATGTTTTATATATCAAAATGTTCAGGAATGATTGCCCTTTTTAGAAACAGTGCAATAAGATGTCTGTACAGTGAAGTTGCATACAATAAATTATGTAATGTGTAAACAAAAATAAAAACAATAAATAATTTGTAAACATTTTTTCACTTACCATCCTTCACAATGTTGACACACAAAAATTCTTTCTTTTGATAATATATCCATATTTACCCAATATTGGGAAGTTTCATCACTCTTGGATCAGAAATGACATTATTATAACCATTCAGCAGTGTTTGGTAAATTGAAAAATAAAATGGCACAAATTCTCTAAGGAAAAAAAATAAATGTATCTATGTACAGCTGATTTTAATTTACATTTATTTCAAATGATGCTGTTCAAAACAGTGATTTGGATGAAGAAATGGCTGGTCTGGGCATCCTTGACAAAAAAATGTTGTCCTAACTCTAGCATTTGGAGTACTGCAAACAATACATTGACGACACAGTGTAGACTTTTTGATAATGTCTCTTTTTCCACTGTGTCTGTTTGCATGGCTGCTGATGTAAGGTTCCACCTGCAAGCTGGGCGTCTCTGTAGCTGCAAAAAGGCAAAGCTCAGAAATTAATTGCTTTTTAAATTGTAGATAGGGCTGCTTTTTTGTGTTTGCAGGCCTCGTCAGGGCATGCAAAATAAATGAATTCAGCTGAGCTACTTCAAAAATCCAAAAGAAAATTTTCTTCCACCATTTCCTTGTTCTTCTAGTGAAGGTACCATATGTTGCGACACACTGATCAACCTTATCACACCCATTCATGCGGTAGTTGTAGTCATCAATCATTGATGGTTTATCCTTCACTACACCAGAACGACTTGTTAAACGTTTGGTGGTCACCGAGGCTTCACTAGAGACAATCAAGCATTGTTTTTTAGCCTTCTTGTCTCTGAACATCACGCAGAGGAATGTTCTTTCTAAATGGAGAAACCATTTCATTTGTAAAAAGGACAATTTTGTTGTCTTGAAAGCTTGTGGAAAATCTCTGCGGTTTATGTTGACCGTACCAGTGTAGTAATGGCCATTACTGGTAAGGTACTGCAGCAGCGGATAGCTGGGGTAGTAACGGTCAGCATAAATGTGATGGCCTTTCCCACAAGGTTCTAAAAGCTTGTCAAATACTTTGACGGCTTGTTGACTGCTTGGATCTAGGTCTGGATTGTAAGATGTATTGCTGCCAAAATATATCAATATGTTGACAACATAAGCAGTGTTGCTGTCGCAGAGGCCAAAGGTTTTGACGTGGTATTTTTTTGGCTTTGATGCATTGAACATCTTATGGGCCCACCTTCCCTTCCATCCGATGACCATTTCATCAAGTTCCTTGAATGGGTAATAGGATTTTTGAAATTGAAGTAGCAAGCTCTGCACAAATGGCTCAATTTTGGCTTTGCCCTGCGAATCAGGATTGCTTACGTGAAACATTGTATGGTACAAAGCTTGGAACCTGTCCCTCGTGAATACCTTCTTGAACCAAGGTGTTTCTGTAGTCTCATCATGTGCCCAGTAGTCACTAATTTTAGGCTTCTTTAAATAGCCGATAACAGTAATGACAACAAAGAATTTATGTAGCTCAGGCAGTCACTGGTGACCATGTTAGAAAAACGGACCGTACCGCAGTTGTTTCTTTCATTGCCAGGCACCGTTAGTGTATTTCTAACATCCCCTTCTTCTTCTGAATGAGAACTTTCACTGTCAGTGTCAGAAGTCATGTCATCTGTATCTTCTTCAGCCCAGATTTGAATCATCTTACTGGCCTGAACAGCAGAAAATCGTACGCCACGAGAATTGGTAGAGGAAGCCATTTCTTCAGTTGAAAAAAATCGCTACTTTCGTTAGATTATTGAACAAAATGTGCCAAATTAATTCTCAAAACCTTACCAAACCACGCAGTGAGATTGAAAAAAGGACAGGAACAGAAATGACGTTGCAGTAGTTTAAAATGTTGGATAGGAAATAAAAATATTTAAAACTTGGCGTTGGTACATTTCGAGCGACAACGCCCATTTCATGGAAACAAAATATTACTGACGCACTTTCCGATAACAATTTATTATGAATATTTCCTTCGGAATTAGAACTGTCCATGCTAAATATTTCTTCATTTACATGTCTGTCTATTTCAAGTCATGGTTGAATTATCTGTGAGTACTGCCGAAAATCGTGGGGAGGGAGGACGCCATTTCTTCAAGTAAAAAAAAGTAGACAAAATAGCTTTGTTTACATTTTTATTTTTTAATTTAGTAGTACATAATTGATAATGATGTTAACTCACGCTCTAGAAATGGAATCTGAAATGGCATTGTTGTGGGTTTATACTAGCTGGATTTGGATTAAACCCGTATTAAATACATTTAATACGTTGCAAAGAGTGCGAGACATGCTATTTGGCGTAATGTCTTGTTATTTGGCGTGTCGGATTTTAAGGGTTAAGAAAGCCCCAGGCCAGTATCCCCTATCATGGAACCCCCATGGAAGGAGAGGTATAGGCAGGCCAAGGAATACATGGGGACGAGATCTGGAGGCGGAAGTAAAGAAAACAGGAAAAAGCTGGAAGGAAATGGAAAAGATTGCACAGGACAGCTGCTTGATGAGGGTTGGTTGATGGCCAGTACACCCTTGGGTGATAGAAGGCACAGGACAGCTGCTTGATGAGGGTTGGTTGATGGACAGTACACCCTTGGGTGATAGAAGGCAAAAGAGAGAGAGACAATTGCCATAGAAAAGGGCTGGCTAATGACAAAACTCACCCGAAACCCTGGCACATGCATCGAAAAATGAATGGAAAGAATACAAGCCAGCTCATCCCCCACTATTCATAACTCCGCGAGGATGCCGCTGGCAAAATTGATATGTTGCCTAGACAGACATAGGGAAAAAATATTAAAAGATGTGAAATCAGGGAGAGGTTTATGTGAACTTGATAACCGAGTCAAAGGAGGCACATATTATACGTTCCAACAAGAACACTGCTTAAGGTCGCGATAGAGTACAGTATTACCATATTAACCAACTGGGTAAGGCAGAGATTAGAAATGTTCTGAACAATTTCAATACTAGTCTGAAGATGGCAACAGTGCCTTAAGACTGGCGCCATAGCTATTTGTGGTCACTTCCTAGACCTGACACGGATTCCACACTCCTTAGAAGCTATAGATGGCTGGGGCTTGCGTCTCAGCCCGGCCCGGTCGAGCCGCAAAAATGCACCTGGTAAAATGCACTCCTGCCTCGCTCTTTGCCTCTGTCTGCTATCAGTCATCCCAATGGACACAGAAGAGATGCAGTCCAGCGGACATTGCACCTCCTGCCCTATTGTGACAACCTTCCAGGTGGCGGGGAATGCTAGGCGTACCATCACTGCAGATGAGCCGAGAAAATAAAGGGAGCAAAGAGATACCTCACTCACATGCATATGCTACGTTTCTGGCTGGACGTGACAATCCTGGGACAAAGTCACACTGGACTGCCTCTATTCCGGGATAGTACAAACTAGTACATAGTCCATCATATCATTGCCAAACCCTATAGACACGAGTAGGGAAGACTCGATAGTCCTGCAAGACAACTTCCTAAGAGAGACAACTCTGACCAAAAACAACTGCTGCCTTGCAGTTAGGCTGGGGACAGCCAAAGGCTAAGGAGGGCAACCCAACAGAAACGCCTGTTGAAATCGGATGCACTCAGCCACAGGCTTAACAAAATAAAACAGTGCAACGTAAATATCGCTGTAAACAGCGTACGAAGAAGAAGAAGCTATAGAATAATCACTCTACAGGATGTCTATGGCAAGATGCTCCAGAAGATGGTTGCCAGGAAAGTACTGTCTCATTTAGAACACAAACACATTCTACCTGATATCCTAGACAGTAAAAGACCGATGAAGGGTTTCTGGGATAATGATGGGAGACTTACACATGAGGATGTGTATGGGGGCTTCCGGTCCAGGCAGGAAACAGTCATAGTTGCTCTAGAGTTTGAGGACGCACACAACTTGGTAAATTTTGGGACCCTGATGTGTTGCAATGCATAATCAACCCATAGCTGCTGAGCTAGATATCAGCTGCCCTGACGGAGAGAACAGTTGCACTCTGCTTTGGAGCAAGGACGTGAGAGCCGATACGAATATGTCCAGGACTACTGCAAGGTTCCCCACTCTCATGGGTGATGTTCAACATCTACTCAATGAAGTCGGCCAATATTCAGTCTACAGCTTCAGGGCAAACATGACCATTTGCAGATGATGTCCTGTACATGAATGGCTCAGATAGGCATGAGATGATCAGACATCCAGGAGACCTTGCATCTCACAATGGTGTGTGGATTCCGGCACCTATATCAGTCATAACAGACCTGCAAGAAGTGATATTCCTTGAACAGCTCTATCGTGAAAGCTAACCTCCCGAGTGTTACCTTTGATGAATGCACCACTGACAGGTTGAAATACCCCAGAGTCATTTTTAAAAATCTCAGCCTCTCCTCTCATGCACATACCACGTTGACCAGACCATACAGAGATGCAAGGGGGGCCTGGGGACACTCAAGAATATGGCAGTGGCAAACTTGGAACAACTGCTTTTCGTCTTATATTGTCGGTTGGTACTGTGTTTTGGATTTGCGCCCACACACTTACGCGAGTACTGTGTGAACTGTTAAATCATATTCAGAATGAAGGGGTGCAACTGGTTTTGAGATGTGCTAGTGATACTCTGATCTTGAAGATGCAATAGATATGCTGAAACTTCTGTCTGTGACATCCTGATATAAATTGGACAGGGGACCACAGTCAGGATGTTTTTGATTTGTTCAACACGATGGTATTTTGAGTGTCCAGTGTCTCTTCTTGGTATGTTATATCAGATTTTGAATTATCAATACTAAATTATGAAAGTCACAAACTATAAACTTGTTGTGTTTGTTACGGATGCACACAATGAGTAGGTTTACTCTTGTGTGTCCTGAAAAGGATGTTAAGTGACAGGTTGCAGTAGCTTTCCTCACATTCCAAGCGGGCTGATGAAGGTGGACCAGGGTACTCCAAGCAGTTGTGCTATGCTTGGCTTAATCTGTGTGTCACTCACTGCTATGGGGATCATGTCGAACCCTCACCTCATTAGCCAGGCCGCTATGAAAACAGCCCGTTTCCAGGGAGTGCTGCAAAGAAGCCGAGGTGAGGTTCTTGCCCAGTATATTTTGCCTGACCAGACGTTAAGTCTTCCTTCCCAACTATAAACATAATTTTCACTTCTCTTTTTCTCCAGTGTTCGTAGAGGTTATCAAGTATACAAGCAGGTGTGTGCTGCCTGCCACACTATGAAATATTTGTGTTACAGAAACTTAGTTAATGTTATCATGTCGGAAGACGAAGCCAAGACAGACGCAGAAGAGGTAAGTTTTGTTAAGTGAAGTTTGTGTTCACCGATATTAGACTTAGTAATCCCTCTGGCATTTGTTCCATCAAACACTGTTGAGAGGCTTTCGCTTCATTTATCCCTGTATGTTTTAAGCCAATGAAGGTAATTTAACCTTTTGCTTTCCAGATTACAAAATTACGTCTATTTCCTGTATGTGCATAATTTCTCAGCACATCAGGTCACACGACATGGTAGTTGATTTGGAGAACCTCTAATTTATGTTGCGTGTGTGTCTAGAGACATATATTAATAAAGAACTTGTTGTTGTTATTGTGTGGATGTTAGTTTCTGAGATACAAGAAGATGAAGGTGATAGTGGTGAAAAATAGCACAAAACATGTAGACTCATCCGACAGCATAGTCTCTTGGGGGGGGGGGGGGGGGGGGAGATTAGCTAAAAAACATACTGATATTACTACAATGTTCACCGTAATGGCTATGTCCGTCACTTTGACTATAAACGTGATTATTGTATCTACATAAACTAAATAGTTTTACCTCAGAAAAATCAGTTGCAGAAACTTAACTCCCCTATTCTCAAAAATGGATGAATTTTCAAATCCAAGTGAAAAACACAAATAATCCTTTCCAAAATCTCAAAAACATTTTTTTTTAAAATCACAGTTGTTTTCGTTAACCGTACATTATGGAAGTTGGAACTATCTATAATCAAAATAGCAGTATGTTCAGCCATTTCTCTGCCATTAACCTGATAGTTTATATACGATAAAGTGATAACCCTGGAGCTGCCGTAACATGTGCATTTGCCTTGGTGTGTAAGAAGCATGAAAACGGAGGTACACAAGGGGCAAAGTGTATTGCGAGAAACCATTTGGCAGGAAATTGAGTCTGTGAATCCTGATATGTTGGTGAATACCTTCCATAGCATGTGCTAATGAAGGCCACTTTCAACATTTGCTATGAAATAATTATTCTTCTAATGCACCAATGTAAATCAGTGTCAATTTGATTGAATTACATTCGTTGGTTTAAAAGTTATAAGGGAAAAGTGGAGTCTGGTAGCCAGTGGGATACCCTGTACTACCAAGATATTGGTTATGTCAATCACTGTCTGAAGTTATCTTGTTACAAATAATACTAAATATTGTTTATGTCAAACACTGACTGAAGTTAACTTGTTACAAATACTATTAAGATATTGAATATGTCAAACACTGTCCGAAGTTAACTTGTTACAAATACTATTGAGATATTGAATATGTCAAACACTATTTGAAGTTAACTTGTTACAAATAAACATGTACCCAATATTTCAGACCATGATCGAAGACGGACCAGATGATGAAGGGAATATGTTTCAACGTCCTGGTAAACTGTCTGACCACTTCCCTGACCCCTACAAAAATGAAGAGGCTGCACGAGCTGCGAACAACGGAGCTTATCCACCTGACCTCAGCTACATTGTGCTGGCAAGACACGGAGGAGAGGTGAGGCTATGCATGCTGTCACAGAGCTAAAGTATTGTTTCAAACTTCTGTGTTTCTACCTATCTATGTTCTTTACACGCTAAATATGGCACATACGGCAGAAACAAATGATCTCCAGTTGGAACGGTGTGACGACACTGTTTCTAGATCTTGTATGATGCTGAGGCCCATAGTGGAACCCTCTGGGATGATTGTTCTTCTGTTTCCTTGTGTGTCCCTATTTTCCTAACACCCCTTGGTGTCCATTTGAGTGCTTGCAATGGAAGATGGTTGTTGTTCATTCTAAGGACATGCTCGATGTATGTCCATCATTTTTTTCAGATGATGGTCGACGCTTATAGCCGGTGATAAAACTTTGTGCAGTTCAGTGGGAAAAATGAAAACTATTGTTTAAGGATCTTAATGGTTGTATGGTACTCAATTCTGTATATTATTTTGTTGTCCTTCCGAAGATTAAGGGAATACCATTTGCAAAAAGCTTCCAACAGTTGTCTGTTTACTGTCATCTTTAAAAAAAAGTGGATATCAAGTGACCATTTTTTTTGTGGTGCTGCGAGATGTGATCTCACATGACAATAGAGTCTTATCATAGTACAGCAGGTTCTGCCACATGCAGAACACATGTAAGGAGTTGATAGTAGCGTCGTCATCAATTCTGTTCTTTTAACTCAACTTAACGTCTTTATACTGTTTTAAAAGACTCTGCAGAGTCTGTATACAACCAGTTTCATTTACATTACCTTGCTCCAAAAGCTATATGCATCCAATCTATTCTTAAATGCATTAACTGTCCCTGTCTCCACTATACCCGTGGCAATGGATTCCAAGCCAATGGATTCCACTCACTTCACCACTCTGATTAAAAAAATATTTGCTAATATCCAATCTCGACCTCTCTTTAGTTAATTTGTAGCTATGCCCTCTTGTTCTTGTGGGTGGCTGTATTTTAAAAAATTTGTTATAGTCTAATTTATCGATTATATTTTTGAATTCCTCTGTGCCTCAGTTATGAAATTTCACTGTGAACTGAGAACCTTGTGGTATGTTCGTGCAACTGGCGAGATGGTTTTGTGCGAGCTTGTCACAGGAGAAGGTGACATCAATGTTGAAATTTTTCAGAGACGTTTTTGAAATCGTTGAAATATTTCTTGTCTCTCTAACAAGCAGCTGTCTGTTTTTAGCTTCAAGTGCAGCAGCTGCCTCGGGATGCGCCTGTTCGATATGCAAACATGTCTCATCCCCTGTATCTGGGCTCGCTGTAGAAGCGTATGTATGCACAATATGTTAGACCTGTGGGGATTTCAGAGTTCTGCACTTTGTCCTGCCAGCTAATTCTGATCAACTAGTGGTGGCGTTGCTTGGCATGTCTGCTATACACTGCCCATATTGAAGAGTGGTTAGAACCTCAGCACAATACACTTAACTTGAAGAATACGCAGATTTCTTGTCAATTCCAAACATTAACTCGTAGACTTCCAAATGCAGCACTTGCCGTGGCAATACATATCAATATGGCTGCCTTCACCTAGGTAGCTAAAGCTTTTGGCTGCTGAATAAAAGAGGAATTAACTGACTCTCCTGGGATTTGGAAGATGGTTACAAAACTGATGATTATGGGCTCATGCTTTAAGAATTATTAATTGTTTGCCATATTCTCTTGACCAGGACTATATATTCTCACTCCTGACTGGATATACTGAAGCCCCTGCTGGTGTTGCACTGATGGATGGGCAGTTCTTCAATCCCTACTTCCCTGGTTATGCCATTAGCATGGCCCAAGCCTTGTACAATGAAATAATTGAGTATGAAGATGGTAAGTGAACAACAGCGCAGTCAGTATGGGGGACCTCTTGTATTGTTTGTTTTTGTTTTTAATCTTTATCACACTGCACACACAATGACATATTTTTCCTGTGGCCGCATTATTTTTCAGAATGTTGCGTTACGCCACGTCATGGTTATTGACTTTGAGAGACCCTATTTACCCAAAAAAATATATATGACTTTGTTGTGTGTAGAGGCATATATTAACACTTTCAGCACCAAACAAAAAAGCAGGTTTGACCCAAGCAAAAATGGCTACCACTGAGTGTGTTGATAGTTAGCGTTTGTAAATTAATGCTTGTGATGCTCATGTATATAAAGACATGTGTTGTTATATATGAAAATAAAGGTAAGTGGTTGTAGATTACACGTATGCATAATGTAAACATGATTTCATAAAAAAAATATATAGTTATGCCAAGTAAAATGTAGACAGAAAGAAGGACGTGAAAACATTTTGCTATATAAAATTACACTTTTTTTGTTCTGAAACTGCTCCCAATGTCAATATTCTTGTAAAAACTGCAAAAATGTCACAAACAACTGTATTCTCATAACATATAATTAATTTGTTGCTATAAAATCAATGAAAAATAAGACATTTCTCAGAATACAAAAGTAGGTCATTAGGCTAAAAAAACCCATTTCATAACATATCAAGACAGTAGCATGAACATATATTTGTGATGTTTGTGTGCAAAATTCATATCTTGTTAGATATGAAAATGAAGACAAATGGATGTACATAGCTGTTGTTTATAATGTATATATGTTTTCAATTTAAAAAATGTTAGTTATGCTACATAACTTGATTATGTATAAATGATTTCAGTGACAAATTAATTGTTTGGCATATAAAATTGACAGTGAAACATGTTTTCATGTATGGTTATGTATTATAAAATTGATACTCAAAGAAGATGATGATGAGACAGTAGTACAAAGTGTCTTACTTTGTTGTTGAGCTGCTATATCCATATCCAGAACAAAATATCACAAAGCCGCATACAATGATGATCCAAGTAAAAGATGCACACAATAATAAGCTAGCTATCAATACTACATGCTATTTTATTTAAACTAATCAGATCAAGCTAGCCGTTTTGCTTATGGAAAGCCAGAAAGCAATTTTTAGGGCAAAGGTGAGGTCTGCCAGCCTGAACACACTTAGCTAGATCTTCGACGCCCCTTACCGTGACCTTGGCTGCAGTGAACACAATCTCTGTCCTTCCCAACAAATTCCACAAGATGTCTAGCGCCAGCTGTCCTTTCCACTTTTGTTCCTTTCATGGAATGTTTGAAGTTTTTTGATGGACAATTTATCAGTCCATCAGGTTCGCAGCTTCAATGACCAGATTATTAATAGCCGCTGTTTGAAATCTTGAAGTGTGATCTTTTTTCCATCACCTTCCTGGCACAAACTGTAAATAATGTGGGCATTGATCTGGGTTATCTCAATAACCCAATGGTAAATTTTTTCCACCACTTTCGGCTTTTACGGTTGTGCATGCCATAATGGCCAACCATTTGATCCATCCGATCACAGCCATTCATGCTCATATTGTAGTCATCAACCACTTTCAGCTTTTACGGTTGTGCATGCCATAATGGCCAACCATTTGATCCATCCGATCACAGCCATTCATGCTCATATTGTAGTCATCAACCACTTTCAGCTTTTACGGTTGTGCATGCCATAATAGCCAACCATTTGGTCCATCCGATCACAGCCATTCATGCTCATTTTGTAGTCATCAACCACTTTCGGCTTTGTTGTTTTATTCCAGGTACCCTTCTCAACAGTTGATACTGTGGCTTTTGTTGAAACAAGTATGCAGGGCTTCTTTGCCTTTTTATTCTTCCATGCAACGCATAATGTTTTGTCCACTGAGTCCAAAAACCACTTCATCTCTTGGTGTCCAAGCTTCAATGTCTTTATTTCCGGGAGAAAATCGACGCGGTTGACATTTAGTGTTCCTGTATACTTGTAATTGTGCGAAAGCAGATAATCAATTCCAGCCTTGGAAGAATAAAATATGTCTGCAAAAATATGATGTCCAGGTTTCAACGGCTTCAAAAGAGTGCTGAAAACTTTCACAGCATTTGCGGAGCTGGGATCAACATCCGGATTATAGACAGTATTCTTACCAAAATAAATTTTTACATTGAATACATAGCCCGTGGTGAAATCACAAAGTCCAAATGTCTTGATGTGGTACTTGTGTGGCTTACTGGCATTGTACTGCTTATACTTGAATCTCCCTTTCGGGGGATCAAGACGCTGAGCAGTGGTCAGCGACCCATAGCTGACTGCTAGCGTCAGGGCCTGCGAACCAGAGCTGCCAAGACCCTTCTACACCTCCTCGCGGTGATCCTGGATAACAGGCTGCAGCAGGGCAGACTGGCTAAGGAAAAGGGATTGAAGAGGGAATGCTAACCCGGTACTCAAAAAATGCTTGCTGAAGTCGGATGTGTTGGACCGAAAGGTGCAAGTATCGCAGTCAGGCTGTAAACTACGACACAACGCATTCCGTTCTCTAGACTACATTCTGGTACTTAAGCTTTCAGGGTTTGGTAGCGGGAGATTGAGAACGAACGAAGAAGAAGAAGAATCTCCCTTTCCATCCAATAACCATTTCATCAATGCACACATTCTCAAAAGGGTAGAAAGCACTTTGAAATCTTGTCAGTTACAGATCCACAAATGGCTCAATCTTGGCTTGATCTTGTGACTGATTCACAAACATGTAGCATGCTGTGAAAAATACACTGGAAGCGGTTTCTTGAAAACATTTGATGGAACCATGGTGCATAATAATTTCCAACAGTACGCCAGTAGTCTTTCATTTTGGGTCTTGGATCAATGCCCATGGCGATCATCACAGCTGTGAACTTGAGCCATTCATAATGTGTTAGTGGTGTCCATGAAGCAAATGTAGAGTACTTCCTTGGTGTGTTATTGGCTTCAATAACCTTTGCAGCATAAGCATTTATGCTTGCTATTAAAATGCCAACAATAGCATTATGTAGAAAAAGTTTTAAAAAATCCAAGGGTGTTTCCATTTGATAGAAAACTGGATTTATGTTGTTTCTAGTCTGGCGAAAAGTAAAATTCGAGTTGGTCTCACCAGTCTCAACTGATCGCCAAGCTGATATGTGATTATTACCCTCATGTCCATGGGTAACATTGTAATCATTGTTACTAACAATGTTATGATCCTTCATTTTCTTCCTTCTTGGTTCAGACACAGTCGCTGATGTTGTGGTAATCTGACTTGGTTGTCCTGTGCTCATAGTCAAACTATCACTGTCTGTATCGTCGTTCCGTTCGATTTCAGACTCCTCGTAATGATAATCTGACAATTCTTCATCGTCACCGCTACTGTCGTCCATATCGGAATTAGATTGTTGACTTCTCATCTCTTCAAACATCTTTATATCTTGATCTGCAGTAAATCGACGAGGCCTATTACTAGTATTACTTGAGGTGGGTGTTGCCATTTTAAATACTGTCGAATACACACTGAATATTTGTATAAATAACAGTAAAATTTACCAAACTTTCAACAGCGATGTCAATTTCTTACCTTGCTAGTTTTGTATTTAGTAAACGGAAGTGGGAAACGATGTCGGGTGTGTATAAAAGTGACAATATAGCTATAGAAACAACAAAATGTAAGCGCCGAATAATTGGCCCAAAGAGAAAACGTGACTTCACAACTGTCCGATCAGAAGGCGCCCGGGACTTATTGTGTTAATAAAGAACTTGTTTGTGTTATTGTTTTTATTGTGTATGTATTAGTTTCTGAGATACATGAAGGTGATAATGTTGAAAAACAGCACAAACGTATAGGCTCATCCACTTTTGGTGTCGCTTGGTTAGAATTTTTCTCCCCACAAAATTCACAGTGAACGGATCATCCATTTTACTGTAATGACCATATATGTCACTTTCGAATATAAACGTAATTATGTATCTACATATACTAAATAATCTATCTCAGAAAAATCTGTTGCAGAAACTTAACTTCTACATTCTCAATAATGGGCGCATCGTCAAATCCAATTGAAAAACAGAATAAATCCTTTCTGAAAATCTAAAACAAATTTCAAAATCGCCATTGTTTTTATCTAATCATATAGGGCAGAAGAACGCTCTACAAACAAATTAACAGTATGTTCAGTCGATTCTTAGACATTAACCGGTAGCTTATATAAATAGACCACCTACCCTGTAGCTGACGCCTTAACGCTGCAGCAGAAATGGGCGCAAATTTGTTTCGGGGCATTTGCACGGCTGTGGTTTGTTAAAGGTTAATCTTAGCCACCCTCCAATAAAAATTGACGTAAATTTCATCTGCGACAGCATTATTTTTCAGATTGTCACTTTCTACTATGGCTGTTGACGTTGAGAGCCTGTAACCTTTTTATTTGTCGATCTATAGATATGATTTGTTTGTGTGTAGTGCCATAAATTAGTAAAGAACTTGTTTGTATTTTTGTTGTGTGTGTGTTAATTTCTGAAATATAAGAAGATGGTGAAAATGTTGAAAAACAATACAAACATTTAGATGATTTGAACCTGATACATCAGGATTGTAAGCAAGTCTCACAAATTCTAGGCCACACACTTCCTTAGTGAATATAAACTCTTTAGATATTGGTAGCATGTTTTAGCAATTTGAATATCATTTTTTCCTTCTCCACTTTCAGGCACCCCAGCCACACAGAGCCAGCTGGCCAAAGATGTAGCCACCTTCCTTAAGTGGGCAGGAGAACCTGAGCATGATACTAGGAAACTATATGGACTTAGGGTAAGAATATTTTACCTTTACCACTCTACATACAAAATGGATGCAATTTCCCCTGCCGCTCCATTATTTTTCAGCACGCCTCGTTTTTAACAATGGTGGCAGTGGCTTGTAGAACTTGAGAGACTGTAACCTTTTTATTTGTTGGTGTTTTTGTTTTGTGTGTGCTAGTTTCTGAGATACAAGAAAATGATGAAAAACAGCCCAAACATAAAACATAACCGCCTTCGGGAGTCCGTTGGTTGAATAAAAAAACAAAATCGTTGACAGCAGATTATCGATGTTTGCTGTAATGGCCGTATCTGTCCCATTCAACTATAAACATTATTATTGTATCTACATAAAACAATCTAAACAGATCTACCTCCGAAAAATCAGTTGAAGAAACTTGACTTTCCCCATTCTCAACAATGGGTGAATCTTCAAATCCAAGCAGAAAACAGAAGAAATACTTTCCAAACACCGAAATCTAATTTCAAAATCGCCATTGTTGGTTACTAACAGTACATTACGAAAGTCGGAACTCTCTACAATTTAAAGACTATTTATACGTAGCCGCACGGTTTTAATTTGATGAAAACTGCAGTAGCTATTAAGTCATATATGTGCGACCTGCGCAATGCGATTTTCTGAGTGTCCGCCTCTGTGGGACGACGTACGCACCATAAACCTCTATAATGTATTTATGTGCCGCATCTCTGTACGGCAAATAGATGTTTCAAAATAAAATTAATCAAATAACATTAATGTACATGTGGAAATGGAAGAAAAAATTGTTGTTGGTTATCTGCCATATCATGTATTTCACCGATATATCCACACATTTCTTTACACTTGCCTTTTTTTTTATTATGTGCCCTAAGTGGGAGATTCCCCTGCGATTATCACAAGATTGACAATTACCGCTGTGCTTGTACATGTGGACAATAGTGGTACAATATATATATTTATCTGCTGCATAACATCTTTTCAGGTAACATCCGACTGCATAGGTCTATGATACCATAAAGTTATAATACTTTAGAAATCCTGATCATAGAACAGGACGTGGCGAAAGCAGCATGCAACACGTGTATTCGTGTCTCTTGGTTGGTTTGTTGGTTATTGATCCAGCGGCCTTTGTGCTCCTGCTCTTTGGTCCATGCCATATAGTGGTATCTGCAAGTGTTTGTGAGCTGTTATTTAGTTTCGTACAAAGGGTACATTTGTCTAGCCTCTGAGGAAGAAGTTCTTTCCTAACACTGGCAAAAGCCAAACATTTAAAAATATGTCGCTCAACAGTTTCATAGGGATATATGCACAGCCAGCACTCTGGAGTATGTTCTGGTTGGAATTGGTTAAAGTGACTGTAAGTTGTATGTGTTGAGTGCAAAGTCGTAAAATAGTGCTTTGATCTCTCCTTTTAAGGGGGTGGGTGTTGTATTTGGGATGACTATATGTTTGTAAATTTCTCTCCCAGTATTCCCATTGTCAATCTATTCAGCCAAGCCTCTTTGTTTGCATTCTTCGGTAGTTGTTAGGGTTGTTGGTGTGTATTGTTAATCTTGATTTGATCCCTTTTTAGCCAGTCTGCCTTGTCATTGCCAGGGATATATCTAAGTCAGCCGAATAGGGCTGTAAATAGTTAAGCAGTTCATGTTTGTAGTTAGCTCAATGTAGTTGAAGATGACCACTTGTTCACTTCTGTTGATCTTACATTTCACATTAAGTGGATATTGGTATCGTTTGTTAAATGTTTTTTTCTCTCATCTAAGTGGCTGAGCAGTTAGAATATTTGCCTCTGCAACAAATTTTTCTAATGCGTTGTCACATGTGCTGCAGTCCACCCAGTTGTAAATGGGGTCCCGGCTTAGAGTTATGGAAGGCAAGGGAGGAAACTGGTCATCCAACCTTACTGAAGGTTAGACCTCAGACAATCGTGTCTCTCACATTTCGTACTAATACAAGACGGCCATCCAGGAAGGGAACTATCCAACCCCACCTCACAATCAAGTGTCTCACACTTCGTGCTAATACCAGATCACTAATCAAGAAGGGAACTAGTGGACCCACCTCACAATCAAGTGTCTCACACTTCGTGCTAATACCAGATCACTAATCAAGAAGGGAACTAGTGGACCCACCTTACAATCAAGTCTCTCACACTTCACACTAATAAAGATAACTAGGTAGGGAACTAGTAGTCATCCCGCATTACAGAATCTTTGACCTCAGTCAATCAAACCTCATGAGGGAAACTGGTTACCCAACCTCACAAATAATCAAGTCTCAACACTTCATCCCCAGTGACAGTATCTGGGACTGTTTGTTATACGTATATTTTACAATCAAGTCAGTTATTGTTTAACTCTCAAGATAATCAATGTTTATTTTGTCTTTCAAATCATTTTGCAGACTGTAATCGTCATGTCGTTCCTTCTGGGCGTGTCCTACTACATGAAACGCCACAAGTGGAGCATTCTGAAGACTCGTAAATTGGCATTCAAGCCACCAAGCTACAAGTGATAACAGCAGACAGTGACACATAGTATAACATTACAGAACACAATGGAGGAAAGAGTGGGCATCAGCAGTCTACTTAACCTTGTAGATTTAAGGGAACTGCAGACAATTTCAGGGAGGTTTTGAAGAACAATAGACAAGTAACAAGATATATTTCCAACATTCTCTTAAAGTCCATTCTGAGTAAAACTAATTATCTATGGCACTCTAGTTAATAATTTCTAAGTTGTGACATTATCAAATTCTAAATAATTCTCGTCTTCTGTCTTTAACCTTCAGGTTTCTTTCTCTCGCTCTATAATGGTTTTCATGCTTTTCCTTTTTTTTTTCTTTTTTTTTTCTTGTTTGGTGACTTCTTTCCTTCATGCATCTAATCTAACCTTCTGTATGCTTTTTTTTGTCACTAGTTATAAAGAAAGGATGGACATTGTAACTGCTATTGACTTTGACATAGACAGGCTATCTGAAATATAAGCGCAGAGTAGTTGTAGTGTTTGTTACAGAGTGTTGACTTTTCTGTGTTTTGACTTTCATTTGTAACCTTCAAAGTATGTGATTGTCACAATGTGATTATCACGTTTTTTGTCTTTGTCCTTTGTTGTCTTGTACTTGAATATCCACACACTTTTGGAATATAAAAGAATTTTCCAAGCAGAAAGTGCAGCCTTTTTCTATCCAGCATGCATGCATACAGTCTGTAATCCAAAGCCCTTTTGGACCAGACATGTGTTGGGATGTTTCAAAGGTGTGAATGTTAGAGAGGTTGGGGACAGTTAGTTTGTTTACACAGCTTACTAGTACTAAAAACAAACAAACCACTTTTATTTTTTCTGAGGTTCGTCAAGTAGAATTTATAGGACTGGGGAATAACTGCTTCCTGCTGCGGTCATCATGCAATGTGCAGGCTAGGTTTTTATTTCACCTCTGGTAGGGAAAAAAACCTAGGCCTTACTGGGGTTCGAACCCAGTTGTAAATATTGTTTATGTTAATTGGGATAAATATAGATCATGCCTGAACTAGACATCTATACATGTACAGGCAGTATAGCCACGTACACACATTCAGTGCTCTTTACTGAGCTAAACACATGTACATGCAGTAATGGCACATACAAACATTTAGTGCTCTTGACTGAGCTAAACACCTGTACATGTACACACAGTAATGGCACATACAAACATTTAGTGCTCTTGACTGAGCTAAACACCTGTACATGTACACACAGTAATGGCACATACAAACATTTAGTGCTCTTGACTGAGCTAAACACCTGTACATGTACACACAGTAATGGCACATACAAACATTTAGTGCTCTTGACTGAGCTAAATAAAACACATGTGCATGCAGTAAAGGCACGTACAAACATTCAGTGCTCTGAGCTTATCACCTTCTAAAGTCTTTACAAGAGATTGTGTATGTGCCACCTTCCTCCTCAAACATCAATGTGTAATTGCTGTTCTGTTGCTTTGGGAATACATGTTCTTAAATTATAAGAAACATATCATTACAAAAAGATTGTAATCGAGAATGATATAATGTATGTTTCATCGGTGCCTTGTTTAATACCAGAAACCTCAGGCTGATCATTGCTACCATTGGATATATTCAAGCTAATTTCTGTAAACATACACAAAATAAATTAAATGTAAAGCAGGTAGTGTGAAAGGAGTGTATCGCAAAATGGAGATTGATCAGCGAAAGCATAACACAAAGAATATGAATAGAAAACCGCACTGATATGATTTTTGCACATTGCAGTGGACAGCAGGAGCAGTGGTCAGTGCACTGACTTTCCAGCTTAGCGATCCGGGCTGCCAGTTGGTTCTGGATTTATTTTGATTGCCCAGTAGCTCCTGGGGTGCAACCGGCCTAAACAAATTGGGTGCCCAAATAATCTGGGAAAGTAAAGGCGGCTACTTCACCATTAGTGTGCTGTTAGTCAAGAAAACCTGTGAAATCAGGATCCTTCCTTTTTTTTTTTTTTTTAAACTCACAGTGGATTGCAGATATGAGTAATATTGCTTAAAGATACTTGCAACCTACTTAGTCACTTCTCTTCTACCATGGGGTGTCGAGGTTTGTGAGAACGCCAGACCATTTTTTCCACTGTCTTCCTCTTGGCCTGGTTAGTTTAGTCCATGTTCTCTTTTAGACTGTCTTATGTTGTCATCCTGGCACACTGTGGGTTGTCCTCAGGGTCTGGATCCATGACTGTTGCAATAGCCGATATTCTTTCATTCTGCAGATATGGCAAAACCATCAAAGTTAAGACTGCTCCACTCGAGCCTGCAAGTGCTGGGTTCCGAGATCATGCGTTGTCTGATTGCAGTCCTTATCTCTTCTTGTTACTTGGACAACCTATCTTGTATATCTAGTTGCTTGTTATCTGGCTCGATAATCATGATACTGGTGTTGTTTGGTTAGAATATTTATAATTTAGTCTAGCCTACTTTTGTTTCATACCAAATTGAATGTGAGAGGCTCAGTTAATTAGTTGGCTAAGACTGAAATATGTAGATGTATAACTAGTATTTCTCCATAGACTATGAGGAACATATTTCTTTAAGCAAAGACAATGAAAAGCTTGTCAGTGTGATTTATTTTGTAGTTTTGTTATAATCTGACTAATTTATTGTTAGATATTGACATGTATTCCTGATTTATTGATACAATTTGAGGACAGTATATGAGATGTTACATTCGTTCTCTACTAAATCAATGGACTGACAGATCATGAATATGTAACATATAATGAGAAAGTCCTCGTTTATTGAAAGATTGATGTTGATAATTTGATATTTGTTCCGTAATAAATCGATGGACCGACCGAGGATAACAATATTCAATGTTTTGCATGTATATCCAATTAATTTACTGGAGGTGGCGGAAGGCTTTGGTATTTGTTTCCGATTGATACAAACAAAAAGATGCTGAGTCTCTATTCCTCGATTACTGATAGACGAGAAATTAAATGTTTAATATTTGTTCTCTAATAATTTATGTTAACAATTCGATAGTCTGTTTGTTACCTAATTGATAGACTGACTGATACTGAAAACTAAACTTGTATCCTTCATTCATTGGTGGACTAAGAGTGAGAACCCTTTTTTTTTTAACTGCTTCATTTAGACTGATCAATGTTTATAACATAAGCATTGTAATTAGTTTTCTATTCACTAACTTAGACTGAGTAGCATAACCCTTGTCTCTCACCACAAAGAGACTTAGTTCCGTCCTCTATCTCGACATGCTTGAGTCTACCCAACTATAAATGGGTGCCTGACTTACGATTATGGTGTGTAAAGCATCATGGAAGGTAACTCCCGGTGTAGCCTAGTATTAAGTACCTCAACGCTTCATCACCAATGACAGTATGTCTCCTATGGAACTAGCTGTACCTTGTTAGATGGGGGGAAAATGACTTGTATTCCTCCCGTATTGTTAGATTATGAAAATTAGAGATATTTCAAGAACATATTGTTCTAGTCTAGATATATATCTGTCACATGTACTCGATGTGACAAAATCTTTATGTATTAAAAGTGTATGTGGGTCACATTTGTGTTCATTCTTAGTGAAATTGGGTGTTCGTATAACGTAGATGTAGTGTGAATGTTAGGATGGAAATACATACTATTTGTTAGTTGGTTCGTTTTCTTTCCACTTATGCCGTTGAGCATCGCAGATTAAGTCGTCTGTCCTGTGCATTGTGTCTGTCATTATGGGCCCGTGACTTTGTACAATCACTGTGTCATCTATCCACCTGCTTCACTGACCCCGCTCTTGCCCTGTAGCCAGATCTGCCATTAGTGGAAGTTGATGAGGGTGCATTCTTATGAGATGACTGAACCAACATATTTTGTACCTGGAAATGTACTCTGCACGAGATGAAGTTCCAGCCATACTTTGAATGTCTTAGTTTCGTATTGTCTTTCCTGGTAACACCAAGGACCTTCTTCAAACACCTCATTTCCTACATCGAAATTTTGCTATTATGCACTCTGGTCAGAGACCATGTTTGGCACTAGTAGCACAGAGTCGGCATAAATATACTGTTCATCAGCTGTTCAGGTGTCTAAACAGTGGCGACAGCTGATGCTTTCTGATCGCTCACCTGTCTTACTAAAATACTTGAACTCATGGGCATGTTGAAGAGCAGTATCATTTACACTTATGTTGAGTGAGTCAGGTGTTCCTCCGATTCTCATAGTTTTCTGTTTTTGCCTCGTTAATTCACAAATTATATTTAGCACACAAATTTTATTTAGCTCAGGTAGTCGCAAGCACGTACATGTGATTTTATAGTTTATTTTTATCATCGTACAACAGACACTGATCTTCTGCAAAGAGAAATTTATTTATTGAATTCAGTTCTTCTTCTGATGTCCCAGTTAGACTATTCTCTGGGGTAATGGCCAGTGCTGTGATGGGGAGCGAACCCAGCACCTTTGGTTTGTGAGCTGTCACTAGCCCAAGCCTTCTCCTTAACTTAACTTAACGTCTTTATACTGGTTTAGAAGACTCTGCAGTCTTTAAACAACTTCTACTCCACTTGATCTATAAAAAACAACTCTGCATAAAATCTATTATTGAATGCATTAACTGACCCTGCCTCCACTATTTCCTTACACAATCAAATTTCTCTTATAAAAAATAACTTACACTTTCAATTTTCTCATAGAAACAAAATTACTTTGATGACCAAGTTTCTTTCATACAAAATAACTTACACGTTCAAGTATCTTTCATACAAAATAACTTGCACAATGATGCTTCTTTCGTACAAACAACTTAAACGATCAAGTTTCTTTCATACAAAATAACTTACACAATCTAATTTCTCTTTTAAAAAATAACTTACAAGATAATTTCTTTCATACAAAATAACTTGCACGATCAAGTTTCTTTCATACAAAATAACTTAAATGATCAAGTTTCTCTCTTACAAAATAACTTACATGATCAAGTTTCTTTCATAAAAACAAAATAACATAATATGAATTTTCCCACTTAGAAACTACATTTTCTTTCGATGCCCGGAAAATGAGAGTGTGCAGCACAATGAACAATGTGACAGTAGCCAGCTGGCTGCTTGCATCAGGATCAGAGAACAGGCACTGACCAAGACCATATTCTGCCTCCAAGTGACGACCCTGAAAACAGGCTGCACTAGTGTAGTCTGGCTAATAGAATAAGGATCGTAGCGGGAAGGCAAAAACTGACTAAAATCGGATTTGTCAGTCTGAAAGGCGTAGATGTTGCAGCCTCGATGTAAACGCAGAAGAAAAAGACAAATGGGTTATTTGTTCTTTTATTCCTGAATCATGGACAAACCTTTAGCCAAGTTCAGATTTCATTTTTTCTTCTTTGTATACTTTAAGCGTCAACTTGAATGTCTGCAAAGAAAGCAGTGGGCCACATGAGGTCATCCACATCCGCATAGAGCCTGTCTTGGATTAGGACAGGAGATAGACAAATGAGTATTCTCTATGTAACTCATTTGTTGGACACTTCTGCATCACATGTTGAGCAGTCATTTGATCAATTCTTCTTGGTAGTGAAGAAAGAAATTGTGACATCTAACGTGCGTACATCTCGAAAGGTCGTAGGGACATCACTCATCGTGTGAGTGACTTGGGCATCTCTCCCATGCTGTATTCTAGTCCTCCTTTTTCTGCGTTCGTTCTCAATCTCCCGCTACCAAGCCCTGGACCGGATTTTGCAAGTAGCAGGATGTAGTCTGGAGAAGGAATGCGTTGTCGCTAGTTTACAGCTTGACTGCGATATTTGCACCTTTCGGTCCGACACATCCGTCTTCTAGTCCATTATAGTCGTGTCTAAATTTCACACACCAAAACTGACGGTGTTAGTAGCTAGGGTGACGGGGGTGCCAATTTTGTAAAGTTCAACCATGTGAACTAGACCGTGAAATATGACACCGGTTTAATCGTAGTGCTATTCAAATTGCCGATGTACATACCAGGATAATCGGATGGAAGAAAACACAAAAAACTAACGAATTAACCAGTCCAAATGGAAAACACCATGTTTCTGTGAATACAAGTGTAAGTCGTCAACTAGTATAATGAAACATAATGAAATAAACCAGCAGTGCAATGTTGATCCGCAGCTGGTTACGGTGCCATCTTTGTTGCATCCACCAGGTGTGTACAGATGGAATGGAGGTGAAGGTATCTGTTTACAGACAAGGCTTCGGGAGTAAACCCTGAGGAAAAATATGCATCCTGTGCTATTTCCAGTCTATCCAAATAACCAATAAATATTTTGCCGCTGGCCAGGGGTAGCTCAGGATCAGAGAGAGAGGTTGACAAAATGCGCAGTTTCTTCCTCACTTTAAACAAAATCACAGCTCAAGTCACCCATTTCAGGGGACACAGCAAGAGAAATGACACACATCTGAACAAAGAGAGTGGTCTTCATCACATGTGATGGATGAACATCATATATACACCTGGGTTTATTTCTAGGGTAGAATTTATATTTGTATTCCTCCGTAAAGGTTTTCTTTCTGTGTCTGACTGGCTGTTCTTATTCACAATGATAGGTATGCTATCGATCAAATCTTAGAAGCACTCTTTTCTCAAGTAGGGATGTATGTATATAGTGTATATTTCATTTAGATAGTAGAGAAATATCTTCAATATGAACTGTGTACATTTCTAGAGATAAAAAAACACATAGGATTTTTGTTTAATTTGAACTGTAGCTAGATTTGTTACCGAAATCTGACATCCACTCATTGGACTCATCAGTCCTAACTGGCAGAAAAATGTTATTTAAAAAAAAAACATGATATAAACTACAAACAGGGTTCTTCACAGTTCAGAATGTGAAACTAATTAAATGTCTAGAAAAAATAAGTATAGATGGAACAGACACGAGAACATTCAGTAACCTACGCAGGAAATAAAAATGCGAATGTAAGATTTTGCAGGATTTAATCGCTATATGTGAAAGTAGACTCGTACAAATATACGTAACTATTAGAGGAACTGAGACGCTAGTCCAGTCAGGCACAATATACTGACAGAGACCACAATGTCTATTACATGGCTGTTTTCAAGGCAGTCTGGCTGGGGGATTGACGTAGTTCTCCCTGGAAATGGGTTTTTCTTCTTGGCAGCCTGGTTAACGATGTGGGGGATCGACGTGATCCCCCATAGTAGTGAACGACACAAACGAAGTCAAGCATAACACAACGGCCTGGAAGAACGCGGCCCACCATCAGCACACTCAGGATGTGATGACAGCTACTACAACCTCCCACAATGCCCGTTTCAAGGCGCACAAAAGTATAACATTACTCATTATGGGCAATAAACAACAACTGAACTATCCACTGGTTTTTAAGAAAATATTTACGGAAATTACTAAATTAAGTACCAGAGAAAGACAGTTAAATAGATTAGCAATATAAAAACCATGCTGGAAAGGAATGTACTGGGTAAACATGGATGTTTTTTCGCATTCGTCTTTTTCTCTATTCCCCAAGGCAGTGTGCATTGCACTAAGTTTTTATTTTGCGCCTGTCGGCCCAGTGCATCCGACTTCGGCATGCATTTTATGTCGGGTTCTGCTTCCTCCTGCATTTTCTAAGGGTTTGCTTCCCTGGGGTAAAGGCCTGTGTTGTGATGGGGAATTGCTTGGCTTCGTTCGTTCTCAATCTTCTGCTATCAAACCCTGAAAAGGGCTTAAGTAGCAGAATGTAGTCCACAGAACGGAATGCGTTGCCGTAGTTTACAGCATGACTGTGATAATTGCACCTTTCGGTCCAACACATCTGACTTCAGCAAGCATTTTTTTAAATACCGGGCTAGCATTCCCTCTTCGATATCTTCTACTTATCCATGATCACTCCGTGGAGGTGTAGAAGGGTCTTAGCAGTTCTAGTTCACTGGCCCTGACGCTAGCAGTCAGCTATGGGTCACTGACCGGTGCAGCTCATGCGCTCGTGATGGGAAATCTTCTTCTTCCTCTTCTGCGTACGCAGTCAGACAGTAACCATTATTTTTTCGAAAAAAGCGGCGGTCATCCTGAGGCTGTCGCCACTGCCATAGAGCTTGTCTTGCAGTTCCACTGGTGATGGCCACATCTGCTCTCTCTGATCCTCGTATGTCGGGCAGTTCTGCAGCAGATGTTCAGCGGTCATTTTACCAGTACCGCACGGGCATTCGTCGGTACACCCTATCTTCAATTTGTTGAATAGGTGGTACCTCAGTCTATTGTGGCCAGTGCGAAGTCTGAAGACAACGACCTGCTCTCTTCGATTCAACTGGTAATAGGCATCGTTTTTGGTGTAACCAGTATGTTCGGTTTCCCATTTGGTCATGTATCTGGCTTTGATAAGCCGTTTTGACTCTTCGTACGTCATACTGGTATCTGTTTGTGGTAGTCTTGCACCTTCTTTTGCCAGTCTGTCTGCCTCATCGTTGCCTTGGATGTTGCAGTGTGATGGGACCCACTGTACCACTACCCTTTTTGGTGCGGACTGCTGGCACAGTTTGCAGAGTGCTCTCTTAAGTCATTAAGCTCAGTGTTTTTCTGGCTTTTTAGCGCTGTGACTACGGCCAGAGCATCTGTAAGCAGGACTATATGGCTTTCATTTTCACTGTGTGTCACCATTTCTTCCACTGCCGCCCTCAGTGCCTCTGCCTCCGCTCTGAAATTGCTTGTGTACTTACCAGTAGCGAATGACAGTGTTATTTTTCTGCCATTTGGTAGGTTCAGGAATGCTCCTGCCCCTCCGTTCTGTGTAGTGTTTGTTACAGAACCGTCGGTGTATGCATGGGTCCAGTCCGTGCTTGGGTAGCTTTTCGTTATGAAGCTTAGGGTAGTATCTCTCCTTTCTGTTTCAGTCTGGCAGTTTTTGTTTGCAATACCTGGTATATTTTCTACCACCTCTGGAAATATATCCTGCCTCCAGGTAGGTTTTCGTACAGTAGTGATGGGTTTTGGTGTTGTTAGTGCGTTTATGGGATCTTCGTTTATGGGAAATGAACCCAACACCTTCAGTTTGTGAGCCACGCCATTTAACCACTAGGCCACACCGTGGATATAAATTGTATTCTTGACATCTGTCTTTTACGTGACAAAAAGTTGAACTATCAAGCATCTTCTCTCTTTGTCATCTTGTCTGCCCTCTTCCCCTGTCTCCCAAAATTGTCCTTGTTGTCACATTGTACTCTAACCCTACTCTTCCTATATCCTGCTTCAACCCTCAATACAACGGCAAAAGCTGCCATCCATCGTAGACGATGATGGCATCAATAAATTTTTGTGCTGGCGCTATTTTTAGTAAGCATTAACTGCGCTACTTTTTATCCTCACTCTCTCTTCTCGAGCCGCCCGACCCCAGTGGCAAGTCAAGGACAAGACGACTAGGTGGCGACTACGAGATGCAGGGGACTCCGCATCAAGCACCCGTGAAAAAGATGACGGAATCCGGAGTTGAACCCACACCACCTGATCACGAGGCCGACGACTGAACCACTTCGCCACGGAATCCCCAACCCCCAATACAACACACACAATAAAAAAAAGAATATGCCACTGCATTTTTCTGATGTGCATAGAAAGCATTGTTTGTACATTGGCTTCCATCAGTCCATAATTATTAGTCAACAATAACTGACTATGTAAGTAGTCAATTGACTAGTCCAACTCGATGGTGAGCAGAGAAATGAGGGAAACAATTGAAGTGTCCGAAATTTTGAGATCCCTCAAGTGTAAATTTAACAACCAGATAATATAATTAGTTCAGCATCAATTTTAATTGTTTTAAATACACATATAACAGCAACATTTATTGCACCAAGATTTAAAATTCTGGCAAATAAATATGATAATCAGCACTCAGACCTTTTGACATGAGTGCTTCAGCTAGGATTTGTCAAAGACACAACTCATAGAGCAAGTTCTTGTACCAAGGTTTATCACAGGCCCACAAGATTTAATGCAGCAGGTTCTTGCACCAAGGTTTGCTGCAGGTTCACTTGAGATTTAGTGTAAATAGTCATTGCACCAAGATTACCGCCTCTGTTGGCAAGCACACACAAGATTTATTGCAAATAGTCCTTGCACCAAGATTACCGCCTCTGTTGGCAAGCACATACAAGATTTATTGCAAATAGTCCTTGCACCAAGATTACCGCCTCTGTTGGCAAGCACACACAAGATTTATTGCAAATAGTCCTTGCACCAAGATTGCCGCCTCTGTTGGCAAGCACACACAAGACTTAGTGCTACCAGTTCTCGAACCAAGATTACCACCTTTTTTGGCAAGCACACACAAGATTTAGTGCAAATAGTCCTTGCACCAAAATTACCGCCTCTGTTGGCAAGCACACAAGATTTAGTGCTACCAGTTCTCGAACCAAGATTGCCTCACTCCCAAAGTCACTACTCTGCTTGGTAATGTTCCTATATCCAAATATTCAGTCTTTGTGAAATGAACTGAGGAGACATCACAGCTCTGTATGGGGTGTTTCCTGAAGGTAAATTTTTAAAAAAACATTATTTTCAGCATCATCGAATTAAAAGGTACCAGAAAAACATTTATACAACTTTTGTTGGATATAAAAAGTCATGCAGGACGTGCACACATACTAGGTGTGTCTTTTTTTAATGAGAAACTTAATAAGTTGTACCTGAGTACAGGCACACAGACTGGCCATCCACAGAGCTATAGAGAAGCAAAGACGCTCATAAAACGATCCATGAGGACGGAATGGAGAGACCAGCACAAAGAACACAAGCCAGAAATTGATAGCATAGACACGTGACAAAGATGGGCAGACAACGATCTTCAGAATAAGACATTGTAGACTCGCGGCCCACCCCCCACAGAATGGGTCTTAGAGACACCGCCACGTGTGATCATGGAGCACTCAAGAAAACGCCAGAACGAATCCTGCAGGACTGCCCTACTTATACAGACCAAAGAGAGGCAGTCTGGCCTGGGGAAGCGATCATGCTCGAAAAGATGTGGGGGACCGGCGAAGACCTGAAACGTACTCGTTCATGAACCTCACCCGGCTAGAAGCGTAGCATCAGAAGAGCTTTATACCTAGTTTTGACAAGATTTCGCATCAGAATTGTTTTTCTCACTTCCACCCGAGTGGTCTGCCGGGGTCTTTGTGTACGACAAGAACAAGAATAGCACCACTGCTTCACAGAGAGCATGTCGTAAGAGGCGACTAACTGTGTGACATGGTATAACACCGGTCATGGTTAGGTGGTTTGTTTAGTGCAACATGGATGACGTCTAACAGGCTGCGGGTCTACTTTGCTCTAATGTTTGAGACTATTGAGATGAACTCGCACAACGCAGCGAAGTATTAAGCTGCTCAAGCCTAGCCCGCTAAGCAGGAAATCCTTGTCCCGGCTATATCCAGCTCATTCCTGCACATACTGTGCTGGGATCTGCACAAACCAATCGCATTGAATCCACACGAGAAAGCACAGTGTGTTTAGTAGTTGTTGTTAATTAGCCATGATGAGTAACTGCATTCTTTTGTGCGCCCTGAAAATGGTGTTGAGTGGCGGGTTGCAGTAGTTTTCTTCACATCTTGAGCGTGCTGGTGGACCGTGGCCCTCTAGGCGATTGTGTTATTATTGGCTTCACCTGCATGACGCTCACTACTTTTGGGATCACACTACAAGCTGTTGATAGTGTTGCCTGTCTAGGTAGTACCATCACCAGAGAAACGAATATCGACTCTTAATAGTCTACAAAAGTATTGTCAAGGTAAGTGCTGATTTAAGGACTTCAAGTGAATGTTTGATCTTCAGTCCACTTGTGTCGTGAGGAGGTGTGACCTCCTTTGTTCTATATTTTTGGGGGGCAGGCGAAAATTCACTGGTGACTTGCCAGTTCAATCCCAGTATCTGTTACCAGTTGGATTAGTTGCCCCTGGAATATAGGATTGCTGCCCATTTTTGGGACTGGTGGTGGTGGAAGCGTAAATTAGAGCAAGGTAATACCGCGGCCTGTCCGGCCGCATCTATGCAGCTCCACTAACCACATAACCAAGATCTGGTGTTATAGCCACACAATCCAATTGTATTTGCGACAAATTCTCTGTAGGGCGAGAATCCCTCAAATAATTTGATTACATTTTTAACTTTGAATATTTGCCAAAGCAGCGGCTGTTAAGCCTACTCTTTTCGATTTCCAACTGCTAAGGGATTTTTAACGTGCGTGCCGGTAAATACGGGTGTCACTATTCAAAGATCAGGAGAAATTTTTACCGGATGACCCACGTGAAAAATCCCGGTCTACATAGTGATTTGAACCCGCGACTTCCATCATCCGAGGCGAATATCTTACCTCGAGACCACTCGCCGCCCCCCCCCTCCCCCCCCCCCCGACCCCCTCGTGATTGATTGATACCAGCAAGAAATCAGTGTTACCACCAAGATCAAGGAATATTGCTCTGTAGTGCTAACGACCCTTCTATACGCCTGTAAAACATACAGTCTTTAGCAGATATGTTAGGAAATTCTACCATTCCATATGAGCTGTCAGAAATAAAGATGGCCGCCCATCACAAGCTGCGAACACAATTCGCTGTGGTGTGTCTGTGCTTATTTCGGATGTATTCAAGTTTCTGAAGGGTTTACAATTTACCTTTAATAACTTGTAGCAAACATTATAATATGTGAAGGTTCTTTCTTCTATTTGTGCACCTAGTAGGATTAACTTGCTTGTTATATGATATCGATGCAGTTTTTCCGGTAAGGTCACGTGAACACCGCTCACATCTCACTTTCCACATCGTGGAAAACTCAGTCAAAATGACGTCCAGTGCACGACAATAGCCACTAGTCTGGCACAACTAGACGACACTCAAGGACCATCCTCCTCAGATTGATGACGTTCCCCCACTACCCCATACCATCGGAGGCCGAACATAAATTCTTTCACTTTCTAATCCCTGATACGACAAGAGTCACGGTGGCACGAGAGGGGATAACATTTAGAGAACAGAAAGACGACGAATGGGAACATAGACATCCAGATCTGAATATCGGTTAGATATGCAGGAGAAGGTACACTTCTCACAAACACCCTCCTCGCGGGCTTGTCCTAAAGCAACGAAGTATCCGCCCTCGAGCCTGCAGGTACTTGGACCGCCACTGGGGGTCGTCTGCCCCTATTGAAGGGCGCGACCAGGACTCTCCCCGGTGATAGCGCATTCCTGTTCAGGCCACGAGCACCGGCTGTGTTCTCAGACTCAATGAGAATTGTATCCTGAAATGTCCTAACCCTGAACGGGACTGGCTATGTAACGGCCCTGACTCGAACGCTAAACCAAGCCGGAATCGCAAACAAACTCGACTAAAGTGCCAAGCCATTACGATGTTGATGGTGCATGCCTGTTACACTCTGGGGAACAGCTACACAGATACAGCGTTACCTTATGCGTATTATACGCCCACACAGAAATAGCATAACGCCCTGACTCGAGATCTGTGATTTGCCTTTTCCGGCTAAAATTAATCAAAGACATCGGCACCTCTCAATAATAGTTGTCTATGCTACCACAAACGAAACCCAACATCAGGCAAATGATTACGTTTACAACTACCTATCAGATGCCTCTGTGGGATCAAGATGCTGAGCAGCGCATGAGCTGCAGCGGTCAGCGACCCATAGCTGACTGCTAGCGTCAGGGCCAGCGAACCAGAGCTGCCAAGACCCTTCTACACCTCCACGCGATGATCATGGATAACAGGCTGCAACATGGCAGACTGGCTAAGGAGAAGGGGTCGAAGAGGGAATGCTAGCCTGGTACTAAAAAAATGCTTGCTGAAGTTGGATGTGTTGGACCGAAAGGTGCAAATATCGCGGTCACGCTGTAAACTACGACACAGCGCATTCCGTTCTCTGGACTACGTTCTGCTACTTAAGCCCTTTCAGGTTTTGGTAGCGGGAGATTGAGAACGAACGAAGTCAAGCCAAATGCCTCTGTCGTGGTTTCTCCACACGACGAACTTATCCTACTGAGGGATTTCAAAGCTGCGACAGAGCCCAAATAATTGCGGCTCAGAATCGGTTCTGAGTCCATATGGTAGCTATAAGCTGAATTCTCACCTATTCCTGTCATCCTGTGCTACGTTCAGTCTGATGACCATGGGTTTCCGCTACCTTCGCCTAGACATTCATCAGCACACAATGATCTTCAATGATCACAAGAACTAGACCATATACTTGTGAGGAAACTCAGTCATGGGAATTCCTACGGCGCCGATCGTGGTGCTGAAATCCCTGCTAACACTGATGACTTTCTGCTCATGACCTCAGCCAATACACATCCATACGCGCCCTCAATGTAAAATGTCTGTCGTTTAAGAAAGAGATTCGAAGCTTTAGGCTCGCTATCAGACTGCCGTTTAGAACGCTATATGAGGCAGAGAAGACAAAAGTGCGCCCAATGTCCTCAAAACTCCAACCATGGCGCTCTGACAGTACATATGAAATTATGCTTCGAAATAATTTAGCTACTCCACAATGCCTACCCCGAACGCCAGCTGCTAAAAAGCCAGTTTCGCTGCATGAGGGTTGATTGGGAACGTTTCTTCAACGATATCGCCGACCATATTAAACGGGTCTTAAATCCATCTACCTCAGACCTGCCTACTAGACCATCAGACTCCTTCGTCCTTGTGGCCAGCAGACTGGGTGTAACAGTTCCAAGTCTGTCAACAGGCTAGACACCTCAACGTGTACAACACACATAATGAAGCAGAAGAAAGACGGAAGACATGATCTCCATCAACCACCCGTAAGAAACAGTTTTCGCTTAAATGGACAACGGATCAATGGATGCTGTTCCTGATACGTAGACGTGATTTCATCACAGCTTAGGTACACAATGTCCTCCGTGTTCACAGGAATGTACAATCAAAGCACATTTTGCTGTTGTTCGTTGGTGGGGGAGAAAAGGGGGAGGTGGAGCAAACGGACTTTCTGCACAAGGATATTCATGAGAAAACACTTCTTGTTTACGGTGAGAAATGTTTGTGGCGTAAAGCTCTGCATAGTTGGTTTGAATAATTTTCTCAGTGACCCTAATAAACTGTTGATGACGTCCACCCGGTTTAGATTGGAACAGACGCATCCGTGTTGAGAGATGATTCGAGCTGACAGGTGAGTAACGATAGATAGTGTAAGAGATGATTCGAGCTGACAGGTGAGTAACGATAGATAGTGTAAGAGATGATTCGAGCTGACAGGTGAGTAACGATAGATAGTGTAAGAGATGATTCGAGCTGACAGGTGAGTAACGATAGATAGTGTAAGAGATGATTCGAGCTGACAGGTGAGTAACGATAGATAGTGTAAGAGATGATTCGAGCTGACAGGTGAGTAACGATAGATAGTGTAAGAGATGATTCGAGCTGACAGGTGAGTAACGATAGATAGTGTAAGAGATGATTCGAGCTGACAGGTGAGTAACGATAGATAGTGTATCAAATGCAGTAGGATGTTAGCATTGTTTAGCCTCCAGCATAACGTATGATCCCACCTCGGCGAGATACCTCTCGGGAAAGACGAAGCGGTTTGGACGTGGTGTCCAAATGTGGGTGCGACAGCAGACCAAAGATTTTGGTGCACCGATAAAGCGATGGGATAAGTATATCGACGTTCGTGGAAATTATGTTGCGAGGGGGCAATGTAAGTGCACAAATATATCGTTTTCAACTTCTTATCTCATTTAGTTTTATGTTAAATATAAAGATCGTGTCACGAACGTAGAAATACGTCAGAGAGTTCAAGACGCTATTGGTCCTTTTGAAGATCTGTTCACAGCTATCAAAAGACGAAAGATGGCCTGGTGCGGGCACGTCGCGAGGTCCAACAAAATTACCAACTCGATACTCTTTGGTTCCGTACCGGGACAGAGAGGGCGAGGACGTCCAAAGAAGAGGTGGATGGACAACATCACTGAGTGGTCAGGCCTTCGTCCCGGTGAGATACGTCAGGCGGCAACAGACAGAGAGGGATGGCGTGGGATTTTGGGAGTGTCTTCATGTGTGCCCCAACGACCTGATGGGTTACAGGATGAACTGAACTGAACTAAAAGTAACGTGTGACCTATTTACTGACTTTCGCTCGTATAATGGTACACGGAAGATTACCTTTCGTTTCGTGTTACAGGAACAGTCTGCTGTTTCATCAGGTTGTTTTACCAGTTCGAAATCTGTTATTCCTTTTGGTTTCTGCTTGAGACGTTTGGCGTATTGCTAGAAGAAACATGTAACAACATTTCATATAGTCCAAGCATACGTGTTCTGTTTTTACAGAATGGGATGTAATTAGGACTATCAGCCTGCAGGACTTCACCAATAGATTTCTTATTTGCAAACTTCTCATTGGTAAAAACAAACATAACAGTGTGGCTTAATCATTCTTTCTTTTATACTCCAATCTGAGGTTCAGCTTCTTCTTCTTCGTCTTCTCCTCCGTCTACTTCTTCGTCTCCTTCTTTTTCATCTCTGTTTTCTTCGTCGTCTTCTTCTTCTTCTTTCTTTTCATCAACATTCTTAATTTTCCTCTTCTTTCACACAATAAATACTCAAATAATAATGTTATCTGTAGGAACTTCTTTTAATGTAGAGATTGCAAAACTCTCCACTCCTCAGTCATAATTTCGACACGACTGGAAGGTTGTACTGGTTCTATTCTGTAAATTTTGAATCTTTAGATCGACTTGATAGAGAATGTCACAAAGGAGGGGTTCTGATACTGACACGTCACTGCATACCAAGTAGCGCAGTATCTGTAAATCACACCGGACAAGCAGAAATTGTAGGAGTCGACATAATGACAAAAAACGAAAATCCGTACATTCAACCTGTATGGCCCACCCAACAAAGACATGTCGCTCTCGAGTATGGAAATCAAGGACTCCAGCTGCCTAGTGGTTGGAGACTTCAACAGTCACTTGGAGAGATGGGGATATTCAGACACAGACAGCAGAGGGGGTGAAGTGGAAGACTGGGAGATAGACACAAATCTCTATCTTATCAATAGGCCGGTCGACAGCCCTAGCTTCTATTCCAGAACATGGCATACCACCTCCACACCAGACTTGTCCTTCTCCACGGGGGATATTCACCACAAAATAAATTGTCAGCTGCTTGACCAATTGGCAGGTAGCGACCACAGGCCAATTAGGCTAGATATTTAAATGGAAGTAGGTCCCCAGGAAATAAAACAGCTGCCACGTTGGAACTACAGACGAGCCGACTGGGACAGATTTGCAATGCTGACAGATGGACTGTGTGAAACTATCAACACACGAAATAACAATATGAAACCTATGGTGGAAAGCCTAAGCAAAGCAATACTGCAAGCAGTCACCGAGACAATCCCAAGAGGGGCAAGGAAAAACTACAAGCCATTTTTGAATCATGAACTGCAGAAAGCTGAGGATGAAGTCTCAAATGCTAGGAACATAACAGAGAGAGAGCAATCTATGGAAGCAAATATCGCCCTCAAGGCCATCAATGCAAAATACAAAAGAACACTTAACCAAATAACAAGAGACAGTTGGAAAAAAAACAGAAAACCTCAATCTAGATAAAGAAGAGAACAAACCATGGAATTTAGTCAGAGCCATGAATGACGAAACACCATCTAATAAACAAATTACCATCAAGCAGGGTGACAACATGCTTACCGGAAAAAAAGCAGCAAACGCCTTTATAGAACATTATGCCAGAGCAAACCACATTGATGTCCCTACAGACAGGCATACAGACATTAGTGAAGAACAAAAGAGCCACGACAACATCAAGATGGCACCAGAGGAGCACATGATGGCAAAACTAACGATGAATGAAATTAATGAGGCCATGAGAACTTTAAAGAAAAAGAAATCGCCCGGAAAAGATGGGGTAACAAATGAAATGCTGATAGGGTTGGGCCAAACAGCAAAGAGGAAGCTACTGTCAGCCCTGAACCAAAGCTGGAAAAGAGGAATTGTACCGCAGGCATGGCAAGATGCTGTACTTATACCCGTACCAAAGAAAGAAAAAGATAGAACAGATCCAAATCGATACAGGCCTATCAGTCTACTGAGCTGCGTAGGTAAACTGATAGAGCGTATCATAAACACTAGACTGATGTGGCACCTGGAAGCAAAACACATATTAATTCCACAGCAAGCATGATTTAGACAACACAGATCCACTGAGGACCAGATCACTCTCATAGCATAGGAAATAGAGGATGCTTAACAAGAGAAAAAGCATGCAGTAGCGGTTTTGGTGGATCCAGAGAAGGCATTTGACAAGGTGTCGAAAGAAGGACTTAAAGTCAAGTTACGAAGAAGTGCAGTTTCTGGAAAAATGTACAGATGGATCAGGCACTACCTTGAAAACAGAACAGCCAGAGTTCAAGTACAAGGGCAGATGAGCAAAAAGGTGACACTGGAGCAAGGAGTACCTCAAGGGGAAGTACTGTCACCCACACTTTTCCTGGTGTATATAAACAACATCACAAAGAATATACCAAGAAGAATCCACAGCTCCACATTTGCAGACGATCTGGCTATGTGGACCTCTGAAAAAAATCTCACCGTAGCAAACAATCGGATGCAGCAGGCCCTAACATCGTTGGAGAAGTGGGCGAAATCATGGCTGGTCAAAGTAAATGAAGAAAAAACATGTACGATATTCTCGCTATCAAATAAACCACAGAACACCAAAATAAGTCTTAACGGCAAATATCTGCGACCAAACGACAACTCAAACTACTTGGACGTCACATTTGATCGGCGCATGACATGGAAAAGTCAGATCGAGAGAAACTGAATGAGAGCCAGACAAAGAATGGCAATCATGAGGAAACTTGCTGGCACAAGCTGGGGAGCAGACGAAAGAATACTGAAGAAACTGTACACTGGAAGAGTGAGACCAGTTCTTGAGTATGGCATTGCGGCATGGACAACGGCAGCAAAGGCGAACTTTGATAAAATTAGCAAACTCCAAAACCAAGCCATGAGAGTTATAACAGGAGGCATGAAGTCAACGCCAATTGTAGAACTTGAAAAGATTACAAATCTGCAATCCATGACAGATAGAAGAGACTGTAGAGCCCAGCAGCAAGCAGAGAAACTCAGAAGACTGACAGACCATCCAATGCACCAGAGACTAAATAGATTTGGAAATGGGAAAATAAAGCGGAGAAACTTTGCAGAAATAACCAAAGCAAAAATGAGCGAAGACCCTATGAACACCGTAAAAAACACCAACGCCCATCCCTACTGTACGCAAACCCGCATGGAAGCAGCATATCATTCCGGAGGTGGTAGAAAATATACCAGGTATTGGAAACAAGAACAGCCAGACGGAAAAAGAAAGAAGAGATATAATCCTAAGGTACATAACGAAAAACTACCCAAGCATGGACTGGACCCATGCATACACCATCGGTTCTGTAACAAACACAACACAGAATGGAGGGGGAGGGGTATTTCTGAGCCTAACAAATGGTCGAAAAATAACACTGTCACTGGCAACTGGAAAATTCTCAAGCAATTTCAGAGCGGAGGCAGAGGCACTGAAGGCTGCAGTAAAAGTAATGCTGACAGGCGAAAGCAATGAAAGCCAGATAGTCGTGTTTACAGATGCCCTGTCCGTAGTTACAGCACTAAATAGCCAGACAAATACTGAACTTAATGATTTAAAAGCAGTACTCTGTCAACTATGCCAGCAGTCCGCACCAAAAATAGTAGTGGTACAGTGGGTTCCATCCCACTGTAACATCAAAGGCAACGAGGAGACAGACAGACTGGCAAAAGAAGGTGCAAGACTACCACAACCAGATTCTAGAGTGACCTACGAAGAGTCCAAAAGGTTTATTAAGGTCAGATACATGGCCAAATGGGAAACAGAACATACTGGGTACACACAAAACGATGCCTACTACCAGTTGAACAGAAAAGAGCAGGTCGTGGTCTTCAGACTCCGCACAGGCCACAACAGACTGAGGTACCATCTATTCAATAAATTGAAGATAGGTGGCACTGATGAATGCACATGTGGTACAGAGAAAATTACCGCCGAACATCTGCTGCATTATTTCCCGACCAACGAGGACCAGAGAAAGCACATGTCGCCATCACCAGTGGCAACACTAGACAATCTCTATGGCAGTGTCGACAGCCTCAGAATGAAAGCTGCTTTCTTCGAACAAATTCAAGTTGACGTCTGACAGCGTACGAAGAAGAAGAAGAAGAAGAAGAAGAAGAAGAAGAAGAAGAAGAAGAAGAAGAAGAAGAAGAGTCTTTAGATTACTCACCTGAAACAGTCGTACATGGTAGCACAGAATATTGGCTGGTGTTAGGTGCTCTCGTGCAAACTCTTGTCCATTCTTGGCAATCCGCTGAACCTATTGGGTGTGGCATAATCAAACAACTAACTATTTAATAAAGTAATGTTTCTTTTAATTCAGTTCAGTTTAGTTCAAGTGCTATCTGTGCATCGAACGTTGACTGCAATGGATTTCCAGTGTATTCTATCTCTTGCTGTAATGGTGCAATTTGAGTCTTTTTCCCGTTCATCTTTTGATGTTATCCACTTACTTAAAACGTCTTTCTTTTGAGCGACTGCCTTCCGCCTTACTCTCCAGTATGGTCTTTCACAAGGAGGTATGTCTTGTTATATGACCAAAATAAAGTAACTGTCTAACTCAGATTTCGGTCATTAATTCTCTTTTCACCCACAACATTTTCAATACCTCCAAATTTATTTTCTTCTCTTTCCAAATCTTCTATATACCCATATTTCGAAGGCTTCAATATTCTTTTCCAACATTATTCAGTGTCCATGTGTGTGAGCCATAAAGTAGTGACGAGTATACATAACACCGGACAATTCTCATTTTCAAATTCTTATTTATCTGTTTGGATGTTAGTACGTGTCGCATGTTGCCGAATACCATCTTGGTCATACCTTTTCTCTTTCTGATTTCTTTTTCACAGCTGCCATCTTCCGTTATTATAGTATTATTATGTATTATAACTCTGTACCTGTTCAAGTAGTGGATGTTTTATTTTTATCTGCATACATGGTTTCTTGTAACTTTTCCCAATTATCATAGTCTTTGTTTTTTTTAATACAAGTTTTTATTTATGTTATTTTTATCAGCCGAGGTAGACAAGTATTTTGGATCCTTCCGTAGTGCAGCATTGAGTTTCAATACCCTGGGGCTTATGTTTCTGAGAGTCGACGTCACTGCACTCCGGACATATACATAGGTGCTTAGTCTCTCTCAGCAAATGGTGCTATGTCTGGATGCTATTGGTGCCTGTAGCTCGCTGGTTGTACACTCTTATTCTCCGTCCTCTCATACGCCCCACTCCGCTCGAACCTCGTTTGGTGTCAAAACTTTGCAGTCTGTAGATTGCTGATTTATCTATTTCGGTGTTCTCATCCAACAGAAGGTCTTTGATTGATTTTTAAATGTTACTCCAATTAACTTAACGTCTTTATATTGGTTTAGAATATGGCAGAGTCGGTATACAACCAGTTTCTTCACCAACGTGCCCATAATGGGAGCTTGTGAAGCAAACTGTCAGCACTTTCGTTGCCCTGAACCCCAGCATGCCCAGTGCAGTAGATCCATGCCAATTCCTGGAAGTATGAGACCTCAACAGCCGCTATCCACTTGTACCTCAGCGATCCAATCTGTACTTTCTGAAGTACGGCTTGTCTGTCAGTCGTGATGATTGTCCTTGTTAAAGGGGTCTCAGATAGCCATCTCCAAAGTTACTGCTTCCATCTCCAATCTCAAACTGGAGGTTATTGTCGTGCATGCCCTACTGCGCTCATCAATGACCTGTCCTCACACTCTAGCAGAGAAGCCCCAGCCGGATGTCCCGCTGCACAGCATCGATCTGTCGGTGTATATGAGGCATCACTGTCCTGCTTGTTATCAGCTGATTCAGCTCGAGCTCTGCTCTCCTGTTGTCTCTTTTTCTGCATTCCTTACCTAAGATGATGATCACATTCTAGGACTCTGTGGTTCTATCACCAGCATGGACCCATTCTTCCCCTTTGGCTATCGTCTCAACTGGGGAGACTTAACTTAACGTCTTTATACTGGTTTAGAAGACTGCAAAGTCGGTATACAACCAGCTTAATTTACATTACTCTGCTATAAAAGCTATCCGCATCCAATTTATTCTTAAATGCATTAATTGTCCATGCCTTCACTAACTCCCGTGGCAATGCATTCCAAGCATTCACCAGTATCTGACTAAACATTTTTCCCCTAATATCTAATCTAGACCTCTCTTTAGTTAATTTGTAGCTATGCCAACTTGTTCTTGTGGGTGGTTGTATTTTGAAAAAAAATAAAATTGTTATAATCTAATTTATCCGTTCCTCTGATCATCTTATAAACCTGTATTAAGTCAGCACGAATTCTTCTCTCTTCTAGACACTGTAGGCCGGTTTTTCTGAGTCTTTCCTCATAACTGTAATTCTGGAATCCCACTATCATCTTTGTCGCTCTTATTTGCATTCTTTCCAGCATGTTTATATCCCCTCTATGATAAGGACTTCACACCTGTACACAGTACTCCAATCTAGGTCTAACTAATGCTTTATACAGTTTGACTATCACTTCCTTGCTCCTATGTTTAATATTTCTTTTTATCATACCTAACATTGCATTTGCCTTTTTCACTGCTACCTGAACTTGCTCACTCACCTTACCTGTATGATCTATTATAACCTATAGGTCCCTTACCTTATCAATTTTTCTAATATTGTTCTCTCCCATTCTGTAATTATGTTCAATATTGGATGACTGTACATTTATCTACAGTAAACTCCATTTGCCAGCTTACAGACCATTCTTGAATTTGATCTAAATCCGACCTCAATATATCAACTTCTGCTTTAGATGTCCGATTGTTTTTTTTCTGCCTGTGTCATCCATGACGCCCCTCTCTTGATTATTTATGCCTGTGTGAAAATTAGATTCTGAACTTTGGTTTTAGCACAGGATATAGACAGGTCCAGAAAGTGATTCTCACTGTCTAGGATTTCTAAAGAGCGCTGCAGCGCCGAGTTGTCTATACCGAACAGGTCAATGTCGTCCACGTAAACGAGATCAGTGAAGGTTGACTGGTCGATATCGATACCCTCTTGGTATCGGCAGCATGCTATCATCTGATAGGTGCAACGGTCCAGAAGTGTCAAAGCAGATCGGACTAGCTGCGTCTGCTATGTATGACCTTTGACGTATATGCAGTAACGGCAAGATCTTCATTGAAACCAAAATCCGCATCTACCAGTCTTGTGTCGTCCCAGATCTGCTTTACGGCTACGAAACCTAGACATTACTGAAACATGACATGTCGAGACTGGAGGTCTTCTATATGCACAACCAGAGGCTTATCCTGGACATCCGATGGCATGACTACACCAGCAACTTGGAGGTCTCTGCTAAAACAGGCCTTCACCCAATCTCAGAAACCCTTGACCGGCGCCGAGTTTCTTTCTTCGATCATGCTGTACGGCTGGACCAGGAAACACTTGACCGAGTTTCTTTGTTCGATCATGCTGTACGGCTGGACCAGGAAACACTTGACCGAGTTTCTTTGTTCGATCATGCTGTACGGCTGGACCAGGAAACACTTGACCGAGTTTCTTTGTTCGATTATGCTGTACGGCTGAACCAGGAAACACTTGACCGAGTTTCTTTTTTCGATCATGCTGTACGGCTGAACCAGGAAACACTTGACCGAGTTTCTTTCTTCGATCATGCTGTACGGCTGAACCAGGAAACACTTGACCGAGTTTCTTTCTTCGATCATGCTGTACGGCTGAACCAGGAAACACTTGATCCAGTTACTTTGTTCGATCATGCTGTACGGCTGGACCAGGAAACACTTGATCGAGTTACTTTGTTCGATCATGTTGTACGGCTGGACCAGGAAACCCCTTGCCTACAAGATTCTACACAGATCGTTCCTCAGCGACAGATGTCTTCCCCCGACCAGATGGGAGCGCAGAAGAGACATTCCCTGCACAGTACGGCTCCAGTATATAGCAGCCTTCACCTCCGCTCTGGACGAGACCTAGAGCCATGCCGCAGCAGTGGGTCATGAAAGTGGCGCCCGTCGCAACGTGCCTCATACACCTAAAGGAACTTATTATATGAGCGACTGATTAGTGCGGTGGTAGAACACTCGCTTTTCATGGCAAAGGTACGGGGTTCAACTCCTGCTACCGGGAACTCCAATCGCCCAGATGTAGATCGGTACCTGCTGACGGATAGGGAAGAATAAAGGCAGCGAGGTTAGGCATTGGTCACTCCATCCCACAAAGCTGTGACTTAGTACATCAAGTCACTAACACTTCATTTATCGACCGCAGTGTTTGCTATGGACTACCCTACACTTTTTGAATGCTACAACATTTTGTTGTTGGTTTTTAGTTGTTTTTTGTTGTTGTTGTTGAATGCCCACAATGAGCAGGTTGACTCTTTTTTGCGCCCTGGAAATGACGTTAAGTGGCGGGTTGCAGTTGCTTTCCTCACATTCCGAGCGTGCTGATGAAGATGGACCGGGGTCCTCCAGTCGGTTGTGCTATGCTTGGCATCATCTGCGTGCCGCTCACTATTACGGGGATCACGTCGATCCCTCACCTCGTTAGCCAGGCTGCCATAACAACAGCCCGTTGCAGAAAGGGCTGTGGGGAAGCCGAGGTGGGGGATTTGTCCAGTATATTGTGCCTGACCCTGACTAACATGTCTGATCAGCATATTGTGCCTGACCCTGACTAACATGTCTGATCAGCATATTGTGCCTGACCCTGACTAACATGTCTGATCAGCATATTGTGCCTGACCCTGACTAACATGTCTGATCAGCATATTGTGCCTGACCCTGACTAACATGTCTGATCAGCATATTGTGCCTGACCCTGACTAACATGTCTGATCAGCATATTGTGCCTGACCCTGACTAACATGTCTGATCAGCATATTGTGCCTGACCCTGACTAACATGTCTGATCAGTATATTGTGCCTGACCCTGACTAACATGTCTGATCAGCATATTGTGCCTGACCCTGACTAACATGTCTGATCAGCATATTGTGCCTGACCCTGACTAACATGTCTGATCAGCATATTATGCCTGACCCTGACTAACATGTCTGATCAGCATATTGTGCCTGACCCTGACTAACATGTCTGATCAGCATATTGTGCCTGACCCTGACTAACATGTCTGATCAGTATATTGTGCCTGACCCTGACTAACATGTCTGATCAGCATATTGTGCCTGACCCTGACTAACATGTCTGATCAGCATATTGTGCCTGACCCTGACTAACATGTCTGATCAGCATATTGTGCCTGACCCTGACTAACATGTCTGATCAGCATATTGTGCCTGACCATGACTAACATGTCTGATCAGCATATTGTGCCTGACCCTGACTAACATGTCTGATCAGTATATTGTGCCTGACCAGACGTTAGTCTTCCTCCCCTACACATAAATAGTAAATCTACTCATTATTTCATTAATCACGAGTGGCCTGCCGGGGTCTTTGTGTATGACAAAGACAAGAATAGCACCACTGCCTCATAGAGAACATGTCGTAAGAGGTGACTAACTGTGTGACATGGCATAACACCGGCCATTGTTATGTGGTTTGTTTAGAACATCATAGATGGCGCCTAACAGACTGCAGGTCTACTTTGCTCTAGTGTTTTAGTCTATTGAGATGAGCTCGCACAACGGTTAACCACCATCCGTAAGCGATTGTCCCAACGCGGAGGAGTTTTAAGGTGCTCGAGTCTAGCCCGCTAATCAGGAAATCCTTCTCCCGGCTACATCCAACTCACACCAGAGCTGGGACCTGCACACGGGCATCTGCCCCTGTAAAAGTACAGGTCGACTAAGAACTAAGAACTCATTATTTATGCATTTAACAACAACAGCGAGGCTGCGATATTTGCGCCCTTTGGTTCGACACACCCAATGTCAGTACGGTACTTTTGGAACCGGGTTGTCCTCTCCTCTTCGACCCGTAATCTCCAAGCCAGGATCAGTTATTGGTAACTGACCTTCTTGCAAACGGCTAATAGCTGGCTGATGTCAGTTCATTCACTGCTGCATCTTCGGCCCCTATTTGACACAATTCAGCCGCCAGCCTCGTGCATTGACCTGTCCAGTTGCCTGTTATGACTTGTATACTACTCGTTCTAAGTTTATCGCTTTTGATGATGTTTCTTTAGTAGCCGGTTACAATGGCTTTTCTTATATTCCAAGCAGTACTGGAGAAGGTAGACGTGAGTACTCCCGGCTGTAGTGCAGTGCAAGGCTTATCAGTAAACTCACCGCTATGAAGATCGCAGTTTCAATCCTCACGTCGTTGGTCAAGCTGCTGTAACACAATTTCCTTCCAGAAAGGCTTGACTTGGTTTGGCTTGGCTTGGCTTCGTTCATTCTCAGTCTCCCACTACCAAACACTGAAAGGGCTTAAGTAGCAGAATGTAGTCCAGAGAACGGAATGCGTTGTGTCGTAGTTTACAGCTTGACTGCGATATTTGCACTTTTTGGTCCAACACATCCGACTTCAGCAAGCATTTTTTGAGTACCGGGTTAGCATTCCCTCGTCGATCCCGTCTCCTTCTTTAGTCTGCCCTGCTGCAGCCTGTTATCCAGGATCACCGCGTGGAGGTATAGAAGGGTCTTGGCAGCTCTGGTTCACTGACCCTGACGCTAGCAGTCACTGCAGCTCATGCGCTGCTCAGCATCTCGATCCCCCAACCAGAATGAAAGTTGAGGGTCTTAATCAGTATATCTACCACCAAGTAAGACGAGCACGACATTAAATATTACACCTGGTTGATGTCCAAAAAACAAATCTAGTCTTAGAGTAGATTCATGCCCACCGGATTCTTGGAAATGTGAAGGCAGATGAACTTACAAAAGCCGAAAGTGGCGGCTAGCAGAATCGCATTCCACAAAGCTATAAAGATACAATGACACTTATAAAACGACCCATACAATGGAATTGAGAGACCAGCACAAAGAATACAAGCCAGAAAATGGCAGCAAAGACAGACTTGGCCGAGATGGACAGACAAAGATCTTCGGACTTAGAACATGGCATTACAGATTCATGGCTAACCTCCATAGAATAGTTCTTAGAGACACCACCACAAGCTATTGTTGAGCACCCTAGCAAGCAAAGGAACTATTCCTGCGGAAATGCCTCACCTATGCAGACTAAACAGATGCAGTCTGGCCCGGGGCAGCGAACCATGCTGTTGGGAAGCGACGAAGACAGTTTCCTTCGTGAGCCTCCTCGAGCTAGAAGAACAGCGTCAGTTGATTGAAGAGGAAGAAAAGGAAGAAGAATGTTTCATCTAACTCTGGCGTAGGTCTTGCCTACTGAACTGTATATAAACGGGAAGCGCATCTAAGGGATTGAGTAAGTCTTGATTCCTAATTTGCATAGAAACGTTAAGTGAATCTAAGGGATTATGGCTCTATTGTTAAGTCTTGATTCCTAATTTGCATAGAAACGCGAAGTGAATCTAAGGGATTATGGCTCTATCGTAAGTCTTGATTCCTAATTTGCATAGAAACGCGAAGTTAATCTAAAAGGTTAGGGTTCTATCATAAGTCTTGATTCCTCATTTCCATAGAAATGTGAAGTGAATCTAAGACCCTGGGATTCCCCAATGAAATATTTATAATGTGATGCACGAGAAAGTAAAAGACGACTGAAGTAAGTGTACTAACCTCCTCATCATTCCGTTTCGCCCAGCGTATCTTGTCCAGTAGATCGCTCATGTCCCGCTTCACTGGTATATAATGAACGCTGGGCTCAATCTGAGTGTAGAAATGCTCGTAATATTCCGATTCTTGTTTGAGAACAACAGCGTCACCCACAAGCAGGTAAGGCAATCTGTATGCCGCCACTGTACCATCGATATTCAGTTGATATTTATTCTGTGTGACGAATAATAAACTTATTTAGGTATGGCCAGATACCGCGCCAAAATGAAAACAAGAACGGAACCTGCGATTCAAACCAAAAGATTTTCATCAGGATCAATGAACAACAACAATATGAGTTAGCGATGAATAGAGAAAAGAATGAATGCATACAATTAAGATATAACACATAAAGGATATTAAAAAAAAGGTACTTAGGTGAATAGCAGATAAACAACCGTCTATAGCAGTGCTCTTCAACCTGGTCGATTTTAGTTTTTATGTGACTGGTAGCAGACTAGTTACATCCTGTATACATCTATGATGTGATCACAAGAAGATACACTTATTATTATTATTATTATTATTATTATTATTATTATTATTATTATTATTATTATTATTATTATTATTATTATTATGGCAATACAGAGGCTACACAACCGAGGGGAAATATGGCATAATACCAACATACCAACTAAAGTGACAATTGTGTTAGAACCCCTGTTGTTATTCTTCTTCTTCTTCTTCTTCTTCTTCTTCTTCTTCTTCTTCTTCTTCTTCTTCTTCTTCTTCTTCTTCTTCTTCTTCTTCTTCTTCTTCTTCTTCATCATCATACGCTGTTTACAGCGATATACGTTGCACTGTTTTATTTTGTTAAGCCTGTGGCTCAGTGCATCCGATTTCAACTGGCGTTTCTGTAGGGATGCCCTCCTTAGCCTTTGGCAGTCCCCAGCCTAACTACAAGGCACCCCTGTTATTCAATTGACAGATGAAGTTACCAAAATCTCAAAGAAGAAAATCGAGTCCTTTGAACTTTGAGTAAAAAAAATATAGAAAGGTCCTCAGAATAAAGTGGACCCAAAAAAAATAAGAATGCAGACATTTAGCAAGAGTTGGACATAGAGGAGAACTGGTTTATAAATTCCAAAAGAAAAAGAAAATTGAAATATTTTGGCCACATCAGAAGACACAACGGTCTTGAGAGAGCGGCAATGGAGGTGTGGTGTCTGGCAAAAGAGACACAGACCAAGAAGGTCATGGCACCAAGATATCAAGGAATGCTTGGGCATGATTTTGGATTTGGCAAGATATCGATTTTAAAGAAATTTTTATAGACGAACTGTAACGTTCTGCAAAGAACATGCTACATGATGATTAAAAACATTCAAAATACACAGATCGAGGAGTTTTCTTTAATTTAGATTTTATTGGATGATAAGGAAAACTTACCGCCACCAAAGTTATAAAAAGCGAGCGCAAAGTATAAAAAGGTTGAACTACATTGGTCTATAGTGTCTCCTCTTGTAATCCTGGTATTCAAAAAGGCATGATTAATGTATGTTGCCAGGTAGCCGAAGTCTTCGGTTATACTTAGAAGGTCTTTGAAAACTTCCTGCGGCTTACTAAGGCCTGGGGGAAGGTACAAATAATTTGGCTAGATTTTTAACTAGTTTTTGTTTACATTTTGAGTTCAAGTAGTGTTGTGATTAGTAACCGTGTGTAATTTTCCCGTTAATTAAAGAGATCGTGTAAAGTGTTAAAGTGATCGATTATCAATATACGAGTAGCTTGGCTTAGCTTGGCTTTGTTCATTCTCAATCTCCCACTACCAAACACTGAAAGGGCTTAAGTAGCAGAATGTAGTCCAGAGAACGGAATGCGTTGTGTCGTAGTTTACAGCTTAACTGCGATATTTGCCCCTTTCGGTCCAACACATCGGACTTCAGCAAGCATTTTTTGAGTACCGGGGTACAAACTACCTGGGAGTCACATTTGATCAGCGCATGACATGGAAAAGTCAGATCGAGAGAAACCGAATGAGAGCCAGAGAAAGAATGGCAATCATGAGGAAACTTGCTGGCACAAGCTGGGGAGCAGACGAAAGTATACTAAAGAAACTGTACACTGGAAGAGTGAGACCAGTTCTCGAGTATGGCATTGCGGCATGGACAATAGCAGCAAGGGCGAACTTCGATAAAATTAGCAAACTCCAAAACCAAGCCATGAGAGATATAACAGGAGGCAGGAAGTCAACGCCAATTGTAGAACTTGAAAAGATTACAAAACTGCAATCCATGACCGATAGAAGAGACTGCAGAGCCCAGCAGCAAGCAGAGAAACTCAGAAGACTGACTGACCATCCAATGCACCAGAGACTAAACAATTTTGGAAATGGGAAACTAAAGCGGAGAAACTTTGCAGAAATAGCCAAAGCAAAGATGCACGAAGATCCCATAAACGCACTAACAACACCAAAGCCCATCCCTACTGTACGAAAACCTACATAGAGGCAGCAAATATTTCCAGAGATGGTAGAAAATATACCAGGTATTGGAAACAGAAACTGCCAGACTGAAAAAGAAAGAAGAGATACTACCCTGACCTACATAACGAAAAACTACCCAAGCATGGACTTGACCCATGCATAAACCGACGGTTCTGTAACAAACACAACACAGAACCTACCAAATGGCAGAAAAATAACACTGTCATTCGCTACTGGAAAATACACAAGCAATTTCAGAGCGGAGGCAGAGGCACTGAGGGCGGCAGTGGAAGAAATGGTGACAGGTAAAAGAAATGAAATCCACATAGTCCTGCTTACAGATGCCCTGGCCGTAGTCACAGCACTAAAAAGCCAGAAAAATACTGAACTTAATGATTTAAGAGCAGTACTCTGTCAACTATGCCAGTAGTCCGCACCAAAAAGGGTAGTGGAACAGTGGGTTCCATCCCACTGCAACATCCAAGGCAACGAGGAGGCAGACAGACTGGCAAAAGAAGGTGCAAGACTACCACAACCAGATACTAGTATGACATACGAAGAGTCAAAACGGCTTATTAGAGCTAGATACATGACCAAATGGGAAACAGAACATACTGGCTACACAAAAAACGATGCCTATTACCAGTTGAACAGAAGAGAGGAGGTCGTGGTCTTCAGACTCCGCACAGGCCACAACAGACTGAGGTACCATCTATTCAATAAACTGAAGATAGGTGGCACTGACGAATGCCCGTGTGGTACCGGGAAAATGACCTCTGAGCATTTGGTGCAAAACTGCCCGACATACGAGGATCAGAGAGAGCAGATGTGGCCATCACCAGTGGCAACACTAGACAAGCTCTATGGCAGTGTCGACAGCCTCAGGATGACCGCTGCTTTTTTCGAAAATATAAAGGTTGATGTCTGACTGCGTACGATGTAGAAGAAGAAGAAGAGTACCGGGTTAGCATTCCCTCTTCTATCCCTTCTCCTTAGCCAGTCTGCCCTGCTGCAGCCTGTTATCCAGGGTCACCGCGTGGAGGTGTAGAAGGTTATTGGCAGCTTTGGTTCGCTGGCCCTGACACAAGCAGTCAGCTATGAGTCGCTGACCACTGCAGCTCATGCGCTGCTCAGCATCTTGATCCCATACGAGTAGTTTGACAGTGTTTCAAATGGTCAATATATGGAACGGGACTGGGATTTGGAAACTGTTCCCTCACAACAAAGCTTGCCAGATGCAAGTAGCGGGGCTAGTGTTAAATCAACAGTTAAACACGATCTCCTGTCGCAATGCTGTGTTCTCGACCAGTTATTCACAATGGAGTTCAAAACTCACACACACACGTCCGTAATTACTAAATTAAAGACTTTCGGATAAACCAGAATATAATCTTTAAATATATATAGTATATATTTGTTTATGTATTCCATTTCGAGATATTGTGCGTCGATTGGAGTGAGCTAAATTGCATGAACCGTGACCGGTAGAAGTGGCATTGGCCCGTTACATATTGTAAAATATATGGGGATTATTCCTCTTTAGCCAAATAATGAAAGGTGTCATCGAACTAAGATCCCTTTTAGAAAAGTCACAGCACGTCATTGGTCATGAGATAGTTCATCTTATACACTTGAGGGGTAATACAACGTTGTTTATCGCCATTTACGACATACTTTCAGCAAGACTGGTCCTATCTTTGTTTCCAGTCTCAAACATAAAGTTGTATACCCTACGGCGATTAAACTGGAATACTATTATACAGTTGTGACATGCTTTCAGCGTGGCAGTTATCCTATTCTCATCTCTATTCCATATGATAACATCCCCAATATAAAAGTATATTCGTATTTAATAGCATCCCTTATTTAAGACTTACCTTAAAAAATTCAAAGAATGACATCTGTTTCACCAACTTCCCATACTTTGCTTCATCCTTCGGGAAAAAGAACATGGCGGTCAGCCTCGCATCGATAAGTTTCGGGTATTTTTGGGACATCTGGACTAGCTGTAGCCTCTCTTCACGGCTATCTCGACCCCTCCAAAATGCAACTGGGGTCTTGTTTGCCCATTTCGGGCCCGTGTTGGCTTGCGTTGAGAAGATGTCCAGAGAAATGCTGCAAAGAGTAGTGTGTACTTGTTCAGAGCATTGATGATGAAACTGCGTGGTTATTGGATAATAAGGATGAATATATACACTAGCAGGAAAAAACCTAGGTGTTAGAAGGGGTGGGGGTTAGTGAGCGGTAAGCGTATCAAAGCGGTAAGTGATATGGCTCACGAGCCAAACTGTTTATATATATATATATATATATATATATATATATATATATATATATATATATATATATATATATATATATATATGTATATATTTATTTATTTATAGTCGTCTCAGTCTCTGTAAACCATGAGTTGGTCCCTGTGAGTAGCCTCTCCTGGGCCAAAGGGCAGGATCCACAGTCCTCTGATTCAATAACCAACCAATAGTCTCTCTCAGGCACAAGCCTGGGCGCTGAATATGGAGACACAACTTTAAAACAAAACTTTGTGTGATGTGAGGTGAAAATTTCTATGAGATTTTTTTTTTTTGTTTTTTTTTTTGCCTTCGCCTTATTTCTCTATTCCCCAAGGCGGTGTGCGTTGCACTGTAGTTTTTATTTTGCGCCTGTCGGCCCAGTGCATCCGACTTCAGCATGCATTTTATTTAAGGGTCTGCTTCCTCCTGCATTTTCTAAGGGTTTGCTTCCCCGGAGTAACGGCCGGTGCTGTGATGGGGATCGAACCCAGCACCTTCGGTTTGTGAGCCGTGTCACTTATCCACTAGCCCACGCCGTCCCCCTATGAAATGAAATGAGAGATAGTGGGAGTTACACTTCTTGAGGTAAATGGTGACACATTTATTTGGGAAAGCGTAAATGAATGCACATATAAATGAATGCACACGTGTACTTGCTGATACATACCTATTCATTTATACATATACATATATCTTTTCGCAAACACAGGCCCATACAAATATACCCATACATATACACATACATATATATGTATACACACATATACACACGCACATACATGTATACATATAAGCATACAACACACTTACACATACATACATAGACACATATATACACACACATACATACATACATATACACACCATATACACACATACACGCACATGTATGCACACATGTACATACGCACATATATATATATACATATATATATATATATATATATATATATATATATATATATATATATATATATATATACTATATATACGTATATGTACATGCATAAACTCATCAATATCCGTACATACATATTTGCTTATACACACATTTGTATATATATGTATTTTATTTTTCCCCCAAAACTATTGAGCCATACAGGTTTTGTGTACCCGTACCGTAGTCATGGAGGTGGGTAATGCATGTCCTATATGAGAACCATTATTTTGTGGAACTGTTCTGTGCAAGTAACCGCCAGGAGACGACATCAATGTTGAAGCTTTTCAGAGACACTTTCAAGGAATCTCTGCAGCGTTTCTTCTGTCCTTCTAATTAACATTTGCTTATTCTGAACTCACTGCATAACATTTGCTTGGGGATGCGATCATCGGCTATGCGAAAAACATTCCCCGTCCATCTTACCTGGACTTTCTGCAGAAGTGTATGCATGTTATGTTACCCTTACCAAGAAAATGAAAAGAAAATCCTCGTGCAGATGTTATGGAAGATTCAATTCAAATCCCGTCAAATCAACGAAAGTTGGCTTCAATGGACCTTCAGCATCAGATCTCTTGTCTTGACGGTACACTCCGCCAAATTGACTTTTGTCCATCTCTCATTTACATCACTACCTGCCTCTTTTCGGTCGACCTACCCGTCCAGTATTGTTTTTAATAAAGTCTTGCTTGTTTTTATACTACCGAAATATTTGCCCATCCTAATGTTAATGTGCTCGTATATCAATAGTTCTCTACCCGTGCCTGCTCTCGTCAGGACAATCGCTAATTTTTGTTTTTCTTTCCACGAAATGCGACACATGCTTCGTATTTCGAGGGCCTCTGTTTCTACACCGTATAATAATGTTGAATCTCATTTTGAATGTACTGGTTATTTGCTGGATGCCGTATATAGTCCTCATATAGGCTTGTGACCATACCTATTTTCTTCGTCACTTCGCTCTCATATCTAGCATAACTTGTAATGATCTACCCCAGATACAAGATGCTGTCTACTTGTTCTTGTTTCACACCGTTCACTCCGATATTCCTTTAGTGGTGCCCACTTGTTTTAGTAAATAACATAACGTTTGTTTCTCTTTCCACGATATGCGACCCATACTTTGTATTTCTAGAGTCGCTTTGTTTCTGCACCGTATAATAATGTTGAATATAGATAGAATATAACGCCTGATGAGTCTCATTTTGAATGTACTGTTATTTGATGGATGCCGTATATAGTCCTCATATAGGCTTGTGACCATACCTATTCTCTTCGCCACTTCGCTCTGACATCTAGCATAACTTGTAATGATCTACCCCAGATACAAGATGCTGTCTACCTGTTCTAGTTTCTCACCGTTCACCCCGATATCCGTTTAGTGCTGCACATTTGTTTTAGTAAATAACATAACGTTTGTTTTATGAATGTTGATGTCAATAACATATTCATTACTTCTGCTACCTCCACAAGGTCTCGCAACTCTTGGTCCATTTCTGCTAGCCAAATTCTCATCAGCATATCTCATATGTTGATTATTCTTCCTTTGATGTTTAGTCTAGACTCTCCTTCCAGCTGGTGATTTGTAAAGGTTAAAGAAACAAGGTAACAAAACACATATTTGTCTAACACCTCTTTGGATATCAATACGCGGTGAGTAATTCTTGCGGAGTATTACTGTTGCCAACTCCTACCAGTTCAGGCTAACTAGCCAGATTTCTTTACCAACCAGATTAATCTGTTGAAAGCACTCAATTAACTACGTAATGGAGGCAGGTTCGAGTTGACACGAACATCTGTAACTTGAATAGTTTCTTTATGGATCTCGCTTTTACGTCTCAGATATTGTATTCATTACAATGATTCCTGCTAGCTTTATTTCCTCCTTTCTTACCCTCACTGAAATGGATATTTGAGACTTCTATAACAAAGGCAGTCACCGTGACAGACGCGCAAGCCGTACTTCAGAAAGTACAGAAGGGATGGCTTAGGTTCGGGTGGATAGCTGTTGTTGAGGCCTCAAACCTCCAGGAGTTGACCTGGATCTACTGTCCTGCTCATGCCGGGGTTCAGGGCAATGAAAGAGCTGACATCTTGGCTTCACAAGCTCCCATCATGGGCACATTAGTGATGGATAGAAGTGACATTTTGAAATCAATGAATGACCGCCTGCTGGATGAGGGCACCCCAATAGATGAAGCAGCAATCCACAGACTGCAAAGTTTCGACATTAAACGAGGTTCGAGCGGAGTGGGGTGCATGCTAGGACGGCGCAGGAGAGTGTACAACCAGCGAGCTACAGGGACCATCAGCATCCATACCTTACGCCATTTGATGAGAGAGACTGAGCACCTATGGGTATCCCCAGAGTGCAGTGACGTCGATTCTTAGAAACAGAAACACCCTTTCTTCTTCATGATGTCGCTTTAGTGGTTTTATTTTCCGAATTTCCTCTTTTGTTAAATTAGAAGCTGGTGTGAGATTGAAGTTAAACTAAATACCACACCATAACTACAATGATCGTAAATGCCACTTCTAGTGATCACGAAGGTGATATTGAATTAACACAGATTTGGAAGTACTTTGTTTTCCACCATTTTCCTTTTTTTCGTTCCAAGTGAAGCATATCGCGATCAAAACAGATAACATGCTTACAGGAAGTCTGTGTTAAAGCATTTGCATCGGCGGATTCTGTAGCAATAGTTTTACATGATTAGTATGCTGAATTCATTCACAACTTGCTTGTAAGTTGATCGTATCTTCTCTATTTTGCTTTTCATGAAGCATAGTCTCTCCACTGAAGATATCCAATTTACAGGAAGCCCGCAAGAAATCATTTCATCTGTTGTTCTATGGTCAGTTGGAATGCATAATGAAATTACTAGTCACATGCACAACTCGCTTTAGTCGCTTTTACTCCTGTTTGGGTTTCTAGAATCCAGAATTAAAGTTCAGCTGATATCATTTCTTTCTTTTGCGCTGTTTTGGTTTGACGTTTAAAAAAAAAAAGAAGCCTGTTAAGGTAGAATGGTGGGTCGATACAGCTGAGAGTTTAAGGCATCTGCTTGTGAAAAAATGAAAACACGAATCTATGCGGTTTCGAATCCCGCACAATTCTAGAGCCCCTTGTTTCAAGGGAGGTAAAACAAGCGTCTAGTCATATTGGAAACTGACGAAAAACTCGGAGATACCATGGCAGTTGATTATCGGTAAGAGAAAACTGCTAGCTGCTGTCCGGGCAAAATTATTTTAATATAAATGAAATTCCTACCCAATAAGCTTTTTACGTCCTTCTTTGCTAGAGTTCATGTTTCAGCTCAGCACACATTCAGTTGGATATACGTGAGCAGTGATTTTTATTTTCCTACGTTCTATCCTAATATTCATTAACGTTAGACATTTGTATTCTTCTTTTAAGAGTTCTTTTGTCAATGCACTTCTTGTCTCAATGTCCGTTTGATCACGGACATCTTCTGTTTCGTTTGTCCTAAATATACGACTATTTCTCCATTGATGAATGTATTCATTTGTGTATGTTGCTTGGCTATTACCATAGTTTTTGTCTGCAATGTGTTTTTTCGTGCCAAACTCGTAGGCTGTGCCGTTGAAGTTTTTCTAGCTGTCTTTGTTCGTAACAATGCAGCTATAATTGTAGTTGTATAAAGATAAAGCATTCATTGGATGTATCCTGTTTCAACCACGCAAACTAGGGGACGGCGTGGCCTAGTGGTTAAGTGACACGGCTCACAACCAGAAGGTGCTGGGTTCGATCCCCATCACAGCACCGGCCGTTATCCAGGGGAAGCAAACCCTTAGAAAATGCAGGAGGAAGCAGATCCTTACATAAAATGCATGCTGAAGTCGGATGCACTGGGCCGACAGGCGCAAAATAAAAACGCAGTGCAACGCACACCGCCTTGGGGATTAGAGAAATAAGGCGAACGCAAAAAAAAAAAAAAAAAAAACGCAAACTGACTGTGCGTTTCAGTTTTTCGATGGTCCCCCACTGCTTTTAGGCCATGGTCGCTTCTCCGGGTCAGACCCTCTCTCTCTTTGGTCTGCATAAATGAGGCAGTCCACCAGGACATGTTCTGGTGTTTGATTGGGTGCTCCACAATGGTACGTGGCGGTGTTTCTAAGACCTATTCTGGGGAGGTGGGCCTTGAGTCTGCAATGTCCCATTCTGAGTCTGAAGATCGTTGTCTGCCATCTCTGCCAAGTTTGTCGACGCTGTCATTTTCTGCTGGTTTGTATTTTATGTGCTCTGTCGATCCATTCCATCCTCGTGGATCGTTTAATGGGTGTTTTTGCTTCTTTAAATCTCTGTGGATGGCCAGTCTGTTTGCCGCCACTTCCGACTTCTTGCGAGCTTATCTGCTTTCTCGTTTCGAAGAATCCCACAGTAGGCGGGAATCCACGGTAGAACAAGATCTGTTTTTTGGGATCAGCAACCCGATGTTATTTTGCATTTCATGTGAGAGTCTATCTTGTTTAGACTTGAGAAGGCTTTGATGCGCTCCTGAGTCTGTTAGAGTGAACATTTATCTTTTAGTTGTGTTTTTGCTGATAAGTATCCGAGTTTCTGCATGGATAGCTCTTATTTACAATCGATAGTTAATCAATATATTGGGTCGGATTTCTTGATCAAATGGGGCATACAGGAAAGCTGGTTCATCAATTTCACTATGAACATAAAATGAAGATGCTTTGGCCACATCAAAAGACACAGCCGTCTTGAGAGAGCGGTAATGAAAGGTATGGTGCCGGGCAAGAAAGGCAGAGGTAGACCAAGAAGGTGGTGACACCAAGATGTAAAGAAATGCTTTGCCTTGACTCTGGAGATCTGGCAAGAGATCGAGTTTCTTTCAGACGGACTGTGATGGGAGCAACGTTCTGCACATGACATGATTCATGATGATGAATATCCGGTTTTTATGGGGGAAAAAGCCGTCTACTGAGAGGATAGAAACAATAGAGGGAATAGGGAAAAATGGAACAAACAGATTTTGCAAGTAAATTTATCACAGAAGAATATATTAGGAGAGTATACCCACCAGAAACATAGATACACGTATATACAGATGGCTCATCTAACAAAGTCACATCCAATGGAGGTGGAGGGGTCTATCACAGACTACGGAATGGGGAAGTAAAACTCAAGTATTAACAACGGGAACATATTCCAATAATTTCCGTGCAGAAGCAGAGGTACTGAAGGCCGCAGCTGAGCTTGTAATCCAAGATAAAGATATCCACCATGAAAACATAGTATTCCTTACTGATTCCGCGTCAGTATTAGCAGTGCTAAAACAACACAAAGATGAAGATCTCGAGCAATGTATGTTCTCCCTGACACAGCTCTCAGCAGAACACCAAAGGTTGGTCATACCGTGGATCCCATCCCACTGCAATATTGAAGGCAATGAAGCTGCAGACAAACTAGCAAAGAGTGGAGGAGCATCCCCACAAACAGACTTGAGTATCACATATAATGAGGCCAAGACCATAATTAAAGCCAACTTCGGGGTAAAATGGGCTGATCAACACCCCGACTTCCGAAAAGAAGACAGCTACTATAACTGAACTGGAGAAGAACAAGTCTCCATCTTCAGACTGAGAACTGCGCATAACAGACTCAAGGGTCTTCTTTGCAACAAAATGAGGATTGGGACAGATGACAGGTGCCCATGTGGGGAGCATATCATGACCGTGGAACACATCCTCCAAAGCTGCATGCTCACGCAGGAAAAGAGAGAACAATACTGGCCTCGTGAGACAGATATGAGACAAAAGTTGTATGGAAATAAAACAGCCTTACAAACAACGGTGTCCTTTATAAGAGAAACCTGAACCTTGATCTGAGGATGAAAGAAGAAGAAGAAGAAGAAGAAGAATATCCGATTTTTTTTTTATTAACTGCCATTTGTAGATCATGTGGTTTTCCTGAACAGACGTCCACAGTAAGTTATTCAGTGTATAGGATTGAACCCAAAATCTCGTTTTTTGAACCCTTGTATTTCCTTTACAATATTGCTTCTAGCATTTCATGATCTTTTGTATGCGTGTCTATGTGTTTTTATGCTGCGAATCGTTGTAATCTTAAGTAGCTAGCTAGTCTTACAAAGATCGTGTGAAGCAATTTGAATGGGCTCGTCTGTAGCTTCGCGCGCTGGAACAAACAATGAGGTAACTTAGTAACCCCGTTGGGGTTGTATTTTTTTGTGTCAGCCAGTCGTAGCGAGTTAATTCAACTTTTGATAACGTTTATTTGATGGCAGGTTACAGTGGCTCTTCTTACATCTCGAAGTGTGCTACAGAAGGACGACTGGCGTCTGCTCGAATGTCGTAAAATGCGAGTCTCCTTGGTAAGCCCCCAGCTATCGGGACTACAGTATAGATCCCCACTTCATTGTCCACATTGTTGCGACATATCCCGTTTCCAGGAGCCTTGATCAGCTTATTTCACCTATCCTTGTTGTTATTCTTTGTAATTCACAACCAACTTATATAGATAGAACTATAACATACATTGCTGATTTCTGTGAAGAGTGAAGTGTTATTGCAGTGTTTTTCAACGGGATATAAACATGCTGGAAAGAATACAAAAAAGAGCGACAAAGCTGATAGTTGGATTCCAGAATTACAGTTAGGAGGAAAGACTCAGAAAAACCGGTGTACAGTGTCTAGAAGAGAGAAGAATTCGTGGTGATTTAATACAGGTTTATAAGATGATCAGAGAAAGGGATAAATAAGACCATTACAATTTATTTTTTTAAATACAGCCACCCACAATAACAAGAGGGTATAGCTACAAGTTGACTAAAGAGAGGTCCAGACTAGATATTAGAAAATATTTTTTTAGTCAGAGAGTGGTGAATGCTTGGAATGCATTGCCAGGGGAGGTAGTGGAGGCAGGGACAGTTAATGCATTTAAGAATACATTGGATGCGCATAGTTTTTAAAGCAAGGTAATGTAAATTAAACTGGTTGTATACAGACTATGCAGGGTCTTCTAAACCAGTATAAAGACGTTAAGTTAAGTTAAGTGTCTTACTTGAGAGCACAAATGGTTGCAACATATGGAAAGCTCTACAATGTTGGAGAAAATGTAAAATTACCAGCTATACTAGAGGTATCACATCCAGACTGTAACCTTCACAAACAGATGATGCCCACAAGGTATCACACCCAGAATGTAGACTTTCACAAACAGATGATGCCCACAATGTATCACACCCAGACTATAGACTTTCACAAACAGATGATACCCACAATGTATCACACCCAGACTATAGACCTTCACAAACAGATGATGCCCACAAAGTATCACATCCAGACTGCGTACCTTCACAAACAGATGATACCCACAAGGTATCACACCCAGACTGTAGACCTTCACAAACAGATGATGCCCACAAAGTATCACATCCAGACTGTAGATCTTCACAAACAGATGACCCCAGTCGTTTGCTTTGTATTAGAAAGTCAAAGGTAATAGCAAACTCAGATACGAGTATGTGGCACATAACACGACAGCAACCTATGCGAGAGATGGTTGAAACGTTTTGCACTTTAGTATGAAGAAGCCAGAGCACTTGCCTTGACATTGCTGTGACCTTGAGTACTTCTCCATGTATTCACCCTGCAATGCGTACACTTCTCCCATCTATTCTTCACCTGCTAATGCTCTGATTGTAGAACTCCTTCGACCGGACCTGGAAACAGGAATCTTAGGTTCCGTGCGCAATTATCACCAGTAGCCCCTCATACATCTTACCCTAATAATGATATTATGTGATTGGATTAGCCAATCAAATTCTAGCAGTACATTGAACTTCCATAATTGTACTGGCAGAGAATACTTATTTTTAGTGTATTTGTAAATGAGCTTTTTAAAAAACAACTTAAAAAGCTATAATTTATAATTTTTAAAATTGAAAAAATAAATTCTGCCAATATCCGATTTGAAAAGCGAAATAAAATTTTAACAGCTTGTTCTAAGTGTTCATGGGCAGGAGCGAAACGTTAGAAAAAATAGAATAAGCGGAGCTATTCCCCAAAAGGTTTTCAAGAATTAGATAAGACAACTCTTTGCATTAAATGGATGTGAAATAAATTAGAAATTGAAATTGTAATGGTCGTTTTCGTTTAAGCGTAGTGACATGTTAGCACACGCGCAAAGCGACAAAGCTGATTGCGTCCAGCACTAACATAGCGTGTGAGACATGGACAGTTACAGCTGACCTTCAACGAAGGATACAGGCCTTGGAGATGAGATGTTTCCGAAAACTTTTAAACGTCACGTACAAAGATCGAGTTACAAATGAGGAAAAGCGAGATAGAATTACAACGGCAATAGGGTCTTTCGAAGACCGCTTGGCAACTGTCAAAAGAAGGAAACTCACTTGGTACGGTCACATATCGAGATCAAGTGGTCTTGCAAACACAATCCTCCACGGAAAAGTGCATGGCAGACGACGAAGAGGCCGGCCCAAAATGAGATGGAAGGACAACATAAAAGAATGGACCACTCTCCGACCAGAAGAGTCACAGGCAGCGGCATCTGACAGAGAGGGGTGGCGTGGAGTTGTGAGGATGTCTTCATGTGTGCCCCAACGACCTCACCGGTTACGGGATGACCTAACCTGACCTGACCTAACCTAGCGCAACAATCAGGTCAATTGTTAGATAGAAGAAGGTACATAAAGGGGACAATTTTTTCCTCCCAGCCAAATAGGCACAAATTAGGCCGGTTTTCCCTGGCTGGATTTTTATTTTTAGAACAGATAAACGATTCAAACAGGGTTTCGCGAGAAATTGAACTCTATGTGACACATGTAACGAATGATGTTATTTCTACTAGATAGCCTTCTTAATTAATGGGGACAGGGAGTGGAGTGGGGGGGGGGGAAGATATGTTAGGCAGATGCAAGCTGGGATTAGCCTTTCCGATACTGATGACATTCTTTGAAAATCGTTAACAGAATCGGAATTTATACTCAATTGGAAAATAGAGATACGTTTACATAAGTACACAACAAATAATATCATTTATAAGTACAACAGTTGTATTTTTAAAAAAATCTGCATCCACTTATCTGTATGTTCAGTATATTTGATGGCTGGCTGTTACAAAAAGCAAGCAATTTTACCAATGTCATTACTGGCATCACCTTGTCACGTGACTGCTATTTTTGTCCTCCTTCACAGTGGTCATAAATAAATTAGTTATACCACACATAATAGGCGTTTGTATGTACAACAATTGTATTAAAACAAATTCTCCATTCATTAATCTGTAGGTTTGGTAAATTTAATGGCTGGCTGTTGAGTTTGAGCAAAAAACAAGTAATTTTATCAATGCTACGATATCCAATATATTGTCCACTACACTGTGATTTTCGGGACAACTTTTCTAACGCACAAGTTTATATTTTCCTTTACAACCCTTTTGCGGATTGTTAGCAAAATTAATTGCTTAAACAAATTGGTAACTTTTTAGGGGGTCGACACGTAGGTTCATGGCTGAAATATCATTGAATTATATGTTTCTAGGGCTGTCTAACAGTTTTATTTATAATTTTATATTTGGTAATGTAGGTTTTGCAAATGTCAGTGGCGTACCTGTGAAATCGCAAACAGAGTGTGTTTTAGAACTGCAAAATGCATTAGACAAAATGGCACAACCTGATAGCCGTTTTGTCGTATCATGATTTGAAGTTATAAATTGCATGTATATTCACATTTTTTTAATCTCTGTGTCTGGAGGGGGAAAGGGGGGGGGGTGTCAACACATAGCTTCATGGCTGGGGGGGGGGGGGGGGCAGGAGCGTATAAGGGATAGCACCTCACGGCAAGAGACAGTCACTTCCTAACAAAAAAGGATGGCCTGGACTCTACTTGGTTCCCCCGCTCCTGTCTAATTCATGTATGGCTCCTAGAGTCTGCTAACAAACAGCAGCGCCACCACTCGGGCAACGGCTTTGACTGTCCGGCTAAACTACGTGAGCAATCGCGGAGGAAAACCAGGGTGCAAATCCTATCATGCGTGGGAGGAGCACAACATCCCTGACTGACGCCCGCACAACGAGATGGAAAACTTGATCAAAACCCGGATAGGGAAGATCCGATAGTTGTGTAAGACTGCTTTCCTAGGAGAGACAACTCTGAACACAAACAACTGCTGCCCTGCAGACTAGCTGGGGACAGCCAAGGGCTAGGGAGGCGGCCCCGAATAAATGCATGCTGAAGTCGGATGCACTGGGCTACGGCACATAACACAGTGCAACGCAGTGCGTTTAATGATGACGGACACCAAAATGACTCAACGAGATGGTGCTCAACCCAAGGAGTCCCGCAAGGTGGGAAGAGTGCCGGACCCCCCACCTCGAAGAGGTCCACCAAATGCTACTGGCGGTTCCCTACCTCCGTGCTGTGGAGCCAGGGCATGGACAGCTAGGGAAACCACTACTGACCAAAACACAAAGAGAATGACTCTAAATATACTTCAATGGAATGCAGAAGGTGTCCTAAATAAGAAGTTACCGCTCGCTCACAAACTCCATGAGGAAAGCATTGACATTGCTTGCATCCAAGAGACCCACCTGAACCCAAATCATGGGTTCCTGACACGAGGATATGAAACCCTCCGGCTTGACAGAGAGGGCCACAAAGGTGGAGTGCTCATGCTAATTAGAAACTCTCTACCATGCAGAGAAGTCCCAAACCATACAAGCAACAAAGCTGAAATCATAGGTGCCGATGTCACTGTAGATGAACAAACCATGAGAGTGATAAATCTGTACTGTCCCCCAGATAAGGATCTCTCACTGGCATCAATAGAGGTGCAACACTCAAACTGCGTAGTTGTCGGAGACTTCAATAGCCACTCAGAAAGTTGGGTATACGCGGCAACTGATACACGCGGCACTGAAGTGGAAGACTGGGAAATCGATAGTAACCTACAGCTCATTAACAAAGCAGACAATGCACCCTGTTTTTACTCAAGAAGATGGCAGTCCACCTCAACACCCGACCTTGTATTTTCCACAGGAAACATCAGTCACAAGATAAACAGAGTTGTACTAGACCAATTGGCAGGCAGTGATCATAAACCAATAAAGCTGTGATTAATATGGAACACACAGCCCAAGAACATAAGCCACTGCCCCAATGGAATTACAAAAAAGCAAACTGGAACCTCTTTTCAACCTTGTCAGATATGTACTGCAGCCAGATTAACATCCGAAATATAAGAATCAGGGAACTAGACGAAAGCTTCAACAAAGCTGTCATGAGAGCTGTCCTCGAATCAATACCCCGAGGAGCAAGAAGAGACTACAAACCTTACTGAACACTAGAACTTCAGGAGCTGGAAAAACAACTGACAGAAGCCAGAGGAAGAGCAGAACAGGAAAGATTGAAAGAGGCTAACATCTCCTACAAAGCTATTGCAGCAAAGTACAAAACAATACTAAATAGTTCAGCGAGAAACAGCTGGATAAAAACAACTGAAGCGCTAAATCTGGACAAACATGGCAGAAAACTATGGAGGCTAGCCAAAGCCCTAAACAGTGAGGACTGCAGGAACCACGAAACCGCAGCACAACTGAGCGGGAAAACGCTGACCAAAACACTTGCAGCTAACGCTTTCATAAAAACATTCTCACAAGCGAGCCAGATTCATATCCCACCTTAAATAAAACAGGCAATGGCTATAGAGATAGATCTTAAAAACAACTCACCAACCTGACCAGAGGAGAACATGACAACCAACCTGACCAACATATGACAACCAGCCTGCCCAGAGGAGCATATGACAACCAGCCTGCCCAGAGGAGCATATGACAACCAGCCTGACCAGCATATGACAACCAACCTGACCAACATATGACAACCAACCTGACCAGCATATGACAACCAACCTGACTAGTATATGACAACCAGCCTGACCAGCATATGACAACCAACCTGACCAACATATGACAACCAACCTGACCAGCATATGACAACCAACCTGACCAGCATATGACAACCAACCTGACCAACATATGACAACCAACCTGACCAACATATGACAACCAACCTGACCAGCATATGACAACCAACCTGACCAGCATATGACAACCAGCCTGACCAGCATATGACAACCAACCTGACCAACATATGACAACCAACCTGACCAGCATATGACAACCAACCTGACCAGCATATGACAACCAACCTGACCAACATATGACAACCAACCTGACCAGCATATGACAACCAACCTGACCAACATATGACAACCAACCTGACCATGAAGGAACTTGATGCAGCCATTGACTCCCTCAAACCAAGAAAGTCACCTGGAAAAGACGGGGTAACCAACGACATGCTCATGAGATTGGGCGGCACTGCAAAGAAAATACTCCTCGCGATCATGAACTTGCAGCTGGAAGCGTGGCATTGTACCTCAAGTGTGGAAAGAAGCACGAATGATCCCCATCCTGAAGAAAAATAAAGATAAACTTAACCCAAGTAGCTATAGGCCAATCAGTCTCCTGAGCTGCACAGGCAAGCTCATGGAGAACATCATAAATACTACTCAGTTGGAACCTTGAAGAAAAACAAATAATTATACCACAACAAGCAGGCTTCAGGCAGCACAGGTGCACGGAAGATCAAGTAATCCACATAGCACAAGAAATCGAAGATGCTTTCCAGGAAGGAAAACACACTCAGTCTGTATGGGTAAACCTGGAAAAAGCCTTTGGCCAAGTTTGGAAAGACGGACTGCGTGGAAAAATGCTGCAATATGGAGAAAGCGGAAAAATGTAAAAGTGGATCAGCAACTACTTAGAAAATAGAACAGCAAGGAAACTATGGAACAAGGTGTTCACCAGGGTGGTGTCCTCTCCCCTACTCTCTTCCTTATTTACATAAATGACATTGCCAGCAGCCTCTACGCTGATGACCTGGCCATGTGGACTACTGAAAAACACATCACTACAGCCAGTACACGAATGCAAGGCTCTGTGGCAGCCCTTGAAAGATGGTCCAAGACCTGGCTACTAAAAATAAATGACCAAAAAACAACACACACTATCTTCTCCCTATCAAACACACGGCAGCAAGTAAAACTCCAATTAAATGGAAAAGAGAGACGGCTAGATGAGGCTCCAACCTTCTTAGGAGTTTCCTTAGACCGACGTCTCACATGGAAAGCGCAACTTTTAAAGACCCAGTTGAGGGCAAGGCTACGCATGTCCATCATGAAGAAACTTGCTGGTACTACTTTGGGTGCTGATGGAAACTTGCTGGTACTGCTTGGGGAGCTGACGGAAACACACTAAACAAGCAGAGTGATATCAGTTTTGGAATACGGCATTGCAACTTGGTCAACGGCATCCAAATCAAACTTTGACAAAATAGGGCGCACTCAAATCTAAGCAGCCCGTATCATAACAGGAGCCCTGAAGTCCACCCAAATAAAAGACCTGGAAGCTATGACTGGGCTACAGCCAATGGATGACCGCCAAGACTGCAGAATCCTACAGCAAGCGGAAAAATTCAAAAGAATCATGGACCACCCGATGCATCACAGACTAAATGGGTTGGGACGTGGCAGGCTAAAAAGGAAAAGTTTTACAGTCCAGGCAAAAGAAAAGATTAAAAACAATGCTGCACTCTTAAACGAAAAAATAAAACAAATACCAGCATGCTCCATCCGCTGCCTCTGGAAAGGAAGACTGTTCCCTGATATTATTTGCAATATCCCCAAAATTGAAGACAAAAAGACACAAACAGAGGAACAGTAAAAACACATAATTACAAATTACATCAACCAAAAATTTCCGAACACAGCCTGGACGCACACCTAATCAGATGGCTCAGCCAAAGATGCCATTGGAAACGGGGGAAGAGACATCACTATAAAACTAAAAGCAAAGAATACTCAGCAGCATTTGCCACTGGGAGACGCTGCAGCGATTTCAGTGCCGAAGCCAGTGCCCTGAGACAAGCAGCTGAAATCCTTATAGACCATAAGGAGCAGGCAGAAAAGGAAGTGGTCATTTTCACAGACGCCCTCGCAGTGTTAATGGCGCTCAAGAACCAGCATACAAAATTAACTCTGTGCTCTGGCAGACTCGCTCGAACGCCTGTCCCAGTGCTTCAAAAAAAAGCACAGTTCAGTGGAAACCAGCCCACTGCAACATTCCAGGCAACGAGGAGGCAGACAGACTCTCCAGAGAGACAGGAATGCTGCAGCAGAGTGATACAAAAATCACATGCAATGAGACAAAAGAATTCACCAGGGCAACGTTCAGTGCAAAATGAAAAAAAGACCACCCTGGCCACATAGAAAATGATGCCTACCATCAACTCTCCAGGCGAGACCAGGTGATAATTCTCCGGCTACGCACAGGTCACAACAGAGTTAGATGCCATCTGTACAACAAGTTCAAGATTGGCACTACAGACCTTTGTGCCTGCGGCACAGCCTCCATGAAGGCAGAACATATTTTGTCCTGTTCACTGTATATCGACAAAAGAAGTAGCATTTGGCAACAGCCAGTGTCCTTCCACGAGAAGCTGTACGGAAGCGTACAGAGCCTTGAGTCGACCGCTGCCTTCGTTAGAGTCATTGAAGTTGAGGTCTGAAGATGAACGAGGAAGAAGAAGAAAAAGATTCATGGCTGATATATCACTTAATTACATCTTTCTAGGGTTATCTAAAACTTTTATTTGTAATGCTATAGGGTCAGTTTGATATTTTTAATGAATAGTTTGTTTAATGTTATCAAAGTGTGTTTCAAATGTTATTTCAGTGCACTTTTGTTACGTTTTGTGATTGCGATTTAAATTTGTTATTGCACGGACCTGCACAAAGTTGTGTATAATTTAGAGTTTAATATCTGTAATATTTTAGGAATTAGTAAAATTACCGTTTAAAAAGGGACGATGAGGCTAAATACACTTATCAGACAATGTTAGCTAGGGTCAGGAGAAATATATTGGCCAAGAGCCTCACTTGACCTCATCGTTGGTTGTCCTGGAAACGGGCTGTTGTCAAGGACAACATTCTGGCTAACAAGATGAGGTTCGACGTGATCCCCGTAGTAGTGAACGACGCGCAGATGAAGCTAGGCATAGCACAACCCCCTGAAGGACCCTGGTCCGTCTTCATCAGCACGCTCGGGATGTGAGGAAAGCTACTGCAACCCGCCACAACGTTTTTTTTTTCAGTACGTACAAAAGAGTAACCTACTCACTGTGGGCATTCGCAAACAACAACCTTTTAAAAAAATTCGAGACGCTGTAGACATCTATAATGATTCTTTCGATTCAGTTGACTTTTTGTTTAAAAAAGTTATCTATGCTTTGTCTTTTAAACAAAAAGTGCATCTAAAGGAAAAATACCATGCACAATTTACGGAGTTCGACAAGCCTTTTCCTGAAATTCAATTTAAAAAACTTAAAAACACATACCCTAATGTTAACTTTATAGTCACTACACGATGAATTGGTGAATTTGTACAGAAGACACAGTCAAACAGTCAAACCTTGCATTGAATTATTGGGTTTCATTGTAGATAACGACCTCCAAACAGTGTATGAACAGACGGGCAAGTTGCTGCAACTGATTCTCAGTATTCCAGTGGGCTCGGCTACTGCAGAACGTTCAATGAGTACATTGACAAGAATTAAAACACATCTGCGCAATTCTATGGCCAATAATAGACTTTCCAATCTGGCTACTATTTCAATAGAAAATAACTTTCTTGTAAGTGCGCTTAAGATCAAGTGTTCAAGAAGAGGGTGATGGATATTTTTTTCCAGAAATGAAACAAAAAAGCCTAGAACTGATTTACAAGAAACGTAAAAACAACTGTCCAGAAGTACGTCGACAGCATGGATTTCAACTACCACATTCAGCCCAAACACGAAGTACTTTTCAACACTTTTTCGACATCGTTAAGTGCGCCCCTTTATGTTCATGACCCAACTTACCCTACAATTATCATAACCATTCATGGGGTAATCTACAAACATCACCTATATCACATTTTCTCATTTCGAATATCACAGGCTAAGAGGTTATTGTCAATATCAATGTTCTTCAACCTTTTATACTTAGTGACCACTAACATTTTATTTGAAGTAATTCGCGATCGTCCATTGAGTCTGTGTATTTTTATGTTTTTAATACAGCATGTAATTATTCTGCTACGGCCCACATGAAAGCTAAAATCATCCACAAGTATGGCGTAGCGCCCAGGTTGAAGAGCACTGATCTATATAATATCCCACGATGTGCACACAGCAGCGTCATTTTCGCGAGGACCACGAAAAACACGGCAAACACAAGTGCCAACGTAAAAAGTGGGTCAGGTAATGTATTTTATATCGGGTTCTTGCCGGGAATAAAAGAGATGCAAATATTTACATTTCGTTAAAAAGGGAATTTGTTAAGGATTTTTCTTTTTTTTGAATAAGATTTATAACTGCCATTAGTTCTGCTTTAGGGTTGCTGTCTTCGAAGCGGCTCCTTCTGAGTTGTCTAGTCATGATAAATGTAGTTTCTGTTGATAGGCTTACAGTGAATTTGCCTACATCACTGAGCGTTCTCAGTTCATCTCGCCGTGGTACACGATGCGACTTATTACCTGGGTCGCCACTACGGGGATCACAGTGTCGATCATCATCTAGATCACCGCGATGATGTTTCACATACGTTTATCCAGAAGTGAGTGGGGTGAGCGGAAGGAGGTGTACAGGGAGGTTTCTGTCAGAATACTACAACTAGAACTGATGTCAGACTCAATATGTTGAAACTAATCCTAATGTCAGACTCAATATGTTGGAACTAATCCTGATGTCAGACTCAATATGTTGGAACTAATCCTGATGTCAGACTCAATATGTTGGAACTAATCCTGATGTTAGACTCAATATGTTGGAACTAATCCTGATGTTAGACTCAATATGTTGGAACTAATCCTGATGTTAGACTCAATATGTTGTAATTACCCCTCATGTTGTACAATGTTACAACTAACCCTGATGTTAGAATCACTGTATTGCAACTTACTCTCATGTTAAACTTCGCGTTCTCTATTGTAGGCCAAAGAAAAAGATGGTCTCAGTAGTAGATATTGCTTTCTGGGAGATACTTACCTTATTTTGTCTAATATTCGTATCTTACTTTCGCTGCATACGATACAAAACATGACCTGCTACACGGAAATTCAGCTTGAATAAAATCAGATAAACACAGTCACGACAATAACAAAATTGACCAGTGTGCTTTACGCACTCGTAAAAAAAAAAATCAAAAGACAACAGAAAAGAAATTAACGTAATAAGTAATGCGGATTCGAATCATAAACCTCAAGATGACAATGTTTCCTTGCTGCAGGAATAAAGATGTTTGATTGATTCAGCCAACTAGATATCTCCGACACGGTCCAAATAAAATAATAAACAAACAAAATGAGTAACATTATTAATGGAACTGGGATCAAGATGCTGAGTGGTAATCGACCCATAGGTGACTGCTAGCGTCAGGGTCGGCGAACCGGAGCTGCCAAGATCCTTCTATACCTCTACGTGGTGATCCTGCATAGCATGCTCCAACAGAGCAGATTGGCTAAGGAGGAAGAATCGAAGAGGGAAAGTGAACCCGGTACTCAAAAATGACTGTTGAAATCGGATTTGTCGGACAGTAAGGTGGAAATGAAATTATCAATCTGTAAGCTAGGACACAACGCATTTCGTTCTCCGGACAACATCCTGCTACTTGCAAAGCCATTGTCGGGACTTGGTAGCGAGAGTTTGAGAAAACAGCAGAGGATGATGAAGAAGAAGAAGAAGATGATGAAGAAGAAGAAGATGATGAAGAAGAAGAAGAAGAGGAAGAAGAAGAAGAAGAAGATGATGATGAAGAAGAAGAAGAAGATGATGAAGAAGAAGAAGAAGAGGATGAAGAAGAAGAAGAAGATGATGAAGAAGAAGAAGAAGAAGAGGAAGAAGAAGAAAAAGAAGAAGAAGAAGAAGAAGAGGAAGAAGAAGAAGAAGAAGAGGAAGAAGAAGAAGAAGAAGAAGAAGAAGAAGAAGAAGAAGAAGAAGAAGAACAACAACAACAACAACAACAACAACAACAACAAAAAGAAGAAGACGAAAAAAAAGAAGAAGAACAAAAAGAAGATTGATCTAACCATTCTCACATCCAACTTTTTAAATTATTTATTACACCCCGGTTAATGGAGTCAAGTCACTCTTCCCCTACTCTCTCTTCTCACCTCACTCTGTTTCATTTGACTCTGTCCTACAGTCACACCCTTGCACAACTTTCACACGCGCCCTCGTGGTAAAGCCCTTCCATTGCACTTTGGTTGGGCTAGCTTCTGAGGGTGCACAAACCTAGCATAGGTACATACAGATGCACACATGCATCCAAGCACTGGTTTATGCGTCCTGATATCGCCCAATTGACTACGGTCTGGGGTGGAAAATGGCGCGCCTCCGCCAGTAGAAACTAGTGAGGCAAACATTTAAGCAAAAAAAAAAAAACCCCCGGTTAATGACGTACAAGTTGGTAGACTAACTTTATGACTTCCTAACTTCCTATCATCAATCATTGATCCACAAACACCGTTAATGAATGTGTCAACAATCAACAGCAATTAATGAACACTGGTACCTTCGAAATGAGAAACTTGATAAGTAAGGAGACAGTTGAAAACACTTGGGCCGTAACAGACAAAGTCATGATAACAATCGCAAAGACAATTTAATTGTTAGAACTCGGGGAATATAACTTAATTTAACGTGTTTATACTGGTTTAGAAGATTCTGCCGTCTGTATACAACCAGTTTCATTTACATTCACTTGCTCTAAAAGCTATTTGCATCCAATCTATTCATAAATTAATTAATTGTCCCTGCTTCCACTACTTCCTGTAGCAGTGTATTCCAAGCATCCCCGACTCTCTGACTAAACACATATTTCCTAATATCTAATCTGGAGCTTTCTTTAGTTAATATTCAGCAATGCCGCCTTGTTCTTGACGCTTGCATTTAGAAAAAAAATCTGGTTACAGTCTAATGGATCCTTTCCCTTGACTGTCTTATAAACCTGAATTAAGTCCCCTCGAATTCTTCTCCTTACTAGATACTGTAGGCCGGTATTTCTGAGTCTTTCCTCATCATTGTAATTCTGGAATCCCACTACCAGCTTTGTCGCTCTTTTTTGTATCCTTTCATGCATGTGTATATCTCCTCTACGACAAGGACTCCACATCTGAACACTGTACACTAATCTAGGTCTAACTAATTCTTTATACAGTTTGACATACGCCAGGCAACGTAAAGAAAGCTCAGTGTTAGGCATTACAACCATAGACCTCCAGGTGACGAATGCGCATCGCTACAAATAACACGGTAATGTAGGAGCTTCAGCCAATCATCAACAATGTGATATCCTTAGTCAAACTTTTCTTTCACGTAGAACAATTTTGTGTGCATGTGTCTGACTTGTGTAATATTTATTTTCAAATGACAAGGTTGCTACTCAGCACAGACGTGTATAGTCACCTTTCATAAAATGCACAATGTTGCTGTTACAGGTCCAGCAGCATCATGGCTCTGGCTCTTGCCCTTTGGCCCAATGCCATGTTAAGGTATTTTAACGTGTTTATTTGTTGTTATATACTTTCATAATTTGTTTTTGTTTTTTTCTTTCGTTCGCCTTATTTTTATAATCCCCAAGGCGGTGTGCGTTGCACTGGGTTTTTATTTTGCGCCTGTCGGCCCAGTGCATCCGACTTCAGCATGCATTTTATGTAAGGGTCTGCTTCCTCCTGCATTTTCTAAGGGTTTGCTTCCCCGGGTTAACGGCCGGTGCTGTGATGGGGATCGAACCCAGCACCTTCTGGTTGTGAGCCGTGTCACTTAACTACTAGACCACGCCGTCCCCATACTTTCATATAAATTGTTCCATTTATCTGGGCTCGGGCGAAGAACCACATTTCTAACATCGTTGAGCGCCGAGCACTCACATACGTATCTTCTTCTTTGCTTTCGGTTTCGTATGCTCGTCTTATGCCACCATATGGGCCGTCTCCATGAAGTGACACGTCAGTCGCAGACCATCAATGGTTCCCTACAGTTTGTCTAGAATGTTTCTTTCCGCGAGCCAAGTATTCTCACGGGAGCCTTGGTGCAGTGAACATGTTTGCAGGATATGTTCTGGAGTCTGGGGTCCTCTCTGACAAATGCATTGTTCAGTCTGTGCTGCTTTCATTTAATGCATGTGTGCATTTAGTCTGCAATGACCTGTTCTGAGGCGGAAAATTGTGGTATACTGTACCCTATTCAGTCCATTGATTGGGTCATGTAGGTATTTGCTGTTGCTCTCTCTATTCACTGTTGTTTATATTTTGGTTGAATGTGTGTCTTGACTTCTGACAGTGACACTGGGTGGGTGAATTGTTCTCTTTGTCTTCCCTCCTTGGCCAGTCTGTCCGCCCATTCATGCCCATGTATGCCGCAGTGACTATAATAGCCGTCCATTGCAAGCCATGATAACAACAGCAGTAATATTTGTTGTGTTGCACTTCACCGGTGAGTCCGATGATGGCTGTACCATGGCCTTCTTTAGATATTTAGAGAGGGCCATGGCTGTATAGCTCAATTCTGGCACGGAAACTCCTTCCACATATGTAGCATTCAAGGTCAGATTTGGACATGCGAGTGTCAGTTGTTTTGTCTTTTCGCAAAGTACGTTTTCTCTGCGCCTCGGAGGCCCAGCGTTCCTCAGCAATGGAGACGCCTCTGATGTTGGTTCTACATCATGCCTGGCAATCCAGTGCCGAGCACTCAAAGAGTTGATGATCAACGGTTTCGTATGGGCGTGTACAAATCTCGCACTCTGTAGTGTCTTATGGTTGGATCTGTTCAGGTGCTTATTGAGTGGGATTAGTTGGGTTCTCAGCCGGAAAATGATGATCTGATCCTTTGTCGGTACCGATCCTGTCATTTGGAATTGTTTTTACCATTACGTCTGTAGAGCTTCCTCCGTGTGTTTCCCATGGCCCATATGCTCAGCCAAGTCTCCCCCCTTTTCTTTTGTTGTTTTTTGTTGTTGTTGTTGCTGTGCTTCTGAACAGGTTTGCTGTTTGTAGAGTTGTTGATGTGTGCGGCTGTTAATCTCTTGATAAAATTGCAAAAAATGCTGCTTTAATCCTAAGGAATCAGTTGTCAATCTTTGCTGGTAATCTGTGTTAAATTAATGTTGTCAATCTTTGCTGGTAATCTGTGTTAAATTAATGTTGTCAATCTTTGCTGGTAATCTGTGTTAAATTAATGTTGTCAATCTTTGCTGGTAATCTGTGTTAAATTAATGTTGTCAATCTTTGCTGGTAATCTGTGTTAAATTAATGTTGTCAATCTTTGCTGGTAATCTGTGTTAAATTAATGCGCTTACTCTTTCAGTAGTGTTCTCCGTAGCACACAAGTGACTCCGGGACATATATAGAACACTCCTTAGTAGCATTTTACTGAAAGCTTTGAAGTATAAACGGGTCTTGTTTTTTCCCAATCCATTACCGGCACGCTCCAGTCGACCCAGCTGTTATTGAGCACATGGATTACTGACTTGGAAGGCAAGTCAGGGAGGAAGGGTACTGGCCATCACATCTCATTAACAAGCGGTGGCCTCGTGGCATTGTCTGCTATGGCGCGGTCTACTAAAGGAGCGGTTGTACTAGAAACGATCCTGGCCCGGATTCTTTCCTATCCGTCCGTTAACTCGAACCTCGGCACGATGTAATCTCAATCTGACAAGCCAGCTCACAGTCGACTAAGCTACACGCTCCGATCTTAATGACTACGATGATAATAAAGATATTGATGATATTAATGATGATACTGATGATGAATAAGAAAACAAAATACAAATTGTGCCCTACCTTCCCATCATCTGCATAGTGGCTTGGGTGATGTCATAAGTTGGAAGTATGATGTCATGCGTATTGGCAGAGCCACACCATGACATTATAGGAATGGGCTTATCTTTAAGAGCTTTGTTTTCCAACGGCCAGTCTCCCAGGTTCATGAAAAACTCAAAATCGGGTAGGAACATCTGAGGATAGATATGTAAATTTAGTGCCACTGGCGTCGTGGATTGAATCTTGCTTTATCTTTCAGGTCGTTCATCATAACAAGAACGGTTCGCCTTAACTTTAACTTAACTTAGTATAGCGTCTTTATACTGGCTTAGAAAACTCTGCATATTATGGCTTGGCTTTGTTCGTTCTCAATCTCCATCTACCAAACCCTAGAAAGGGCTTTTAAGTAGCAGAATGTAGTCCAGAGAACGGAATGCGTTGTGTCGTAGTTTACAGCTTGACTGCGATATTTGCACCTTTCGGTCCAACACACCCGACTTCAGCAAGCATTTTTTAGTACCGGGTTAGCATTCCTTCTTAGATCCCTTCTCCTTAGCCAGTCTGACCTGCTGCAGCCTGTTATCCAGAATCAAAGCGTGGAGGTGTAGAATGGTCTTGGCAGCTCTGTTTCGCTGGCCCTGACGCTAGCAGTCAGCTATGGGTCGCTGACCATTGCAGCTCATGGGCTACTCAGCATCTTGATCTCTCTGCAGATTATGTAAACAACCAGTTGACGTTGTCTTGTAATTTATAGCGATGCTGCTATATCTGCGCCTCTTGTTCCGGCACATCCAATTTGTAGCGCGTAGCTGAATAGTGTCGATGCCTGCATGATGACAAGAAAGGCAGCGGATCTAATCCCAGGTAAGGCATATGTTGTTTTTTTTTGTTTTTTTTGTTGGTGGTGATATAAACAAAAACGGGGACGGCGTAGTGGTTAAGTGACACGTCTCATAACCAGGAGGTGCTGGGTTCGATCCCCATCACAGCACCGGCCGTTACCCCGGGGAAGCAAACCCTTAGAAAATGCAGGAGGAAGCAGGCCCTTACATAAAATGCTTGCTGAAGTCGGATGCACTAGGCCGACAGGCGCAAAATAAAAACCATAGTGCAACCCACACCGCCTTGGGGATTAGAAAAATAAGGCGAACACAAAAAAACAAACAAAAATAGAAACAAAAATAGAAAGCACACGACGCGGCGACAGCAGTGGTGAAGTCGTCTGTAATCCTCCGCCTGAAAACCCCTCGACTACCCCAGCAGTGGGAATAAAGTCGTAGGGCGACATTGGGGAGACTGGTCTGGAACTGCATGAGCGTTTCAGACAACGCCAATGATATCCATAACCACACGAGTTCCTCAAGTGCTAGCCACCAGTGGTCCAATGCACTTAGCTAAAGCTGATGTTAATGTCACAGGCTAAGTTTCTTGCGTCTCTGATGATCGTCATCGATTCGCCTTTGAGATCAAACTGATCTCTCGCATTGGCTCTCTCCAGCCCCATGCCATTAATATCTCACATACGTTTTCTTAAATTATCATCTCCTACCGGCCTCTACCTACCTTATTCATCTACCTTCCTATTTTCCCTCTACCTACATCACAGTTTGGTCTTTTGTATGGCCACTACTGGCTTATCCGGCTGTTTCCCACTTCTTACGCCCTCCTGGCCACTTCATCTCACATTTGTCTGTCAAATGGGATCATGCACCTGACCTGAGAGAAGTGATGTGACAATGTCTCAATTAAGTACCCTATGTGCGCCTTATATACTGACATCCCCCATCGATGCATTCTTCTCGTCTTATGATTCGCTAGTTCATTGTTGTTGTTGTCCGTTGTTTCTGATGAAGTCTTTTTTGGCTTAGGTTTCGTTTGTGTTTTCGTCTGAGTGTGGCATCTGTCCATGCCTATTTTTTCTTTGTTTTCTTGCATCATTGTAATAGTGCCACATCTATTCCTGTATTTTCAACATTGCGTCGTGGTATAGAACATACGAAGGTGTTTGGTGGGAAAGGGTGTCTCTGCAGAAGCGAGGTACCGGTAATTTAAAATGACGCTGTAAACACATGTGTCTTAAACATAAGAATGGGTAAAGGGTTGCACAGATCCCTCTATACTAGAAGTCGTCCTAACACTTGACAATGCAATCATCTTGATGTCCCCACACACCTCTGCAAAAACTATATTATACAAAGAATATAAGAGCGGATACATTGTTTTATAATGGTGACTACGAAAGGAGAAGAAGAAGATGATAGTGGTAATGAAGAAAAATATGAAGGTGGTGATTTAGAACAAGAAAAACGAAAAAGAAGGCGTCACTCGATCTATCTAAATAAGAAACCACCCATTTTAGTTAGTTTTCTAGGTAAGGCTATGGTCAATGTGATTTAGACTGAAGCCTACAGGTCGCTTTGCCACTGCTGTTGCCACGTCGTATGCTGCCTATATTAGTTTATTTCACCCGCAACAGAAAAACAATATATGCCTTACCTGGGATTGGAACTACTGCCTTTCTTGTCAGCAGGCAGGCATCGAGACCATTGGCCATGCGCTTTATTTAATCAATAGTATTGTTGTTGTTGTTGTTGTTGTTCAATGCCCAAAATGAGTAAGTTTAGTCTTTCGTACGCCCTGAGAAGGACGTTGATTGGCAGGTTGTAGTAGTTTACATCACATACCGAGTATGCTGATGAAGGTGGACCGAGATCTTCTAGGCGGTTGTGCTATGCTTGGTTTTATCTGCGTAGCGCTCACTACTACGGGGATTACATCGAACCACATACATCTCGTCAGTCTGGCTGTCTTGAAAACAGCCTGTTTCCAGGGAACATTACATTGAAGAGAGATTGTGGTCTTGGCCAGTGCATTGTGCCTGACCCTGACGCGACTTCCTGGTCAGTATGTTTTGCCTTGTAATAGTTCCAACTGGAGCATGATGGGAGTTAAGGGCAGGGGCGATGGGGCCGGCGACTCTGGGAACAAAGGTTGCCTGAATGTGTGCCAAGGTCAATCCCCGTCTCGATATTAAGTCGACAAAGGAAACGAGGGGTTAGGGGAAAAATGTGTCTGGTACAGGTAGGGGTTAGAAGCCGACTATTCTGGCGTTCCGATTTAGGCAGTAAGGGTTGGTGACAGTCAGAGTCCGCTACGTTCTGCTGCGACATTTAGAGTGACAGAAATTCTGAGTGATTCGTTCAATAACAACTAGTTGGATGTAGATCCAAACTTGGGTGATGGCTAAGTCAGACAACCAACAGAAGCTTTTCGGTACAGCTATGAAGTTGCTTCAGACTATATAATACTTGGTGATGGTGAACTGAGTAGGCTAGCCTGGAAAGAGATAGAATGAGAGACTAGCTAGCAAGGTGACTAGAGAAGCGATTGATATGCTGCTAATAGCTAGCAGGCTGATTACAAGTTTGTGAGAGAGAGAGATTGAGTTACATGGTGACTCAACCAGTATACGCCTTAGAGTCTTGGCCAGTCGCTCTATAAGTGTGCGTGATGGACACGCTGCGACTAAAAGAGATCTGAATATGTGTGGTGCGTTCAGGATACCGAGTGAACGATGTGTGTTCTGGAGTATATGAATGCACAGATCGACAGAGTGTGTGACCATAAGTGAATACGTGATTCCGACTAGAAGGACGTGATCGAAGTATTTGTGAATGTATAGATCACCTGTATTAAGGAATCTGAGTGTGTGTGTGTGGGTGCACAGAGCGGCAGAGTACAGAATACAATCATGAAAACGAGTTTGTGAGAGTGTGTTGAGTGTGCAGATAAAGAGAGGAGAGTGTAGCGGCTAGAACTGGATAATATTCATGTTGGGGAAATATTCAAAAGCTTGTGCTTAGAACCTCCGCTGTAGTTAATATTTATATTAATATATATATATATATATATATATATATATATATATATATGTGTGTGTGTGTGTGTTAATATATATATATATATATATATATATATATATATATATATATATATATATATATATATATATATATACATAATATATGATCATTTAGTTCGGGTGTATTTTATTCTTTATGCTAATATTGTATATGTTGTTCTTTATGCTAATATTGTATATGTTGTTCTTTATGCTAATATTGTATATGTTGTTCTTTATGCTAATATTGTATATGTTGTTCTTTATGCTAATATTGTTGTAGATTGTAAGTGTTTTTATTAAATATACACCATTTGACATGGGGAGTGTTTACTGTGTTACCTACTGTGTGTAATCCTGTCGTGGTGTGGATATATGTTAGAACATTCTAGATAAATTACTCAGTGGACCCTGGACTCTGCCACAGTCTGACTGGAGTAGCGTCTCAGTTCCCCGATTAATAGTATTACATTGTATGTAGGGAGACAAGACCACAGTTTTGGTCATGTAAAAAAAAAACTTGCTTGTCGTTCTCCTTGAAATAAGCTATGCTACAGCAAGATCGGGTTCGGCACACTAACCTTTTTACTAGTCCGTCTACTGAGAAGACTCGAGTTGTACTACAGCCAGGGGTACCCAGAGCCACCTTCTTAAATTCACCTTATGATAAAAGAATAGCCACTGTAACCTGCTACCACAGAAACGTTGCCAAAAGGGACGAACTGAGAACGTGTAGTTTCCAACTACAAGTAACACTAAAATGTTGACATTCTGTAACTCTTATTAATATTTATGAGGCGTTCATTTGCAAATAAAATGTGGCGACTTTCAAATATAACTACTTGCAACAAGCTCCGGCTATGTATTGGCTCATGGATGTTAGAGATGGCAAATTCAAATTAGTAAGGCAGGAAACTGGTCAACCAACTTGACAAAAACCTCTTACACATAAGTCTCAAACTCTCCTTCTTCTTCTTATTTTCGCTTATCCTGTTTATCGCGTCAGGTATTTCCGTAAGCCACTATTTTTCTTGGTCGACCATTGGCCTTTAATCCGTTGTATCCAATGTTAAGACATCAGGTACAGAACACAAGACTCAAGTTCAAACATAGCTTTCTAAAATCAACAAAGTCGATACAGACAAGCCCTCGAGAGATGGCCTGAATCGATGCAGGACCCGGAGGTGAAACTTCGGGAGGAACCTGCCCTGGATATCATCAATTATACACAACATGGAAGTCACTAAACAGACCCAGAATAGTGTATCATAGTGCAAGAACAACAAGTAGAGGATACACAGATGATGACACACGTGACTGTGGCGCAATACAGGACCTGCTCCAACCTCTAGAAATCATGCAATAGGTGTCAGATCCTGGAGGCAAATGACAGGACAATCCATGTCGCTGAATACTTGATGAATAGTGTATAACGGTGGTTGGACACGGAAAGTATCTGAATAGCATTGCTGATGTGTGATGGTAGTCGTATTACTTTGTCAAATCATTTTAGTTGCTGTCTTTTGATATAGTCTACTACTGTTATTCCCACTATTATCCCGCTGTCATCGTTTCTGATACTGTCTTTCCTTGTTATTCCCAAAATTTTCGCAAGCATTTATGTTCTACTGTTACAATTGGTCGTTTTCCAGTTGATGTTTGTGTCCAATCTTGATATTCGTAGCATGGTTTCGGGGCGAAAATCCGGGATGTGTAAAGCTCTTTTGGTAGTTATTGTTCCGTGCTTGCAATTAAGTACTGCTGTTAATACACTCAATCACTATCATCACCAATGCCATTGACTGCAAACTGTACTGTTAATAAATAGTTTGAGCAGACGGTGAAATGTCCTAAATAAATCTAATCTTACCTTGCGGGCCAATGAGAGGAGGACTGCGTCTACAAACATTCTAAATCCAACATGTTCTCCGTAACACTTTCTGTAAATCTGATGGAAGTGATTGAAATGGAGAACATTTACCATGAATTCATAGTGAAAAAAATAACAAATACATAAAACAACAGGATGGGAAGGGGGGGGGGGGGGTGGACTTAAAAGAAAGACGAAACATTGCAGGATAGACAGAAAGAGTAAACAATATATTTTTCTTCGTTTATAGGACTGGTACCTTACTTTTCTGCGATTAACTGATATATATAGAAACAGTGTGTCGCTTTTCTAGCATCCAACATCTGGTCCCAACTTCACTGAAAGTGACATCATCATGTAGAATGTCCTATATAGAACGTCGCTCCCATCACAGTCTGTCTGAAAGAAACTCCTTCCCTTATAGAACGTCGCTCCCATCACAGTCTGTCTGAAAGAAACTCCTTCCCTTGCCAAAACTCCAGCCTCCGCCACAGTCATACCAGATATTCCTGGATATCGTTGTGCCATCGTCTTCTTGGTCTACCCCTTCCTCTTTTGCCAGGCACCATACCTTCCATCCCCGTTCTCTAAAGACCGTTGTGTCTTTTGATGTGACCAAAATATGTACATTTCCTGGCCATAATGGAATTGATAAACCAGTTCTCCTTTATGCTCAACTCTTGTGGGATGTCTACATTTGTCTTTTTCTCTGTCTAGGGTATTCTGATGATCTTTCTGTAACATTTTGACTCGAAGGATTCGATTCTTTGTCTAGAAGATTTGATAATCGTCCATGATTCGCAGCCATAAAGCTGCCACAGATAAACACAGGCTCTTAAGACTTTTACTTTCGTCGTTTTGTTGGTGCTCTGCCATAATTTCTTCAAGCTGGTCAGTCTCTGCATTGCCATGGCTAGTCTTCTTCTGATTTTTTTCGAGCTGTCCTCATTCTTGTCAATTCTGGAGTCCAGATATTCAAAATGCGTGACCTGATCTATTTCCTCACCATCTACTGTAAATGTATGCTGACATTGTGTTTTGTTGGTGGTCATTATCTTTGTTTTGTTTATGTCTAAAAACAGGTTTTGAGCTTTGCTGTGTCCATTTGAAGTTCAAATTAGCTTCTCTAGCCCTTCTGTACTTCTTGATAGTATCACTGTGTCTTCTGCGTACCGTAACTCTGGAATCTCGTACCTGCCAATCGTAAATGCATAAAAACTGCAAATGTTCTCCATTGTAATCCCTTTTAGCTTTTACTCTTAAAGCGATGGAGGGAAACGGTGGCAATCTAATCCAACAAGTTTTAATTGGCGGACCATAATCTCAAGTGAGGTAAGACCAGAATGCCTGCATCCTTTGTTACTTCCAGTCATCTCGACTGATAGTCTTTCCACTATTTCAAGGTAGCTCAGAACGAGAGAGTGAGTTTGTCGACAGGCGCAGTTCTCCCCTAAAATCCAAATACAGTGCAAGTTACATCATAAAGACAAACATCGTCTGATCATGTCGCATCTTCACTTGCGAAGGGCCACTAACTATTAGAAGTATGAATATTTGACCCTGACTGAATATGCGCTTTTCTCCATTCAACACGAGCCATGGTTTCGGGCCTATCGACAGATATTTGGGACGCAAATAGCTCTGCATAATTTTGATGATCATCGGATATGAGAAATTGGCGGATTGAAAAGGAAGTTAGGGGTTGTTGTTGAAGGAATGCCCACAATGGATATATTTACCGTTTTTGAGCGCCCTAAAAAAATATTTAGTGGCAGTTAGTTGTAGCTTTCCTGACATCCCAAGCGTGCTGAAGAAGGTGGACTCTGGTCCTCCAGGCGATTTATGCTATGCTTGGCTTCACCTGTGTGTCGCTCACCACTACGGGATCACGTCGATCCCTCATCTAGTTAGCCAGGCTGCCGTGAAAACAGCCAGTTTTCAGGAAGACATAAGGAGAAGCCAAGGTGCGTATCTTGTCCAGAATATGTTACATGAGCCTGACTAACATGGCTGGTCAGTATGTTATGCCTGACCAGATGTTAGTGTTCCGTCCCAAAGTTTGAGATTAGAGATTTTCGGTTGAGGGTGGTATAGATTTCCGGGTGCAAGAGATAGAAGGGATGAGCTGGTTTTGAGTGAAACGGACGAAATCGACAGCAAGGTGAAGAAGTTGAAGGCGAAGAAATGTGCGAGTTGAACGGGGAAGAGAGAGCGGGTGGCAGTGGTGTTGAAGAGGAATTGTGGAGGAATTAGTCGGCTGGGTGCAAAGTAAGAGTTCGCTGATTAGGGAGGGGGAAGCTAACCAAAAAGATGGATGGGTTAAATGGAAAGAGATGTTCGGATTTAATGACGGGTGAGAGAGCAATGGGGATATAACGAGGGCAAGATAATATAAAAAACGTACAATCTGACAAAAGTATATCCCGAGTCATCCCGGGTATACCAGCTAATATTTGCTTAAACAAATAGATGTCTTTGTCTTAGGGAGAGAATACTAACGTTTGGCTAGACAAAACGGTACTTGCGTCTCAATTCACCCGAACAAAATAAAAAGAATATCTATTGCACCGAATTTGAGGTAGTGACGTTATAGAATAGTCGACTTTTTAACTGCTGTGTTTCTCACATACTCTGCGAAAATAGGCAAGAATTTCTCCTTACTCTCCTACCACCGACCGTCTCAGCAATGAATTTCTTGAGTCTCTCTATGTTGGTCCATGATAATGGGAGCAGCATGGCATTTTCCACAATATCATGCGATGTAATATCTAACCCTATTCATAACCCTAACTCTAAACCGAACCATAAACCTTAACCTAACCCTAACCCCAAACTTAGCCCTAACCCTAAACCTAAACCTAACCATAAACCAAACGATTTCCCTAATCCTAACCCTAAACTTAACCCTAAACCTAAAACTAATCATTACCCTAAACCTAGCCCTATCCCCAAACTTAGCCCTAACCTTAAACCTAACCCTAACCCTAAAGTTAACCCTTTCCCTAAACTTAACCCTAAACCTAGCTCTAATCGTAAATCTAATCATTATCCTAACCCTAAACCTAACTATAACTCTAACCCTTTCGTAAAAGTGAATATAACTATATTTTCTACACTTCTAACTTTATCTAAGTCCTTAGATGACAATGATGGCGCCGAAACTGGCTGCGAGTCTACATTTCTCTACTGTTTTGGATCATTATGGATGCCGCCAGACCACGGATTTGCCTGGAATTCACACTAGTTGACGACTTACACTTGTGTTCACGGAAACGTGGTTTTGTTTTTCGTCTGGACTTGTTATTTCGTTCTTTTTTTGTGATATCTTCCATCCGTTTATCGTGGTCTGGACGCCGGCTAAATGGCACTACGCTTATACCTGTGTCGTATTTCACGGGTTAGTTCTGCCGGTTCACCTTCACGAATTTGGCGTGTGGGAATTTTAGATGCTACTATGATGAGCTGAATACAGCTGGGGAGAGATGCCAGACTCACTCACACGCTGAGTGTTGTCCATACGACCTCTTGTGGTTATCGAAAAGGCACGACAAACTGCGTTAGATACCATCCCACCTTTCTACCCTGCGGGTTACATGTTTACGGAAAGGCTTCGGTGGTAACCCTGAGACAAAATCTGCATCCTATGCTATCTCCAGTCGTCTCGATGACTGTCTTGCCACTGGCAAAAGGTAGCTTTGGCTCTGTGAGCGAGGTTGACAAACGGCGCAGTTTCTTCCTCACTTCAATCCAAATCACCGCGCAAGTCACCCATTTCAGCGGACACAGCAAGAGATACGACTGCCCACACGGCTGAACAAAGAGAGTGGTCTTCATCACTTGCGATGGACAACTATTAGTTATTTAAAATAAATTTGTACCGACCTGTCCTCCGCTTAACCCGAAATGGAATGTCCCGTCTCAGTCATAAACTGTCAGATACTTTCTATGTTCACCCATCTGTTTGGGGTGAATTTAGACACAAGTACCGACAAAACATACTGATCAGAAATGTTAGCCAGTGTCAGATAAAATATACTAACCGAGACTCCAACCTCACTTCCTCTGAGTTCCCCCTGGAAACATGATGTTTTATGACGGACTGATTAACAGGGTAGGAATCGACGTGGTCCCCGTACTAGTGAGTGACACACAGATGAAGCCAGGCATAACACAACTACCTGGAGGACCCAGATCCACATTTATCAGCGCGCTCGGGATATGAGGAAATCTACTACAACCTACTACCTAACTCTGTTTTCATGCACACAAAAGAGTTAACACACTCATTATGGATATTCAAAAGCAGAAAGAAAGAACAACACAAATAGTTTCATTATTGTGTCTATATCGCTAGTTTAACTCTCTGATGACAAACGATGGGGACTGTGTAAGGGAAATAAATAACAAACGATGGGGACTGTGTAAGGGAAATAAATAACAAACGATGGGGACTTTGAAAGGGAAATAAATAACAAACGATGGGGACTTTGTAAGGGAAATAAATAACAAACGATGGCCACTGTGTAAGGGAAATAAAACGAAGATTGTCCATAACGATGCAGAAACTGAATAGTATGCAAAATATGTGGCACAATACTAGTAATGAATTAAAATTGAAGATTCTCAGATACCCGGTGAAAATGTACGGATGCGAGGCATGGGCCATCACACATATATTAAGAAAGAGGATCGGGGATTTCGAGACAAAATGCTACAGAAGAATCCTTAAAATAGTTTGGGTAAAGAAAATAACAAATAAAGTCATCCTGCAAGATCTGAGTGGCTAAGAGAACAGGCTTATAAGCCACGTTATGTCTCGCAAACTGTGAGGTTTTTCGGCCAAATCAAGCGCCATGCCGGATGGAGGAAAAGGCAGTTCTGTAGGGCATTGTTCCAGGAAAGCGAGACAGAGGCCGAACAAGGCGTAGATGGACAGGGCATCAAGGACACCCTGAACATGAAGCAGACGAGTAGATTGACTGCTGATTGAGATTCCTATCTAATGGCCGAGATGAGAGCGACGTTCTGTCAAGTACATGCTACATGATGATTGTCACTAGTACTACATTTGTCTCTCTTTCAAAAAACATGCACAAAGCTCATGTGGTATGCAGTTAGTTAGTTAGTTAATCGTCGGATCATCTTCATCGCACTCGGGACAAGTCCATACGCCCTCAGATCTCATCCTCAGTATGTCTGCCAGCACGTGATGACTGATCGTTCCGGTCCTGTTAATTAGACATCTTTGGATCCCCTTGTGGTGTTTCTTCCTCGCCGCCCCTTGTTTCACACACCCAATTCAACCAGTCGCGCCAAGGACGTAGAGTCTGGATAAACTCTCGAATCTTCCTTCCAGCCAATCGCCCTAACGGCGTTTAGGATACCTGCTAGGTCCATTGATCTCTCGCCCTCCACTATAGCTGTACTCGCCCACCTATCGGCTCTCTCGTTCCTTTCGACACCTGCATGTCCCGGAACGAGTATGAAGGTGACTCTCTGCAAACCTTGATGTTGATGATGATGGTGATGTTGATGTTGTTGATGATGTTTATGATGTTGATGATAAAAGTGTTGATGATGTTGTTGATGATGTTGATGATTATGTTAAAGAAACGTTACACAGACATGAGCTAAACATTACAACGGCCACACATATGACCCACGAAATAAGATTGAATCTCCCCATGACGCTTAACGACACTGGTGTACAGATGAGATGAGGGTATTACCTGGTTGTTTATGATCTTATAATGGCAGATGCTCCTACGCAATTTCTCATTAAACCTCTGCACAGCTTCCTTTGCGACAAACGTCATGTCAATGGCAGGGAAGGGTTCAAGGTCACGCTCCATTTGTGGAAAACTTGCTGAGCAACCAATTGATTTCGCCCATCCTTCAGACGACTGCTGGGGGCAATTGCAATTCTCATGGTAAATTGAGCCTGGAGACATTCAAGATTTGTATACAGAGCAAAATAATTATGGAAAGATCTAGATACGTACACGTGGATAGAGTAATTGTTACAGGACAGACAAACATGCAAACAGACAGATGAATGGATTAATGAATGGATAGATGGATTGATAAACGGTTGGAATAATGGATGGGCGAATGCACATATTAACATGAAAAAAAACCAAGCTGTTCACGCTTGACTGACCACACTGAGTATATTTAATGTTTTGTGAGCCCTGAAAAGGACGTTAAGTGGCGGTGTGTTGCAGCTTTTCTCACATCCCGAGCGTGATGATGAAGGTGGACTGGGGTCTATCAGGCGGTTGTGCTGTGATTGGTTCATCTGCGTGGCGCTCACTACTACGAGGATCGCGTTGATCCTTCACCTTGTTAGCCAGCGTGCCATGAAAACAGGCCGTTTCCAGTGAGGACTACGGGGAAGTCGAGATGAGGATCTTGACCAGTATATTTCGCCTGACATGTTTGGTCAATATGTCTTGCCTGACCTGGAGTTAGTCTCCCTCCCCCCGTTTGGCGTGAAATGGGATCAACGCCTAAATCAAAGAGTCAGTCATGCTTGGAGGTGAGACAGTGAAAGAGATGGACACCTTCTTCAAATATGTGGACAAAACCATTGTTACATATAAGATCGTGTTACGAACGTAGAAATGCGACAGTTGAAAACGCTATTGGCCCTTTTGAAGATCGGTTCACAACAATCAAAAGGCGAAAGATGGCCTGGTGCGGGCCCACGAAATTACCAACTCGATACTCTTTGGTTCCGTACCGGGACAGAGAGGGCGAGGACGTCCAAAGAAGAGGTGGGTGGACAACATCACTGAGTGGTCAAGCCTTCGTCCCGGTGAGATACGACAGGCGACAGCAGACAGAGAGGGCGAGGACGTCCAAAGAAGAGGTGGGTGGACAACATCACTGAGTGGTCAAGTCTTCGTCCCGGTGAGATACGACAGGCGGCGGCAGAAAGAGAGGGCGAGGACGTCCACAGAACAGGTGGGTGGACAACATCACTGAGTGGTCAAGTCTTCGTCCCGGTGAGATACGACAGGCGGCGGCAGAAAGAGAGGGCGAGGACGTCCACAGAACAGGTGGGTGGACAACATCACTGAGTGGTCAAGCCTTCGTCCCGGTGAGATACGACAGGCGGCGGCAGACAGAGAGGGCAAGGACGTCCAAAGAAGAGGTGGGTGGACAACATCACTGAGTGGTCAAGCCTTCGTCCCGGTGAGATACGACAGGCGGCGGCAGACAGAGAATAATGACGTTGGATTTTGGGAGTGTCTTCAAATGTGCTTTAACGACCTGATGGGTTACGGGATAAACTGAACTGAACTGAACCATTGGTACTTCAATGGGCGCAGAGACAGATGTAAGGGTTCGCATTGGAACGGCAAAGACAACATCTCTGTTCCTCAAACGTTCCTGTATGAAAATCCAGGGAAATGAAGACTAGTGCCAAGTTAAGATTGTTTCATTCCAATGTCAAGCCACTACTCCTGCTCGAATCAGAAACATGGAGAACGACAAAGGCAACACAGAGGAATATCCAGTTGTTTGTCAATAAATGTCTAGAGAATAACTTTGGTAAGACCTAGTGAGGAATGAAGACCAATAGGAAAGGAGGCATCAACAACCAGTGGGGCGACAGATCAAACGTACGAAAAAGGGTTGGGTAGGACACACGCTCTGGAAATCACTATCAAACGTGGCCAGACAGGCACTGAGAAGGAGTTCACAGTCGAAGCGAACAGAGGTAGACCAAGAAACACTCGGCTGTTAAAATGAACTTCTGTCCCTGGACCTCCACTGGAGAGAGACAGAAAAGGCAGCGTAAGACAAAACTTATTGAAGGGAATTTTTAATGACCTATGCTTTGACAGGAGCAATATAGATAATATGGGTGACACCAGCCCCACTTAACATACATGTCAATAATATCAAACATAAGCAAGCCGAAGAGTTCAAATATCTTGAAAGTATCTTTTTCAGACCATGATAGAATAATTGAAACGGGATGCCAGAAAGTCTCTGATGTGACTTAATCGTCACCACTGTTTAGCCACCAAAGCACCAGCTTGGCAACATGACGTCTTTATACAGGTTTAGAAGATTCTGCAGAGTCTGTATACAACCAGTTTCATTTTACATTTTCTTGCTCTGAAAGCTATGCGCGTCCAATCTATTCTTAAATGCATTAATGGCCCATGCCTCCACTATTTCTTATGGCAATGTATTCCAAGCATTCACCACTCGGTGACTAAACAAATATTTCCTAGTGTCGAATCGGGACCTTTGTTTAACTAATTTGTAGACGTGTCCGCTTGTTCTTGTGAACAGCTATTCATTGAAAAAAAACATATAGTGTAATTTGTCCTTTTCCTTATAACCCTTATAAACATCTTATAAACATTTTATGAACCTCGAATTCTTCTATTTTCAAGACATTGTAGGTCGGTTTTTTTAAAATTCTTCCCCTATAATCCTAGTTCTGGAATCCCACTATTACCTTTGTCGATTTTCTTTGTATCAATTCCAGCATATTTATATCCTTTCTACGAAAAGGATTCCACTAACTTTGTCCATCCCTTTTAGAAATCGGTGTTATCAATTTAGCGCATATCAATATTAAAACCCGGAAATGTATCAAGGAGGAACAACTTTTACCTGCCGGCTAATGTACCTGTTGGCTGTCTCGGACCACCAGTTGTCAAATGACCAAGCGTTCAGAAAGAAAAACAAAACAACACGATTTCTTCTTAAGTGGAATTTAACCTTTTTTCATCAGCGTGAGCTGTTTTTTCCACAAAAGGCGCAGCTTTTTTTGGTTCTATGATGGCACACGAGGCATTAAATAGCAGTTCTCATCAAGATCTAAACTCTTGGGCATCATTAAAAGCAACAAATCATGAGGATGAAGTGTTTGGTTGAGACTTTGGCAGGTATCCACTGAGGTGAGACGATCAGTTCCCATCTTCGTCGTAATTCAGGTACTCATTCATAGCAAGGTATGATGGAGCTTGCCTCAACTAGACGAGACCATTACCCTTAGATACAAGCACTCTAACCACAAATGAAATCAAGTAGTTCGCCTAGACAACCAGGGTCTGTTGCGCTGACCGGTCACGCCCATGGTTGATGGCCTAGTTTCAGGCAGCATGCAAGGCAACTGAAGTAGAGGGCGATCTGTCTCAGTCAAGTGATATGCAGGTGTCTTCAGGGGCGATTCCATTATTAGCGTCATTTTATTCGACATCTGATTTCCAGGGACAGGTGCAGAAGCTGTCACGACGGGAGTCCTGGGAGAGTTGGGAAACATGGCCGAAGAAAGAGAGGTGACGCCGATGAAACTTTGAGGAAATGCGCTAATGCTGTGTCAGTTGTGAGACTTCGATGTTAGTGACTAGATCTTGCTAGCGAACTCCAAGGATACGACGTTGGTTTAGCATGTAGAAGATCTCGAACCGCTACCAATATTTCTGTAAGACAGTCCAGTGTCGGAGCTGTGCAAGAGAATTGGAAAATTACAGAATCTATATAGGTGCAGCTTAGTTTTCAAAGAAAGTCTTTGCTGGGACCAGACTCTGTGCAGTATTAATGGACGATTCCTCATGGCCGATCATCCGATAGATTTCCAGACTACTGTGTGCACCAGATGTCAGTCTGCTGCCCAGGTAGATGAAGTCTTCTGCGGGATTGACGTGATTGCCATTGATCGTGATTCCCACCGGCAGCTTCCCAGACTATGAATCTTGGTCTTCGTCCAGGAAATGTGTATTCCCAAATGTGAATCTGTCTTTTCTAAGTGCTCCAATTGGCATATAAAAGGTCTGAGAGTTTACACTTGATATGATGCCATCGTCTGAATAATCGAAGCTGGTCAAACGCAAGGGTCCGACAAAAACTCGTGGGTTCTCCGTTTCCATTTGTGGAAGAATCCAATCCATAGCACGGCAGAACAGCGATGGTGCAATGACACTTCCCTGGCGGACGCTAGACGTTGTTGAGATTGTGTCAGGTAGATCTTGGGCGAGGTGAACTCTTGCGCTGGTGATGCAGTGGAGCTCCTCTGATCCTCTATTAATCATATCAATTTATTGGAGACCCCTACACATGTCAAGGTCTTTCACAGAGCAGATTTATCCATAGAATTTAAAGTCTCCCTGAAGTCGACATAGGAGCCGAGGTAGCGAAGTGATTAGAGTACTGGTTTTCCAGTCTAGCGATTGGGGTTCGGTCTTCAGTTGGTGCGGGATTTTTCCCGATCGCAAAACGGCTCTCAAGGTCCACCTATCCTAAAATATTGGGTCCCATGATAGTCTGGGGAAGTAAAGGCGGCCGGCGGGATGTTGACCACATTATCCCTAATGTGCCGTTGGTCAAGGCAAAAAATTGGCCTAACATCATAGTCCCAATATACCATACAGGCGTGAAATTTAGATCTTTACTTTTTACTTCTCTGAAGTCATTATAAGCAACATAGATGCTGATTGGATTAATTCACGGTGTATTGCCACGAGGAGACTACGTGCAAGAATGGCGTCAATGTTGAAACAACAGGCAGTGAAACATGGAAAGAAATAGTTGTACAAGGCCAGAAACCTTACCGGGACCAGAGAGCAATGTAATAGAACTGTAACTACAGCATCCCAAACGACTTTTCACTAGAGGGCACAAACTAGTGGACAAAGTGTGTTGCCAGGCAAGGGGACAATGTCGACAAAATAAGATAACACATTTATCGTTCACAATCTTGTAAAAATGTTATTAATACGTAAAATTGCTGTTACTTAACGGCTGTGTCTAGTATTTTCAAGCGAACGAAAGAAGAAGAAACACATAGTCATTAAAGAACTTATCGGGATTTGAACCCGTGTCTTCAGATGGATATACCTCCATGGTAATCGTTCGATTACTCTCTTCTTGCATTTAATGCCTCAATTTAACACACACTGCTGAACAAAATAAATGTCCTTTCGAGCGTTGTAGCTTCACAGCACACATACGGACCAAATGTTGAAACGGCAAGTTACGCTGGTTGTAAGTGGACCGCACATAGCTAGAAAAAGTCTTGTACAACTGATATCATTGCAATGAAAGTCGACGCGGATCATTGATCTGTTTAGGCTTTGGCTTTTGAAATAATAATGGCTTGTCGTTTTTCGTGCGTCAACTCCGACTCCGAATTCTTTTTTTCTTTCTATTTCATGATTTTGTTGTAATGTATAGTGGTATGCTTGTTTGTATGTAATGTATGCATATTATGTCAGTGTATGTGTGAATATGTGAGTGGATGCGTGCATTGGGTATGCATGTGTGTTTCGGAGCGTTATGTACTGTATGTCAGACGAGCGGCTCCCAAAGAAGCTTCTCTACGGCGAGCTGAGAGAGGGATGGCGAGAGAGAGGGCGCCCAAAAAAAAAACGATTTAAAGACGGTCTGAAGGACTCACTGAAAAGTTGCCAGATAGACATCGACACCTGGGAATGTCTTGCGCAAGACAGATCTGACTGGAGAAGCGCAGTCAAATCAGGTGTAGCTACCAGCGAAGACGACCGTGTTGTGAAAGTCCAGAGCAGACGCGAGACCCGGAAATTCCGAGCAGCGGGAACACCATCACCTTCTACAGACCTCGTGTGCCCGCTGTGTAGCAGATGTTTTCGTGCCCGCATTGGCCTGTTCAGCCCCATGCGCACCCACACCCAACAGGGAAATTTGTGACAAAGGATGATGTCGGCGGTCTTCATCGATAACGATGGACAGCTATTATTATGTATTGTTCTTAATTATTGACTTTCTGCATTTTGCGCATACCGAGGTGCTTAATTTCTCGCTATTAAGAGCGAAGCCTTTGGATACTGATAGTTTATGTAGCTCATTGACCCCACTCAGCACGTTCTGTGCACTTTTGATCCACACACTTCGCTCAAACATACACTATTTCCCCGTCCTCTCAATGTCCTACTCCGCTCAAACATACACTATTTTCCCGTCCTCTCAATGTCCCACTTCGCTCAAACATACACTATTTCCCCGTCCTCTCAATGTCCTACTCCGCTCAAACATACACTATTTCCCCGTCCTCTCAATGTCCTACTGCGCTCAAACATACACTATTTCCCCGTCCTCTCAATGTCCTACTCCGCCCGTTGTGTGAACTAGTCCTTCTGGAATTTCCTAAGTAATGATTGGAAGGTTGGTCACCATGACTACCGATATTAAAGGTGTTTTAAATAGCCCTCGACATGAGGTCACTGCTTACGACTCCATTCCCATCGTTAAGTTGTTGTTCTGCATGCCCCAATCTGTACAGCCCCAATATGTACAGCCTCAATCTGTACAGCCTCAATCTGTGCAGCCTCAATCTGTACAGCCTCAATCTGTACAGCCTCAATCTGTACAGCCCCAACCCATACAGCCCCAATCTGTACAGCCTCAATCTGTGCAGCCTCAATCTGTACAGCCTCAATCTGTACAGCCTCAATCTGTACAGCCCCAACCCATACAGCCCCAATCTGTACAGCCTCAATCTGTACAGCCTCAACCCATTCAGCCCCAATCTGTACAGCCTCAATCTGTACAGCCTCAACCCATACAGCTCCAATCTGTACAGCCTCAATCTGTACAACCTCAATCTGTACAGCCCCAACCCATACAGCCCCAATCTGTACAGCCTCAATCTGTACAGCCCCAACCCATACAGCCTCAATCTGTACAGCCCCAACCCATACAGCCCCAATCTGTACAGCCTCAATCTGTACAGCCCCAACCCATACAGCCTCAATCCGTACAGCCCCAACCCATACAGCCTCAATCTGTACAACCCCAACCCGTACAGCCCCAATCTGTACAGACCCAATCCGTACAGCCCAAAACCGTACAGCCTCAGCAAGTACAGCCCCAACCCGAACAGCCCCAATCCGTACAACCCCATCCCGTACAGCCCCAACTCGTACAGACCCAACCCGTACAGCCCCAATCCGTAATACCCCATCCCGTACATCCCCAACCCGTACAGACCCAACCCGAACAGCCCCAATCCGTACAACCCCATCCCGTACAGCCCCAACCCGTACAGACCCAACCCGTACAGCCCCAATCCGTACAGCCTCAACCAATACAGCCCCAACCCGTACAGCCCCAATTCGAACAGCCCAAATCCGTACAGCAACAACGTTACCCCTTACATTAGCATATAAACTTCAACTAGATATCGCACTAGGAAACACCAATCCATCGGTATATATTGTGGCATCAGGTTGACAAAGATCTTCAGACTCAGAACGGGACATTGCAGACCCAAGGCCCACCTACACAGAATGGGTCATAGAGACACCAGAATGAACTAAAGATCGCAAGCAGACACCAGATGTAGGCCAAACAGGGGCAGTTTGGCCAGATTCCCGGAGAAGCAATCATGCTCGACATCCGTGGTGGACTGGTAAAGACCTGAAACGCAGTCTCCGTCGTGATCATCGCCGTGATAGAAGCCCATCATCAGTTGTTCAAGGAGGAAGGAAGAAAAAGACGCCATCTATATCCCAAATGTCAACATTCATCAGCTGGTCATGGTGGAGCCGCGTAGCGCTTAGGTAATGTTTTTTTCAGACCGCAATGGCTCCCTGGTCAACCCAGCCTTAAATTGGTACTGGTTCAGTTCGGGAAGTAAAAACGGCGAGGGAGAGGCGATGGCTACCACCCTCATATAGCCGATCCTTTGAAATAAATGTGAGATCGCTAACACCTCACACCCCTACGGCAGTAACGCCTTGGGTTATTTTACTTTTACGTGGCGAGAGAAGATTAATGTCTAGTCAGACAAAACATACTGATCAGACATGTCAGGGTCAGGTAATGTACACTGGCCAAGATCCTCACCTCACTTGCACGCAGCTTTCTGTTGAAACAAGCTATTGTCATGGCATCCTGGCCAACGTAGTGGGAGATCGACGTGATCCCCGTAGTAGTGAACGTCACGCAGATGTAAGAAAGCACAGCACAACTGCATGGAACGGCCCGGGTTCACCTTCATCAGCACGCTCCCTATGTGGGGAAAGCTACTGCAACACGCCCCTTAACGCACTTTTCAGGGCACACAAAAGAGTCCTCTTGCTCATTCTTGTGGGCATTCAATATCATCAGCCGGTTAATCTGAAGCTGTCTTTTTTTATGCTCCAGCACTATCTACGGGTGTCTATTAGTGTAAAATGTGAGTGCGCGCGAATCTGTGTGTACAAAGGTAATTGTTCAGAGAAAACTGAAATAATTTACCAACCAGCTCCTGGCAAAACGTATACTGAACCAATCATCAAGATCAATGGTGAAAAACTAAAGATTGTGAATAAATTCACATACCTCGGTAGTACACTCTCTCAGAATGTAGTCATCGACGATGAGATGAACGTTAGAATCGCCAAGGACAGCGCCACATTTGGCAGACTAAAATCAAACGTCTGGCGTAGAAATATCATTGGCCTCCAGACGAAGCAAATGATGTACAGAGCACTGGTCCCTGTACCTGTGTTGCTATATGCAAGTGAAACATGGACTGTATACAGGCATCACGCGAAAAAGCTGAATCATTTTAACACACTTTGTCTCAGGATGGTGATGAATATCAGGATCCCGGACACTGCTGTTCTTGAGAGAGATAGAATACCTAGCATTGATACCATCCTGATGCAATCACAGATTCGCTAGGGGCGGTGGGGGGGGGGGGGGGGAGCTAAACGATCAACATGATCTTATCTCTACGACAGCTACAAGAAAAGTCACGGGAGCAGAATAAGCCTTTTTATGTGGCTTTCCTGGAACTTACAAAAGCATTCGATTTAGTTAACAAGTCTGGACCTTTGAAAATCCTCTCAAAAATAAGCTGCTTTAACAAGCTGCGGCACCTTATAATGTCATTTCATGAGGATGTGAAAGAAACAGTCCATTTCGACGGTAATACATATCAGTCATTCTGTATTCAATGTTAAACAGGGCTGGATCCTATCCCCAACACTCTTCGGAATCGTCTTTGCGCTGCTACTGAAGCACGTATTTGGAAATGCAACAGAAGGGGTTTGCTTTCACACAAGATTAGATTGCCGTTTGTTTAATCTTGCGAAACTCAATGCTAAAACCAAGATCTTGGAAGTTACTGTCAGGGACTTGTTATTTCCTGATGACTCTGTAATTGCCATTCACAGTCTCCATGAAACTCCAAAGCTTGATAGATCGCTTCATCCAGGCGTGCAAAGATTTTGGCCATATCTGACCAAGATCCTATCCATACAAGTGTCGGCCCTAGAAATAGACTGTATTCATGTAGTCTGACTAAGAGATTAGGGACCACAGAAAGAAGGCAAACTCTGTGCATCGAGATTTACTCTTTTCTATAAGTATTCTGGTTTTTTTCGATGACACCTGCGGTTGTTTGCGAAAATTTGAATTTTATAATCTCACAGAAGATATGTGGACGTAAGTAGATACAATACTCATAGATAGTGGAGAGGACCAGAAAACAGGTTCATTGACATTCACAGTTTAAAACCCACGGGCGAATAGAGTATCCTACTGACTTATTTCAAGCTTCGCTGCAGGCCCAGCTTGTGTTGGCCGTAACGGTATAACAAATATTTACCATTTCGCCGACCCCTGAGTTTTCTTTGTTACTTTGACACAACGCGCACACATCATACACTTTAAAGCCATTGACGGCAAGAGATATTAATGGGAAAACCAGCAGCTATCAGCATGAAAAAAAAGAGCTTGCTAAAACCTTATGTGTCACGTCTTAACGCATATATATCACAGATGCACTGTAAACTACGAAAGTTCACCACGAAAAATGCATTTCAAATTCTTTGCATATAATATTTTTTTATTTTTTTTAATGTTTAAATATTAGTACATAGTGGCTGCGTGGCCCAGGGGTTAAACATCCGTTTCACAATCCAAACAAACCCGTTTCGAATCACACCCATGTCCAGTTTACTGACATGAGTTATTTTTCTCGGAGCGATCGCTTCTCCGTGTACGGAAAGAAATGGCAACCTGCCAAGAGACTGATAACAGCCAAATAGGTTGTCAGTTGTAGGAAGCGACGTTCTACAAAGGACATGCTACTTACTGTTATATTAGTACATATACCTGCCGAAGATGGATGTGTCGGGCTGAAAGGTGCAAATATCGCAGTCAAGCTTTAAACTAGCGACACAACGCATTCTGTTCTCCGGACTACATCCTGCTACTTACACAGCCCTGTTCATGGCTTTGTAGCCGGAGATTAAGAACGAACGCAGAAGTAGAAGAAGTACATATACATTTTCTTGGATTGTTTTTAAAGTGTTTTACAAATTTAATTGCAATAGAAAATTATAATCGATCTTTAAACTTTGAATTAAAGCTTTTTTTTTTTTGTTGGAAAATTCAAAGTTAATTTTATCTAACAGACTGGGAAGGAAGACTAACGTATTCTCAGTAAAAATATACTGATCGACATGTTAGTCAGATTCAGGCATGTTAGTCAGGTTCAGGCATGTTAGTCAGGGTCAGACATGTTAGTCAGGTTCAAGCAAAACATACTGGACAAGACCCTTACCTTGGCTTCCACGTAGCTCTTTCTGGAAACGGACTGTTTTCATGGCAGCCTGGCTAACAAGGTGAGGGATCGACGTGATCCCCGTAGCAGTAAGCGACACACAGATGAATCCAAACATAGGACAACCGCCTGTAGGATCCCGGCCCACCTTCATCAACACGCTCGGGATGTTACGACAACCCGCCACTTTTTAGAGCGCACAAAAATCGTAATCCTACTCATTGTGGGCATTCAGCAACAACCGCAACAACCTAACAGACTAAACTGTATCTTGATTTACCTATTTGAATTACGATATCCCACAGGCTGAGAACCCCTGTGTTAAACGTATTGTGTTGCGTGCAAAGGGAGTGGCCTCATAACTTTGAATGTGAGACTTTAAACGAGGCGCCTGAGATAATGAAACAGGAGTGTATGCAACCAGCAATCTACAGTAACTACAACTACCATTGACTTGACGTTATCGATCGTCTTCTAAAGTGACGTCTAAAAATGCTTGATTTTTTTCTTGAAACGTCTTGTTTCTAACGAATGGGGTAGGCAGTTACATGTCCGGCCTGCCTTTGATGTATCATGACTGGCATGTTTCAGTGTTATTATTCCTTGCTCTTTCAGGGTCTAATAACACAAGGGTGTATCATTGCCATGCCCGCTATAATTTCCCACTTGAGACTATTGTTGCTGTTGTTGTTGTTGCTGAATGCATACAATCAGTAAGTTTACTCTTTCATGCGTACTGAAAAGGGCGTTAGTGGCGAGTTGTAGTAGCTTACCTCACATCCCGAGCGTGCTGATGAAGGTGGACCACGATCCTCCAGGCAGCTGTGCAATGCTTGGCTTCATCTTCGATGCGCTCACTACTATGTGGATCACTTCGATCCACATCTCACCAGCCAGAATGCCTTGAAAACAGCCAGTTTCAAGGGGACGCAACTTGGAAGAGCGAATGGTCTTATTCAGTATGTTGTGCCTGACTGGACTACCGCCTCAGTTCGCCCCACTTGAGACTGAGTAACTATCAATCTGTCTGGAATGCAGTGATGCCTATAATGCTTCAGAAAACATGCCTAACGTTCTGGTAGAAAGGCGTTTTACTGAAAAGAATTAAAGTATAATAGCTCCCCAAACCATGCACTATTGCAATGGTTTTTTTTTAAATGCGAGAAAAATATTAACAAACGTAAACAAGCATGGCCTAGGAGTGAAACGTCTGTTTCACAATCCTAACGCACCTGGTTCGAATCACTCGGTGTCAAGTTTGGTAGAAACGAGATTTCTTCTCAGTGCGATCGCTCTTTCACGTACAGAAATTATTGGCAACCTACCGCACTGCACACTTGTCAAGAAACTTATAACAGCCAAATAGGTTGGCGGGTGTAAGAAGAGACGTTCTGTAAAGGACCTGCTACTTACAGTAAAGAATAATAATCGTTTGTCATGGAAGAGACATTCATTTTTAGAAATATTCAAAAATGTGTTAGAGAAACATAGAACAGGCAACGTGCAAGTAAAAATAACGCACAGAAAATCCCCAAAAAACGAAATCTTCACAAAATGGAGGAGTAAGAAGCAAGATTTTGGATTTAATTGGTCTGGAAGATTATAAAAACTTATGATAAACAAAACGTATATATTAAAAGTAGATGTGAGAAGAAAGTGGCGAAGAGAATAGGAATGGAAAAACATTTATTGAATTTGATGAGGAATATATTGGCATCCAAGCAAATAACCAGTACATTAAACATAAGGCATTCAGGTGTTATATATATTCAGCATTTGTGTACGATGCAGAAACATGCACTATGGACAAACAGTTGGAGAATAAAATAGAGGCCCTCGAAATGTTGTTATACAGAAGAATGTGTCGCATTTTGTGGAAGAGAAACAAAGAGTGGTGTCCTGAAGAGAGTAGACATGGATAAAGAACTTTTGACAGACATAAAATTTAGTCAAATATTTTGGTCGTATAAAAAGCCACAATACTTTGTTGAAAGCACTGGAGCAGGTCAGCAACTTTAAATATCTAGGAGTTGTAATAGACAGCATGGGAGGAATCAAAGAGGAGTTAACTGCACGAAGGGCAGCAGCAGGTAGACTATTCCATGCAATAAACAGAGGTTTCCTCAGCAGAAGAGAAATAAGCAAAGATGGAGAAAAACAAAGATGGATGTATACTGCTCGACCTATGTGCCTGTCATGACATATGGATGTGAGTCATGGGCAATGACTACAGCCCAAGAAAGGCAATTACAAACTTCAGAAATGAGGTACCTAAGAAAGGCGGTTCAGGTGACGAAAAGGGACAAGATCCGTAACCAGACAATGCGAAGCAGTCTTGAAGTTCAACCCCTGCAGACACGAGTGGAGCAGTCCCAACTTCAGTGGTTTGGCCATGTCTGTAGAATGGAAGAAGATCGGATACCAAAGCGGTCATGGGAGATAAAAAGTCAAGGACGCAGACCCCGAGGACGTCCCAAAGTACGTTGGGAAGACAACATACGACAGTCCCTAAGTGATAGAGGGATGGATTGGAAAGAGGCCAGGAAAAAGACGGCGGATAGAGCAGTGTGGCGTTCTCTTTGGCAAACCTCTACACCTCACGGTAGAAGAGGAGCGACTAAGTAAGTAAGAAAACAAAACCGGATATGATGGTTGAACGTCGGGGTACAGCGATATAACTTTGAGAGCAGCATCAAAAGATGGAGTAATGTCAGTCTGGTAAAGTGTACCGTCAAAACAAGAGACATAGGATATTGGAGGTCCATTGCAGCCAACCTTCGTTGCGGAGACGGCCCTTGAATTAAATTGAGTTAATATATTAATAAGAAATTCGCTTTAGCGGAAACTGCATTCCAAAAATGGTTAAGCGTTATATTGTACAATATTTGCCGTTGAATATCATATATCACAGATAGCTACAGAAACATGTGTGTAAGAGTCATCCCTAGCCTTGAGTTATTATTAGCTTGTTTGGCGTTGTATAATGTGGTTACGTGGCCAATTACAAAGTAGTATATTCAGCTTATATGACATTTTTGAAAGGTACATTGTAAAAGGGCTATCGCAGCTTAAATGAAAAGACGCTATTGACAGCTTACATGACGACATCGAAAGGTGCGTTGAAATGGAGTGATGGCGGTTATAAGTAGTGTACACGACGTCATGAAAAGGTGTGTAGAAGGCGTACAGACGTATCTATATTATTTTCTTCTAGCCTGGTCCCGGAGACCAAATATTAGATGTGTAACAATCCATCGCATTACCCTTATCACTTACTTTCCAAGATGCTGAGCAGCGCATGAGCTGCAGTGGTCAGCGACCCATAGCTGACTGCTAGCGTCAGGGCCAGCGAACCAGACCTGCCAAGACCCTTCTACATTTCCCCACGGTAATCCTGGATAATAGACTGCAACAGAGCAGACTGGCTAAGGAGAAGGTATCGAAGAGGGAATGTTAACCAGGTACTCAAAAAATGGTTGCTGAAGTCGGATGTGTTGGACCAAAAAGGTGCAAATATTGCAGTCAAGCTGTAAACTACGACACAACTTATTCCGTTCTATGGACTACATTCTGCTACTTAAGCCCTTTTCATGTCCTGGTCAAGATAGCAAAGACAACAGTTGCGCTAGCATGTTTGAATCCTATATCTTAGTTCTTAGTCGACCTATACGTCTACAGATGCACATGTGCAGATTCCAGATCTGATATGAGCCGGATATAGCCGGGAGAGGGATTTCCTGATCAGCGGGCTGAACCCTTGCAGCTTAATACTCTGGTGCGTTGGGCGGTTAACCGATGTGCGAGTTTATATTAATAGACTCAAACACTAGAGCAAAGAAGACCCACAGCCTCTTAGGCGACATTATTGCTCCTCTAAACAAACCACCTAACCATGGCCGTTGTTATACAATGTCACACAGTTAGTCGTCTTTTATGACATGCTTTCTGTGAGGCAGTTGTGCTATTCTTGTCATTGGCATACATAAAGACCCACGTAGACCACTCGGGGTGAATCCTATATGGAAAGATAAATGGCTCTTCCTCGCCATAAAGGTAAGACACATTCATTCGCTGGTTCTTTCAAAATTCATCCACGCTTGCGAAACATTGACTAATACAGCAGACGTCTAGAGAAGAATCCAGCCATAGAGATGATATGTTTTAGAAGACTCCTAAATGTTACATGCAAAGACGGTATCACAAATGATGAAGTACGATGAAGGATAGATAATACAAGTGGACTTTGCGAGGACCTCCACGCAGCTATCAAGAGGCGAAAGCTGACTTAGTATGTACACGTCTCGTGGTCCAAGCGTTTTGCAAATACAATACTACGGGCACAGTGCAAGGCAAGCGAGGACAGGGACGTCCGAGAAGACGATAGGAAGACATCAATGAATGGGCTAACCTACTACCCAAGGAGGCCCAAAAAGCAACCGCGGACAGAGAGGGATGGCATAGAATTGTGGATGTAGCAGCAGAGGTTCCCTAGCGATCCCAAGAGATCACGGTAGAAACTGAACTGATCTATGAATAGCTTTCTAGTCTCATACACTTAACCTCATCACTATCGAAGGGTTAGGGGTTTCGTGCAATTCGCTCATATGGTTTCCCTGTTCTACATTTCCCAGACTCTCTCCGTCGTTCTATTTCGTCATGACTCCTCTACTGTTATGTCTCTTGGTACTAACAAAATCTATCTAAAAGTCGGTTCTAAGTTCTTAACTCTCAAAACGTTCATCGTTTTCTGGAATATTAGTTGTTAGCGTTTCGTTTCAGCTTTCAGAACGTTAGGCATCTCACGGAATACCGCTTGTCGGCGTTTCGTCTCAGCTCTCGTGCCTACTAAGCTCTCAGATTCATTATTTGAATTGGTTCTTAGATCTGCTTCAGAGACCAATTCGGACATACCTTTCATGTCTACTCCAAAAATACATTTTGACTTCGCTTTCAGATCTACTCACCATATATATTTGGACTTCGCTTGAGTCATCCTTTTTCTGACATGTTATGAGAAGAGGCGGCTTGGACCACGTCGTGACAACGGGAAAGATAGCAGGAAAGAGAGACAGAGGAAGGCCGAGAGAGAAGATGCTGGACAACTTGAGAGAATGGCATGGGCGACAATCAACAACAGAGTTGGTCAACGACACACGTGATAGAAATGGATGGATGTCCATGATCGCCAACCGGCAGGGCACCTGTTGATGATATATTCCAACGGCACTTATTTCTGAAAGCTCTATAGTATGTCAGCCATTAGGGGTGAGGTATGCAATCTGTTAATGTCGGAAGCCAGGTATACTGAATTAATCTAACTCTTGAGGACGCTTCTTTGGCGGAGAGTACAGTGACTATTCTTACATGTTGATGCGTACTTAAGAAAGTGGAACAGGATCCTCCTAGCTGTGATGCAATTCAAGGCTTCAATGCAAGCTGAAAACAATAGGGGCCATCTATTCAATCTCCACGTAATACTCCTGGTAGACTGGCTCGTTTCTGAGCCATACAGAACGACCGATATATATCACATTCAAATCAAAAAGGAGTCTGATAAATAAGTTGATTAAGGATTCTATCAAAACACATAACACTCATAATCCTGGAAGATAGATTTGACAAATAGCCAATACAGCAAAACTTGAAACAAATACATGAAATAACACATACTCTAAACAACACAGATGTAGCATTGGCTCTTTTAACACTTATATAAGAAAAGAAAACAAACAAACAAAAACACGATTAGTGACTACATCTGGAAATGTGGAAGTAAAATGCAAAACTGCTAGGTAACGAATATTCACTTTATACTGAAAGAGGTGAACTCAAAGGTCAAAAACACTTATTGTCGAAGTAGAAATATACCCCAAAAAATGTTATTGTGCCGTTCCCCCATTGTTTGCGTCCGTCTTGAATGCTAGGATTGGATAATAAAGGACCGTTATTTCACTATCGTGCCTTGCGATCTGTACGAACAAGGTTTTGTAAGTATAATTTAATGCAGGATTACTGAAATTAATTTCGTAGACGCAGGCAGATTAAGAGATCAACGAATCTCGCATTAGTTGTGTATTTCTAATAGTCATGTCTCAAGGATTTATTTATCAGTGTGAGCATCACAGAAAACCATTTTTGTTTTGGCGTAGGAAAACAAGAAGATCTTTACTGGGCTATGTACAGAAAACACCGCTCGTCTGTGACGAGTACACATGTTTTCTTGATGAGTAAAAAAATTCGTTTTAAATTGTTAATTACGTTTTTAATCGGTACTATGACTCTCACACGATTATTAGTGATAGTACGGTTCGAATAGATTCTACAATAAGCTAGCTTATGATGGTAAATCTAAATGGACCTCCGCTACCACAATGTAAACCTACTAAAGCCATCGATAAATAGTTAGTGCTAAAACTATCAAGGATGTTTCAATGATAAATAAAACGCCATGCCTCTGACAGCAGTACATTTTCTCTTAAGAAGAAATAAGCTAATACTCTGTAAGTAATACAATATATTTTGATTTGGTATAGATTGTTATTTAGAAATAAAAGTGAATGAGTGCCTAGTTTACTAAACAACAATGGAGAGTATACAAAGGAAATAAGAAGACGACTGACTATGGCAATGCAGAGGTTAAGGAGCATGCAGAACCTATGGCGTATTACAAACAAAGGAACTAAAACTAAATATCCTAAGAACATGCACTTTTCATGTGGCAACCTATGGATGTGAAACATGAACGATTACAAAAAGCAATAAGAGTTAAGATCGGTGCTTTTGAAACACATTGCTACAGAAGAGACATGAAAATCCCGTGGACAAAGAAAGAAACGAATAAATCCATCTGGCAAGACCTGGATGTAGAGGAGAATTGGTTAATAAATGATATAATGACCCGGAGTTGTTTTGGACACATCACACTACACAACGGACTGTAGAGAGTGGTTATGGAGGGCATAGTCACTGGAAAGAGAGGCAGGGGCCGACAGAGAAGACGATAGACTTAGGACATCAAGGAGACTCTGGATTTAACTATAGAGCAGGCAGGAAGACTGGCGTAAGACAGAGCTTCCTACAGACAGGCTGTAATGGGAGCGACGTTCTGCAAAGGACATGCTACATGATGATGATGAGTGCCTAGTTTAAATTTGTTCACTTAAATTGAACTCTTGCCGAATCTCTTTATTTGTCTTTTTCTCCGCCCAGGGTATTCTGAGGATCTTTCTGTAACATTTTGACTTAAAGGATTCGATTCTCTGTCTAGAAGTTTTGGTAATCGTTCATGATTCGCATCCATAAGCTGCCACAGGAAAAACATGATTATTCTTCTTCTGATTTCTTTCGAGCAGTCGCCATTCTTGTCAATTCTGGAGTCCAGATATTCAAAATGCGTGACCTGATCCATATATATATATGTGTGTGTGTGTGTGTGTGTGCTTGCGAGCGTGCGTACGTGTGTGTGGGTGGAGGGTGGGAGTGGTGTGTGTGGGGGAGGGTGGTGTGCGTGTGAATTATAATGAGCTGCATAGATCAACGACCAATAGCTGATTGCTATCGTCAGGGCCAGCGAGCAAGAGCTGTCAGTTCGCTTCTACACCTCCAAACGGTGTTCCTGGACAACAGACTGCAACAGAGCAGACTGGCTAAGTAGAAGAGATTGAAAACGGAAGGCAATCCGATACTAAAAAATGCCTGCTGAAGACGGATGTGTCGGAACGAAACCTGCAAATATCGCAGTCAAGCTGTAAACTACGACAAATTCTGTTCTCCCGACTACATCCTGCTACTTGCAAAGCCCTTTTCAGAGATTGGTAGCGGCAGAATGAGAACGAACGAAGAAGAAGAAGATAAATATGTTACTATCAAGATTGCGCTTGTCCATTTCAAAATATGATATCCGTCGAAGGTTTTCCTCTCCTTATCGTTTTTCATTGTCGTTTGTTTCAATGTATAGGGATGAAAAGTCCATTAGATCTTGATAGATAACCATGCTAATGGAGTATCGTGATTGTATCACTGTCAGTATGTCTTAACAAAGTTTTATATTCCGTTGTTGGTATCTGAGAAAACTCGACTAATAACACCACTAAACATGTTATTTGTTCTTATATGAGATATACACCAGCTAATGACACCACCAAACATGTTATTTGTTCTTATATGAGATATACACCAGCTAATGACACCACTAAACATGTTATTTGTTCTTATATGAGATATACACCAGCTAATGACACCACTAAACATGTTATTTGTTCTTATATGAGATATACACCAGCTAATGACACCACTAAACATGTTATTTGTTCTTATATGAGATATACACCAGCTAATGACACCACTAAACATGTTATTTGTTCTTAAATGAGATATACACCAGCTAATGACACCACTAAACATGTTATTTGTTCTTATATGAGATATACACCAGCTAATGACACCACTAAACATGTTATTTGTTCTTAAATGAGATATACACCAGCTAATGACACCACTAAACATTTCCTCTGTAAAGATTTGAGATAATAGTTGTCCATCACAAGTGATGAAGACCACTCTCTTTGTTCAGCCGTGTGGACAGTCGTATCTCTTGCTGTGTCCGCTGAAATGGGTGACTTGCGCGGTGATTTGGATTAAAGTGAGGAAGAAACTGCGCCTTTTGTCAACCTCACTCACAGAGCCTAAGCTACCTTTTGCCAGTGGCAAGACAGTCATCGAGACGACTGGAGATAGCATAGGATGCAGATTTTGCCTCAGGGTTACCACCGAAGCCTTTCCGTAAACATGTAACCCGCAGGGTAGAAAGGTTGGAAGGCATCTAATGCAGTTTGTCGTGCCTTTTCGATAACCACAAGAGGTCGTATAGACAACACTCAGCGTGTGAGTGAGTCTGGCATCTCTCCCCAGCTGTATTCAGCTCATCATAGTAGCATAGAAAATTCCCACACGCCAAATTCGTGAAGGTGAACCGGCAGAACTAACCCGTGAAATACGACACAGGTATAAGCGTAGTTCCATTCAGCCGGCGTCCAGACCAGGATAAACGGATGGAAGAAATCACACAAAAAAAAAGATATGCACTAGCTAATGACAACTAAAGATTTATTGTGCTGCTATTTGTGATATACACTAGCTAATGGCGCCACTAAACATTTCCTTTGTTACTTTTAGAGATAAATCCTGGCTAATGATACCATTAAACATTTCCTGTATTCTATAAAAGATATATTCCGGCTAATAACACCACTAAACATTGCTTTGTTCAATAATAGATTTATTCCGGCTATTGACACCACTAAATATTTCCTTTGTTTAATAAGGGAAATATTCAGGCTAATGACACGACTAAACATTTGAGATATGATCCTGCTATAGACACCACTAAACGTTTGAAATATATCTCTGCTAATGATACCACTAAAGGGATCAAAACGCTGAGCAGCACATGAGCTGCAGTGGTTAGCAACCCATAGCTGACTGCTAGTGTCAGGGCCAGCAAACCAGAGCTGCCAAGACCCTTCTACACCTCCACGCGGTGATCCTGGATAACAGACTGCAGCAGGGTAGACTGGCTAAGGAGAAGGGATCGAAGAGGGAATGCTAACCCGGTACTCAAAAAATGCTTGCTGAAGTCGGATGTGTTGGACCGAAAGGTGCAAATATCGCAGTAATCTGTAAACTACAACACAACGCATCCCGTTTTCTGGACTACATTCTGGTACTTAAGCCCTTTTGTGGTTTGGTGGCGGGAGATTGAGAACGAACGAAGCCAAGCCAAGCCATACTCCTAAAGATTTGAGATATGACCCTGCTTATAACATCACTAAACATTTGAGATATGTTTCTGCTAATGATACCAATAAACAAGTCCATAAGATCTGAACCAACCTTCCCTTAAAAATATTGCAGTAGAGCACTATGTGCGTACTAACCCTTCGATTACAAAATGTCTATGTGTAGCAAACTGCCAACTTTTAAAAATTACAATCTCCAAAACATATCCCAATATTTAATAAGAAAACGTCATTCCTTTTCAAAAATGAAAGGTGGGTTCATTTTGAATATCAGTACCTTACGTTTAGGGTGGGTTATATATATTCTATGAATTTATTAACGTGACATAAAAACTACTTTCGTCTCTAGACTTCCTCTGTTTAATCGCAATGTGATATCTTGTTTGACAGGAAAGCTGACATTAGAATTCGTGATCTAGGGAATAGAGACACGCCCTGAAAGTTGCTTTGCTGGTGTGAAAAGTTCAAGCAAACATTTGAAGCTATAACATGCAGTGTTACTGTTCTGTAGCAATAGTTTTCAAAGCTGGGATACGTTAAGTTGGTATAGGGGTTCAAGAGGTAGCAAGAATGAATTCTTATTTTACTGACATGCAAAATGTCAGAGTAAAAATAAAGTCGTGTTGATCACGGGTAGTAAAGGACAGGCCGGAACCTAAAGCTGTCATATACGTGGATGGCTGCTTGCTACAAAGTATGGGCTCCATAAATGACCATGACCCTATTCCGCCCCTGGGTGGCAGCCCTATAAACATACTACAGCCAAGCAGCCTGAAAAAGAGATTTGGTAGCGAAGAGAATTGAAGGAAACCCGGTCTCATAAATATCGTGTCGATATCGGATGTGTCAGACCGAAAAGCGCAGACATAGCAGTAAATTATGACACAGCGCCACAATCGTCCATTATCCGATGGACAACGACGACGAAGAAGAAGAAGAAAATATGTACACCTGTGTACAGGTGTGGAGTCTGTATCCTAGAGGCGATGTAAACATGCTGGAAATGATGCAAAAAAGAGAGGTAAAGCTGATAGTGGGATTCCAGAATTACAGTTATGAGGAAAGACTCAGAAAAACCAACCTATAGTTTCTAGAAAAGAAAAGAATTCGAGGTGACTTAATCCAGATTTGTAAGATAATCAAAGGAGCGGATGAATTAGACTGTAACAAGTTTTGTTCAAAATACAGCCCCCTACAAGAACAAAGGGCACAGCTACAAATTAACTAAAGAAAGGTCCAGATTAGATATTAGGAAATACTTTTTTAGTCAGAGAGTGGTGAATGCTTGGAATGCATTACCACAGGAAGGAAGTGGGGGCAGGGACAATTATTCCGTTTAAGAATAGATTGAATACGCATAGCTTTTAGAGCAAGGAAATATAAATGAAACTGGTTATTTAAACACTCTGCAGAGTCCTCTAAACCAGTATAACAACGTTAAGTTAAGTTACGTTAAGAAGGAGAAGAAAAGAAGAAGAAGAAGAAGAAGAAGAAGAAGAAAAAAAAATCAGGAGTAAATATGGTACAAGAAAACGAAAATGACAAGGTGAGAATCGTTATAAAGATTGGTTTCCATATCAAAAGGGTCAGGTTAGGTATCCTAGTGACGATATCCCAGAACGTATTCAGCTGTAAACGAGTGAATGACAGTTACAGTTACTGATATCATGGCATTGAGAACGCTTTTGTAACCAGTTCCCGTTTATGGCTATTGTGCCTTCCCCAACTCTAACACCAGGTACCTGTTTACAGCTGGGAAGATTTAAGGGTGACTCCCATATGAAAATAAGTGTTTGAACAGGTAATAGCTTTACAAAAATTATCAACTTGGCTGTGCTTTCTCATTGCTGAAGTCTGTCAAAGGGCTTTATAGTGTTAGTAAAAACAGCCCGACTGGGGGAGGCACCTACCTCCTACCAGGCGCGTCAGCAGGGTTGCGGATTGCTGAAAGGCCTCCTAATTTGGAGGTTAGCTGCGAATAAATAAGCAGCCGTAGACAAAAACTGGTCGGCAGGCATGGAGGCTGTAAGGAGGCAGCCCCTCCACCATGCAAAGACACAACATGCTAATCCCCTGTTTGTCTTAAAAATGATTACAAGTCAAAACACAGAGAAAACCGGACTGACCTCAACGGCGACGAACAGGCGAGAAATAAGGACCACGATTTACGGAGCATGGAATGTACGAAGTATAAACGGAAAAAAAAAGTGAACTAATGGAGGAGATGAAGAGAGCAAAATTGAGGGACTTTTTGGCACTTACAGAAACAAAGAAAAAGGGACAGGGCGTTCTGGACCATGATGGCAACATGCTATACTACAGCGGAGTTCCCATGAGTGAATGAGGCAGGGCAGGGGTTGGTTGTATGATGAATAGTAACAACAAAGAAAACATTAAAGGATGGAAGTTCATTTCAGAACGACTGATGGTTCTAAGTCTACAAGAGGAGGATAGTCAAATGGGTATCGTCACTGTGTATGCACCAAACGAAGATGAGAGAACTGACATAAAAGATGAATTTTATGAGCTCCTTCAAAGGACCATTGACGATTGCCATAATGAAATACTTCTCCTTGGAGACTTCAACGCAAGAGTTGGAAACGACTATTCTAGATGGGATGGAGTGATCGGTAGCTATGGAGAAGATGTCTTAAATGACAATGGAAAACGACTGCCGAGATTCTGCAGATAACAAAACCTTGTCATTACAAATATAAGGTTTCCACACAAGCGTATCCATGCCTACACAAGATGTGAGCCGGCAAGAAATGAAAGATCCATAATTGACTATGCAATAGTGAGGAAAACTGATTTCAAGTATGTAAAGGGTGCTAGAGTGTTCAGAGGACCAGAGATAGGAAGCGACCACTACCTAGTTAAAATAAAGAGAGAAATTGAAAAACACTATCCAGCCAGGCAACATCCATCAGCAAGCATGAAACATAATACACGAGAAGTAAATAAATTAAGGCTTACAAACTACGAGAACCAGATGTTAAGAGGAGATACCAAGGGCTCATAACAACAGCAATAGAAGGGATAGAGAAATCTGAAGAAGATATGGAAATGCTTTGGGTAAAATTAAAAGACATCCTCAAAGAGGCTGCAGCAGAGGCATGCGGTCAAACCAAAAAAGGGTGGAAGAGAAAGAGTACACCATGGTGGACAGAAGAAGTGAAAACAATAATACGAGAAAAGAAAAAGGCATGGAAGCAGTACCTAGGGGCTAGGAATACAGAAGAACAAACAAAGAAATATAAAGAATATGTACATTTTAGAACAGAAGCAAAGAAGACTGTGCTCAAGGCCAAACAGAAATCCTGGGAAGAATTTGGAGAGAAACTGGAAAATAATGCTGGAGAAAACCAGAAACTGTTCTACAGGACCTTAAAGAACATGCAGTTAAGAATGGTGGAGCGGGAGTGTACATAGAATACCCAAACAACATTAGGGATACAGGCAAAGTACCAACTGGGAAATTCTGTCATATATATGATGCAAAAATACAGACAATCAAGGTGGCAGCTGAGAAACTGTTGAACACCAATGTCGGTCCACAACCTGTAGTATTTCTTACAGATGCACAATCAGCACTCCAACCACTTACATTTGAGAAACTGTCAGATCTACAGGCTCAACTGTCTGAACTGAGCAACCAGCGCAAGATTGTCATGCAGTGCATACCTTCTCATTGTGGAATACTAGGAAACGAGAGAGCAGATCGACTGGCAAAGGTATCCTGACAGGTAGGCTGTGTGAAACCATTAACACACGGAATACGAATATGAAGCCCATGGTGGAAAGCCTAAGCAAAGCAATAATGCAAGCTGCCACTGAAACCATCCCAAGAGGGGCAAGGAAAAACTACAAGCCTTATTGGAATGATGAATTGCAGAAAGCAGAAGACGAAGTCTCAAATGCTAGGAACATGGCAGAGAGAGAACAATCTATGGAGGCAAATATCGCCCTAAAAGCCACCACGGCGAAATACAAATACACTCTAAACCAAACAGCAAGAGAAAGCTGGAAAAACAAAACAGAAAGCCTCAATTTAGATAAAGATGGGAACAAACTATGGAAGCTAGTCAGAGCCATGAATGGCGAAACTCCATCAAACAAACAAATTAACATCAAGCAGGGCGACAACATGCTCACTGGAAAAAAAAGCAGCAAACGTCTTTGTTGAACACTTTGCCAGAGCTAACCACATCGATGTCCCTGCAGATATGCATACAGTAATTAGGGAAGAACAAAAGGGGCACGACAACATCAATATGGCACCAGAGGAGCACATGATGGCAAAACTAACAATGAATGAAATGGAAGAGGCCATGAGAACTTTAAAGAAAAAGAAATCACCCGGAAAAGATGGGGTAACAAACGAGATGCTGATGGGGCTGGGCCAAACAGCAAAGAGAAAGTTATTATCAGTCCTGAACCAAAGCTGGAAAAGGGGTATTGTACCTCAGGCATGGAAAGACGCAGTACTTGTACCAGTACCAAAGAAAGGAAAAGATAAAACAGATCCAAATGAATGCAGGCCTATCAGCCTACTGAGCTGTGTAGGAAAACTGATGGAACGTATGATAAACACCAGACTGATGTGGCATCTGGAAGAAAAACACATACTAATTCCACAGCAAGCAGGCTTTAGACAGCACAGATCCACTGAGGATCAGGTCATCCTCATAGCCCAGGAAATAAAAAATGCCTACCAGGAGCAAAAACACACAGTAGCGGTCTGGTTGGATCTAGAGAAGGCATTTGACAAAGTCTGGAAAGAGGGACTTAAAATCAAGCTACGAAGAAGTGAAGTTCGTGGGAAAATGAACAAATTGGATCAGCCACTACCTCAAAAATAGAACGGTCAGAGTTCAAGTACAAGGGCAGATGAGCAAAAAGATGACACTTGAGCAGGGAGTACCCCAAGGGGGAGTACTGTCACCCACACTCTTCCTGGTGTATGTAAATAACATAACAGAGAATATACCAAGAAGAGTCCACAGCTCCATGTTTGCAGACGATCTGGCTATGTGGACCTCTGAAAAGAATCTCACCATAGCAAGTAATCGGATGCAGCAGGCCCTAACATCGATGGAAGAGTGGGCGAACTCATGGCTGGTCAAAATAAACGAGGAAAAAAGAAGGTGCAAGACTACCACAACCAGATACTAGTGTGACATACGAAGAGTCAAAAAGGCTTATTAGAGCTAGATACATGACCAAATGGGAAACAGAACATACTGGCTACACAAAAAACGATGCCTATTACCAGTTACACAGAAGAGAGCAGGTCGTGGTCTTCAGACTTCGCGCTGGCCACAATAGACTGAGGTACCACCTATTCAACAAATCGAAGATAGGTGGCACTGACGAATGCTCGTGTGGTACCGAGAAAATGACCGCTGAACATCTGCTGCAAAAATGCCCGACATACGAGGATCAGAGAAAGCAGATGTGGCCATCACCAGTGGCAACACTAGACAAGCTCTATGGCAGTGTCGACAGTCTCAGGATGACCGCTGCTTTTTTCGAAAAAATAAAGGTTGACGTCTGACAGCGTTCGAAGAAGAAGAAGAAGAAGATGAAGAAGAAGAAGAAGAAGACGAAGAAGAAGAAGAAGAAGAAGAAGAAGAAGAAGATTATGAGGCTATGAATACGTTTCTTGACTGGGCCCTAGTATATGCTTCGTACAGGGACATACTTTACTGCTTCTCATTTCTGCTATCCATCTTTTGCGTGGCCAGCCCTTGGCTTTGTATCCATTATATATGTATAGCTTTGATTTCTGTAGGATACTATCTGGTGTTTGTCACGACACGTGGTCAAACCATTTGGTTTACTGTCTCTTGATGAGGTCTAGCACTGGTGATGTACCTACTTGTTTCCTAATATCTTCTTTTCAGATTCTTTCCACTTTTGTTAATCCAAGCGTTCTGCGTGGACATTTCATCATATTACTACAATATTTCTTGTATCTTTGCTTATCAATGTCCAATACTGGCACTGATAGCACAATGTGGGTAGGAATATCGTACTGTAAAGCGTTCTTTTTGTATCTTAACTTAACTTAACGTCTTTATACTGGTTTAGAAGACCCTGCAGAGTCTGTATACAACCAGTTACATTTACATCACCTTGCTCTAAAAGCTATGCGCATCCAGTTTATTCTTAAATGCATTAACTGTCCCTGCCTCCACTACCTCCCCTGGCAATGCATTCCAAGCAGACACCACTCTCTGACTAAAAAAATATTTCCTAATATCTAACCTGGACCTCTCTTTAGTCAGCTTGTAGCTATGCCCTCGTGTTATTGTAGGTGGCTGCATTTTAAAAAACTTGTTATAGTCTAATTTATCCATTCCTCTGATCATCTTATAAACCTGTATTAAGTCACCACGAATTCTTCTCTCTTCGAGACACTGTAGTCCGGTTTTTCTGAGTCGTTCCTCATAACTAAAATTCTGGAATCCCACTATCATCTTTGTCGCTCTTTTTTGTATTCTTTCTAGCATGTTTATGTCCCCTCTATGATAAGGACTCCACACCTGTACACAGTACTCCAATCTAGGTCTAACTAAAGCTTTATACAGTTTGACGATCACTTCCTTGCTCCTATGTTTAATATTTCTTTTTATCATACTTAACATTGCAATTGCCTTTTTCACTGCTACCTTAACTTGCTCACTTAACTATTGTCACGTGTTTACATTAGTATATCAGGGACATTTTCCCAATGATTTGTCTTGCGTTATTACATCTGTGTTGGATTTCAATGTCTCCTTTGCTAGTGAACATGTAGGACGAAAATAAAAAGACACCTACGTTACGATCTCAAGACCTTCGTCGGCGACAAAAAGTGAATTAAAACAACTAGCAGATCGCACTAAACAACAAGATAGTATGTAAAATGAGAGGTTTAAGTTACCAGCCATAGCAGGAAGACGCCAGGCCTTTTCGCATGCATGTCTTTGTATATGAATGTCTCTAATTTTTGTTTAGTTTTTACGTTTTTTTGTGTGACTTGTTCATGTATTCGTCTGATTGTGTCTGTGTAATCATAATGGTAAAGGTAAAGGTCATTCCCATGGGAACAAATGCCGTCGAGAATGAAGATACTTCTCATGTAGTAAGCTGCAATCTATGTGAGGTGGCAGGGCCTTTTCCCTTCCTTGCTGTTTAAACATTCCCCAACTCATACGTCAGGTACTCATTAACAGTTGGGTCGACTGGGAGGAGAAGTTGTACCAGGAACGAACCACGGTCGGACTTTTTTTTTCTCTCTGTTCTTGATTTCGAATCCTGGCGCGCTGTAATCCCTGTCTTAGCAAGCCAGCCCACCGTCGACTAGGCTACACGCTCCGCAATGATTTTGACCATTTATTTGTGGTCCACTCTGTATCTTAACAGAGATACTGTGTTTCCAACTATCATGCTACTTCCAGGTATGGCTGCTAACGTAAACCGCTCATTTTTATAGTGTCTTTTTTGTGTGTCATTTATTAGTTTTCGTTTGGTTTTTTTTGTTCCAAAGCCTTGCGGCCGTAACGAATGTGTGTTTTTGTTGTTGTCCTAGTGCGATCACTGGACAATATTCTATATATGTTTGTATCGACTTTCGACCTACAGAGCAGACGGAGGAATTACAGCGGAAATCCAACAAAATCAGGTCATTGGGTAATTAACTCCAATACTGAATTGCAAGCACGTGACAATAACTATAAGAAGAGCTTTGTACAACACGATTTGTATCCCAACACTGTACTATTAATGTCATAACTGCACACTAACATTAAATGAAAAACGACACGTCGTAACAACAGAAACGAAATGCTTGATAAAATTAATATTCGGTGTAACAAGGAGAGACGTGATCAGAAACGATGAGATCAGGAGACTAGTGGGAACAACACCAGTATTAGACTACATCAAAAGACAGGAACTAAAATGGTTTAGCCGCATAACAAGGCTACTGCCTCACTGCAATCCCCTGGCTCGTTCTAGAGATCTCTTATAACGTGACGCTGAAAGGCATAACAGGACAAACAAAACGAAAGAAGCAGTGTTACAGCCTTGTTTTATCTATTTCTTAAAAACATCAATAGTTGTTACCTTTCAAGTCATATGGTGAATCTGCAATATGACGCTCATTGATCTGTACATTTATCCGAAGGTCAGAAGTCGAGGAATATAGGCGGTATCTCACGATGTAGGAACCATCATGCCGATCCAGTACTTGTGCCCATACTCTAACCCTGACACCAGACAATGAAGCTAGAGTGGCCTTGACAACCCCCTCCCCAATCGAGTCCGTCAAACTGCAAGGCAAAAGAAACGACAGGGTAAGAATATCACTAAAAAGATCATGATTGAAATTGGAGGAAAAGGGAAGCTATTTTTATGACTGTACTAGCTGGGTTACTCTGCTTGCCAGGGAATATTATGAAAGTAGTTATTTGTTTAAACCGCATTCAACCCGCCCATTTCTCAGTCCCGCTCAATTCGTCCATCTCTAGCGCATTCTAACCACCATCTCTTCCATACTCAACTTACCCATATCCTCAATAAGTGTTCAATAATTTTAATTTTAATTGTCTTTAAAAAAAAACAATCGAATACTTACACTTTAAGGTCTTAGAACGATCCGTTTACTAATTCGGAATTAGCTCCCGAGTCATCTGAAAGCATATCATACCAATGAGCCCTATTTATACTCTAGACTCGGACTAAATTTTAATGTCCTATGTTATCGTATTTGACCGAGTAGCGCAGTGGTTAGCCCGCTGGCTTCACATCTGAGTGGTCCTTGGTTCATTCCCCAGTTGAGGCGGTAATGTTTTTTTTCAGACCGCAATGGCTCCCGGGTCGACCCAGCCTTAAATGGGTACCGGTTCAGTCCGGAAAGTAAAATCGGCGAGGGAGAGGAGATGGCTACCGCCATCATATAACCGAGCCTTTGAAATGTGAGATCGCTAACACCTCACACCCCTACGGCAGTAATGCTATGGGATACTTTACTTTTTTTTTTTTACATCATGTCAGTATTTAACAGAAAACAATATTCTTCGAACAATAATCATGTGCTTATAACTCGTCAAGGAAATGACATCATCCATTGGCTCTTTCCGTCTTGTCAGATGAAAATAAGTTGTGCTTTGAAAAAAGAATGTAACTACATTCCATGACGACAACAAATGTGACTCGGATGGTCAGTCTGAGCCGATAAGCGTTTTCCAAAGTGTCTGCAAGAAAATCAGGGCTGTCTCCACCATCGCATGGTGGGGCGTGTCTTCTCAAACGCTGAGTCCATAGCGACTTGAAATAGGTTGTGTTGAACTAGAAACAGGGAAGCGTATGACCGAATGGCTTCGATGCCTGCCTGCCGCCGACAAGTCTCAGCAATGAGAATAAAGTCGTAAAAGACAGACAGGTATAGAAACCGGGCATAGAATGTTTAACGAAAATGTCAGCTCGTTATGGCATTCTGTTCACGAGTTTTGACATCTTCAGACAACTAAACAAATACACAAACTCTTATATAGAGAAAAATAAAACTATGACATGAGTTTTGTTTTTGGAGTCCCTATTCCTGAATTGTTACGTTATTTTTTTAATTTATGAAAGAATGTTGACTGTGGCTCTTCTTCCCTCCCGGGGCGTACTGAAGGCAGTCGGTCCTCGTCACTGTAGTGCAATCCAAGTGTTCTCAGCAGGCTCATCACTATGAGATCATATTGTTGATCCCTACCTCGTTGACCAGGCTGCTGCACAACATTTTGTTTCCAGGTGCTTGGCGTGGATGTGCGATGAAGTCTCGGTCAAGTTTCACTTGACCTTGACACGATTATTCATTCTCAGGTTAAGGGCATAACGTGCACTTTTAACTTGGCTGGAGCGAGTTAACTTGACCTATAACCGAAAACGTCGTTCCGTAACTGAAAATGAAGTTATGGCGGCCACCTAAAAGCAAAAAAGACGGCATTCGGTCTAATATATACAACTAGGATGTTTGCAAAGAGAAATCACAATGAAAAAAGAGACCTACAACTGCATGTGGTTTCCTTGCAAGAAGGCTGCTTGCTTAACACTGACTGGGATGGTAGTCTAATCGCAACGCTCTAGTTTACCCCGGTATAAATGGGTAGATGTTCAGACCAGAGTTCGGAAAAGTAAGACAGAGCGCAATCGAGTTAGTTACCTCATCATTTCAAAGTCGGTACATGAGCTGCAGCGGACAGCGACCCATGGCTGACTGCTTGCGTCAGGGCCAGCTAACCAGAGCTCCAGCTAACCAGAGCTGTCAAGACCCTTCTACACCTCCACATGGTTATCCTGGATAACAGACTGCAACCATTTCAGACTGGTTAATGAGAAGGGGTCGAAGAGGGATACCTAACTCTGTACCTAAAAAGGTCTGCTGAAGTCGGATGTGTCGGACCTAAAGGTGAAAATATCGCAGTCAAGTTTTAAAACCCCGACACAACGCATTCCATTCACAGGACAACTCCCTGCTACTTACAAAGCCCTCTTTATGGATAGGTATCAGGAGTTTGAGAACGAACGTAGAAAAAGAAGAAGATTTCAAAGTCAATGCAGTCTCTAACATTTTATTTGCAATGGTAGTCCCTTCTATGGGGAGCTTTGCCTTATGAGTTGAGACATATTTCAGGTATTAACGTATGACACATAATGAAATTTATTGCTTTATTTCACGCTGTAGTGGAGACATGTAGCTTTCTCAGCAGTTGGCCTGCCTTCTAGTAGGAAGCCTTCACTAAATTATGTATGTGCGTTTGCAGAGATTGTATTTGTAACACTTTATTGTACACAATAAAGATTGTGGGAGAGGAGACTAACGTCTGGTTAGGCAAAACATACTAATCGGACATATTAATCAGGGTCAGGTAAAATATACTGACAAGACCCCCATATCACTTCCACGTATTTCTCCCTGGAAATGGATTGTTTTATGGCAGCCAGGCTAATCAGGTGGGGAATCGTCATGATCCCCGTAGTAATGAGCGCAAGGCAGATAAAGTCAAGTATAACACAATCTCCTGGAGGACCCCGGTTCACCTTCAACAGCACGCTTGGTGTGTGAGAAACGTTACTGCAACCTGCCACGTAACGCCCATCTCAGAGCATGCACAAGAATGATGTTGTAGTGGGCATTCAGCAACGACATCATCATTATCAAGATGTAAGCCCTAATGAAAGGTCGTCATTATATCCTTTATGCACACATAGTACGAGGCAGTTTTCCTTTTTGTTCTCCCCACAATGTGCCGTCAGAATCACAATGGTCGAATTTATTCTTCTTTTACTTCTTCTTCATCTTCTTCTTCTTCTTCTTCTTTCTTCTTTTTCTTCTTTTTCTTCTTTTTCTCCCTCTTCTTCTTTTGTTTCTTCTTCTTCCCCTCCTCCCTCTTCCTCCTCCTCTTCCTCTTCTTCTTCTCATTCTTCTTCTGAGTTTGTTCTCAATCTCCCGCTACTAAGCCCCGAACAGGGCTTTGTAAGTAGCAAGATGTAGTCCGGAGAAAGGAATGCATTGTGTCGCTAGTTTATGCGATATTTGCAACTTTTGGTCCAACACATCCGTCTTCGGCAGCAGACATTTTTTGAATACTAGGTTAGTCCTCACTCTTAGAAACTACGAAGCGTGTTCAAATGAAACCGGACCTAACTGCACCAAGTGAACATACGTACGATTCGCACGATGACGTCACTTCTGATGTAAACAGCACATACCAACTGTCAAGTTTGCAAAATTTCATTATCCTCTGACTCATAGTTTCCACAGCAGACCGCTGAAAACATGGCGGGTGTGATACGGAATCCGGCCAGAGTTGATCAGCGAGCGGTTATTCGGTTTCTAACAACTGAAGGATGTCGACCAGTTGACATTCATTGCAATGTATGGTGACAAAAGTTTGACGAACGCAAGCTCCGGCGACGGTCCACCCGAATTGCTGCATCACTTTTGATGATGGCATCTTCAGATGCAACATTTTGCGCCTGTCCTGGTCTCGGAAGATCTTTCGTTAACTTACGTCCTTCTTTAAACTTCGTTGTCCGGTTCTTCACTATTGTCTTCCACACACTTTTGTCACCAAACACTGCCTGCATTATGCAATGAATGTCAACTAGTCGACATCCTTCAGCTGTTAGACACCGAATCACCGCTCGCTAATCAACTCTGGACGGATTTCGTATCCCGCCCGCCATATTTTCAACGGTCTGCTGAGGAAACTATGAGTCGGAGAATAATGAAATTTTGCAAACTTGGGCTGTTTACATCAGAAGTGTCGTCATCATGAGCATCGTACGTATGTTTCCTTGGTGCAGTTAGGTCCGGTTTCATTTGAACACGTCTCGTACATCCGTAGCTATGATTGGGAACAATGTTAGAGGACTAGGCACATCGTTTATTATAATTCTTGTCTTCAGAAACATACGTAAAAAATATATTGTTTGGATCATTTCGTCTCTTACTTCACCATTCGGTTCTACACAGCCAGCAGAATTTCTCCAACACGTTACATGCTGGACACTGCTTATTTGCATGCCTTCTTTACTCCTAAATGTAACATGGCAAACGATCTTCTTCCTTTGCTTGTTTGTTTTTTTTATTCAATAAACTGAAGATAGATGGCACTGACGAATGTGGTACCGGGAAAATTACTGCTGAACATCTGCTGCAAAACTGCCTGACATACGAGGACCAGAGAAAGCACACGTGGCCATCACCAGTGGCAACACTAGACAAGCTCTATGGCAGTGTCGACAGCCTCAGGATGACCGCTGCTTTTTTCAAAAAAATACAGATTGACGTTTGACAGCGTACGAAGAAGAAGAAGAGCTTGTATTTTTTTCTTTGTTTTTTTTTGTGTGTAAAGTTTGTCTACATTTTTTATACACCATGCTTTTCACAACATAGAATGTCATACAATGTTAGTTTCCTCGTTTTCTCTAAAAATAATACATTTATTTTCATGTTCTTTTATTTCTCACCTTTACATGTCTAGCTTCTACATTTGTTGTTTTTTTTTCCTAAGTAAAGTTGTCCCTCTATTTGTCATACACTATGCTTTCCACAACACGGGCTGTCTTACAGTATTAGTTTCTTTGTTTACTCAGTGTTAATATCTTCGTTTGCTCAATGGTAATTTTTTTTAGTTTTCTCTTCAAACCATGCATTTATTGCTCACATAAAACGTTGGGGTCCATCTTAACCAAACAGTCTTAACCAAACAGTCTTAACCAAACAGTCTTAACCATGCGGTTTATCTAACAAATATGCTGAAATATGATATACAGTGACTGAAAGGGGACTGCGTGGCTAGGGGTTAAGTGACACGGCTCCCAACCAGAAGGTGCTGTGTTCGATCCCCATCACAGCACCGGCCGTTACCCCCGGGAAGCAAACCCTTAGAAAATGCAATAGGAAGAAGATCCTTAAATAAAATGAATGCTGAAGTCGGATGCACTAGGCCGACAGGCGCAAAATAAAAACCACTGTGCAACGTACACCGCCTTAGGGATTAGAGAAATAAGGCGAACGCAAAAAAAAATACAGTGACTGTTTTATTTTAATAGCACCGACAGACTTGAAAGGAAAGCTATACCCGCCCGTAAGTTTCATTGGTATTTGCCAGCGACGACGCCTTAGCACTTCTTTGTCATTAATTCACTCATGCATGACCTCAATGAATATTTCGTCTTTAACATACTTTAAACACTGTTTCTGGGAACTTTTCATTAAAATTGATCGGTGGGTTGTATTTTATTGAGGTCACTGACCTGATTTCAATATCTTCAAATATTTATTTTCACGATTTTGTTTAAGTCGAGTGTTTCACGCATCACAAAGACATTTAAAATTTGAACTGAAAACTCGCAAAACAAGACCGATCAAGATGCTGAGCAGCGCATGAGCTGTAGCGGTCAGAGACCCAAAGCTGGCTGCTAGCGTGAGATCCAGTGATTCAGCGTTGTCAAGACACTTTCACACCTCCACGGGGTGATCATGAATAACAGATTGCAACAGGACAGACTGGGTAAGCAAAAGGGATCGAAAAGGGAAGGCTAACGTGGTACCCAAAAATGCTATGCTGAAGTCGGATGTGTCTGATCGAAAGGTGCAAATATCGCCGCCAAGCGGTAAACTACGAAACAACGCATTCTGTTCTGTGGACTACATCCTGCTACTTGCAAGTCCCGTTTCATAGATTTGTAGCGGGAGTTTGAGAGTGAACGAAGAAGAAGAAGAAGAAGAAGAAGGAGAAGAAGAAGAAGAAGAAGAAGAAGAAGAAGAAGAAGAAGACCTCAAATGTTCTCTCGTGTGGCTGCTGCTTCAGAACAGTGACCAGATGAATATTATGGAATACTTCGATACAGCGAGCTGTAAACAAAGATTGTGTTGTAAAACATTTTTTAGCATCTCTATCTGAGCTATTGCCCTAACGCGTTTCTCTCTTGTGGCAAAACGTTTTTCCTATCTGGCGGTCCGGCGTTCGAATTTCGGGGTGCCTGTTACTTTTCTGTTGTTAGTTAGTTAGTTAGTTAGTTAGTTAGTTAGTTAGTTAGTTTTCTTTCCACTTGTGCCGTTGAGAGCCGTCGGGAGCTTACATATTCTGTCCGTTGCCCCCCGTCTATGTGAGCCCGTGTCGCTGCACAATCATTTTAATATCATCTTTTCTGTTGTTCGTTACGTATAATTGTTCTGTGCTCGTTGTCAGGAAAAAACATTTGTTGTTACCAACTTACTGCCTCGAAGTTTCCCCATATTTCTTTTCTTACCACGTTCCTTGATTGAAACTACCACTGTTAATAGTTTGTCTAATGTGCGCCACGGGCATTTAAGGCCTGGCTTAATTTTGGTCCACGCTTTATGATGGGAAGGTTAGTAAGTTCATAAATTTGTCTGGATCGAACTCGGACTACATTTCATAGTCGCAAGTATTGAATAACGCAATACGACCCTAGTTGTGAGACATCTTTTAGTGTAGTACGCTTGTCTAGTGCCGGAACTTATTTCTCTTCTCTGACATGGCGATTTCGTTATCTGGAGCACCCAAGCAAACACCTGAACATCCTGTAGTGCTGCCCTATTTGTGCAGACCAAAGCGAGGAAGTATGACCCTGAGGAGCACCATGCTCGAAATGTTGTGGGGGACTGCGAAGACATGGATCGCAGTCTCCTTCGTGAACCTCACCGGCCTAGAAGCATGTCCTTTGCAGAACGGCACTCTTATCATAGCCAGCCGATATGAATCTCAGCCTGCAGTTAATCGCCCCCCCCCCCCCCAACCTGATCCCTGTTCATGTTTAGAGTATTCTTTGAGATCTTGTATCCATATAGGATCAGTTTATTGAAGAAGAAGTAGTTGGAATCAGGCGTTCGAATTCCGGGCTGCCCATTATTTCACTTTCTTTCTTGTTGTTCGTTATGTGTTACTTGCGTGTAGATAAACTCTTCTCGTGTGATCGTTTTCACGATCACATATTAAAATATATTTTATGACCATTGAGGCTGCGTCGCCTAGGGGGGAAGCGTCCGTTTCACAATCCCAACGCACCCGGTTCGAATCACGCCCATGTCCAGTTTGGCAGATATGGTTTTTTTCGCTGCTCCCCATAGGGAAAGTGATGGCAACCTACCTGATCTATAAACGTATAACAGTCAAATAGGATGGCGGCTGTAAGAATCGACGTTCTGCAAAGAAAATGCTATTTACTTATATTATGACCAACATTTAAAAAGTATTAATATTTGAAGATGGAATAGTAAATACCCCTTCGACACAATTCTAAAGTTGTCTTTCAGTAACACTTTGTCTTTGAAGTTCAGCAACCAGAGGTTTTATTACGGTCGACGTTTGGCGTACTTTTCTTATTGCAAATGGAACAAGTATTAATAAATTCAATCATCTTTTTGCTCGAATATGAAGCAAAAGCCCCAACTGCATCTGGTCTCTTTTAAACGAAGCCTATTTTTAACCATTTGACATCATTGATCATCTTTCTCTTAACCTCTACACCTTACGGTAGAAGAGGAGCGACTAAGTAAGTAAGATTATCTCTGTCCAGTGTGAAGTTTAGTTTTAAATACAGCTGGTCCCTTTAAAGGAAGTCTTTATCCGAGCTTTTGTGGTGGTTGATAATAATGGAAATGATTCTTATCTATGTGAGGACATTGACAGTCGCAACAACATAACATTTTACGATAAACGGATGTCAGCGAATTTGTAAAGAAATGGGGAAATAATTATAAACAAACGTTTGTGGAATATAAGTTATAACATCTGATAACCATTACATAAAATAAAATAGCCGGAAGTGTCTTCAAAGATGTTCGTTTGAGAACGAACGACAACGAAGAAGAAGATTTGAACTGTGACAGAAACATTTGCGCGTCTATCATTGGCAGCCTGAACGCGGGGGCCCTCGCTGATTGCAACGTCGTTTGTAACCACACCCTTCCAGGTTGAACTATTTCGAGCCAGGCTTTTATGTCTTTTCATAGCAGTTAAACTACTCCTTCAAACAATCATTGAAACGTGTGTTTTTTTGGTTGTTTTTTTGTTGTTGACGTCCCTGTGATCTTTATCTTTCACTCAATTCACTTTATATGAGCCTCTCGGTATTTGATGAAGGTGGCTAGCCCATCTCAGTTATGCTTTTGTAAAAGCGTATTAATTCATGGTGTGTTAGCTCAGGAAAGCATTTCCTTATCTTCGATATGGTCATGCCAGCGAACATGCAGTATGTGTCTCAAGACAAGTCACGTGGAAGTGATTAAGCCTCCAGGTGTCTCCAAAGTAGACAGTCTAGATCTCACACGCGTAGAGCAGCATGGTGAGAATGGCGGCACTTTAGGCCTTCAGCTTTGTCGCTCTACTGATTCTTTGATGTTCCCACACTGTGATGCCTTTTGCTATTCTATTAGCCAGCTCATCAGCAATGGTCACTGATCTGGACAGTGTACCACCGAGGTAGATACATTTTTCAACTGCTTGTAATCTATGTCCCCTCACTGTAACCACTGGCTGTTTATACGCTATGCCTGGTGCTGATTGGTAAATGACCTCAATTTTCTATGTGCAAATGGTCACGCTAAAGTTGTCACTAGCAACAGAGAACCAGTGTATGTTCTTCTGTATATTCCGTTCGGAGCTACTGTTCAGAGCACAGTCATCCACAAACAAGAGTTCACATATCGTGTCGCGCATAACCTTGTTCTTAGCATTCAATCTGTAGGGATTGAATAGACCACCATCCACGCGGAACTTTATTGATATGCCCATACTTGTTATCCTTGATTCCGTGGCGAAGTGGTTAAGCTGTCGGCCTCGTGATCAGGTGGTGTGTGTTCGACTCCGGACCCCGCCGTCTTTTTCACGGGTGCTTGATGCGGAGTCCCCTGCATCTCGTAGTCGCCCCCTAGTCTTCTTGTCCTTGACTTGCCACTGGGATCGGGCGGCTCGAGACAAGAGAGTGAGGATAAAAAGTAGCGCAGTTAATTCTTGCTAAAAATAACGCTAGCAAAATTAATTATGCCATCATCGTCTATGATGGACGGCGGCCTTTGCCTTTGCTTTTTGGTACCCTTGAAGGCGTCAGTCAGCATAGCTTAAGAACATCGTGCTCAACAGGATCGGGACAATTTCATGCCGTTGTTGACTTCGCCTGAAGTAGAGGTCTCGTCGTTGTCAAGTACACGTGCGGCCATGCCCTCGTGGAGTTGCTTAACTAATGTCCCTTGGCAACCGAATTTGAACATGATCTGCAATAACCCACCTCTGCTGACCGCATCAAATGCTTTTATGAGGTCAAACGACGTGGTATACAGAGCACGATTTTGTTATCAGAATTTCTCATGTAGCTGATGCGCTGTAAATATAATGTCTACAGTTGCTCGACCAGCTCTGAGTCCATACTGGCTCTCCATGAGGTGATTGTCCGGATAAAGATGTTTGTTCGTGTTATTGAGCAAAACGTGCGTGTCAGCAACAGACAGCATGGAAACTCTGCGGTGATTGTCACAATCATGGCTATTACATTTTCTATTGTAAAAATGAACTATCTGCGCATCCCTTTTTTTGTGTGCAACTTAACCTTCAGCCCACATGGGGCATATGCCTATGATTCTCACATTATCGTAAGATAATCAAGGGAGCGAATAAATTAGAATAGCAAGTGTTTCAAAGTACAGCTGCCTACAAGCACGCGATTTCAAGCTACAAATGAATTAAGTAAAGTTCCATATTAGACTGCATGAAATATATTTTTAAGTCAGAGATGATGAATGCTTGGAATGCATTGCGACGTGAAAAAGTGGAGGCAGTGTAGATTAATGCATTCAAGAATAAAATTAGACGTGCGTGGTTATTTGTAGATCAAGTGAAGTAAAGGAAAATGGTTGTTTACAGACTGCAGTCTTCTAAACCAGTATACAGATTTTAAGTTAGGTTAAGTATTAAGACCCTGAACAAGACAACATAATTTATTGAAGGATCCAGTTCCAGTCTAAACGTGCAATGCTAAGAATAACCTGAATTCTCAGACGACATTGTTGGCTGCGGGATCACTTTAATCTGGATTTGATTGTTATTTATTGATAAATACTATAGAGGGGAAATCTAGAACATGGCCCCCTAAAACATACATGGGACAGTCATTAAGTAACAGCAATTTTATTTATACAATTTTTACAAGAATACGAGACAGAAATGTGTGTGTTTTCAACAGAGTCCCAGTGCCTGCAACACACGTTGTCCACCTGTCCACTAGCTTGTGTGTGCCCTCAAGAAAATAGTCTTTTGGTGTGAAATTTAATCAGTTTTTGTACTGTCTCCATTACCTGGTTGTCTTGGGACCCATCTGCTACACACTTGCCTATAACCTGGGTCATCGTGGACAATGTTGTGACATCAATAGTGACTCACCTGCTGCTATGGACTAGCTGGTTGATCTGCTGTTTCACTGTGTCAATCGCCACGCCTACTGGTCTTACTCATCGTGGTTCATCAATGACATTCTGTCTTCTGTTTAGAAATCTTTCTACCCATTAATGCACTCTCCTCTGACTCAAACATCTGTCTCCATACTGAACCTCCATTCGTATGTACATTACAGAAGGTTTCACACCCGCTGATCACACACACAACAAGAAAATAACGCCTTGTTGTTCTTCCATGGTGCAAGCCGACAATGGCGTGACTATGTTGAACGTTATATTGCTCATACGCATGCTGCTCGGTCGTCACAATTCCTACATGGCGTATTGCTAAAGAGCCATTTTGTGCCCTGAAATAATATTTTCATCTGTGCATATTCCATGCACTTTATAATAACATTGCTGTTCCGTAATGATTGTCAAATATTCAATTTCCATATATATATTCAGAACGTAACAAGACTAACTAGTGGTAGAGGAGGGAGTTGGGGTACGGATCGAGACAGCGTGCAAATACAAAAGACGAGGAATGCTTTCATTGTACTTCGGAGCCTATGGAGTTGGATAGCAGCGTGATCCACTAGTGAACTTTGAGTGTTCCGCTAAAATGAACGGTCTGTGTTAGTGTATGGCGTTGAAGCGTGGCATACGATGAAGGCTGGTTCCAGAAAAGTTGAAGGTAAAGGTCAGTACCATGGCAACAATTGCGTCGGGGGCGAAGATAACTCTTCATGTACTAAGCCACAGCGTATGTGAGGTGGGGTGACCAGTTCCCTTCCTCGCTGTTATTACCTTACATAACTAATACGTCAGGGTAGCACACTTTCGTTAAGAAATGCATGCGCTGTGATAATTTTTCTGTTCAGTTTCGTTAAAGGTTTCCCTTCCTGGATTCTACAGACGCTTCTGTCAGCACCAGACCGTAGTCCTTTCGGCGTTATCAAATTGGCCAGTGTATAGATGCGTGTGTGTATGTTTGTAATGTGGACGTTTTGGCAAGTAGTGCATGGATGCTGATTTTAATATGTTCCGCTATGACAGTTTTGCAGTACAGTAGTTTTGCCAATCTTCTATGTACGTGGAGAAACTTTTACCAAAATGGAGACGACCTACAACACCACCTGAACGTTCTCCATTTCGCTTGTACGAGTTTTGACGTGAAGATCAACACAGGCAAGACAGAGACTATGTTGCTTTCTAGTGAACAATTCCAGAGAAGTTTCAACATCAGTGACATTGGTATCAAGCAAGTACGGGAGTTCTACTTCTTCTTCTTCTTCATCGTACGCAGTCAGACATCAACCTTTATTTTTTTGAAAAAAGCAGCCGTCATCCTGAGGCTGTCGACACTGCCATAGAGCTTGTCTAGTGTTGCCACTGGTGATGGACACATCTGCTCTCTCTGATCCTCGTATGTCGGGCAGTTTTGCAGCAAATGTTCAGCGGTCATTTTCCCGGTACCACACGGGCATTCGTCGGTGCCACCTATCTTCAATTTGTTGAATAGGTGGTACCTCAGTCTATTGTGGCCAGTGCGAAGTCTCAAGACCAGGACCTGCTCTCTTCTGTTCAACTAGTAATAGGCATCGTTTTTTGTGTAGCCAGTATGTTCGGTTTCCCATTTGGTCATGTATCTAGCTCTAATAAGCCGTTTTGACTCTTCGTATGTCATACTAGTATCTGGTTGTGGTAGTATTGCACCTTCTTTTGCCAGTCTGTCTGCCTCCTCGTTGCCTTGGATGTTACAGTGGGATGGAACCCACTGTACCACTACCCTTTTTGGTGCGGACTGCTGGCATAGTTGACAGAGTACTGCTCTTAAATCATTAAGTTCAGTGTTTTTCTGGCTTTTTAGTGCTGTGACTACGGCCAAGGCATCTGTATGCAGGACTATATGGCTTTCATTCCTTGTACGGGAGTTCAAATACCAAGGTAGTATGTTCACTGATGAATGCAGAGTGGATAGAAAGACTTGCACATAGAATTCAGAAGGCGAACAGTGTCTACTATCAAATTGCACCGATTTTGAAACACACTAGAGTAGAGTTTTTTTTTCAACTAAGAGGAGGCTGATAAATACACTATTTATTTCTACATTGTGTTACCAATGTCAATCTTGGCCCTTACTAGAAACACATAAGAGGTAGATCCAGAGTGAGAGGCGCTGTGTGAGAAATGCAGCCGGGAAGATAATCCGTGACCGAATCCGCAACACCACGCTGAGACAGATAGTGGGGACCAAACCAGTTAGTGCCTACAATGACGCACAACAAATCTGGTGGTTTGGTCATTTAGTCAGATTGCATTATGACCAGCCTGCATCAAGAGCATGTCATATGCAGGTTTCTGGTCCACGAGTAGGGCAGACCTAGATGTCGGTAAATTCGCAGTCAAACTCGACACGGAGTAATTTCGAGACCCGTATTTTGAGTTTGCAAACCAAGCTTGCGCTCGATTTACACTCCTACACCACGCTATGAGAAGTTAATGTATACATTATAACGAATAGGACAACCCACAGTGAGACAGGCCATCATGTAGAAGACATTCATTAAGGAGACTATTAAACAGCGCTATCCGTCAATCTCTTTTCAGAAAAAAAAAGCAAGAGGAATCTATGGCTGGTCCTTCACATTTGGGAAAGGGAGATAATAAATATGGTGGAAGCGGGACAGACGTGGAATCAGCTGGAGGTGTTGGCAGAGAACAACAAGGTTTGGCGTGTGCTTGTTGAGGGCCTATGCTCTGCTAGGGGCGATGAAAGCGATTGACGATGATGATGAATTGTAATTTATTGTGGACATTGTATTTTCAAAAGATTTTTATTTCATTTTCCCATTAATGATGATGAATTTAGGAGCTTGCCACTTCTTTAAAATATATATTGTAAACTCCGGACAACATTCTGTTTCTTTTTAAGTCCTTTTCAGGGCTTGGCAGAGGCAGTTTCAGAACGAAGAAGAAGACGAAAGAATAAGAAGAAGAAGAAGAAACATAATTCAATTTTTGGCGAATTGTTTCTTTTGTTTCTTTTAACTGATGTTCTTGAAATTTTGAAAAGTCGAACAAAATAAATTTATGAGAAAATCCGACGGGGTTATCAAAGGCTTGAGGTAATTTAATGAGAGAAAATGAAGTGAAAAGAATACTTGATTACAGTATATAATAATAATAATAATAATAATATTTATGGCTAAAGGTTCAACAGTGTGTTTCTTTGCAGTGGTGTAGATCGAGTGTAAGCTTGGTTTGCAATGCCAGCATACCAGGTTCGAATCAAACCAGATTGAACACCATTCGATCCGTTGGATAGGATGTTCAAAATAACTAGTATATAATGATACGTTAATTTCCACTCGTTTGTGCAATTAATTCTGACCGGTAAACTGATACAGAAAAACTGATCGGGTAAATACCTAATTTAGTCGTGTTTCAGTTTACCCAATTGCAATGGGGAGGAAGACTAACGTCTGGTCAGGCAAAACATGTTGATCAGACATGTTAGTCAGGGTCAGGCAAAACATGTTGATCAGACATGTTAGTCAGGGTCAGGCAAAACATGTCGATCAGATATGTTAGTCAGGGTCAGGCAAAATATACTGGCCAAGGCTCTCACCTCGGCTTCCCAGTAGTACTCCTTGGAAACGGGTTCTTGTCATGGCAGCCTGGCTAACGATATGAGGGATAGACATGATCTCCGAAGTAGTGAGCGACAAGCAGATGATGCCAATCATAGCACAGCCGCCTGGAGGACCCCGTTCTAACTTCATCAACACGCTCGGGATGTGAGGAAATCTACGGCAACCCGTCACTAAACGTCCTTTTCAGGGCGCACAAAAAAAGTGATCCTACTCATTGTGGGCATTCAACAACAACAACGCAATTGCAAATTGATACCTGACTAAGTTAAAGGAGCCATGTCATCGAGGAAAAGAATGGTCGCCCCACAACAGTGCTGTAATTCTTTAATTCGGAATACATTTGCAAAACAATTTAAGAGAACAGAATAAGAAACACATCTTCAACATGAAAGACCTCTTTTATTAAAACCTATAAATGGAAAAAAAATATTTTTTAAATGGCCCGACACGAAAATAAGATGAATTAAAAGAGAAACTATTTTTTTGTAAAGCACAAAACAAAATAAATATAAACACAAATAAACAATAATAGCACCGTTTACTTACTTTGAACCTTTCTTGCTCACCAGCTGAATGAAAAAATATCTCACGGGCATCAAGAAGTCTGATCGGAGTCCAGGACCCCATATTCGACTGTTTGTCAGGCTCACATCTTCACTATCATCTCCTCTCACGTAGCCAAGGCTACAAAGGCCAAATACAATAAACAGCCATACTATCTTCATAAACATCATCTAGTACAACTGTTGTGTCACACTCAGCGCAGAGTGAAACCACTGAATGTTCTGTAAACTGAGCCGGTTAATGAATAGCCGACTTATGTTCCCCCAACTACCGTAGTTTTGCACCTCTTCTTTTACCGAAACTGCTTCCAACTTCTTGGCACACCTCATTCCACAATCCAGAAGGTATTCATTTTGAAAGGTAAACATAAAGATGAAACAAATCAGCAACGAATCAGGCGCACACATTGTGACCTTTTACATTTACGCACGCTCTTCTTTCTTTAATATTTCCTCCTGCGATAGACAATTTATTGCTAAACATATCAGAGAAGTAAATTAAACTATTGAAACATATATATAATAGAATATAATATAAATAGTTTATAAATTGAAAAATAGCCTTTACAATTGAACAGAACATGTATTTGAAACGATATTATTTGTTAAGTGTGTGCTTTAATTGAGTAGTCAGAATAGCGTGTCATGCGCAGACATTCTCGCAGGTTACCGTTCCCAACGCCGTTATCGTCTGGCCGAGAACATTGGACGTGATTTTGCGTCGCCAGTGGCAAGTAAGAAACGTAAACTGATGGTCGCCACAAACTTTAGACTTCACTCAACTTTTCTACTCATGTGAACTTGTGTAATTACATTGGAAAATGGTAAAGATTTAGTTTTAGCATTTCAACATCACCCCGCTAGTGCAGTATTCAGCAGTGTCATGGCCGAACGGGACCGACAGTCGCCGTGTGAGGTTGGAAATGCTGATAGTGATACTGATACTCATGATACTGATGATGGGTCTACTTTCGCTTTCAGCTTTGTTACAGAGGACGTCAGTTAGGTCTCCCTTCATTCGTGATAAAATTTCAACAGTTGCAGAATCTGACTTGGTGTTGCCTAGTGTAGCCAAGAACAGCAGTGTTTTAACGTTTTAGAACTTACTGAAATTATAATTAGAGCGAAAATGTACACATTTAACATTAAACTTCCTAATGATAATATAAAATAATAAAAGTAAAGTGAGAAAGTCTGTTTGGTCTGCTCAGAACAGAATATTTTAACTGCCTGGTATGATTATAAGATATCACAGCCTCGCTGTAAACTGAGACGCAATGTCCTTTTCAGGACGAACGCAGAAGATACTAATGTGGAACTGTTTGAACCAGACAGACAACATTCGCCAACAGTGGTACAGGAGATGTGAATACTCATTATCTGATACTGATTATGATATAGTAGTCTGACATTCACATTGTCATTGGATATAATGTTATCATAAAGGGCATAAAGAGACCAGATAATTCATAGCATGATTACAAGGACATTCTGTTCTGGAATGCCCAGGGTAAGAGAGGTAGAGGGGGACCAACACCCATCTGACAAAAGGAGCTCAGGACAAACAAAAAACGGAAAAAGAGAGCTGGAGCAGATGGCTCAGGACAGGGGTTGGCAAGTATTTGTTGGAAGACCTGCAGTGTGCTCCACAAGTCTTGTGACAAGAATCTGAAAATGTTTTTATCAGTTCAGCTGACTTAACACAGCGACTAAACTAGTCATTGTGTTCCTAATTAGACAAGTGATAGCCAATGTAAATGGCTCTTTATATTTACAGACAGTATGTAACTTGGCACTTTGTGTGCACTTGTGATTTCTTTAGTGTAATTTATTTTACAACATTTAGGTGCAGTCTTGATATTCTTTCCTCCCAAGTAAGGGTTCCTGAATTCCACATGTGGAATTAAACTGACATCTTGTTCTTTAGTCACCTTTTATGACATGCATGGAGGTGTGACATTTATGGAGGTACAACATGCAAGAACTGAAAGGGCACAGTATCCATTCTTAGAATCAAACTAATACCAAGTGTTGTCTGCTCTTGCCATAATTCTAATAGGCCTAAGCTACTTCTTCTTCGATCAACTGATGCTATGCTTCTAGCTGGCGAGATTCGTGAAGAAGACTGCGCTTCAGGTCTTTACCGGTCACCCACAGCTTTTCCAGCATGGTCACTCAGCATTGGGTGGACCTCTTTGAGGCAGGGCCCAACATTTTTCTGGTTTTGTGAAGTTCAGCCGTGTGAACTAGGACATGAAATACGACACAGGTTTAAGTGTAGTGCCAATCGTATAGCTGATGTCCATCCAGACCAGGATAGTCGGACGATAGAAATCACAAAAAACCAACGAATTAACCAGTCCAAAAGGAAAACAACACGTTTCCATGAATACAAGTGTAAGTAGTTGACTAGTGTGAATTCCTGGCAAATCCGTGGTCTGGCGGCTTCCATAATGAACCAAAACAGAAGAGTAATGTAGACCCGCAGCCAGTTACAGCGCCATCTTTGTTGCATAAGATGTAACTGTGGAGGGATGAACTAAGAGCTGGCTGCCCATTCTGAAGAAGCTGTCTTTTCTTGTCTTTCCCAAAATCCTAAGATGTCAAAGTGACATGTCACTACTGTTTCAAGAACCATTTTTCACAACTTCTGTCATGCCATCACCATAACCTTGGTCTCCTTCAAGGTTTTTCCTGTCCACTTTCAAGCATCATCTGTCTAGTGTCTCTTGGGACTGCCTTTCTTTCTCTTACCAGTGACTGTGCCTTGTATAGTAGTCCACTCGATTGTACTGTATGGCCATACCACTGGACCTTGCATGATTTTACTACTGTTGTTAGGTCTTAATAAGGTCCAACAGACTATGTAATACTGTCCCTGTATGTTATTCCAAGGATCCATCTGAAGCATCTCATCTCCATCGTCAAAATATTCTTCTAATTTAGCGCTCAGTGTCCATGTCTCACATCCGTTAAGCCACACAAAAAAAAAAAGAACAACTGAATCAGCAAACAAAGTGAAGCATATAGACACCACTATAGCTGGTCCCTTCACAAGAAGCCTTTATTTGAAATCGGAAGTTTTCAGAAGGAAGTAAGTTTTACATTTTAGTTAACTCCCCCCATGAATTTTACAACATACTTGGAAAGTTACAGTAGTCCTATTCTTTTCAACCCTGGTGGTTGCTTTCATTGTCTGCTCTAACAGTCCTCTCCGGGGAAATAAGAGAGTAATGTCAGAGGAAACATACTGATCAAAACACCTCACAGGGTAGAGATCATCACTGTGATCTTCATAGTGGTGAGCTTACTGAGGAGCCTCATCTTGCACTACAGTGAGGAAGACCCTGGTCTACCTCAAGCATGCCTCTGGGATGGAAGAAGAGCCACTGTAACCTGCTACCAAAGAAATGTCAAGAATGAACTGAACTCGTAATGCATAGCTTCAAACAACAACCATCCTCTTCTCATTTAAATCTCATTACATCTTTTCACCCTGACGTTCTCATGGGGCATTTACATGGCTGGACATCTCCCAGCAGTAGAGCGTCTGTTTAGTTTAATGGTAGAGCACACACTTTTCACAGCAAAAGGTACAGGGTTCAGTTCCCACTACCCACATTCTCCAGTTGACCCTGCTGTAAAAAGGTTACTTGTAAATGAGTAACTGACCCACAATTAGGGAAAGAAAGGCATTGATGAAGGAAACTGGCCACCTCAAGCAAGCTGTGGCATAGTACACTGAAATCTTTAACACTTCATCTTTTTTGGCAGTATCTGCAATGAGACTTACTAATGCCTGCAGACTAAGTTTTTATTTCACCCTCGATAGAAAAAATACTGAAGACTTACTAAGGCTTGGAGCAATTTCGAAATTTCCTATCAACTCAGCGACTCGCTTTTCCATTTTCTCATAACATGCCTCTACTGCTTCTTTTCAATCTGTTGATTTAACAAACAAATACACAATGTGAATATTTGGGAAGTAGGGAAGAGTGGACAGTGTAGTAGAAAAATTGTCTTGCATCTTTTCTTAAACTGCAACAGGATGTCTGGCCAGGATGGGGAGCTGGTGAATATGGGTGGAGGAACAGTTGCAATCGATTCATCCTTGACCACTGTGGGTCTTGCCAGTGGTGTAGATGTGCATGTCGAGGGAACATCAATTATGATGCACGGTAAAAATGTGTTTTTTTTTAATGCAAATGTATATTTTCAGTGTGTACATATACAATGTAGCCTCAAAAAGTTCAAGGAATAGTAGTCAACTCGTGTTTGAATTACAGATGATATGGAGAATATATATTTATAAGTGACCATGACGAAAGGACATGGCAATTGTGACCTTCACATATACTTTCGAACATAAGTTACATAATTTTGTTTGTGTGTTGTGATTGTTGTATCGTCAGAGTTGAAAATGTCCTTGTTTGAACAACGTACAAATGTCAAATTCTGTGTTTTGCTTGTGGAGTCACCCTCAGAAACACAAACATTGCTTAATAAAGCATATGGTAATACCGCAATGAAGAAATCGCAAATATTTTAGTGGCACAAGTATTTCCGTAAAGGTTGTGTTAGTGTCGATGGTGATGCAAGTAGTGGCTGACCATCAATCTCCATCAATAATAAAAACATTGAGCGTGTTCGAAACTTTGTGTGTGCTGACAGAAAACTTAATGTCAAGAAAATAGCCTCAGAAGTGGGAATATCAGTTGGAAGTTGCCACAGTATTCTCCAAATAAACTGCACATGCACCGTGTTTGTCAACACATGGTTCCTGAAATGTTATCTTCTAAACAGAAAGAAATGAGATTGACCCGGGAAGGTGACCTAATCACAATGGCTGATCAAGATAATAATTTTTTCAACAACATAATCACAGGAGATGAGAACTGGTGTTTTTTGTATCATCCTCAGACAAAACCTCAGTCCTCTGAATAGAAATCTTCCGCATCTCCCCAGATACAGAAATTTTGTTCGGACAAGATCAAAGGAAAAGCTATGTTGGAAGGTGTTTTTTATTCCCAGGTTGTTTACCATGATTTCATTCCTGAAGGCCGAACGGTTAACAAGGAAATCATGCAATCAGAAGAAAATGACCAGAAAAATTGGGAACAGTTGGATTATGCTGCATGACAATGCGCCAGCACATCGATCCCTACTGGTGAAGGAGTTCCTTGCAAAGCACAATGTGATTACCTTGGAACATCCTCCATATTCTCTCGACCTGGCGGCGGCTGATTTTTTTCTTGTTCCCTCGACTGAAATCGGCACTGAAAGGACAGTCATTCTAGGATATTGAGGGCGTTGTCACCAATGCGACAAGACAGCTGAGAGAGGTTTCAAAAAATGGGTTCCACGAATGTTTCCAGCAGCTGTATGCATGTTGGCAAAAGTGTGTAGTTAATCCTATTGTAACTAATTTGTGGAACTTTTTGAAGCTATGTCGTATGTATAATACACATAGTTGTGTGTGTGTGTCTGTCATCCATGAAGTAGCTGGGAAAGATTTTTGTTTTCCAATCAACTCATATTTAACACATTCCGGACCAATGACCGATATAACGGTGTGCTATTTAAACTCTAGAATACCATTAACCGATAAATTGCATTTTGTTTTGTAGAGTTGTGATTCAGGTTTTGTGTTAATCAAACTACTTAAAAATTACAACCAGAACTAGAACAGCTTCCGTTCGTGACATTTGAGTTGAGCCACACGTGTTATGGTACTGAAAAAGTGATATATTTGCGTTTTGAAGTAGCTAAACTGTTTTGTTGATTCTTAAAAAATAATGGCAACGCCCACTGCTTCTACTAGACCAAAACGATACAGCGCAGAACAAGCTATAGCTGTGTTTTAAAGCTTATTAGTTAGTGATTCTGGTACAGAATTAGACGATTCAAAGGATAGCGATTACAGTGATAGTACTAGTAGACCTAGTGCTAAGAAATAAAAACGGTCTGGCTTAGGTTTAGTTGGTGGTTGCTTCCAGTTAGGGACTATCAGTGCTCCTGAATCATCAAGTAGCAGCGATGAGACTGATTTAGAGGATATACCAGGTACATCTAGAGTTGATGGTGATGGAGATAATGGCAATTCTCAAGGAGAAAGGCAAATTTCCATACCACAGAGGACTACTAGGCCTGGTGATGGGTGGTGTGATGCCTAAACTAATGGAAGTTGTGAATTTTTTTATATTTTTATTGGTTTTGGTCATATAGGAGAATTGTACATAATTTCAACATTTTTGGAGATAAATGCATCAAATAAACAGTGTTTGAGGGACTTTGGATACTATTCTGCAAAATTACCAGACAAATTGAAATCAACAATTCAGGCCAATGAAAAATGATGGTGAGTTACAATATTTTGACTTATAAATTATCTACCCTTTAAATTATTTTTTTTGGACAACATAATTATTTTTTTCAAATAATGAAATATCAACAATTTACTGATATTTTCATTTTCTGTACCCATTTTTCTTTACAATGATATATAATGAGTACTATATTTGTCTATGCTATGGTGTGTAATAGTCAGTTGTAAAAGAGATGCAGTGAAATTTTGCTACAGCTGAAAATAAATTTGGTCCAAACCTAAAAAGAATCAAGTCATGAAAGAGTTAAGTTAACTTTTTCCAGTCCCCATTAATTATACTGAATTGTCTTTCCAACCTCAACAAGGGCTGCAACTTTGCAAAAAAAAATGTTTTTAATGAATTAATGTTGTTATTAAACAAAATGAGCTAAAATTGCAATTTAAAGATCTTAAAAAGATATATTAGTGTGAAATGTTCAATGCCATTAATGTAGAAGGTAAATATGACAAACTATTTTTGTTTTCTCCCCTTTTCATTGGTACTTTTGCATTGATCCCTCACTGTCATTACCAGTTTTTCTTTAAAATATTTATTATGAATGTAATGTATTTTGAATATCCATGTCTAATTCAAATGTATGATCAAGGGTCTGATCAGATAATAAATAATTTCCCAGGTCTTGAAATCCAATCTTCATAATGAAAAATGCAACAAGTTTGAAAATTCATCACAAATTCAAGTCTGTTAGAAATAACTCTACACTAAACAGACTTTGTACATGCACTACATAGTCAGCCATCTTTAGGTCAGTCTAAATATATAAATATGGTTAGCAGAATTAAATGGCGAAATATATAGAATGCCACTGAATTGGACGGTAATGTGCCACCTATGTCTATCAGAGTGAATTGAAATGTGTTAAAATTAATCCTTGGCAAATTGTCTCTTGGAGTAGATTTGCAGTGGTTTTTCCTACATCACAAGGTGTACAAAAGTAGATGAAATGAGGTCTTTGCTGTAGTGCAATACATGATTTCTCAGCAGATTCATAACTACATAGACTGCAGTGTTGATCCTAACTTCATTGGCCTGGCTGCTGTGAACACAGCCTGTTGCTTGACCGTGAGATGAGTATATGATATAATCCACGGCATTGCTCAAGCCAAACAACGCCTAAACGAGCTGATTAAAGTGTGCATGTATTTTTAACAATTTTTTTATTAAAGAACATAAAAGAACTATTTATGTTGAATTCTGTCTCATAATGTTAACAGAAAGAACAGTATGCAGATAACATAATGAATATTGCAAAAAACAATATTAATAGAAGCAGGTAGTAATTATCAACAGAATGAGAATACAAATAACCACTGTATGACTCGAGATAGTGTATTGCATATAATATAACCAGAAAGTTTGAAAGGTGTTTTGTGTAATATGAACCAAAATTATGACATATGGAGGTAAGATCTTTGACGCATATTTCAATATTGTGAGGTCATTTCCACCTAAGCCTGGAGATGTGCTTTTAACAAGCTTAAAAATATATCACCACATCAATCTACTGTTATTTTAGCCAAAAATGTTAGGCTACATATATAATATGATTATAATTTTTCTAGGTAAATATTTAGGGAAGAATCCATTACACTATATTCATGTCAATAATAGTTGTCCATCACAAGTGATGAAGACCACTCTCTTTGTTCAGCCGTGTGGACAGTCGTATCTCTTGCTGTGTCCGCTGAAATGGGTGACTTGCGCGGTTATTTGGATTAAAGTGAGGAAGAAACTGCGCCTTTTGTCAACCTCACTCACAGAGCCTAAGCTACCTTTTGCCAGTGGCAAGACATTCATCGAGACGACTGGAGATAGCATAGGATGCAGATTTTGTCTCAGGGTTACCACCCAAGCCTTTCCGCAAACATGTAACCCACAGGGTAGAAAGGTGGGACGGCATCTAACGCAGTTTGTCGTGCCTTTTCGATAACCACAAGAGGTCGTATGGACAACACTCAGCATGTGAGTGAGTCTGGCATCTCTCATGTCAATATGATAAATCTAAATGGGTAGCCATCAAATGAAATGATACTTACTGATGAATCAGAAGCAGTGAAGGATGTTGGTGCAGGAATCTATATTGACTAACCAGATAAATAAAATGAAACCACTAGTTCATCCACTGGAAAATTATTTTCAAACAACTCGTCTGAAGTACATGCACTAGTTATTGCTGCAGAAAAGATTAGCAACACAGCAGGTCAATCCCAGCAGGATGTATTCCTTACAGATGCAATGTCAGTTCTGCAAGATCTCAAGAGTGATAAACTGCCAGAGCTTAATCCTTGGACAAACTGAAAGCCAAGAAATGGTTAGTTCTGCAAGATCTCAAGAGTGATAAACTGCCAGAGCTTAATCCTTGGACAAACTGAAAGCCAAGAAATGGTTAGTTCTGCAAGATCTCAAGAGTGATAAACTGCCAGAGCTTAATCCTTGGACAAACTGAAAGCCAAGAAATGGTTAGTTCTGCAGTGGCTGCCATCACAATCTAGTATACCAGGAAATGAGACAGTACGAGAACAAAATGAACAATCACCTTCCAAGAAAAGAAGACCCTTATCCAAGTCATAATGAAAGTCAACCAAACTAGAGACAACTATCACTGCTTTGATGTATGTGCAGGCAGGCAGCACAGACATCCTAACATTTCCTGCAAGACTGTTGTATGCTTAGCCAATTGTGTACTGACCACCGTAGACGAATCTCCACACAAAACTGTTCGGAAGCCTCGACGAACTCTCAACTACTGCAACCTTTGTCAAGAGAACTGCGTAGTCGTAACAGGGAAAAAAATGCAGAACGAGAAGAAGAATGAAATGAGGTAATATTATTGTTACAGAAATATGCAAAATATATCTGATTACACATGATGATGAGTTTTAATAAATTTGTGAACAGAAAACTGTGTGGAACCTGACAGGAAACGATTACATCTAGAGTGTGATGGTCTAGATTTGGACCTTGACAGTTCATTTAAAGTAAGTTTCTACATGCCATTCGATTTCACCCTTTAGTGTCTGACCTAACCTACTACGTGTTTTAGTTTATGTCAATGTCCAGAAGAGCAACTTTTTTAAATACACATTTTGTTTGAAAAAATGGCAAAATAAAAATAATGCAAGATTTGTTACGAATATCAATTTTAAATGCACAAAACGCATTCATTTGTCTAAAATAATAAAAATGTCAGCATAATGCAATTTAATTAATATGTGTCGAGAAAATGTATATTATTCAAACCCTTTCCATTTCAGATTTGGCTGATTTGTGTCTTTCCTCCTGGACCAAAATGCCAGACTCTGTGTGTCAGTTTTATTCAAAATAAAATTAATATATATTAGACAAATTTTGCTAAAATTACTATCTGAACATCGTAAGGCACATAATTTAATATATATATTATTAAACACAACATGGCATTAATGCAAAGGGGAAATAAGTGAGGAAAAATGCATTATTTTGGGTACTTACGGCGACGTTGTTTTGCCGAAATATTCATCAAACTTTACATATTATGTGTCCCAGTCAAAGCCTGAATCTGGCATGTGTTGAGTAATCCAGATGTGTGATCGTTGGACTGATAAAATAATTAATTTCTTGGATCTTGAAGCTAAATGTTCATCACAGTAAATGGTGTAGACTAATAGATCTGTAAAGAACTCAGATTGAATAACGCTTTCTCTTGAGATCGTAAGACGGTGTCAATTTAAGAAACCCAAACCTAACAAAATGGATGTACTCTTAATTACTCAGAAATATTGTCCTTTCTCTTTCAGCAAATCCTCGTCAACATCAACAAAGCAGTATGTATGCGTTTAGACAACATGGATGCTAAAATTGATTTGTTGACAGTCCGCACAAGGTCAGTGGAGGACAAAGTGGATCAGATCATAAATTGGTCAAGAACCATCAGTGCCAATGGTGGTCTAACTGCTACTGTGTCACGGAAAGGGTATGCACTTGAATTGATATGTAGACATGTTATGGGGTACAGAAAATTATGTTAAGTTAACCATTTCCAGTCCGGGTTAATTTAGTCCCTGGGGGAGGAACCTACCTCCTACCAGGCGCATCAGCAGGGTTGCAGATTGCTGAAAGGCCTCTTAATTTGGAGGTTAGCTGCGAATAAATAAGCAGCCGTGACAAAAACCGGTCGGCAGGTATGAAGGCTGTAAGGAGGCAGCCCCTCCACCATGCAAAGAAACTACAGGCTAATCACCTGTTTGTCTTAAAAAACGATTACAAGTCAAAATATAGAAAACCGGACTGATCTCAGCGGCGACGAACAGGCGAGAAATAAGGACCACGATTTATGGAACATGGAATGTACGAAGTATAAACGGAAATGAACATGAACTAATAGAGGAGATCAAGAGAGCAAAATTGACAGTCCTGGCACTTACAGAAAGAATGAAAAAGAGGGCGTTCTGGACCATGACGGCAACATGTTATACTACAGCGGAGTTCCCATGAGTGAATGAGGCAGGGCAGGGGTTGGCTGTATAGTGAATAGTAACAACGAAGCAAACATTAAAGGATGGAAGTTCATTTTGGAACGACTGGTGGTTCTAAGTCTACAAGAGGAGGATAGTCAAATGGATATCGTCACTGTGTATGCACCAAACGAAGATGAGAGCACTGACATAAAAGATGAATTTTATGAGCTCCTTCAAAGGACCATTGATGATTGCCATAATGAAATACTTCTCCTTGGAGACTTCAACGCAAGAGTTGGAAACGACTATTCTAGATGGGATGGAGTGATCGGTAGATATGGAGAAGATGTCTTAAATGACAATGGAAAACGACTGCTGAGATTCTGCAGAGAACAAAACCTTGTCATTACAAATACAAGGTTTCCACACAAGCGTATCCATGCCTATACAAGAAGCGAGCCGACAAGAAATGAAAGATCCATAATTGACTATGCAATAGTGAGGAAAACTGATTTCAAGTATGTAAAGGGTTCTAGAGTGTTCAGAGGACCAGAGATAGGAAGCGACCACTACCTAGTTAAAATAAAGAGAGAAATTTAAAAATACTATCCAGCCAGGCAACACCCATCAGCAAGCATGAAACATAACACACGGGGAGAAAATAAAATTAAGGCTTACAAACTACGAGAACCAGATGTTAAGAGGAGATACCAAGGGCTCATAATAACAGCAATAGAAAGAATAGAGGAATCTGAAGAAGATATGGAAATGCTCTGGGCAAAATTCAAAGACATCCTCAAAGAGACATGCGGTCAAACCAAAGAAGGGTGGAAGAGAAAGAGTTCACCATGGTGGACAGAAGAAGTGAAATGAAAAATACGAGAAAAGAAAAAGGCATGGAAGCAATACCTAGGGGCTAGGAATACAGAAGAACAAACAAAGAAATATAAAGAATATGTAAATTTTAGAACAGAAGCAAAGAAGACTGTGCTCAAGGCCAAACAGAAATCCTGGGAAGAATTTGGAGAGAAACTGGAAAATAATGCTGGAGAAAACCAGAAACTGTTCTACAGGAACCTAAAGAACATGATGAAGGAAAAGGAATGCCCCCTGAAATTTGTTAAAGATAAACAAGGTTGACCGCCCCAGAAGAGGTCATGAACAGATGGAAAGAATATTTCTCAGATCTCCTTGGAGTGGAGGAACATCAGGCTCTGGAAGTAACAGTCCCAATTCAAGAAAGGGGAGCCATGGAGGGGAACGATAATATCACAATGGAAGAACTAAAGAGAGCATTGGAGAAAATTAAGATTGGTAAAGCAGCAGGACATGATGGTATAAAACCAGAAATGGTTAAATACATGGGAACGGCAGGAGAAATACTATTCATGAAGATTCTGAAGGCAGCTTGGCGCCCGCCACAAGAAGATACCAAGAGACTGGGAGGTTGCAATAATAATACCAATATTTAAAAATGGCGACAATCGACAATGTGAAAATCACAGAGGTATTTCCCTTCTCAGTGTCCCCAGGGAAAATCTACTCTAGGATTCTAGAACGGCGATTAAGAGGTCTAGCAGAGCCAAATATGGATGAAACTCAATGTGGGTTTAGGGCAAACAGAAGTACTCAAGACCTTATCTTTACACTCAGACAGCTAAGTGAAAAGGCTCTTGAATATGATAAAGAGATGCATCTCTGCTTTTTGGATTTGGAGAAAGCATTTGATAAAGTTCCTTGGGACAAACTCTGGTAGTGCATGACAAGGAAGAACATCCCAGGACCCCTGATCTCTGCCATACAGAGTTTCTATAAAACATGTAGAAATTATGTGCGGACATCAAAGCAAAATTCAGGAGAGTTCAAGACCACTAGCGGAGTACATCAGGAGGACATTCTATCACCGTACCTTTTCATACTCCTTATGGATGAAGTCATCAATGCCTGCAAGGAACAGACAACAAATTATGAAGTAGGATACTGGAAGATGAGACCAAGTTACATATCGGAACTAGCATTTGCAGATGATGTGGCCCTGATCACGAAATCCGAAGCACATCTCCAGATCAACTTGCAGCTCTGGGAAGAAGAGTTGAAGAAGAGAGGAATGCACATCAGCAACTCCAAAACAAAAACCATGGTGATCGCCAGAGATGAAAAGAGACAGATAACCCTGGGAACACGAGCACTGGAGCAGGTCAGCAACTTGAAATATCTAGGAGTGGTAATAGACAGCAAGGGAGGAATTAAAGAGGAGTTAACTGCACGAAGGGCAGCAGCAGGTAGACTTTTCCATGCAAAAAACAGGTTTCCTCAGTAAAAGAGAAATAAACAGGAAAACAAAGATGGATGTAACCGCTCGACATATGTGCCTGTCCTGACATATGGATGTGAGTCATGGACAATGACTACAGCCCAAGAAAGCCAATTACAAACTTCAGAAATGAGGTACCTAAGAAAGGCGGTTCAGATGATGAAAAGGGACAAGATCCGTAACCAGACAATACGTAGCAATCTTGAAGTTCAACCCCTGCAGGCACGAGTGGAGCAGTCCCGACTACGGTGGTTTGGCCATGTCTGTAGAATGGAAGAAGATTGGATACCAACTGCTGCCTGGCAGTTAGGCTGGGGACAGCCAAAGGCTAAGGAGGGCAACAATACAGAAACGCCTGTTGAAATCGGATGCACTGAGCCACTGGCTAACAAATTAAATCAGTGCAACGTAAATATCGCTGTAAACAGCATACGATGAAGAAGAAAAAAGAAGGATACCAAAGCAGTCATGGGAGATAAACAGCCAAGGATGCAGACCCCCAGGACATCCCAAAGTATGTTGGGAAGACAACATACGACAGTCCCTAAGTGATAGAGGGCTGGATTGGAAAGAGGCCAGGAAAAAGACGGCGGATAGAGCAGTGTGGCGTTCTCTTTGACAAACCTCTACACCTCACGGTAGAAGAGTAGCGACTAGGTAAGTAAGTTAATTTAGTCCAGATGAAATTGTCTGTCTGAATTCATTAATATAGAAAAAGTTGAGTCAAAATTACAATCTAAACATCGTGATACACATAATCTATCTATGACATGAAGTATTCACAATAAAAATATATTTTAGTATGAAGCATTAAACGTCATTAATGTGGAAGGAAAAATGACACGTCATGGGTACATTTGAGTTAAACCCTTGCTGTCATTACCAGAGAGATGATTTTTTTTTCGCACTTACTAATTCTTGCCCCGCCATGTGTTTCGTCAATATATCCGTCAATTTCTATTCACATACCTTTCTTATTTTGTGTCAAGTCAAAGTTGGAATCAGGCATGTGTTGAATGTCCACAAATAAACCAGTTGTGTGATCATTGGACTGATCAAATAATAAATGGGATCAAGATGCTGAGCAGCGCATGAGCTGCAGTGGCCCATAGCTGACTGCTAGCGTCAGGGCCAGCGAACCAGAGCTGCCAAGACCCTTCTACACCTTCACTCGATGATCCTAGATAACAGACTGCAGCAGGGCAGACTGGCTAAGGAGAAGGGGTCAAAGAGGGAATGCTAACCTGGTACTCTAAAAATGCTTGCTGAAGTCGGATGCGTTGGGCCAAAAGGTGCAAATATTGCAGTCAAGCTGTAAACTACGACACAACGCATTCCGTTATCTGGACTACATTCTGCTACTTAAGCCATTTCAGGGTTTGGTAGTGGAAGATTGAGAACGAACGAAGCCAAGCCAAATAATAAATCATTTCTCTGGTCTTGAAGCCCAACTTTATTTGAAATAAATGTTCTAATCTCATGTCTCTCGATTTATAATCGGACAGTTAAATGTCAAACGCATGGATGCAACAATCATGTAGAGCCGAAAAAAAAATTAAATAAATTCTGCAAACTAAAACACAAACACATGTTTCAGGGGGCCATTTTGGTTGAGACAGGCTGCCATTTCTAGGTTTTTGCCGGCTAGTGTTGGGCGCATACTGTAAGCTGTAAAGAGTTAAAAGAGTACAGAAAGCTGGAGGAGCTTTCATTGCATTGGGGACCTTCTTGAAATCAAAAGAAATTTTACAATCAACACCAAATGAAAAATCTTCAACTCCAAAATAAACTCTGTTTTCTTGTATGGCTCTGAAACGTGGAGGACAGCAAAGGCACTTAAGAAAAAAAGTGCAGACTTTCAAAAATGGTTGCCTGCACATAATACAAAGATGGAAATGATACGATAAGATCACAAATGCTGGACTGTTTGAAAGAACGGAACAGATACTGGTAGAGCATGGAATATGGAGGAGGCACTGGCGATGGATAGGCCATACATTACAGAAAATAGTTAACATCTCAAGACAGTCTCTGTTCTGGAATCTACATGGCAGAGGAAATAATAGACGACCGAGACACTCACGGAAAAGGTAACTGGATGCTTATATCAAGTGGCACGTAAGACATGGACACAACTTGCTCGGAAGGTTCGTGATAGGAAGACTTGGCATGTATTTGTTGAAGACCTTCGTGGGGATGTAGAATGAAAAGATTAAAGTTAGAATATTGTGTGGGACAATAGGCAGAATTATTTAGATATAATCATAGCCCTCAAGAAATATGAGGTCTGCTAAAAATTAAGTATCCAGAATTCTGGATAGTCTGAAATTGATAGGTACAAGTTGACCTCAAAACCTAATGTGCATGTGGCCAGATTCACAACTGTCCTGTTTGTCAGGGTTGTTTGCAGTAGTGCTTTGCCCTTACATGTGTGAACCACTTTGTCATGATGAAAAATAAATTGATCAAAGTTTTTCGTTTTTGCCTCATTGTGTAAAACAAATTAGCGGAACAAGTAAAGACACAGACTTAAAGTTACAGCCAGTCTATGGGGAGGTTGGCAGACCTGTGGAATGTGATGTTTAGCAAGAAACTGCAGCACAAGTTGTTGTACAGGGGAGCTGTCACTAGTGCACCCCTCAAATGCCACAAAACTTGACAGTTGTGCTCATCGTTGATTGGCCAGCCAGATGGAGGGCATTTGTGATGCACAATTTCTTCTGTTCGTAAAATTCAGCATCTTAACATTGCTGCAACTCACATGTTTTGTTTATTTTTTTAGTCTGGGAGAGTTTAGGGGTCTTCCACTGTGAAGACTGGGAATTAGTTTCAGAGTCATGCCCATAAACCCATGATTAACCAGTTATGATAATTTTTAAAAAGGTGTCATTTTTGAAGTGTTCAAGAGGGTCACAAGTAGCTGAAACGCGAGCCTCTTTCTATGGTTAACTGAACAAATTTGGATGAGACACATTTCATGCCCAAATCTGAAATGAAACTAATATGCAAGTCTTCAGACAACTCGTGAATTGTGATTTAGTGATATCACAGTTCAGTTGCATGTACTAACTAGTTCAACATTGCTTTCACTTTTTGCTGGTTACTGCGGCCCCCCCCCCCCCCTCCCCTGTGCCTGGCAACTTCTGGCTGTATCCCATTTTCCAAAAGTATAATGTCAATTTTGGGTCCTTTTTTTAAATAACACCTCGCATAGTAAAATTTGTCATCATGGCTTCGAGAAAATCAACTACAGATTTTATAAATAGCACTAAGTATTAGAATTTGTGAAGAACCATGTTTGCCTCATAATGGCACATGAAGAATTGATTAAGTTCAAAAGTTTTATTCTGTGAAGATGGTATGGAGGAAATATTTTGATACAAACAGTAAAAAAAGTTTTCTGAAAAAGAATTTATGTCAAAACTGAACCCATAACAAAGAAGCTTACAACGAGGCTTGGTTGCTGGAACATACGCACCATGACCACAGTTATGACGGAGGACCTCCATGTTCACCTAAACTAAACAAATTAATATCTTTTATTTCTCCTTTTTATTTTCAGGGCTGTAATTGTTGGATTGCCGCATACTAAAACTGAAGCAGGTAGATAAACGGGCCAGATATGAAATGTTGTTGACTCTCTAACATCTTTTTGCAGTAGAGGAGCTTGTGTTTCTGTGACCATTGGCTGTATCATATCTGCCAACTCCTTCCTAAGCCGGACAAGTCTAATGGTATGGACCAGGAAAACAAACAAGAAGCTTTGTTGCCCAGCAGGCAGGCTGGGGATAGTCAAGGGCCAAGGAAGGGAAGGCTGGCAAAAGTTAGATGCCCAAAGAAACAGTATAATTTCATCAGATGCCCAAAGAAATAGTATAATTTCATCATCGTCAGTCCCATAACCTGAAAAGTCATTGGGGCACCGGTATTGCAGATTGTAGGACCAGTTCCCGCCACTTCACTCGGTTTGTGCCAGGATATTAGTTCTAGCTATGGACCTTCTCGTCCACTCTCTGGTGTTTCTTCCCATCTCTTTTTCTGCTTCTCTCTCTTACGCTGCCCTTGCAGAACCATCTTGGTCAACCCAGACGATCTTGATACATGCCCATACCATGTAAGCTTGCGTGCTTTTGCCATAGTCAATAAATCTTTGTATTGGGTGATCTCTCTCTTAACAGTGTCCTGAACTACCGTATTCGTGATATAGTCTAGATACGAAATGCAGGGGATTTGACGCAGACATCTCATCTCCATTGCACACTCTAGGGCCGCTGTCAGAGTCAAAAGGTTTGCACACGTAGAGGTATACAGAAATGACAAGTGTATACATTAACCCTACCACACCTGAGGCCCTGAACCTAACTGTCCCCCATTCCTGGGCTCCAGAGCATTAAAGAGAAAAAACCAACATGATATAGAAATATGTTAGTTACATGCAAACAAGTGGTTAGAATAAGATGTAACTTGGAGACATTGTAGAAAATAGGTTTACCTTTCATCTAGCGTCAATATTCCACCTTTGTGTGCCAATCCACCCAGAAAAAGGCAAAGAATCTGTCTCGAGTCATAACATTTCGAAATCTGGGAGTAAACACAACAAAGAGCTCTCATTTGTCGAATAATCCTGATAGCTGGGCTTTATACATGAGTATTCCATATAGATCCTCAGTCCAAGAAAAGCCTTCATCTCATCACTCGAGCTCTCTCTGTCTGTTTCACTTGAACAGAGTCTGAATCAACCAAATTATTGATCACCTGTTGGACTGTCATAAGCCTAGACTTACTTTGCTTTCCTGTTGAAGTGCTTGGTTCATCAGCCGCTCGTTTCATTGTCAATTTTCCGAATTTGTTCACGTTAAATCCCACAAAAATCAATTCAAACATGGGGGCAGCCATTTGCAATGACTAATCACGAGGATTGACCACGATTGGTTGGTTATTTTTAGATTCTGACACATTTTATTACGTACTACCTAAAGTACCGCAAAACCGGTCCAGCTGTATAGCGTCAGTTAAGGAAATTACCGGAAAAAGGGTACAGCGGTCTGGTAGGATTAAACTCAACTTGGATTTTAGGTTGATGCTTTTGTCTCTCCATAGCGGCCTTAGTTTGGTCGTAGCAGTTGTGGTCATCATTGTTCTTGACTGAATCTCAGTTCTGGAACTTTCTGTTCCATCAGTGCTCCTAGGTATAATTTTATTTTGCCTAATATAGGTCTCAACAATTCAAAATAATACATTTGTAGTCTTTTAGATTTGATGTAAACTTGTTGCAAATATTCACACTGTCTTAACCCTTTTATAAACAGTTCTTACAATTTATGCTGTAAGAGTAGTTTCCTTTGATGTCTGGAAACAAAAGTTATTGTTGCACAAGAAAATCACCAATCAATATTGCAATGAATAAAAGTCTTTATCAAGAAAAGAACAATATGAAAACAGCATAAAGGAAGTCAGTTGAACTACCATATATTTGCTCAGCACATCCGCTTTTGATGTATCTTTTTATTTAGGTTCGCTCTCCCTATCCTTTGGCAGTCCCCAACCTGCCTGCAAGGCAGTAGTTAGTTTGAACTCAGAATACTGATTCTCTTAGATGAATTACGACTTATAGCTTCTGGATTTCACCTGTCAGGTTTTAAGATGCCTAAGACTTTGCACCTTGCTCTTGTTGGTAAGAATAAACCTGCCAGACACTGGCCTTCTGCTGTCAGTCAGAGGCTATGTGACATGTGCTTGCCTGGGGAGCATTTGTTTAGAATTCATCTTCTGCAATCATTGCTTATTTAGACGGACTGCTGATTCTTCAATAAAGTCTACTGTCCTGTTGTTTCCAGTGCCCACAATGAGTAGGTTACTCTTTTGTGCGCCCTGAAAAGGATTTTAAGTGTAGGGTTGTAGTAGCTTTCCTCACATCCCGAGCGTGCTGATGAAGGTGGACCGGGATCCTACAAGTGGGTGTGCTATGCTTGGCTTCATCTGCGTGTCATTTACTACTACAGAGATCACGTCTATCCCTCACCAGGCTGCCATAAAAACAGTCTGTTTCCAGGGAGGGTTTTGGCCAGTATGTTTTGCCTAACCCTGACTAGCATGTCTGATCATAATATTTTGCCTGACCAGACTTTCTCCCTGCTGTCCTTTTCAGTGTCTCAATACCACCAATACAGTTTCTCCTTGAGAAGAGTGGGCATGTACCACATCCTTCTCCTCAGATCTGTGAGCTTTGGACAGTCCTGAAGCATATGTGCTACTGTCATATTTGCCAGACAGCAGTAACAAAGGCTGGTGATATCTATCTTGAATTTGATGTACAGGTGATGCCTCTTTCTGTTGTGGCTAATTTCAAGACAGCATGATAACCTGGTCTTTTCTGGACAGTTGGTAGTATCCATCGTGAGCATGACATTTGAGTTGTTCTTTCTGCCACTTTAGGCTAGAATTGAGAGCTCATTCTTGATTCCAGTCTTGACCAACATCAAATGGGAGGATACTGACATCTGTAAGTGTAGTAAGAAGTTTGCCATTATCACCTGTCTTCAACTATATTTAAAATGATCTTTTTATTTTTTCAGGAGAAATGAATGCAATGGACAATTCAATTTCAAATCTTGGTCCAAATGTCACTTTGATAACTTTAAACACAGAAGGTTAGTGCCATTGCAGTCTTGTAAGAGTAATGAATTATGTTAATGTTTGTGCCTTGCAGATTATATTTATTTGATGTTATTCACTGATGACAGACTAGGCGAAGAGATATACAATAGAATTCAAAAGGCTAACAAGGTGCACTACCAGCTAGCACCAATACTGAAACATGCAAGTGTCACTTAGTCCACTAAACAGACGCTGATCATCCCTGCGTTATGTTATCACTGTCAAATTTGTACCCTATTAGATAGACACAAATGTAAGACCGAGACCTGTGAGATATGATGTGCACCAAGTGCAGCAAGAAAATCAATAGCGACAACATTTGCAACATCACATTGAGGAAAACGGTGGGGGAACTGCATTGGTTATTCACTATATTGAAACACAAAAGTCAAGTGGTTTGGACATTTGACGGGGGTGCAGTATGATCAATCTGCAGTGAGGTCATACTACATGAAGGCTTCAGGGTCATTCATTTTCCTACATTGCTTGGCTATTACCAAAAATCTGCTCAAACAAATAATAGCTGAAATCATGATAAGTTCCATAATTAAAGATCCCACAAATCCAGAATGGTAGCGTACTCTAAACTGTCAAATCTAATTTACTAGATTTTTAGATTTTGCTTTAGTGTTATGGTCTAAATCAGCAACTGCTTTTAACTTTTATTATTTAGTTATAATAGAATACAATAGTGGGCTTAGGTGACTAGGGCCTGTCACGTCAAATGACTGTGTCCAAGTTGGCTTGCAGTTTTATTAGGGAGGTGGCGGTCTGTTTTAGCCAGGTGTTGCGACGGCGGTCTCGAGGAGGAGCATGGCCTCTTCCCGTTCCTCGCCCCCACTTCCTGCCGGAACCATCTCATGGGCTGGGACCTCCCGCTGGGGAAGGTGGATAACAGGACCGAAGAGAGAGAAGTGACGGCAATCAATCGTTGAGACAATGCCTGCAAGTTGAGTAGGTTGAACTACTTCACTTTAATCAAAAATAATTGTGCTGAAAATTGAGATTATTAAATCTAAAGACACATAATTGAATTCTCTATCATCAACAGTATACATAACCAACATATATATTAGTATAATGCTATATAAAATGTCACTAATATTTCAGATTCTTAAGTTGTTGTCTCAACATTACCGCTTTCACTTTATCAATTTGGATGTTATAGATTAAATTGGGCTTGTATTTACTTCTAGTTTCCACATTTGTTTATTACATCACAAACATTTAGACACCCATTTTTGGATACACCACTTCCATGCAGTTTTCCATGGAAACAGACCAGTTTCATGGCGGGCTGGCTAACGAGATAGAGATTGATGTGATCTCCGTAGTAGTAAGGGACACACAGATGAAGTCAAGCATAGCACAACTGCCTGGAGGGACCGTGTCCACCTTCATGTTCACACTTGGAATGTCAGTTAGAGTTAGTCGTCAGATCTTCATTATTGTGGGGGATGGTGTGGGCTAGTGGTTAAGTGACACGCCTCACAATCCGAAGGTGCTGGGTCGCTCCTCATCACATCACTTACCGTTACCCCGGAGAAGCAAACTCTTAGAAAATGCAAGAGGAAACAGATCCTTACATAAAATGCATGCCGAAGTCGGATGCACTGGGCCGACAGGCGAAAAATAAAAACGCGCGCTTTGGGGAATAGAGAAATAAGGCGAATGTAACAGGGAAAAAACTTTATTGCTAGCATAACAAGTCCATATGTACTCAGATCTCATCCTCATTATCTCCGCCAGCACATGATGACTAACAGTTCTGGTTCGGTACAGAACAATGTCCATTCTCTCTCTTCGGTCCTGTTCTCCACCGAGAGGTCCCAGCCCATGAGATGGTTCCGGCAGGATGTGGGGACGAGGAACGGGAAGAGGCCATGCTCCTCCTCGAGACGTTCTCGAGGCCGCCGTCGCAACATCTGGCTAAAACAGACCGCCACCTCAATAAAACTGCAGGCTAACTGGGACACAGCGATGGACATTGTCGAACAAGACATCTTTTGATCCCCGTATGGTGTTCATACCTCACTTGGGATTGGAGCAAAGCTACTGCCACCTAACAAGAGCAATCTTACTCACTATGGGCATTCAGCAACAGACTTAGGTGTGCAGCTGATGATTCTGACATTAAGTGGTGCTATGCAGTTCAGAGCTTTTGGGGGGGAAAGCTTTCATCCAACTTTAGAAAAAAGATACAAATTCTGAATCACATTATAAATGGTACGATTTGATTTGTAGTAATTTTAAATGTGGAAGGTGCTGTGCGTCTCCTGCTTTTTCACATTTTTTTTCACGTCTGCCTCATAGTCAGTAAATGTAGTTTATTAGACTGCACAGTCATATGTAGTCATATCTTATTGTTGTAATGGATTCAGCAGCATCCAGGCTCTCTCTCTTCGGCTCAATTGTATGTAATGGTATCTGCACACGTTTATCAGCTGTTATCTAGCACCATACAAAGTGTTCCATTTATCTGGCCTTGGAGGAAGAGGCATTTTCTAAAATCGTTGAGCGCTGAACACACAAGGATGATAAGTGATAATGGGGTCAATGTCTAGAGATATTTGGATAAGGTCATATCTGAATGCACATGTTACTTTCGCCATCTTTACTGACGATGAGCAACTATTATTATTATTATTTGTGTTTTACAGAAGACTTTCCCAGCGGAACGTGGCTTGGCGATGAACACAATCCAGAAATGAGAGTCAGGATTCCAATCACACCAAGGTTTGTCACTGTAGAATTTTAAATTTGGAGTATATTGTCTTGTGGCTGGAGTGGTAACTAGGTAAGAAAGAATAGTACCAACATTTCATAGACGGTAATACAAGGAGTTGTGGTTGGGGCTAGAAACCTTGCATTGTTATAGAAGCCACCACTGCAAGATCTCATGTTTATTTGGTGCTGGCTTTCTGTAATTGGCCCAGTTTCAGTGTGGGCTCGTGTGTAGCGGAAAGGTAGCTAGAAGATAAATTATCTTGTAGAATAGATATTTAGGGTTCGCAGTGAAAGTCTTTCCAGTGTTCAGACACAGTATGTATTGTTGGTTTGTTTTGACTACACAGACAGAAAGAAACATGTTTCGTACAAAAACCACCTCACTTTATTGATTTTAAAAACTGAGCTCTCTATGACTGTAAATTTGATGATGCTCACAGCAGAGCATAAACAAACCGCAGCTGTTTCCCGATCTCAACTGTTTATTAATTGATACCATCATAGAATGGAATGTATTGAACAGATTTTAACCTTCTAGTTTTCAAATTTGTTTTTAATTGATCCATTTTTGGCTACACCAGTTGTTTTGTAAATCCATGAAATTGCCACAAAGCACTGATAGTGTTCCTAACAGATTGACATATCTGTTAGTTTCCACTACAAACGTATTTATATCATCTTACTAACCTTTAGCACGCCAGATTCTTTTTGAAAAAAATTTGACCTAATTAATTTTCTTAATTAGTCACTATGATAGTCGTTTTTAAAAATTTTTAATTTTTATCTTTGTTTGTCAAAAATATGATTTTCTGGCGTGTAGACACACAATAGGATAACAAACATGTGGGTGTTATTGTTGTTGTTGTGTGTTTGTTAGTTTTTGAGATACAAAAAGATGAAGTTGAAAATTTATGAAAATCTCAGAAAATATTTGGGCTCGACCACTAGGCCTAGTCGCTTCGATAGAAAACCGTGGAAACCATAACAACGTATCGATACTGTGTTTACAATATCGACACAACTGTTAGTTTCCAATTCAAACGTAGTTCTTTCATTTAAACAAACAAAATAAAAAAATCTACTCGATAAAGATCTTTCCCAACAACCTACTTCCCCTTTCGCAAAAAGTCGGCTTGCTCCAAACGGCGTATACAAAATTAAAACTGTTCAAAAGCCATTTGTAATCGAACATACGATACTTTAACCGGCAAAATATCGTGTATATATGGAGCATGTATTCAGCAGTAAAAAATGGCTGTTGGGAGTGACTCCGTATTAAAAAAAAAAAAAATTTTCCGTACACCGTTTTTGTAGGCCTAGTGTGTCGGCTAGCACTCGACCGTGGCGTGCTAAAGGCTAAACAGACCTAGCTCAGGAAAATCCATTGTAACAACTTAGCTTCATCACAAACAATAATAGGATAGCTTTCCAAATCCATGTGAATAAAAATAAAATCTCCATTGTATTGTTATCAGGGCGGGCGGAAATGGTCTGGTTGTGAATTCAGCTGTTTCTATAGCAAAACTAGTGTTAACACAACGAAGTTGTTAACACCAGTAAGTATACACAGACAATAATAATAATGTTCGCTTAGGCGTCTGAGGCCTGTTGCGTCGGTCGACCACATCCATGACCACAACTATGGCGTGGTTCCAGGGCGGAGGAGGAGGTTGATACTTGCTGGAGCCATACTGTTTGGGGATGGCCTCTTCTGCGCCTCCAGCCGGTCGGGGGGAAACTTTTGGTGCCGAGGAACTTCTTCTTCGTTCGTTCTCAATCTCCCACTACCAAACCCTGAAAGGGTAAGTAGCATAATGTAGTCCAGAGAACGGAATGTGTTGTGTCATAGTTTACAGCTTGGTTGCGATATTTGCACCTTTCGGTCCAACACATCCGACTTCATCAAGCATTTTTTGAGTAGCGGGTTAGCATTCCCTCTTCGATCCCGTCTCCTTAGCCAGTCTGCCCTGCTGCAGCCTCTTATCCGGGATCACCGCGTGGAGGTGTAGAAGGGTCTTGGCCGCTATGGTTCGCTGGCCCTGATGCTAGCAGTCAGCTATGGGTCGCTGACCACTGCAGCTCATGCGCTGCTCAGCATCTTGATCCCGGTGCCGAGGAACGACTTGTGTAGTATCTTGTGGGCAGGGGTTTCCTGATCCAGCCGTACAACATGACCAAACAAAGAAACTCTGTGCCGGTCAAGTGTTTCCTGATCCAGCCGTACAACATGACCAAACAAAGAAACTCTGTGCCGGTCAAGTGTTTCCTGGTCCAGCCGTACAACATGACCAAACAAAGAAACTCTGTGCCGGTCAAGTGTTTCCTGATCCAGCCGTACAACATGACCAAACAAAGAAACTCTGTGCCGGTCAAGTGTTTCCTGATCCAGCCGTACAACATGACCAAACAAAGAAACTCTGTGCCGGTCAAGTGTTTCCTGGTCCAGCCGTACAACATGACCAAACAAAGAAACTCTGTGCCGGTCAAGTGTTTCCTGGTCCAGCCGTACAACATGACCAAACAAAGAAACTCTGTGCCGGTCAAGTGTTTCTGAGATTGGGTGAAGACCTGTTCTAGCAGAGACCTCCATATTGCGGATGTAGTCATGCCATCGGATGTCCAGGATATGCCGCTGGTTGCGCATGTGAAAGGCTTTCAGTCTCGACATGTCATGTTTCAGCCATGTCCAGCTTCCAGATACGTAAAGCAGGACTGGGACCATGCAGGACTGGTAGATGCGGATTTTTTGTCCCAAGGGACATTGCTCTATACAGGTCGGAGGTTGTGCATAACCGGACACAGTCCGATTCGCCTTGAAATATCGGGACCGCTTCGCCCATCGGATGATATCATGCTACCAAGATAGATGAATTCGTTGGTGGCCTCCGCAGTGTGACCTTGGGTGCTGTGTCGGAAATGAGGCTCTGAACTTTGGTCTTGGCCCAGGGTATAGACAGACCTAGAGAGGGCGTTTCACTGCCTAACATTTCCAGAGAGCGCTGCAGCACAGATCTGTCTGTGCTGAACAGGACAATGTCGTCTGCGTAAACAATGCCCTGGACGAATTTTTTCACCAGTGGTTCATTAAAAGTGAAACATAAAAGTAAGGGAAAATATTACGGCTTGTACTAAATTTGAACCCCTGTGCATATCTTGCACCATAATCAAGTGATTTGATCAGCCAATCAAAATACTCTGAGCGACAAAGAACAAACCGGAATTAATAGCGTAATTCAGAATATACATGGAATAATTGTCCATTTCACAGCGACCTTCTCCATGTGCATTCCAACTGTCGTACAGCGGAGAAGATGGCATTAACTTTGTTAGACTACTTGTTTGACCGAGACACACAGGCAGCATCCAATTTATCAGGTCAAGGAAAGCATGGCAAGAAGCAACTGGACCCACTTATGATATATGGTATTCGATGTAAGTATTATGCCATCTATTTTTGGTTATTCTTCATAATTTTCATTTGGTGTGGTGTATATCTCCTAGCACAGGGGTTCTCAACCTGGTGCTCTTTCAACCTTTAGCACGCTACATTTTTTTTTGCAAAAATTTTTTTAACTTTACATTTTGCTACGATAGTTGACTTTCAAAGCTTTTAACTTTTCTGTTTGTTGGTCAATTAATACGATTTTTTTGTATGTTTCCGTTCATAAACAATTATTATTTTTCCAATTTGTAGGCCGAATGTGTCAAAATTCACGCAGCCATGCGCTAAAGGAGAATGACATTAGGTGCTTGCGTCGTGGGAGTAAAAAAAAATACTCGTGATTCTGTTTTTCAATTCAAACTTTGTTTTGCGAAGCCAAGCAAATAATGTTGCTATCCATCCATTATATTTTAGGCAACCTAAAAGTTGTTAAGTTGCACGTCTGCTGCCAGTAAACGTATTTACCTCTATGTTCTGAAAATTTTACACTGCTGACTTGATTCAGGGATTTCCCGATGCTGGTCACGGCCAGCATTGTGTTGCATCATGGGTACTTGAATTAATAGATCTCCAGTCTTCCTTAGCGTTGAAATATTCGTTTGAAAAGGAGAAATTCATAACATTTCAGAGAACAGAAAATACAAAAAAGGTTCCAAATCCTGCGGAGTGGATCTCTCTGTCTGGCTCAATTTGGGATGACCTGCCTTTGCGAAAAAGCTTTCTCATTTATGACATACCTCAAGAACAAATCAAAGAGTGCTTTAAAGATATTTTATTTTTTTTAAAAATAGAACCAATTAGATTGCATGTTGCTCGTGCACTTAATGTTACACGTGAACGGTACTCGCAATCTTAAAAGGTTGAGAACGTCTGTCCTATCATATGTTTTCAATGTTTCTTATCTCTCTTTTGTTCTTGTCCTAAATATTTTGAAATGCATTCTTCTGTAATGTGCATTTCTAGTAATTTTTTGTAAGTTTTTTTCTTCAAGTTCCAAGAGAACAAAGGGCTGAATTGTCACTCAACCATTGAATTCTATTTTGAGCTGTCGTCTTTAGTTTCATCTATGTTGCTCCAGTTGTCTTTGGCTCCACTTCCATTCTTCTGTACTAGACATTCTTTGGCTTCCCCAACCTTCCACTCCCTTGTAGGTTCCATTGCAGCTCTTTGATTATATCCTGACGATAGTTTCTGAGCAATAGATTTACATTTATCAGCCTAATGTTTCTGGAAGAAAGCTTCAGAATTTCATATTGGACGGAGAGAGTTTAAAGTAAATCTGGCTTTCTTAACCCTTTTCAGTCCAAACTAATTTTGCAAATTTGTCGAGGCAAAAATTCTGGAATTCCAAGTTTTATTCCAAATAAAATTTATTATTATTGGACAAATTTAGCTAATATTATGGTCTAAACATTGTAAGACCCCAGGGTATTGAAACTCGAGGTCACACTGCGGAGGGCACCAACGAATTCATCTATCTCTGTAACATGATATCATCATTTAAGAACATTCAGACTATCATAAGACTATGTATGACATGAAGCATTCATAATAAAGATTATATATTAGTATGAAGCGTTAAATGACATTAATGCAGAGGTGGAAATTTGAGATTATTTTTTTTTCCATACCAACCCCATTGTGTGTTTTCAAATATATCCACCAATTCCTATACATATACCTTTCTTATGTGTCAAAGTCTGAAGCTGGCGTATGTTGAATATTCACAAGTAATTCAGATGCATGATCATTGGACTGATGAAATATTTATTAATCATTTCTACAGTCTTAAAGCCCAACTGCCTTTGCAATAAAATAGGTGGCCAGTGCAGAGCGATACAAGCTGTAAAGAATTAACCTTTTTGTTTAAGTTACCTCTTCCCTAGCCTTTGGCTGTCACCTGATTTCCTGTAAGGTAGCAGATTGTTTAACCTTTACCATACCATATTCAGAAATTACGTCTATTCCATGTAACCAATTTATTTTTCAGCACGTCAGGTCATGACATCGTTAATTGATTTTGAGAGCCTCTAATCTTTTTATTTTTAAGTGTATCTAGAGACATATATTAATAAAGAACTCGTTGGTGTTATTGTGTGTATGTTAGATTCTGAGATACATGAAGATGATAGTGGTGAATAATAGCACAAACATATAGACTCACCCGATAGCGGCGTCTGTTAATTACACAAAGGAAAAGAAAAGTTTGCCGAAAAACATACTAATACTACTACCGATGTTTATCGTATTGGCTATGACTGTCACTTCAACTATAAAATGTAATTATTGTATCTTCATAAACTAAATAGATCTACCTCACAAAAATTAGTTGCAGGAACTCAACTCCCCCATTCTCAATAATGGTTGAATCTTCAAATCCAAGCGAGAAACAGAAGAAATTCTTTTCAAAAATCTAAAGAAATTAAAAAATCGCCATTGTTTTCATCTAACTGTACATGACGAAAGTTGGAACTCTCTACAATCAAAAGAGCAGTATGTTCAGCCGTTTCTATGACATTAACCCGGTAGTTTATATACGATAAAGTGACAACCCAAGAGCTGTCACAGAATTTTGCCCGGGTTAGGGAACAAGTGGGTCGCAATTTCTCTGCCGTGTTGCAGTAAAAGTTAAAGTCCACATGGGGTTTATTGGTTTGAACTGTCAAGATTCAGCTATCAAGAGCAGTCTGAATTTTAGGGGACTAGGAACTCGCATAAGTTTTGCTCACGGGAGCCTAGCAGGGATTGACATGTAATAGAATGAAACAGCAGTGTTTGCAAACTAGCAATCTGTTTGAATACTTTAATGCATTCAAGAATAGATTGAATGTGAATAATTATTTTCAAATCAAGGGAATGTAAATGAAACTGGTTGTATCCAGGCTCTGCAGAGTCTTCTAAACCAGCATAAAGACGTTAAGTTAAGGAGTTAGATATCTCTGGGAGAATGCAACATGAGTTGTTGCAATCAACAAACTATATTGGTAGAGGAAGTAGGGATGCCTGAGAGGAGGAAGCAGTAGTTAACAATCAGTTAACTACAGAAACCATCAGTATTCATACCCTTTGCCATGTTGTAGAAGAAACTGAGTACCTATGGGTCTGCCAAGTGTTCACTGATGTCGTTTGTATTATAACAATCTCAAATCTTTAACTGTAGGATGTGTATCCTTTTTTCCAGGCCACCTCATTCATAGATTTGCCATCGCAGAAACTGACTGGCATAGAATTAAGCAGAACATAGATTCCAAGTGCCGTACTGCATGGAGGCGGCGGCAGAGGGGCATGCCACTCACAGTTAAAGCATTCCGAGGCAAAGCTCCACCCTCCTATGTGAACATTGGTGGTCACCTGGAAGACATGAGCGGCGGCAGTGATGAAGATTCTTTGAGTCAGGAAGATGGAGAACTGCATATCCATCAGGTACTACTTGATTTCATTTTCTTCTTCAGTATTAACCCTAAAAAGTACATTCGTGTCATAGTATCTGAGCACTTGCAGTGCCAGTTTCTGTAGCAATAGTTTTACATGATGAGGTTGCTAACCCCATGCACAGCATTCTTTAGTTTGCTTTTTAACCTTCTAGTTTCCACATTAAAAAAATTACATCACAAAAATTAAGACTTACCCATTTTTGGGTACACGAGTTGTCTTGTAAATCCGTGAAATTGCCACAAAGCACTGATAGTGTTCATAATCAGATTAACATATCTGTTCGTTTCCACTACAAATGTTTTTATAACATCTACATAAACAAACTAAACAGACCTAAGAGAAATATGTTGCAACAATTTAACGTCATCACAATCAATAATGGAATAACCTTTCAAATCCATGTTAAACATTTACCAAAAAAAGAGTTTAAATATTAGGTCAATCTAGCCATCTTGTTGTTTTCAAGACAGAAGGAAGTGGCCTCATTTTCGATTCAGCCATTTCTTTCGCAAAAACCAGTGTTAGCACAACTAATACAGCGGTGAGTATACAGAGACAATGCCCCAGGCACATTTTTTTCGCCAATGGTTCAGTAAAAGTTAACTCATGTATAGTTACAATGGTCCTATTTATTTTCAGCCTCAAATACCACTCTGGCTATATGTATATCACGGGTATTAAGAGGTGCATCCCCACCTCTATTGTAGTTGATGCCTCTCTCTTATCTAATCCACTAGTGTTGTGAGGCGTCATTGTGAGCCGCAGATATCTCTGTCTAGAGCCAGATGTGTTGCTGTCAACATTCCATGGTGGTTTAGTATATTCCTAACAATTTATATCCACCTAGTTCTCTGTCTCCCACGGTTGTGGAAGCCCAATCGCCGTACATTTTAATCACGCAGGAGTAGCTTGGGAGGTTGCATTCATATTCTGTGGCCGAACCACATGATTTTCTCCCTATCCATGTGTTTTGTGCAGGGTCTTGTTTCAACAATTTTTTAAATGTCATAAGTTCTCATACTGTTACTCCTAGTGATGTTGGTGGTTTTTATCATCTCATCTTATAGGTCGTAATCTTTCTCTCTTGGGTCTTTGTTAACTCATTCATTCCCGAATATTTTGGACCTCTGAACATAATTATTTTCTTATGTAAACCTCAAACACAGCATCACTTAGTTGTGATCTATTCATCTTCAATAAAGGTTCACTGTAATACCAAATGTTATATTCCAAACTATTCACAATTGAGTCAAGAATGCAATGGAATACATATAATTTACAAATGGAGATGAACATTTGTGTGTGAGGGAATAAAGTTTCATAATCATTTTTTTTTAAAATTACGAAGAAAAAACTTTCTCTTAAAAACTATTCAACTCTAAAACAGTACATGAAGAACGTATTTACTTTATATTAAGAATGGAAGATGTTCTAAAAGTTACACATGATCTGGTGTAGTTGTTTTCACATTTTACTGAATCACATGCAGTTGAAAAAAATTATCAAAAATTAAAACCCCAATCAACGCCAGCGTACATGTTATCGGCTCGAGGGAACGAATGAGTTAATGACATTTTACACTTATAACAGATTATTGGAACAAACAGTATTTATTTTGTAAACATATTAATGTTCAGGTGTTTCATCAGTGGGGACAGTTGATATGCAATTGCTTTCATCTTCTGGCAACCTCAAACCTCGTTTTTCTCTTGTCTAATTTGCCTTTCTGGATAAAGATACTGCCCAGGTACTTGTATTCCTGCACTTTCTTGTTTTTTTTATCTTGACCTTGGTTACTATATCTGAAAGAACAATCGGCCAAATTGGGACTGAATATCAACATAAAGAAAACCAAACACTATCGGCAAAGAACCAATCATGCCATGCTGAAGGGAGAGCGGTTGGAGGAAGTGGATACCTTGACCTATTTTGGCAGCACAATAGACATCAAGAGGTACAGATGAAGATGTAAGGATTATAAAGGCAAGAGGGGCATTCATAATGCTAAACAACATATGGAGATCTACAGAAATCAAGATTCACCAAAGCTAGAATATTCAATGCCAGTCTAAAGTTGGTGCTGCTGTATAGAGCGGAGACATCAAGAACGACGAAGACCATACAACAAAAGACTCCATTCCTTGGTTAACAGATGCCTACGAAGGATAATGGTCATAAAGTGGCAGGACATGGTGAGGAATGAAGACTGGATAAGACATATGTTGCGGAAGGCACAGTCCAACAATGCCAGACAGAGAGAGGTAGATAAAGAAATATGTGGAGAAGAGAATATGAGAAGGAACTAAGATTAAATGATTACAGATGGAGAGTAAGAGCAACACAGGGCCGTGCATGCTGGCTGGATGTTGTCAATGGCCTATGCATCGAGAAGAGCGACAGGCTTTGATTGGTTACATCTAGATCTGCAGAGTTTCTGTCTTGGGTATGTTGATTTTCATATTGTGTCTTTCATGCGCAGAGTTGAGGCCAGTCATATGTTGTATGTCGTTCTCATAAAGTGAGCATTGATCATTTGCAAACAGTAGTTCATTTAGTTGGTTAGTCTATAGGACTTCTTCCTCTGCGCTAATGTATACAAGTTCCCCATTCACGTCTATAATTCGTAATTATTTCTCATCATTTCCAGCAGGCAACTGAGGCAGACATCCAGGCAGCTCTAGCAATGCAAGGTGAAGGTCTTCAAGCTGGCGAAATCCAGATCCTTCACGCCACCCCGGAACAAATTTCACAGCTTCAGCATGCACAGCATATACAGATTCTGTCCGGAGACCAAGTCATAGGGGTGAGCACTTGCTATTCTGTTTCCGTGACTACCAGCATGTATATTGTTGGGCCGCCATGTATATTATTTGGTTCACTGTGTACATTGTTGGACCCACCATGTACGAGGCGTGTTCAAATGAAACCAGACCAAACTACAACAAGTGAACATACGTATGATGGACGTCACTTCTGATGTAAACAGCACATACCAACCGTCAAGTTTGCAAAATTTCATTATCTTCCGACTCATAGTTTTCTCAGCAGACCATTGAAAACATGATGGGTGTAATATGGGATCTGTCCAGAATTGATCAGCGAGCGGTGCTTCAGTTTCTAACAGCTGAAGGATGTCAACCAGTTGAAATTCATGGCAGAATGCAGGCAGTGTATAGTGACAAAAGTGTGTCGAAGACAACAGTCAAGAACTGGACGACAATGTTTAAAGGAGGACGTGGGTTAACACAACAATATGCACCTGACTTGGTCTCGGAAGATCTTTCGTTAACTCGCGTCCTTCTTTAAACATCGTTGTCCAGTTCTTCGCTGTTGTCGCTATCATGCACATCGTACGTATGTTCACTTGTTGCAGTTAGGTCCGATTTCATTTGAACACGCCTCATTTATTATATGGTCCACTGTGTATATTGTTGGTCTCACCATGTATATTATTAGGTCCACTGTGTATATTGTTGGTCTTACCATGTATATTATTAGGTCCACTGTGTATATTGTTGGACCCACCATGTATATTATTAGGTCCACTGTGTATATTGTTTGTCCCACCGTGTGTACTGTTGGGCCCATCATGTACATTATAAAGTCCAATGTATATTGTTGGGCCTCTTGATAAGGTATAGAAGAATTATGCTACAGCACCTTACCATAGAAGGTCGTAGCAATTCCATAGCAGACATTGCAGCTGCGGATGACCCCATCATGTACATTATAAAGTCCAATGTATATTGTTGGGCCTCTTGATGAGGTATAAAAGAATTATGCTACAGCACCTTACCTAAAAGGTCGTAGCAATTCCATAGCAGACATTGCAGCTGTGGATGACGTTAGAGATTTATAAGTACAAGGACTGATCAAATAAGTATCCAACTCTCAGCTGGGAAAAAAAAGTTCAAAATTTATTTTCTATGAAATAAACCTCTTCTGAGTTGGGACACTTCTCTCAGCTGGAGGCATTACTTAATTCATTTTTGGGATCTCTATCAGACACTTCGTCACGCTTGTCTTTGGTTTTTTTACATGTTCTGAAATCTTGTCCCTTTGAGTGATGTATGAATAGACTATTGATCAAGTCTTTTTGTATATATTTTAATGTTCGGGTGTTTCATCAGTGGGGACATTTGAAATTAAATTATCTTCACCTTCTGGCATCAAAGCTTGATTTCTCTTGTCTAATCTGCCATCCTGGGTGAAGATACGTCACGGGGAGGCTGCATGACCTATTAGTGAAGCGTCTGTTTCACAACCCTTATGCACCCAGTTTGAATCACACTCGTGTCCAGTTTGGCAGACATGGATTTATTCGCTCCTCCACATACGGAAAGTAAAGGCAGCCTACCGTACTGCACACTTGCCAAAGAAGCGACGTTCTGCAAAGGACATGCTACTTACTTTAATGTCATGGGGTCCGCAGAAAACAAATTCACTAGTCTCAGGGGTAACTGAGACGCTAGTCCGGTCAGGCACACCATACTGACCAAGACCACCATCTCTCTTCCAAGTAGCATTCCCTGGAAACAAGCTGTTTTCAAGGCAAGTCTGGCTAACGAGATGTGGATTGACGTGATACCTGAAGTACTAAGCATCATGCAGATGAAGCCAAACATAGCACAGCGACCTGGAGGGCTGCAATCCACCTTCATCAGCTGGCTTGGGATATGAGGAAAGCTGCTTACAACTTGCCACTTAACGCCCTTTTCAGGGCACACAAAAGAGTAAACATACTTATTGTGTGCATTAAACAATAAGTAGTTTGAGACCTCTAATGTAGATGGATGTTTCATGGCTTGCAAGTGATCACACAAAGTTAGTAGAGAGGTCTATCAGAGTAGTTGGTAATTGTTCTGCGGAATACATTTATTAATACATTATTTTTTTTCCATTGTCCTATTTTAACTCCCATAGCAAATCCAGCACTCGGACATGTTGGCGGAAGGGATTCATGTGTCCACAATGACAACCGATGCAGGAGAAGTTCTTCATATACAGCAGAACATGACAATAGCTGGAACAACAGTGACAGAGAATGTCTCCCAATGACAGTTGGCCCTGCCTTAACAAGGCAGAGGGAAAAATGCATATCAATGTACATTAGATGTATGTTCTGTTAATGGGGGGTGTGGACTTATGGGTTTGTAACTTTGTGTAGAGGACACTACAAGGTTAGTAGATTTGAAATATGGGAAAATTTTGAGGCTAGTAGGATTTGTGAAGTGGGGAAACTTTGAGGCTAGTAGGATTTGTGAAGTGGGAAAACTTTGAGGCTAGTAGGATTTGTGAAGTGGTGAAACTTTGAGGCTAGTAGGCAACAGAAAAGTCAGTAAAGATCTAATTCGAGCCACGGAGCTCCAGGTTATGAATGTGCCGCACTGCAAGAAATATACCAGTTTGCTTATTCAGCCGGCAGGACATATTCATCAACTGGTTGACTGTGGCTCGAATCCAGATTGCCTATCACTTCACATGCTGTTCTGTTGTCAAGTGTGTATATTTTCTGAGTTTTCAGAATGTACATGTCTTTGCTATCCATGCTGCTACTTTGTAAATAAATCAGCAACTTTGGTTGCAAAGGCAAATAATTTTAAGCACCTGGAAAACGTTACTTTGTTTCCAGAGGTCTGAAAAGATACTTGTCTTTGTGATCTATTTCCAGAGGTCCCAGAAGATACCAGTTTATGTGGTCTGTTTCCAGGGTTCCCAAAAGATACCAGTTTTTGTGATCTGTTTCCAGAGGTCCGAAAAGATACTTGTCTTTATGATCTATTTCCAGAGGTCCCAAAAGATAACTTATCTTTGTAATCGTTGCCACTTCTTTGTTTTGTAGCACAATTATCACTTGCTTACCGACTGATTAAAGTGATTATTTCTCAGGGGTGCTTAACAAGCATAATAGTTGTATGCCGTTTCATGCATAGTTTACATGGTTACAGCAAATGCTATGGAATCATTTCAGATGACATACTTGTCATTTTAGGTTCATTACATACCATCTATTTTAGGTCATCGCTTTGAGCTTTGATCAGGAGATCTATGTTCCCTGGCTTTCTCTTCGATTGTTTCGTGACAGGGGGTCTTTAGCCTCACCATTATCTATTCACCTGTGAGTTCTATTCCAGTACATGTTTGGTTATAATGTTGGGTTCTTTTCTTAAGGTATGCATTATTCATCTTCATTAAACTTGTTATGTGAGATGGCTCCCCAACTCATGGTTTTGGACAGCTTGCAATTCATGCAGGTTAAATTGTGTGGAGTATATATCTGGGTTTGAAGGACATCTCTACAAATAACTTCCCAAATATTAAGGTTATGGAATAAAAGACAGTCAAGAACAGAGTAATAGGCTCGTGGTAGAAGATTTTTAAATTTTTTTTGCGTTCACCTTATTTCTCTAACCCCCAAGGCAGTGTGCGTTGCACTGTGGTTTTTATTTTGCGCCTGTTGGCCCAGTGCATCCGACTTCAGCATGCATTTTATGTAAGGGTCTGCTTCCTCCTGCATTTTCTACGGGTTTGCTTCCCCAGGGTAACAGCCAGTGCTGTGATGCGGATCGAACCCAGCACCTTTGGATTGTGAGCCGTGTCACTTAACCACTAGCCCACGCCATTCCCTAGAAGATAGTTAAGAACAAAGAGAAACAGAACTTCGCTTGTAGGTGAAGTCAAAGCAATTAGAGTCTTTCTTGGCTTACTGAAGATGAAAGAATAGAACAACTGTGATTCTCAAAGTGTGTCCTTGACCTTGACAATAGGAGAATTGTACATGGGGCTAGCATCCTCATTATGAATGGCTACAGAAACCACCACTGCAGGTGCTTGGATACAGGCTTCCTGTGGGCCATCTGCAATGGTTGGCCGACGCTTCATTTGTATATGACAAGATTATTTAGGAATAGAGAAAAATTGTGTTTGTGGTAAATGGCAAGAAAGCAGCAATCAGTGCATGATGTTCCTTTGTAAACCTTTTCTGTGCTGTGTTAAATGAATGCCAGTAACACACTGCTAGACAATTTTCTATTCTATGTTAAGACATGAGTAGGCTGTTTTCCATCAATCATAAGTTAGAAAATGCCCAAGCTGTTTTCTGTCCTCAATCGTGTGTTAAGACATGCCCATCGGGTTTTCTGTCAGTTGCAAGTTAATACATAGCCAGGCTGTTTTCTGTCCTCAGTCGCATGTTGAGGCATGCCCAGGTTGTTTTCTGTCCTCAGTCTCATGTTGAGACATTCCCAGACTGTTCTCTCCTCTGTAGCTTGTTAAGACAAGTCCAGATTTTTTTGGGTCTTTGACAGCATGCGTGACCACACTGCCTCTAGTTTCAGCCAGTTGGTGGGGGCTATTTAGTCCAGTGGTTCCCAAACTGTGTATAGTAATGCCATTCTATGTGTGCCATGAAATATTGTACATTTGCGGCATACTGTATAATTTATAAACATATATATTATGCATTTATAAACACTCACTGCGGTAATGTATGACACAATGTGTTTCAAATCAAAATTGTTTTTGTTGGAAATTATGTTTAGCTATAACTTTGAATGTGAGGAGCAGTTAGGATATGTTGCATTTAGACTAGAGACATGGGTTTGAACCCTGATTGAGTTCTTCATTTTGTTTCTTATGGGGGTTAAATAAAACCCTAGTCCGCACACTGTGACTGTCTCAACCAAAAAAAGTCACTCCAGCAATGGGGTAATGTTTCTTGTAAAAAATCATACATATTACTTAAACTTTGATCATTGTTTATCATAAAGGGATTAAAATGTACATGGGGCTTGTCATTAAGTCCTTTACCTTGGTCGTTCAGGGGTAACAGTAGACAGTTCAAACTTAGCACTTTCAAAGTTGCTGATATTTTCACGGGATGCGAGAATTTTGAATTTTTTTTCCTGTGACACGTTTTTTCGCAGTGGTGCACAGTACAAAATACCCAATTGAACAGATCAGTTGCTTCAACAAAATTAATATCAGAGTTAGGATTCAATTCTTGATGTCACAATTAAAAACGAACTACAGAAATGTACATGTAGATGAAACCAGTGTTTCATGATTCCTGTCATTCGTACAAGTCGGTAAAACATTGGAGTAGACATTTTAGGCGGGGCCTGTCAGTTATTGCGGATCTGTCAAGATTTGGAGGACCTGCCTCCAAATGCAGCGATGGAAATGTAGCAAGAGAGATTGAAACATGACAATTGCAGAGATAGCTGGTGCAGTAAAGCAACAGTTAGTAGAATTTTGCACAACGAACTGAATATGAGATGTTTTTGTTGCTACAATGAGTAGGGTTACTCTTTTGTGCAACCTTAAAAGGATGGTGAGTGGTGGGTTGTCGTAGCTTTTCTCACATCCCGAGTGTGCTGATGAAGGTAGTCCAGGGTCCTCCAGGCGGTGTGCTTTGCTTGGCTTTATCTGCATGATGCTCACTCCCTCGCCTTGTTAGCCAGGCTGACATGAAAACAGCCCGTTTCCAGGGATGGCTACAAGGAAGCCGAGGTAAGGGTCTTGGCCAGTATGTTTTGCCTGACCCTGACTAACATGTCTGATCAGTATATTTTGCCTGACCAGACGTTAGTCTTCCTCCCCAAACTTTGATTTAAATCGATCTCCATATGTTGTTTAGTGCCGACGTACGAAGAGTCAAAACGGCTTATCAAAGCCAGATACATGACCAAATGGGAAACCGAACATACTGGTTACACCAAAAACGATGCCTATTACCAGTTGAACCGAAGAGAGCAGGTCGTTGTCTTCAGACTTCGCACTGGCCACAATAGACTGAGGTACCACCTATTCAACAAATTGAAGATAGGTGGTACCGACGAATGCCCGTGCGGTACTGGTAAAATGACCACTGAACATCTGCTGCAGAACTGTCCGACATACGAGGATCAGAGAGAGCAGATGTGGCCATCACCAGTGGAACTGCAAGACAAGCTCTATGGCAGTGGTGAGAGCCTCAGGATGACCGCCGCTTTTTTCGAAAAAATAATGGTTACTGTCTGACTGTGTACGCAGAAGAAGAAGAAGAAGTTTAGTGCCATTCTTGCCGTTCAAATTTTGGTTGTCATATCTGCAATTGTGCTGCTCACATAGATTAATGTATCCGCATCTTCCAATGGCCCTATCTCAATTATGATTGATTCGTTGTTGAAAGGGTTCATTCTAAAGAGCATGCTATTCTTCATGTTGACATTCAGTTGCAATATGGCTGATTGTTCTGACATTCTAGACCACAGGTTCCCAACCTTTTTCGAGTCGCAACCCCATTTTATCGGTCGCTTCAATGTATCCAGTGGAAAAACAAAATATAAAACTACTCATATTTTTATAGGCTATACTAGATATTTAAAAATTATGATATTCAAACTTTAAGACACCGATTAAAAATGAAAATGCTTTAAATCAAAATTTTTTTAAGTTTACTGTTTCAGCCGGCGACCCCACAAAAACACTTTTGTGCCCCTATAATGGGGGTTGCGACACATACGTTGGGAGCCTGTGTACTAGACATTTAATATTGCACTTTCTGTTTAGTTTTGGTTAACCTTTCACCACCAGAAACCTCTCTGACAGCGAAAATGAATAAAGTAACGAGAGGAGAAAAAAATGCAAAATTAAGCTCTATTAACTATACTTCCTATGACAGATAATTAGTTTCTTAGTCCTTGAATCTTAGCTTGGCTTCGTTCATTCTCAATCTCCCACTATCAAATCCTGAAAGGGCTTAAGTAGCAGAATGTAGTCCAGAGAACGGAATGCATTGTCATAGTTTACAGCTTGACTGCAATATTTGCACCTTTTGGTCCAACGCATCCGACTTCAGCAAGCATTTTTTGAGTACCGGGTTAGCATTCCCTCTTCGATCCCTTCTCCTTAGCCAGTCTGCCCTGCTGTAGCCTGTTATCCAGGATCACCGCGTGGAGGTGTAGAAGGGCATTGACAGCTCTGGTTCGCTGGCCCTGACGCTAGCAGTCAGCTATGGGTCGTTGACCACTGCAGCTCATGCGCTGCTCAGCATCTTGATCCAGTCCTTGAATCTCATAATAATAATTTTAGTTGAATTAGTTCAGTTACAATAAATTTGTTGCCGTTGAAAGTATTTATTTACCAGAATTATTTTTCTTGCCTTGTGCATTATCGAGGAGATTGAGTCGGATGGTGATGATTAAATATGGAGCCAGAAACGTTGAGCTTCCCCGACTGTTATGAAAATGTTGTTGATATTTTTTTGTTGAATATGAAGTTTGTATGTTATGAGATGGTGCCGTTGTTGAATGCCCACAATGAGTAAGTGCGTAAGTTTTGTGCGTCCTGAAAAGGGTTTCAAGTGGCTGGTTTTAGTAGCTTTACTCACATTCCGAGCATACTAATGACGGTGGACCGTGGTACACCAGGCGGTTGCGCTCTGCTTGGCTTCATCTGCATGACACTTACTACTATGGGGATCACGTCGATCCACATCTCGTCATCCAGACTCTCTTGAAAACAGCCAGTTTCCAGGGAACGCTATATGGGAGAGAGATAGTGGTCCTGGTCAGTATTCTGTGCCTGACCGGAGTAACGTCTCAGTTCCCCTATGTTATGAGATATGATGATGCGATGTTGGCTGGAAAATGGCTCATAGAACCTGCTTCATTGCACCTGAAGAGAGACACACACACACCACCACCTCCCCCTCTCCCGTATGTGCTCAAACCATTTGATTGCTGATGACAGAGTGTGAATTTTGTAGCTCTTGCAGCGGCTCTGAACATTTCCTCCTCCCTCTTTATCATGTACCTAATTTTAGTTGAGTTAACTGGGGAAAATGGTCATACCATGAAAAAACCCACGGCATGCCCAGGCTGTCAAACCAAGCACAACATGCTTTGAACCTGACTAGTTGAGTTTGTAAACCAAGTTCACAACCCCTTGACCACATACGCTTCTTCTTTCTTCTCCCTTCTTCCCAATTCTTCCCCCACGTGCTGTATTACCAAGCATTAATTTCTTTTTTGCTCGTCCTGAAAAGGTTTTCTCACGTTGTGTCATTAACAACAATGCTGCAATATCTGTATATTTCAGCCTGGTACATCCGATTTCAGCTCAGCATTTATGGGATCCTTAATCCCTTATCCAGGCAGCACAGTTGCAGTCTGTTTCCATAGCCATCACTTGTAGGTGGAATAGGGTCTTGGTCAGTTATGGGTCATTGATCCTGAGGCAAACAGCCAGCTACAAGTCACTGGCCGCTGTCAGCTCATTCACTGCTGCATCTTTAGTCCCTAACCTGGTTCTTTTTCTTCTTCTTCTGCGTTCGTTTTCAATCTCCCACTACCAAACCCTGAAAGGGCTTAAGTAGCAGAATGTAGTCCAGAGAACGGAATGCGTTGTCGTAGATTTACAGCTTGGCTGCAATATTTGCACCTTTCGGTCCAACACATCCGACTTCAGCAAGCATTTTTTGAGTACCGTGTTAGCATTCCCTCTTCGATCCCTTCTCCTTAGCCAGTCTGCCCTACTGCAGCCTGTTATCCAGGATTACCGCGTGGAGGTGTAGAAGGGTCTTGACAGCTATGGTTCGCTGGCCCTGATGCTAGCAGTCAGCTATGGGTTGCTGACCACTGCAGCTTATGCGCTGCTCAACATCTTGATCCCACTAACCTGGTTCAAAGAAATCTCTTAACATTTCAATCCCAATGGCCATGAACTGTAGCGGTCAGCGACCCAAAACTGACTGCTAGCGCCAGGGCCAGCAACCCAGAGCTGTCAAGACCCTTCTCTACCTCCACGTGGTGATTCTGGATAAAAAGCTGCAACAGGGCAAACTGACTAAGGGGTAGGGTTCGAAGAGGGAATATTAACCCGGCAACCAAAAATGCAGAAAGGTCCAAATCTCGCAGTCAAGCTGTAGACTATGACACACTCACATTCAAGACTACATCTGCTACTTGCAAAGCCCTTTTTAGGGCTTGGTAGTGCGAGATTGAGAATGACAAAGATGATTCCCAATGGCAGTTTCTGCCGTATGATTATCTTTAATCATGGGCAAGACATTATGTCACAGTTATGTTACTCGTGTTTTAGTTTACTTTAACAGGAGTACGTGGTTGCAGTTAATACATGTGCCATAACCTTTGTGTGCTCTTATAGGTAGGAAGGTAGCCCTCTTAGGTGACAAGAGCCAACAAGTTCGTGACCACGATAATAAACTGAGTCCCAAACAGAATGCATTTAGGATGTCTTTCCGATTTGACCATGATAGAGAGAGTTGTTTTCCATTTTTCATTTCCGTGACCTGCTCTAAGTGTATGTGGACAAACATCCACAAGGCAGGTCATATGTACAAAATGGTGTTAGTTTAGCATGGTGAATGCGCTTTTGAGGAATGTCTGTCTGGAAACTTTGTCCTTTGTGACCTGTTCATACCAGCGCATGTGGAAGGTTTCATGCACTTCTGATTGCTCTGCAGAATAGTTTAGGTTTCAGAACCACACAACAGGATGGATACAGCACAGGTTACGTAAATCCATAGCTTGGTTTTCAGCGAAAGCTTGTCCTGGTTCCAGATTCTTACAATGGAGGTATGTGTGGCACTTTCTTTTACACGCTAATCCCATTCAAAACCCTCTTTATTTATAATTTATGGTTATATGTGTCAACTACCCACTCAGGTACATTTAGTGGTCCTAACTATAGAGGTGGCAAGACAAAAGGCATGACTGGAGGTAACTCAGGATGCAGGCATGACTGGAGGTAACTCAGGGTGCAGGCATGACTGGAGGTAACTCAGGGTGCAGGCATGACTGGAGGTAACTCAGGATGCAGGCATGACTGGAGGTAACTCAGGGTGCAGGCATGACTGGAGGTAACTCAGGATGCAGGCATGACTGGAGGTAACTCAGGGTGCAGGCATGACTGGAGGTAACTCAGGATGCAGGCATGACTGGAGGTAACTCAGGGTGCAGGCATGACTGGAGGTAACTCAGGATGCAGGCATGACTGGAGGTAACTCAGGATGCAGGCATGACTGGAGGTAACTCAGGATGCAGGCATGACTGGAGGTAACTCAGGATGCAGGCATGACTGGAGGTAACTCAGGATGCAGGCATGACTGGAGGTAACTCAGGATGCAGGCATGACTGGAGGTAACTCAGGATGCAGGCATGACTGGAGGTAACTCAGGATGCAGGCATGACTGGAGGTAACTCAGGATGCAGGCATGACTGGAGGTAACTCAGGATGCAGGCATGACTGGAGGTAACTCAGGATGCAGGCATGACTGGAGGTAACTCAGGATGCAGGCATGACTGGAGGTAACTCAGGATGCAGGCATGACTGGAGGTAACTCAGGATGCAGGCATGACTGGAGGTAACTCAGGATGCAGGCATGACTGGAGGTAACTCAGGATGCAGGCATGACTGGAGGTAACTCATGATGCAGGCATGACTGGAGGTAACTCAGGGTGCAGGCATGACTGGAGGTAACTCAGGGTGCAGGCATGACTGGAGGTAACTCAGGATGCAGGCATGACTGGAGGTAACTCAGGGTGCAGGCATGACTGGAGGTAACTCAGGGTGCAGGCATGACTGGAGGTAACTCAGGGTGCAGGCATGACTGGAGGTAACTCAGGGTGCAGGCATGACTGGAGGTAACTCAGGATGCAGGCATGACTGGAGGTAACTCAGGATGCAGGCATGACTGGAGGTAACTCAGGATGCAGGCATGACTGGAGGTAACTCAGGATGCAGGCATGACTGGAGGTAACTCAGGATGCAGGCATGACTGGAGGTAACTCAGGATGCAGGCATGACTGGAGGTAACTCAGGATGCAGGCACTCTGGTTCCTTAAGAACGGGGGTCTATTGAAAACTGTGGGACTAAATCACTCACTGTTCCATAAATCGCTTTGAGAGGCAAGTGCCTAACCTCTCAATCACAGCGATTGTAGATTGTACCATCAAGGCAAGAGACAGGATGTTGGCGATCCAATCTTCACTGTGGTAATTGCACATGTACTGAACTGAACTAATATTGTAGGCTCCTAGAGGTGATGGTAGAAAACGCCCAGTATCAGAACTCACACAATGACAGCTTAAGAGTTACTAGCCATGCCAACAGCTGCTTCCCCTTAACTTAACACCTTTATACCTGGTTTAGATGACTCTGCAGAGTCGGTATACAACCAGTTTCATTTACATTTCCTCTGCTCTAAAAGGTATGCGCATCCAATCTTTTCTTAAATGTATTAATTGTCCTTACCTCCACTACTTCCTGTGACAATGCATTCCAAGCATTCACCCCTCTCAGACTAAAAAATATTTTCTATCTAATCTGGGCCTTTCTTTAGTTAATTTGTAGCTATGCCCTATTGGTCTTGTATGTGGTTGAATTTTGAAAAAAACTTGTTATAGTCTAATTTAATCCTTTCCATTGTTACCTCAAATTCTTCTTTTCTTGACACTTTAGGCCGGTTTTTCTCAGTCTTTCCTCATAACTGTAATTCCACTATCAGCTTTGTCGGTTGAGCGCATTTGACCAAATGATGATCTTCTTTGATCAACTGATGCTGTGCTTCTAGCATGGTGAGGTTCACAAAGGAGACTGCGCTTCCGATCTTCACGTATTCACCCCGACTTTTGAAGCAGGGTTGCCACCCCAGGCCAGACCACTGCTCTTTGGTCTGCATAAGTGGGGCAGCCCTGCAGGATATGTTTTGGTATCTGCTTAGGTGCTCCACAATCACATGTAGTGGTGTCTCTGAGACCCATTCTGGGAAGATGGACCTTGAGTCTGCAATTACCCATTCTGAGTCTGAAGATCTTTTGTCTGCCCATCTCCGTCAAATTTGTCTATGTTGTCATTTTCTGGTTTGTATTGTCAAAGGCCAGCATAGCCTTTGGTAGAATGCGCTCGATGGTCTGGGCACGTCGTGGCATCAGCGTCAAGACCAAACTCAAAGTCTACCGTGCAACCATCATTCCAACCCTACTATACGCTTGCGAAAGCTGGACTGTATACTCTGGACATGCAAGGAGGTTAAACCACTTCCACACAGGTTGCCTGGGGCGAATATTCCACATCCGATGGCAAGATCGTGTCACTGACATCGAGGTTCTCTCGAGGGCTAACATGCCCAGCATCCATGCACTGCTAGAAAAAGCACGACACATGGGAATGTCTTGCGCAAAACAGATCTGACTGGAGAAGCGCAGTCAAATCGGGTGTAGCTGCCGGTGAAGATGACCGTGTTGTGAAAGCCCAGAACAGACGAGAGACGCGGAAATCCCGAGCAGCGGGAACACCATCCCCTTCTACAAACCTCGTGTGCCCGATATGTAGCAGATATTTTCGTGCTCGCATTGGCCTGTTCAGCCACATGCGCACCCACACCCAACAGGGAAATCTGTGACAAGGATGATGTCGGCGGTCCTCATCGACAACGATGGACAGCTATTATTATTATTATTGTCATATAGTTGGGGTATGCTAACGACCTATGCATTGTACACAATGGTCTTAGTTTTAATTTTCAGTTTCTGGTTTTTCCAAACGCCTTGTGAGACAAGCAAATGTAGTTACAGTTCTGCCAATGCGACTGTCTATTTCTGGGTTTAAAGAGTGCTTGTCGTTGATGAGGGAACCAACGTACGCGAATTGGTGCACAGCTGCCAGTTCATAATTATGGATGCTAAGAGTTGGCGGGTCATCTACTTCATGTTCCAGCACATTTGTTTCTTTGAGACTTTTTGTGAGACTAAAAGCTTTGGAGAAGCTATCTATAAACCTCTGAAGTTCCTGCTGACTGGGGAACAATTGCAGCATCATCAGCAACAAGCAAGTCTCTGATGGTGATCTCCCAAATCTTCGTTTTGACCTTGAGCCTTGTATACAACCTACCATCCGACCTAGTGTGAAGCCATTTTCCTTCATTTGCGTTACCAAATGCATACTTCCGTTACAGAGCAAAGAAGTTCAGAACAGTGTCGGGGCCAGAACACAGCCGTGCTTAACACCACTTCGAACACCAAATGTTTGTGATATGCTACCATCACATTGGACTTTTCCTGTCATTCCCTCATTGATCGAAATTATTAGTCACAGCAGTTTGCTTGGACACCCTATTTTAGAGAGGATTTTGAAGATGACGAGACAACAATGACTTTGACAAATGCGGTGGGAGTGGATTGGAACATCTCATTATATTCCATTCACATGTTAGTTCTGCATCTATACTTCCAGGGGTCCTCTTGCTCCTTGACCTTTTAGTCTGGCTCATTCTAATGGAATGTCTGGCTTGAGTGACTCTTCTTAGTTTTTAGTCGACCTGTACTTCTACTGGGGCAGATGCCCCTGTGCAGGTCCCAGCTCTGGTATGAGCTGGATGTAGCCGGGAGAAGGGTTTCCTGTTTAGCGGGCTATGCTCGAGCAGCTTAATACTCCGCTGCGTTGGGACAAGTGCTTACGGAGGGTGGTTAACCGACGTGTGAATCTTAATAGACTTAAACACTAGAGCAAACTAGACCTGCAGCCTGTTAGGCGCCATCTATGCTGTTCTAAAGAAACCACCTAACCATGGCCGGTGTTATGCCATGTCTCACAGTTAGTCACCTCTTACGACATGCTCTCTGTGGGGCAGTGGTGCTATTCTGGTCCTTGTCATAGACAAAGACCTCGGGTGACTCTACCAGCAACTGAACTCCAGCGGGCATAGCTTCCTGAATAATTGCGGTGCGCAAGTTCTCTAACCTCGGCATGGTTGGCTTACAATGTGAAGAGCCTAAACGAGTTAGACCGCTCCGGTAGTCCAGATTTACGTCATGATCTCAGTGTGGTAGTGTGCCTGTTCTCGTCACTGTCATCCACAGAGTCCTGAAGCCCTCTTGATGGTCACTCTGGGGAAATGTTCTTGCTCAGCCATTATTATCGGTTAGCCAAATGATATGGCTCAAAGCATGTTGCTGTTCGCGAAAATGACTTTGAAGACAGTTTGGGCAGAGACAATACAAGCCAACATTAACATCACACGTAGGATCAACTTGCGGGCGTATATGATAACTTAGCCTGTCAGCGTGCTACTTGAATAAGCAAACATTGTGTGGGTTTCAGAGCAAATACAGACAAAATCAAGTCAACGACACCATACATGACTGATGTGATTTTAAACTACATTTGATACGATAATGAAATATTTACTCATGGAGATCGCAGGGAGTGGATCCATTAGTTTAAATAAACACACTTGTAGGTGTGTGTGAAACGAGACTGACTTGTATGTGGCCAACACAGGGAAAAACAATCATTTATCATTGAGAACTCGTATTTGCATAGCATATATCGTCAAATAACTTAAAATATGTTATCTGGCCCGCGCATTAGCAATCCAGCTGAAGAAAAGAGATCGAAGGAGGTAAACCATTCTAAAACCAGATGCGTCGGGCCGAAAGACGTAGATATTGCAGCCGCGCAGTAAACTACGAAACGTCTATTTCAGAATGAACGCCGAAGAAGAAGAATAATTTGGCTGAGAAAAAGTCAGTTCAGTTCAAGTGCCATCTCCGGATGGAAGGTCGGCTACAATAGATCTCCAGTGTACTCTATATCTTGCCGTAATGGCGCAATATGAGAGGTTTTTTACAGTCCATCTCCTGATGTTATCCACCCTCTTAAAACATTGTCTGCCTCTTGAATAACTGCCTTCCACCCTACCTTTGAGTACGGTCTTCAACAAGGAGGCATGTCTTTTTATATGACCAAAAAAACAAAACCTAATTGTCTAACCCTGTTTTTGGTCATTAATTATCTTTCCATACCAACTTTTTCAATGCCTCCAAATTATTTTCCTTCAGTCTGGCTACGGAGGTGGGGAGATCAACGTGATTCTCGTAGCAGTGAGCAAGTCGCAGAAGAAGCGAAGTGTAGCTCAACAGTAGAAAGTAATACAGACTAGCACAGATTGAAAATAAGACAAGGCTGCGGCAAGACTGTGTTCAAAAACACATTAAATAAATATGGTCTGATATCGCGCCAGGACGACAACAGAAACTTACGTTCCCCGGGGACAGCAAACAATACAAATATGATTCAGCACACCATAGAGGAAGAGATGCATACAAAAATAAGAGATAGGAATAAAGACCGCTTGCTCCTGCAGCAGCCACGTACTCTATATACGCAGGTTAGGTTTGTATTTGATATCTGATAGGGGGAACAAACGTACAGAGGTTTTGAACGCAGATCCTCGTGGTTAGAAGACTGATAATGAAATACTTAACCAAACTCTCGTGATTCAGCGGCAAGAGGAGACTAACGTGTGGTCAAGCAAAACATCCGACAATGTCAGTCAGGGTCAGGCGAAATAGACTGATGATTGACCCCCACCTCGCTTTCACGCAATTCTCCCTAGAAACAGGCTGTTTCCTGGCAGTCTGCGTGAGGGTGATCCTCGTAGTAGTGAGTGACACGGAGAATAAGCCAAGTATAGCACAACAGACTGTAAGACCCCAGTCCACATATATCAGCACGTTCGGGTTGTGAGGACAGCTACTGCAACCCGCAATTGAACGCCCTCCTTAGGGCACATACAAGAGTAATCTTACTCATGGTGGGCATTCAACGATAAGAACAACAACAGCTCATGTTTCAGCCAGGCGCTCCTTTTGGGCAACAGTGGAGGGCAAATGGGCCTTTCTGAAGGATGCCGCTTCTAAGCATTTGGGTCATGCAGCTCGCACAAACCAGGACTGGTTTGATGACAACGATGAGGCTATTAAGACTTTGCTGGATGAAAAACATCGTTTATTAAGACTTCACCAAGACGATCCCTCCTCAACTTCTCTAAAGTCCGCGTTCACCAATTTTCGCAGGATTGTCCAGAACCAACTCAGGATTATGCAGGATGCCTGGCTCAACAGTAAAGCAGATTAAATCCAGCGCAGACAGAAATGATTCAAAACTGTTTTATGATGCGATGCCCTGAAGACGACCTATGGTCCCATGTACTATCATGCATTTCCTGTCTTTAATGCTGACGGCACGACACTGATGACCGACAAAGTTGACATTCTGTGGCGATGGTTGGGGCATTTCACTGCTGTTCTAAACTGTCTATTCATTATCAGTGAATTAGCCATAACACGCATGCCTCAAGTTTCAGTCAATGACAGACTTGGTATCCCGCTCAGTACAGATGAGCTTAATGTCCCGTGGCAAAGCCCCCTGGTCAGATGCTGTTCCTAACTTAACGTCTTTATATTGGTTTAGAAGACTCTACAGTCTGTATACAACCAGTTTAAGTTGAGTTCTACAAAGCAAGAGGCACTGTGCTGCTACATAAGCTCACGCTTCTTTTGTTCAATTTGGTATACAGGTAATTTGCCGCAGAAACTGAAAGATACCACCATTGTCCACATGTACAAGTACAAGGGCAGTAGACAATCCTGTGATAACCACAGGGGAATCTCCCTCCTGACGATTGCTGGAAAAATTTTAGCTCGGGTCTAGTTCAACTGCTTAACAGCAGTTCTTGAACAGAAGTTATTCACAGAGAGTCGATGTGGTTTCTGAGCTGGTCGCGAGACGGTTGACATGATTTTTGCAGCTCGTCAAATCCAAGAGAAATGTCAGGAACAGCATCGTGATCTGTACACGACTTTTGTTGACCTGACAACGGCCTTTGGCAGCATCAACAGGGACGCAATCATGGCGAAATTCGGTTGTCCTGAAAAATTAATCACAGTTGTCCGCCAGTTTCAGGATGGCATGTTAGCCCGCGTACTGAATGATGTTAACTCTCTGCAGCATTCACAGTCATAAATGGAGTCAAACAGGGCTGTGTGCTGACTCAAACACTTTTTAGCATTGCATTTGCAGCCATGCTTTCTGATGTAACACGTGTCTGTAACACTGGCATATAGATCAGATTCCGGACGGATATGCAGCTGTTCACTCTGATACGCATAAAGTCCCACACAAAGGTGAAACAATCTTAGATCTTCTCTTTGCCGACGACTGCTCAATTAACACGTGCTCAGAACAGGACATGCAAGCAACCATGAACGAGTTCTCAAGCTGCGTGCACTAATTTTGGTCTTATTGTCAACACCAAGAAAACAGAGGTCATGTTTCTACCTGGACCCGGGGAGCCCTACCCCGAACCAAACGTCACTGTACACTAAAAGCAGTTGATAGATTTAAATACCTTGGTAGTACCCTCACCAGAGAAGAAAATATTGACTCTGAGGTCCACAACAGGATTTCCAAGGCGAGTGCTGCTTTCGGCAGACTACGAGAAAACGTTTGAGACCAACAGGGAATCAGTGTTGTCACCAGGATAGGTGTATATCGGGTTGTTCCGCTAACCACCCTTCTGTAGGCATGAGAAACATGGACAGTTTAAAGCCGGAATGTCAAGAAATTTAATAATTTTTCTATGTAAACTGTCTCCGCAGACTGCTCATGATCTTTTGGCAGGGTAGAGTGCCCAACTCTGTAGTCCTTAGCAGGGCGAGACTCTCTGATATCAATACGCTGCTACAGAGAGCCCATATAAGATGGACAAGGCATGTTGTTCGCATGTCAGATGAGCGCCCCCCTAAACAATTGTTGTACAGTGAGCTCAGGAAGAACAGCGCCGAAAGCAGCAGGGGGGGGGGGGGGAACACAAAAGAAACGATACAAAGACACTTTAAAAGTTTCTTTGAATAAATTCTCCATTGATTCTGCTGCCTGGGAGTTGCTTGCTCCGAACCGCTCAGCCTGACGCACTGCCCTAGCAACACAAGGTGCTTGCACCGCTGAGCAGAAGGCCATTACGGAGTCGCAGGAAAAGCGAGCTGCAGGAAAGGAAAGAATGCAAGTCTGCCCAATTACAAATGCTGCGTATGTGTCCCCTGCGTGCGTTAGAGTTTGTCACACTCAGATCGGACTGTACAGTCATATGCAGTCACACCTGAATAAACATGTTTGACGCTGTCACCATCTTCGTTTGCGATGGGAAACTAACTAACCTTGCGGTAATGTTTGGTGCTTACGGAATTTTTCGAACGTTAGCAGTCCGTCGACTGCTAGTCCTGGGAGCATACGTTTTGCAGAAGTGTTTATTATCACTCTGTCAAGATGGCGAACGGGATGCCGAGGTCTGGGGCTTTCGAGGTGTTTATCCGGCAGCAGTGGTGCCCTGTTAGTGTTACTTTAAATGAGGAATCCGTGACTTTGACACTCACAGAGAATCCAGATCAGTCCAACGGAACAAATGGATCAGTTGATGCAGGACACGGTTTGGTTAACGGTAATGCCGACTTACCCGAGTCGATCACTGGGCAGAAGCGTTATGTAAAGGTAACCTTATGCAGTGTAATACTAGTTTGTTTAGTGCAAGTAAGTGGCGTGTCGTTTACGTACGTTTGGTTTTGACACATTACAACTCAGTTATAAATGTTAAAATCTGGTGCCAGGATACGTTTCTTGGTCGTTATCTACAGAGTATCTAAATACTAAATATTCAAACGTGCACCTAATAATACTAATATTATTAGTAATAATGATAATTTTTGATGTGAACGATTCAATCATCAATACGACATACTCGATATACTATCATATACTATACTATGCAAACTTTGTTACAAAATTACTATTTTATTTCTTATAAATCATGATTATGTTACAGTTTTGCATGTCATCATGTGCAATATACATCAAATTAAGTTGAATTTAAATTTGGAGATTACATAGCAGGATTGAATATTCAATATAGTATATACTGTTAAAGTAAAGTACTTGTTGAAATGGAACTATAATTAATAAACATATAATAAAAATAGAGGTATCAAAGTTAATTCCATCAAATTTGCAGGTGATCAAGCCATAGTGGGAGAATCAGCAACAGAGCAGCTTTGCAAAAGCTGCATGAAAAAGTTATCAGGGCAATGAAAGTTTGGCATGAAAATAAACGCATTGAAGATGACTATAGTAGTGTAGTAGTGGGCCAAGTAGCATAGGCAAAAGAATATAATTATTCATGAGGAAATTATTGAACAACACAGAAGTTTACATATTTATGGCAAACCATCACAGAAGATGCTGCAATTAGACAGAAATTAAGACAAGGATTGCATTGGCAAAAAAGACCTGACCATAAATAGCCAACCTCAAAGAATATCAGGATAGAGCTGAGGAAAATAATACTTACTACTCATGTATGACCACTTGCACTGTATGGGGTTGAAACATGGACTCTAGCAAAGAAAGTTTGAAAAAGCTTGGAACAGTATTTGAAATGTGATGCTGTCATAGAATGGAATGAGGGAGTTGCACAGAAAGAAGATTCAATGACAATGTCCCCACTGATAAAGCCACACAAAGACAAATATTGAAAATAATACAAAACTAAGATTCAGTTGTCTTAGATACAACATGTGATTTGAAAGTCTTCTACAGAAGATACTAGAGGGCAAGATCCAGGGGAAAAGAGGAAGAATGTGGGGGACCAAGACTCACCTTTACATCTCAGTCATGCAGAGACATTAAAGTATGAACCTATGCTGAAATGAAGAGCTGCAGAAGATAGAGTCAAAATGGAGACATGCTCATATGTTATATAAAGGAGATCACATAACTCACTGAATAGCAAGAGACATCGTTTATGTGGTCTTTAATGAGGTGGGGTGGCCTGGTGCTGTCCTCTTTGTCTTCACTAACTTAGAGAAGTGAACCCCTCAACTCGTAACATTGCACACTCAGTTGTTCACAATTCGCACAGGCCAGAAACCTGTTGAGTGTTAAGTTGCCTTATATGTTTGAAGAAATACACCACTTATGATTAACTTCCCCCATCAGTCCATTTGTTGAAGCTAATGTCCAAAACTACATTTGGCTCCCTTGGACAACTTTTAGGAAAGCCTGATTCTAGTCATTTACAATGGAGTTTTATAGCAATTGTTCTTACATAACATTTTTTAGTCATTTCTAATTGCATGCAAGGAAAGCTTCTGTGACTCTATTCTGATTGCCCTGGGGACCACTTGGGTGTACCGTAACAGTTAGTTAGTTGCCCATTGCATGCGATGATAGTAACATCATCAGACAGTTTTGTCATGATGTAACTTGACCTGTATGTGGATTATAGTGAGGAAGAAATTGAGCTGGTCATCAACCTCTCTATCTGGCTGCAACCTACTCTGGACCACTGGCGAGACATAAGTCTAGACAACTGGAGATAACTCAGGATGCATGCACTCTTGTCTCACCTACCTCGAGACTAGGGGTTGCTTGAAACCTGCGGAGCTCGATCGCTTGCCGCTTCCATTCATCGCCCTGAAAAGCGAGTGCCTTACCTCTTGACAACAGCGACGCTCTTCTACCCTGGGAGTGTAGAGGTCTTTATATAGTCAAGAATCGAAAGTGCAAAACAGTGGATGTTCGAATCCCACATGTTTCAATCGTCCCATGGCCTCAAGGGAGGTGAGATCGACTATTCCTGTCGGAGATGGATGATGTTGTTGTTGTTATCCCATAGCTGCTGAGCAAGTCTGCTTTTGGCAGACCAATGCTATTTGTATATAGACACAGGTCTTCATCATTTGTTTCACTGCTCCGTACAGTATGTTGGCAATTGTCAACAATCTGCACAAGGGCAGGTGCTAGGGATTGATGCGGTTCAAGTGGCCATTGACTCTGTTCAGAATTGAAAGATGAGACTTTGATCTCTTCTATGTAGTTTGCTTATGTCATCATTACTTTTTGGCTGTGACATTTAATTAAATACACTGCAACCTGTTGTTCCCGTCACCCATCTGTTCATCCAGATTTCTCTGGTATTATTCTTAATAATTCGTTTTACTGTGTGGTTACTGCAGGGTCTATCCAATTGTTGTTTGGAGGCTCCTGTTTGTGCCAGTGTGTCAGCCATCTCTCGTTTTCTGGTAGTCCACTATGTCCAGGTATCCATTGTAAGGTAACATTAATTCCGTGGGCAGTGATGATGTTGAGATGGATGATAAATTTGGGGGTCCCATGTGCACATAAAAGAAAAAAGAACTCTTGGCAGCTGAAAATAGAAAATACTTAGCTGTTAGCCACGGTCTGGGCAAAACCAGATATCAGAGTCAAGAACAAGCGTCTCCAATCAGTAGACAGATTCACTTACCTTGGCAGCAGTCTCTCCAGGGAAACTATTATTGACTGATGTCAGCAACAAAATCTTCTTCTGGTACCCAATTTCTGTGGCTTGGTCGACCAAGGGGTTGGTTTGTGATCAGAAATGGACGGCTATTATTATTATTAAGTAACATGATTGTAATAAATTGTAGACTAATTTCAAACCTTTCACTTTCATTAAACAATCAACATTTACTTGTATTTATTTCTATATGGTGTCTAGGTAATAAAAGAGGAACAGCATGGGTTAGGCATCAGTATCAAAGGTGGAAAGGAAAACCGAATGCCTATTCTTATCTCGAAAATATTTAAGAACATGGCAGCTGACAAAACTGAGAAACTTTATGTTGGGGATGCTATATTGTCAGTCAATGGCGAGGATCTAAGAGATGCAACTCATGATGATGCAGTGAAGGCCTTGAAAAAGGCTGGGAAAATTGTCGAAATGGAAGGTAAATATTTGATTTTCAATAGCCGATTTGCATAGTCATTATTTTCCACCTTTGCCAAAGCCCTGGGGAACATAGACTTTTAATTATTACTTGTAGCAGATTTATATAGAGAAAAGAGTGTCCCATCTGTAGGAAACAACTTGAGGAAACTAGGCCTAGGTTTTCTCTACTAGAGTAAAGTAAATGTGTAGCCTGCACACAGACTGCCCACACAAGTGGGTCCTAATTCTTAGGCCCAATAAATCCTCCCCGATCTCCTCTTTCTTGAAGTTTGTGTCCTTGTGTAATCTATCCTTCTTCAGCCATGTTTTCAAGTTTTCTGTTATCCTGAATTTTGATCCTTTTCACATTGTTATTCCCATGAAAAGTTTTTGTGTTTATCGCTGTCACCTTGCTATTAAGAGGTCTCAGGTGTTCTCTACAAGCCACTCACTCACTATGTTGCTTTTTTTCCATCTGCCAATAACATCTGATTAGCAAAGTAGTAGAGCACTTGCTTTTTATGCTCCAATTGACCCGGCTATTAAATTGGTATCTGGCCCACAGTTGGGGAAGGAACGGCAGTGATGAAGGGAACTGGCCACCTAACCTCATACAAGCTGTGGCTCAGTCTACTGAAGTCTGCATTCCTGAGCATCGATTAAGTCCGCTGTGGGACTCCCTTTACCATTTAATGACTTCCTTGCATTTCTTTCTGCTCATTTTCTGAAGTTTACTCTAACAATTATGATAAGCATGAGCTTCAGCTGTGATATTCCCCAGGGTTTCGTTTCTCAAATTCTGTTTAGTTCAGTTCCTTGTAGCTGCTAGTAATATCTTCTTCTTTTCCCCCTTCCTCCCTCCCTTCCTTCCTTCCTTCCTTCCTTCCTTCCTTCCTTCCTTCCTCCCTCCCTCCCTCCCTTCCTTCCTTCTTTATTATTGTTTTTCTCCTCTTCATCTTCTCCTTTTACTTCTTCTTCCTCCTCCTTGTTCTTCATTTCACTCATTACAAAGGCTAAGGTTACCACAATAGGTGGCTCCCAACAGGAATCATGTACCAAAGCACTGTGTGAGCTCTTGCAGTGATGTGGTAGTTAGTTTAACATACTGTTGCCAGTCCTATTCTCAACTCTCTTTTGCCACCTTTTTTGACATACATGTAGGTGCAGTGATTCTTGTCTTTCCTTCCCTGTAAAGTCTCCAGGAGATTGACAAAAGGATTGATAATATTTAGAGTATCATAATTGTGACTGAACTTGGTAGTTAAGGTCTCGACAGGCCACCTGGAGCACTTAGAACAGTCAACTTCACATTTGGGACCGGACAGTTCCTTGATCTAGATTCAAAGTCTTGGCAGTAGTCACATCAATCCCATCAAGGGCTTCATCTACCATGGCATACAACTGACTTCCTGTATACACAGTTGTCCAGAAATTACTTGGAGGATTGGTCTTGTGTCATCATCTATGAACTCTCTGTACAAAGTCTCGCCACGGAAGCCACATCAATCCCATCAAGAACTTCATCAACCTGGGTACCAGACTGACTTCTGATGTACACAGTTGCCGAGAAATTGCTTGGAGGATTGATCTTGTGTCATCATCCATAAACTCTATATACAGGGTTTGGTCCCAGCAGAGGCTCTCCTTGGAAACCAAGCTGCGCCTATATAGATCCTGTGTCATTACAATCCTCTTATACGGCTCCAAGACCTGGACTGTCTTTCATGGAGATTGAAAGCGACTCGAGGTCTTTCACATTTGCAACCAGAGTCATATCCTTGGAGATCGCTGACAAGACCTAGCCACTAACATTGAGGTCTCCCGATGGACACAACTCAAAAGTATTTCCTCAACGCTGGATCAGATCTGCTTCTTCTTTTAGGCCATGTTGCCTTCCTCTCTCAGGACATTCCATCTAAACAGCTTCTATGCCTGTCTCTGGGAATCAGGGGAGGACAAAGACCGCACCTCTTATGGAGTCATTCCCAGTGCTGCCCGCTTAACATCTAAATGAGACACACTGCCTCCACTTCATCTGCCCTGCATGCTGCCTGAGGCTCTGCCATCAACCATGGTTAATGGATGGTCAGCGAAAGGGGCCCTGGTTGCCTAGACAGATTACTTACTTTATTGTAGCTGGCAGAGTGGCTAAAGTGCTTGTTTTTTGAAATAAAGGAACTGCATTTGTGACTTGTTGAAAGAGCCCTTCAGTTTCCCAAGTTACAAAAATATGTCCCAGATTCTACTTTGAGTTAGGATTATCCATATTTGTCAAGGTGGTTCAGGATAACTGCCTCTGCAATGAACAAACTTCGCAGAGAACGGAGTAACAAGCTCTCTCTGCAATCCAAACTACATATCTACCAGTCATGTGTCAAGAATTCGAGGTGACTTTAATACAGGTTTATAAGATAATCAAGAGAAAGGAGAAATTAGACTAACAAGTTTTTCAAAATACAACCACCTACAAGAACAAGAGTGCATAGCTACAAATTAACTAAAGAAAGGTCCAGATTAGATATAAGGAAATATTTTTTTAGTCAGAGAGTGGTGAATGTTTGGAATGCATTGCCACAGGAAGTATTGGAGGCAAGAACAATTAATGCATTTAAGAATAGATTGGATACGTGTAGCTTTTAGAGCAATGTAATGTAAATGACACGGGTTGTGGTCAAAATAAATGAAGAAAAAACAACATGTATGGTATTCTCCCTTTCAAACAAACCACAGAACACCAAAATAAGTCTTAATGGCAAATATCTGCGGCTAAACGACAACCCAAACTACTTGGGCGTCGCATTTGATCGGCACATGCCATGGAAAAGTCAGATTGAGAGAAACTGAATGAGAGCAAGACAAAGAATGGTAATCATGAGGAAACTTGCTGGCACAAGCTGGGGAGCAGACGAAAGAATACTGAAGAAACTGTACACTGAAAGAGTGAGACCAGTTCTTGAGTATGGCATTGCGGCATGGGCAATAGCCCATGATAGAAATTAGCAAACTTCAAAACCAAGCCATGAGAGTTATAACAGGAGGCATGAAGTCAATGCTAATTGTAGAACTTGAAAAGATTACAAATCTGCAATCCATGACCGATAGAAGAGACAGCAGAGCCCAGCAGCAAGCAGAGAAACTCAGAAGACTGGAAGACTATCCAATGCATCAGAGACTAAATAGATTTGGAAATGGGAAACTAAAGCGGAGAAACTTTGCAGAAATAGCCAAAGCAAAGATGAGCGAAGACCCTATGAACACCATGACAGCACCAAAGCCCATCTCTACTGTACACAAACCCACCTGGAAGCACCATATCATTCCAGAGGTGGTAGAAAATATACCAGGTATTGGAAACAAGAACAGCCAGACTGAAAAAGAAAGAAGAGACATAACCCTGAGGTACATAGCAAAAAACTACCCAAGCATGGACTGGACTCATGCATACACCGATGGTTCTGTAACAAACACAACACAGAATGGAGGGGGAGGGGTTATTCCTGAGCGTACCAAATGGCAGAAAAATAACACTGTCAGTGGCAACTGGAAAATTCTCAAGCGATTTCAGAGCGGAGGCAGAGGCACTGAAGGCTGCAGTAGAAGCAATGCTGACAGGCGAAAGCAATGAAAGCTAGATAGTCCTGTTTACAGATGCCCTGTCCATGGTTACAGCACTACAAAGCCAGAAAAATACTGAGCTTAATGATTTAAGAGCAGTACTCTGTCAACTATGCCAGCAGTCCGCACCAAAAAGAGTAGTGGTACAGTGGGTTCCATCCCACTGTAACATTCAAGGCAACGAGGAGGCAGACAAACTGGCAAAAAAAGGTGTAAGATTACCACAACCAGATTCTAGTGTGACCTACAAAGAGTCCAAAAGGTTTATTAGGGCCAGATACATGGTTAAATGGGAAACAGAGCATACTGGCTACATAAAAAATGATGCCTATTACCAGTTGAGCAGAAGAGAGCAGGTCGTGGTTTTCAGACGCCGCACAGGCCACAAGAGACTGAGGTACCATCTATTCAATAAACTGAAGATAGGTGGCACTAACGAATGCACCTGTGGTACAGGGAAAATGACCGCTGAACATCTGCTGCAAAATTGCTCGACATACGAGGACCAGAGAAAGCACATGTGGCCATCACCAGTGCCAACACTAGACAAGCTCTATGGCAGTGTCGACAGCTTCAGGATGACAGCTGCTTTCTTCGAACAAATACAAGTTGACGTCTGACAGCGTACGAAGAAGAAGAAGAAGCTGGTTGTAAACAGACTCTGCAGAGTCTTCTAAACCAGTATAAAGATGTTAAGTGTCATGACTTCTTCACAAGTCTATCCATCTGTGTTAATGAACACTCACTGGTCTGCTGGAAGTGCAGAAGAGGACATTTCCAAACATGGCTTTAACAGTTGACTGACTCTCCATTCGATTTAGGCATGGTTTGGCAATGTACTGCTGCTCTTGAACATGTCTAGGCGACCTTTATTATTATTATTATTAAGATTGGCAAGGCAGTGAAGAAGATATCCTGTTACACAATGTCAGAAAACAACTGAGACCAGGTACAAAGTAGTCTCTAGCACTTTATCACTGATGGCAGTGTTTGCTATATGGGACTACCTTGATCTTTACTTAATCAGACACACCTAATCCTCATCCACTAACATGAAATACAGGTAAGGGTGATAACAAGAAATTATACAAAATAAAGCGATCACTAACAGTAGTTATTTGTTGATCAATTGTGTATTGGGGGTTGAAGATGTAATACAGTGAATGAGCTGACAGCAGCCAGTGACTCATCAGGGTTAGTGCACCAGAGCTGACCAAGATCGTATTTCGCCTCCAAGTGGCGACCCTGAAAATGGGCTGCACTAGTGTAGTCTGACTAAGAGAATAGGGATCACAGTATGAAGGCAAACCTGGTACTGTTCTTTGAGCACCAAATATGGCGCATGAGGCAGAACTCGGTACTCTCCAGGTAGAACAGATTCCACTAGTAATTCCTGTATGTTGTTGAGACACATCATGGTGGTCTCTCTCTAGTGATTGTCCTGCATAGTGTATCTCTTCGTCTGCTCTCTTTCCGGCACCACTTGGTCTCCACATAATCGCTTGAACTGAAAGTCTGTTGCTGTGTATTCTAATGACATGTCCGATCTATGCGCAACATTTTTTTTCATAATGAGGGTAGAAACATGTTGTTTGATCTATAATATTATTTGTTTGTTTGTCTTAAATTCTTTCCATCCAATGTTTTCAATTTTTCCAAGAGAATTATTTTCAAATGCATTCAGTCTGTTTCAAGAGTTTTGGTCATTTTCCACCTTTCATATCCCAATGTCAATACTGATTTTGTGTTGGAGTTGAACAGCCTTAGTTTGATGTATTTCTTCAGCATTTTTAGTTTCCAGATGCTTAAACCGTTAGGTGCTCTTGTATTGGGTGGTTCCTTTAAAAAGTATTTTAGTTGATGGGGTTGCCAGCCTCCTTAGTTTTCTTAAACATTTGACATAGTAGATCGCAATGGTCCTTTCTGAACATGTAGTTCTAGGATCAACTCTAGCCTGTGGTTAAAACATAGCTTATTTGACTTCTAGCTAACACTTGGCTCATTCAACTTATAGCTAAAACTTGGCTTATTTTACTCTAGCTAAAATGTGGCTGATTTGACCTCTAGCTAAAACTTGACTGATTTGACTTCTAGCCAAAACCTGGCTTATTTGACCTCATTGTTCTGGTCCCCCCAGGAACACAGAGTTTCAATTGATCATCTCCATTGATTCCTGCTTTGGATTGTCTACTTGAGTTCTGTCCATCAAACTCCTGACGCCCACATTTTCACTAACACCATTCTTTTTATGTATTCGTTTAGGTTTTCTTTGTGAGCTGCAGTTGTTAGCTAATATTTGCAGCTTAAAAATATAAGTATTTGGCTTTTTCATATATTTAAATGAAATCCTTCAATAAATGTATTTGCCTCTTTTAATTCCCAGTGAAATACTTGAGAGAAGTCACGCCATATTTTCGAAAGTCATCCCCTCTCAATGAATTAGGCTGGGGCACCCAGGACTCAGCTCAGAAAGATGGTGCTAAAGCAAACTGGTCAGAGACCAAAATCCTGCCTTTGAAAATGTGCTACCTCTGCAGAAACTTGACCTTCCCAGATCCAGAAAAGAGAACATTGGAGTTGCACTCACCTGACAGCAAAGGCATTTGTACTCTTCGTTTCCCAGACCCTGCCACAGCTTCGGATTGGTTCAATGCTATTCATTCAAATGTTATGATGCTTACAAAGCAGGTAATAGAAGATGCTAATGAGATGTTACGGTCAGCACCCAACCAGCACGAGATCAGACATATGGGATGGCTATCTGAACAAGTAATTCTTGTTGTTGTTGTCTTTCCATTGAAGTTATTACATCAAAGCTTCTTTGTTTCTTTTTACAAGCTTTTATTTAACTTTACGTGACCATTTTCCGTTAGTGTGGACTTATATTTCTCCTATTTTAACCCTTTGAACCCATGACACCGATGAATTGTTGTGTGTATAAATACTACTCCCTGAGCCACCCATGATTATGTATGATGAATGGACCATTATTCTAAGACATATTTTGGGCTGTACTGCTTGGATTTGGGCCATAATATCTTGACGCCTACACAATACACAATACATACATTTCAGGAGATAACAAATATGGCAACATCCAAGAAATATGAAATTTTGTCTATGAATGTGATGATTTTCATGATGGAAAATAGTTTTGAAAATTTGGGAAATGGCTGCTCAAAAAGGCTAACGACAGAACAATCTGTTGAAAGTATTCTCAAGGATTTGGAGGCAGATAAATTGTATTTAGATGGTGTTTATTCTGAAAACGACAAGTGGTTATTTGAATGAGGACAGATGTGTGATTAAGCTAGAACTCGTCCTGCCCCTCAGAGGATCAGACTACGGTCTGGGGAGTATCCCATGTAACGTTTCCAGTAAATTTGTTACAGAATGGTCTTCAATAAATATATTCCACAATTTACTGGCGTAACAACATTGGAGGTGATCAGGTCAGTCAATTTGAGATAGATTAATTAAATGCAAAGTTTTGTCATAGTAAATAACTGTCTTCAAATGTCTAACTTGTACGTATTTTCTTAGGGGCACAGGCGAATGGGATTTTACAGACTGGAGTGGCCCCAAAGGGTTAATTGACCAACTTCACTATAACCTAGAAGCTGAAATTGTGTACACATCCTCTACTAGAGCGACTTGTTAATCTATCAAACTAAGCTTCTCTAGTCTCAGTCATATCTTAGTTTAGATAAAAGGTTGCACAGAAAATCATAGTTTTTTATATTCACTTGTTCACCCTGGCCGGAGTATATGACCACCACTACAGTTGACTTTCTTTATAACGACTGTGTCAAAACACTTTGCAAGTTTTTGCTTTGGTGATTTCTGGGGTTTGTTGTACATGATCATGTTGCTAGTCCCATGCACAGCTCTCTTTAGTTGTCTTTTACACCAAGCATGAAGGTGCAACAGTCCTCCCCAGTATTGGGCCTCCTGGGTCCATTCAAGGATAGCTGGCAGTTGTCAAATAAATAAAGGGCCAATTTGAGCTAGACTAAGTTACACAAAGTAGATATTGCAGTGATGAAGAGTTACAAAGAAGGAAAGATGCTCAAAATGAAGTACATCATTTACTGAACATGATCTTGCAGCTTAGGTCATGTAATGAATTAATCTTTTTCTATTGTTATTAACTTAACATCTTTATACTGGTTTAGAAGACCCTGCAGAGTCTGTATACAACCAGTTACATTTACATCACCTTGCTCTAAAATCTATGCGCATCCAGTTTATTCTTAAACGCATTAACTGTCCCTGCCTCCACTACCTCCCCTGGCAATGCATTCCAAGCAGACACCACTCTCTGACTAAAAAAATATTTCCTAATATCTAACCTGGACCTCTCTTTATTCAGCTTGTAGCTATGCCCTCGTGTTATTGTAGGTGGCTGTATTTTAAAAAACTTGTTATAGTCTAATTTATCCATTCCTCTGATCATCTTATAAACCTGTATTAAGTCACCACGAATTCTTCTCTCTTCGAGACACTGTAGGCCGGTTTTTCTGAGTCGTTCCTCATAACTGTAATTCTGGAATCCCACTATCATCTTTGTCGCTCTGTTTTGTATTCTTTCTAGCATGTTTATGTCCCCTCTATGATAAGGACTCCACACCTGTACACAGTACTCCAATCTAGGTCTAACTAAAGCTTTATATAGTTTGACGATCACTTCCTTGCTCCTATGTTTAATATTTCTTTTTATCATACCTAACATTGCATTTGCCTTTTTCACTGCTACCTCAACTTGCTCGCTCACCTTTCCTGTATGATCTATTATAACCCCTAGGTCCCTTTCCTTATCTATCTTTCTAATATTGTTTTCTCCCATTGCTCCTATTGCTGGTTGTCTTTTCCAATTGTTGTTTGTTGTATTCTTTTATTGTTGTTTGTTGTATTCTTTTATTGTTTGTTGTCTTTTATTGTTGTTTGTTGTCTTTTATTGTTTTTTATTATGTTTTATTGTTGTTTGATGTCTTTTATTGTTGTTTGTTGTATTCTTTTATTGTTGTTTGTTGTCTTTTATTGTTGTTTGTTGTGTTTTATTGTTGTTTGTTGTCTTTTTTTGTTGTTTGATGTCTTTTATTGGTGTTTGTTTTATTTTGGCTGATTTCCTGGTTTTAACTTCCTATACTGGTTTTGAAGATATACAGAGTCCGGAAACTACCAGTTTTTTCTACTCCACTTTATCTAAAGATAATTATGTGTGTCCAATCTATTCTTGAATGCTGATGATTGTATTCTATTGTTGTTTATTGTCTTTTTACTGTTTCAGACTGTTATGTGTTTGCTAACTTGTCTTTGTTACTTTCTGCAATTATAAATTACAAATACTTAGTCTGTAGACAGTCCCTAAGTGTTGAGAGCTCACTTATCTACCGGACATACTAATCTCACTCATTAGCTTCCTGGTGATCAGGGAATCCATATCTGGAAACCAGTGTTCATCGCACTGACAGACAAAGACATTCTACTCTATGACACGGCACCTTGGAGCAAGGAGGAATGGGCTACACCCTTCCAGTCTCATCCTTTGTTGGCTACAAGGTATAGTATATAAAATATATACTATTTTAATTATATTTAGGATTTATAACTTTGTCATCATGCTCTCTTGTTAATTCTTGAGCACTTTTGCAAATTTATTTGCTGCTGTGGAATTAAATTAAATTTGACAAACTTCATGGTCTTGACTTTGCCAATGGCTCGGCTCTTCTGTCCAATAACAGCAATTAGAGGCAAAAACCAAATTACTTCTTCTTTTTTTACATCTGTTCCGAAAAGGATGTTTGTGACGCTGTGTCGTAGATCACAGCTAGGCTGAGATATCTGCACTTTTAGGCCCAATGCATTTTATTTCTGCAAGGCATTTTGGGGACAGGGTTTGTCTTTCCATTTCGTTCCCTGATCTCTTAGCCAGGCTGCATGGTTGCAGTTTGATTCCAGGGTTGCAACTTGGAGACGAAATATCATAAAGGATAACTCTGGTTTGCTGACCCCAATGCAAGCAGCTAGCTATGAGCCACCGACTGCTGTCAACTCATTAACTTCATCTTCAGCATCCTCCTGGAAACAAACTGTGTCACAGCAGTCTGGCCAAGGAAGTGGAGATTGACACAGTAATTCCCATAGTGGTTAGCTTGCTGAGGAACCTTGCATTGCTAGTCAGGAGGACTTACCAGGTCAAGTACATTTCAGATTGTAAGAAGAGTCACAGTAACCTGCTACCAAAGAAATGTCAAGAGTTAACTCAGCCGGAGTATCTTCAAACAACATTCAATAATTGAATAATCACATCTATTAAATGCAGTGAACCAGAGCTGCCAAGACCCTTCTACACCTCCATGCAGTGATTCTGGATAACAGAGCAGACTGGCACAGGAGAAGGGATCGAATAGAGAAGGCTAACCTGGTACTAAAAAAAATGCCTGCTGAAGTCGAATGTGTTGGACTGAAAGGTGCAAATATCGCAGTCAAGCTGTAAACTACGACACAATGCATTCTGTTCTCTGGACTGCATCCTGCTCCTTGCAAAACCCTTTTCAGGGCTCGGTAGCAGGAGATTGAAAACAAATAAAGAAGAAGAAAAATGCAACTCATTGTTAAAGGCACCATGAACTTTCTCATAAAACCTGCTCAAGAGACTAGTCAATGTAGCTAGGATGAGATTACATGATACTTATTTGAACCTTTATGATACTACATTAAAAGAACTACGCAATTTACCCCGCAGCTGCATTATTTTACAGCATGTCACATTTTTCTAGGGTTGTTGACTTTGAGAGCCTATAATTGTTTTTTTGTTGTTAGGATTTGTTTGTGAGGAGAGAAATGAATTAATAAAGAATTTGTTGGTTTTATTGTTTTTGTTGTGTGTGTGTGTTAGTTTCTGAGATACAAGAAGATGAAGGTGATAGTGTTGAAAAACAGCACAAACATATAGACTCACCTGCTTTTGGCGTTCCTTCGTTAAAAAAAAGAAAAACTTTTTCCAGAAAACAAACTATTGATGTTTACTGTAATGGTCATATCTGTCACTTTAGACTATAAACCTAATTATTGTATCTACATAAACAAACTAAATAGATTTACCCCAGAAAAATCCTTTGCAGAAACTTAACTTCCCTATTTTCAATAATGCGTGAATCTTCAAATCCAAGTGAAATCGTTTCAAAAAGTCAAACACAAATGTCAAAATCGCCATTGTTTGTATCTAACGTTAAGGATAGAAGTCAGTACATTCTACAGTCAGATGAGCGGTTTTGTTCAGACTATTTCTACATAGTCAGTTCGATTATATTTGATTAGAACGGCTGTAACTATGCAACACATCATGTCGTTTTGGATCGACCTTAGTTTTGCAATTGGATCGACAATAGTGTGAAAAGGTTAAAGACACCATGAACTTTATTATAAAACTTGCTCAAGAGGCTAGTTAATGAAGCTAGGTTGAAATAATATGGTACTTATTTTAAGATTACATTTGAGACTATAATTAAAGACGAAGAATGGATAAATACTCTTGATAAAAGGACATGACTTCCACCAAATTGTTAATGCCCTTGAATGGAGAGATTGCTCAGGAGTCTCTAGTGTTCCTTCTGTCCTACTGATGAGCATCTGCCTGTTCTGAGACAGCTGCTTAGGGAGACGCTCATTGAGCATGCGAACTATAACATTAGAAGACATTGCATTTAATTTCAGACTATAACATTAGAAACATTGCATTTAATTTCAGACTATAAGACATTGCATTTAATTTCAGACTTGTCCATTGTGGTAAGCAAAGTAGTCAAATGGTAAGTGCAGATGTACTGTCCTTCGGCACAAGGTCAGGGTCACGTAGTGGAGTGGAGGTTCACATCTTTCGAGTTGAGACCCAGCGAGACTTAGCTTTCTGGTCACGGGCTTTGGTTCAAGGGTCACATGGTGCTGCTATTATCACCAAACAAGTGTCTTGTTGTAAGTAATATCATGTATGTACATCCTCTTGTCTCTTTCATTCCCATTGAACTTTTAGAAAGCCTGCACCAAAGTATTTATATTCTCTTATTTTGGGGAATTCTTTTAGCCCTTTCGATGAAATTACTCTTCTGTGCACATGCAGTTTTGGCTGCCCTTTCTGGGGGTGGGGGGGGGGGAGGGGGTGTATGCAACCATCATCATCATTATTATAGCTGTAAGTAACTTTAATGCATGGAACAAATGTAGGTGACATCTGTCTTTTGTGGGGAGTAGATTTCTTTATTCATCGTTCTTAACTTAACGTCTTTATACTGGTTTAGAAGACTCTGCAGAGTCTGTATACAACCAGTTTCATTTACATTTCATTGCTCTAAAAGCTATGCGCATTCAATATATTTTTAAATGCATTAATTGTTCCTGCCTCCACTACTTCCTGTTGTAATGCATTCCAAGCATTCACCACTCTCTGATTAAACAAAATTTCCTAATATCTAATCTGGACCTTTCTTTAGTTAATTTGTAGCTATACCCTCTTGTTCTTGTAGGTGGTTATATTTGGAAAAACTTGTTATAGTCTAATTTATCCTTTCCGTTGATTATCTTATAAGTCTGTAATCTTTTTATTTGTTGGTCTATAGATATGATTTTGTTATGTTTATCTTATATCTACATAAACAGACTAAACAGGTCTACTTCAGAAAAATGCGTTGCAACAACTTAACCTTTCCATAGCAGATTACAAAATGACGTCTGTTTCCTGCAGCTGCTGGATTTTTCATCACATCATGTCATGGTTGTTGATTTTGAGAACCTCTAATATTAATTCTTTGTTTGTATTTTGTTGTGTGTCTAAAGACATATATTAATAAAGAACTTGCTGGTGTTATTGTGTGTGTGTGTTTTAGTTTCTGAGATACAAAAAAATGAAGGTGATAGTGGTGAAATATAGCATAAACATATAGACTCACCCGCTATCGGCATGCCTTGACAAAAAAACAAAACAAAAAATATTAACAGAAAACGTAATATTACTACTATTGATGTTTACCATAATGGTAATGTTTACCATATCTGTCACTTTGACTATAAACGTAATTATCGAATCTACATAAACACACTAAATAGATTTACCACATAAAAATTAAGTTGCAGAAACTTAACTACTTCCCCATTCTCAATAATGCGTGAATCTTCAAATCCAAGCGAAAAGTTTATATCTAACCCATACAGGACTGAAGTCGAAACGCTCTCCAATCTAAAGAGCAGTATGTTCAGCCATTTCTATGGCATTAACCTGGTAGTTTATATCCAATACAACGATGACCCTGAAGCTAGCGAAGAATTTAGACCGCGGTACGGATCCAAAGTGTTGCAATTTTGCAGCGCTAGTAAGTTAAAGGTTTATCTTCCCCATTCTCAATAATGGAGAAATCTTCAAATCCAAGTGAAAAACAGAAGATCCATTTCCAAATGTCTAAAGCAAATTTCAAAATTACCATTGTGTTCTGGACAGAACGGAAGTGGAACTCTCTTCAATTGAAATAGCAGCATTTTCAGCCGATTTCTATGGTAGCCTGGTTGTCTATCTATGATTAAACAGCATTGAAAACATTGGCTGTGAAACTTAGGATAAAAGCTGACTTCTTGCGCCAGGGCCAGAGATGCCGAGATCCTTCTGCACCTCCACGTGGTGATCCTAAATAACAGGGTAAACTGGCCAAGGAGAAGAGATAGAAAAAGGAAGGCTAATCTGGAACCCAAAAATGCCATGCTGACGTTGGATATGTCGGACTGAAAGGTGCAAATATTGCAGTCAAGTTGTAACCTACGACACAAAGCATTCCATTTTCCGGACTACATCCTGTTTCTTGCAAATCCCTTTTCAGGCTTGGTAGCGGGAGATTGAGAATGAACGACGAAGAAGAAGAACTTTGGGAAAGAACTGAACATATGCCAATGGGATTAGGCATAAAGAGAAGACACTGGCAAATTGATAGGACACACGTTATGGTAAACAGATAATAGCATTGCAAGGCAGTAGCTGTTCTGGAATCCTCAGGGCAAGAAGTAGGAGCAGAGCTAAGCACTTATGGAGAAAGAAAGTCGAGACAAACTTAAAAATGACCTGAAAAACATGGGTGATCTGGCAATGAGGATACGTGACAGGAAGACTTGGTGAACATTTGTTGAAGACCTATACTCCACAGGATGTTGAAGGGTTTTAATCGATTGATTGATAAATTAATAAGTGGTTGCTGGCAACTTCCCCATATGATCTCATTAACTGATTTTGCCCATTGTCCTCTACATCTGGTAGCTGTGCTGTGGAAAAACAAAAAATGCAAACTGACAGTCCACTTTGACGAAGGCTTCACACTGAGGGAGGAACAGGAGGGAACAGAAGGAGAGGTCCTGTGGGCGCATCCATTTGAAAATCTACGAATGTCCTCTGATGATGGTCATCGACTTTTGTGGCTGGATTTTGTAGATATAGGAGAACAAGTGAGTTTTGTATCTGTGTAGCAAACAAGTGAGTTTTGTGTGTATATGTAGGAAACAAGTAACTTTTGTGTGAGTATGTATTAAAATGAGTGAGTTTTGTGTGTGTTTGTAGGAAATGAGTGATTTTTGTGTGTGTATATAGGAAACGAGTTTGTTTTGTGTGTGTCTGTAGGAAGCAAATGAGTTTTGTGTCTTTCTCTTGTGACCATAACCTGTGTTATGGTATACAAAATATACATTGCTGCATGTCATAGTTTCTCATTTCCTTTCAGCAACTGGTGAAGGTATGTCGATAGTCCACTTAGACGACAGGGGCCTGACGCGCCAACCATCCATAAGCACAATGAGTTGTTGTGTCCCAGGCTGCATGCAATGAGGTTGAGGTCTTTCCGATTTGACTTAAGTCAGGTGGTGCATGGACGACCACAGGGACAGAACCGTGATTGGGATTGATGTTTCTCATCCTTGATATCAAAGACCTGCTTTAAGACTTTAAGAGCTGTTGATTGGGGATAACCTTGGCAAAAATCAAACCACAAGGCCAAATGGAAACAGTTTGCATGGTGAATGTGTTCTTGAGATCTGTCCATCGGGTGACTTCATTGTTTGTGACCCAGTAATTCCAGTGAATAGTGCACATGTAGAGGACTTCAATGCACTTTTGATCACTCTGCAGAATAGTCCAGGTTTCTGAACCGTACAGCTTAAAATACTTGGAGTCCAGGTTTCTGAACCGTACAGCTTATAATACTTGGAGTCCAGGTTTCTGAACCGTACAGCTTATAATACTTGGAATCCTGATATTCAAACAGGCATGTTGTTAATGTCTGTAGCCAGGTAACTTCTTGCAGCTTACTAACTCTAGGGGAAGGTACGAGTAGTTTGGGTAGATGTTTAACTAGAATTTTGAATTTATTCCGGGCAGCAGCTGTTAAGTTTACTCTTTGCGACTTCTAACTGCCAAGGGATTCTTAACGTACTCGACACTGAGGAGTCCGATCTCACTACCCAGAGATCAGGCAAATTTTTTCCAGAAGATCCATGTGAACAAAATCCTGGTCTCCATCGTGACCTCCAGCACCTGAAGCAGACACCTTACGTCGAGACCACTGAGTCCCCGTACAGTAGAATCGTGAAAACGCATGTTATGTAATTCCATAGCTTTTGTTTTCAGTGAAAGCTACTGATGGTTCCAGACTTGATGTAGGGCATTCATAGAAATGGCAGCCAACTCTTCAAATGATGGCACCATGCATCAGAGTTTTGTTTGCTGTCATAGTAAATGAAATCCTCAGTGGAGTTGACATAGTTGCCATCTACAATAATTCCTGTCCTTGTAGGATTGCAACCAAGGTTTTGTATCTTTTTTTTTGCGCTATGAGATGCACAGACCTAATCTAGGTGTAAGATCTTCTAGATGATCCAGTGGTTTTATCATAGCCTGAAGTTGGGAGCCTAGTATAACTACATCATCTGCATAGTCGAGAACAGTCACATGCATCTGTCCAGTGGTGACTCCTGGTTGTGTTTCTCCAGCTGACCAAGAATCTAGTCCATGGTGTGGCAGAACAATGCTGGTGCGAGGACACATACCTGCCAGACACCAGATGATGTAGAGAACCTGAGAGGTTGTGATTCAGGAGGATTCTTGCTCCAATGTTGCAATGTAGCTGCTCAATTAGCTGTTGAGGTGTGCTAGGAACTCCCACTTGTTTTAAGGCATTCTGTAAGGCAGATCTGTCCAAGGAATCGCAGGCACATACTTCTACAATAGTAGGGGCGTCGAAATCTATCAGACTGCAGAGTAGTCATTATACACATCAGTATATTCATGTATTAATTCATTGGGATAGGCAATAGTTCTTTTTTTATGTTGTCAGGAGTGTCACTGGATGTGAACGTTTTTATTTTGGTTTCATCTATTAATTTTGTCTGAATTTCTGGTGCTTTAAGAAATTATATGGTGGTATGGTTTATACTGCTCTCTGTGATTCTTGTCTCTCTCTGTCTAGGAGGTGGTATCTGTCTTTAATTTTGTTGGCACTGTGGAATGTAGACGTTTGTGTTTTTAAGAAGTCACCTGTTGCCGTGATCCCATTTCCTTCTGTTAATTAGTTAACAAGCTTCCATAAATGCTTCATCCCGTCGCATCTTAAGGGGTTCCACACTTGTGTGGACTTTAGATTGATGATGCCCTCATGGAATCACTAATGAAGTGTGAGGCATTGTTCTGCATCCTGTCTAAGGATTCCAAGTTTGATTTTGGAGACACTGTTAGCAGAGCACTATTATATTCCATAGCAGAATAGTGATAACCACGATACAAGCCACCCAAAACATCTTTGTTTGATGGTCATGCTGTAGCATAAAGCATCTTCAATAGCTGTAAATATCTCACCACTTTTTTCTTCACATTCTGAGCGTGGTGTTTGTTGAGGAAAGATTGTGGGAATAAGCACATAATGAAATCACATACTTCGAGACAAAAAGAGCTATCTAGGACCAACCGAATGACGATTATCACACTCTTGATCGGCAAGGACAGATTGTCATTCTTTGTCTCAGGACAGAGCATAACAGACACATGTACAAGCTTTGACTGTCTGTTTCACCACTGTGCATACATAGACTGAACAAATAAATTGCTGGGCATGAGTTACAGGACTGTCCCCTGTATGGTCAGGTAAGGAAGACACTGGCCAAGAAATTAACACTAGACTAAACATTGTGCTGAGCTAAAGTGGAGCTCAAAATAATGGTCTAGTTCGTCACTGGATGTCGTCTGATGGTGTAAACATCACAGATGTGACCACATAAGAGAAGTGAGAGAAATGAATCTGTTATGATTGTTGCATGGATATCAGAGCTGAAGCAACAACTGCGATGCAGATTCTTATCAGCCAAAATACAACTACAAGAAAAATTATCATTCTAACAGACTCTAGGAGCTTACTTCAAGCCATCTCAAGCTTGAAACAAGATAGACTCTAATTAGAAATAAAATTTAACATAGGGTTACTGTCTAAAAAACCAGATATAGTTCTACAATGGATTCCGACCCACTGTTGAATCCTTGAAAACGAGAAAGCAGATGAGCTTTCAAAAGTCTGAAGTGGCGGCACACAGACTCGCCATCCTCAGAGTTATAAAGAAACAAAGACACTCATCAAACAATCCATGATAATGGAATGGAGAGACCAGCACAAAGAACACAAGCCAGAAAATGACAGCATAGACAAATTTTGCAGAGATGGGCAGACAAAGATCTTCACACTCAGAATGAACATTACAGAATCAATGTCCACCTCCACAGAATGGGTCTTAGAGGCACCGCCACGTACGATTGTGGAGCACCCAAGCTAACACTAGAACATATCCTGCAGGACCGCACCACTTAAACAGACCATAGAGGGGCGATCTGACCCGGGGGAGCAGCCATGCTCAAAAAGCTGTATGGAACTGGCGAAGACCTAAAACGCAGTCTCCTTCGTGAACATCAATGAATAGAAACATATCATCAGTTGATCGAAGAAGAAGAGGAAGACGTTGCATAGATAACGTTCTGTAACTGTTTTGGAAGTACTGGATTGCTAGCTGTGTGTGTGCATGATTGTATGTATGTATATAAACTATCGTGAGCGGAAAGACATGTAGAGCTGAAATTTTCACTGAATAATTTTTGACTGATTTATCAATCAGTGCAACTTATATCAAGTTGCTATGTCTTTCCCTTCACGAATTATGGGCAAATGTCCCATCACTCCTCTTGGTGCATAGGTCATTGGCAACATCAAATAAGCATACACGATCCTGAGCTGCTCTTTCTGCATCTCTCCAGGTGAAATAATTTAATCTTATTTACTTTTCTGGGGAACTGAGATGCTAGTCTAGTCAGGCACAATATACTGATCAAGGTGGGGACGGCGTGGCCTAGTGATTAAGTGGCACGGCTCACAACCAGAAGGTGCTGGGTTCGATCCCCATCACAGCACCGGCCGTTACCCCGGGGAAGAAAACCCTTAGAAAATGCAGGAGGAAGCAGACCCTTACATAAAATGCATGCTGAAGTCGGATGCACTGGGCCGACAGGCGCAAAATAAAAACCACAGTGTAACGCACACACGCCTTGGGGAATAGATAAATAAGGCGAACGCGCAAAAAAAAAAAAATAATAATACTGATCAAGACCACAATCTCCCTTCCATGTAGCGTTCCCTGAAAACAGGCTGTTTTCAAGGCAGCCTGGCTGACGAGATGTAGATCGATGTGATCCCCATAGTGGTGAGCATCACGCAGATGAAGCCAAGCATAGCAAAACCGCCTGGAGGACCGCGGCCCACCTTCATCGGCACGTTCGGGATGTGAGGAAAGCTACTGCAACCAGCCACTTAACGTCTTTTTCAGGGAGCACAAAAGAGTAAACTTACTCATTGTGGGCATTAAACAACATCAATATTTACTTCTCACATTCTCTTCTACATGTATTTTTGGTTCTACCACTTTTTCTCTTCCCCTGAGGATCTCATGGAAGAGCCTATATATATATATAAAAAATCTTGTATGCTCTATATATGTTATATAGTTTCTATATGAACACTATCATTTTCCACAGGAACTTGACCTCAACACATGCCCCAAGCCCATTGTGTTTGTTATACACACATTTCTTTCAGCCAAAGTCAGCCGCATGGGACTTATAGCCTGAAATGACAACCAAAGAACGGACAAGATACTATTTTCTTAACAAATTTTTATATTAGGCATTCTGCTACTGTGTATGCTGCCATGTGCTTTTCTTTCTTGTGAGTGCGCATTGAGAAATCATATACCAGAAACATAAACTATATGAATTATCCGTGTAGAGATTGGAGTGGTGTACGTAGGTTTGTCTAAATTTTGCGTACGTAGGTATGTCCAAATTTTACAAGTGTAAATATTTGTAAATTAAGATTATAATTATTGAATTATTTAGAATTCAAATGGAACATTCTTGACTGTGGGATGTTTGGTTAAGGTCACCTTGCGAATGTTGTTAGAAAAGATCTAGTTTTAGGGTAATAAGCTATTGGCACAGTGTACCCCAAGTCCTTGTATTCAGGGGAACGTATACAGGTACTGCACCCTACTATGCATGGTTAAGGTCTCTGTAAATGAAAACTGTAAAGAAGAAGACAGTTCTGTTAATTGAATTCAAGGAAGGGGGAGAGGGGTGTGTGTTATACTCTAAAAATTGAAACAGATTGTAATGCACAGAGGATCAGAATATGTATGCTTGGACTCCCAAGTTGAAGTTAATGAATGACACTGAGAGTGAAGAATAACAAATGAACTACCCGAGTGGTCTGCCGGGGTCTTGGTATATGACAAGGACAAGAACAGCACCACTGCCCCACAAAGAGCATAAATCAAGAGGCGGCTAACTGTGTGACATGGCATCACTGGCCATGGTTTTTTTTAAAAAGCAGCATAGATAGTGCCTCACAAGCTGCAGGTCTACTTTGCTCTGGTATTTTAATCTGTTTCTAAGAATCAACGTCACTGCACTCTGGGCATACCCATAGGTGCTCAGTCTCTCTCATCAAATGGCGTACGGTATAGATGCTGATGGTCCCTGTAGCATGCTGGTTGTACACTCTCCTGCTCCGTCCTCTCACACGCCATATTCCGCTCGAACCTCATTTAATGTCGAAACTTTGCAGTTTGTGGATTGCTGCTTTATCTATTGCTAGAGCAGGTGGTCATTGATTGATTTCAAAATGTCACTTCTATCCATCACTAATGTGCCCATGATGGGAGCTTGTGAAGCCATGATGTCAGCTCTTTCATTGCCCTGAACCCCAGCATAAGCAGGACAGTAGATCCATGTTTAGTGATACGGCTTACAAACTGCAGGTGCTGGGTTTGACCCCCATCACAGCACTGGCCCTTACCCAGGGGAAGAAAACCCTTAGAAAATGCAGGAGGAAGCAGACCCTTACATAAAATGCATGCTGAAGTCGGATGCACTGGGCCGACAGGCACAAAATAAAAACCGCAGTGCAACGCACACTGCCTTGGGGAATAGAGAAATAAGGCGAACACCACAACAACAAAACTTTAGGTAAATCGGACTATTAATGGCGCTTGTTGACTTCATTTAGACAATTTGAACTGTAAAGGGTTAACATCCTTCTTGCTTGTGTTTCACAAACCATTGATACTGAACTTGACTCAATGCAGTCCCTCATACACTGTGCTCCTCATACACTGTGCTTGTTTAGTGTTGCGTTAAGCTGATTTGTAATACAAATAATGAAAGCATTATCGTGGATGACTTAATCAGGAGGTGGTTTGTAAAGAGCAGCACAGATGGTGCCTAACAGGCTGCGGGTCTACTTTGCTCTACTGTTTGAGTCTGTTAAGAAGGACACACACATCAGTTAACCACTCTCCAAGAAACTGGTTGTATACAGACTGCAGAGTCTTCTAAACCAGAATAAAGATGTTAAGTTAATAAAGATGTTAAGTTAATAAAGATGTTAAGTCAGGTTTGAGGTCTCAACAGCTGCTTTCCACTCATACCTAAGCCATCCCTTCTGTACCTTCTGAAGTACGGCTTGCGCGTCTGTCACGATGACTGCCCTATGATCTATTAAGATGGGCTTGCACAACGGTTAACCACTTTTCGTGGTACTTGTCCTAATGCAGCAGAATAATAAGCTGCTCGAGTCTAGCCCGCTAAGTGGGAAATCTTCCTCCCAGCTACATCCAGCTCATGCCAGAGCTGGGACCTGCTCAAGGGCATCCACCACTATAGAAGTACAGATCGATTAAGACCAGAAAAGGACAGTAAAATTTAAAAAAACTTGTTGATGGTGGAGAGAGTAAATAAAATGTACATGTAATGGTATGGAAAGAGTTCATACCAAGGGGGAGCCACATGAGAGACATTCCAGGACATCAAGATAATCACAGTTATCATTTGACGGTATCATCACTAGCTCAGTTTTGTATATGGAGCCAGACGAAGGTACAAGAACAAAACATGAGAAACTGAGTTCTTGTGAAAAGCAATCAAAGTCACTGGAAGAAAATCTTCTTTGTTTGTTTTCAATCTCCCCCTACCAAGCCCTGAAAAGAGCTTTACAAGTAGCAGGATGTAGTCAGGAGAACGGAATGCCTTGTGTCATAGTATATAGCTTGACTGCATATTTGCACCTTTTGGTCCGACACATCCGTCTTCAGCAGACATTTTTGAGTACCGGGTTAGCCTTCCTGCTTCAATCCCTTCTACTTAGCCAGTCTGCTCTCTTGCAGCCTGTTATCCAGGATCACAGCGTGGAGGTATAGAAGAGTTTTGGCAGTTCTAGCTCACTGGCCCTGACGCTAGCAGTCAGCTATGGGTTGCTGACCGCTTGCTGCAGCTCATGCGCTGCTCAGTGTCTCAGAGAGCAACGCCACACCGGGAATATATGTTACGAAATAAATGGCTCCAAATCTACACGTCACGCTAGTGTATAGCACCAGACAATTGGACTTCAGAGCAAGAGGAAAATCAAGAAATACATAGATTGACAGTTTAGAAAACAAAAAAGCATGGATTTAAAATAACAGCAGCTCAGAGATAATACATGAAAGAAGATTGCACTTTTCCATAATGCCTAAAGGACTCATGAATGGACAGATGAGATTAGATGATCTCTAGATGAGCTTCCTTCCACCAGACATTGAACTTTGACCATGGGACTTGGTACATAACCTGTGGGATAGTCCACATAACTGTTGTGTGGGTGATTTCTGTAAAAGGAAAATATTTATGATATTCAGCGTAAATTTGCTTTGGTCTAAACTTGACATTGGTCTTGACTTGACATTAGTCTTGATTTGACATTGGTCTTGATTTGTTGGCTTGACATTGGTCTTGACTTGTTGACTTGACATTGATCTTGACTTGACATTGGTCTTGACTTGTTCATTTGACATTGGTCTTGACTTGTTTACTTGACATTTGTCAGCTTTTATTACTGCCTTCTCTTTGTACATGGATGTTATATAACTCTTAAGCTGGTCAATGTGTAGACATGTTATAGAGACTGGACACCAGTCAGTGAAGGACAACCCGACACGCTCTTTATCTTGTGCACCCGTCTTGGCTTATAAAGTATATGAAGGATAAACACTTTGTCCTTTGCAACCATATTCCTAACTTTGTAGAATCTTGTTCACTCCGGAATGGTTTATGGACTTCGGATGCATTTATGTTTTGGATGTTGAGCACACTATCACATATTTGAGACCTATTTACTGTCAAAAAAGTTTAGCCATAATGTCACATATGGCTTACCAAAATGTCCACAATTGAATTCAGAGTGCAATGAATTATAGACATTTGACATATAGGGATGTGGTTATGTGTAAAAAGGATTATATGGGAGGATCGTGTCAAAATTTGCTCTACCATTTAAAAACTGAATAACTTTTTTATATTTATTTATTTTTTGGGAAATTATGAAAGTCTAATTATGACAAATTTTGTAACAAATAACCTTCATTTGCCACCTCACAAGTGCAAGCCCATTCAAGTGCATTTTCCGTGACATGGGTCAGAGTGCCAGATCCCAGTGCATGAATTTCTGTTTGAATGTTGGATATTGTTAATGTACACATGCCTATTTTAGCAGCCCTACAAGAAAAAAAATCTGAAACGGTTAAATCTTGAGAATTGGCTGACCAATTTAAATCTGCATTTTTGCCATATCTTAAAAATGAACAGCATAATTCTGTCGTGGGTGGTAATCTTTGCGCTTATCTCTTGAACTTATTTCGCCCTGTATGGATAGATATGCTAATTGTTTTGTAGTCGCTGTAAGGACGTTCTGGGGATATCGTGGGAATCACGCTCAGTGGATGTTGTTGCACCTTGCTAAATGCCTTTGCTCAACACAATTTCTTTTTTCTGGTTTTCACATGGAACATAGTCTTCCAACTCGTGGCAAGTCGACCACAGAGCTCTGTTGTTGAAAACGATACATTAGATGAATAATTACAAATTTAGAAGACGGATTCCTCACTTAATAATGATGCATTTATGCTAATTTTGGGTGCACAATGGGCCTTTGATTTTCAAAATAACATTCTACAATTGTGGTTCTTTTGATATGCTAAACATCTAATAACAAATTTCCAAGGGTTGAAATGTTAATTTCTCAAAGAAAAAGAATTATAGTTATTATGAAGATTGTTCTGAATTGTTTAAATGGTAGTGTGCATTTTGGGCCATCCTGTAGTTACAAAAGATCATCCTATCAACCTTCCATAAGATAATCTTTACTCGCCAATCAACTCTTCAGCTATGTACCCATATATTGAGGCTTCCAATTGAAGGTAACCCACATGAGAAGATACTCTTAATATTTTACCTTATTAAGTGCAGTAATTTTCTCAATATGCATATTTGTTTAAAGGCATCCATATTTGAACAAATTAAATTTTGCCTATAACCAAAAATGAAATGACCACACGTTTTCACAAAGCAGCCAACCTGGCCAGAAAATCATTGAGAAGAGAATGGAGAAATATCTAGACTTTCTAGTAGGAAAACATTGCATGCAAAGATTTAAGCATAATTTAAAAATACATTTTTCAGGTGATACATAAGGTCTGCAAATGTTTTTTAGAATGTTCAGGTAATAGTCTTGAGTTATGGAGAAAGAAGCACTTCAATATATAAGATAAAAATTCTCTCATGATGGAAAAAGATTTAAAAATAAAAATAAGCTGCCCATCGCAACAATGATGGTGACATACGATGGTTTTTATCTTGATGATGTAACTTGCACTGTATTTGAAGTATAGTGCTATAATTACAGCTAGTTTGATATGACTGGGTTATGTGGCTGGTCAGTTTTTCAGGCTCGATTAAATTGTTCTGTCATTTTGATGCTCATGTGCACTTTAATTGACTTGGAAAGTTAATTAAACCTAATTTTTGTTTATTAAACTAACCAGATGGTCCGGGGCAGTCCGAAGATATCCGCTCGTGTAGGTTTCCTGGGTGCCTAAGTATTACTGAGTAGTGTCACTGTAAACCCAGCCCACAGTTTCCACATCACTCTCACCCACCCAATGTAAAGTGTAGGTTTTACCTGTAACTCGTTCCTTTAGAAAAAGCCTGTATCCAAGCTGTTGGAGTGGTTGATTATGCAGACAATGTTTTTTTTTAACATGACAAGGTTGCCAGCCCCATGCATAATCTTCTTTAGTCACCGTTCACGACATGCATTTAAGGTGGCAGTGGTCTTATTGTTTTCATGTACTATGCTGGGTGCAATCAGATCAGCATTACACTGCACTGAAGGTGCCAGACTCTACATTGCATAGAGCTAAGTGTCAGACTCAGCATTGCACTATGCGAAATGTGTCCCTTGCCCTGCTGAAAAATTGGAACTGACAGTGGGTCTTCGTGGTGAAGTGGTCAAGCCGCTTGGCTTGTGTTCAGATGGTTGGGGTTTGAATTTGAGCTGCAACGGTCGGCTATGATGTCAATATTTTAAAGAAATTCCTGAGTTCATCACTTGAGTTATAGAGTTCGTACTTTGTGAGATGCTCTCGGCAGGCAGGATACCTTTCTGCAGAGAGAGACCGAGTCATATGGGGAGACCTGTGGCGATGGTCGAGCCCTCGCCTTTAACCCTTTTAACTCCCTCCCGTATGTTGGTGGATAGGTTAAGCCTGTTAGGGACTCCTCAAAACTGTAACTAGTCTCTCGACATTGCACACTCTCGAATGCAATACGCTTCTCTCTATGGTCAGGAAGGACCTAGATATCTTTCCTGTTTTTTTTTACCTGGATGAGAATGAAATTCGCAGGACCCTCAGCACTATTAACTAGAACCCCCAAGATATTATTGCTCAGGGAAGCTGATTAATAATTATAAGAGGAAGATCCTGGGCACCACCTTACAATTTATGTTGTAAAAAGGGACTAGGTTCAGGGGGCTGTCAACTTGGTCATGTACTAAGCGCTATAGAAAGCCTCAACTACAAGAACACATGCATGCTTGAACACAAGATTAACACAGGCAGGACAACTGCAAAGATGACCCTGTGATGATGTCCCAACATGTACTGGGGGTATCAAGTTTATAAGAACTGGCTAGTTGTTCTCCACTGACCTGGCTCTGTGATGATTCATGTTTCTATTTGTGCTGATTGTTACACAGCTCAGCTTGTTAAAAAATGGTGCTATTTTTAGATTTAGCTGGATACATGTTTGTCTTTAATCTTATTACATGTGTCTTGAGTTTTGTGGTTTGTCATTTGGTAGCAGGCCATGACTCTTACAGAACTGGGTGGCTAGAGTTTGGGGTATGTCATTTGGTAGCAGGCCATGACTCTTATAGAACTGGGCGGCCGTGATCCTCAAGTCGCTAGACATACCTGTCAACATATTGAGATGAAACTATGTACTTTGGATTTTGTAAATCTAAAAATAACAAACAATTGTAGAGACAAAAAAGGAATTCATAAATGATATAAGATTTAAACTTAGAATATGACAAATCACACAAAGTAATTGATTAATAGCTATTTATAACCAATTTGACATTTCTTATACTTTGTTTTACTGTTTCTGTTTAGAATGTTCATTATTATACACAAGACATGCACATTTTGCCTTTTTCTATTTAAATTATGGTATTCAAACAGACATGTTAAATGTTTGTTGCCAGGTAGTCAAATGCTTCGTCTATATTATGTAGATATTTTACAACTTCCTGCGATTTACTTAGCATGGCGGAAGATACAAATAATTTGGGTAGATTTTTAGCGAAGATTTTTTCACTCTGTTTTTTTTAAATTTCTAACTGCCAAGGGATTTTTAACGTACACATCACACTGAACACGGGAGTTCAATCTCACTACCCAGATATCATAAGAATTTTTAGCAGAAGATCTATGTGAAAAGTATCCAGGTCTCCACCATGATTTGAACCCGCGACCTCTGGCACTCGAGGTGGACACCTTACTTTGAGACCACTGAGCCCCCATTTTCTAAAGTAGTTTTGGTAAAACTATACAGATCCTTTATTGAAAACAAAATAAAGGTATAGACTTGAAGGAAAAAAACAACAGAACAAACAACAATTTAAGAGCATGTTTAGTTACAGGTTTATGTTATGAAGAAAAATAATCTTATACAACAAATTGAAAGGCCTCACACCGCTGGTGAAAATAATCAAAACCAATAACTGAGAAAATATGACCAAAACCTACAGGTTGACATGTGGGCTTAGATAGGCCTTACGATAATGCCTGTGATAATGATAAACCTGCCACGGCATGGGACCTGGCACTGATGTAACTTTGTCTACCAAATTCAATGGCATTTATATTGTACACTTTGTTGCCTAAGAATATTTGTAAAGATTTGATAGGTTTATATATATGTTCTGTTTCTTTTAGATTGTTCTTGAATTGTAAGGATTTGACCTTTCACACATTGAGACCTTCCATGTGATATAGGCAAGCTTGCGATAAGTTTGAAGACTTGTTTTTACAAGTTTCTCTTCTATTACGCTCTCCTGGCCATATCACTTCCGCTCGCTTGTTTCACCCACATGTTAAACGAGTCCACTAGTGAAGGCGAGTCCACAGTAACGAGATCATATGTGCTATCTAACTAAGTACCTTTTGTTATCCATAAATGTGTTCATATCTCTATTTTTATGTATTCATCCCTTCCTCTATGATTTGTTAGCTCATATTTTTGTTGTTTGTTGTCCCTGGTGAAGACCTTCTGGTCATAACAAAGGTTTTGTTTCTGTTTTACATCCAAGCGCAATATCTGATCATATCTATAAATATCTTTTATGCATTATTTTAATCAGCAGTACTGCCGAAGCTTCACCTCATTTTCCTTTTTTTTTTCTTCAATCACAGCAGCTTATCACTTTCTTAATGGCTTAACTTAACTTAACGTCTTTATACCGGTTTAGAAGACTCTGCAGAGTCTGTATACAACCAGTTTCTTGAAGGATGGCTTGCCCTTATTATTTGAATTTCAAAATCATCCTGGCATTTGTGATATCAAAAAGCTTATATCATACTTTAAAATAACAATATATTTGATGGCAGGCATGTCACTATTGTATGGAAGGCTTCATATGTGGTTTCATAGTTATACAAGAAACAAATTTATCAGTAGAGCATTTTTGGGGTCTGCTGTGCGCAATTTATTGGGATTTTGTATAAAGGTCACCTTTACCATATGTCACTACACAACTGAGAATTTCTACTTCTTCTTTATTCGTTCTCAAACTCCCACTACCAAGCCCTGAAAAGGGCTTTGTAAGTAGCAGGATGTTGTCCAGAAAACAGCATGCATTGTGTCATAGTTTACAGCTTGACTGCAATATTTGTCCCTTTTGGTCCAACACATCTGACTTAAGCATGCATTTTTGGATTCCAGGTTAGCCTTTCCTCTTCGATCTCTTTTTCTTAGCCAGTCTGCTCTGTTGCAGCCTGTTATCCATGATCACAGCATGGAGGTGTAGAAGGGTCTTGACAGCTCTGGCTCACTGGCCGCTGCAGCTCATGTGCTGTTCAGCATCTTGATCCCAACTGAAGATTTTATTTCACCCCCCACAGAAAAAACCCTAGTGAAGCATAGGGATTGAACTTATCTCCATATAAAATGACTGTTGACATAACCACTCGGCCATATGCACATCGTCATTGTCGTAACATCAGAGTAAATTTTAATTGCTAATGTTTTTAATTTAGCTGAATTTGCATTTTAAGACACTCCTACATAGGCACTTGTTAATTTGGTCACTGGACTTCTACCCTGTTAGTCAGAGAGAACATCATATGATATATCAGACGTCTTCCTTTTTACAAATTTCCAGTCCAGTCCCTAGCTTTTACGATTTTCTCATGTTATCCTCCCAGTTAAATTTAGGATCATCCTAGAGGTCTGGATCCCTGACTCTTTGATTCTCATGTTTGAGGTGGTAGCGAGTCCTCTTCCATTCTGCAGACAGACACACCATTGAAATTGGGATTGTTCCACTCATGGCTGGAGGGGCTAGATATCTAGCTACTCTGTTGTAAGTCTAGATGTGGAACTTCACTTTGTTGAAACTATTGCTTTTATATCATATTTACAAGTATGTGCCAGTTTGGTTTTATTTATTGCCACATTTATGTTACTAGTGATTAAACATGGTTATCATCACTATATTAAGCTGGCAAGACATGATGAGTAGCAAAGACCTATGGGGAAGGAGCTAGCAACAACCAGGGGAGCAGCAAACCAAACATTGGAAATGGGTTTGGATAGGACACACACTACGGAGAGCACTATCAAACGTGGCCAGTCAGGCCCTAAGATGAAATCCACAGGTGAAGAGGAAGAGAAGTAGAGCAACAAAAATCTGGAGAAGAGACCGAAGATGAATTTTGGCCTCTGGACCTCAGCTGGAGAGAGGTAGAAAAGCCAGCTCAATATCAAAATTGCTGGAGGAGGGCTGTCAATGGCCTATGTCCCAAAAATGAGCAACAGACATTGATTGATTAATCATCACTGTATCCCATGTTAAATAAATCGGGCACATCATGTTCGTTCCAGCTCTGCCATAATGTCACAATCATTTTCTGTCCTATCTACAATAATAATATCCAGATCATTCTGGCTTTGTTCTGTCTTCTTTAGTATCTTTTGTCATCATTTTTTCCTGTTTTTATACATCCCCATTCATCCTATTTTGTTGTTCTAATATTTACTTTTGGTATTATAATTATTTTTCTATATAAGCATTTCTCCAAGGAAGTGAGTGAGGGGGTGCTACTGAGTTTTTGTCTTCTTTAGCATATTGGAAGTGTACCCTGTGTTACAAGAATGTGTGTGGGATGAATTATGTGTGTTCGGTTGAGAAAAGACAGATGGTTTGGGCATTAAGTTCACTTTGAATACAACAATGTGGGGAGCTGATTCTACAGCCTATCCTTATAGATATTAAATGAAGGGTCTAATAATTAGTGTGTATCGCCAGCCTGATGAATGCTTTAGGTGTGAATTGCGGACAGTGCTGAGTTGTGATGTTTTTTTTAATATTCTGAAACCCATCTTTAATGTCACGTTTTCAGTGAAATTCAGCGGAGCTATTGATTGTCGGAAAGCATTTTTAATAGCCGGCTTTCTGAATTTTAAAGATTTACACAAAGGTACACTGAAAATATAACCAAAACCCCCCCCCCCCCCCAATATATATTTATTTAAAAGGCAAAGGTCAGTCTCATGGCAACAATTGCCATCGGGGATGTGAAGATAACTCTTCATATACTACTAAGCCGCTGCCCATGTGAGGTAGGGTGGCCAGTTCCCTTCCTTGCTGTTTATACCTTCTCCAACTTATATGTCAGATACTCATTTACAGCTGGGTCGACTGAAGGGCCGGTCGCACCAGGAACGAACCAGGCCCGGGTTTTTTGTCCGTTCATGATTTCGAACACTGGCGTGCTGTAATCCCAGTTTTAGCAAGCCAGGCTACATAATTTGTAAAACAAGACTTTAGGGGAAAGAAGCTGAACAAATTGATGTATGATTGCTTACTGATGGGAATGTTAAAAAAAATACTTTGACTATATTACAAGTACCACGTACAAGCTGATATGTATGTTTGAGATTCTTATAAAGAAGATATTCTGTGTCTTTTTATTTTATTTTATTGCCAATTTTTATTTTGTGAATTTGTGCATATATTCTTTATATATTTTATGCTTATTTCTGATGTTGTTGCATGCCACTCGTACTGAGTTAATTTAACTCGTGACAAAGTGGTTCATGATGGGTTACTGTGGCTCTTCCTACATACTGAGGCATACTTGAAAAGGTGAACATGAGTCCTCCTGGCTGTAGTGTAATACAAGGCTTCTCAGTAACCTCACCACAATGGGGATTACAGTGTCGATCCCCACCACGTTGAATAGACTGCTGTGACACAGCCTGCTTCCAGGAGCCTAATGAGAAAGTGGGGTACTATCTTGATCGGATCAGTATGTTTCTTTCATCTGACCCTGATGTTACTCTTCACTCCTACTTGATTCTGTAAAATTATGATATTTAAATAAGAAAGTTGTATTACATCTGATCTCTATTTGTGAGCTAGCTTACCATTTGTTGTGAATTTTTTGCAGGTAAGCTCTGGCTGTTCTATATTTTCATGAAATATTTTGCAGATTCTTATATCTAACAGCTAAACATTTTTATATTGATGACCTCTTATTATTTCTGTGTTTATTTATTTTAAAAAATATTGCTTTAGCGGATCTCTTTGTTCATTATTATATAATTATCAGCTTAAGCTGGATATAAGTCCAGGAAAATGCCCTTCGCTTGCAGCTATTTATAGACTTATTGTTCTGACGCCCAATCAGAATGTAGCCATTAGTAACTTACACAGCTTTGTAGAAAGATCCCATAGCTATTTAAATGTATTTTTAAAGGAAATTTTAACGATTAGTTCAATTATATTCATTTCAAAACTGTTTATCATTTTTTCATTTATGCTAATTGCATAAATAGGCTCTTTGACTATTAGAAGTGCCTGTCAAGGACAGGCTTAAATATGTTTATTCTTATTCATCGTTCATTGAGGTCCTGGTTTCTCTTACAAATACCTTCATTGTTTGTAAACAGTTTTATCTCCATACAGCTTCTGTCTCATATCTGAGGACAGTCTTCCTGTGCCAGCGTGCAGCTTTGTAGGATGTGTTCCACTGTCGAGGTATGCTCCCCACATGGACACCTGTCCCAACCCTCATTTTGTTGTACAGATTACCCTTGCATTTATTATGGGCCACTAAAACGTCACTCTACATGTCCATTTGTTATCTGGCATGTGCACCACATGGCTGGCCTATCTATATTTTTGTAAAAGCACGAAATCCATGATGTCAGAGAAGGAAGTTTGATGTCTGATCTCTATGTTGCGGATTTGGTCTCAAAGGGAGATTTTCAATGTTTTTCACTCCATTACTCGCTGGGCAACACAGAATCTATCTGTATCAGCTTTACTTAGGTTCCACACCTCACAGCCATATACTACAGCTCGAGAAACAACACTGTTGAAGGTGTGAGCTCTAGCGCTATCATTTTGCATCTCTTGCATTATGGAAAATACAGTTGAAGCTGAGCCCACCCGCTGCTATCCTTTGCGATATCTCTCGATTTATTGAATGGGAATTTGTGATCTCTAAGCTTACATAGATATATGAATTTATGTTTTTACAGGTAGTCTCTCTTAAGATATTCTTCCATTTAATTTTCTTTTCGTAATCTATCTGAGAACCTTTCTGTTAAATTCACTTGACTGTTCTATCATCTCAGGGATTTTTCTTGTATTTTCATGGTGGAATTGTAAATGTTTGCTTTATATTTCTAGCTACTGCCAGGCTTATGATTGGATCTGCTCTTTCCAGATCTTTTTGTTTTTGCTATGGTTTCTTTTTAATCTCCTTCTTCCCGTACAATTTATCGTGCACGTACAAGTTTAAAATAAACTGCAGGTTTGGTCATTCTCATATATTCAAATCCATTGCTCATTCAATTTTATATAGACTTGATCATATAAGCCTTAGCCTAGTTTGTATGAATCTCTTGACGTAGCCTAGTGACAATGTGCAAGCTCTAGTTTCAGTGGTTGTGGGTATACATTGATTGATTCCGTTGTATTGTTTATGTTTTACCTTTTTTTAACTCTGACATACAAACAGTTTGAATTTGCTTTCCTTTCATTGTGTTGAAATTTTGGAACAATTTTACTGACAATATTAAACTGTTTCATGATATATGCTAGTTTACACCCAGTATACCAACTCCATACCTTATTGAAACATAGTCAGAAATATCACATTTTTGTTCCTTTATGATACGATAAAGGTTTACACAATGTTGTATAATTTAACCCTTTGGACCTGTGACACCCATATACCTGTGTGTGTGTTTGTAAATACCCCATTCCCCGAGCCATCCAAGATTCGGTGTGATGGGTGGACCATTTTTTTAAGGCATGTTTTTGGCTGTACAGCCTTGATTTTGGCTATAATACAGTGATATCTACATAGTACACACATTTCTGGAAATAACAAATATGGTGGCACATACATTGAAGCATCATTTGCAATGTTTTTGATGGTTTTAATGATTGGGGGTGGGAGGGAGAGGTGTGTGTGTGTGTGGATCCTTCAAAATGTATCAAGAAAATTTGAGACAGGATGGTCTTCAATAAATATATAAATATATTCCACGCTTTACTGGAATAACAAGTAGGAAAATTGAAGATAATCAGGTCATTAAATTTGAGATAATATTTAGAGCGAATAGTTTTGTCATAGTAAATAGCTTATCTCAAATGTCTTCCTTGTGGGTATTCTCTCAGGAGCACAGGGGAATTTGATTTTACCAACTGGATGACCAGGGTTAAAAGAAAATACACCCTAATATAACAGAGGATTGTGTCCATGTTTTAACATAGTGAGCCTTGGCAGAAATGGGCAGCTCTTCAAATAGTTATATACTTTGTTCAGTGTTTCTTGTTTTAATCATAACAAAGCACAATGCTTAGAGATACTTGGATTTTTGTTTTCTTTTTGTTCATTTTAAGACTATACATATTCTATAACTAAGCCCATCTTGTGGAAAGAGATGATACGGAAAAGGACATGACATAATGAGCAAAATCATAGCCAGACAATTAATATATTTTGACTAAGAAAAAAAAGAACACTTTGCTGAAAACAATACTGGAAGGAAAGGAAAGATAGAGAGCAAATGTGTCAAAAGTCCACACTGTAAAGGGCTGGAATAATTTAAAGAGGTGGACAGGAAAAAAACACCTTTCATATTGCACTTTATAGGAAGTGATAGAAGATGCAAGAGATCCATTGCAGCCTACTTACCTTCTGGAGATGGCATCTGATCTGATAATCTTCAGTACTGCCATTTACCTTGACTGGAAACTCTTTTATTTCACATCCAGAGTGTCTGATAAAGACATTAATGTGATAAGTTATACTCTCTTAGCTTCTGCTCTTACACCCTGGGCTGTTGAGGTCTTATTTTTTAAATGTTATTATGGCTTATAGTTTCTTCTTCTGCATTTGTCCTGATAAGAATTTTGTGTTGCAGTTATATATACGCCTACGGCCTGACACATCCAATTTAAATTTATTTGTTCGTTCTCAATCTCCCGCTACCAAGCAATGAAAATGGCTTTGCAGGTAGCAGGATGTTGTCCAGAGAACGGAATGCATTGTGTCATAGTTGACAGCTTGACTGCGATATTTGCATATTTCAATTTGACACATTTGACTAAAGTAGACATTTTTGAGTACCAGGTTAGCCTTTCCTCTTCAATCCCTTCTCCTTAGCCAATCAGCTCTGTTGCATTCTGTTACTCAGGAACACCGTGTTGAGGTGTAGACGGATCTTGGCAGCTCTGGTTCGCTGGACCTGAGGCTAGAAGTCAGCTTTGGGCATCTGATCGATGCAGTTCATGCACTGCTCAGCACCATGATCTCCGATTTCAGCTGTCTTGTTTGTTTTGGTACCAGGTTTGCCTTCACACTGCAATCCCCATTCTCTTATCCAGACTACACTAGTGCAGCTTGTTTCCAGGGCAACCACTTGGAGGCAGAATAGCGTCTTGGTCTGCTGTAGTTTTCTGACCCTGAAGCAAGCAGTCAGCTGTTAGCTCATTCACTGTGTTACATCTTAAAGACAATCCTTACTTCCACACCCGGGTGTTTGTTAAGACATTACTGTGATAAGTTACACTTTCTTTGTTGGCTCTCTTATACCCTGGGCTGTTCAGGTCTTTTTTTTTATTGCGGTTATGGTTTATAATTTCAACAGGATGGGTAGCCTAATCATGTCCAACCCTCCTTAGTTGCCTCTAACAACATGCCAGACAGGTTACAGTGTAATTATTTTTTGCTCCTATTTCAGGCCATGGTAACCAAACAGGCATTTATACAAATGTTATTCATTGTTTTATATAATCTAATGTATTTAAATACTGTATCTTGAATTGTAGGTTGCTTTTATGTTTCTTATTGCATTTGTTACTTGCTTTTAAACATAAACAAATAATGACATTGAAGCATTTACCATAATCTTAGAACTTTGAGTGATGGTTAGTGCATTGTCTTCCAAGCTGAGCGGTTTGGGGTTCAATCATCAGTTGGTGCAGGACTTCTCCAATCAAATAATGGCTCCTGAGGTCGACCCAGCCTAAATAATTAAGTATCAGACAGACTAATCTGGGAAAGTAGAGGCGGCGGGCGTGATGTTGACCACATCACCCCTAGTATGGGCCTAACACTATATTCCAATTTGCTACATTGGTATGTTAACGGGATCTTCCACCAATCCAACTTCGTATTTCTTCAGACCTCTTTATATTTTGGTGGCACGTAAAGGAGTACGGAAAACATCAAATTTAGAGCACTTATCTCCCTCAGAAAGGTTGCCTCAGTTTGTGACTCCATTCAGTTCATCCAGTTGTGAAACGGGTACAGAACACACAAAAGCACTCCAGTTACCCCCACTTTATAAAGTTGAAGTTCTAACATGATAAATACTTTCAACTTCAGTGTCAGTATTTTATATGGGACTACATTTTATAAAGATACACCGTCTTAACCCTTTCTAGTTTAACCCTTTCCAGTCCAACCAACAGTTTAACCCATTCTAGGAGGAGGAAGACTAATGTCTGGTCAGGCACAGCATACTGATCAGACATGTTATTCAAGGTCAGGCAAAATATACTGACCAAGACCCTCGGCTTCCTCACAGCCCTCCCTGGAAATTGGCTGTTTTTATGGCAGCCTGGTTAACGAGGTGAAGGATCAACAAGATCCCCATAGAAATGAGTGACACGTAGATGAAGCCAAGTATAGCTAGCACACGATGAGACTTAACAGCATTGGCATAGTGTCTGTAGTTCTCAGCCTTAAAAACCCCTCAACTGCCCCATAAATGGGAATAAAGACATATAAGAGAGAGGAAGACACCATCTTTTACCTATAACTAATATCTACTGAAAGAGAGAAAAATGGGCTATGTTTGTTCAAGGCAATTTTTCAGACCAACACTAGAAGTCATTGATTAGCATTGGTTTGTTATATCCCCTGTGCTGCCTTCATTATTGATCTTTTACTATGTTTCATTTTTGTGTGTGTATTGAGAGCATTCTGTGAGCTCAAGATTAGTAGATGATGATGGTTTGGTCTTTTATTCTGTACTGCCACACTGTAGCAGGTTTTTTAATATGAAAATGTTCATTACTATAGAATATGAAGGTGATGGAATTGTACATCATTCATGCTTCATTTTATATTTTATTATAAGAGGTAGGAGACTATGATACAGTACACTAAAATGTGAAGACAGTTCCAGATCAGGCACTGGAATTGGGGTTAAAGTGATGATGACCTCATTGTTCTAGGACCCAGCATTTTCTGAGGTGGGATGCTAGTGTTAGTGACCTCATTGTTCTCGGACCCAGAATTTTCTGAGGTAGGGTGCTAGTGTTAGTGACCTCATTGTTCTAGGATCCAGAATTTTCTGAGGTAGGGTGCTAGTGTTAGCAGCCTCATTGTTCTAGGACCCAGCATTTTCTGAGGTGGGATGCTAGTGTTAGTGACCTCATTGTTCTAGGACCCAGAATTTTCTGAGGTAGGGTGCTAGTGTTAGCGGCCTCATTGTTCTAGGACCCAGCATTTTCTGAGGTGGGATGCTAGTGTTAGTGACCTCATTGTTCTAGGACCCAGAATTTTCTGAGGTAGGGTGCTAGTGTTAGCGGCCTCATTGTTCTAGGACCCAGCATTTTCTGAGGTGGGATGCTAGTGTTAGTGACCTCATTGTTCTAGGATCCAGAATTTTCTGAGGTAGGGTGCTAGTGTTAGCGGCCTCATTGTTCTAGGACCCAGCATTTTCTGAGGTAGGGTGCTAGTGTTAGTGACCTCATTGTTCTAGGACCCAGCATTTTCTGAGGTAGGGTGCTAGTGGCCTCATTGTTCTAGGACCCAGCATTTTCTGAGGTAGGGTGCTGGTTGCCCCATTGTTCTAGGACTCAGCATTTCCTGAGGTGGGATGCTAGTGTTAGTGACCTCATTGTTTTAGGTCCTCGCATTTTCTGAGGTGGGGTGCTGGTTGCCCCATTGTTCTAGGACTCAGCATTTCCTGAGGTGGGATGCTAGTGTTAGTGACCTCATTGTTTTAGGTCCTCACATTTCCTGAGGTGGGGTGCGTGTTAGTGACCTCATTGTTTTAGGTCCTCACATTTCCTGAGGTGGGGTGCTAGTGTTAGTGACCTCATTGTTTTAGGTCCTCACATTTCTTGAGGTGGGGTGCTAGTGTTAGTGACCTCATTGTTTTAGGTCCTCACATTTCCTGAGGTGGGGTGCTAGTATTAGTTGCTTCACTGTTTTAGGTCCTTGCATTTTCTGAGGTGGGGTGGGGTGCTGGTTGCCCCATTGTTCTAGGACCCAGCATTTTCTGAGTCTGCAAACACAACTGAACAGCTGAAATGTAAGGGGGGGGGGGAGGGGTTAGTTCCACCACAGATCCTAAACACTGCCAAGCTATTACCTTCTGGGGAAATGGCACCCCAGCTTTGAATATTTGTCATACTATATATTGTAATAATTTGGAAGTGAGTTTTTTTTTCAATGCTGGTGTCTTTCACAAGTTCTAGACTTAAGCTTTAGAGCAGCGCTTCCAAACTGGGGCATGACAGGCTTGTCAGCATGGGGAAAGGTTCACTAAAAGTCATCGGGTACTGGACAATGCACTTGCAGTCAAGGGGTTATAGGAATCTTTACTAATCTGATAAGGTGGTACAGCAAGGTTTAATAAAAGTCAAGTGAGTACAGGAAGGTTTACTAATAACATAAGGGTTATAAGAAGGTTTAATTATAAGCTGAGACGTTAAAACTCTGAGGGTAAGGTTAATTAAAGGCAAAGAGCGTGGAAAGGTTTACTGAAGGTCAATGGGATACAGGAAATTTACCAATAGCCAAAGAGGCACAGACAAGTGAGCTTAAAAGCAGAGTTTGTGTGGAAAAGTTTGCTAAAATCCCAAGATAGTGTGGAAAGTTTGCTAAAATTCCAAGATCAGTGTTGGAAGGTTTGCTAAAATCCCAAGATAGGGTGGGAAGGTTTACTAAAATGCCAAGATAGTATAGGAAGGTTTGCTAAAATCCCTGAGAGTTCAGGAAATGTAAATAGTTGAGAACCTGTCAGAGTTTAAAATATTGTACAGGAATAGATTAAAAGCTCCGCTGTCATCAGTTTTCCAAAGTCAGTAGTGTTTTGAAGATACTTACTTTGTTTCTCATTAAAATTGTATCAGCTGTACTATACTCGTACTATATACCTTTTGTGGCTTCTGTTGTGTTTGAGAATCATACCACCAGTATTAACTAACACAACGGGAAATGTACAAGTGAAATAATATATTTATACGTGTTAAAACAGATTTGTGCATATTTTTCTTTCAGAATGTTCTGTGAAATGAACAGATTTGTAAGGGTTTGGAAGAAGACATATATAGTTACATATCTAGTTCTTGGAATCCTGGTATTTAAATAAGCAGATGTCACATAGTCGAAGGCTACCAGTAGTACGTTATCTTTTTTGAATTTTGCTTGGACAGATTTGCTCCTTTCAAATTTCAACTGCCATGGGTTCTGTTACAATCTCCAATAGGACTAGGCACTTGATCTCACCTCCCTTGAGACCAGGAGTTGTTTGAAACTTGCAATTTTTGAACACCCACTGTTTCGTGCTTTCGTTTGTTTTTGAGAGGTGAGTACCGTACCTCTTTGATTTAGCAGCCCCTGGCCATAATTGTCACACGTTAACGCCACGTGCATTTGTCATTGATAGCAAATGATGCATACTATTGTCAGTGACAGCAGATCTGACAATTTTTTAAGACGCTCAAATATTATATCATTAAATATTAAATCCCTCTAGGATAAAAGGCATACATTAGATTTCAACACCTCACCTGTCTTGAAAGAAAGCTATATAAACAAACTCCCCAAAAATCAAACAGAAATAGAAGAGTAATACTAATTTTTCCCACAATGGTTCAGAATAATATTGTTTGCGTTAAGGCTGACGCCTCATTGTTTATTATATTGTATTTTGATACATCTAGAATGAAGTAACATTGAAATAGAAAGTTTTACCGTTTCTTTTTCGGCATAAATCTTGAAAATAGGATGCTGTGTTGTAGTTTCTACGCTTTTTGGCCTGACACATCCGATTTCAGCCTGACACATCCGATTTCAGCGGGTCTTTTTGGGTACTGGGTTTGCCTTCCCATTGCAACCCCTATTCTCTTAGCTAAACTGCACTAGTACAGCCTGTTTCCAGGGTGGGGTGGAAGGAAGTCTTGGTCAGCTCTCGTTATGGGCTGCTGGCTGCTCATTTACTGCAGCGTCTTTGTCCCCTTTTCCAATCACTTTAGAACACAACATTTCAGCTGTTGCTTACCATAGATGCCTGTAGTTCTTTTCCGAGCTTTCTTTGACCATTGTTTTCTTTTTTCATCTCTATTATGGGTTCCAGTCAAGAGTATGGTTGTTACTTACCCTCGTTATACTGGTTTATATGACTGCAGAATCTATATACAACCAGTTTCATTTGCATTTCCTTGCTCTAAAAACTATGCACATACAATTTATTCTTGAATGCATTAATTGTCCCTGCCTCCACTACTTCCTGTGGCAATGCATTCCAAGCATTCACCACTCTCTGACTAAAACAATATTTCCTAATATTTAATCTGGACCTTTCTTTAGTTAATTTGTAGCTATGCCCTCTTATTCTTAAAGGTGGTTGTATTTTGAAAAATTTGTCAGTCTAATTTATTTTTTCCGTTGATTATCTTATAAGCTTGTATTGTCACCTCTTCTCTAGACATCGTAGGCCGGTTTCGTCGAGTCGTTCCTCATAACTGGAATTCCACTATCAACTTTGTCGCTCTTTTCTGTATTCTTTCCTGCATGTTTATATCTTCTCTACAATAAGAACTCCACACCTGTACACAATACTCTAATCTGGGTCTAACTAATGTTTTATAGTTTGACAATCACTTCGTTGCTCGCATGTTTAATATTTCTTGTTATCATACCTAACATTGCATTTGCCTGGACTTGCTCACTCACCTTACCTGAACTCCTAGGTATTTCCTAGGCGTGGCCTAGTGGTTAAGTGACACGGCTCATAACCAGAAGGTGCTGGGTTCAATCCCCATCCCAGCACCGGCCATTACCCCGGGGAAGCAAACCCTTAGAAAATGCAGGAGGAAGCAGACCCTTACATAAATGCATGCTGAAGTCGGATGCACTGGGCTGACAGGCGCAAAAATAAAAACGCAGTGCAACGCACACCGCCTTTGGGATTAGAGAAATAAGGCGAACGCAAAAAAAAACAAAACAGGGTGATATCCGAGGCAAACAAATATTTTTCTCTCGGGCATAAGAAAGAATTTAATTTGCTAATGTTTTCGCTCAAACAACAGCCTGCTCATTTCGATTTTTCAACTGCAGAGGTTCTTTTACGTGTGTACAAGGGACCTCCGAGTCTATTGCCCATCTCTGATAGGACTAGACACACAATCCCATCTCCCTTGAGACCACGAGTCTCTTGAAACTTACAGGATTCAAACACCCACTGTTCGTGCTTTCATTCAATCATTTCCTGAGAGGCGAGCGCCTTACCGCTTTGCTATGGCAGCCCCCTCATGCTGTATTGGTTGTGTTCCGTGCTAGAAATCTGCATTTGTTGATACATGTATTTAACATGAAATACATGATGTAAGCATCTGTAGTCTGGATGTGATACTCTTAAAGTGACCACTGTGCTTTACATTTATTATCAATTTTGTTTTACAAGCTGGTCAGCATTATACGATTTCCAAGCTACTTCATGTATCTTAATGTCTGCATCTGAGCTTTGTTCATCATATAAACAGTAAATCCTATGTCCTTTATACAGCTGGGTGTACAACTTGAAATACTTTATTAAGTCAACATTGCATTTCTTGTTTCATGTTATTTTTTTCCTTCTTCACATTTTGATACTGGTAGTGTTTTTGATTTTTATAAAATGTCTTGCCCCACATTTTTGCCGCCGTTTAGTCTTTTTTGTTGCATTTGGAGCCAGTTATTATTGTTATTGAATGCCCATGATGATGAGCAAGTTTACTCTTGTGTCCTGAAAGGGGCATTAGTTGGCGGGTTGCAGTAGCTTTCCTCACATACAAAGCGAGCTGATGAAGGTGGGCAGAGGTCATCCAAGCAGTTGTGCTATGCTTGGTTTGAACTCCAAGCAGGGATTTCGAGCACAGCCCTGGAAAAATTGTATCATTCACCAAATATGCATTACGTCTATCATTTGTCATATATACCTAACTTTTATCATCTTGTATCATCTTTCTTGCTCACCCCACCAGGAGCATAGGGTCACCAACTAAGATAAAATTCTTGCAGCAAGCTTCCTCCAAAAGCATTTATTTGCTCTTATAGTGGTGGTTTCTGTAACATAAGGTTGCAATTCCAATGCACAACTCTCCATAGCGAACCCGATACTTCAGTTTTTTGCTAACCACCATTTGAACTGCCCATAGCGACACAGCGAATTCCTCTGCTAGCAAACGTAAGCTCCTGCGACAGTCCACCCGAATTGCTGCATCAATTTTCACGATGGCATCTTCTGACCCAACAATATGCACCTGATGTGGTCTCAGAAGATCTTTCAGTAACTCACGTTCTTCTTTAAACATCGTTGTCCAGTTCTTCACTGTTGTCTTTATGTGATGAGTGTCAACTGGTCGACATCCTTCAGCTGTTAGAAACCGAATCACACCTGCCATGTTTTCAATGGTCTGCTGAGGAAACTATGAGTCAGCTCCGAAATTTAAATTTTGCAAACTTGACGGTTGGTATGTGCTGTTTACACCTGAAGTGATATCATGCGCATTGTACGTATGTTCAACTTGGTGCAATTAACTAACTTTATTATACTGGTTTAGAAGACTCTACACAGACTGTATACAACCAGTTTATTCCACTTTAAAAATAACTGATCATCCAATCTATTTTTGAATGCATTAACTGACACTGCCTCAACCACATCTTGTGGCAATGCATTCTAAGCATTCACCACTTTCTGACTGGACCTGCCTTTAAATAATTTGAAGCTATGTTGCCCTCTAGTTCTTGTAGTTCGTTGAACTTTGAAAAACTTGTTATAGTCTAATTTCTCCTTTCCGTTGATTCATTTATAAACCTGTATTAAGTCACCTGGAATTCTCTTTTCTAGACGCTGCAGACTAGTTTTTCTAATATCTGCTAACTATAAATCTGGAATCCCACGATCATTTTTGTAGCTCTTCTTTGTAATCCTTTCTATTAGTACTCCAAGTTAGGTCTCACCACTGATTCGATGTGTAATGTTTGTTTTAATCATACCAAGCATTACCATTAGCCTTTTTCACAGCCTCCTGGACTTGCTCTCGCACCTTATACGTATGATCTATTATAACACCTAGGTCCCTTTCCTTTTCTAATATTTTCACTCCCATCATATAACTATGTTTCATATTTGATCTACCCATGTGAATGACTACATTTGTCTACATTAAACTCCATCTGCCAGCTCATCAGTATATACATGTATCCATTCATTGGGATAATGAATTGATAGTTCTTTGAGCTGCTTGTATGGGAGTGTTTGAATCTGAACTTTTGGTATCATCTGTTATTTTGTCAGTATTTTTGGAATGCTTGTGGTGATGTCTCTTTTACTATTCTCTGTAACTCTTGTCTATTTCTGGAAGGTGGTATCCGTCTCCTATTTCATTAACATGGTGGAGTACAGACGTTTGTTTAATTCTGCTTTTTGATTTCCAGTTTTCCACAGTTCCATTCATTCTCAAACTCATGCTGCCAAGCCCAGAAAATGGCTTTGTAAGTAGCAGGATGTTGTCCAGAATGGAATGTCTTGTAGTTTACAGCTTGACTGCAATATTTGCACCATTTGGCCTGACTTCAGCATGGCATTTTTGAGTTAGCCTTCCCTCTTCGATCTCTTCTCCTTAGCCAGTCTGTCCTGCTGTAGTCTGTTATCCAAGATCACTGCGTGGAGGTGGAGAAGGGTCTTGGAGCTCTGGGCCGCTTGCCCTGATGCGAGCAGTCAGCTTTGGGTCGCTGATCGCTACAGTTCATAAAGTTCTATATCTTTATTCCTCTGCATCTCAAGGAGTTCCACCCGTGTGTGAATTTCGCAAACTGCAGTTGATGCTGGTCTCCACTAATTTGCACCCTGTCCAGGGGTTCCAAGTTAGATTGAACAAGTTGTTAGAAGCACACTATTGTATTCTGTTGCTGAGACCCAGAAAAACTGGCCTAGAAAAGAGAAGAATTCAAGATGACAATGACAATACAGGTTTGTAAGATGATCAGTGGAACAGATAAATTAAACTATAACAAGTTTTTTTTCAAAATACATTCACCTACAAGAACAAGAGGGCATAGATACAAATTAACTAACGAGAGGTCAGATTAGATACATATTAGGAAATATTTGTTTAGTCGCAGAGAGTGGTGAATGCTTGGAATGCATTGCCACAGGAGGTAGTGGAGACAGAAACAATGAATGCATTTAAGAATAAATTGAATGCGCATAGCTTTTAGAGCAAGGTAATGTAAATGAAACTGGTTGTATACAGACTGCAGAGTCTTCTAAACCAGTATAAAGACGTTAAGTTTATTCTTCACCTTCTGCATGTGGTGTTTGAGACTGAGTTGTTGGCCAAGCGTGACTCCCAAGATATGTGAGATGTTCTGATCTCAAAATTCTATTTTGTCTAGCAATTTGTGGCTCTTGCTTCTTAGAAGAAGCAGCGTGATGTTTACGTTTCATCCTGCTCCAGCCGGTTTTTGTTGTCTACGTCATTGAAAGCTGTAGGCCACTGTGATATAGTCAACTATCGTCCTGCCATCAAATTTACTAGCATTTTTATACACAGCCCGTTTTCATAGAGATATCGTGCAGAAAATAGATGAAAATCAAGTTACAGCAACCTTCATTAGTGTGCACAACCAATTTACAAATAAACAATGCATCGAAGACGCAGAGGGTGTGATGCTGCCTCCGGGCAGTAGTAGTGAAACCTACTACCCTGATTAATATTGGTCATCTGATCATTAAAGAGATCGCCAAAGCCAACCCCAGATCATCAGCATAGACCCCTCAATCGCCAGCATGACGCCAACTTAGGGGGACATGAACATTCCAGTTGTCTGCTGGTCACTTTGTGAGAAAACTACACAACTGGAACGGGAAACTGGTTGCCTACAGAATCTGCGGAGTCTTCTAATCCAAAATAAAGATATTGAGTTTAGTTATCAAGCAAAGATGTCAAATAAGATAAAGATGTAAAGTAAGATAACAGTGCAAAATGGGCAGAGATATACTCCAAATTAGATCTCTCGCAAAATGGAAATAAAGCCTGGTCATTGGTCGACAGTCTGTCTGCGGGGGAAACAGGAGAGTGAACCCAGTGACAGATGCAGATAGAACAAAACATAGTCAGCACATAGCTTGAAATATATACGTCTACAGGCTTGAATTATTGTTTATTTGATTGTGGCTTAAATATCGCTAGATCAATAGCAAAATCATCAATTTTCAACAATCTCAAAGATCAACTCTCTAGTTTACATGAAAGCACTGTATATTACTGAGATAATGAAGTAAACAGACACTGAGTAGCCGAATCATGGTACACATTATAGCTTCAGAGTGACAGAGCAGTTACAGCAACTGTTGCCCGGGACCACTCATACAGTTTGCCTCCTTCCTGTTGGAAACTTGTGCTGTATTGGCTTCTGTAGCACTGGTTTTTTTTTTTTTACATGAGGTTGCCAGCCTCATGAACAATGCTACCAAGTCATCTTTTATAGTGTATACAGTTATGAGTATGTGGGAGACACGGAATGTACTGAAGCTAAATTATATAATTTATATGTCAAAAGACATCTCTGAGTGCCAGCTCTGTGACGATACATTAATATGGGCTTATCAATATTAATTGATACGACTTAACTCAAGAATGTCTTATTAATCTCAGTTAATGTTAACCCGTAAGAATGGTATCCCTATAAGCAACCTCAAAAATCATATTTACAGACTAGAGTGCAACAAAGTTTAAGATACATATAAAAACAAACAAAATTACACAATTTAACAAAATGATTACAGGAACACCATACATTTAACAGGAAATTCATTATTTTGTTGTTGTTGTCATGTTTCACCCAATGAGCCCAAGCACATTAGGAAAGATCCAACTCAAAGCCAAGAACATCAAATAGAACAGGGCTGTCCAATTATGACAGTTGAAGGAGGTAAGTGTGTCAGTTGGATGTAGGACCTTACCCAGAACACCTTCAGATAGAGAATGGACGCAGTGTTAAGATGGCCATCATCATGACTGGCTTTGCAATCCGTACTTCAGAAGGGATGGCTGAGATACGAGTGGATAGAAGCTGTTGAGACCTCACACCTCCAGGGCTTGAATCTACTGTCCTGGTCTTGCTGGAGTTCAGGGCAAGAAAAGAGTTGACAACTTCACAAGCTCCCGTCATGGACACGTTAGTGATTAATAGGAGTGACATTTTGAAATCAATCAACGACCATCTGTTGGATGAGGACACCAAAACAGATAAATCAGTAATCCACAGACTGCAAAGTTTCGACATCAAACGAGGTTCGAGCGGAGAGGATTGCTTGAGAGGACGGAGCAGGAGAGTGTACAACCAGTGAGCTACAAGCACCACTAACATCCAGACACTACACCATTTGCTGAGAGAGACTGAGCACCTATGGGTATGCCCGTAGTTCAGTGACGTCGATTCGTAGAAACAGAAACCCAGAACAAAGTTGGCATTTGATATCTACTTCTTTCGGTCTCAATCTCCTGCTACCAAGCTCTGAACAGAGCTTTGCAAGTAGCAGAATGTAGTCCTTAGAACGTAATGCGTTGTGTGGCATTTGATATAAAAACTTAAAAAGCAACAATGAATATAGTTTTGTAATACAAAAAGACTAAGACAAGTATATGATAAAACCAATGGACCAAAATAAAATTGTAGAATTTTGAAACTCTGAAATCAACACATTTCGAGACTATTCAAATATAGATGAAGAGAAATATGGACAGTCACAGATGTGGTACCCATGGAGGTCGAGGGCTCAAATCGCGGTGGAGACCGGAATGTTTTCACGAGGACTTTCTGGTAATTTCCGGGTAGTGGAGATCAGATATCCGTATTCAGTGTCGTGCACATAAAAAAATCGCTCGGCAGTTGGAAAAGAGTAGGCTTAACGGCCGCTGCCTGGACAAAATTCAAAGTTATGTTAAAAATCTACCCAATCTATTACGAGATCCTTGCAGGTGCTACGGAGTTCATGCATTGTGCTGAGATTTAAAAAAAAATATGGAGAAAAACAGAGCACTTATGGGTTAAACAGTGTTCAATGACGATTCTTCGACTAAACTACACTATGTGGTCCCCGGGTTTGAAAAAAGTACAACCACTGAAACCTTTGCGTTTTGTAAAAGGCCACTAAAGAGGGGTGTACACGGAGCTAGATGTCTCATTATGTAAAACCAGTCCTATTGAACCTGCTACCGCAAATGTTCAGACGCAGGCTTTCTGTACAGGTGTCATCTGCAGTGGTGATTCTCTGCTTCTCTTCTTCTCAAATCCTGTTTTGCCTTTCAGCGTCAGGTTGTGAAGAGATCTCTAGAACGTAGAACGAGCCCAACTGTGTGCCTCATGCACAGTGGCATTCACCGCCTCTGATATCCCCGTAAGCTACTTTATCGTGGTATCCGTTGTATCTAAATAGCATTGCTTATTGGGCGGTAGTATTTGTTACGAATCCAAACTGTTTTCGTTGCTGTCTTTTGGTGTAGTCTAATACTGTTGCTGTTCCCACTCAGCAACTGGTAAACTGCTGAACATAATAACTGACAAACAACTACACAATCAGAAACTCGCAAGAATAATTTGTCTGCTGCAGCTAAAAGTTTAGATAAAATGATACTTGAGGGTATATAGTACCTGTGAAATAAGGCAGAAGCAGACCAAAAAGAGGATGGACACTAAACGTCAATGATGTTCTGAAGATGGAAGTGAAATAATGGACCAAAGATCAAATGTCTTACAGAGTGACTTATTGGGGGAAGTGAAATAACGGACCAAAGATCAAATGTCTTTCAGGGCGACTTTGATGGAGGAAGTGAAATAACGGACCAAAGATCAAATGTCTTACAGAGTGTCTTCGATGGAGGAAGTGAAATAACGGACCAAAGATCAAACATCTTACAGAGCGACTTCGATGGGCGAGACATTCTACAAAGGACATTTATGATGATTACACAACTTAAATTCCCTTCAGAGATGAATATTCTCTTTGATTTCAAACCACCTTCGTGGGTACCATGAAGCCAGTTGGACAGCCTTGAAATAGACCATATTGATCATGAACCAAAAACAACATTGCATTGTTTGTGTCAACAAATTTCAACATGTAAACAGTTTTTTGGTATACAATTAACATGCAGTATTTTAGTACTGGCCCTCTGATCAAGAAAGAGCTGGCCAATCATAACCCCAGATCTATCAGTCTAGACCCCTACAGTGCTAGCATGACTGCGTGGGGCTGACTTCATGGAGGCATGAACATCCCAATCGTTCATTGGTCAATTTGTGATGAAACTACACGACTGGAATGTAGCACTGGTTGTCTAAAGACTGCAGAGTCTACTGGGATCGAGAGGTCAGACACTCGCCTCCCAAAGCGTGAACAGAAACGGTGGACTATAGAATCAAACAAGTTTGAAAGTGACCCCTGGTCTCAGGGGAGGTGGGACCAGATTGCCTGCATCCTGAGTTGCCTCCAGCTGTCTTGCCACTGGTTCAAGGTAGCTCGGGACCAGAGAGTGAGGTTGATGACAAGCGCAGTGTCTTCCTTACTATAATCCAAATACAGTGCAAGTTACATCATCAAGACAAAACCGTCTGTTCATGTGGCCATCATCACTTGTGATGGGCAACTAATAATTTTAGAATTACATTTGTACAAAGTGCAGAGAATGAGGTCTGACAATATGTGCTGATAATTTTATAAATGACAACCATGATCAACACCTTCCAAAAACATTAAGTTTAATTTGTTTTACCCTCCACCTGAAAAAGCGACCCAAAGCTGACAGCTAGCGTCAGGGCCAGTGAACCAAAGCTGCCAAGACTGTTTAACATCTCCACGCGGCAATACTGGATAACATGCTGCAACAGAACAGACTGGCTAAGGAGAAGGTATTGAAAAGGGAAGGTTAACCCATTACTCAAAAATGCTTGCTGAAGTTGGATGTGTTGGACTGAAAAGTACAAATATCGCAGTCAAGCTGTAAACTGCGACACAACATATTCCATAGTCTGCAACATTCTGTTACCTGCAAAGCACTTTTCAGGGCTTGGTAGCGAGATTGAAAACGAACGAATAAGAATACAAAAACTGGAGATGCAGCACAATGAATGAGCTGACAGCAGCCTGTGACTCATCGCTGGCTGCTTGCATCAAGGTTATAGAACCACAGCTAACTAAGACCCTATTCCACCTCAAGTGGTGGCCATGAAAACAGGCTGCAGTATAATGTAGTCTGTCTAAATAAATAGGGATTATAGTTGGAAGACAAACCCTGTACCAAAAAAAAGCCAGCTCAAACCAGATATGTCGGGTTGAAAGGCGCAGATATCACAACCTTGGTGTAAACTACATCACAACGTAAAGTGTTTTTCCAGATGAACGCCGGCAAAAAAACAATACAAAGTGACCCAATGCTATGAAAAGAAGGTTAAAATTGGTCCCATAGACAGTCCCACCCAATCAAAATGTCAATTTCTGCCCGATTTAACAGGTGCTGACATCTAGCACACGCAATATTTTCTCTCACTAACAAGATGGCCTGCAATTTGCAGATGTAAAGCTGTCATTTAATGTAGTCATTTCCGATGGAGACACATTTGAGAACGTGTTGACTTTTCAAAGGTTGTTTGCCAGGGCCATTGAACCATAGCTGACCAAGACCCTATTTTATTCCACCTTCAAGTGGGGGCCCTGCAAACAGACTGCAACCATGCAGTCTGACCAAGAGAATAGGAAATAGAAGAGGGAAAGCAAATCCAGTCCCAAAATGTTGTGCTGAATCCAGATGTGTCTGGTCAAAACGTGCAGATATCACAGCCTTGCTATAAGCTATCACACAACGTCCTTTTTAGGATGAATGCTGAAGAAGGTCGCAGATATTGGCATCTAACTGTTGAGTGCAGCACAACAAATCTAACACTTGAAAAGAAAATTCTTTAAATAAAGAAAAATATAAACATCAGTTTTTGGAATGGTTTGGAACAAACAGATTGCTCTATATTCTGACCAGAATATAAATATTTGCTCAACTGTAATTTTTAGGCCAAGCAAAATGGACTTTTCCCTGAATCAATTAAATATAAATAACCGATAAATATAAATCAGATAACAACCTTAGAATCAAACAACATCACAAAGCAACAAAATTAGTTCTGGACATGCATTGTGTCAAGACCATCACATTACTTTCTATCTAATTACATGAAAAAGTTCACTTTATCACACCATGGACATTTGAATATTTTCTAGATAATCTGGTTAAGCAATAAGAGGAGATTAGTAATGATAGTGTTGATGCTCAGTTTTCATACACCTGATTTGATATAGATATGAAAACATTTGTTCCCTCTAAACTTGAGGTCATAAACTCTTAACCACAAGTCGCACTAGGACCAGCCTGATGGCCCAAGAACCACATGAGAACCAGCTGATGGTCCAAGAGTCACATAAGAACCAGCTTGATGGTCCAAGAGTCACACGAGAACCAGCTTGATAGTCCAAGAGTCACACGAGAACCAGCTTGATGGTCCAAGAGTCACACAAGGACCAACTTGATGGCCAAGAGCCACATTATGACCAGTTTAATGTTACAATAGCCACATGTGGAAAGGTTCGATGACCAAAGTTCAATGTTCTTTTAAGAGCCAAAACACGGCACATAAGGCAGAAACCGGCTCTCTAGTTTGATCTGTGTGGCCCCACTCTTTTCAGTTCCTGTATGTTGTTCAAGCCCATAATAAAGCCTTTTATGACCATTAGTCTTGCAGAAAGTGTCTTTTGGTCTTCTTTTTCTTCTGCCATATGGCGACTACATAAACGTTTGCAGAGAGAATCTGTTGTTATCAATTCTGTCAGATGTATGTCCACCGTTTTTTTTTCAGAACGAGTGATAAAACATGTTGATTTGTGACTTCTCTAACTGTTTTATTGGCTATGAATTTGTCCCAGCCAATGTTCATCAGTTTTCTAAGATGTTTATTCTCAAAACGCATTTAGTTTGTTTTTTCTCTATTTTCCAGCATTCACATCCATAAGTGAGTATATGTCCAAAGTCTGGTATTAAAAAAACAATTTTAAAATATAAAATCTTGGAAGTTCCTGAAGCAGGCCCACCCCCAGATGCGTCTCCCATTGCAGAGGAACCTGGAATCTCCGTAGCTCTGAAAATGTGTTGTGTGAAAAGAGAAAACATTAACACCCAAATGTCCAAACATGACCTTATATGTCAGAATCATGCTATACAGCTACCCCCGGATTCACTGGAGGTGCAACACAAACATGTCTTGACTGTTTTTGTCAGCATCACTCGAGATGGATAGCTATTATCTAAAAAATACCTAACGGTTCTGTGGCTAGACCATAGAAAAATCTGCAGAAACTTGCATAATTCTGTACTTAATTTTTTTGTTTTATATTCAGCTTGCTGTGTGTTCCTTCCCGAGTTAATTCCCATTAACCTTCAGCGTGTGAAAATCAGAATTTAAAAAAAAATTCTTTTTGATACGAAGACCCTACCCATAGCCAGTTTTTTTAATGCTGAATACGCACCATCTACACACGATATTTTGCCGGTAAAAGTATTGTATGTTAGATTACAAATGGATTTTGAACGATTTTTCTTCTAACACCTCTAATACGCCGATTGGGGCAAGCTGACTTTTTGCGAAAGGTAAAGTAGGATGTTAGAAAAGATCTTTATCAAGTAGATCTGTTTATTTTGTTTGTTTAGATGAAAGAACTACGTTTGAATTGGAAACTAACAGCTGTGTCAATATTGTAAACACAGTATCGATACGTTGTTTTGGTTTCCATGGATTTCTATCGGAGCGACTAGGCCTAGTCATCGAGTCAAAATTTTTTCCCGAGATTTCCATACATTTTCAACTTCATCTTTTTGTATCTCAGAAACTAACAAACATACAACAAAAACAATAACACCCACAAGTTCTTTATTCAATTGTGTCTCTACACACAAGAAAATCATATTTATTGACAAACAAACGGAAGAGTAACAAATTTTGAAAGTCGACTACCATAGCGGATGATAGCGTGATATAAAATTGCGCCAATTTTCGTAAAAAATTATCTGGAGTGTTACAGGTTAATGAAGTTTAAACTTTTTATAGTGAATGTATTCTTTTGGTGCACTGTACAGTGTCATTTGTTTCGCATGCTCAATTTACATACTCGAAGTCCCAGGACCAGCCCACATTTGGAACTGATAAGTATAATAGGAGGTCAGCCCGAGTTGGTCTGCCAGGGTCTTTGTTTATGACAGAGCATATTGTAAGAGGCGACTAGCTGTGTGACATGTCATAACACCGGCCATGGTTAGGTGATTTGTTTAGAGCAGCATAGATGGCGCCTAACAGGCTGTGGGTCTACTTTGCTCTAGTGTTTGAGTCCATTAAGATGGACTCGCTTATTGGTAAACCACACTGTAACATTTGTCCTAACCCAGAGGAGTAAAAGCTGCTTGATTCTAAGCAGGAAATCTTTCTCCAGGCTACATCCAGCTTATACCAGAGATGGGACCTGCACAGGGGCATTTGCTCCTGTAGAAGTACGGGTCAACTAAGAACTAAAACGGGTAGGTCAGTCTTTTGACTGTGGACAGCATGCGAGTTAGGAAGTGTTGACAAATGATGAACTTGGTTGGCCCTTTGAACCTAGACAACGCACAAGTTTGGGACATGTTGACAAATCATATTCCAGAAGTATAAACATTGACCCAGTTACGTGCTCCACTGTCAAGCTTTCATTTTCGCTCTCTCACTTAAGTGTTATTCTGCCTGAGTTTTCTGCGTTAAACAAATATTTTGTATTGAATGGTTATCATAATCCAGTCAATGATTCAAATGCTAATTACATTTAAAAAACTAAAACACAAGAAGTTGTAGCGATCAACGCAACTTATTTCAAGACGCTATATCAACTTGAAGTCAACGCTATATCAACCTGAAGTCAACGCTATATCAACCTGAAGTCAACGCTATATCAACCTGAAGTCAACGCTATATCAACTTGAAGTCAACGCTATATCAACCTGAAGTCAACGCTATATCAACTTGAAGTCAACGCTATATCAACTTGAAGTCAACGCTATATCAACTTGAAGTCAACGCTATATCAACTTGAAGTCAACGCTATATCAACTTGAAGTCAACGCTATATCAACCTGAAGTCAACGCTATATCAACCTGAAGTCAACGCTATATCAACCTGAAGTCAACGCTATATCAACCTGAAGTCAACGCTATATCAACCTGAAGTCAACGCTATATCAACTTGAAGTCAACGCTATATCAACCTGAAGTCAACGCTATATCAACTTGAAGTCAACGCTATATCAACCTGAAGTCAACACCAAATTATGGGTGTTAAAAAATCAAAATTTCTAAGAAAAAACTGTGTGCTAAGTTCCAACTATTAATAATTACTGAGGAGTGGATTATCAATCAGCTAGGCTACTCGACTTGTAACCAGGAGACATGGGTTCAAACCCTTATAAAGCCCACTTTATTTTCTATTGGGGTTGAAATTTAAAAACCTAGCATGCATAGCTAGGTCAAGCATTCATCAATCATATACTCTCCTCTGGTACCCCTAACTGTGGGAATAATAATACAGCATTTATTCCCAGCAGGATTTATAGGTACAGAGGAATAAAGGCTGCTTGCACCTGCAGTCATAATGCGGTGTACAGGAAAGGTTTTGGCTTGGCTTCATTCGTTCTCAATCTCCCGCTACCAAACCCTAAAAGCGCTTAAGTAGCAGAATGTAGTTCAGAGAATGGAATGCATTGTGTTGTAGTTTACAGATTGACTGCGATATTTGCACCTTTCGGTCCAACACATCCGACTTCAGCAGGCATTTTGTGAGAACCAGGTTAGCATTCCCTCTTCGATCCCTTCTCCTTAGCCAGTCTGCCCTGCTGCAGCATGTTATCCAGGATCACCGCGTGGAGGTGTAGAAGGGTCTTGGCAGCTCTGGTTTGCTGGCCCTGACGCTAGCAGTCAGCTATGGGTCAGGAAAGGTTTTCATACGATCTCAAATAGAAAAACCTGATGTTTTATCAAGGTTTTGAACATGTGCTCTTTGGGTCAGTAGGCCAACATCCAAACTGCTCAGCCACCGAACTATGTAAATAAATATGACAGTTGCAGTACGTTTTAGAAAGTAATGACTATTGAAGAAATGATTTCTGGATTGTTTCTGTAGTATTTTGATGGACGGGTTTTCAAATTATTGACTCCTGCTGGCTAAAGTTATACACATGTTTGGCCCCTAAAAACATTTATACAAAGGCTGAAAATTATCACATTTTACTGAAAATTGTGCATACTGGCTAAAAATGATATACATTGATTAAAAATAGTTGACACACTCTGAAAAAGGTGTCCACTGGCTAATAATTGTGCACTCAGATCGACAATTGTACACATGGGCTGAGTTCTGCACTCTTATTGAAAAGTGTGCATGCTGACTGATAATGATGCCCACAGAATAAATGTGTGCACTTGGACTGACAATTGTACAAAGACACCGCCAATCCTTAGAGAGAACACTGATATTTATAATTCAAATCTGGTGAATGAAGACATTGAAAGTACCTTTTTTTTTGAAAAACAAAACCTTGTGTTGATGTATCAAATTGCATCAATGACATTATACTGACAGTAACGGGAATAAGACATTAACATCTGGACAACGATTCGTGAATCTCTGAGGTTTGCTTGCTTTACTTGGTGACCTGGTGGATGGCATGAGCCAGATAGTCAACGTTGCCTGAAGATACGCCAGCGATTGAGATACGTCCATCTTTGGTTAGGTAGATGGAGAACTCCTTGGTCATTTTTTCCACCTGGAATTTAACATTTTTTAGAAATAATGTCACGACTGCACATCTTGTTTATAATAACAATTTTTAAATATAATGTAGACATATACAGAGAAAATATACTTTCGTTCGTTGGCGCCAAAATTGGCTCCCAAAAACATAAAATTGCTGCCTGCTATGACCAAACCAACTTCGGAAACATGAGTTTGCGTTTCGTGATTTAGTTTGTGGAATTTCATTTTTTTTAAAGTCTCTACATGATGGTTGCATCATCACATGCACAAATTATTTTTAACTGTCAAGTAATTTGCAATTGGTACACACTTGAGAAAGTTATGATATTTGAAACTCAACGTGTAAAGCGCGAGTAAAGTTGGGTTCAACAACTGAGAAATTATTTATTATTTGATCAGTCCAATGATCACGCATCTGGATTACTTGTGGATATTCAACACACACCCGATTTGGACTATGGATAAGACACATAATACGAAAGGTATATGTGAAGAAATTGATAGATATTTTGACAAAACACCACTGGGCGAGTACCATAAAAATGTTTCCTCTCAAGTGCTAATTCTTCCACACTTTAATCTAATTAACCCTTTACAGTTCAGTTCATCCGGTAACCCATCAGGTTGTTGGGGCACACTTGAAGACACTCCCAAAATCACACGCCATTTTTCTCTGTCTGTCGCCGCCTATCGTTCCTCACCGGGACGAAGACTTGACCACTCAGTGATGTTGTCCACCCATCTCTTCCTTGGACGTCCGCGGCCCTCTTTGTCACGGTACGGAACCAAAGAGCATCGAGTTGGTAATTCCGTTGGACCTCGCGACGTGCCCGCACCAGGCCATCTTTCGTCTGTTGATTGTTGTGAACAGATCTTCAAAAGGGCCAATAGCGTTTTCAACTCTCTGTCGTATTTTTACATTCGTGACACGATCTTTATTTGTAACATTTAGGAGTTTTCTATAGCACCTCATTTCCATTGCATGTATTCTGCCCTGGATATCTGCTGTAATGGTCAGGGTCTCGCAGGCATACAGAAATATTGATAGCACCAGAGAGCGCATTAGTCTAACGTTTATGCCGAGGGCGAGCCGCTTGTCTTGCCATATAGGTTTCAGCCGAGTCAGCGCCGCTGTTGTTTGTGCTATTCTTGCAATTACCTCTGGCTTCGATCCCTCTTCACTGATCAATGATCCAAGATATTTGAAACGTTGTACCACCTCAAGTTCCTGCCCATTTGCCTCTATTACAGATTTTAAACCCCTCTACGTTATTAGTCATGAGCTTTGTTTTATCTGCATTTATTTCCATACCAAAACTCAGGGCCGTTCTATCCAATCTACCAATCATCTCCTGGAGTTCCCTTTCTGTGCCTGCCAATACATCAATATCATCAGCAAATTGGAAGTTTGTTATAAGCATGTCACCTATTTTAACCGTGCCAACATGTCCGTTTAAGGTCGTCTCCATTATTCTCTCCAAGAATATATTGAAGAGTGTTGGGGAGAGTATGCATCCCTGTCTCACACCCACCGTCGTGCGGAACCAATCGCCTAGCGTTCCCGCTTGTCGCCTGCTCATAAAGGTTTGTAAAGGTTACCCTCACAATATCACTGTTGAACTTATGCCTCATTGTTGACCATAGCGCCCCATGCCACACTCTGTCAAACGCCTTTCTTAAGAAAGCAAGGTAGAGTGGTTGTTGATACTCTGAGTATTTCGCATTTATTAACCGAAGATTAAATATCTGCTCGATGGTACTCCTTCCCGCTCGAAAGCCTACTCGTTCTTCGGCAATGATATTCTCTGCCTGTGGTTTCAGTCTGTTAAGTATTATTCTCAAGACAACTTTGCTTGCATGACTGATTAGACTGATCTAGGCAGTGGTATAATTACTGATTTTGTCCAGCTGGTGGGCCACTCCCCTTTACAGCCCCGCCTTTGAGTGGGTAGTATGATCTGTGTTGATCCGCTTTGTCAACACCACCCATATGTTGGTTATAGGACTGGATTGGCATGGGTATGGGTATGCTGTAGTCTCTTGTCTTCCTTTGCACGAAGTGAAACAGAACACATTTCTGCACAACAATTGGTTGTCAAAACAGAGTCTACTTGGCACTTGTCAGACTGTTTGAAAACCAGTCTTCCACTGAAGCCAATCATTGCCAAGCCAATACTGAGCTCTCTCTCAGGATAATAGTTTTTCTATCTCCATTATTATCGGTCAAACTTTATGGAGTGGGTCGTAACCTGACTTGGACCTCAAGGAACAGTCTTCTACATGTCAACTTTTAAAAATCTATTCTTTGACATCACATCAGCAATAGCAGATTGTCTAATATCAGATGACCAGTAATCAGTATATAGCATTTCATTAAACTATACTGGTTTGTTTCAGGCAGTGCAATTATGCCAAAAATAAAATTGAAGCAGAAGAACCTTGTTATTTCTTCTGTTGAGCATGGCTTCCACCAACAATTAGTATGCTCTGCGCACAATTTGTAAAACTTCATTTAGATAAATAAACTACCGAAGTAGTCGAATGTGGCAGCATCAGCATTTAAAATGTGTTTAGGCCCAGAACAATCCAATGTCTGAAATTCTACAACAGTATGCTGTGTTCACCAGACTTCATCTGTCGATCTGTAGAGTCATATTAATTTTGGTGAGCATTCGTAAATTTTGTTATTCACAGCCTCACTCAACTTGTCTAAGCCTAGTGTCTTCTAATTTGCTGCATTCAATTTCCACATCGAATTCTTCCAAATCTTCCCATCAAGGGTGTTATCTCTAAGCGACTGTAGTTTAAAAAAATGAAAGAAAATAGAAATATTGCAGAAAATAGAAATGTTGACCGATTTTTAAACGGTTTACTATACTAGCCACACACATTTATATAAGGAAAGTACGTCATTAGTTCAGATCTCGTACAATGTGAGATTACGTTGCTATGTAACGGTGAGAGAAGCCACTATCTAGTGGTGTAGATTGAGGTAGTTGGACTGATGGCGATGTTTTTTTGGCGGGGTAGTTGGACCTTAAATGGTTAAAGTGTAATTCAGACCATAGAAGGTTATCAAAATCTCTCTATTCTGACACTGTCGCCATCAATGTACAACTTTTTGTACAATTACTCTTAAAGAAACAGTATTATAAAAAATTAAGTACACATAAAAGAAAATCAAGCAAAGCTAAAATATGCCAACAGATTGAAATACTTGTGCTCTATAATATATCTGAGGGGAGATACAGCTCAAAATCAAAGGATGGAACTCAAGCAAAGAGATTTCCAGGAAACAAAAGGCATCCTTTGCTACAAGTCTTTGTCAATGGAACATGCACTAATAATTTGACTCTATAGTTAGTATACCTGGGCAGGCTTAAGTCCAGTGAAGCAAAACATGCCAATCTGGTCAGTGATGTGTTGCCAGTTGTGGCTAGAGCCTTCTCTCTTAAGTCCATCTCGAAGCCTGGTCCTCATTGTAATTATGCGGTCTGCCATGCCTTTGACCTCCTTTAACCTGGAAGATTATTTGAGAGAAGGAAAGTGTGTTAGTTTGCCAAAACGAAAGCTGGGAATGTTTTGAAAAGTTGTATTTTTCAGTTCAGTTCATCCAGTAACCCATCAGGTCATTGGGATACACTTGAAGACACTCCCACAATCCAACGTCATCTCTCTCTTTGTCCGCTGCCACCAGTGTGCCTCACCAATCAGGATGAAGGTTTGACCACTCAGTGATGTTGTCTGTGGATTCCGCTGTGAAGTGGTTAAGCCGTAGGCCTCGTTATCAGGTGGTGAAGGTTTGACTCCGGACTCCGCCGTCTTTTTACGGGTGCTTGATGCGGAGTCCCCTGCATCTCATAGTCGCACCCTAGTTGTCTTGTCCTTGATTTGCCACTGGGGTCGGGCGGCATGAGACAGAGTGAGGATAAAAAGTAGGCTTACTAAAAATAGTGCTAGCAAAATTAATTATGCCATCATCGTCTGCGATGGTTGGCAGCCTTTGCCTGATGTTGTCTGCCCATCTCTTCCTTGGACATCCCCATCCTCTCTTTACGTGTACGGAACCATGCAGTATCATGCAGTAGCCATCCACATATCATCAAAAGGCCCAATTACATTTTCCACTCTTCATCGTATTTCTATATTTGTGACACAATCCTTTTATGTAACATTTAAGTCTTCTAAAGCACCTCATTTCCATTGCATGTATTCTGTACTGGATATCCGCAGTAATGGTCCAAGTCTCACAGGCATACACAGATATTGATTTCAAATGCGTAAGCGCAACTGTTGTCTGTGCTATTCTGGCAATTTTCTTAGCCTGCGAAGGGAGAGAGGGGGGTTGCATTTCCTGGGTCACATTGACACTTTTTATGACCCACAAAATATATTAATTATTAAACAAATTGAATTAATAAATTTTATTTTGAAAATAACTTTTTGTCATACGGAGTTGCCCCCGACTGAAGGACACAAATAGAAATAATGATTAATGATTCATGACTGGAAAGTATTAACTTTTTAGTTTCCACATTTTTTTGATTACGTCACAAACATTTTTGGAAACATCAGTTGTCTTGTAAATCCATGAAATATCACAAAGCACTGATAATGTTCCTAACCAGATCGACATTACTGTTATTTTCCACTACAAACGGATTTTTCTGAGGTAGGTTTGTTTGTTTTCTTTATGTAGATGTTATTAATATTTAACATCTACATAAGCAAACTAAACAGACCTACCTCGGAAAAACCAGTTGCAACAACTTAACTTCATCACATAGAATAACCTTCCAAATCCTTGTGAAACAGAAAAATCATTTAGCCATCTTGTTGTTTTCAAGACATGAGGAAGTGGTCTCGTTTTATATTTTGCCGTATTAATAGCGAAAACTAGTGTTAATACAACGAACACACCAGTGAGCATAAAAAGACAATGCCCTAAATGAATTTTGTTTTGTCGCCAATGGCTCAGTAAAAGTTAAGCTGTGTTTTGAAGTGTGCTATTATGAAAACTTACAGAAGATTTCACCCATTGCAGCATCATCATATCTTCTTCTTCTTCGTACGCAGTCAGACAGTAACCATTATTTTTTCGAAAAAAGCGGCGGTCATCCTGAGGCTGTCGCCACTGCCATAGAGCTTGTCTTTCAGTTCCACTGGTGATGGCCACATCTGCTCTCTCTGATCCTCGTATGTCGGGCAGTTCTGCAGCAGATGTTCAGCGGTCATTTTACCAGTACCGCACGGGCATTCGTCGGTACCACCTATCTTCAATTTGTTGAATAGGTGGTACCTCAGTCTATTGTGGCCAGTGCGAAGTCTGAAGACAACGACCTGCTCTCTTCGGTTCAACTGGTAATAGGCATCGTTTTTGGGCATCATCATATAAGGCATTCCATATAATGGTGAGCATTCCATAGTTAGAACATTTAAACACATATATTCTAATAGCTAACTTCCTCATCAATCACAGTAGATTATTGCTCTGAGACTGTCTTGCTGATCTCTTTTCAATTTCTGTGATGGACCGGTCCTCGTCATTTGGAATGACCGGGACCAAGATGCTGTGCAGTGCATGAGCTGTAGCAGTCAGCGACATAGAGCTGACAGCCTGGGCCAGCGACCCAGAGTTGCAAAGACCCTTCTACACCTCCATGTGGTGATCCTTGATAACAGAGCAGGACTGGCTAAGGAGAAGAGATTGTAGAGGGAAGGCTAAACAGGTACCCAAAAATGCCAGCTGAAGTCAGATGTGTTGGATAGACAGGTGAAAACATTGCAGTCAAGCTGTAAACTACCGTAGAATGCATTCTGCTCTCCTGACTATATTCTGCTACTTGCAAAGTCCTTTTCAGGACTTGGTAATGGGAGTTTGAGAATGAACAATGAAGAAGAAGAATATACAGAAAGACCCACATGATCTGACACGTGGCCTAGTGGTTAAGTGGCACGGCTCACGACGAGAAGGTGCTGGGTTCATTCCCCATCACAGCACCGGCCGTTACCCCGGGGAAGCAAACCCTTAGAAAATGCAGGAGGAAGCAGACCCTTACATAAAATGCATGCTGAAAAGTCAGATGCACTGGGCCGATAGGCGCAAAATAAAAACCACAGTGTAACGCACACCCGCCTTGGGGAATAGAGATATACGGCGAACGCAAAAAAAAAAAAAAATCTGAAATTTTTAAAAATTTAATTTTTTTTCCCAAAACGGAGTGCACTTCCCATAGGGGTACACCTTTGCTGCATCATGAATCTGAACCTATAGTTTGGTTTGTGAGCTGTGCTTCTACTTGCATAGCTGAAGGCTATCAACTTACTAGGCCTGGGGGAAGGTACAAATAATTTGGGTAGATTTTTAACTTGAATTTTGTTCGGGCAGCGGTCTTTAAGCCTACTATTTTCAATTTCTAACTACCAAGGGATTTTTAACATGCTCGACAATGAACACAGGAGTCCCATCTTACTACCCAGAGATCAGGGGAATGTTTGCTACTACCCACAACAATACACCACCCTGTTGATCTGCTATCAGACAAAGATCATGAAAAGTACATGTATATTGAAGTCATACCATTGGGTGTACAAGTCTGGAGTGTTGAGAATCTTGGAGGCAATCCTTGCTCCATGAACTGGAGGATTGGAGTACAGAGGTCTGATAAGGATCTTCACCTGAGACAGCACACGAGCAGCCTCCTCTGAGCTAGAACAGACAATGCTGAAAACTCCAACACGTTCACCTGAAGAAGAGAGAGCATGCTGCAACAATGGATGCAACCAATGAGAAAAATCAAAAAAAAATCAAACCCAACTGTAATCTGTAAATTAACATCTTTTTACTGGTTTAGAAGACTCTGCAGAGTCTGTATACAACCAGTTTCTTTTACTTCACTTGATCTTGAAACTTCGTGCATCCAATCAATTTTTTAATGCATTAATTGACTCTGCCTCCACTATTTCATAGTATCTTTTTTTTTTTTTTTTTTTTTTTTTTGCGTTCGCCTTATTTCTCTAATCCCCAAGGCGGTGTGCGTTGCACTGTGTTTTTATTTTGCGCCTGTCGGCCCAATGCATCCGACTTCAGCATGCATTTTATGTAAGGGTCTGCTTCCTCCTGCATTTTCTAAGGGTTTGCTTCCCCGGGGTAACGGCCGGTGCTGTGATGGGGATCGAACCCAGCACCTTCGGATTGTGAGCCGTGCCACTTATCCACTAGGCCACGCCGTCCCCTTCATAGTATCTAATCTAGACCTTTCTTTAATTAATTTGTAGATGTGCCCTCTTGTTCTTGTAGGTGGTTGTAGCTGTGCCCTCTTGTTCTTGTAGGTGGTTGTACTTTGAAAAACTTGTTATAATCTAATTTCTCCTTTCCAAACTTCTCTATTAACATTTGTAAGCTTGGCCTTCCACTGGACCAGAGACACAACCGACTGAAAACCGAGCTTTGACCAGCACAAATAAAAAAAAAGCAGCACGCACTGCTCAAGCCTAGCTCGCTAAGCAGATAAATACACCTACCGGCTACCACCACTCGCACAAGAGTTGGATCCTGCACAAGGGCAACCACCACTCCCACAAGAGTTGGATCCTGCACAAGGGCAACCACACCTCCCACAAGAGTTGGATCCTGCACAAGGGCAACCACCCTTTTATATGTACAAGCCAACTAAGAATAAGTTCCTGCGCACAAACCAAGAAGAAAGGAAGCGAATCCTATTTTTTAATTCAAATGGGGACAGCATTGCCTAGTGGTTAAGTGACACGGTTAAATGGTTAAGCTCACAATTCAAAGGTGCTGGGTTCACTCCCCAATCACAGCGCCGTTACCCCAGGGAAGTAAACCCTTAGAAAATGCAGGAGGAAGCAGACCCTTACATAAAGTGCATGCAGAAGTCGAATGCACTCGGCCGACAGGCGCAAAATTAAAACAGTGCAACGCACACAGCCTTGGGGTATAGAGAAATAAGGTGAGCGCAAAAAAACAATTACAAAATATTCGAATAGTTGTATGTTCAGTTGTTCCTATTAGCATAAACCTGGATGTTTATACGTGACAGAATTGTGACTAGCACCTGTCATTCATACGTTGTTTTCGGTTACCAGAGACATTTTTTGTCCCGTCTCACAGGCATGACTGTGGTGCGGTGAAAGTTAGACATGAGTGGTTAGTATGAGAACGTACAAACTGACCTACCATATAGTCCCATGTTTTTGGAGAAGGACTGGCTGAGAGCAACTTGATGGCCATCTTTGATGAACTGTCTCACAGCAAATGCATCCTTGTCTGTGTCGCCACTAGCGAAACCCTGGTAGGCCATGTCAATGAATGGAAATAGATTACGTTTCTTGATGATCTGGCTCAGCTCCTTCCACTGTTCGTGCTGTGGATCAGAAGGATAGAAACATGAGAACCGTGGAGAAGAAAACACAGTCAATCAGGAAACAAAGAAGAACACAAATATATGAGTTATCACAAGGCAGAGAACATATTTCACTTGTTATAACCAGAGCGACTATGTGTGTTTGCATCATATGACAAATAAATTATGGTATGTAACTTGTTGTTTTTGAATGGTTTGGCTTCGTTTGTTCTCAATCTCCTGCTACCAAGCCCTGAAAGGGCTTAAGTAGCAGAATGTAGTCCAGAGAACGGAATGCGTTGTACCGTAGTTTACAGCTTGCCTGCGATATTTCTACCTTTCAGTCCAACACATCTGACTTCAGCAAGCATTTTATAAGTACTGGGTTAGCATTCCCTCTTCGATCACTTCTCCTTAGCCAGTCTGCCCTGCTGCAGACTGTTATCCAGGATCACTGTGTGGAGGTGTAGAAGGGTCTTGGCAGCTCTGTTTCGCTGGCCCTGACGCTAGCAGTCAGCTATGGGTCGCTGACCACTGCAGCTCATGCGCTGCTCAGCATCTTGATCCGGAATGAGCACAATGAGGAGGTTACTCTTTTGTGCGCCCTGAAAAGAATGTTAAGTGGCATGTTGTCGTAGCTTTCCTCTCCTCCCACTACTACGGGGATCGTGTCGTTCCCTCACCTGGTTAGACAGGCCGCCATGACAACAACCCGTTTCCAGGGAGGGCTACTAGGAAGCTGAGGTGACAGTCTTGGCCAGTGTATTTTGCCTGACCCCACGTTAGTCTTTCTCCCCGGTATGTAACTTAGTTGTGTAACACTGCTGTCTAATCATCTGCAAGGGGAGAGGAGACTAACTGAATAAAATATTCTGATCAGACATGCTAGTCAGGGTCAAGCAAAGTATACTGACCAAGACCCTCACCTCACTTCTGTGCAGTTGCCCCTGGAAGCGGGTTGTTTTATGATAGTCTGGCTAACAAGGTAAGGGATTGACGTGATCCTAGTATTAGTGAGTGACACGCAAAGCTAAGCATAAGTATATACTTGCAACCGAGCATGTAACAAACAGGTGGTTGGTCTGTTATGTTTTTGCTTGACGAAGGGGCCGCCTTATTTTCGTCCTTCGCGTCGGCCACCATCCGGTAGAGATTTTGTTACTTTTTAGAGTCTGCTCTTTTTAATTTTACAACTGTCAAGTGCTCTTTGACATGCACTGTGTGTACATGGGACCATCAAGTTTATTGTCAGTCTACGATATGACTGGGTACTGATCTCACCTTCATTGAAACCAGGGGATATATGAAACTTGTGAAATTCTAACATCTACCATTTCCTACTCTCTTTCGTTCATGTGTTGAGTAATGACATGATCTCCATTGAAACAAAAAATCTGCATCTTCCAGTCCTGCATGGTCTCAGTCCTGCTTTACGGCTTAGAAACCTAGACATTACTCAAACATAACATGCAGAGACTGGAAGCCTTCCACATGCGCAACCAGCGGTGTATCCTGGGCATCCAATGGCATGACTATATCTGCAGCGTGGAGGTCTCTGCTGAAAAGGTCTCCTACCAAATTCAGAAACATTTTACAGCCGCTGAGTTTCCAGGAAACCCCGGCCCACAAGATATTACACAAGTCGTTCTTCAGCGACAAAAGTCCTCCATCGACCGGCTGGAGGTGCAGAGAAGGCCGTCTCCGCACATTATATTTCCAGCAGATAGCAGCCTCCACCTCTGCTCTGGACGAGGCCTGGAACCACATCACAGCAGTGGGGTCATGGTTGTGGTCGACCGACGCAACGGGCCTTGGAAGCCTAAGCGAACATTATTATTATTTCATTTGTTACTTGAGAGATGCGCTCCGTACCTCTCAGCTATAACGACTAAAATTTTTGTACAAATACAGAAAACAAACATAATTTAAAAAAAAACACAAAATAATGACCCACCTTGGGGTCGACACCTGTTGGATTGTGAGCACATGCATGAAGTACAATAACATCACCCTCTGGAATTTTCTGGCAAAAAGAGGAAACAATCAAAAGTTAAAACTCGTGTTTTTAGTTAGAGAAACAGTGACAAAATTAATTTTAAAACAGCCAATCTGAGTGCAATCCTGACAGCAGAGTATAAAGAGGGATACAGTGCAATCCTGACAGCAAAAGTATAAAGAGGGATACAGTGCAATCCTGACAGCAGAGTATAAAGAGGGATACATTGCAATCCTGACAGCAGAGTATAAAGAGGGATACAGTGCAATCCTGACAGCAGAGTATAAAGAGGGATACAGTGCAATCCTGACAGCAGAGTATAAAGAGGGATACAGTGCAATCCTGACAGCAGAGTATAAAGAGGGATACAGTGCAATCCTGACAGCAGAGTATAAAGAGGGATACATAAACTTAATAAAATAGACTGAGAATAAACAGAGGCGTGAGCTAAGAATATCTCATAATATTACTGGACGACCGTTCTTCAGAGGTGGTAACGCAGCTGCAGGTCCCAACTTCGTTTCCATTGTCTTCTGCCTTGGGCCACGCTGAACCAGTGGTGATAAGTTTCCCGTCTGTAGCAACGTAGATATTGTTTCCAAGTTCGAGGGAGTCAGACCAGCGCGTAGGTGGTCTTCTCCGTGGTCGTCTTCTGTTTCGTGGGTACCAGCCTGCTATCGCTGTGCTCCAACAGTCATCAGTTCTCAAGCAGGTGGGTGACCAGCCCAACGATGCTTTACCTTGTCTGCGTGGGTAACTACATCCTTCACCAATGGCATCTGCCGAACGTGAGTATTGTGAAGACCTTTCAAACGTTGGTTGTGGAGCGTGAGGCTGATCATACGTCTCTCGGGGGAGGCTTGGGTCACTAAGTTTGGACTCCATATCTTTTGTAAGAGCCCATGTTTCTGCGGCAGTTATGCCGCACTGCAGGTAGACCTGTGGAGTTGAATTGGGAGGCGCACAGACTCTGGTCATGGGTATCGTCTAATGTTGTCTTTATGGATGAGGAAGTCGCCCAGCCAGAGCGACGACGTCTTGTTAGTTCTGGTGTTAGGTTGTTCTGCATGTCCAATAAGCGTCCCAGGTAGATATACTCCTCTACATTCTCGCCATTGAGGATGACTGGGTCATTTGTAGTGAAATGGTTACACATGACTTTTGTCTTGGAGGTGTTCATCTGGAGACCCGCTTCTCTCCCTACTTTGTGAAGCACAGCTACCATTTGCTGGTGTCTTTTGCTGTTTCTGTGATGAACACTAAGTCAGCTGCAAAGCGGAGGTGGTTAAGTTGATTGCCATTGACGTTGATGCCAAAGGGGGACCAATCGTATTGACTGATGATGGACTCCAGGCATGAGGAAAGAGACTTGGTGTAGTATCCCAATGGCAAACACCTTTCTGGACGGATTCTATTACTGGTCTTTGGAATGGCTGAAGGGTTGTCATAAAGTCTGTGTAGCAGTTAGCAAGAATTCAGACATAGATCAATAATGCCTTGGTCCAGCTGAGAGTGCCAGATGACGACTGGCTATACAGAGGCAAATGCCTTCTTGTAATCGATAAAGGTGAAGATGAAGGGCGTTTGGAACTCTCATAATATCATTGAAAGACAAAGACATACTTTTCAAATTGTTACATTATTTATGTGATTTGCTTTTACATAAATGCAACATATACCAACATTTACTTATGTGAAAAGCACATTTCAAACATCTGTAACACAAATTTCAAACAAATAGGAAAATCACTTATTAAAACATCTATAAAAGTCACATATTTAAAATTATTTAATTACTGCATATTAATTACAATTATTTTGAAGCATGCATTAAAAAAAAAAATCACATATAAAACATCTACAAAATTCATAAAATAACATTTCAAAAATCTATCAAATTGAACTAAGTGAAACGTCTATAATAGCCAAATATTTTAAACATCTATAAATGTGACCTATATAAAATGGAACTTATCCTGCAAAGAAATTATAACAAATAATGAAGTCTTGGAAATTATGGAGTACATCAAGAATTAAGTAAGAAAATCAGTAGTCCGACAATTCAGATATTTTGGTCACATAAAATTACATACACTTGTTGACAGCTACAATTATTTACACTTGTTGACAGCTACTGGAAGGAAAGGTAAGGGGCACATGTGCCAGAGGTAAACAAGCTATAAAGTGGGAGGGCAACATCAAACGATGGACAGGGAAAAGTCTGGCAGATTGTACCATCAAGACAAGAGACACAGGACATTGGAGATCCATTGCGGTCAACCTAGAGGTAGCACCTGAACTCCGTTAAAAGTCACCAATTTCAAATATCTTTACAAGTCACCAATTTCAAATATCTTTACAGGTCACCAATTTCAAATATCTTTACAGGTCACCAATTTCAAATATCTTTACAGGTCACCAATTTCAAATATCTTTACAGGTCACCAATTTCAAATATCTTTACAAGTCACCAATTTCAAATATCTTTACAGGTCACCAATTTCAAATATCTTTACAAGTCACCAATTTCAAATATCTTTACAGGTCACCAATTTCAAATATCTTTACAAGTCACCAATTTCAAATATCTTTACAGGTCACCAATTTCAAATATCTTTACAGGTCACCAATTTCAAATATCTTTACAAGTCACCAATTTCAAATATCTTTACAAGTCACCAATTTCAAATATCTTTACAGGTCACCAATTTCAAATATCTTTACAAGTCACCAATTTCAAATATCTTTACAGGTCACCAATTTCAAATATCTTTACAGGTCACCAATTTCAAATATCTTTACAAGTCACCAATTTCAAATATCTTTACAGGTCACCAATTTCAAATATCTTTACAGGTCACCAATTTCAAATATCTTTACAGGTCACCAATTTCAAATATCTTTACAAGTCACCAATTTCAAATATCTTTACAGGTCACCAATTTCAAATATCTTTACAAGTCACCAATTTCAAATATCTTTACAGGTCACCAATTTCAAATATCTTTACAAGTCACCAATTTCAAATATCTTTACAGGTCACCAATTTCAAATATCTTTACAAGTCACCAATTTCAAATATCTTTACAGGTCACCAATTTCAAATATCTTTACAAGTCACCAATTTCAAATATCTTTACAAGTCACCAATTTCAAATATCTTTACAGGTCACCAATTTCAAATATCTTTACAAGTCACCAATTTCAAATATCTTTACAGGTCACCAATTTCAAATATCTTTACAGGTCACCAATTTCAAATATCTTTACAGGTCACCAAACTATATTAGTACTCACATTGATGTCATCAACAGCTCCATTGAAATCAAAGCCACAGGTGTTGGGATCATAATATTTGTATGAGCTGACATTCAAACCTGCATGTCTGAAAGAGCAGTAAACAAAACAGCTTACTTATTCTTCTGTGTGCTCTCTCATATAACCACATCCATTTCTCTAATTTGCTCCGTACTAAAAAAATGCTTGCTGAAGTCGGATGTGTTGGACAGAAAGGTGCAAATATCGCAGTCAAGCTGTAAACTACGACACAACGCATTCTGTTCTCTGGACTACATTCTGCTACTTAAGCCCATTTAGGGTTTGGTAGCGAGAGATTGAGAACGAACGAAGCTAAGCCAAGCCATATCATCATCTAATACCCTAATAAATTTGGTGGTCTGTCTTATACTTATCTTGCCTCAGACAGCAAGACACATATTGGCAAAATTTGGCTGGACTGTCTTGATCTTAATGACCTGTTCCTCAGCGTAACTGCGGGTCCCAACTTTGTCTGCAGTGGGGCAAGTCCAGTGCGTGGTAAGTGCTCCTCTAGAGGCATCTCGGATGTTGCAGCGCACAGCAAGGGAGTCTGACCAACGCATTGGATGTCTTCCAGGCGGTTTCTTCTTATCGCAGGGGTACCAGACTGCTGTCGCTGTGATCCATCGACCATTGTTTCATCACAACATGTGACCTGCCCATCTGTTTTACCTTGTCTGCATGGATTACTTACTGTATCCTTCACCAGGGATTGTCGTCTTATGTCAGAATTGTGGAGACCTTGCATGCGTTGGTTCTGGAAAGTGATTCTGACTAAGCGTCTCTCGAGGGAAGCCTGGGTCACTCTCAATATGTCCTCTAGTGATTTTGTTAGTGTCCACTTCTTGGCACCGTAGCATATCGCAGGGAGTACAGCGGAATTGAAGAGGGAGGCTAGAAGGCCTTGCTCATGAAAAACAACCCGGATCGTGTTTATAGACGAGAAGGCTGCCCAACCCACGCGGCAACATCTTGTCAATTCAGGTTCCAGGTTATTCTTCATATTGAGAAGACGTCCAAGTTAAATGTACTTGTTGACGTCCTCTAATCGTACCTCACCAAAGAAGACTGGATCACAAGTGGTGAAGCGATTGCGCAACACTTTGGTGCTTTCTTGCCCTACCATCGAGTAGCTGCATCATGTGGTTGGCTTCTGCTGCTGGCTTTGTGATGAGCACTATGGCATCGGCAAATCGAAGGTGACTGAGGCGTCTGCCATCAATAAGGATACGAAAGGTCTCCCAGTTGCATCGGCTAATGACTGATTCCAAACATGCCGGACTGTAAGTAGATAAATTAAACGTGCTTAGGTATAATTCTGTGTGTGTATTACTAGCATAATTTTATCTAAAAATATACATAATAATTGTGAGATGAACTTGAACTTTTCCTAGAATAAAAAAAGTTATTTTGGTGTATTATGTGCAATATTATGTCCACCAATAACTTCACCTCAAAATAGTAAACGGTTCTCGGGTGTCTTTCTCAGATTCTTCTTCAAATAAAAGTTTTTGATCTGAAAGACTTACTTGAAAATAGGGGTATGGTTTCCCCAAGATGGCGTTGGAATCCAGAAATTCTTGCTTTTAGCATACCACTTGCTCTAAATAAAAAAGCAAAGAGAAAGTATCAAAATTTACAAACTTGGCTTACTCAGATCTTCCTTCCCCAAAACACCAAAATAAGTAAACGGCAAATACCTGCAGCCAAACAACAACCCAAACTACCTGGGAGTCACATTTGATCGGCGCATGACATGGAAAAGTCAGATCGAGAGAAACCGAGTGAGAGCCAGAGAAAGAATGGCAATCATGAAGAAACGTGCTGGCACAAGCTGGGGAGCAGACAAAAGTATACTAAAGAAACTGTACACTGGAAGAGTGAGACCAGTCCTCGAGTATGGCATTGCGGCATGGACAACTGCAGCAATGGCGAACTTCGATAAAATTAGCAAACTCCAAAACCAAGCCATGAGAATTGTAACAGGAGGCATGAAGTCAAGGCCAATTGTAGAACTTGAAAAGATTACAAAACTGCAATCCATGACCGACAGAAGAGACTGCAGAGCCCAGCTGCAGTCAGAGAAACTCCGAAGACTGACTGACCATCCAATGCACCAGAGACTAAACAATTTGGGAAATGGGAAACTAAAGCGGAGAAACTTTGCAGAAATAGCCAAAGCAAAGATGCACGAAGACCCTATGAATGCACTAACAACACCAAAGCCCATCCCTACTGTACGAAAACCTACCTGGAGGCAGCATATATTTCCAGAGGTGGTAGAAAATATACCAGGTATTGGAAACAAAAACTGTCAGACTGAAAAAGAAAGAAGAGATACAACCCTGATGTACATAATGAAAATCTACCCAAGCATGGAATGGACCCATGCATACACCGACGGTTCTGTAACAAACACAACACAGAACGGAGGGGCAGGGGCATTCCTGAGCCTACCAAATGGCAGGAAAATAACACTGTCATTGGCAACTGGAAAATACACAAGCAATTTCAGAGCGGAGGCAGAGGCACTGAGGGCGGCAGTGGAAGAAATGGTGACATATAAAAGGAATGAAAGCCATATAGTCCTTCTTACAGATGCCCTGGCCGTAGTCACAGCACTAAAAAGCCAGAAAAATACTGAACTTAATGATTTAAGAGCAGTACTCTGTCAACTATGCCAGCAGTCCGCACCAAAAAGGGTAGTGGTACAGTGGGTTCCATCCCACTGCAACATCCAAGGCAACGAGGAGGCAGACAGACTGGCAAAAGAAGGTGCAAAACTACCACAACCAGATACCAGTGTGACATACGAAGAGTCAAAACGGCTTATTAGAGCTAGATACATGACCAAATGGGAAAGAAAACATACTGGCTACATAAAAAAACGATGCCTATTACCAGTTGAACAGAAGAGAGCAGGTCGTGGTCTTCAGACTTCGCACTGGCCACAATAGACTGAGGTACCAGCTATTCAACAAATTGAAGATAGGTGGCACTGACGAATGCACGTGTGGTACCGGGAAAATGACCGCTGAACATTTGCTGCAAAACTGCCCGACGTACGAGGATCAGAGAGAGCAGATGCGGCCATCACCAGTGGCAACACTAGACAAGCTCTATGGCAGTGTCGACAGCCTCAGGATGACCGCTGCTTTTTTTGAAAAAATAAAGGTCGACGTCTGACAGCGTAAGAAGAAGAAGAAGATCTTCCTTCGAAGATCCTAATTTAATTTGGAAGTAAACAAAAACCCAAGAGGAAAAAAAATCTGCATTTATAAGCTTGGCTTGTTCAGATACGAGGGACTGAGTGACCTCGAAGTAAGACAACTGCCTCCAGTGCCGGAAGTCACGGGTTTAATTCAAATTGTAGACAGGTTTTTTCTCATTTAGACTTTCTGGCATTTCCCAAAATATCTGGGTAGTAGAGATCGGATACCCGTGTGCAGTTAAAAATCCCTTGGCAGTTGGAAATAGAAATGAGCAGGCCCTGGTAAAAATTCAAAATGTTAAAAATCTAGATAATCTATTACGGGAGACTCGCCGATGCTAAAGAGTTTAGCTTTATGCTGAGATTCTACCCAAACAAATATGGAGAAGAATAGAGCACTTATTGGCTAAAAACATGTGCAATGACGTTGATACTAAACTAAACAGACACTGCATTAATAATAATAATAAATTTGCTTAGGTGTGCGAGACCCGTTGCTTCCATCGGCCACATCCATGACCAACTGTTGCGGCACGGCCTCTTCTGCTCCTCCAGCCGGTTGGGGGAAGTCTTTTGGTGCTGAGGAACGATTTGTAAAGTATCTTGTGGGCTGGGGTTTTCTGGTCAAGTCGTATGACATGACTGAACAAAGAAACTCGGTGGCAGTTCTTCTTCTTCTTCTGCGTACACAGTCAGACAGTAACCATTATTTTTTCGAGAAAAGCGGCGGTCATCCTGAGGCTCTCGCCACTGCCATAGAGCTTGTCTTGCAGTTCCACTGGTAATGGCCACATCTGCTCTCTCTGATCCTCGTATGTCGGGCAGTTCTGCAGCAGATGTTCAGTGGTCATTTTACCAGTACCGCACGGGCATTCGTCGGTACACCCTATCTTCAATTTGTTGAATAGGTGGTACCTCAGGTGGCAGTTCAATGTTTCCGAGATTGGATGGAGGCCGTCTTATCAGAAACCTCTATGTTGCGGATGTAGCCATGTCATCAGATGATTTGGATACGCCGTTAGTTCAGAATGTGGAAGGTCTCTAGTTTTGATATGTAATGTTTGATTAATTTCCAGGTTGTGGAGCCGTAAAGTAGGACTGGAACCGTGTAAGACTGGTAGATGCGGATTATTGCTTTAAGGGAAATCCTGCCGTTACTCCAATAACGTCTGAGATTGTGAATAGCAGATGCAGCTTGTCTAACGCGTTTGACATATCAGGACTGCTGCACCCATCAGATGAGCCTATGCTGCCAAAATAGATAAATTCTCTGGTGTCCTTCATCCGTCATGTGGCCTTGAATTTCAATACGCTGGGATGCTGTGACAGACATGAGGCTCTGAACTTTGGATCAGAAGATAGATAGACCCAGAAAGGGTGTTTCGCTGTCTAGGATTTCTAGAGAACGCCACATTGCGAATCTTAATTTAATCTGCAAACTGACAATCTTTTATTGTGACTACCATAGCAATTGAGACCTTCCATGCCAAACTGATTTGTTAAATATGCTAATGGTTAAGTCTATCCTCTGTCATAGATAATGTGGCTCACCTGTGTTATTTGCATTTATTTCATAATTACAATGGTCTCCAAACTACAGTCAACTTTACAAACACAAGTAGCTATCCAATCAGCATCGTACATGCAACTGTGCTATCCAATCATTCGTCAGGAAACACTATTGTACGTCTACGCTATGTACAAGCCAGTCATTGTACATTATGTAATGTAATGAAAGTCCTTTGCAGAACGTCGCTTCTGACAACTGCCAACCAATTTGGATGTCATAAGTTTCCTGGCCGGTGTGAAGATCGGTAGATAATTTTCATACATGGAGGAGCGATTGCACCGAGAAAAAACCCTGTGTCTGTCAAACCAGAAACTGTGGGATTCCAAACTAGTGAACTGAGATTGTGAAATTGATGTTTCACTCCTATGCCATGCGACCTCACATTGTACCCTATACATCTATTTAATTTTGTTTGTTTGTGTTAGTCTTTAGCTAGTGTTGCACTGCATTTATTTGAGTCTAATGGCTCATTGCATCTGGCTTCAGCATGCTATTTTTAAATGAGTTTACTTATAGGGGCACGACTGCTGTTTCAAGAATCTGAACCCGCCACACGTTTTGGTTGTGACTTGGTCACTACCGTTTGTGTTGTTCCCTCCCCTCCTCCTCTTGGTTGGGTCGCTATTTTTTTCTCTACTGCTGGGTGCAAACGACTACAGGATGTTCAGATCTCCTTAGACTCCCTATACGACAAGCCTGGCAGGTTATTATTTGCTACACATGACCTCATTTCAACAACAGTGCGCATAATGTCAGCTGTAAGACATTCTATTGAATACACATGTTCCCACGTGACATAGTTCTACAAAGAAAATAATGTAACATCAAACAGCTGGGGAGGAAGACTAATGTCTGGTCAGGCAAAATATACTGATCAGACATGTTAGGCTCGGCTTCCTCGTAGCCCTCCCTGCAGACGGGCTGTTTTCATGACAGCATGGCTAACGAGGTGAGGGATTGACATGATCCCCATAGTAGTGAGTGACACGCAGATGAAGCCAAGCATAGCACAACCCCATGTAGGACCCTGGTCCACCTTCATTATGATGTGAGGAAAGCTACTGCAACCCGTCCCTTAACATCCTTTTCAGGGCGCACAAAAGATAAATTTACTCATTGTGGGCATTAAACAACAAAATCAGTTTTCAATTTATAAGTTGCTGGGGTATTTTATTTTACATCAAACTAATTTATACAAAAGGTGACAGGTGCTTTTATTGATTTAGGGAATCTGTGGAAATTAAAAGAAATTAAGTGTGCACTAAAAAATATATAGATCTTCAACTCCAATGTCAAGTCCGCCCTATTGTATGGCCCTGTGACATGGAGAACAAATTGAGAACAATTTTGCTTGTGCCAAATAAAGGGAATGAAATGGTATGATAAATTCCCTATTATATAACTCCAGGAAAGAGCCAAAGAAAGACGCAGGTGCGAACAGACATAAATGGAAGATGTTTGTGATTGATAGGACATATATTACGAAAACCAGCTGATAGCATTACAGAGAAGTCCTTGTTCTGGAATCCTCAGGGCAAGAGAAGTCAGGGAAAACCTAAACACTCAAGGAAAGAGGAAGTCAGGGCAAACCTAAACACTCAAGGAAAGAGGAAGTTGAGGCAAACCTAAACACTCAAGGAAAGGGGAAGTTGAGGCAAACCTAAACATTCAAGGAAAGGGGAAGTTGAGGCAAACCTAAACATTCAAGGAAAGGAAAAGTTGAGGCAAACCTAAACACTCAAAGAAAGGGATAGTTGAGTCAAACCTAAACACTCAAGGAAAGGGGAAGTTGAGGAAAACCTAAACACTCAAGAAAAGGGGAAGTTGAGGCAAACCTAAACATTCAAGGAAAGAGGAAGTTGAGGCAAACCTAAACACTCAAAGAAAGGAGAAGTTGAGGCAAACCTAAACACTCAAAGAAAGGGGAAGTTGGGGCAAACAAACACTCAAGGAAAGGGGAAGTTGAGGCAAACCTAAACACTCAAGGAAAGACGCTGGGAAACTGAATATGATGGTGCTGTTATAAAACTTGCTGAGCATTTGTTGAGGACCTATGCTCTGCAGGGAGCTCAATGGTTTTTATTGATTAATTTAAACTTTATCTGTACTCTGTAACAAATTTGTGCTCATCCTTATAACTTGATATCCAAATCTATTGTGACATGGTCCATATTTAGCCTGACTTCTGTAAATTATTTTAACCTGGACATATGTAATGACTACTCTGGACATAAAACACAGACAGGCAGAGCATGAAATCTTGGAAAGAAGATAGCGAGAGATATGCTACACCCTGCGAAAGCTCCATGCCAATATCACCAAGTAACCTGTCAACCAACAGGGAAAAGAGGCAAAGGCGTGTCAAAAAAATACACAGAAAAGAGACCTAGAAGCAGATATAATGAAAAGCTGGAAAGAACTCGATAAAATAACACAGGATTGGTCTGCTCGGAGAAGGTTGGCTGATGTCCTATGCCCTTCAAGGTGATAAGAAGGATGAAGATGATCAGCGACATATGCAATGAGTACTCACAAAGTAATTAGCACCGATACGCAAGGCTCCTGTACCAGCAACAGCTTGAGTTGTAACATTCTGCAAAGATAAAACACACAGCATAGTCTCCTTTGTTCCCCTTTTTTTGTGTGTGTATGTAAGTAAAGTAAAGATCCCATCACACAGCGTATAGGATTTTGTACCCACGGCACAACGTGGTTTGCGTTCAGAAAAATATCCTGCACCAACTGGGGATTGTGTATGTATGTATATATTAAAATAGGTGTAAAGGTAACATTCCATCAAACATTTTGAATAAATAGTTTCAGGGACAAAAAAAAAGTGCAGCATTACTTTCAGAGCAACCATCGTATCATCATCATCTGGATTAATAGTCCTGAGACTGGTTGTAAGATTGTCTGAGTATATCTCTACTCTAAAAGTAAAGATTTTATTGGCCAGAAAACAATAGCACAAAAGGGTCCTATTCTCGTTCATCATGCTTTTTATTATGTCTGCACATAAAAAAAACAGCACTGCTCGTGCCTAGCACCAATCAGCTACACCAACTCATAAGGTCAACCACCCTTGTAGATTTACAGGTCAACTTAGGCTAAAACTAAACATGAAGCCGTATTCTGGATAAAGGTTGCTGTGGCGGAGAGCTATTCAAGGCTTCCAAACAGCTTTGTGAGGAGGTTCATCTCTGTTGCCAGTGCCAGGTACGCAATTGCCTAAGCATGTAACAGTTTTGAAGAATATGTTCGGCTGTATGTGCTGCTTGTCCACATATATACATGGCTGATGGAGCCAATTTGAGCCTGTCAATCAATCTGCTATGTTTTGTTCTCATGCAGAACAGAATTATTTGTTTCACTCGATCAAGACAGTGATAGTTGAATCTCGTTTGGTCAACTTTCCTTAAAGTTTTAATAAGGGTCTTCTCTCCCTGGAAAGTGATTGTTTGTACTTGCTGCACAGCCCCCATGACAGCAGAACACATTTTGCAGTCCTGCCCATCATATGTAGACAATAGAAGTAGCATTTTGCAACAACCAGTTTCCTTTCACGAGAAGCCGTAAGGAAGTGCACAGAGCCTCAAGTCGATTGCTGCCTTTGTTAATCATTGAAGACGAACGAGAAAGAAGAAGTCACAAGACTGCTGTTTCACTTATTGCAGTGAAAAGTTAAACTCACTTTACATTTTCTTCATTAAAATTATCAATGTCAAATTACCAGTCCATTTGCCAACACTGGGCTGTCAGCACCCAAAGCCAGCTTAATGGCAGCATTGAAGAATTCAGGAACACCAGTAATACCAGCATATTCCTTATCAAGGTTAGCTTGCACAAGTTCTGTCTCAGCCTGAAACAGACGAACATATAGTTAGGTCAACCAAATATAGGTTAGGTGAGACATTATATATATATATATATATATATATATATATAAATCAGTTTTTAATCGTCAATTATGTTTTTAATTGTTACTACATAACGACTCTCGCACAATTATAAATTATATGGTTTGAAGAGATTTTATATAAGCTAGTTTATGATGGTGAATCTAAATGTACCTCCACTGCCACAATTTAAACTTACTAAAGCCCTCGATAAATGGTACTGCAGTGCTAAAACTACCAAGAATGTTTAAGGACACACGCCATGCATCTGACAGTAGTGCATTGTTTCTTCAGAAGAAATACTGTGTAAGTAATACAATATATTTTGGTTTGGTACACATTGTTATGTAGAAATAAAGGTGAATTAGTGCCTAGTTTTATTTTGCTAAAAAATTGCATGACTGTAGTCTGACCTTGCTGACTGGTGACATTTTTGTCTGACTGGTAAGCCACCCTATAATTTGTCAAGCTCTATATATCTCTCTCTATATATATATTCTATATCCTTACATATAGAAGAAAAGATAAAAGCAGATACATAGTAGAAACATGTAAGGATATAGAAAACCTACAACAACAAGGCAAAGAAAGAGATGCATTCAAAGCAATTAGAACACTGACAAGGGAATTCCGTCCGGTTCCACATGTCATAAATGACGAAGAGGATAACACATTAATAGAAACCAAAGCCATACTGAATAGATGGAGAGAGTACTGCAGAACCATGTATGGAGACAGCACAAAGCGCTCAGTTACAATCCTACCAAAGGATGAGAAAGAACCTGAACCAACATTGGAAGAAGTACGCTCTGCAAATTAAAAGCCTGAAAAAGGGAAAGTCCCCAGGATGTGATGATATCCCAGCAGAGCTAATACAAGCAGGAGGAGAGGCATGTGCTCGAGTCTATCACAAGCTGTGTAAACAGATATGGCACAGTGCAGAGTTGCCAGAAGCATGGAAGAAATAAATTTATATTCCCCTCCCCAAAAAAGGCAACCTGAAGCTGTGCACGAACTACCGAACTATCGCACTGATCAGCCATGCTAGCAAGATACTCTTGCGAATCCTATTAAGAAGGATAGAGAAAAGGTTTGAATCTGAAATTCACGTAGTCCAGGCAGGTTTTAGGAAAGACAGAGGGACCCGGGACCACATATTCCATTTAAGGAATATCTATGAAAAATGTAGAGAGTTTAATGTAGACCTGTACACATGTTCCATTGATTACACTAAGGCCTTCGACACGGTAAAACATCAAAATCTGTCAAAAATCATGAAGGAAATGGGGTTTCCTTTGCATATAGTCCATCTCATTGAAACATTATACCAAGATCAACAAGCCGCTGTCCGAGTATCTCGGCAAACATCAGATTGGTTTGCAGTACAAAAGGGAGTCCGACAGGGATGTATCCTCTCACCTTATCTGTACAACATATATGCGGAATGTATAATGAGAAATGTACGAGAAGATGAGAACATTGAAAGTTTCGACCCATTTACGATTGGGGGGTACGAGATTCCAGAATTACGATACGCAGATGACACAGTGATACTATCAAGAAGTGCGGAAGGGCTAGAGCAGCTACTTTCAGCCGTTAATGGACATAGTAAAGATCAAAATCTGTTCATAAACATAAACAAAACAAAGATAATGACCACCGATAAAACACAATGTCAGCATAAATTTACAGTGTGTGGTGAGGAAATAGATCAGGTTACACATTTTGAATATCTGGGCTCCAGAATCGACAAAAATGGTGACTGCTCGAAAGAAATCAGAAGAAGACTAGCTATGGCAATGCAGAGACAATGCAGACACAATGGTCTTGAGAGGACGCTGATGGAAGGTATGGTGCCAGGCAAAAGAGGAAGGGGTAGACCAAGAAAATGATGGCACCAAGATATCCAGGAGTGCCTGAGTATGACAGTGGCGGAAGCTGGTGTTTTGGCAATGGAACGAGTTTCTTTCAGACAGACTGTGATGGGAGCGACGTTCTACAAAGGACATGCTACATGATGATGATATATATATACATACACACACACACGCATTTACAACAACATTGATCTTGATACTGTCAAAGGCTTTCTCGTAATTGATAAATGCAAGACATAAGGGTTTTCAAATCCTCTCCATCAGTTGATTGTTTTGAATGGTTGACGTGCTGTAGGACATCCTTGATATGTGACATTATCCGGTAGTTGCTATTGTGTAGTTTGCTTTGCCGCTGCTGTCTAAAAGTTATGCCCACGAGGCGTCTTTCAAGAGATGTGTATGCTGTTCTCGGTTCTCCGCTGCTTTTGTTAGAGACTAGGTTTCGCTACCATAGCAGAGTGCTGGTATGACTACCGAGTCGAAGATGTCCGCACAGTCTGGTTTTTTTTGTGTGTCATTTGTTGCTGTCATGATGGAGTTGAAGGCTGCCCAGCGCACCCGTCTTCTACAGGTTTTATGTTGTTCTCCATGTTGAGGAGCCTTCCCAGGTAGGCATATTTGTCAGTGTCCTATTAGGGCGTTCCACTCAAGAGTATGGGGTTGCGCTCTGCAAAATGGTTGCACATAGCCCAGGTTTTCCCTAGGTTTTGGCAGACCTGCTTTCCTGCCTTCTGTGTATAGTGACCGCAAGATCTCTGTCACTACTAGGGTTATCTCTGTGATGAGGAAGATGTAGTAGAATCAATAAATCGTGCTCATTTTTGTATGAAATGAATCATGCAAGTTATTAATAACCTCACCAGATATGGTGTCATTTGAGATGGAAATGGTGATGACAGTGCTTCTATCGGGACATTTACACGTTCTCAAAGATCATTTTCAATTTGTAAAAAATGTAACTTTTGCAATTTCATTGGATGGCTGTGAGATATGAAAAATGTGCTTCGTAATGGCAAAAATCCTAGCAGTGATTAAGAAAGTGATTCTAAATTGAACATCAAAGTTGCTGTGATTGATAGATTTGACATGATGGACATTTTGATATGGATATCAAAGTTAAGACCGTTACTAATCAGCTGGAAGCCTGGAATGACGGGCCAACTGGTTATTAAAATTTCCATAGAATTTAACAGATCATGTCCGTGGTCTGATCAGTATGATAGTCTCCTCCCACTGCTTGTACTTATAAGATCAGAAGTCTTAAGCTCAAATCAGTCTAAGGGTTGCATAAAGACAAGCATGATCTCTCCATAAGAACAATCTCGATGGTCAAAGAGTCTACGAGAACAAGATTGATGGCGCAAGGATTGCATGGCAACTAGTTCGTTTCTGAGCTATTCAGTTTCATCTAGGTCCTACATGTCCTAATAAGGACTCACAGACCAATGCAGCAAAGTGACACTAAAGCTATCAAGTCACAACAATGACTAAACAGTCAGAAGAACTACAGACAGGCAAAAGTCCTCAGTGCAACAACAAGTTTGAGAACAAGAAACAAGAAAACCACAACATGAGGAAAATGGTTACACGACAAGAAAAGACAGTCATGCACTAATATAACTGGTAAAGTTAACACGCCAGTGTGGCATATTGAGAATATGGTGTTGGGCCCATATATTTCTTGACGGCACACAAGAGGTGGTCAACATCATGCCAGTCACCTTTACTTTCCTAGATCATTCAGGAACCCAAGTTTTGAGGATGTGTTGACTTGAGGAGCCTTTTGTCATATAAAAAAATCTCGCCTCAACTGGGGACCGAACTCTAATTACTGGGCTGGGAAACCAGTGCACTACTAACCACTGTGCTACCTCAGCTCCCTAATATAACCAACAGATTAATATCCAAGGTTGAACAGAGGCCTGGCCTTAAGCAAGCAAACTATTTTAAACCAAAACATTACAAAATAGTTTCCTGCTACAGTAACCCCCATGGCACAATTGATTAGTCTGACAAGACGGAAAGAGCCAATATATGACAACGGCTTTATCTAACCTCCTTCAAAAATGGTTTCATCTCAAGACAAAGTCATGCATGCCTCTATGCATGCACTCTCTATTCACACCTATAACATTTCCAGATTTCTTGAAATTCAATATAGTTGCTATCAGTATATTTACTTTCCATGTATTGATTCTGAATAAGAAACATTATTTGTTTAGTTCTAATTACTCCGAAGAAGCTAATAATATATTTTCAAACATAAAAACGGTATGCTGAAACTGATAACTAAAATCAAATTTGAAACACAAAAAGAGTTAAGTGAAACACATCAACAAAGTTCAGAGTAAACTGTTCCAAAAACACACATGCACTAATAAATTTCAGTTAAAATAATGAAAACACAAAATATTGATTGAATTCAAAACTTCAGAAGTAAACAGCAGGGCATAACAATAGTGATAACAAAAGTTTAGTTTAGTATCTCTTTCTCTTTATGTTTGTTTAACAATGTTTCAAAATTATATAAGGTGCAACCATGTAGTTCTCACAATCTGCAACTTACTCTATACATAGTTTCTATATTGCAGGAACACATGCTATGCCCTGTAAGAAAGAATATACTCACAGAAAATATGTGTTGTCTTTGCAACCAGGACCTATGCCATGATGGTGTAAATAGTACTTTTAAAACAATATAACAAAAAAAACAAAATTTTTTTTTCGGTACTGGCTTTTATTTCTATTACTTACTTAACTTAACGTCTTTGTGCTGGTGTAGAAGACTCTACATTGTCTGTTTACAACCAGTTTCTTGGAGAGTGGTTTTTACTGATGTACGAAGCCAGCTCAATAAACTACAGCTAAGTAGACCCGCAGCCAGTTAGGCGTGATCTATAGCTGCTCTTAACAAACCACCTAGGGAAAGGTACAAATAACTTGGGTAGATTTTTAACTTGAATTTTGTCCGGGTATTGGCTGTTGAGCCTACTCTTTTCGATTTCCAACAGCCAAGGAATTTTTAACGTGCTCGACACTGAACACGGGAGTCGGATCTCACTAACCAGAGATCACGGAAATTTTTACCAGAATATCCACGTGAAAAAGAAATCACGATCTCCACCATGATCCGAACACGTGACCTACGGCATCTGAGGCGGACACCTTACCTCGAGACCACTAAGACTTGAACGTAATTATTTTAGGATTCATCCAAATTTGAATGGATACAAACTATACAAATATATATTCTCTTGTGGAACAGGCAGTTGGATGCCAAATGGTGTCAACAAATGTTATTTAGGAAGTACATATTGTATTGCTGTTTTTGGTTGGTCAATCAAGGATCAAACAAAATTTTACAGATTTACATGTCAAACTAAAAGATGCTGTGTATAAAATTTCAGCTCTCTAGGTCAAAGTTAGTTAAATTAGGAGAAATAGAAGTCCACACAAATAGACAACAGTCACGATCATGTCAAGTTAAATAAAAGCTTGTAAAAAAAAAGACGTATCCCGTTTTCCTCCTAAATTATTAGTGTTTTACTAATACAACCAAAAAATAGTCTTTATAATATAAATTGTGGCATAAACATTATCTCGAGTATAATTTTCCCTAATTTTAAGGCAAGTCTTGTTTACACTGTCTTTCCACCTTTTCATTGGATGGCTGTCGTCCTTCTTCCTGATTTTCTCCTGCAGAAGATTGCATGGACAATGTGGTTTGGTTGCATTCTCACAATTCTCTGTTGCTTGATGTACTGTAAGGCAGGGAATTGTTCCTTTCGTAGACCCCGCATTTTACAGGTGGCTACCTTTCTTTCCTGAGCCCTATTCAATGGTCATGTCTGACACTGGTAGCGCAGGGTTGGGAAGAAGATACTATGGAAACATATAGTGACTGAAAAAGACAAAATGTTCAAATGTAGTTTTACAAAAGAACAGAAACAGATAAGGGTGAACATTTCGACCAATGAAGGTTGACACCAAGAACGAAAAGCAAAACGGATAAAACTACCAGCTAAGCTAACAAAAGGTGGGAAAACGATAAAAATATTCTACAATGCAGCTGACTTTTTTGCTTGAAGGTCGCATGAAAGAATGGGGGCCATCACTGTGGTTTTTGCAGCACTAGTTGTGTGGTATATCTTGAGCTTCTAGTCCCATGCACAATCCTCATTAAGTCACATAGAACGACATCCATAATACAGTACAGTACAGATCTTCAATTATTTCTTTCCAATAGGTAGTTGCATGTGGGGATTTGGCTTGGTCATTTACTTATAAATATTTTCCAATCACATATAAATAGTTACACTGACTTCTGAATTTAAAAAGAGGCTATTTCACAATGCATTTCTTTCCGCATTGATTGGCTGTAGATTTTTAACCTGTTGGTCAGCGTGACCCTTGCTGTGCTGAGAATACAAGGTTGGGAGAGTTATCGTGTAACCTCTGGTGAAGGGAGGGGTGAGCATGAGGAAGTCAGCTTTACGCTGAGCAGAATTCTCTGTCACACCTGCATTCCCCAACTCAGAGCAGAGCCTGGAATATACTTTTAAAGCTGAACATAAAAGCTTTGTTTAATTAGGTAAATGCCTACCTTTTTGACAGTTGGTAGAACGTATGGTTTTCCAGCATCATCCCTGTAAGCCCCTGCACCAAGGTTGATCTTCTTGGGATTTGTGTCCTTCTTGAAAGCTTCTGTCACCCCAAGGATGGCATCTGGTGGCCCCATCTCCACATTGCTCCATACTGCACTAGAATTGACAGGTAATTTTGTTGTTATTCTTTGCACACAATTTAAATTATTACTGCCAACTTTATTTCATGTTGGTAGAATGCACATGGCCTTGCAGGAAGTATGTGCCATAGGATTTGTGTGCTCATCTCATGCAGTAGTGGTTTCTGTACTGTTTTGCGTTACTTAAGACAGGTGTTAAACAAAACTTGTCTTTTATGACATGTAAAGTTGGATACAGTTGCTGCATCTGCTTTTCATAAAACTGGCAGTCTTTCAAAGTAATTTTTGTTTGTTTATTCATCAAGTAGTTGGAGAGGACCATCTTACCTCCATAAAAAGGGGTCAGAGTTTGCACAATTTAAATGTGCTTAATATTGTCTTTCATTTTTTTGGTGTAAACTTATACTAGAAATGTCAGTAACAAGCAACTAGTATTTCATTTGATTTTACAAGATAATATTATACTTAACAATAATGTTATATCTGATGTGATTGAATGGCATCCTGTCAGTCTCGAGAGACAATGGATTTCACGCTGGAGAGGGGTCTTAGTCAGCTGTTGCCCTTGCTTTAGCCGTACACATTTGGAGTCTGCATCTTGGTTTCCCCCGCCTGCAGGCCAGCATACAAAGTCTGCCTCCAGCCAGTTTCTCCCAGTTGCAGGTGTTCATATACAACGCTTTCAAACATCTTTGTAGTGGAGGAAGGGTCTACCTTTGTTAAGGTTGCCTGTGGTCAGCTCTCCGCATAGGATACCTTTTACAATTCGCCCGTCCTCCACTCTATTCACATGACCAAGCCACCGCAAGTAACGCTGCTGGAAAATCATAACTAAACTAGAAATGTTTGCACAGTCCAACATGTCATTGTTTATCAGTCCATGAAATTCCAAATATGCACCTCAAGCTTTGCATATGAAAAGCATTTAGCCTTTTTGCCTGTGAAGCATACATGATCAATGTTTCGCTGGCATAGAGCAGGGTACTAAGCACACATCTGCTGTACAGATCCTTTTAAGCAAATGACTTAATTTTCCACAATTTCAAACTATTAATTTAACTTACGAGATCTGTTCAAAATGTTTCGGATCTTTTCTGGGGAAACAAAATAAACACGTGAGGTGCAGGGGTTTTTGATGCTCGTGCAAGAAATTTTTTCCCGCGCGCAGAAAGCGTTAGTCTCTGGCAGCCAGTCTGTGAGGATAGTTGACGCCCGCTGGATTTTTCATTTGGTGCGAAATAAAGGAAAGACCTGAGCAGTGACTTTGCATCAAATTTTGTCAAAAACTTGGTGATACCAAAGTGGAAACCATGACGAAGATTCAACAGGTTTTCAACGATGCCACGTGCAGCACAAAAAGTAAGGAGTGCTACAACGGCTTTAAAGGTGGCCGCACATCAGTGGAGAGCGGACCACGTTCTGGTAAGCCCTAAAAAACCTGAAATGAAGAGGTCATTGATCAAGTGCAGACTTTGGTTATGCAGAACTGTAGTGTCACCATCCGAGATGAGGATGAGCAGTGGTTTTGTACACGCCATTTCGAGCAAGGAATTCGCCATGCGGAGAGTTTCTGTGACCGTTGTAGCTCCAGCACAAAAACGCACGGCCCATCGTTCGCCTCTAATGAAGAAATATCATAGCCAAACACAACATTCCTCTGGTTCGTCAGGCTCCCTACCGTCCCGACATGCTTTCTTGCAAATTTGGGCTGTTCTCCAAGCTGAAAGTGCAGCTAAAAGGGACCTGATTTGATTTGAGCCACAAGAAGACATTATATGGAACACGACGACCCAGCTTTACTCCATTCACAAAGAGGCCTTCCTGCAATGCTTCCAGCAATGTCGGGGGTCACTGGAAGAAGTGTGTGTAGCCCCAAGGAGAGTATTTGAAGGGGATTAGGGTTTCAGACCTACACATGATTAATTATATTTTTCCAGGCTAAAGGCCCGATTAATTTTGAACAAACCTTGCATTTTTTACAAATAACTATAATTATGATGCCTTTCCAACTGCTGAGGTGTGCAGGAGTGATTTAAGGTGCTGCAAATTTAACCCTAACACAACACTGCAGTGTACATACTAGGTTTATAAATGAATTTTTAATTAATAAAAAATATTTATTAATTGAACAGAGCATCTATACACTATCATAAAGGTACTTCCAGTCAGATGTCAAGCAAATCTACAAGTCAATATACAAATTCTGTCATGCAAGACCTCATTTTAGTTTTATTTGCTCTAAAGTTAGAATTTGCTTTCAATTTTTTTTTCTATAAATTTATAAACTCGGGGGTCACAAACATACTGCTGCTGACTGCATGCAGTCTTATACGCCTGCTTCTATGGACTGTAATGTTAGTAACATCACAATATGCAATAAACTGCAACTCAAGTATGAGAAGATGGACATTCAATAATACAAGACTAGATCGTTTCCAAAAGAGAAAAGATAGAAAAAAAAACAGACAAAAAAAACAAACAACCACTGATTTATTGCAACCATCATTCCAACCCTACTATACGCTTGCGAAAGCTGGACTGTATACTCTGGACATGCAAGGAGGTTAAACCACTTCCACACAGGTTGCCTGAGGCGAATATTCCACATCCGATGGCAAGATCGTGTCACTGACATCGAGGTACTATCGAGGGCTAACATGCCCAGCATATATGCACTGCTAGAGAAAGCACGACTAGGATGGGCCGGACACCTTGTCCGTATGTCAGACGAGCGGCTCCCAAAAAATCTTCTCTACAGCGAGCTGAGAGAGGGATGGCGCGAGAGAGGGCGCCCAAAGAAACGTTTTAAAGACGGTCTGAAGGACTCACTGAAAAGTTGCCAGATAGACATCGACACTAGGGAATGTCTTGCGCAAAACAGATCTGACTGGAGAAGCGCAGTCAAATCGGGTGTAGCTGCCGGTGAAGACGACCGTGTTGTGAAAGTCCAGAGCAGACGCGAAAAGCGGAAATCCCGAGCAGCGGGAACACCATCCCCTTCTACAAACCTCGTGTGCCTGATATGTAGCAGATGTTTTCATGCCCGCATTGGCCTGTTCAGCCACATGCGCACCCACACCCAACAGGGAAATCTGTGACAAGGATGATGTCGGCGGTCCTCATCGACAACGATGGACAGCTATTATTATACTCGTTTAGAATACTCTACAGAGTCTGTATACAAACAGTTTATTCCATTCCATCTAAACTAGATATAACTATGTGCATTCAATCTATTTTTTAATGCATTAGCTGATCCTGCCTCAACTATATCTTGTGGCAATGCATTTCAAGCATTCTCTGACTAAAATAAATATTTCCTAATATCTAATTTCGACCTCTCTTTAAATAATCTGTGAAGCTGTGCCCTCTAGTTCTTCTAGCTGCTTGTACTTTTAAAAACTTGGTAGTCTAATTTATCTTTCATATTAATTATCTTTAAACCTGTACTAAGTCACCTCAAATTCTTCTATGTTTTAGACACTGTAGACAAGTTGTTCTAAGTTTTTCCCCATAACTATAATTATGGAATCGCACTATCAGTTTAGTAGTAGTTCTATGTATCCTTTCCAGCATGTTTATATCCCCTCTATGATAAGAACTTCATATCTGTACACAGTACTCCAATCTAGGACTAACTAATGTTTTATACAGCTTGACTTTCACTTCCCTGCCCCTATGTTTAATAGTTCTTTTTATCATCCCTAACATCGCATTTGTCTTTTTCACTGCTACCTGGACTTGCTCACTCACCTTACCTGTATGATCTATTTTAACCCCTAGGTCCCTTTCCTTTTCTATCTTTCTAATATTGTTCTCACCCATTCTGTAATTATGTCCCATATTGGATCTCCCCATCTGGATGACTGTACATTTATCTACATTAAACTACATTTGCCAGCTTACAGACCATTCTCGAATTGTATCTAAATCTGACCTTAATATATCCACTTCTGCTTTAGATGAGGCACTTTTTTGCACTACTGCATAGTTTTGTGTCATCAGCAAATTTTGCAATCATTGAAATGTGTTGCAGCAGGCTGGCCAATGAGGTAAGGATCAACACTGTGGTCCCCATAGTGGTGTGTTTACTGAGGAGCCTTGCATTGCACTACAGGCAGGAGTACCCAGGCCCACTTTCTCAAGTATGCCCCTAGATGTAAGAAGAGCCACTGTAATCTGTTATCAAAGAAGTGTCAAGACTTTAACCCAGAACTAGTGGTTTCCGACAACAACTAACTTGAACTAAGGTCCCTAGCCTATCAATTTATCTAAACTATGCTTACCTGTTGTACTAGTGTACTGCACATGTGTATTATCGTATTATCTGAGCCAGTACAGGGCACAAATAATAGTTAAGACTGTTACCTAAAGGTCCTTTGTGAAGAGGGCTAATGACTCAATGCAGAGAAAGCCAAAAGGAATCTGCATTGCTGACTTGCTTGCTTTAGTTTAGGAAAACGGCTAGATTTGGTGGATGGAATGTTCTTACATTGTTTGTATAATGACAAATATGAAAAGCTGCACACGTAACAATGAAGGTAAGAAAACTACAATACTGATTTCTTGAGATTGGCTGAAACAATGTGGAAAGGAGTTGAGAAACTGAACACCGGGGAAATGCTGCTGTCCTAAGTGCACACTGAAGAAGGTGCGCACAATAGTGAAGGTGTAACTCTAATGCTATCAAATGAGGCTATAAAGATGCTTATAGAATAGGGGGCAGTAGAATCCAGAGTGGAGCGCATAGCATAGTTGACAGTGAGCTGGCCTACTAGACTGGGATAACAGCGTGCCAGGGGTTCGAGGTAACAGATGGACAGAACAAAAACCCAGGTTGTGGTTTGTGCCTGATAAAACTGTTCCTCCAGTCAACTAAGATGTAAATGAGTACCTGAAGTATAAGTTGAAGAAGGTAAAAATAGCAAGGAAGGGTACTGACTACCCTACCTCACACGGGCTGCGGCTTGGTACATAAACAGTTATCTTCATCCTTGACAGCAATTGTTGCCATGGGACTGACCTTTAAGTAGGATCCAGAATGATACTAGTTACTTTCAAAACTTGCCAAAAGAGAAGATTAACATCCAATATTATGTAACAACTAATGACAAAAAAGACAGTGAAAGAAGAATTTTGCACCAGGTTTCAAAATATCATGGATAAAGGAACAAAGAAAGACATTACCATTTTGATGGGAGACTTGAATATTTTAAAATTGAAATGTTTTAAAGAGGTCGCTGGAAAACATGAAAAAGGGGAAACAAAATTAAAATGGAAAGTTGCTGATGAACTTCTCAGCTTTAAAACAACAGGTGATTGTTGGAAGCATATGTCCACATAAAAGAATACACAAAACAGCATGGGTGTTGCAGACCACAGGACAGAACACCAGATTTACTATTAATATATAAATAATAAATTTTAATCATCAATACACAAAGCAGCATGGGTGTTGCAGACCACAGGACAGAACACCAGATTTACTATTAATATATAAATAATAAATTTTAATCATCAATACACAAAGCAGCATGGGTGTTGCAGACCACAGGACAGAACACCAGATTTACTATTAATATATAAATAATAAATTTTAATCATCAATACACAAAGCAGCATGGGTGTTGCAGACCACAGGACAGAACACCAGATTTACTATTAATATATAAATAATAAATTTTAATCATCAATACACAAAGCAGCATGGGTGTTGCAGACCACAGGACAGAACACCAGATTTACTATTAATATATAAATAATAAATTTTAATCATCAATACACAAAGCAGCATGGGTGTTGCAGACCACAGGACAGAACACCAGATTTACTATTAATATATAAATAATAAATTTTAATCATCAATACACAAAGCAGCATGGGTGTTGCAGACCACAGGACAGAACACCAGATTTACTATTAATATATAAATAATACATTTTAATCATCAATACACAAAGCAGCATGGGTGTTGCAGACCACAGGACAGAACACCAGATTTACTATTAATATATAAATAATACATTTTAATCATCAATACACAAAGCAGCATGGGTGTTGCAGACCACAGGACAGAACACCAGATTTACTATTAATATATAAATAATAAATTTTAATCATCAATACACAAAGCAGCATGGGTGTTGCAGACCACAGGACAGAACACCAGATTTACTATTACTATATAAATAATAAATTTTAATCCTCAATACACAAAGCAGCATGGGTGTTGCAGACCACAGGACAGAACACCAGATTTACTATTAATATATAAATAATAAATTTTAATCATCAATACACAAAGTAAAAGTGAACAACATATAGCCACAAAAAACTGTTTAATGCAGGGTTTCACAGGAACATGGACATACAGATTACATTGTAAGGCAATATCAAATAGATAAAGGTTAAAGGTGAGGGCTCGGCTTCATCGCTGCAGGTTTCCCCATATGGCTCCGTTTCTCTCCCCAGAACAGTATCCGTCTGCCAAGAACATCGCACAAAGCACGAACTCCATAGCTCCAGTGCCGAACCTAGGGATCTCTGGAAAAAATTGCCACCATGAACCGACTGTCGCAGCTCGAATTTGAACCCTGACCATCTGAACATGAGGCAAACGGCTTGACCACAGAGACCCACATCAAATAGATATCATGTGTTACAACAACTTGAAGAAATAGAGGATACAGAATTACATGGGCAACAGATCACAAATATATGGAATGAGACTTGGTGAGAAGTTTTGAGCAAAACAGAAGAATACCAATACAAAGGACAAAGCATGGATGACAAACTTTAGCAAAGATTAAGGAAAGGAAACTGAAGAAGGTATTTGTGAACATATACAAAACCAGAAATACTAGAGCCAAGGTTAAGGAAATGTGCACTGAAGAAGTCAGAAAAAAGCATCAGTAGAGACAAGATAAAATATATTGATGAGTTGGCAAGTGGCAGAGGAAACAGCAAAAGGAAATATGAAAGACCTGTACAACCTTCAACAGCACAAAGAAACTAACAAGGAAATATAATCAAGTAGATGGCTATATTAAAGATAAGAATGGAAATCTGACTGATCATCAGGTTAGTCTGTCTGGAGACTCTTGTTGAGGTCTGCTGATCATGTTTTGCTATTGCCTTCTGTTAGTCTGTCCAGAGACTAGTGTTGAAGTCTTCTTATCGTGTCACACCCCTGTCCTCTGTTAGTCAGTCAGAAGATTGGTGTTGAATTCTTATAGTGTCACACCACTGACCTGTTTTAGTCAGTCTGTTTGAGGTCTTCTTATCATGTCATGCTATTGCCCTCTGTTAGTCAGTTCAGAGACTGGTAATAAAGTTGTCAGATCATGTCACGCCGCTTTCCTGTGTTCTTATGAGATCTCTTCAGCTAAGTCTGCACCCTTATGTTTTTCAAGCCTGTGTCTCTTGGACATCCCCCTCCTCTTATCCCCTGAATTATGTTATCTAGTATTTCCCAATAATAGATCTCCATTTCTCATGTTATGACCAAGCCAAGATAATCTACCTTTCTGTATACTGGTCATTAGTTGTCTATGTGACCCTATATGTGTAAGCATTTGTTCATTTATCTTTTTTTCTTGCCACTTCACTCTTTGCATCCTGTGATATCACTACATCTCAAAAGCTTCTAACATTTGTTCATCCTTTTTGTTTAATGTCCATGTTCTAGAGCTGTACAGAGTGACAGACCTGATATGTATAGTGGTTATTCTTTTCAGAAGCTCAAAATTGATGTTATTTGTAGCTAGAAGTTTTTGTTTCCCCTTAAATGCCTTTTTTGCTACTGCAATCCTAGTTCTAATTTCAATGATACAGCGGGCACCTTCTGTGATTTGTCCCAAATATGAAAACCTCTGCACTTGTTCAATAATCTGTCCCTTGATGCTGATAGCTAATCTTTGAGTTTAGCTATTATCATCGCTTTTTGTTTTACAAACATTTATCCACATACTAAATTCTTGGCTGTGTCCTTGATCCTGGTGAGTAGTAGTTGTAATGATTTTTGTGTTCCTCCTATGATGGCATGATCATCCACAAACGTGTTGACATTTATTTATTCTCCATTTACCTTGATCCCTGTGTTGCAATTTCTGGTGGCTTCTTCCAACATCGCCTCTGAATACAGATTAAATAGGCTTGGAAATAATAGACATCCTTGTCTCACTCCTTTCTTGATTGCAACTGGGTTTGTTATTCCCTCTGTGAGTGCAATATTCGCTGTTTGGTTTTCCTTCAAGTTCAGTATGAGTGTCCTAATAGTCTATCCTCCCTAAGCTGTTCTAAAATAGGTTAAAGTTTGTTCTACGGCACCATGCCAAAGGTTTTTTTCATAGTCAATAAAGCAGATACAGAGAGTTCTACCCTGTTCCACCATTCTCTCTGCAAGAAACCTCAGTGTTTCTACTGCATCTCTAATGCCTCTATCCTTTCGGAACCCAAACTGGTTATCATTTAGCATTCATTGTATCTTGTTATAAATTCTTATCTTAATTATCTTCAAAAGAATTTTTCAAAACATGGAATATTAGACTGATTGTATGAAACTGACTACAATCAATTGGATTCTACTTTTTGGGTATTGGAATGATCGTTGATGTGTGATCCATAGGCCATATTCCATCATGGTAAGTAAATATTGCTCAAATGCTGAAAAAGTAATTCTTGTCAGGTTTGACTAGCAACGCAAATTAGCAGATGAAGAGATGGGCAGAATATTTCGACCAGCTCAACAGAAACGAGGCTTCAATAGTGATAGTAAAATAGGCATGAATTATATACTACTAGTACTACCACTTTTGTTTTTTATGTAAATTAGACTAGTGATTTTCAACGCGGTCCTAGGACCACTACCGGTCCGCAGAAATTTCCTGCTGGTCTGTGAAAAAGGAAATTGCCGGTGAACCTCTCGCGTATCTATTTACTGCTCGAATTCTGGTTAATTTAAATGGCCATATAATTTTAATATTTTAATGTCAGCTTTAACAGCTAGACTAATAGACAAAATACTATATAAATAATTGAATTCTGTCTGAGAAGCCCACGAAAAATGTTGTCCTATTTTCATCGGTCAGTGGACAATTTTGTTCTATTTTCACCGGTCAGTGAACAATTTTGTTCTATTTTCACCGGACAGTGGACAATTTTGTCCCATTTTCACTGGTCAGTGGACAATTTTGTCCTATTTTCGCTAGTCTGCGAGTGTAAAAAGGTTGGGAAACCTTGAAGTGGATTAAAGGTTTTTGAAAGTACAGCCAGCTACAAGAACAAGAGGGAACGCACATCACTTTGTAAAGTTTCCTAAACAGGAAGGGACAAACGTCTAGTCAAGCAAAATATAGACTTTACAGACATGTCTGAGTTTGGCCAAATATACTGGTCAAGAGACCCTCACCTCCGCTTACCCATAGTCCTTCTTGGGAATGGGCTGTTTTCATGACAGCCTGGCTAATGAGGTGAGGGATCGACGTGATTCCTGCAGTAGTGAGCGACAAGCAGGTGAAGCGAAGTATAGCACAACCACCTGAAGGACCACTGTCCACCTTCATCAGCATGCTCGGGATTATAGGAAAGCTACAGCGAATCGCCATTAAACGTCCTTTTTAGGGCGCACAAAAGGATAAATCTAACCATTGTGGGCATTCCTTAAACAACAACAACCTTCTAAACCAGAGTATAATAATAATGAAGATAATTAAATAATATGCATTAGTATTACTATTAGTTTAAAAGTTTAAGCCATTATTTTATAACAACTTATTATATATTTATAGTGATTAGATCTTTGTCAAATGTCTATTAAAAGGTTGCTGCTCTTCTTAGTTAGTCTTTCTTACTTACTAAGTAAGTCTTTTACTTTATTATTTTTTTTCTAAACCTTAAAAGTTAAACTTAAAAAGTTAAAACATTATTATTAATATTATTCATTGTCAATGTCATTCTTCAATTGTTGTCCATCTTTTCATGCCTTTATTATCGAGAACATGCTGCTCGAATGTCGAACTAAAGATCAACAAGCAATAAAATATCATTCTATGCCACGACATAAAACACACTTTACTATATTTATAGGATAGGGTCAGGAGAATAAGTGAGTGACAGTGAATGAGTGACACGAACTAAGACAGTTATAAACAAGCTTTAGTTACATTTATCTTTCAACTGATGTTTAAGTTACACAATATATAGTTATTAACGTTAATGTTGAAAACCACAGATATAGCAATACACATTCTCACTTGGCTCTAATTTGAGGCTTTGCACATATCGCTGGACTGCTCAAAATGCGAAACAGGGCACCTGTCTTCCTCACAGTCGGGGCTGCCATCTTGAAAAGTGCAATAGTTCAGAAGAAACTGCAGGGTCAAGGGCGATGGGTCCATCCAAAGTTCAAAGGGTATTAGGATAAGTAAGATAACGTTTCATATCGAAAGTTCAACTAGATAACAATTTGTCTGGTTGTCAAGGACAGTGGAATGACATTCCATCTTTTGCAGTGTCATCATCTAATCGGTGGCCATTTATTGATTTCAGTATGCCTTGCATAAAGTGATAAAGAGCATCACTTTAGTTTATCATCATCACTTGACCCGAGTGGTTCGACGGGGCCTTTGTGTATGCCAAAGACAAGACTAGCACCACCACTCCACAGAGAGCATGTCGTAAGAGGCGACTAACTGTGACATGGCACAACACAGGCCATGATTAGGGGGTTAAGAGCAGCCTAGATGGCGCCTAACAAGCTGCTGATCTACCATGCTTTAGTGTTTGGGTCTATTAAGATGGACTCGCACCTCGGTTAACCATCCTCCACGGCACTTGCCCCAACGCAGCGAAGAAATAAGATTCTCGAGTCTAGCCCGCTAAGCAGGAAACTCTCTCCCCAGCTACATCCAGCTCATGGCAGAGCTGGAACCTGCAAAGGGGCATCTCCCTCTGTAGAAGTACAGGCCGACTAAGTGGGACCTGCACAGGGGCATCTCCCTCTGTAGAAGTACAGGCCGACTAAGTGGGACCTGCACAGCCGCATCTCCCTCTGTAGAAGTACAGGCCGACTAAGTGGGACCTGCACAGGGGCATCTCCATCTGTAGAAGTACAGGCCGACTAAGAACTGAAGGTGGAAGCCTGGTATGACTCCGTCTCTTACATAGTCGATGTTGGCCACATGCATCTTTCCAGTATTGACTCCTGGGTTGTACATCTCCAGCTGACGGAGGATTCAGTCCATGGCGCGACAGAGCAATGCAAGGTCGAGGCCACATACTTGCTGGACACTGGATGATTTAGATAACGTGTCCTAGAGATGGTGACCCAGGCAAACTCTTACTCCAGTGTTGCTGCTAGATTCGTCGGTGAAGTATAATGAGGCAAAGGTCATAATTAAAACCATCTTCAGGGGAAAATAAGATGAATAATTTCCCCACTTCCGACGGGGAACTGATATGCTGGTTCCGTTCAGGAACACCATGCAGTCCAGGTCGTCGCGTGAGACCAAGATTACTATCCTCCTTCCATGTAGCGTTCCCTGGAAACAAGCGGTTTTCAAGGTAGTCTGGTTGAGGATACGTGGTTCGATGTGATCCCGGAAGTAGCGAGCGTCTCGCAGATGAAGTCAACATAGCATAACCGCCTGGAGGACCCGGCCACCTTCGTCAGCACGCTCGGGATGTGAAAAAAGCTGCTACAAGACGTCATTTAACGTCATTTTCAGGGCGTACAAATGAGTAAACATACTCACTGTGGACAGTAAACAACAACAACATCTCCACTTCCGAATAGAAGATTTCTATGAAGAGAAAATCGTCATCTTCAAGCTGAGAAATGGACACCCAATGGTAATATTTAAAACAAAACGAGGATTTAGACATAAGACATGTGTCTTGTGGGGAGCATGGACCGTTAAACATGCCCTCCAGTTGCACCGTCATACAGGAAGAGAGTGAAAATAATACTGGCCTCGCGAGTCGATAAGAAACAAAAGCTGTACGGAGACAAAACAACCGGGACGTTAATATGAGCATGGGGGCTTAAGATGCAACAGTGAATTATCTAACAGAAGCCATTGACTCATAGCTGACTGCTTAGATAAGTGTCAGTGATCCTAACTGGCGAAGACCCTAATCCTTCTTCAAGGGATGGTCCTGCAACTAAACTGCAACCACGCAGCCTGACTAAAATACTTGTATTAAGATCGAAGAAGGAGTCCAAAAAATACCGTGCTGAAATCGGATGTGTACGACTGAAAGGCGCAGATATGACAGTCTAGCTGTAAACTACAACACAACGCCACAAACGTCCTTTTCGGCACGAACGACGAAGAAAAAGTTACGAGGATGAACATCAAAGAAAAAAAAAAAAGAAAGAAGCATTTGCTCCAACCTTGATTATAAGTGTTGAAATAAGGAATCTTTCCGCTTTATGAAGTGCTTTGGATTACTAATGGCTTAGATTTGTGTATTCTTTTATTTTTATCTTTTCAAGGTTTCCACTTGCGTTTCACATTTATCTTTGCTAGCTCGTGTATTTTATGCTGTTATCATTTCGATCGGTTCTTGATAAAGGTTTCAATTATAATTGGCCGAAAAGTCGGTTATCGCATGTGAGTTTACTTTTGTGAAACTATATTCCAACCTTTAAAGTTTACAATGAAAAATAACTTCTTCAGTGGCCTGATCTGATTATATATAAAAGATGTTGAAAGATGTGCATTTCGCTAAAAGGACACAGAGATGCAATAAACAATAACCACCATTCTCTGCATTTCAATTTAATTTGAATGTATCCTTCATATTACACCAATCTGTGCATTCCTTTGCAAGCATGGTGATGGCTTCTTGGCAGTTTATTAATTGTATCTTTGCAACTATAATGTTTTTTTTATAGGTTATGTTTTTGGATGTTAATATATTTTTCATTTTGGATATACTTTCAGCCATATTCCTGACATATTTTTCATACCCGTCCAAGCACGGTGAATGCTTCTTGGCAGTTTGTCCTTTATCACTTGGGAACAATAATATTTTACTAAGTTATGTGTTTGGGTGTTAACATATTTCTCAAGCAGGAAACATCAGAGAAATGTATGATAGCATACAAAAAGCAGCTATTGGTCCCGTGCACAGGAAGACAGCGACGCCCACATTTTTCAGTGGCGAGAAAATAACTGACAAAAGAAGGCAGATGGAACGATGGGTAGAGCATTACTCTGAGCTCCTCTCATGCGACTGTATGGTCACTCCCATATTGATGCTGTTCAAGGCTGTCCTAGAATTGATGAGCTAGACGTTGAATCATCTTTAGAAGATCTCAAGACAGCCATTGGTAATTTGGTCCCAGGCAAACGGCAACGGGATCCAACCTGATGTAATCAAGCACTGTTCAGATACACTCTTGTAACAGCTACACTTACTGCTTTGCTAGAGTTGGAAAGAAGCTATCATACCTCAAGATATGAGGGATTCAAAGAGTATCATATTATACACAAATAAAGGCCGTAATAAAAGACTGTAATAATTACGGAGGCATCTCACTACTCAGTGTTGTTGACACAGTCTTTGCCAGAGTGATCTTACTGCGGCTACACAAACTGAAAAGGGGCTACTTGTATTTTTCATGTTGGATGCACTTTTAGCCATAATCCTAACTTTCTGTCCACACTCCTCCACTTCTGTTATTTAATGTTACGTTGTACTAGTAGGGAAAGTCATTAGCAACGTTGAAAAGGACGCTTGAAAAAGAGCACAGCCAAAGAGTTTAGCACGAAATAAACACATTAAAGACAACAACTATGCTAATATACAAGAACATGAATATAATCATCAATGTCGAAATAATTAAACAAGTGCAGAAGTTCACATATTTGGAGCAAAGCATTGGAAAAGATTACCGCAATGAGAGGCAATTAGGGCAAGGAAATTATTGAACAAAAGGCTTAAGGGAAAAACATAAATTGCTAACCTCAAAGACTATCCGAAAAGAGCTGATGTGAAGTATAATCACTATTCACATATGGCTAATTGTACGGTATGGGACTGAAGCATGCCCTATGACAAAGAATGATAAAAAAGCTTGGAAACGTTTGGAATGTTATCGTAGAATGAAAAGAGAGTAATTGGACAGAAAGAAGCTTCAATGATAATGTAGCACCACAAAGAAAATATTCAAAAAGGTTAGAGAAACCAAATTTGAGTTGGCTTGCACGAAAGTCTTGTACAGACAATGCTAGACCGCAAGATCTAGGGAAAAAGATTAAGGGGCCGATCAAGACTCACCTTTATATCTCAGGTATGCAGAGACGTTAAAGTACAAAACTTTTGTTGAAATGAAGATATTTGAAGAGGATAGAGTCAAATGGAGAGACATGTTTAGGTAACCTTACAAGTCTTATGATTGATCAACCAGATAATAGAGTCAAATGGAGAGACATGTTCAGGTAACCTTACAAGTCTTATGATTGATCAACCAGAGAATAGAGTCAAATGGAGAGACTTGTTCAGGTAAACTTACAAGTCTTATAATTGATCAACCAGAGAATAGGGTCAAATGGAGAGACTTGTTCAGGTAACCTTACAAGTCTTATGATTGATCAACCAGAGAATAGAGTCAAATGGAGAGACTTGTTCAGGTAACCTTACAAGTCTTATGATTGATCAACCAGAGAATAGGGTCAAATGGAGAGACATGTTTAGGTAACCTTACAATCAATCTTATGACTGATCAACCAGAGAATAGGGTCAAATGGAGAGACATGTTCAGGTAACCTTACAAGTCTTATGATTGATCAACCAGAGGATGATGATGGGGATGATAACGTTGTGCCATCAACATGCAATGTATGTCAATGACGTAGACCACACACATGAGTTCGTTATTTGATCGTTTCTCTGTTAGTCATGACATTTGTTGTGACATCACGTGTGGTATTCCCCGCTACCTGGGAGATCGTCATAAAGGGGCTGAGGTGCAATATCCGCTGACCTGTATCTCTTCGTCATACATTGGCATAATTGACAGAGGACAAAAACAAAGGTGTAGACTGGTGCCGTCCACAGCAAATATCACTAACCGGTACCTGTGTTTTAGCTACATCTATAGGCTTTCATCTGCTCCTTAGTCCCTTTGTCTGACCCTTTTCTAATGACCTACCCGGCTTGAGTGGTTATGCCAGAATTAATACTACCGCAGAAATTGGTCACATGTATTACTGCAGTGTACTAGCTCTGCCACCTGGGCAAAGTAGGTTTACAAGGAGATAGCTTAGTCTATGGTGATGTTGCTTGCAGTTTATCAGTAATTGTTACATCCATTCTGGATCCGTTCTTAAAATTACTTTCTCTCAACAGGTGTATATTGACGTTATTAAATACATATTGGTGATTAACGTGTTTCTGCTTTCATTGTTCGGTTAATCAGAATATACGCGTTGCTAATATTAAGTCAATCCCAGGAGGCAAGGGAACGATTGCTTTTTCGGGCTCACCTCGTCACTCATGATTGTATAGTTCCAATCAAAATTCCATCCAGCCTGTCAACACCTCCTGAGTAGTATACTACTCTCCTGGTAAGGCATTTCCCATTCTTGACCCGTATTGTCATACTACGACCATGTATATGCCTTACTAGATATTTGAAAATCTTATAAGCTCCTTTGGCATAATTTCTGCCTAATTTATGCTCCATATTTTTACACTGCTCATCGATCCACTTTTCTTTTGCCTCTTTCATCTTGAACCTTATTTCTCCATTTATCAACTAAACTTATTGGACTCTTCTGGAGTGTTCTTTGAGTTCTTAAATTTCATTCTATTGTTGCACAGATCAAATATTTCCTTTGTAATCCAGGGCTTATTTTTTATCTGCTGCTTACCTAGGATCTGTGTTGTTGTGTTTAATATCGCTGCATTAAACGGTCTATAATATTATCAAGATCTGGTTCTTCGTAGGACAGTAAGCGGTGACAATCTTCTTCCTATCATGACACCGAACACTTCTATAATTTACGAGTTTTTCAATTTGTCAAGGTCGAATGTTATTCTAGTTGCTTTCTTGCTCACGACTTTCCTTAACTGGAGATGGATAGTAATATTAGTAATTCATGGTGGCTTCCTATATCTGCTCGTGGGAAACTTCTTGTTCGAGCGATGTTAATGCTGGATCTGAATTGACGAAAATCAACTGATAACTAAAGAAGAACTGGTTTCAGCGGGGAAGACGCTGAACAAGGAGCTGGTAGAGTGGACAATATCACAGCAGAGCTCATACAGGCGGTTGCAATAATAGACATTCTGGCATCCAACTGCAATAGAATATGGCAGACTAGAAAATGGTCGACCACCAGGATAAAATCAATGGTGTTGCCGATATCTAAGTCAGAAAATCTAAAGTTTTGTTAAAACTATAAAACAATCAGCCTCATTAGCCACACTAGCAAAGTCTTGCTCAGCAAAATTATAAAAAGACCCTTCTACACCTCCACGCGGTGATCCTGGATAACATAACAGGCTGCAGCAGGGTAGACTGGCTAAGGAGAAGGGATCGAAGAGGGAATGCTAGCCCGGTACTCAAAAAATGCTTGCTGAAGTCGGAGTGTTGGACCGAGAGGTGCAAATATCGTAGCCAAGCTGTAAACTACGACACAGTGCATTCCGTTCTCTGGACTACATTCTGCTACTTACCCTTTTAGGGTTTGGTAGTGGGAGATTGAGAACGAACAAAGAAGAAGAAGAAGAAGAAGAAGAAGAAGAACCGAAAAAACACCACCGAGCAGATCTTCGATCTACGAATACTAAACGAAGAGTATTTATAACACCAATAACACATATACAATGTGTTTATTGACTTTCTCGGTCTTGTTTTTAAGTAGATTTCTATAATTTAATTTGGTATGTTAAAAAAAAAATATGTCGCCGTCACTGAACCAGTACCAATATCCTATGTTTTCTTCGATTGTAAATACGTTTGCACTTTTCCATTAATATTCATTCAACGGGTTATTGTATTGATCATTTCTTGTTTGGTGTATTTTTTAAAAAATAACTGCCATTTTTCTTAACTAGTATATGGTGACTAGCGCGTTCCTGACAACTGTCTAGAAAGGACTACCAACTCAAACCGCATCGTCAAACCCCGTGCCCCATGTCTTGTTTGTTTTTGTGTGTAGTTATTTGTTAATTGTTTTCGTTTGTTCTGTCCCTGACGTAGACCGAGTGGTCATACTTTGGTTTGATTTTGTGTTTGTCGTGATGAGGTCATCTAGCCCTTATCTATAAATGTTTTAATCGACTGGTCCTTCCTCTTTCTTCCCTCCATATCACGTATTTGACGACTACAGCAATTGGTCCTTGCACGGCGCACTTTTATGAATGCACTTGGCTTGAAAGCTATTTAAAAGGTTACTAAGTATCTTGACACTCTTACTTCAGAATAATCTGTTAGATCCAATGCCCGGATGTGTCAATTTAGAAATTCTGCATTGTCAGTCGTATAAAGGATTGCATGTTATACTACTCAAAATTCTTATCCGAGGAAACACAATTATAAGGAAAACGGCCATTCTAACAGACTCCAGAAGCGTACTCCAAGCCATCTCAAGCCCCCAAAACTAGAAATAAAATACAACATTGGATTGCTGTCTAAAAAAAAACGGATCTATTTCCGCAATGGATTCCAGCCCATTGAGGGATTTTTGGAAATGAGAAAGCAGATGAGCTCGCAAAATCCGGAAGTCGTGACACGCAAATTCATCACCAAAAGTGCCATGAAGAAGCAAAGACACCCGTTAAACGATCCATTAGGACGTAATGGAGAGAGCAGCACAAAGAATACACGCCACAAAACACAACATAAATAAACTTGGCAGAGACGGGCAGACATAGATCTTCAGACTCATAACGGGACATTGTAGACTCAAGGCTCACCTCTACAGAATGGGTCTCAGAGACACCGCCACGTGCGATTGAGGAGCACCCAAGCAAACACCAGAACATATCCTGCAAGACTATTATACCTATACGGACCATAGAGAGACAGTCTGACCCGGGGGCGTAGCCTTGCTCGAACAGCAGGGGGTAGGGTGGAAAAGGATGGGGGGGGGTGTGTGGGGGGGGGGGGGGGCTGCGAAGACCTGAAACGCACTGTCTCCCTTGTGAACCTCACAGGGCTAGAAACATAACATCAGTTGATCGAGGAAGAAGAGAAAGACGCGATTCGAACTGATGTTGGTTTATCATTGAGAAACGCCACGTGTGATCACACGAATCGTGAAGGCACAACTACATATTCTTTTGGCGCTCTAACAAGATATATGTCAAGTTAAACATTTTTCTGGGAATGGTACACCACCCGCACCAGAGGTTCCTGAATTATATGCTGTTAATGTCTTGTCTCCTGGTGTTGGACAATGCGCAAGGATTTTTCTTCTTCTTTCGTTCGATTTAAAATATTGTCTATATCTGCAATGTTGTCTCTTGTATAAACTTCACTGTCTTTTGTAGTTCACATACAGGTCCTTAAAGTTTGTCTTCCAGTCTTGTTTCTATGGGCCAATGAGATTTTCTCTGTATATCATATTCGGGGCAGTTTTGTAGTATATACTCTGCTGTCTGGGGTGCCTATCTGCATGTACACATGGCTGAGTTGCCAATCTTCATTTATGTGTACATGTGGCTGCGGAGTCGGTTGTGTCCAGTTCTAAGGCGCAACACAACAGTTTGCTCTTGTCTGTTAATGTTATGGTAATCGTCTGGTGTTACTGTTGGTGGTTTTCTGATTGATTTGATCATCCTTATCTTCTGTTGGTATGTAACTGGCATATCTTGTTGCTCGTCTGCAGCACCCTGCTTTGCCAGTCGATCTGCTCTCTCGTTTCCTGGTACTCCACAATGAGAAGGTATCCATTTTTTGGGAATGGTACACCACCCGCATCAGATGTTCCTGAATTGTATGCAGTTAATGTTTTGTCTCCTGGTGTTGGATAATGTCCCAGCATAAGCAACCAGCTTCCGAGAAATATATAGTAACCATTTGAAAGTTGTTTTGGAATAAGGTCACATTTGCAAAATAGAGGACCAGGGATTATTGTGATTGTACTGTCTGACAATCTGGGCAAATTATCTGTCTGCTCTCCTCCTTGTCAAATGACCGTCCAATCTGTCTGCTCTCCTCCTTGTCAAATGACCGTCCGATCTGTCTGCTCTCCTCCTTGTCAAATGACCGTCCGATCTGTCTGCTCTCCTCCTTTTATAAACTCTTCACCAGAGTGATCGCCAACCGCATAGAGAAGCTAATAGATGAGAACCAACCACAAGATCAGGCAGGTTACATGAAAGGCTTCTCAACCACTGACCACCTCTACACAATCAACCAATTAATGGTGAGAGTGCATGAAGTACAAATGTCTTTATGTCTTGTTTTCGTAGTTTATGGGAAGGCTTTCGATAGCATCGAAATAACTGCGGTGCTGAATGCGCTGAGAAATCAGGGAATTACAGAAAAATACGCTCAACTGATAGAGGAGATAAACAGAGGATTCACAACGGATATCACCCTCTTCTATAGACTGATCACCATACCGATACAACGTGGAGTCCAACAGGGTGATACAATCTTACCAAAGCTATTTACAGCAGCCCTTGAGGAAGTCTTTAAACACATGTACTGGGAGGATAGGGGCATAAACATAGACTGAGAAATTCTTACTCATTAGAGGTTCGCTGATGACATAGTCATCATCCGCCACGACGTCAAAGGAGCGGAGAAAAGCCTGAACGAACTCAGCAGAGCAAGCGTTACAGTTGGCCTACACATCAACAGAAAGAAAACCCAGTTCATGCTCAGCTTCAACTGTATTAAACACACGACGCGAAACATTAACGCCAGGGCTCACACCTTCAACAGTGTGGGTATTCCAGCCGCGGTATATGGCTGCGAGGTGTGGAACCTATGCAAATCTGTTGCAGATATAGTACTCGTTGCCCAATGAGCGATGAAGCGAAGAACATTGAATGTGTGTATATATATATATATATATATATATATATATATATATATATATATATATATATATATATATATATATATATATATATATATATATATATCAGTTGTCAGATAATGCCATTAAGGATGAAGTGTTACATATTTCTATGTACAAGATTTCATCTTAAAGGTGGCATCACAGCATGTTTTGTTCTGAGCAATATGCTACAGAGTCTTATGTTTCCTGTTACATTTAAATAAATCATTTTTATCAAGTCTTACCAAAGCTGGTGGTCTGTTCAGGTAGGCATCCGTATCTTCTGTTGCTTAGGTAGGCTTCATTGTCTTATGTTGGAAGTAGACATCAGTGTCTTCTGTTGGAGGTAGACATCAGTGTCTTATGTTGCTTAGGTAGGTATCATTGTCTTCTGTTGGAGGTAGACATCAGTATCTTCTGTTGCTTAGGGGTGGGGGGTGGGGTGGGTGGGGTGGGGGGGGGGGGTGGGGGTGTGGGGGGGGTGGTCCTCGAAGTGTCATGATGGGGGGGGGGAACCTATGAAATGTTTTGTTGGGGGATTCATAAAGTGTATTTGTAAAGACCCTTAAAGTCTCATTTGAAGGGATCCACGAAGTGTTCTGCTTGGAATCCACGAAGTTTCCTGTTAGGGATCCATGTAGCGTCCAGTCAGTAATCTATGTACTGTCATGTTGTGGATCCATGAAGTGTCGTATTGGGGCATGCAGAGTTTCCGTTTTGGGAACCGTCAAATGTTCTATTGTGATCTACGAACCACACCTGCATCTTTAAATTTCAAATATTTTTACTTACTTATCTTTTAAATGTTCGAATCTCTGGCATACATGACATGCAATACTTCCAGTGATAGCAATGCTGTGTGAAAACGCTACACTTGAAATGAAGAAATCCTCTCTTGCACAACGAAAATGAACTTTGTTCTGTTGAAAAAGACCAACTTACTTAATTTTCACGCATTTAACATTGAAGATGGTATTTTCCTTTATTGGTGTTGTTGGGAGTTTGGTTTCCTACTTTATAAGTGCATGCCTTGATGTCTCCAAAATGGTCGAAAAGTAGTTGATGTCTTTTATTACCACTTACCAGAGGGAGACAATGTTCTCAGCTCATGTGCTTCCAGTACCCGAATGAGGAGCAAAGAATGGTTACATTGTTGTATGTCAGGCATGTAATAAATAATGAGTGAGTAGATGTGGGCATATGGCTGGCTGTAGGAACTAAAAGCCATAGAAACAAGAAGAAGTCTCTTACACTGCAGGGAAGAAGTAAAGTGACTTATTAAATAAAACGGTGTTGTTATCAGCTCTTGTACATAGATAAGTTATACATATAGAAACAGACGTAATGTAGAGATCTGACAATCACCTCATATTTGTAGGTCCTGAGATTTGAAACTGTTGAAAAACGTCACTAACAAATGGTGATTGTTGAATTAGAAAGACCATCTTATTATTCTAATGATTTACAGGAATGTTAATAATTCACTTTGTTTGATATAAAGCAGGAAGTAAAAGTAAAGTAAAGTAACCCATAACATTACTGCCGTAGGGGTGTGAGGTGTTAGCGATCTCACATTTCAAAGGCTCGGCTATATGAGGGCGGTAGCCATCTCCTCTCACTCACCGCTTTTACTTCCCGGACTGAACCGGTACCCATTTAAGGCTGGGTCGACCCGGGAGCCATTGCGGTCTGAAAAAACACTACTGCCTCAACTGGGAAATGAAACCAGGACCACTCAGATGCGAAGCCAAGGCTCATAATTTAAAAATATTAATATTTAAAAATGTCTGTATAGATTTGGACATTTTGAAAATATGTATATATTTCTGGTCTTTAGGAATTTCTATTTTGGATCCTTATTTTTCAAGTTTCAGTTTCTCACAATTTGTAGACTAGCATAGTTACATATGCTATATGGGAATCATAAGGTAGTAACTAGCTTTCTAATGAGTTCAGGCGAAACAAGATATGTTTATTTGTGTTTTCCTGTTTATTGGTTAACTTTTCAAATGTCAGGTATTCAATACACAATTCAAAACCGCTTACATTCCATGAAAAATACAAAACAAAATTCAATTGGAAAACATTTAACAAATTTGAAAATGCTTGACAAAACAAAGTTTATATGTCGCAGCAAGTTATTTACTCCAGAATTTCTTATTAAAATAAACAAAAAGTAGATTCAAACAACATGATTAAAACAAACAGCACATTACCAATTAATGAGCACGTGCTTGCACTAACTCCAAATTTGTATTGGTGTAAATCCCAATCGTTCTGGAAGACATTGTTTCATGAGATATGGCCTGCTATAGTAAAATGCACATGCATCAAGCACATTATACATAGTAGGACAGAAAGATATCTGGAACACAAATCTACATATTTCATTTGTATGACTCGTGATAAATGCCAAGTAGAGAGAGATCACGGCATAATTATAGTTGATTACAAAGGTCACAAAATGAGTGGTTTATAGGTGATGGGTTCTCACTATAATTGGTGGAAAACCTAACTCACACACACGCACATTTATATTTATATACACTATCATCATCCGCTGGTTCATCAGTCGAATTGACCCTATCCTCTTCATTTCAGCATTGCTTTTTAATTTTATTTCCTGCATGTCTGAGATGAAAAAGGCGAGTCTTCGTCAATTTTTCCAATTTCCTTTGAATAGTGCCCTCTAGTATCTTATATACAAGGCTTTCATGTTGCATATTGTGTCTCAGCCAGCTCAATCTTCGTTCTTAGTTCTTAGTCAACCCGTACTTCTACAGGGGCAGATGTACCTGTACAGGTCCCAGCTCTGGTATGAGCTAGATACAGCCGGGAGAAGGATGTCCTCCTTAGCGGGCTAGGCTCGAGCAGCTTGATACGCCACTGTGTTGGGGGGGGGGGGGGGGTTAACCGATGTACGAGTTCATCTTAATAGACTCAAACACTAGAGCAAAGTAGACTCGCAGCCTGTTAGACGTCATCTTTGCTGCTCTAAAAAACCACCTAACCATGGTTGGTTATGCCAACGGTGTTATGCCATACACACAGTTAATTGCCTCTTACGACATGATCTCTGTGAGGCAGTGGTGCTATTCTTGAAGTTATCATACACAAAGACTCCGGCAGACCATTCGTTGATGTACAGTTTGCAATATTTTTCTTTTTGCACCTACCTCAGCGATTACAAGTGTTGTTGGGTCTTCTCCCTGTCCAACTCCTTATTTCCATTCTACCATATCACCAAATTTCAAATACTTCAAAGATTTAAAAAATCCTCTGTTGGAGTCCGTGTTTCCGCCCCGTACAGTGCAAATAACCATAAATGAGGGGCGATTATTCTTTTCCTCAGTTCTATCCTGAAATTGTTTGAGGTTAGCAGTTTCTGTTTTTCTCTGAAGGCCTTTTTTGTCGATGTCATCCTTGTCTCAATGTATTTTTCATTGTGGACATCTTCTGTTATGGTTTGCCATGCTTTTGCCTTTGTTGGCCTGGCTATTATCAAAGTCTTTGTCTTCAATGTGTTTGTGGTCTTACAGTGAGCAAACCCTCCCAGTTTGATATTCTCGCTGTTGAGCCAGTGACGTCTTTGATGGTTATAGCTTTGTTACCGCATTGGAAATGAGAGGCTGCCAAAAGATATCCTTTATTGACATCTGGTCTTTGGAATTAGAATAATCTTCCGTCCCAAACTGCGATACAAGGACGTATGCAAGAGGGGCATGACGTCATACGATATCCCATCCGAGGGCTGGGAAACAATTGCTCAGGATCGAGCTGTTTGGAGACAGTCGGTTGGAGGGGGCATATTGGCCACCAACGCTCAAAGAGGCCTTCTGGCTGCAAAAAAAGGAGAAAAACTGAAGAACACCCTCACAAGCCAGCCTCCTGGTTGCACTATCTGTGGCAGGGACTGGCCACTCGCGGAATCGCTTTTACAGTCAAAGCAGACAGTGTCGAAATACAGGCGACAAAACTTGGCAAAACTCGTAGACGCCACGCGCATGGTCTACAGGGACAGAGGCCTATAATGAATGTAAATAACGCCGTGATATCTTCAGCCAATATTATCAGGTTAAACAAAGAAATAACGGAATATATTACAATACATGCATCTAAAGATAACTACCGTTCATATTGTTATCAGGTTAAACAAAGAAATAACGGAATATATTAAAATACATACATCTAAAGATAACTACTGTTCAAATTGTTATCAGGTTAAACAAAGAAATAACGGAATATATTAAAGTACGTGCATCTAAAGATAACTACCGTTCATATTGAACATAAACAGTTTGCGTAATCAAACTGTACAGTCTCGATACACTGAAAATCCTCAAACTTGAAGCAAACACTAAAAGTTCACACATAGGTACACGCTATAAATGGACTGGAATGGTGTGAATTATATTATGATCCTCGAATTATTGGGGATTATATTTCTCTATAGGTAGGTAGTGCGCTTAGACCACAAAAGCCCTTTTGTGTCAACAGTCCAGGAGCAGGATGAGTGACTGAGTACCAGGCAGTATGCAATGAGGATGGTGTTTTTCTAATTTGAGCTAACTAAGTAGGGGGTGGATATTCGCGTGGCCGGGCACCATGGCAGATATGGTCGCTTCCCATCCTTGATGTCGATGGCCATCTTTAAGAGCTGATGGGCGGGTGCATCTCGGCAAGGTGGGTCACATGTCCAATAGACACAAACGGCGACGGTTAATATTTTAAACACAATCAATGAACAAAGAGTAATGAGAGTCGGGTGAAACATACTGATCAAAGCCCCCACCTTAAGTCCTCTTTCATGCCGCTGAAATGTCACATCAGTTTGGCCAATGAGGTTTAATTAACAGTGGATTCCCTTACCGAGGAGCACCACATTACATTACAGACAAGTGACCCCAGGCCCACCTACACACGTACGCTTATGGATATATGAAGAGCCACTGTAACCAGCTACCAATGAATCGTCGTCAATAACACTCACTGGTAGCTTCGAACAACGTGTACACAATCACACCAGCAATAAGTAAATGGATAAACAAAATATGACCGAACATGAGAGGATAAACAAAATATGACCGAACATGAGACACCACAACATACATTTAGCAAACAATAAATGAGTAAACATATATTATGTCATTAGCTTACAAGTAATAGAAAGAGTAATTCTCCATTACCCTGCATACTTATAGCGATCCTACAAATAAGTGAAAGTATACATCCGGTGACGGACGACAAAAAAAAATAATAAAAAAATATTTAAAAATAAATCATCGTGATGAGAAAGTAAAGAAATATTTATTTCGCAAGCAATGATTAACATTTGTTACCAGTGATTGATAATGACGAAAAAGTGAATAAAACAAAGTTTTGCAAGAAAAAAAAAATATCTACATTGTGACATCGATATATATAACCGATTTAATCCAGGGGTTGAGTTTACAAAAACAGTATAAAATGATATAGTGCATCAGCATAAACGTCTATACACACACACACACACACACACGCACGCACGCACGCACGCACGCACGCACACACACACACACACACACACACATATATATATATATAAATATAAACGAGGCGTGTTCAAATGAAACCGGACGAAACTGCAACAAGTGAACATACATACGATGCTCATGATCTCACTTGTTTGCAAAATGTCATTACTCTCAGCAGACCTCAACGGCCGATGTAATACGTCATCCGTCCAGAGTTGATCAGCGAGCGGTGATTCGGTTTCTAACAGCTGAAGGATGTTGACCAGATGACATTCATTGCAGAATGCAGGCAGTGTATGGTGACAAAAGTGTGTTGAAGACAACAGTGAAGAACTGGACAACGATGTTTAAAGAAGGACGTGAGTTAACGAAAGATCTACGGAGACCAGGTCAGGCGCATATTGTTGCGTTAACTAATTAATATAGGTGGCAGGGGGGCCTAGAAGTGAAACGTCCGTTTCACAACCCCATCACACCACAAACAAATCCCAGTGCGTGCAGCAGAACAGAGATGGGTTTGTTTTTCGTGATAGTATTACTATCGTTTCTCAACTCAATCAAGAATGACAACCTACCGTGGGAGGTTTGCCAAAAAACTAAAACAACAAAATGGATTTTCTGTTAAAAGAGCTTCGTTTTGCAAATGGCAGGCTACATACTTTTCGTATATAGTTATATATTTCAACACATCAATTCGATTGGGCGTGAGCGCACACCACACGATGCAGAAACACATACAAGACACATACAACACACACCACCAATACACACATATACACACAAGTGCATAACACATGTATGTCCATTTTACGATAAAGTGTTGGAGTAATTTTGAGCATGGCTAGATTAGGTATGCAATGATATGTGCTTTATGAAAAAGCCAATGTTTATTTGCATATTCTGGAGTTTATCACTTAAACTCTTATTTGGGATCAAGATGCTGAGAGCGCATGAGCTGCAGTGGTCAGCGACCCATAGCTGACTGCTAGCGTCAGAGCCAGCGAACCAGAGCTGCCAAGACCCTTCTACACCTCCACGCGGTGATCCTGGATAACAGGATGCAGCAGGGCAGACTGGCTAAGGAGAAGGGATCGAAGAGGGAATGCTAACCTGGTACTCAAAAAATGCTTGCTGAAGTCGAATGTGTTGGACTGAAAGGTACAAATATCGCAGTCAAGCTGTAACTAAGCTACGACACAAAGCATTTCGTTCTCTGGACTACATTCTGCTACTTAAGCCCTTTCATGGTTTGGTAGCGGGAGATTGAGAACGAACGAAGCCAAGCCAAAGCCATACTCTTATTTCGTTCGGAAAATCTAGATCGACGTCTTAACGGGACCGGGTGCATTTCAAGAGTGCCAGTGACTTGTTCTTACAGAAAGCCCCGATGACAGAACATGTTGAACTTCCGAGCGTCTTGTATTTTTCTGCTAACCCGGTACCCAAAAATATCATGCAGAAGTCGGATGTGTCTGATTGAAAGGTGCAAATATCAAGCTGTAAACTACGACACAGCGCAACCCATTCTCCGGAATACATCCTGCTACTTGGAAAGCCCTTTTCGGAGCTTGGTAGCGGAAGTTTGAGAACGTTCGGGGCTTGGTAGCGGAAGTTTGAGAACGTTCGGGGCTTGGTAGCGGAAGTTTGAGAACGTTCGGGGCTTGGTAGCGGAAGTTTGAGAACGTTCGGGGCTTGGTAGCGGAAGTTTGAGAACGTTCGGGGCTTGGTAGCGGAAGTTTGAGAACAAACTAAGATTATATTTCTTTTGTTACTAGCTTATACGTGTTTTTCGAGTGCTTAGAAAAAAAACAACTTGTTTTTGCAAGCGATTTCATTAATTTCTTCACACCTTGACAGGCATTTTATCGTTGGTAACATAACTTACTCGGTAACTCAATCGTCTTTATACTGGGTTAGAACTGCACAGTCTTCAGATATACGCATTACATTTCATAAACGGCACTGAAGTATTTCAAGGAACATCGTTTCAATCCATATTCCCAAAATCCCCTGTCACTTTCTACGGAGCACAGGTCTTCGACTATCACGCGCCAAGTCTGTCTGCCTTTCACTCACATCTCCAACATCGGCCCCGTCTCCAACATCTGCCCCGTCTCCTTCTTTGTGTTCTTAAGATATCTACGCCAAGTGTGTTGTGTATGGCCTCTTTGTCTCTTACCTTTCCGATTTCAGAACAGCGACTGTCGCATTGACATTCTCCGCTTTGCTCAAAGAAAGTCAAATCTATCATCAACACCTTCTCTTTATCTCCTGATTGACTCTTAGTTTCACAGTTTTATGTCACAGGTCCACGTTAGCAATCATTTTGTACATTTTCAATCCTAATATTCTGTCTTCACACCTGCTTATAGACGTTTGCACGGTCTCTATTAGTGTATTTGTTGACCGCCAAGCATCTGATCTATATAGTAGTACTGCCTTAACTTTTAGTGCTGGAAATCCTGATATTTGTCTCAGACTTGATTTCTTATCCATTCTGCTTTGCAAAACCTTAATCAGAAGCGAGTTTGTAGAATCAGATATCAAGGATGCATGTACAGAGATATTGATAGTATGGTTAGTGAGAAAGAAAAAAAACCGTGTCATTTCACCTTTACTAAAACATTCAAACATTCAAATGAGGACAGAAAAGACTAAGGATAAATTAATAACAACTATCCATTGTCAATCCACGGGTTCAATCCACTGTTGGTGATTTATTTTTCTTATCACAAACCGGCCCCATGGGGTCGACACTGCCACATAAATTGGGTACCAGAACAATCTGGGAAGTAAAGCCGGCCGCTGGTTACAAAATAATATGGGCATAACACCATATTTCCCATCCACCCCATGGCGGGACGGGATCGTTCCTTTTTCTTTTACTCACTGACATGGACAATGGCAAAGACGCAAAAAGGAAAGATCACACTTTGCGAAATGACATATTTACGAAAACACGGTTATGGTCTCTAGAAGATGCAGTGACAAATGAAAATAAAAATGATTAAAGAGTGCGTTAGAACAGAGCCATGAATGACATATAGATTGACAGCTATTTAAGCGGCTTGGACAGGTGACAATGATGCCTTTAAACCAACCTGCAGAGCTAGCTTGTAACAGCTAACTGGGTTTCAGAACAGTCACTGGAACAAGAAATATATCGAAGAATGGAGCTAAATAAGACATACACTACAGAAGACACCGTCCAACATAGCCAGGCCCTTGCTCAAGGGAAGAAAAAAATAGACAATAAACAACAGAATAGAATGTGAGAAGGAACAAAGGTTAAATGATTAAAGTTGGAGAGAGGCAGAAAGAACGGTCAAGGACCAAATATGCTGGCGAGATGTTGCCATGGCCTGTGCACCCAGAGGAGCGACGGGCTTTGATTAATTTATTTGATGTCACATACCTCCAAGTAAGCCGAAAGAGGGCAACCACCCACAAACCTGATACTAATATCCAAACGTGAGTTCGAAATGCAAATCGGGGTAGACAGGGGATGGAACCCTTTAAATCCCGACCACATGGATTTGCAGAACAAAAGGATAACTCTTATCTATCTGGCAGGATGAAATAATCTTCCAGATTGAATTTCAGGATAGGGGACGGAATGGGCTAGTGTTTAGTGACACGGCTCAGAACCCGAAAGTGCTGGGTTCGGGTGCTGGAAATCGCGGGTTCAAATCACGGGGGAGATCGGGATTTTTTCACGTAGATATTCTGGTAAAATAATTATCCTGATCTCTGGGTATTGAGATCGGATTTCACAGCACCTGCCGTTACCCCATGGAAGCAAACCCTTAGAAAATGCAGGAGGAAGCAGACCCTTATATAAAATGCATGCCGAAGTCGGATGCACTGGGCCGACATGCAACCGCAGTGCAACACATACAGCATTGGGGAATGGAGAAATAAGGCGGACACAAAAGAAAAAATAACAGGATTCTGAAATTCCAGCATTCAGTTTTGCTGCAGTCCACACAAATATGTGTCTAAACATGCAGGGGTTTGAGGCAATGCTTTGTTATGGTTCTTAAATATAATCAGCGGGATCAAGATGCTGAGCAGCGCATGAGCTGCAGTGGTCAGCGACCCATAGCTGACTGCTAGCGCCAGGGCCAGCGAACCAGAGCTGAGCAGCATATGAGCTGTAGTGGTCAGCGACCCATAGCTGACTGCTAGCGTCAGGGCCAGCGAACCAGAGCTGAGCAGCGCATGAGCTGCAGTGGTCATCGACCCATAGCTGACTGCTAGCGTCAGGGTCAGCGAACCAGAGCTGAGCAGCGCATAAGCTGCAGTGGTCAGCGACCCATAGCTGACTGCTAGCGTCAGGGCCAGCAAACCAGAGCTGAGCAGCGCATGAGCTGCAGTGGTCAGCGACCAATATCTGACTGCTAGCGTCAGGGCCAGCGAACCAGGGCTGCCAAGACCCTTCTACACCTTCACGTGGTGATCTTGGATAACAGGCTGCAACAGAGCAGACTGGCTAAGGAGAAGAGATCGAAAAGGGAATGCTAACCCGATACTAAAAAAACGCTTGCTGAAGTCGGATGTGTTGGACCGAAAGGTGCAAATATGGCAGTCAAACTGTAAACTACGACACAATGCATTCCGTTCTCTGGACTACATTCTGCTACTTAAGCCCTTTCAGGGTTTGGTAGTGGGAGATTGAGAACGAACGACGCCAAGCTAAATGTCATCACCAAGTTGATCAGTCCTGGCTGTAGTAAGGTTGTATGAGTATGTCTCTTCATTGGGCCCTGTCTTCTGCATCTCTTTTCATATGAGCATAGGTTCATAAATTAATATCTCTGCTTGCCTGAGATGTAAACGTGAGTCTTGGCATTAATTTCCGCTGAATCTTTTCCTCTGGCATCTACTGTATAAAACTTTCATGTCGCATACTGTGTCCCACCCAATTCATTCTTCGTTTTTGTATATGTTCAATATTTTCAATATTTGTTATATGGAAGACATTATTATTGGACACTCAGTATACCTGTCTGTCACGCCTCTAGGTATTCGTGGCCAATCTCTTCTGCAGCTACCTAATCTAAAGAGCAAAATTACAAACAAATACTAGTTGTTTTCACAGCCATTCCAAATCTATCCTTTTCGACTTCCTCGGAGTATCTAGCATTCGATCTCTCTCCATCCACTCCTCTTTCATTCATGGGCCCCTACAGAAGAGCATAGAATAGTAACACCGTAACCTGCCAGGCATGTCGTCAAATGAGATGAGTAGACTATGATTGGGCATGGGGACGACTTCCTCATCATGTAGAAACTACGTCACAGCATGTATCATACATTTAAAATAGACCTCTACATTTTATTGTAGAAGAAGAGCGACTTATGTCAATCAAGTCACCGTGTGTCTGTTGCCAGGAAACATTACTGGAACACACACAAGGAAGAGTAGACGTTTATCCTTAAATTGACGAAATTACATAACTAAACATAATATTTATCCTGTCAATAATGATAGACCTTAATAAATGTCAATAAAAAAGCAAATAAAACAAATTGTAAAGGTTTAAATCATACATCTTAGAAAGAAAAATACAATTCGAATCAACAACATTGGGATTGTACAATTTCCCACTACAAAATAAACTATTGTACGTCATACAAATAGTTTTGGATTTGCATATACTGTTTACGGTGTATTATGACAGTGTGTGGATTTAGTGTTATCGCTCCCATGACGTCAAGCGACATGTTTTAATGTCCTATATAAGACCGACGTTTGGATTTTGTTTCGTCATGGTGTCTGAAAAATGTACTAAATGACGATTTTTTTCTGTTTTGGCACATGGGCTGGCAAACAGACAAAGAACGAGAATTATGAGTATTGGTTATTTATTTTACTTTGCTTCACATTTGCTCTGTAAGGTACTGTCAATCACTTTTTTTTCCCCAACAGTACCGCATCAGTGATTTTATCATACCATTTCAATTTGTGTGATTTGTGCAAGTACCCATTACAAAAATTCTCTACCTTTTTCGTTGTATTTGTTGTTTCAGAGCAGGGTCAATTAATGCATTCAAGAATAGATTGAATGGGCATAGTAATTAGATCAAGTGAAGTAAAAGAAACTGGTTGTATAAGCCTCTGCAGAGTCTTTTAAACCAGTATAAAAAAGTAAAGTTAAGAGCTACAGAACAGATCTGACTTTCCGTAGAAGTAGTTTAGTATTCTATAGACACTCGTTGGTCTCGAGGTAAGGTGTACGGATCGGGTGCTGGAAATCGCGGGTTCTAATCACGGTGGAGATCAGGATTTTTTTTTCACGTGGATATTTTGGATATTTCCCTTATCTCTGCGTAGTGAGATCGGATTTCCGTGTTCAGTGTCGAGGAGGTTAAAAATTCATTAGGAGTTGGAAATTGAAAAGAGAATGCTTAACGGCTACGTGCTTATCTAATGATTACCTAATGGCGCCTAACTGGCTGCGGGTCTACTTAGCTCTAGTGTTTGAGTCTATTTAGAAGGACTCGCACATCGGTTAAACCACTCTCCAAGACTCCGTATGTAAGTTAAGTTACGCATTCAGTTGGATCTAAGTTCTGTTGATTTCCACAAGTTCCCACATTCAATGATACAAGCTTGTCTTGTCGTTTGTATTCAAATTTAGGAAACCTTATATCTCCGCCTCCTACTTTGTCTATATTGTTAACATCAGTGATTCCACATCTTTCTCTCAATGGTGAATTACTTTTTTAGCGCTGGACAAGAGCACACGAGTTATATCCGGATGATGCACATTGTTTGATGACTTGCGCGATTTGATGTAAGCGAAAAGACCGTCCAATATTGAAATTAACATACATAGACAAAAGAGTATTAAGATCGTAACATACAGCAAAACATGTTTCTTTCAAGATCAAATTACCGGTCTACATTCTGCCTGCTGTTGGTCTGTATTATTGATGACTTGTGCAGTGCCTATGCGACGTAGTCTTCTTCCTCAATTTTATAATTAACTTGCCTGCTATTGTGTAAAACTACCTTGGCCTGTATTATTGATGACTTGTGCAGGATCAATGAGACGCAGTCTTGTTCCTCACTTAACTGTATAACTTGCCTGCTATTGTGTAAAACTACCTTGGTCTGTATTATTGATGACTTGTGCAGGATCAATGAGACGCAGTCTTGTTCCTCACTTAACTGTATAACTTGCCTGCTATTGTGTAAAACTACCTTGGCCTGTATTATTGATGACTTGTGCAGGATCAATGAGACGCAGTCTTGTTCCTCACTTAACTATATAATTTGCCTGCTATTGTGTAAAACTGTCAATCAACGTTGCTGTTTTTCAGCAGCAATTTACATAATTTCCTTTTAAATTATTCCAATATTTGATTGCCGGTATTTGTTCCAGTGTCTGTACTGTTGCGTTCATCACGCGCACACTATTAAGTATCAAGTTATGGATACATACATAGAACATCAAATACATAGTGGCAATGCAAATGCCACACAGCAAAACAGTTTCAGTAAACACTTGTAAGACAATCACAAAACTGTAGACAAATAGAAACACAATTTACTACACATAGTATTAATATCCGGTAGGATATAAAATAGCAATGGATACTTTAAACAGTTATTTTTTTCTTGGCATAGTAGAGTTTATGAACTATTTCGTGTAACAGAACAAACGAAATGGCCAACCATCAGAGATATACATTAACACTAGCTGGGAATATCAACAAATCAAAACCACTAACAATTTGTGTTGATTTTCAGTTTGCGGCCCTTTCAACAAGAACATAACAGTTTCATCCGATGCCTTAAAATTGTAAAACGTTATATACTGTACATATAGTATTCTTAAAGACACATGTTCTTAACCGGATCAAAAATGCATACATGAACAGCAACAAACAACAGCATTCGTGAATAGCATGTTCAAAGACTTTGACACGTTCATAGACACGCAACGATTTTCTGTCAACTGTCTGCTAGAGCTCACAGCAAATAGAAAGCGGATACAGAAGTATTAAAAGCACCCATAAGTAGATTATTATAACCTATAACTGATTTCGTATTAAAACCGCTTATTTTTTTTAAGGAAGGACACTTAACTTCTACATATTCTGTATACAACCAGTTACTTGGAGGATGGTTTTTACCGATGTGCGAGTCAATCTTAGTTCAAACTCTCAAACATTAGAGCTAACTAGACCCACAGACAGTTAGGCGCCATCTATAGCTACTCTTAAGGAACCACCTGGGGAAAGGAACAAATAACTTGGGTAGATTTTAAATATGAATCGACAGTGTCGAGCCTCATTAGGCGAGGGATCCTGAAATGTTGAGCCTACAGAAACCATCAGGGCCTATTTCCTGTGCCATCTAATGCACGTGGTGCTATACCCAGTCTTCACTCTGTAGATACTAGTGATGCGTCTGTATAACTTAAGATAAGATCAGCTGCATGAAGACGTCAAATTTCCCAACATTGATATTTATTGGAAATATTCAGTAGTAGTAATCTGCATCATAAGCAGTGAGGGCAAGTCGCGTGGATAAACTGTGTTCACAATGAATAGCTGTAGTCAAGGCTGCACGCAATAAGGGTAAAGTCATTTATTTTTATGACGCAGCCAGGAGGTGCAAGGGCGGCAGCGGCGACCGCTTACCACCTGGAATGTCCTAAGCTGGCTTTAAAAGCTGATGGGCTGGGACGTCTTCGGGAAATCGGTCCACGTGCCCGAGTAGGAACTGACGGCGATGGTGCAGAGTGGTTTAAGTACTGCCAAAGCCTACCAGTGAACGTACCAGTGTATATCGAATGCGCATCTAGCTGCACAAGTCCTAAGGAAAGGACCAGATTGGATATTAGGAAATATTTCTTTAGTCAGAGATTGGTGAATGCTTGGAATGCATTGCCACAGGAGGTGGTGGAGGCAGAGACAGTTACTGCATTTAAGAATAGATTGAATGTGCATAGCTTTTAAAGCAGGGTAATGCAAATGTGACTGGTTGTTTACAGACGTTGTCTTCTAAACCAGTATACAAACGTTAAGTGGGAAGTTTCGATGCGCCTCTCGGGCTATCTGTAGCAAAGTCCAGGTCTCTGAGTTGTATAACATAAATGGGGATGACACTAGCTTTGTAGATACAGCTTGGTTATCAGTGAGAACCTCCATTAGATCGAGACTTGGTGCAGGGCATAAAGGAAATAGATGCTTCCGAAATGACGGAGAACACACCATATAACTAGGAGCAAAAGAAAATCTAGAATTCTCATACACAAATTACCAAGTTATGTACTTCCTTTACTCCCTTTGAATGTCCTTGATGCATGACTTACTATCATTGACTTCCATTCGTACATCTCTTATTCCCTCTAAATTACCTTGTTGCATGTCTCTCTCTCTGAATTCTCTTGCTGCACGTCTTACCCTCTCTGAACTCCCATGGTGCATGCCTTATTCTCTCTAAATTCCCTTGTTGCATGTTTTACTATTTCTAAATTAACTTTGTGCATCTCTCATTCCCTCTTTTTCCCTTTGTGCATTTCTTATTCCCTCAAATTTTCTGTGTGCATTTCTTACTCTCTAAATTCCCTTGATGCATCTATAATTTCCTCTTAATGTCATTGTTGCATGTCTTACTCCTTCTGAATTCCCTTGTTGCATGTCTTACTCTCTCTAAATTCACTTTGTGCATCTCTCATTCCTTCTGAATTTTCTTGGTGCATTTCTCCCTCACTCTAAATTAACGGGGTGGAACTCTGAATTCCCGGGGTGCAACTCTTATTCCCTCTAAATTCCCTTGTTGCATGTCTTACTCTCTCTGAATTCCTTTGGTGCATCTATTATTGTTTCAAAATTCCCTTATTGCATGTCTTACTTCCTCTGAATTTCATTGGTACATCTCTTACTCTCTAAATTCACTTTATGCATCTGACATTCCATATGAATTCCCTTGTTGCAAGTCTTACTCCTTCTGAATTCATTTGGTGCATCTTTTATTTCTTCTAAATTCCCTTGGTGCAAGTCTTACTCCCTCTGAATTCTCATGTTACATGAAACTGCCTCAGGTGCCCTCAAATGATTCCTATTTTAGCCCGCCTTCTTGATCTCTGTTCATGAGATTCCGCTGCCTTGACGACCCCCCCAGCTTCCCCCATTCCTATCCCAGTGTTCATATTTTCTTATGTGAATTCTTATCCAAAGCCGGCCTAATTATAAATCTTGTTTTAATGGGAGTGTCCCATCCATTCCCACATTCTTTCACAGATATTCAACTGTATTAATAGTAGGCTTATCCTTTGATACGTGTCTGCTATTACTTTCATAACTGACAATATAATGCAATGTATTTTACAACATAGGGGGCACAGCCATCAGTCCTTCGGACATCTACACTTGCCTTGTGTTTCTATGTAGCTGAATACGCTGCGACAATCTGGACAAACTCTGCTCATGCGAAACTAGTTGATACAGCAATAAATGAGGCGGGTCGGATAGTAATGAGGCGGGTCGGATAGTAATGAGGCGGGTTGGATAGTATCAGAGTGAGGGTGCCTAAAACCCACCCCCCTTGATAAAATATACCCCATAATTGGCAAAGCACCTCCCACGCCCGAAATCCGAAGAAGCGTCTCAGCAGAAATCGAACGAGGAAAAACAGGAGCACGACCCAATGTTTGGACATCAGGCACAAAACACAAGACTCCAATCCCGACATAGCTTTCTAAAAACAACAAACACCATACCCACAAACTCTGAAAGTCGCCGTATCGAGAGGTGACATGAATTGGTGTAAGCCTCAGAGATGGAACTTCGGGAGGAACCTGCTCCTGGACATCATCTAGCATACACAACATGGAAGTCGCTAAACAGACTCCGAACTGGTGTATCACGGTGCAACAGAAATATGAAGCGATGGGATACACACATGATGACACATGTGATTGCGGCGCAATACAGGACCCAGACCACCTGATGACCTGCACCAATCTCCAGGAAACATGCAATAGGTGTGACATGCTGGAGGCAAATGACAAGGCAATCCATGTCGCTGGATACTGGATACAAGATATACAACGTGGTGCTTGGACACGGAAAGTAAGTAATGTATTTTATGGTGAAATCTGTTGAAGGTATGCAACATGATACTTGTAATTACATAGAGAATGAGATCAATCAATGTATGTTGCTCCCTTCTAGGCATTTGCCATTGACATCCCTCCTCCAGCCAGTTCGGTCTTTAGCGGCTCTTTCCAGTTGAGATCCCGGGACCAAAGTTCATTTTCACTGTCTGTTTTCCAGGTCTTTCTATGTTTATCTCTATTCCTTTTTTCCTGTGGATTCCATGCTTAGGCCTGTCTGGCCATGTTTGATGGAGATTTCTGTTGTGTGTGGCCTATCTAACACCATTTCCTATATCCGATCTGTTGCTCCACTGGACTGGTTTTTGTTGGATCTGTATGCATAGATTCCTGACCATGTCTTCCAGCCTATACCCATTATCGCTGTAGACATTTATTGACAAATGATCGGAATTTTCTCTGAATTGACTTTGACGTTCTCCAAATATCTACTAGGTACATAAGCACTGACTTGACATTCAAATTAAACAATCTTAACTTGGTATTTATTTTTTTTATTTATAAAGATTGACATACTTGCGTGAAATCTATTTAGAATTTATATGTAAACAAAAACAGACATACTTAACATATTTTAACACACATTTTAATGCATCAACTGAAATCGTTATGGAATTATATTGTAAAAATGCAATACACCAGTCAAACAAACACAGGCGACACTGGCTATTATCAAAGGCATAGCTTGGATGCTTGGAAAGCTCAGCAAAGAGAAATCAGGGCCAGCTTAAACATACAGGTCAGGAACCCACCTCATTTCCATGCAGTGATCATAGAAACAGGCTGTGTTACAGCAGCCTAATCAACAAGACCAGATAACACTGTAATCACCACAGTAGTGAGCTTAGACACTGTAATCACCATAGTGGTGAGCTTATACACTATAATCTATATAGTGGTGAGCTTATACACTATAATCTCTATAGTAGTGAACTTAGACACTAATCTCTATAGTGGTGAGCTTAGCCATTATAATCCCCATAGTGGTGAGCTTAGCCATTATAATCCCTATAGTGGTGAGCTTAGCCATTATAATCCCCATAGTGGTGAGCTTAGCCTTTATAATCCCCATAGTGGTAAGCTTAGCCATTATAATCCCCATAGTGGTGAGCTTAGCCATTATAATCTCCATAGTAGTGAGCTTAGCCATTATAATCCCCATAGTGGTGAGCTTAGCCTTTATAATCCCCATAGTGGTGAGCTTAGCCATTATAATCCCCATAGTGGTGAGCTTAGCCATTATAATCCCCATAGTGGTGAGCTTAGCCTTTATAATCCCCATAGTGGTGAGCTTAGCCATTATAATCCCCATAGTAGTGAGCTTAACCATTATAATCCCCATAGTAGTGAGCTTAGCCATTATAATCCCCATATTGGTGAGCTTAGACACTGTAATTATCATTGTGGTAAGCTTAATGGGGAGTCTCGCATTGCACCACAGCTAGGGCCATGGTCACCTTCTCCAGTACTCATTGGGATGTACAATTAAATTTAAAAAACAGATTTATTGGTACTATCTTTTATGTGTACTAAATGTTTGTGCTTTTGGGACCACAGGATCATAATTTTGATAGATTGACAGATCGCGATAGTAGAGGCCGTGTACACAATTTCAGTTTTCTGTTGAAGTTTATTAAAATAGTTTACGCAAACGGACATTGTTTATGTAATATTAAATAAACCCTTGTAGAAAGAGCTAGTGTAACCTGCTATCAAAGAAATCTTGTCAAAAGCTAATTTAGGTCTAGCAGCTTCGAACAACAATGGCTGAAAATCGAGGAAGATTAGAGCGTGTTTACATGAGAACATTGTAAAAGTACACCGATGTTTGAACTAGTCAAGATGTTTTTGTTACTGATATGATAATCGTTAAACTTAGTTGGGTTCTTCCATTTGAGTTATTTCTGTGGGTCTAGTATCAGTATCTGTTAGGGACGTATTTTAGGTCAACAAATCGGTACACGTCTAATCATGTTCTCTGGCACAACTGCTTTTTAATATTTGCTCAGACAAAAATAAGTTAAAAATCTACCCAAATCATCTGTACCTTTCATCAGGTATAGCAAGCCGCAGGAAGTTTAAAATGCCTACTACGTATAGCCGAAGCCTTCGGTTACCTGACAACAGACGTTAACATGCCTATTTGAATATCAGGATTCTAAGTAAGTATTTCAGTAAATTCTTGATATTGAGTTTTACTGTCAGAACAGAGCAAACCAGTTGTCTCCACACTGAAACTTGACTGCAATGAATTGTCAATTTCATCTGTCGCCTGCCTTGATAGGACAATTATACACGTTTCTCCTTATCCATTCCTTTTGTTTTCTCCCACTTGGTGTTTTTCTCTGGCTTGTTTGCCCCCTACTTTTCCTTATAGTATAGTTTCCAGATAGGTGCCTTTTGATATGGCCAAAATGTCTTTACAATTTTAGTTTAGTCTCTATTATGTTTGATATAAATTGACAGACAAATGGATACACTAAATGTGATTTATCAAGAATAAGATACACTAAATAGGAATTATCAAGAATAAGACAACAAATGCTTTATAACACTAGGCTGTAAGTAGACATTTTTATATTATTTTTTAAATAGTATTTGTTCCACAGTCACATTGTTATAATTATATCATCTTCAAATTCATGTAAATATAACTATATATGCATTTACTTGGACAGTACTGTCATTTATCTTTAAAATAATATATTATAAAAAAAATATGTTGAAAATTGAGAAAACTACAGCTGAAATTTTAAACACACCCCTAGTTGAAACACGTAGACACAAATTAATCTGGCTAGAGAGTGATGTTTTTTTATCTGGTAGTTAATGAATTAAGACCTCATGCCAGATTTTAACCTACAATACTAGACTTCATTTACACATTGTCAATCTATTAGGGAGCCGCGTAGCGCAGTGGTTAGCGCGCTGACTTCGCATCTGAGTGGTCCTGGATGTTTTTTTCAGACCGCAATGGCATATACATGGGTACCGGTTCAGTTCGGGAAGTAAAAGCGGCGAGGGAGAGGAGACGGCTACCGCCCTCATATAGCCGAGCCTTTGAACTGTGAGATCGCTAACACCTGACACCCCTACGGCAGTAATGCTATGGGTTACTTTACTTTACTTTACTTACAATCTATGAAAGCTTGTTTAATGCAGCCACCACTTATACATAATGTATGCTGGCAATTAAGTACATGCATTTGCAATGGTTATGATTTGTCAATAGAGCCGTGATGAGTAAACTTGATGTCATGGTATCACTTGGGGTTCCAAGGGAGGCTCATAAGGGGCCGCCAAAATTTAAAAAAAAATGTATGTGTAAATTTACATACATTGCGACATACATACATACGTTGTGACAACAGTTATATATTTCAGTGGGGTCTGGTATACAAGTAGTTTGGTTACCACTGCTGAGACGTCACTGTTGTAAGTGAGTCTCAGCTTTTTTCGGAGGTGAATGTAACCAGCTCTCTCACTGTCCTGCCTAACCTGTGTTAACTTAGCGAAGGAAATAGGACACCACCTTCCACCAGAGTTGAAGATGAGTAGTAGTGATTTGACTTGCAGAGTGATTGTCTCTGGATAGCCTAATTTATTCTTGGACTGTAAGTCAGGTACCAATTTACAGTTGGGTATATCAGAACATGCCATGACTTGAGCAAAAGCCATTAAAATTGTACACGCAATACAATTTGTCTCACTACCCTGTTTTTTGGACGCATTATACTGGTATGTGAAACGTTTTCATATAATGATTATTATTAATATTATCAGTATTTATATTATTATTGTAGCTATGGGGTAAAGGCGCTTGCGTCTCAAATTAAAGCACAAAACTGTGAGTTTTGAATTTGCAAGTTTCATGTGTCCTCTGGTCTCAATGAAGGTGGGACCAGCAACCTGTCATGTTGGAGATTGACGAAATAAGTCAGATATCCCTGTACACGTGAAAAGAACCATGACCGGTTAAAAATCTATAAGAATTGACCGTTAGCCTCTGTGCGGTCAAAATGTAAAAGTAATGAAATGCTTAACAAATACGTGACCTAACTTCCTCTAGCCCTAGTAAGTCTAGGGAAGTAAGCATCGCAATAAAATAACATAAAAAAAAATTAATAGATCGTGCTACAGATAGCCTTTAGCTACCTGGCAGCAGGTATACATCAGTTTGAATATCAGAATTTCAAGTATTTGTTTTTTAATTACATGTAAATGTGCTCTGCGTAAAATCAAACATAGCTCCATTTCTCAACAATGCACATGAACAATATATGAATATGAGCAATTAAATCAACAAATTATCGATGTGAATGTCAGAAAAGTCGACTTAGGAGGATTGTGCATAGAGCTGGTAACCTCATCATGTAAAATAAAGAACTTCACAAGCCACCACTGCAGTAGCACATAACTGCTTTGGTGTACAAGTTCCTGCAGAGAGACCAACTGCAGGGTGAAGCACAAACCGGAAAGATAATTGTGAATTAAAACACATACTAAAATAACACAACTCTTCGCTAATAGTCTAGCAATGTATTTTTTGTTTTTCCAGATTTATTTTCTGCATTTTTTTTTTTTTTTGTTGTTGTTTCATATGAAAATAAAGTAGAAGGACATGAATGGATATACGCTTTAAGAATAATCTTAATACATTAAAAAAACAGAGATCTTCTAAAAATGGATATTCATTCTGTTTTGTTAAAAATGGGGATTCATTTTGTTTTGTTAAAGTCATGCTATAAACAAAAAAAATAATAGCAAAACATATTTTTTCAATTAATGACCAGAAAGATTTTTGTTCTGGTCTCTTAACTGGTTCACTCTGTAGAGCTGATGTGTAGGCTTGTAAACTATCTTATAAGGCTACAGAGCCTTTCTATTAGATTGAACTACTGCCATACTTATAATAAAAGTTTCTCAATAACAAGGTTTCCCAAGTTATAAATGTATTTATGCTTCCTACTAGGAGTTTTACATTACAAATATTTGTGCTCAGAAGTCTGAAATATTCTGTGAGCAAAGCAGTTAAAATGAACATGGGAAATGATGGATAGAAAGCAGTATGTGCGACTGCAAAGACACATTTAGATATCCCAAACTCCGGTCTTTCTTGCAGCGAGATGCATTAGTAATTTAAGGAACCCACACTCAATTCACGAGTGCTTATTGCTTTATAACCGTTTTCTCCGCTTGCTCAAAACACATACTTTTTGTCTTTGTCGAAGCCACATTGTTTTCAATATACTAGCATTGAAGTTTCTCATTGTGTCCTAGCTTGTAAAATGATTGATAGATGAATTACATATACAAATATGTATAATTTATGTGTGGGTATAGAAATATGTATATCTTTGTGTGGGTATGTGTGTGTGTGTATTTGATATATGATGTAGCTTCAACAAGTTCCAGGAATAGTCGACTGGTGTTTGAATGAAAGATGATTACCTTGACGAAATGACACGCGGGACGTGACCTTCACATATACTCTCGAACAGAAGTTCCATAATTTTGTTTATGTGGTGTGATCATTGCATCGTCAGAGTTGAAAATTTACTTGATTGAACAACGTACACATGTCAAATTCTGTGTTTTGCTGTAGAAGTCACCCTCAGAAACACAAACATTGCTTAATAAAGCATATGGTGATTCCGCAATGAAGACATTGCAAATATTTGAGTGGCACAAACGTTTCCGTGAAGGTCATGCTAGTGTCCCTGATGATGCACGTAGTGAACGACCGTCAAGCTCGACAATGAAAACATTGAGCATGTTCGAAACATGTGTGCTGACAGAAGACTTTGAACTGCACATGCACCGTGTTTATCAATATATGGTTCCCAACATGTTGATTAACCCTGGCAGGAGACATAATCACAATGGCTAATCAAGATAATAATTTTCTCAACAATATAATCACAGGAGATGAGACCTGGTGTTTTTTGTACGATCCTCAGAATAGAAATCTCCCACATCTCCCCGGACATAGAAATTTCGTTTGGACAAGAGCAAAGGAAAAGTTATATTGGAAGTTGTTGTTTAAAAAAAAAATTCCCAGGCTATTGTCTACCATGATGTCATTCCTGAAGGCCGAACGGTTAACAAGGAAATGTTATGTTAGAAGATTTTGAATTCCTAGGCTATTGTCTGCCATGATGTCATTCCTGAAGGCCGAACGGTTAACAAGGAAATGTTATGTTAGAAGATTTTGAATTCCTAGGCTATTGTCTGCCATGATGTCATTCCTGAAGGCCGAACGGTTAACAAGGAAATGTTATGTTAGAAGATTTTGAATTCCTAGGGTATTGTCTACCATGATGTCATTCCTGAAGGCCGAACGGTTAACAAGGAAATGTTATGTTAGAAGATTTTGAATTCCTAGGGTATTGTCTACCATGATGTCATTCCTGAAGGCCGAACGGTTAACAAGGAAATGTTATGTTAGAAGATTTTGAATTCCCAGGGTATTGTCTACCATGATGTCATTCCTGAAGGCCGAACGGTTAACAAGGAAATGTTATGTTAGAAGATTTTGAATTCCCAGGGTATTGTCTACCATGATGTCATTCCTGAAGGCCGAACGGTTAACAAGGAAATGTTATGTTAGAAGATTTTGAATTCCCAGGGTATTGTCTACCATGATGTCATTCCTGAAGGCCGAACGGTTAACAAGGAAATGTTATGTTAGAAGATTTTGAATTCCCAGGGTATTGTCTACCATGATGTCATTCCTGAAGGCCGAACGGTTAACAAGGAAATGTTATGTTAGAAGATTTTGAATTCCCAGGGTATTGTCTACCATGATGTCATTCCTGAAGGCCGAACGGTTAACAAGGAAATGTTATGTTAGAAGATTTTGAATTCCTAGGGTATTGTCTACCATGATGTCATTCCTGAAGGCCGAACGGTTAACAAGGAAATGTTATGTTAGAAGATTTTGAATTCCTAGGGTATTGTCTACCATGATGTCATTCCTGAAGGCCGAACGGTTAACAAGGAAATGTTATGTTAGAAGATTTTGAATTCCCAGGGTATTGTCTACCATGATGTCATTCCTGAAGGCCGAACGGTTAACAAGGAAATGTTATGTTAGAAGATTTTGAATTCCCAGGGTATTGTCTACCATGATGTCATTCCTGAAGGCCGAACGGTTAACAAGGAAATGTTATGTTAGAAGATTTTGAATTCCCAGGGTATTGTCTACCATGATTTCATTCCTGAAGGCCGAACGGTTAACAAGGAAATGTACGTTGATATCATCCGTCGTCTAAGAGATGCAATCAGAAGAAAACAACCAGAAAATGGAGAACAAACAGTTGGATTTTGCTGCTGACAATGCTCCAGCACATCGATCCCTATTGGTGAAGCAGTACCTCGCAAAGCACAATGTGATTACCTTGGAACATCCCCCATAATCTCCTGACCTTGCACCGGCCGATTTTTTTCTTATTCCCTCGACTGGTCGGCCCTGAAAGGACAGCGATTCAACGATGCTGAGGACGTTATCACCAATGCGACAAGACAGCTGTCAAAGAATGAGTTCCACGAATGTTTCCAGGAGCTGTATGCACGTTGGTAAAAGTGTGTAGTTGCTGAAGGGAACTACTTTGAAGGAAATGTAGTGTAGTTAATTCTATTGTAACTTATTTTTATACACTCTACTAATTCCGGGAACGTTTTGAAGCTACCTCGTATACCATCGGAGTCTGTTTCTATAGACCATGTGCCTGACGCCGTGTGCCTGACGCCGTGTGAGTTTTAATCAAACTCTGTCTCCTGTATTTTGACACCATCTGCGGTGACTAAAGGCTGATCCGTAAATCCCTGCCACAGATCCATGCAGAGGAGACTAGGTTGATGGGGTGTTCTTTGATCTTTTCAATCTTTCCCTTTTCTCTGCAGCCAGAAGGGCCTCTACGAGCGTCGACAGCCACTATGCACCCCCCCCCCCCCCGCAACTGACTGTCTCCAAACAGCTCGATTCTGAGTAATTGTTTCCGAGTCGTAGGATGGGATGTTGCATATAAATGTATATCACTTGGGTCTTACCAAGGTCGGAAAGAGAATGTAAAAACAGTATTACTGTAACTTGCCAGAATAACTTGCCAGAATAACTTGCCTGAAGAGGGTTGGACATGGGCTTGGCTACTCTATCCTGTACAAACTTTGCGTCACAAAAACTTCACTAGATAAGGCCAGGTCAACAATTGATGACTTGTAGTGTATTTGTTGAAGACCTATACTCCGCAGGGGGCTCAGAGGTTTTGATTGACTGAAATATTTTATTTATATATAAAGTAAAAAAGTAAAGATCGGTTTACACACCAATGTGGCGTATCAGGAATATGGTGTTAGGCCTACATTATCTTGAGTGCAACAGGACACGTGTCAGCATCACACCAGCTGCCTTAACTTCTCAGACTGGAACTCTATTTATGAGGCTTTGTAAACCCCGGAAGCCATTTGTGATAGAAAAACTAAACCAATTGAGCCTATATCTCTCGGCTGTGAAGTCAGTGCACTAACCAAAGTGCTACCGCGGCTCATACACACATATAATAACAAAAAGTATGCAATGAAAAAAACAAAACAATCATATTTTAAAATCTCTTGTATATATTACAAATATTATATCAGCAAAAATTAAAAAAACTCTGAGCTGTCAAGAAAAATAAATTATCGCAACTCAAGAAATACATTAATATTGGTAGAAATAACAGGATCAAACAAGTCTAAGGCATGCTATCACATAAAGAACAAAGGTGAATGAATATCACGTTGTAGGATATGATGATATTATCGTCAAAGTTATTGAAACAATGTAACATATAACAATTCCAGTTTACTAATTGCATATTTAGAGCATTCTACCTTCAGTGTGGCCCACACAGAGAGATGAATAGGAACAGCTGTAACACCCGCAAACATGTGGTAAAGGGTGACTAAAGAGGATTGTTGATGGGGCTAGCGGCTAGCAATCTCATATCAAAAGAATTGCTACTGAAACAACTACTACTAAAGCACATGCAAAGTGCTTCGGTACAGACTTCCTGTGAGGAAGTCATCTGCAATGATAAATTGGTGATAGCGGGCTTCGAAGGAAACAAAAATGAAGGTAGGAGGAGATGATTTCATGAAAACACATGTTCCAACATTCATTCCTTGCTGTTGCTAAATTCATCCAACATTTTAACATCAATATTACAAACATTCATAAACTCTCTTTGTAAATACGCTGACAAAGCCTTACAAAACAGAATATGTACCGCAAATATAATTATTACATTAAAAAAAATAATCCTAATTCTAATCCACTATTTCATCATTTCAAATATTGCCATGAATTATAACACCAGATTTCAATCCAAATCCATTTTAAATAATAGTGTCATTTTCATTTTTCACCTAAACTCAACTTTCTCCCCATAACAATTTATACTTGTACTCTGTTTTTCAGAAAATACAGATACAGCTACTGTGTTATGTGTCTTTGATAATTCATATACAATGTTCATGATATATTTGTGCTTATTCGTGCAGAATGATTCTGCAAGATTATCAATCAGATTTATCCTTTTTATGAGTAGATGGTAATGACCTCTTGTCCACTTCCTCTCACCATGAGGACTCTATCCAGACCCTCTGTTAGAACTTCCAGAAACTCCATATCTTTCAGTAGGTTAAGGATAAATGAAACGTAAAGTAATACAATGGGTCAAATGGCAGTATTCTTTGATCATAATACTTATCTCATATTGAGAACCAGGATACACAGAGATCCATTCCAATCATCACTTTCACAGAAAACCATGTCATACAGACATTCAATCACTCACATTGAGACATAGATCATACAGACATTCAATCACTCACATTGAGACATAGATCATACAGACATTCAATCACTCACATTGAGACATAGATCATACAGGCTAATCCCTCACATTGAGACATAGATCATACAGACATTCAATCACTCACATTGAGATATAGATCATACAAGCTAATCAATAACATTGAGACATAGATCATACAGGCTAATCAATCACATTGAGACATAGATCAAACAGGCATCTAATCAATCACATTGAGACATAGATCATACAGGCTAATCACTCACATTGAGATATAGATCATACAGGCTAATCACTCACATTGAGACATAGATCACACAGGCTAATCACTCACATTGAGACATAGATCATACAGACATCTAATCAATCACATTGAGACATAGATCATACAGGCTAATCACTCACATTGAGACATAGATCATACAGGCTAATCACTCATATTGAGACCCAGATAATACAGGCTAATCACTCATATTGAGACCCAGATCATTCGGGCATCTAATCACTCATATTAAGACCCAGATATCTAATCACTCATATTGTGACCGATATATCTAATCACTCATATTGAGACCCAGATATCTAATCACTCATATTGAGACCCAGATATCTAATCACTCACATTGAGACCCAGATATCTAATCACTCATATTGAGACCTAGATCATTCAGGTAAATCACCCACATTGGGAATCAGATCATTCAGGCATCCAATTATTCCCACATCCAATCATTGTATCTTGGGCATTATCTTCTGTTGATGTCTTGATGGAAATCTGAAAGACCATTGCTGAGGTTGAAGAAGGGGAAAAAAAACCACAACCTAAACGAACAATGAAGTTAGATCGGGAATGTGTCCGCGAACTGCGACCTCACAACTCTTCAGATTGTCTGGGCTTGTCCATCTTTTTACGCACTCGATGGTATACTTTTCTTGTTTGTAAAATTCAACAAATCATCTCGTATTTCATGCTGTTAGTCCATTTTCCCCCCTTAGATATGTCAGCACAGGAACCTCTCTAATTGTTGCATTCCAGGCATTCATTATAATATTGTCTGTTGTTTGAGTTGTCCTTAGTATTGACATCGATCAATATCCATCTCTTAATGATCGTCTGTTGTAGGAGACAATCAGTTTGTGCAATGACTACATCTTTAATTGCCATAGCCAAGTAAGAAGTCACGATCCCGTCACGCCATGCGGCGCATAAGACATATGGTGTTAGACCCATATTTTGTAACCCACAGCACTTAGTTGATGATGTGGTCAGTATCACGCCGGTCGCCTACATCCCAGACTGAACAACAGTACCCATTTAAGCCTGGATCGACCAGGGAGCCATTGCGGTCTGAAAAACTGGGGAATGAACCCAGGATCACTCAGATACGAAGCCAGTGTGCAAACCACTGCGCTACGGCGCCAAATATAAATAATAATTCTGTGACTAAACCTTCACAACTGTCAATGTTGTTGCTGGCTTCTTCAGTACAAACACCGCTCGACCATGTTACTTTTAATTATTTCTTGAATGTTACACTTGGTTTTCTTGTTTCTGGTAACCACCCAGATCCTCCCTTCTTGTTTTACTCAATCCAAGGATGTTTTAATTTATTTCCTTCTTCTGCGACTTTACTGCTACTTTTTCTTATACATGATCTTTTTCTACATTTCCCTACTTGCCAGGGCATAGGGTCACAACTTTCCCTACCTTCCAGGGCATAGGGTCACCCCTGTACGAAAGCACTATATGTACTTCAGCAGTTGTAGTTTCTGCAGCAGTGCATGCTAACTACATAACGAGGATGCTAACCCTCCAGAACAAATCCTATCTATTGTCTTTTTTGTTGAGCTTGTAGCCTAGTTGACAGTGAGCTGGCTTGCTAAGGCTGGGAATACAGTGCACCAGGGTTTGAAATCACCGAGAGACAGACACAAAACAATGCGGGTGTGGTTCGTTCCTGGTGCTGTCACTTCTCCAGTCAACCCAGCTGTAAATGAGTAGTAAAGATCCCGCCGCACAACGTGGCGCATAGGAAATGTGCCCATATTATTTTGTAACCCACGGAACTTAATGGATGATGTGGTCAGGATCACGCCAGCCGCCTTTACTTCCTGGACTGAACCAGTAGCCATTTAAGGCTAGGTCAACCCGGGAGCCATTGCGGTCTGAAAAATAATTTCCGCCTCAACTGGCGAATGAACCCAGGACCACTCAGCGCGCTAACCACTGTACTACGTGGCTCCCCACCTGTAAATAGGTACCTGACTTTTTTTTTTTGGGGGGGGGGAAAGGTAAATAAACATCAAGGATGGGAACTGGCCACCTCACATAGGCCGCAGCTTAGTCCATGAAGAGTTACCTTCATCCGCTGACTGCAATTATTGCCCTGGGACCCACCTTTACCTTAAATCGCCTGTTACGATATGCAATGTTGTACAATAACCATATTATTTACTTCCAATTCAGGGTCCCCGAGATCAACACCAGGAATAGGAAAACATTTGCTACATGAAGGATACAACTCTCAGATCCAGCATCAGATTTTGGCGGGGCAGGAAGATTGAGAATGACAAGCTGTGCTTCGCGGGACTTGTCAACGATGTGTTCATTGAGCCTTACAGCTGTGTGCATGCACCTTACATTCTGCTTGTCTCTGGGGAAGATCACATAATACAGCTTTAGTACATTATAAAACCTACAGCATGAAACAGTTCTATCACTAAACTGTGCACGACATGGGAACGACTGCATCAACATGTCAGTACAGTGCAGAGTCAAGTGAAATAATCCGCCTAGGCAACAATCAGAGCGTTGGTGACCTTGGCTGATGGCAAAGTCCCAGGCAAGGCAGATCGAGCGGAGAGGATGTACGTCAGCAATATGCTGTGCGGGCACCCGGGGTACAACTCTATGAAGGGGGAAGTCTATTCGTACTCATGATTTTAATGGACAATGAAGGAGCTAGCTGACCAGGACGTCTTGTAGCACATGTCCAGCATTAAAGAAAGTTTATCAAAAGTCTGTCTGCAGCCTAGGCAGATCAAAAGTCTGTTCTGCTGTCTAGGTACTGCCTAGGTAGATCAGAAGTCTGTCCGCTGTCTAAGTACTGTCCAGGTAGATGAAGTCCTTGGTGGGATTGACACCGCTGCCAAGACTCATAATTTTGGTCCTCGCCCATGAAATATGCTTGTCCAGGTGTGAAACTGAGTGTTCCAGAGGTTTTTCAAGACTTGATAGTCTGAACCTACGATGGAGATGTCGTCTGCATAATCTAGGTCAGTCAAACGCAAGTGTGTGACAGATGCCCAGATTGTGAAGAAAAAAAAAGTACTCCTTAAAGAGTCACTCCTGAGGTCATCTGCGCAACACCTGGCTGAGACATATCAACTACACTGTCACTTCCCTGGGACTCTGCTATTAATTGTGGACATGGATGGTTTTTATATGCTCATCCTGTATCCCGGGGCATACTTTAGAAGGTAGATCTTAGTTCCTTTCGACTATGGTGCAATGTTAGGTGTCTAGGTTGGCTACTCACAACTATAGGAATCACGGCGATGGTCCCCACATCATTGGCCAGGCTGCTGCACCACAGTCTGCTTACAGGAGCACAATGTAAGCGTGACGTGAGGTATTGGTCCTCATGTTCCACCTGATTCTGACTTGAGCAGCTTAGAACCCAACGAAGTCTCGAAAGATTGCACAAAACAACTTGAATCAAATATGGAACTATTGCATAAAACATACCACAAGAAAATGTTGCACAAAAACTTGTATCAAAAATAGAAAAATTACACAATGCACACATGTCAGGCAAAGGGAATATTACCTAAAATCTACCTAGATCAAACATGAAACATTGCACAAAACCCACCATGTCTTTGATCAAACATTGCATACAACCCACCATAATATCCTAGATCAAACATTGAAACTTTGCACAGAACCCAACATATCAAACATGGAAAGATTGCACAACACCCACCATAATATCCTAGATCAAACATGGAAAGATGCACAAAACCCACCATAATATCCCAGATCAAACATTGCACAAAACCCACCATAATATCCTAGATCAATCAAACATGGAAATATTGCACAAAACCCACATTTCAGATCAAACTTGGAAACATTTCACAAAACCCACTAAATCGTATATTTAAATTGGAAACATTGCACACAAAAAAACCACCATATAATCTCAGATCAAACATGGAAGCATTGCACAAAACCCACCACTATATTTAGAAACAACAGTTCTCAATTCTGTACAACTTACGGCTTCTTGCTTTTGTCAATAAAAGCTTTGGCATCCTGCGGGGTAAATGTGAAATGTGTTTTGTCCATTGATCTCTGGTTAACCTCGCTATGATCAGTGTCGTTGCCTTCTTCTGGTACCGTCGACAGGGTTATTGTTGGAACCCTTAGAGTGTTGTTGGAATTCTGAGAAGGAATGAAGTGTGTCTTGTTAGAGTACTATCATTATTTTTTCAAGTTGCTAGTTGTGATTGTGGGGAAAGACTGATAGTTAGAAAATACAAACGTCACAATAATGAAACAAAACAAAGACTGTTCTGAACGTAAGAAAACTCCATTTGCAGGGGGAATGAAGAATGAGTAGCATTAAAAAAAAATGTTTAGAGATATATAGACTCTATAAAGTTGACATTTTTTCAAAGTATATCATATTCGACACAGTTCTATAATATGTGCTTTGCATTCTGGGATGGCTGTCCGCATGCTAGTTTCCTCATTGCTAGTGAAAACGACATTTCTCATTGCTAGTGAAAACGACATTTCTCATTGCTAGTGAAAACGACATTTCTCATTGCTAGTGAAAACGACATTTCTCATTGCTAGTGATGAGTTTTGTCTTGATGATGCAACTTGCCCTGTTTGAAAAAAATGTTTTTTCTATTATAGTGAGAAGAAACTGCGCTGGTCATCAACATCGCTTTCTGGTCCCGAGCTACCTTGGGCTAGAGGCAAGATAAGTTGTTTACTGGAGGTAACTCAGTATGCAGGCTCTCTAGTCCCACCTCGCTTGAGACCAGAGGTTGCTTTAAACCTATGGAACTTGATCGTCCAGTTTCCGTTCATAGCTTTGAAAGACGCAAGTAACTTATCACTCGACAACAGTGACTCTCGTGAAATAGCAATAATAGTTGAAAATCGCATACGAAAATGGCGACAGCCTCAGACTCGTTCTGAGATATGTGTTCTGATATGACTGCTATTGCAACTAATCCTGGTACAGCATACTTTGCCACACTCAGGGTACTCACCACTATTTTCTAACACAATATATATTAAGGTATTAGATAATATTTGACAATGGGAAATGGAGTTTAATGAATACAAATGCAGTCATCCACATGGATAGATCCAATATGGAATATAATTACAGAATGGAAGAGAACATTATTAGAAAGATGGAAAAGGAAAGGGACCTAGGGGTTATAAAATATCATACAAGTAAAGTGAATGAGCAAGTCTAGGTAGCAATGAAAAGGCAAATGCAATGTTTGGTAAACAAATATTAAACATTGGAGCAAGGAAGTGATTATCAAACTGTTTGAAACACTGGTTAGACCTAGAGTCCTTATCGTGGAGGAGATACAAATACAAGAAACATGCTGAAAGGATACAAAGAATAGCGACAAATCTGATGGTGGGATTCCAGAATTACAATTACGAGGAAAGAAAAACCGACCTACAGTGTCTAGAAAAGAGAATTGGAGGTCACTTAATACAAGTATAAGTTTCTTTTTAAACAAGTTTAAAAAAAAATACAACCACCTACAAGAAAGAACAAGAGGGCATAGCTTCAAATTTACTAAAGAAAGGTCCAGATTCGATATTAGGAAATATTGTTTTGGTCAGAGTGGGGAATGCATCGCCACAAGAAGTAGTGGAGGTAAGGACAATTACTGCATTTCAAAAAAAGATTAGATGAGCATAGCTTTTAGATTAAGGAAATGTAAATGAAACTGGTTGTATTGTCTCTAAACCAGTATAAAGACGTTAAGTTACACGTTATCTGCAGATCCAACAAAACATTTATATCTGTCTGCTGCCGTAGCAGGCATTTACTCTGTGGATCCACGAAGTATCACCTCTGTCTGCTGACGCAACAAATGTTATCTCTGTCTGCTGACGCAACAAGAGTTATCTCTGTCTGCTGACGCAACGAGAGTTACCTCTGATTGTTGATGCTTGATCTTGTTCAGCAGATCTGTCCTCTGTTCCATCATGAGTGTTCTCTCGTAAGTGTAGGCTGATATATCATGGTTGCTCTGAAATTGTCACAAATACAATATTGTTAAACAGTACTTACAACATATTCGCATAAACAGACGCACAATTGAAATTACATTAATACATTACTTATAAAACACACAAAACTATAATTATTTCGGGAAGGGAGACTAACGTCTGGTCAGAGCAAACCATACTGATCAGACATGTCAGTTAGGTTCATGCAAAACATACTGGCCAAAACCCTCACATCGGCTTCCTCGTAGCCTTTCCTAGAAACAGGCGATTTTCTTTGCAGCCTGACTAACAAGGTGATAGATTGACGTGATCCTCGTAGTAGAGAGAAACGCACAGATGAAGCCAAGCATAGCGCAACCGCCTGGGTCCAACTTCATCAGCACGCTCGGGATGTGAGGGAAGCTACGACAACCCGCCACTTAACATACTTTTTAGGTCACACAAAAGAGTAATCCTACTCATTGTCATTCAACAACAAGTTATTTCAATACATTACATAAAAATATACTTATACACACATACACACAAATATCCTTATAACCACACACACACACACAAAACTATAATTATAAGTCAGGTCAGGTCATCCCATAACCTAATAGATCGTTGGGGCACACATGAAAACCCCTTTGTCAGCGATCCCTGCCTGTGACTCCTCTGGTTGGAGATTAATCCATTCTTTTATGTTGTCCTACCATCTCTTTTTGGGACGCCCTCTTCGTCGACCGTCTTGCACCTTTCCGTGCAGGATCGTATTTGAAAGACCGTTTGATCTCGATATGTGGCCGTACCAAGCGAGTTTCCGTCTTCTGACCGTTGCCAAGAAGTTTTAAAAAGGCCCTATTGCTGTTTTAATTCGTTTTCTCATTTGTAACTCCACATACAAAATATGCATTGCAATACACGCAGACTGTAATGATATATTGTATACTAAATATGTTTAAGTCTTTATAAAGTCAAATCCAAGAGGCGTCCTCATGGGACAAAAGCACATGAAAGACTAAATGTTGAGAAGCTGAAGTGGAAACCTCCTATAAACAGTTTCGCTGTTGAGCAGACTGGATGAGATTCAGCTTGAAAACTCCGGCATCGATCAAAACTGTGCGACCATAAGGAACACTGTTTACTCTACAGCGCTAAAACATCCTTGTCCATCACTCTACAGAGCTAAAATACCATTGTCCATCACTCTACAGAGCTAAAACACCATTGTCCATCACTCTACAGCGCTAAAACATCCTTGTCCATCCCTCTACAGCGCTAAAACATCCTTGTCCATCACTCTACAGCGCTAAAACATCTTTCTCCATCAACACTAGTGCATAAAGACTGGTTCGACGAAAATGATTGTGAAATTAAGATTCTTCTCGACGCAAAGCGTCAAGAGCACGTGGCTCATCAAAACGACACATCGTCCTTGCCCAAGAAAAAATCCTTCACTAGCGATCGAAGAACAGTTCACAAGAGACTCAGGGAGTTACAAGATTCGTGACTAGGCAGATGAGATAGAGGCATTTGCTTTGCGCCATGACATCAAAGGGTTCTACTCGGCGCTGAATTCATTATATGGTCCACACAGCCTTCTAGTAACTCTCCAGTTCGCAATGCCGATGGATCGCTGATAACATAGAAGGCTCAGATCCTCGACAGGTGGGCAGAACATTTCTGCAACGCTCTTAACAGTCAGTCAGTCATCTATAAATGAAGAGGCCATCCAGCGCATGTCCCTGGTAGAAATGAACACGGCCATGGATGATATCAAAACTGAGGATGAACTAGACAAAGCCATCAAATCGCTTTCTTCTGGAAAAGCCACCTGAGCTGAAGCAATACCAACAGAGATGTATACAGCAGCAGGAACATGTCTCACTGAACTTTTCTGCTCTATGTGGGTTGAAGGAGTAGTCCCACATGAAATGTCTACATGACAATCCTCGCGGAATTTCACTGCTATCTATTGCCGGAAAGATCCTTGCGCGCGTTCTGCTCAACCGCCTGAACAAACATCTTGAGCTTGGCCATCACCTCCCGGAAAGTCAGTGTGGATTTAGAGTTGGTCGAGGAACTGTTTGCATGATATTTGCAGCGCGTCAGGTACAGGAGAAATGTCGAGAACATAGCCGCGAGCTCTATATTACGTCCATTGACCTCACAAAGGCATTTGATGTATAAATTCGGCTGTACTAGCAAACTTGGTCTAAATTCGGCTATTCTAGCAAATTTGTAACAGTGGTGAAACAGCTCCACGAGGGCATACGTGCACGTTTACTTCACAGCGGCGAGACCTCTCGGCCTTTCGAGGTCAACAATGGTGTGAATCAGAGATGTGTACTTGCTCTGACGCTGTTCAGTATGATGTTTTCAGCCATGTTGACGGACGTCTTCAGGAATACCAAGTATGGCATACCAATAAAGTACCGCATGGTTGGTGGTCTATTCAATCTACGCAGACTAAAGGCGACGACCAAGGTGATGCACGACACGATATGCGAACTCTTGTTTGTGGATGACTGTCCTCTGAACAGTAGCTCAGAACGGAAAATGCAGGAGGGTATGGACTGGTTCTCTGCTGCTTGTGACAACTTTGGCTGGATAATTTGCACAAAGAAAACTGAGGTCATGTATTATCAAACGGCACCAGGCACATCGTATAAACAGCCAGCAGTTTGAAGGGACAGAAATTAAAAGCGGTTGAAAAATGTGTATACCTTGGAAGTACGCTGTCGAGATCAGTGACTATTGCTGATGAGCTGGCTAATATAATAGCAAAGGCCAGCTCAGCTTTTGGTTAAATGCTCTCAACAGTATGGGAACGTCGAGGAATTAGCATGATTAAGCTGAAGGTCTACCGTACCGCCATTGTCCCCACCCTGCTCTACGCGCGTGAGAGCTGGACCATCTACGCTGGTGACGCCAGGAGGCTAAATCATTTTCACATAAACTCTGAGACACTTATTGTATATACGCTGACATGACCATATCACAGATACTGAAGTGCTGTACAGAGCCAACATGAAAAGTATTCATGCACTTCTGCAAAAATCCCAATTGAGATGGTCTGGTCACATTGCCCGAATGTGAGACGAAAGGTTTCTAAAGAGGCTCGTGTATATCGAGCTGAGTGAAGGAGAACGTTTCAAGAAGCGCTTCAAGGACAGTCTGAAAGAGTCCCTTAAGTGTGAAATATACATTAACACCTGGTAGAACCTGGCTCACAATCGCCCAACATGGAAGAGCACGGTCACAGACGGCGTTGAACTCAGTGAGTGTCTCCGTATCCAGACAGATGATGATAAACGTGCAATCAGTAAATCAAGCGACAACTGCTGATTACGTTTGCCAGTCGTCCCATTAACTTTTCCAGCCTCGAATTGGCTTGATCAGTCACGAGCGCACACACAAACTCAAGGTTGCTTTATGGACATGTTCTGATGGCGGTGGTCCTTTTCGACGACAACGGACGAATTATTATATATCAGCTACATACCAAATATACACAAACTAAAATTGAAAAGCATGCACACAATATACTTACAAATTTTAGGTATTACTTAATGCAACATACGATTAAAAGTAATAAAATATCTCTATAAATTTACAAACAAAATGTCATAATTAAACACAAGTTATGGTTATAAATTAATTTCGCGCACAAATACACCCACATCATGGTTATTAATTACACACAATGTGTGGCAATAAGTAAACACAAATTACGGAAAAAGTAAAAACAAATTACGGTTATAAATTACACACAAAAAAGTAAACACAAATTACGGAGCACAAATTATGGTTTAAGTAAACATATTACGGTTATAAATTACACACAATATGTGGCAATAAGTGAACATATTACGGTTATAAATTACTAACAATATGTGGCAATAAGTAAACATATTATGGTTATAAATTGCACACACAATATTATAAATAACCACAAATAAGTCTTTACCCTAACTATCAAGGAGTAGGGGGGGGGGGAGTTGAAATTTGGCACATATGTAGTAGCTCAATCAATATGTACTGGACTTAAGATGTAGCTCAATCAACATGTACATGACTTAAGATGTAGCTCAATCAATATGTACTGGACTTAAGATAAGATGTAGCTCAATCAATATGTACTGGACTTAAGATAAGTTGTAGCTCAATCAATATGTACTGGACTTAAGATGTAGCTCAATCAATATGTACTGGACTTAAGATAAGATGTAGCTCAATCAACATGTATTGCACTTAAGATAGGATGTAGCTCAATCAACATGTACTGGACTTAAGTTGTAGTTCAATCAATATGTATTGGACCTGAGAAGTATGGATTTCCCTCCTCGACGGTTTTACCCTTTATGGTGCATGGCGCAACACACCTTATTGACCACATCTGCTACTCTAACGGTTTGTCAGAACAATGAAGAAATCAGAGTCCAGAACTGTGAATAAAAAACATGTTGCCGACCATAGGGACAGTAGATGAGACTTGGGTTCACTATTATGACCCACAATCCAAAATTTCCAGAATGCAGTGGAAAACCCCGTACTCACCAACACATGTCAAGCCAAGAGCACAGACATCTGCAAGAAAAGTGATGACTGTTTTTTGGGACGTCAAAGGTGTCGTATTGAAAGATTACCTGCCTCATGGCAACACGGTTATTGGGAAATATTATACAGATGTCATTACCAAACTAAGAAAGACTGGGACCAGAAAACGAGGGATAGCGCGCACTCAATATATATCTGCCTTTGCGTCAAGACAACGCATCTTCCCATAAATCAATGCTTGTGAAAACAGCCAAGGATTTGAATATTGAAATGCTTTCACACCCACCATATTCTCTGCATTTAGCTCCAGACTTTTTTCTTTTTTCAAAACTTAAAAAAAAAACAGTTGGAAGGAAATCATTTTGACAGTGACGAAAATGTCATACTGGCTTGTGAGAACTGGTTTACGACAGTGACGAAGATGTCACACTGGCTTGTGAGAACTGGTTTACGACAGTGACGAAGATGTCACACTGGCTTGTGAGAACTGGTTTACGACAGTGACGAAGATGTCATACTGGCTTGTGAGAACTGGTTTAGTTAGAAAAATAGGTTATTTTATTCTGAAAGTCTTTTCAAGGTCACGCAAAGATGGCAGAAATGTATAAATTCAGGTGCTGGCTACATTGATAAGGAATAAGCACTGTGCCACATTTCAACTTTCTCCTCCTACTTCTTCATGGTCACGGTAAAGACTTATGACACTCCCCTTGTATAAGCAAGGATTGACTTTAAATCCGTTAATTACGCTTTTAATCGATCCTAGATTACTCTCGCATGATTATTAATGATATTACGGCTCGAATAGATTGTACATAAGATAGCTTATGATGTTGAATCTAAATGGATCTCCACTAACACAATTTAAACTTACTAAAGCCATCGATAAATGGTACTTCAGTGCTAAATCTACCAAGAATGTTCAAGGACACACACGCCATGCCTCTGACACCAATGCATTTGTTCTTAAGAAGAAATAGACTAATACTGTGTAAATAATTCAATATATTTTGGTTTGGTACGTATTGTTATTTAGAAATAAAGGTGAATGAGTGTCTAGCTAAAATTTAACAGAAATTGGCCGTAGTCCGACTGGTGACATTTTTTGCTGACTGTTAAGTCACACTAAAATTTGTCAATCCCTGGTTATAAAGTTACACACACATTATGATAGAAAGAACCAGAGATAGTTATAAATTTCACGCAATATATGGCAATAAATAAACACAAATTGTAGTAATCAATTCTTATTCTCTTCAGTTATAGTTTGGCCTACTTTAACCGAGATACAAATCTCCTTTCACAACGGACTTAACCTTTTTTTGGTTACACCAAAGAGAGATTACTTTACCTAAGTTGTTTGCGAGAGAACTCTGTGTGACACAGAGGAGAATAGTGCAACAGCTGGACAGACAGAATATCCTAACAACTAATTAACTTTCTAGGCTAGAAGACTCTTATCGCGGCATTGCACGTCTGACCCACAGTTCTCAGAGCTCAAAAGCCAACGTAATTCTGAGTTTAAAAGATGGCTTTAGAAATACGTAAATTGTATATACACAGAAACAAGATTGGATATTTACGTTCATTCAGAGATAACATAACAAAACACAACAACAACACAGAAGAGGTTGAATAATATACAATGTTTGCCAACATGAAAACTAATATTCGGGAAAAATGTAACATTGATAATAGAAATGACATTAATACAGCTGACAATGATAGAAGTCATGTAATTTATGAAAATATATATTGAAAGAAATCACAAGAAAAAAACAAAAAAACATACAGAATAATTTCAAGCACATGCATATTGACATCATTGTATTCAGACATGCAGATACCTATTGGTTTCTTTTATTTCGCTGTCGGTTTTGTTGGTCAACTCTTAAAATGAAGTCCCCTAATGTCTTCGTCGGTCTATCAAATTATCGTTTAGCTATCCAGTTTACATTTATGGGTGGTTTTCGTGTTGTGATTTATCTGGCTCGGGAAATGTGTAGCTCTAAGGTTTTTGTGGTTTTGGGAAGGTGAAGCTCAAAGGTTTTTGTGGTTTTCGGAAGGTGTAGCTCTAAGGCTTTTGTGGCTTTCGGAAGGTGTAGCTCTAAGGTTTTTGGTGGTTTTGGGAAGGTGTAGCTCTAAGGTTTTTGTGGATTACGTGGTGTGGTGACGGAGTAGCTCTAAGATTTGTGTGGTGACGGAGTAGCTCTAAGATTTGTGTGGTGACGGAGTAGCTCTAAGATTTGTGTGGTGACGGAGTAGCTCTAAGATTTGTGTGAAAGGTGTAGCTCTAAGGTTTGTGTGGTGAAGGTGTAGCTCTAAGGTTTGTGTGGTAAAGGTGTAGCTCTAAGATTTGTGTGGTGAAGGTGTAGCTCTAAGATTTGTGTGGTGAAGGTGTAGCTCTAAGGTTTGTGTGGTGAGGGTGTAGCTCTAAGGTTTGTGTGGTGAGGGTGTAGCTCTAAGATTTGTGTGGTGAAGGTGTAGCTCTAAGGTTTGTGTGGTGAGGGTGTAGCTCTAAGATGTGTGTGGTGACGGAGTAGCTCTAAGATTTGTGTGGTGAAGGTGTAGCTCTAAGGTTTGTGTGGTGAGGGTCTAAGGTTTTTGTGGATTACGTGGTGTGATGAAGCTGCAGCTCTAACGTTTCCGTTTCTCAGAATGATCCCTGTTAGTAATTAGCTAAATGTCAACAAAGAAATGAAAATGTAGGAACTTTTGAAATAATTTACGAGAATAACGTGGACGACTCACCATTTCGACTACGTCAACATCGGCCTCTATACGCAGTTGGTACAAATACATTTGTAGGTCTTTCTTCATCTGTATCGAGTTGTCCTCAGTTTCTATAGAACGTGGTTAGGGAATATTGTCAAAACATATTCTGTAGAAAAACAGCATGAATGAGCTCAACAGAACAAGCGTTACAATTGGTCTACTAATAAATAGAAAGATAACGCAGTTTCTTTCAACACTTTCTTTCCAAAATGAGAATCTGTCAAAACTTTCTTTCCAAACTGAGAATCTGTCAACGCTTTCTTTCCAAAATGAGAATCTTTCAACACTTTCTTTCTAAAATGAAAATATTTCAACACTTTCTTTCCAAAATTAGAAATGTGAATTCAAGATTGTCCCGTCGAAAATGTCAATTCGTATATCTGCTTGTACCAAGACATCACGATCTGACATTCAATAATTCGGGAGATCGCGTGAAGACAAGCAGAGGGCTAGCTCAGCTTCAACTGTATTAAAACCCATACTGCAACAGATGCGAAACGACAGCGCTAGAGCTCACGCCTTTAATAAAAGAAAATGTAGTTATATTTACGACTGCATATACAGGGCTACATACATGTCCATGATATACTCTACATTGCTACATAAATGCCCATGATTGACTTTATAGCTAAAGAAATGTTCATGACTGACTAAATATAAAGTAAAGTAAAGTAACCCATAGCATTACTGCCGCAGGGGTGTGAGGTGTTAGCGATCTCACAAATCAAAGGCTGGGCTATATGAGGTCGTTAGTCATCACCTCTCCCTCGCCGCTTTTACTTCCTAGACTGAACCGGTACCCATTTAAGGCTGGGTCGACCCGGGAACCGTTGCGATCTGAAAAAACATTACCGCCTCAACTGGGGAATGAACCCAGGACTACTCAGATGCGAAGCCAGCGCACTAACCACTGCGCTACGCGGCTGCACACTCAATATATAGCAACATAAATGTGCATATTTGATTCTATACGGCTATTTAAATGCCATTGAGTGACTTATATATAAGATGTAATTTTATTTGCGACAGCCTCTACATGGCTTCATACATGTCCATTATTGACTCCATAAATGTCCATGATCGACTCTGTAACAGCTGCATGATTGAATCTAAATGTTAATGATTGGCTCAATAGGCAACATTTACACAAGACCATGAGTTGGAGAGCAGTCTATCGTAGAAGAGATATAAATCATGCATTCAATGCAATAAGTTATGAAGGTTGCTGATCAAGACTACGTAGCATAGCGAAAATTAAACCTGTGATAAGGTTATATTGCAGTGTATATAACACGAGCGACACCCACAGCTAAAAGATCTTGTGATTTCCATCCACAAAGGTGATAAAAATAATGACATCGATGAAACAGACTGAATAAGGCAATTAATCCGCCAATACTAATCACAAGGAGAAGACTGCTTCAAAGATTACAGTGTGAAAGGTCAACCTTTCAAAGCATCTGCTGTGACTTATCAGCTGTCATCACTGCTTAGGTACCCTGGCATTAGTTTGCCAACAAAGTAACAGCTGATAAACAGTATATTTATGCAGACTGTGCAACCAGTGGTACACATGGCCTCTGTTCAAAGCACGTGAGAGAAGAATTTCGACGTGTGAAATGAAGTGTTTGACGAAGGCCATAGGTGTTAACAGGAAAGACAGTCTGCGGCCATTAACTTCCACTGATGGCTTACAACTTTTAGTAGATCTGGCTATCAGGCAGAGTGGTTCTTCGGGATCTTTGTGTATAACAAAGACAGAAATAGTATCACTGCCCCACCGAGAGCATGCCGTAAGAGGCGATTATCTGTGTGACATGGCATAACACCGGCCATGGTTAAGGTGGTTTGTTAAAAACACTAATTTGCTCTAGTGTTTGGATGGACGCACACATCGGTTACCACCCTCCAAGAAACTGGCTGTATACAGACTATGCAGTGGAAGGAAGACTAACGTCTGGTCAGGCAAAATATACTGATCAGACATGTTAGTCAGGGTCAGGAAAAATATACTTCCAAGACCCTCACCTTGACTTCCCCGCAGTCCTCCCTGGCTAACAATGTGAATGATCATCGTGATTCCCACAGTAGTGAGCGACACTCAGTTGAGCCCAAGCACAGCACAACCGCCTGGAGGACACCTGCTCACCTTCATCTGCACGCTCGAGATGTGAGGAAAGGTACAACTAGCCAGTTAAAGTTCTTTTTAGGGCGCACACGAGTTCTTCTACTCATTGTGGGCATTCAACATTCTACTCATTGTGGGCATTCAACATTCTACTCACTGTGGGCATTCAACATTCTACTCATTGTGGGCATTCAACATTCTACTCATTGTGGGCATTCAACATTCTACTCATTGTAGGCATTCAACATTCTACTCATTGTGAGCATTCAACAACAACAGACTCTGCAGAGCCTTCTAAGCCAGCATAATGATGTTAACTGAAGTATGACACAGGTACACCTATTTGTGATGAAAAGGATACGAGCAACAGTGAAGATCCGAAGCTTGCAATTCTTCCAAGTCCTCTCTTGGCGCAGCAAAAATGGCAACAACATCAGCAGACCTCCATCATGTGGTAATAGTTAAGGAACTCTCATCACTAAGGAACGCTGCTGACACTAATTAGCTTACAACACAATTAGCTTACAACACAATTAGCTTACAACACAATTAGCTTACAACACAATTAGCTTACAACATAATTAGCTTACTTACTTAAATAGTTTCCATCAACTATTGTAGTTAAGTGTTGTGGGAAGACTGTAGTCACATTTCGTATAGTGTCAAGCATGACTACGACAGTCGTTTTAAGTCCTTGTTGTTGTAGTATTACTGGATGGCCTGTTCCAAGCTGCGTATGCCTTTGCGGGTCCCAACTTCGTTTACGTTGACTTAGGTGATGAGTTTTCTGTCTGTAGCATTGCAGATGTTGTGTCTGAGTTCGAGGAAATCGGTCCAGCGCATTAGTGATCTTCTCCGTGCTCGTTTGCTGTCTCGTGGGTACCAGATGATGTCAATGTGATCCAGTGTTCATCAATTCTCCAAAGCAGGTGACCAATACGTTCTCCAAAGCAGGTGACTAATAAGTTCTCCAAAGCAGGTGGCGAATAAGTTCTCCAAAGCAGGTGACCAATAAGTTCTCCAAAGCAGGTGGCCAATAAGTTCTCCAAAGCAGGTAGCCAATAAGTTCTCCAAAGCAGGTGGCCAATAAGTTCTCCAAAACAGGTGACCAATAAGTTCTCCAAAGCAGGTGGCCAATAAGTTCTCCAAAGCAGGTAGCCAATACGTTTTCCAAAGCAGGTGGCCAATAAGTTCTCCAAAGCAGGTGGCCAATAAGTTTTCCAAAGCAGGTGGCCAATAAGATCTCCAAAGCAGGTGACCAATAAGTTCTCCAAAGCAGGTGGCCATCCCAGCGATGTTTTACTTTGTCTTCGTAGGCGTCTGCATCCTTGACCAATGACAATTTTCCGTACGCTGGTGTTGTGAAGATCTCTCATAGTTGGTTGTAGAGCGTGAGGCCCATCATGCGTCTCTCGAGGGAGGCTTGAGTCGTCACTCTAGTTTGGACTCCCATTTCTTTTGTATGTGACCAAGTTTCTGGGGCGTAGCACATTGCAGGGAGTATTATATTGAACAAAAAATAAAATATTGAGGCAGGATTTTTAATTATCACCAATACAACCGTTTATATCAAAGGGATAAATTTCTGCTATTAAAAAACACAAAAAAACACAAATAAGGTCAAGGATATGCACAATCCACCAAACGTCAATTGTTCCTCTGACCTTGACCCCAGCATCTGGGAACTGATTAATTCCTTTTGGTACCAACAGTGACAGTCCAGCAGCAGCAACGTTTTTCACAGTTTCTGAAGGAATAAATTAGCAAAGAAATATCACAGGATACGCCACAGAAAGAAAATTAATCGAAGTTTACTTATTGAAATACTTGAATCCTGGTATTCAATCAGACACAGTTGCTTGATGCCAGGTAGCCAAAAGCTGTTTGAATCCTTGCATGTCTTTGACCCTGGAGAACCGTGATAGTCGACATGCGTGGTGCAGATCATCTCTCCATTTCCTTGACGGGTTGTCACGCTGGCGATTGTGGCTGTAGGACCACCAGAAAGACGCACTCCTCGTCAAACTATCGTCCGTCACGCATAGACTCGACAATATCCAGAAAATTTGGTCGCGAAAGTTGGTACCGAATTTCGGATGGTCGCTTAGAGAAATATTTAGAACTATTCACTCCATTTCATTGTCTTCATGAAATCAGAATCAATGTATAGAATTAACACTATTTGAACACACCAGACTAGACGCCATGAAACTAGAATCATTGTATAGAATTAACACTATTTGAACACACCAGACTAGACGCCATGAAACTAGAATCAATGTATAGAAAGTAGTAATATACATATAAACACACCAGACTCGATGAAACTAGAATCAATGTATTTAGAAAGTAACATTATTTGAACACACCAGACTCTGTGAAGCTAGAATCAATTAATATAATGTAACAATATGTGACCACACCAGACTCTGAAGCTAGAATCAATGTATAAAAAGGAGCAATATTTGAACACATCAAACTCTGATGCTAAAGTCAATGTATAGAAAGTAATAATATTTGAACACACCAAACTCTGTTGCTAGAGTCAATGTTTAACAAGTAACGATATTTGAACATACCAGACTCTGTAAAGCTTGAAATATTGAATACGTCATACTGGATGGGAGCTGCAGGAGAAAATTATTTTTCTTTGACCAGAAAACATCATTCTGGGCCTCATTCTAAGGCCAAGAAGATCTAGTATCGGTAGGTAGACATCTAAAGTGTACATCGTCAGATCTGACTTGATAATATTCATCAGAAACCGACTAAACTGACTCAAACAGAAGAGTGAATCGACAATGATAGATTTTGTGCGTGATTAATTATATAATTCTGGAAATACATTCAGAGTCAATGAAAAATAGATATAACTAGGAGCTAGAATTCTGCAATAGGCTAGCTACACTGTTGCAAAAACAATTAGAGGCGAGGAGCTTGATAAAAAAAATAAAGAAAACGTATACTGTTAAACTTTGCCAGGAGATGGGTAAAGAAAGCTTTAGTTCACACATCCAGATATGTCAAAACGACTAGTTTTGTGGTTAAAATGGCGATTCGCCAACACGTGACAAGATCCTAACACAGAAGATGATAATAAAAAAATGCGCTGAATATGCGTCCACTACAGTTGGTTCCCTCTCAACGAAGAGGTGGAAAGATTGGCCAAAAAAAGGAGGGGGGATGGGGAAAAAGGAGGGGGGATAGGGAAAAAGGAGGGGGGATGGGGGGAAAAGGAGGGGGGATGGGGGAAAAGGAGGGGGGATGGGGGGCGGGGGTGGGGGGATGTTAGCATCTAACTAAACCAACTCACGTTTGGCTTGGCTTGGCTTGGCTTCGTTCGTTCTCAATCTTTCGCTACCAAACCCTAAAAGGGCTTAAGTAGCAGAATGTAGTACTGAGAACGGAATGCGTTGTGTCGTAGTTTACAGATTGACTGCGATATTTGCACTTTTCCGTCCAACACATCCGACTTCAGCAAGCATATTTTGAGTACCGGGTTAGCATTCCTTCTTCGATCCCTTCTACTTAGCCAGTCTGCCCTGCTGCAGCCTGTTATCCAGGATCAGCGCGTGGAGGTGTAGAAGGGTCTTGGCAGCTCTTGTTCGCTAGCCCTGACGCTAGCAGTCAGCTATGGGTCGCTGACCACTGCAGCTCATGCGCTGCTCAGCATCTTGATCCAGATGTGCAAAGATACAATGTTGTTTACAGCGATTATATATTGAAACAAGTTGGATGCATATCATGCACGTCACACAAGAATACATGTTTCATTACGCACTCAACATGCACGAACAATTGGTAATATTCAAACTTCCTAACATGCCACAGAAGATTATAATACCCCATATTCACTAAACTATGATAGAACTTCTCCAACATGCCACAGAAGATTACAATACCCCATATTCAACAAACTAAGATAGAACTTCTCCAACTTGCCACAGAAGATTACAATACCCCATATTCAACAAACTAAGATAGAACTTCTCCAACTTGCCACAGAAGATTACAATACCCCATATTCAACAAACTAAGATAGAACTTCTCCAACATGCCACAGAAGATTACAATACCCCATATTCAACAAATTAAGATTGAACTTCTCCAACATACCACAGAAGATTACAATACTCCATATTTAACAAACTAAGATAGAACTTCTCCAAAATGCCACAGAATATTACAATACTCCATATTTAACAAACTAAGATATAACTTCTCCAACATGCCAGTGGATTATAATGCCCTAAATTCAAACAGTTTTAACCCTAGATTAAACAGTTTTCATGTGCGATGTCTTCGCAGATTAATGACCATAAAGTGGCAGGGCAAGGTGACCAACTCGGAAATACTGAAACGCGCCAAGATACCTTATAAGAGGAGATTGCAGAGGATAGAGCTACAAGGAGAGCGACCTTGAGAACGGGCATCAAGGCATCATAGCTAGTTCTGATGACAAAGATGGAAGACAAGCGACGCCAAAGAAAGGAGCCTACACAAAACCAATCGAAATTTTTCTGTTTACACTGCTCTTGTCCCTGTCAATCGAGAATCGAAAAAAAACAGCCACAAAAGTCGATGTCCCTCCAGGACAGATACTGCCACTGCCATCTCTACAACAGACTAGTTTACTGACGGTCTGTCAAGACAGGAAAGGACATAACACTATTCAAACAACATAACATAATATCTGTAAATATTCAAGGTATTTCACGTATGCTTGCATCTGTGAAATCATTAACCATTTGTTTTCGTTAAATATTCCAACTAGTTCACGTATGCCTCAATCAGCACAATCGTACGAGCTTACCCAAGAAGACCTTGTAGATATTCTCATCCTCATCTTGTCTCCATCCGTTGGGGAACCCAAGTATTACAGTGTTGTGCTTCAAACCTCCCAGACCAGCATTTTGAATCCTGTCAACAAGCAAATATAGATATAGTATAGAAAACAGTTGCGGAGGAAGTCTACGTTACAAGAAAACAGTTGCGGAGGAAGTCTACGTTACAAGAAAACAGTTGCGGAGGAAGTCTACGTTACAAGAAAACAGTTGCGGAGGAAGACTACGTTACAAGAAAACAGTTGCGGAGGAAGTCTACGTTACAAGAAAACAGTTGCGGAGGAAGTCTACGTTACAAGAAAACAGTTGCGGAGGAAGACTACGTTACAAGAAAACAGTTGCAGAGGAAGTCTACGTTACAAGAAAACAGTTGCGGAGGAAGACTACGTTACAAGAAAACAGTTGCGGAGGAAGTCTACGTTACAAGAAAACAGTTGAGGAGGAAGACTACGTTACAAGAAAACAGTTGCGGAGGAAGTCTACGTTACAAGAAAACAGTTGCGGAGGAAGTCTACGTTACAAGAAAACAGTTGCGGAGGAAGACTACGTTACAAGAAAACAGTTGCAGAGGAAGACTACGTTACAAGAAAACAGTTGCGGAGGAAGACTACGTTACAAGAAAACAGTTGCGGAGGAAGACTACGTTACAAGAAAACAGTTGCGGAGGAAGACTACGTTACAAGAAAACATGCAAAACCAACAACATCAACCAGAACAACAACAAGAAAACAGTTCTGTTTAATTTGGAATCGACATCACAGTACTCTGGACAGACCCATAGGTGCTCAGTGCCTATAAGTAAATGGTGAAGGGTGCAGATACTGAAGCTACCAAAAATCCCGAGTGGCCTGCCGGGGTCTTTGTGTATGACAAGGACAAGAATAGCACCACTGGATCACAGAGAGCATGTCGTAACAGGCGACTAACTGTGCGACATGGCATAACACCGGCCATGGTTAGGTGGTTTGTATAGAGCAGCATAGATGGCGCCTAACAGGCTGCGGGTCTACTTTGCTCTAGTATTTGAGTCTATTAAAATGGAATCGCATATAACTTTTAACCACCCTCCGTAAGCGCGTGTCCTAATGCAGTGGAGTATTAAGCTGCTCGAGACTAGCCCGCTAAGCAGGAACCCTTCTCCCGGCTAAATCCAGCGCATGCGAGATTTTGGATCTGCACAGGGACCTTTTCCCCTGTAGAAGTATTGTTCGACTAAGGACCAATAGTCCACTGGTTGTACATGTTCCTGTCTTGTTCTCACAGGGGCTACACCTTGTTTATTCTACGTTTGATTTCAAAACTCTGCATCCTGCAGATTGCTAGTTCATTGTTCGCAAAGATTGACCGACTTCAGAATATCGCCTCTTGTACATAGTCCCATTTGGAGAAGCCACTTTGTGTACGTCAGCTCAATGTCTGCGTCCTTCACCTCTTCACCTTCACCCTGTTTGTCGATTGCTAACCCCCATGAGTAGTCCCTCAATGAAATGTTGTTTGCGGATGATCAGGTCATATTTTACCAAAATGGAGAAGACCTACAACACCTGAACTTTCTCCATTTCGTTTGTAACGAATATGACATGAAGATCAACACAGACAAGACGGAGATTATGATGGTATGGCGTGAACACGTCTAGAGAAGTTTACACATCAGTGATATTGGTATCAAGCAAGTACGGGAGTTCAAATACCTATGTAGTATGTTCACTGATAACGGCACAGTAGACAGAGAGATTGCACATAAAATTCAGAAGGTGAACAGTGTTCACTATAAAATTCCACCGAATGTTAAACAACTAAGAGTGCTTCTTTCAACTAAGAGGAGGCTGATAAATGCAATGTATATTCCTACATAGTGTTACCAATGTCGATCTTGGTCCTTACTATAAACACACACGAGTAAGAAAGACAATCAGTGACCTGTCGATCACACAGAGGCAGATAGTACGAACAAACCCAGGTAATGCCCACAGTGGCGCCCAACAAATCAAGTGGTTTAGTCATTTAGTCAGAATACATTATGACCAACCTGCAGCGATAGCATATCATTTACAGGTCTCCGGTCCACGTGCAAGTGGCTGACCTCGACTTCGATCGATCGTGGGTGCCGTTGATACATTCATGAAGTTACAACACAAGACTCCCACCTGGCCATAATAAGAAATCTACGCACTCCGCCTCTCTGCGACACCTCATGGGAAGAGAAGCAACACAACAGAAAGCTTGTAAAACATCCCAACAGCCGGGCAGATTGAGCAGACATTTTGAAAAGTAAGACAGGAGAGAACATAATAAGCTACTATACAAGAAAACCCTCGTGGAAACAACACGTGCTTCAAATGCTAAAATGGTCATATTCTCGCAGCCACTGTATGATGATAATGATGATCACAAGAAATTGCTGATATCGCTTAATTTCGACGTTGAATCTATGTATTAAACCAAACTTGAAGACGTTTTTAGCATGTGGACATCCCAGTAGTGTCCGGAGTGAAAATAAAATGTTCACTGTGAACCTTTTAGCACATTATAAATGCAGACTAAAGCCGGTTGTGCATGGACATTGACAACATTATTATATATAATTGTTGCTATTGAAAACGCCTCTGAGGCACTGAGGGCGGCAGTGGAAGAAATGGTGACACATAAAGAAAATGAAAGCCATATAGTCCTGCTTACAGATGCTCTCGCCGTAGTCACAGCGCTAAAAAGCCAGAAAAACACTGAAATTAATGACTTAAGAGCAGCACTTTGCAAACTGTGCCTGCAGTAAGCACCAAAAAGGGTAGTGGTACAGTGGGTCCCATCACACTGCAACATCCAAGGCAACGAGGAGGCAGACAGACTGGCAAAAGAAGGTGCAAGACTACCACAAACAGATACTAGTATGACGTACGAAGAGTCAAAACGGCTTGTCAAAGCCAGATACATGACCAAATGGGAAACCGAACATACTGGTTACACCAAACACGATGCCTATTACCAGTTGAACCGAAGAGAGCAGGTCGTTGTCTTCAGACTTCGCACTGGCCACAATAGACTGAGGTACCACCTATTCAACAAATTGAAGATAGGTGGTACCGACGAATGCCCGTGCGGTACCGGTAAAATGACCGCTGAACATCTGCTGTAGAACTGCCCGACATACGAGGATCAGAGAGAGCAGATGTGGCCATCACCAGTGGAACTGCAAGACAAGCTCTATGGCAGTGGCGACAGCCTCAGGATGACCGCCGCTTTTTTCGAAAAAATAATGGTTACTGTCTGACTGCGTACGAAGAAGAAGAAGAAGAAGAAGAAGAAAACGCCTCTGCAAGATTTAGGATAATGCCTCCTGTCAGGGAGCTATGTTTTTGTTGCCGGCTCTATGCTTCACAATGAAGGTGAAATAAATATAACTGATTCAGGAAACGTTGATATCTGGGCAGTGGAACTCAACCTGGGGGTCGGTGCATAGTGTTAGGGGTCTTTGCAGAGTCCTGATCGTCCGTGCGTAATCTTCAGTGTCCGAGCAGTCTTGTGGATTCGTAAGTCCTGTGGGCTAGGGAATAGTCTTCGGATCGATACAGAGGTCACGGGGTCCGTGCAGAGTTCGTACATACTCCTAAGGCACGATCAGAGTTATGGTCATCTGGACACAACCTTGGCGTTTATACAGAATCAGCTGTTGGATTTCATGTGGACCACGCAAAGTCTGGAGACCGTACATATTCTTAATGTCTGTACTTAATGCTAGGTGTGCAGACCGAAAACTGACGGTCCGTAGAGAGTCGTCGGTGTCCAATAGACTTTTTGACGTTCAGAGAGAGAGAGAGAGATAGAGAGATAAAGAAAGAGAGAGAGAATCCTGTGGTCCAACAGGAGTTATGACGGCACGTTCAGTGTTTTGAGAATCTGGACATAGTCTTGAGGAGTCCATTGATCCAGCGGCGTAAGGGCTCCTGCCCTTTGGCCCAAAAACGGGTCCACGGAGAGTCACTGGAGTCCAGACAGATTTCTGAGTATGCGACAAAGCTCTGGGGTACAAGCAGATTGATGTGGGTGTCCAAGAAATGAACCTAGATTTATGTATATGGTTATGCTCGCAAGTCTTTTACATTTCACAGGGTCTGACAAAGGGAGACTATACGGGGTCTTGGGAAAAGTTTCATTTGCTTAAGGATGGCCGATATGTGAACGCAATTAAGAATTACTGATAGATATCTAAGAAAACTAAGCCAAAAGAGGTCCAGAACAGAAATGACAAACATCACAAGTAAGAGAAAATTTATGGCTGAGTTAGCACTCGATGAAGAAAATTCATTAACAGGTTTTTGCAAAGAAAGCTTTTTCGATCACCTAAACCACGTATACCAACCCCGAAAACACACACAACCCCCCCCCCCCCCCCCTTCCCCCTTCAAGACCCACCAAAATGTACAAAAAATAATCATGAAAACTTACAGCTGACAAAGGCCCTCAGCCACGTCATTGGCAATACTGACATCACAGAATCCCTTGACATTATACGTCTTAATCAAGTTGGTTAATGACTGGAAGTAGATTGATAATTAACAATTAATAAAGTGCAATGTCATAATTTGATTAATGATGTGCAGTGCCATAATTACCAAAAACTTCTAAACAAAGAATCGAATCCTTCGAGTCAAAATGTTACAGAATGATCCTCAGAATACCCTGGACAAATGTAGACATTTGGTAAGAGTTGAGCATAGAGGAAAACTAGTTTATCAATTCCATTTTGGCTATAAAATGTAAATACTTTCGTCACATCAAGAGACACAATGGTCTTGAGAGAACGGTGATGGAAGGTATGGTGCCAGGCAAAAGAGCAAGGTGTAGACCAAGAAGACGATGGCACCAAGATATCCAGGAATGCCTGAGTATGACAGTGGCGGAGGCTGGTGTTTTGGCAAGAGACCGAGTTTCTTTCAGACAGACTGTGATGGGAGCGACGTTCTACAAGAGACCGAGTTTCTTTCAGACAGACTGTGATGGGAGTGACGTTCTATAAAGGACATGCTACATGATGATGAGTGTCATAATTTGATTAATGAAATACAGTGTCATGATTTGATTAATGAAATACAGTGTCATGATTTGAAGTATCTTAATAATCACACAATTAATTCCGCTGTCATCTTCTGCCTGCCGCTAACAGTAATTTGGTTGGCTGATCGAATTACGCGATGATCCAATTATTTTATTCTCATTTACGGGGGCGAGACAACCCAGGATGGAAATAACTGACGAACCCTAATATCTGTTTTGCTTCTAAGTTTTTGGAATTAAAATGTGATTAATACACTCCATTCTCTCATGGAATCAATCAATAAATAGTAAAGATCTAATTGGTTGGGTATTGACCTAGAAAGAACAATATTGGATGGTATGGTACCTGGCAAAATAGGCAGAGGCAGAACATGGAGAAAATAGACAAGGGACATTACATAATCTCTGGGGCTGATAGTGAAAGAGGCAGGAGAGCTGATCAGGAACCGAGTGCCTTATAAATTGGATGGCATGAGAGCGAATTCATACCATGTGGTGATAAAAAGAGTAGTGGTACAGTGGGTTCTATCCCACTGTAACATCCATGGCAACGAGGAGGCAGACAGACTGGCAAAAGAAGGTGCAAGACTACCACAACCAGATTCAAGTGTGAGCTACGAAGAGTCCAAAAGGTTTATTAGGGCCAAATGGGAAACAGAACATAATGGCTACACAAAAAATGATGCCTATTACTAGTTGAACAGAAGAGAGCAGGTCGTGGTCTTCAGACTCCACACAGGCCACAACAGACTGATGTACCACCTATTCAATAAACTGAAGATAGGTGGCACTGACGAATGCACTTGTGGCACAGGAAAAATGATCGCTGAACATCTGCTGAAAAACTGCCCGACATACGATCACCAGAGAAAGCACATGTGGCCATCACCAGTGCCAACACTAGACACGCTCTATGGCAGTGTCGACAGCCTCAGGATGACAGCTTCTTTCTTCGAACAAATTCAAGTTGACGTCTGACAGCGTACGAAGAAGAAGAAGAAGAAGAAGAAACCACACGATGATGATGGCAACTTAAAATCTGAAACAAAATACGCCTCCTTATTTGTCATTAGTTGCTGCTGACAGTTGTCAGCAATGACACTAACATTCTCCAGATGGCAAGGGCACATTGTTAAATGTTTGATTGCCTTTAGAATGAGATAACACCGCTCCTGTGATGTGCTAGCAAAAACTGTTGTATTATGATTTAACGGAACGCGCAATTCTTAAAAAGTAGTGATTGTAGAAATGAGATAAGAGAAAACATTATATAGAAAGAAAGAGAGAGGAGGGAGGGAGATGGATGGAGAGGGAGGTGGATGGAGAGGGAGGTGGATGGAGAGGGAGGGAGGTGGATGGAGAGGGAGTTAGATGGAGGGAGAGAGAGAGGGAGGTAGAGAGAGGGAGGGAGGGTGAGATAGGGAGGCAGGGAGGTGGATGGAGAGGGAGGGAGATGGAGGGAGAGAGAGGGAGAGAGAGAGGGAGAGAGAGAGGGAGAGAGAGAGGGAGAGGGAGAGAGAGAGGGAGAGAGGGAGAGAGAGGGAGGGAGAGGGAGGGAGAGGGAGGGAGGTGGATGGAGAGGTAGGGAGATGGAGGGAGAGAGGGAGAAAGAGAGGGGGAGAGAGGGAGAAAGACAGAGTTGGAGAGAGAGGGAGATGGAGGGAGAGAGGGAGAAGGACAGTGGGAGAGAGAAGGAGAAAGACGGAGGGAGAGAGAGGGAGAAAGACAGAATGGGAGAGAGAGGGAGTAGGAAAGAGAGAGAGGGAGAGGGGAAAGGGAAAGGGAGAGACAGAGAGAACCTGCCTACGGTGTTTAGAAAAAAGTAGAATTCAAAGTGATTTAATACAGGTATATAAGATAATCCACTGATAGATCTGGCTATAACGAGACAGGTAGATAGATGAAAAAGTGATGGTGCAGGAACACAAGCTCACATTGACCGACGCAAAGCAATAAGCTCAGGACAGATGACTTAAGCTCTCCAAGACACTTAACGGCATAAATAAAAAAAAAACTATAATTATAAGATAATCAAGGGCCAGGATAATTAGACCATAATAAGTTTTTGAAATGTACAGCCGGCTACAAAAACAAGAGGGCACGGCTACACATTAATTAAAGAAAGGTCTAGATTATATTTTAGGAAATATTTGTTGAGCTTGAGAGTAGTGAATGCTTGAAATGCATTGCCACAGGAAAAATTGAGGGCAGGGTCAGTTGATGCATTAAAAATAAATTGGATGTATGTAGTTAAGTTAGATCGTGGAGTAGAAGAAACTAGTTGTATACAGACTGCATCGCCTTCTAAACTAGTATATCAAAGTTAAGGAATTGTGCGAGAGAGAGAGAGACAAAGAGAGGGAGGAGGGGCAAACAGAGAGAGGAAGAGACACAGAAAGAGAGAGAAACATAGAGAGAAACAAAGAGAGAGAGACAAAGAGAGAGAGATAAAGAGAGAGACACAAAGAGAGAGACAACGACATAGAGAGACAAAGAGAGACACAAAGAGGGAGAAACAAAGAGAGAGAGATAGACAGAGAGAGACAATGAGAGAAACAACGATAGATACACAGAGAGAGACAAGGAGAGACAGACAGAGAGAGAGCAAGACAAACAGAGAGAAGGAGGATGAGAGAGTGGAACAGGATTGAGATATGGATCGTAGAGACAAAACGTGACGAATCTGAAGAGAAGTACACACTGGACAGACGTACCTGTTTACTGGCTTGAGCATCTGGGAACCTGTCCCTAAATTTTCCCTCCAGAACACTGTTGACTAAGACTAAGCCTTTACCTGGAAACATTACAATATACGTGAAACGTCTACAGGAACATAATCTCTGAGAAGTCTCCATAAATAAAGACAAACAATTACACATCAAAACAATGAATATCACCCAAGAGTCTAACACCGAGCAGACTAGCCAAATACATATGCTGTAGATGTTCCTTTGATTCATTCTTTGATTATTTCAAGTCAAAACATCACAGTTAAACAAATCAATCAATCAATTAATCAATCAATTAATCAATCAAACAGCTCCCCGCATATCATGAGCCTCAACAAATAAACCTAATATACATACATGACATTTGGTTCTTTCCAAGAGTTCCAAAGTAGTGAATTTATTAAACTTTTCAATCACCCAATTTTGCGCAGACATCAATTTACAAAAGTATATTTATTTGCTGTTTTGTTGTTTACTATGTTTCATAGCCATTCAAAACAAGGAAAATATTTGTTACGTTGGATTTATTTTCTTTTGATCTCGATAAATCCTCCACACAGTGAAAGCGTCTCTCGCATTGCCATTTCTCATTTCGGTATTTATGTACCTTCTTCTTAAAAAAATATCCTATGAATGAGTTAGTTCTCTCACCTGCTTTTAGCTGACTTGCAAACAGGACCATTTTGGGGTATTCTGGCTGAAGGTTGTCGTCCATCTTCATCAACACAAGAAGCTGTGGTCTGTAAGTATTGCACGTACGAACAGTAAGTATTGTATGTACGAACAGTAAGTATTGTATGTACGAACAGTAAGTATTGTATGTACGAACAGTAAGTATTGTATATACGAACAGTAAGTATTGCACGTACGAACAGTAAGTATTGTATGTACGAGCAGTAAGTATTGTATGTACGAGCAGTAAGTATTGTATGTACGAACAGTAAGTATTGTATGTACGAACAGAAAGTATTGTATGTACGAACAGTAAGTATTGTATGTACGAACAGTAAGTATTGTATGTACGAACAGTAAGTATTGTATGTACGAGAAGTTTAGCATATCGGCTTTATTGTTTAAGATTTTAAATATGAATTTACAGAGCAATATTAAATAATCTAAAGAGACAGACATAAAGTGTAATGTAGATGTTTTTAAATTGTCATATTGGAAAATTACAATTACAACAAATACATCTGTTAAAGAAACAAATGAAGTTAAGAGAAGACATGGGAGCACTGGTGTAAGCGGAAGGTTTCAGAGCTGAGATTCAGGCAAGTACAGAGCTGAGTATGTCTGCCCTGACCAAACTGGCCCCTTTGGAAGGACAATAGCATCAACCTGAAATCCAAGCTGAGTTGTGTGTGTACTTGTGACAATTGTGTACCTTTACGAATGTGACACATGGATTCTTACAGCGGTATAGTAGGACGAATTTGTACAATGGAGATCAGATGTCTGAGCTGAATTTTCGGCATGTCGTATCAAGACTTTGAAGTTCAACCCCTGCAGACACGAGTGGAGCAGTCCCAACTACAGTGGTTTGGCCATGTCTGTAGAATGGAAGAAGATCGGATACCAAAGCGGTCATGGGAGATCAAAAGTCAAGGACGCAGACTTCGAGGACGTCCCAAAGTACGTTGGGAAGACAACATATGACAGTCCCTAAGTGATAGAGGGCTGGATTGGAAAGAGGCCAGGAAAAAGACGGCGGATAGAGCAGTGTGGCGTTCTCTTTGGCAAACCTCTACACCTCACGGTAGAAGAGGAGCGAATAAGTAAGTAAGTATCAAGACTACGAACTTAATAAAGCAGTTCGTTACACCGTTAAGAGAGAGGTTGACCAACGCAAGCTTATTTACTACAGTACAAACGCGCACGCTTACATGATACGTGCAAGTTTCAAGATCATCTGGGTTGACCAAGACGATTCTTCAACGCCCTGTTCCCGGAAATCGTAAGAGAGGGATGCAGAAAGAGAGATGGGAAGACAACATCAGAGAGTGGACGGGGAGGTACATAGCTAAAACAAACATCCTATAACTAAAATGAGTTGATTTGTGGTATCGGGTTTAATGAACTGCAGTATTGGTGTCCCATTGGCGTTTCAACGTACGACACTGATAATGATGTGGATGATAGTGATGATAAAAGACGATGTGAGGCAAGCAAAGATTAACAGAAAGAAGACATAGATTGAAACAGAAGCACAGTAAACTAGATAGTCAAACAAGGTAGGATGGAAACGAGTCATTAACGAATTGATCAAGAAAATTGTTACTCGATGTAACTGACAAGCATTGGTTGCCGAATAGTCCTTTTGATGAGTCCTTCTATGGCTGTAGTTGAACTTGTGCTTCTTCTATTGTTATCAGCATTACTGAAGATTGTACAGCTGAAGGTTTTACAGCTGAAGGTTTTACAGATGAAGGATTTACAGATGAATGGTTTTTTTCAGCAGAAGGTTTATTTTTAAAGCTGAACGTTTTTTTTTAACAACTAAACTAAAGGTTTTAAAAGATGAAGGATTTTATGTCTGATGCGTTTTACAGCTGAAGAGTTTTATGGCTGAAGGTTTTACAGCCGAAGGTTTTACAGCCGAAGGTTTTACAGCTGAAGGTTTTACAGCTGAAGGTTTTACAGCTGAAGGTTTTAAAGCTGGAGGTTTTACAACTGAAGGTTTTACAACTGAAGGTTTCACATCTGAAGGTTTTACACCTGAAGGTTGTACAACTGAAGCTTGTACAACTGCAGGTTTTACAGCTGAAGGTTTTACAGCTGCAGGTTTTACAGCTAAAGTAGAAAAAAACTGAGTAATGAGATCTTGGATATAGGCCTCAAAGCTGAAGTAACTAATTCAAGTTCCATTCTGATGCTGGATTTTGTTGTCTCACTCTGCTCGGCCTCGACCTCGCCTCATTTCAGTTGAACGAGAAAAAAAGATAAATATCTATACACTTTGAAACTTCAATACTACCCTTAAGGCATCAAGTTTTCTGCTTCTTCGGCGTTCGACCTGAAACGGACGTCGTGCCGTTTTGACAGCGATGCTGCGAGCTGTACGACCATGAGTCTCCGATTTCAGACGGCTTTTCGGAGTACCAGTTTGGCATTCTCTCACCACGATCTCCATTCTCTAAGTTAGATTACATTAACGTTACCTGTTTCGATGGCCGCCACTTAAAGACGGCGGAATAGTGTCTTGGTCAGCTCTGGTTCACTGACCAAGTTGATCTTGGTTATCCTCAACCCACGTGGACGCACGTCTACACAGATGAATCATCAGAGGAAGCATTGAGGAAAGGAGGGCTGGGACTCATCATACTTCTACAGGATGGGGGCGTTATAGAAAAAGCAAGTGCTGACAGGGTGCCCTCGACAAATCTAAGAACAGAGCAACAGGTAATAAATAAAGTAGTAAAACTACTGAATGAAAAGGGGTTAAAGGATCACAGAATAGTGCTTTTGTGTGTGCATGGAAATTTTGCAGGCCACACAAAGAGAACCACGAGATAGTATGGGAAGGCAACTTATATGCCAGCTAAATAAACTCTCAGACCACAATAAAATCACCCTCCAGTGGATTCCAGCTCACTGCGGCATACCTGGGAATGAATGGGCAGACGGGCTAGCCAGGGAGGGAAGACAAAGAGAACAATTCACCCACCCAGTGTCACTGCCAGACGTCAAGGCACACATTTGTAAAAAAAATATAAACAACAGTCGATAGAGAGAACGAACAACAAATACCCACATGACCCAATCAATAGACTAAATAGAAAAGAGTATACCACAATTTTCCATCTCATTGCAGACTAAATGCACACATGCATAAAATGAAAGCAGCACAGACTGCACAATGCACATGTCAGAAAAGACCCCAGACTCCAGAACACATCCTGCAAACATGTCCACTGCACCAAGGCTCCCACGAGAAGACCTGGCCCGAGGTTAGAAACGTACAGGACAAACTGTGGGGAACCATTGAGGACCTGCGACTGACTAGTCAATTCATGAAGGCAGCCCATCTGGTGGCATAAAACGAGCATACGAAGCCGAATGCGAAGAAGATAAAGAAGAGCTTGGTTTGTACTCCCAGCATACCTGGTTCCAGAAATCAGTTCGTGTCCAGTTTAACAGCGCACGTCTGGGATTCTTCTTGGCGTGACCACTTCTCGCGTGCACAAAGAACTGGTAAAACTGCTATTCTACAAAGCTCTCACATTGAAACACAAACACATTACAAGCACCCGCATCCATACACTAGCCAATACGTCCTGACATAATTTAAAAGACTACAGTTTGGGGTTGAAAGGAACGTGCATTCGCCAGTAGAACCCAAAAAGGCAACCCCCCTACCCCCCACCCCCTGCCCCTCTCCAAAAAAAATAAAAATAAAAATAAAAATAGGTAGCGTCATCGTCTCGCTTCGAATAACGACAGATACAAACAGTAAAACAAAAATGGACTCACCTCCAGTTTTTGGTGTGTGTAGGACCAGACTGGAGTCTAAGCAGGGAGTAGCGTGCTGCGGACATGGCCAGACCTCTGATGCCGTCACCCCATTCCTGTTCGGCTCTGTATTGGGGGAAAAGAAAGGAGGGGGGGGGGGAAGCTATCCTTGATAACTTTGGAAGTTATGTCTACTAGAAATATCATATTCAATATTGTGAAGGTAGGCAGTCCTTTTCTTCTGTTTTTTCTCTTGAATTCCCTGCCTTCTTCCATTTTTCAGCTTCTTCCCTTCTATTTCTTCTTTTATTTTTCTTCTACTTATTCTTAGCTTCTTCTTCTTCTTCTTCTCTTTTTCTTGTTACTCTCTCTTCTATTTCTTCCCTTTTTTCCCCTTAATTTTCTTATCCTTCCCTTCTTCTTCTTCTTATGTTTCCTTTCTTATTCTTCTTCTATTTCATCTTTTTCTTGCCTTTTCTTTCTCCCTACTTTTTCTTCCCTTCTTTTTCTCCCCTTCTTCTTCCTCCCTTCTTCTTCCCCTCTTCTACTTCAGCTCTTCTTCACTTCTTCCTTCCTCTAATTATTCCTTCTTCCTTTTCTGTTCTCCCTTCCTTCTTTCCCTTTTTCTTCTTAATATTCAACGTTCATCCTGGAAAGGACGATTGTGGCGGTGTGCCGTTGTTTAAAGCGAAGCAGCGGTATCTGATCCTTTCGGCCCAACACATCCGATTTCAGCACGGCGTTTTCAGGACAGAGTTTGCCTTCCCTCTTCTATCCCTAATCTGTTAGCCAGGCTGCATGGTTGTAATACCTTTCCAGGATCGCCACTTTGAGGCGGGAAATGGTCTTTGTCAGTTATATGTCACAGACCTTTATGCAAGCAGCCGGCTATGAGTCGCTGGTTGCTTTCAGCTCATCGACTGCTGCATTTTCGGCACAATAAAGTAGTCTTAAAGCACACACTGCTGTCGGGGATCAAGTGTTAGCGACGTCAGTGTACTTGGCCTTGGGTTTATATGTGGAGGGATCAGTTAAATGCTTTAGCTTGCTTTTCTTCCTTAAGACTAAACCAGGTATCCATTTACAGCCGAGTCGGCTGGAGAGTATCGACAACGAGGATTGAACCTAGTAAATTTTTCCGCCTGAAATAAGCACTCTATAATTGTATTACTAAGGCACTATTTAAATTAGAACGCTCAAGTATACATGCCATCTTCGGGACTACATGAAAGAACAGCATAAGGACGTCCAACAGAGAGAGAGAGAGAGAGAGAGATTGAGAGAGATTGAGAGAGATTGAGAGAGATTGAGAGAAAGTGTGTAACATAGAGAGAGAGAGAGAGAGAGATAGAGAGAGAGTGACATAAAGAGAGATCAACAGAGAAAACAATACGGTGTGAAAAATGAAAGACAGAGACGAAGAGAGAAAGAGACGCAGAAATAAATAAATGCACAGAGAAAGCGAGCGAACAGAGAAAATAAAGAGAGACATAAAATAGAGAAAGAGACACATAGACAGGGAGAAAGGGACACATGGAGTGAGAAAGATGGAGAGAGAAATAGAAAGTAAGAGAAAAAAATAGAAAGTAACAGAAAGAAATAGAGATAAAGAGAGACAGAGAAAATTAGAGAGAAATTTTCAGAAAGACACAGAAAAATATCACACACAGATATAGTTAGGCTGCAATGACTCAGTAAATCCAACAATCAGTTTTTAAAAAAAGCCAATTCTGCTCCATATGTCTTTAACAAAAACTATTAACGTTTCTGTGACTTGAAAGTTCTACAGATGGGGTATCTAGCCACATGCCAAGCCCTTCCTAGTCGCCTCTTACGACATGCTTGTTGGTTGCAGTGTTACTATTCTCTGCTCCTCTTTCGGTCTCGGTTACACCTGGAGGCTGCAATGACTTTTCGTCACCATTTCATTTCTGTGCAGTCTTTTTTTATTGTCGCCCATGAGGGGCATCTCCTCCAGTCTACACATAAATATTATTCTCAAGGTTGGCTTTGGCCACCCATTCATTTCTTCCCGCCTGGAGTCTAGATATCGCATGACCTGTAAGCATAACCTAGACTTACCCTTTGTACTCAATGTACTTGTATATACAGAGAGCCAAAGCCAGGGCAGCAAGAGCAAAGTACCAGCTTGAGATGAACATCAGAACAAGACACAGTGCCACGCCCAACAGGGATAGAGTCCTATCAGTGGCAAGATAGAAAAGGTTACTATTAGTCAATTAATGGACAAATATTAGTTGCCAATCGCAAGCGATGATGGTCACATCAATAGACGGTTTTGACATAGATCATGTAATTTGCGCTGTATGTGGATTATAGTGAGGAAGAAGCTGTTATCGTCACCGACCTCACTCTCTGGTCCCGAGCTACATGGGACCAGTGGCAAGACATGAGTCAAGACGGCTGGAGGCAACTCTGGATGTAGGCCTTTTGGTCCCACCTCCCGTTAGACCAGGGGTCACTATAAAACTTGTGAGATTCGACAGTCTACTCTTTATGTTCATGCAGCCATGCTAGCGCTTTAGGGGTCTGGGCTGATGGATCTGGGCTTGTCATTGGCCAGCTCTTTCGTGATCAGAGGGTCAGTACTAATCAGGGATGATGGTTTCTCTAGTTACTCCTAGCTGCACACCATTCCGTTCGTCTCGACTCTGTGTTGTTTACTTGGAAATTCGCTGCTCCTTGAGATGTGTATTATTGATGTTGATGGATGATTTTCAGGGATTTAATAAATTCATCTCATGATATCTGCATGAGAACGGGTTAATTATTAAATACATATTAAGTACTAGCTGCATTACCAGACGATGTTCGGGGTAGTCATGAAAGTGAACCAACTTATCTCCTCCCCCCCCCCCCCCCCACATTTGTCACCCTTAAGCTCGTCTACATGAAACTCTTTCCGACAAACCCAACCAATGCATCTGTTCTGCCTCTCTACCTGCCTTCATTCATCCCTCACTCCAGTCAGCCATCTCCCCGCCCATCGTTTCAGTGCTTGGTTCTGATCACTGGACCAGTTGTATAAGGAACAAACATCTCATCTTATCAGTATTTGCCAGTACACAATATTGTTCATATGCCCATAAATCGTGAAGGGAATGTCCTAGCGACTTGAAATTTTAAGCAATGGTCTAGAAATCGGCCATATACTAAGTTCATTGACCACTTCAGCTCAATATGTCATTCCGTTTGCGAGTCATATCGTCTTCAGACAAATATTTATCCCAAAATACACACTTTCAGAAGTATAGTATAAATAATCAATGACGAACAACATCAAGTCAGAAAGAACACCATGTATTATCATCAAAGTAATCAAACTTCAAGGAAGCGTACATCTGTGACAAGAAAGGCAGCAATTCGAATTTAAGACAAGAACTTCCACACCTATGACTTGAACAGAGAGCGTTGCTTATAACAATAATACTTGGAATCCCTGCAATAAACTGCTGGTGAATGTTGGCTAAGTAACACCGACTATGATATTAAATTTACGTAAGAAACGTTAACGACGGTATGTCCAATTAAGGTCGGTATTTAGTGTCGAAGCACACGAAAAGGCATAAAAGAATGAATGAATAACTTCTCTTGCCTTGAGGATTCTAGAATAGTGACCTCATTGTTACGCTATCTGAGTGTGGTTTCCGTAACGTGTGTCCTAACCAACGCGTTCCTTTGCTTTGCATTTAGTCACACTGGCATCTGACCCGTTCTTTGCCACAGCTATATACTAATTTGTTATTGTTGTTTTGTTTGCGTTAGCCTTATTTATCTATTCCCCAAGGCGGTGTGCGTTGCACTGGGGTTCGTATATTGCACCTGTCGATCCAGTGCATCCGACTTCAGCATACATTTTATGGAAGGGTCTGCTTATTTACTAGTGACTTTATCATATCCTTTATCCCCCCCCCCACCCTTTCCCCCCTCCGCTCGACACAAGCATACGCTGAAAAAATCTTGAACATTTTTAATTGTACTTGTCTCTGTTCCCCCGTCACATAGTATACCATAGGACGAACTTGAAATTGGAATGAAAGATCTGATTCTTTATGGCGTACTTCATTCTTTTTTATTTCATCTTTCTACTCTTCTTTTCGCGCGTTGTCCTGATTGTGCCTTTCAGCGTAAGGTTATGAAGAGGTTTCTTGACCAGGCCCAAGTATGTGCTTCATACATGGGGAGCTGTACTGCTTTTGTTATTTCTTTTATCAATCTTTTGCGTGGGCGGCTTACGATTTGAATCTGTGTAACATTGCTCTCTGAGAATTACTATCTGGTGTTTGCCTGTCACGTGTCCGAACCATGTGACTGTTCTCTTGACGAAGTCTAGCACTGGTGTTGTACCTACTTGTCCCCTAATATCTTCGTTTCTGATTCTTTTAATTTTTGTTACTCCAAGCATTCTGCGCAGGCATTTCCTCTCTGTTGTTACGATGTGTCTTTTATCTTTGTCAATGTCAAATTATGGCACTGATAGCAGAATGTGGGTAGGAATATCGTGTTGTATAATGTTCTTTTTGTTTCCATTGTCACGTGTTTACATAGTATTATCATGGACATTTGCCCAATGATTTGACTTTTATTATTACATATGTGTTGGATTTGGGTGTCGCCTTTGCCATCTGCAGAGATTATGTTACTTAGGTACGTGACATTTTTCACCTTTTTAATTGCTGGTTTTGTACGAAATATTCATGTTTCTTTTCCATTTTTTTTCTTGCAATCGTCATAACATCGGTTCTTTTCTTTGCTAATTTTTAAACTGTAATTCGTCAAAAAACAATTATGATTGTTGATATATTTCTGCAGTTGTTTTTCTGAGGCTGCTATTAGTGATTGGTCAACAGCAAAGAGAAGTTCATTTAAGTGATCACTGAGGTTGTTTCCCTCACTAATATTGACGTCTTCACATATTGCGTCTGTACATGTGATAAACAGTCAAGGAGAAAGTACACAACCTTGCCGTCCACCGACAATAATATGAACTTTTCCAGACTCCAGCACGGCATTTTGGGTTTCGGGTTAGCTTTCTCTCTGGCTCATTCAACATTACAGCCAGTCTTAGGACTGATCAACAGGAGTATAGGGTCAAATGGAGAGACATGCTCAGACAACCTTACAACCAGTATCAGGACTTATCAACCAGATGATAAGGTCAAATGGAGAGACACGCTCAGACAACCTTACAACCAGTCTTAGGACTGTTCAACAGGAGTATAGGGTCAAATGGAGAGACATGATCAGACAATCTTACAACCAGCATCAGGACATCAACCAGATGATAAGGTCAAATGGAGAGACTTGCCGAAAAAAACCTTACAACCAGTTTCAGGACTGATCAACCAGAAGATGATGATGGTGATGAAAGTGAAATTCCTCAACACAATGAAAGCATCCCTAACATATCATATCGGTATTCAGATATCATTATTGGTACATCTCCAGTTTTGTCTGTATTGCTACCAAGATATATATGACGAAGGGCCTACCATCTTGTAGGAGAACGTCACACAAACAGTCTGGCCATTAACTTACCAATGGTAGTACTTGAACCTGGGTCTCCAGTTTGGCGTCTGTAGCAACGTCTGCAGAGCACAAGCCATGTTGACAAAACCGTAGCACATCAAGAAAAACCTGCAGAGATAATATGAACATGGCAATACATAAAATGTTTTCATTCACAAACAAGAAACGCAAACACTAACAAAGGTCTACACTGTGGACTCTAGCAGGAATGAGAACGGGAGATTAGTCTACATTTAGTTAACTGTTCATTATTTGTATTTAAAAAATCATCATCATCAAGATGTTTTTGTCACTAGGTTGTACATGACCAGACTAGCATGTCAGTTCCAGAGTTTTCTATTATAGTACGAGATACGTGTACATCAACCGTACATTGTAATTACGTCATTAGCCCCTTTACAGTTATGTCTGACTATAGGTTGATGCAACCTTGTAGTCGCATCTATATATTGAGTTTTCGGTTTTCCTTTTCCTTGCAGCGTTGTTGTTTCATTTGTTTGTGCTGCATGAGCTTATTTTCAACCAGCTTTAGGTGGCTCTTCAGGTTGCATCTCCATCAGGATCGGTCTGTAGCTATGTTATCCCAAGATGTTAGATCCATATCCAGCGCCGTTATGTCTCGCTTACGTGCATCGCTAAGCCTCAGCTGTTATGGGATAGCTGTCTTTAGAGAACATCTTTAGGGATGCGACCGTCTTCCATGCGACGAACATGACCAAGCCATCGCAGTCCATGTTGGCAAAGGCGAGTGTACTACATACTTAGATGAGCGGTGTGAGAATGTACCTCTGCAATTGTCCCTGTCTCTCCATGAGACGCCAGGGATGGATCTCAGGCGCCGTATATGAAATGTGTTGAGCATGTTCTCTTCATTGGCATTGGTTGTCCACGTTTCGCTGCCATTTAGTAGCTGACTAATGACACAACATTGTAATTTGCGAGTCTTCTGTTATAATACGAGATACTTGTGGAGTAACATTACATTGAAATTAATACAACAACCTTACATTGTAATTAAAACAGTAACCTTTCATTATATTGTCCAATGATGTCAACAGTAGATTTTGGCGGTAATGCAGTAAAGTTTGAACCTTCCTGCCCGATATCTATTAAATTATGTTTCCTTGCGACAGGTAGCAGCAGAGAGGCAGTCTAACAAAATGGCGTCTGACATGGAAGTGCGTTTGAAGCATAGTTATATAATTGAATTCCTGTCAAGACGCAAAAGACGCCACAAAAATCTCTGACTACGAGCAAACCTAATCGATTCAGTGGTTTGACCAGCATTATGTTTTGGAAGTTAAGCCTGGTCTCTGACAAAAGTAATGGAGAACCAGCCAAGCACAGCAAATGCCTTCCTTGAGCGTCTTCTCGCGGGTCTATCACTAACGTAACAGTGCTAGATAAACCTACATAACAGTGACATTTGGGCAATGTTACACGTTAAAGATGTCCTACAGCAAGCCAAAAACTCCAAGCACTGCCGTTATGACCAAGTAGTCCGAAGGAAAATCGAATTCTGGAGCATAGAAACCACACTGTCGTATCCTCAACATAGAAAGAGACCTACTGGAACTACTATCACCCCCCCCCCCCCTCCGTTAATGGCATGATTCGCTTGATCTGCACAGCATTTCTGACCCTGAAACAAACAAATTAGCCGTTCATTGGTTAACCCGCGCTCGAGGAAGTGATAGTCAAACTGTATAAAGGGTTTGTTAAACCTAGATTGGAGTACTGTGTACAGGTTTGTGGAGTCCTTATCGTAGATGGGATATAAACATGCTTTAAAAGATACAAAACAGAGCGACAAAGCTTATATTAAGATTCCAGAATTACAGTTATGAGGATAAACTAAAAATAACTGGCCTAAAGTGTCTAGAAAAGGGATGAATTAGAGGTGACCTAAAACAGGTTTGTAAGATAATCAAAAGAAAGGATAAATTAGATTATAACAAGTTTTTCAAAATATAACCACCTACAAGAACAAGAGGGCACAGCTACAAAGTAATTTAAGAAAGGTCCAGATTAGATATTAGGACATTATTTTTAGTCAGAGAGTGGTGAATGCTTGGAATGCATTGCCACAGGAAGTAGTGGAATTAATGTATTCAGTAATAGATTGGATGCGCATAGTTTTTAGATCAAGAAGAAAATTAAACTGACTGTATACAGACTCTGCAGAGTCTTCTAAACCAGTTGAGTTAAGTTATGAGACATTCCCAATTGAAACCTAAACTAGGGTCCGTACGATACCACAGAACACATTACTGCTCGCACCCATCCCACTTAGCAGAGATATGCACTTAACGGCTATCACCTCTCGCAGAAAAGCTGAGACCTGCACAAGGGCTATCACCTCCTCCCCTCCCCTCCCAAAGAAAAAACCTTGTCGAAGCACAGGTCGACTAAGAATGTTATAACACGAGATACATGTAGAATAACCTTACATTGTAATTATTGGCGCCACATGGTCCAAGTTTCCAATGATGATACCGATCTCTGTAATGCAGGCTGTGAGAAGTAAAGCCCGGGCAGGCTCTCCATTTTTTCTAGTAACACTGAAGATGCGAAGGAACGGAACAACGTTGTCCTTGGCTATGGCCTGGAACAGTCTTGGAGCACCTGGAACATTATCATAATAGAACAATGTGAATGTTTGGAGCACCTGGGGCATTATCATCATAGAACAATTTGAATGTCTGGAGCACCTGGGGCATTATCGTCATAGAACAATTTGAATGTCTGGAGCACCTGGGGCATTATCATCATAGAACAATTTGAATGTTTGGAGCACCTGGGGCATTATCATCATAGAACAATTTGAATGTTTGGAGCACCTGGGGCATTATCATCATAGAACAATTTGAATGTCTGGAGCACCTGGGGCATTATCATCATAGAACAATTTGAATGTCTGGAGCACCTGGGACATTATCATCATAGAACAATTTGAATGTCTGGAGCACCTGGAATATTATCATCATAGAACAATTTGAATGTCTGGAGCACATGGAATATTATCATCATAGAACAATTTGAATGTCTGGATTGTATCGAATATTATCATCATAAAACTACATGAATGTTTGGTGGACATGGAACATTATCATCATAGAACAAAATAAATATTTAGAAGACGTGGAATATTATCATCATAGAACAAAATAAATGTTTGGAGGACATGGAACATTATCATCGTAGAACCGTTTGAATGCCTGGAGGACATGGAACATCATCAACTGACAATGCTTAGATAATCCGCAACGTCATCAATATAGAACAATGACAATGCTTTGAGCATATTAAACATAGAATAAAGGACAGTCCCTGATAGAACAGTTTGAATGTTTGGAGCATCTGGGGTAGTTGTCTCGCCGCAGCGACTCAATTTCAACCAGTGTTCGTAAAGCGATCTCAGTCCCGCCAGGCGGAGAGATAGCGCGGGCTTGCGGAAAACGCTCGCCTGCCTTTCCCCGTAGAGCGAATTGGGTGCGGTTTGTTGTAGTGGCTCCTCCACCAAGGTGCGCTCGTCTGGTCCGTATCAGGAAACGTGGTCCGTCCGTGGTGATTTATCTAAGGCTTATAGCAGAGCTCGACAGTACGTCTCGCTGGTGGTCTCGCAAAGAGCTTGTGACCGGCAAATGGAAAGCAGGAATCGTTGCCTCGAGGCCCTGCGTTCTCCTACGGAGAAGGGCAGGCCGGCAGGCCAAATTGTCTCTAGTCCCAGTGAAATTCATCGCCGAGGTCGTTGGGATCCGTTCTGCACAGAGCGCTGCCATCCCTCCTCGAGCGAGCCCGGTCGGTCGGTCGTCTGGTGCGTGTGGGAGGCCCCTGTCAGGCGGTCCTAGGTCGACGGAGTGAGGGACGGGTGGAACAACCGTCCGTCCGTCCCGTCAGTCGGTCCCTGCGGCCGTCCCAGTGAGGCTTTTTACACACCCTTCCTCCGCCGACCGGTGTGTGCTGTACGTACGTCTCCGACAGATATCTGGTTGATCCTGCCAGTAGTCATATGCTTGTCTCAAAGATTAAGCCATGCATGTCTAAGTTCACACTGTCTCACGGTGAAACCGCGAATGGCTCATTAAATCAGTCGAGGTTCCCTAGATGACACGATCCTACTTGGATAACTGTGGCAATTCTAGAGCTAATACATGCTTACCAAGCTCCGACCCTCGCGGAAAGAGCGCTTTTATTAGTTCAAAACCAATCGTCGTTTCACCTCGCGGGGTTGCGGCGTCCCCACTGGTGACTCTGGATAACTTTGTGCTGATCGCATGGCCTCATGTGCCGGCGACGCATCTTTCAAATGTCTGCCCTATCAAATGTCGATGGTACGTGACATGCCTACCATGTTTGTAACGGGTAACGGGGAATCAGGATTCGATTCTGGAGAGGGAGCATGAGAAACGGCTACCACATCCAAGGAAGGCAGCAGGCGCGCAACTTACCCACTCCCGGCACGGGGAGGTAGTGACGAAAAATAACAATACGGGACTCTTTCGAGGCCCCGTAATTGGAATGAGTACACTTTAAACCCTTTAACGAGGATCTATTGGAGGGCAAGTCTGGTGCCAGCAGCCGCGGTAATTCCAGCTCCAATAGCGTATATTAAAGTTGTTGCAGTTAAAAAGCTCGTAGTTGGATCTCAGGCGCAGGCTGGCGGTCCGGCTCGCGCCGGTTCACTGCCCGTTGTCTCCTGCCCTACCGTCTGCCGGCTCTCTCCCACGGGTGCTCTTCGCTGAGCGTCCTGGGTGGCCGGCGCGTTTACTTTGAAAAAATTAGAGTGTTCAAAGCAGGCCTCGGCTGCCTGAATAATGGTGCATGGAATAATGTAATAGGACCTCGGTTCTATTTTGTTGGTTTTCGGAACTGGAGGTAATGATTAACAGGGACAAACGGGGGCATTCGTATTGCGGCGTTTGAGGTGAAATTCTTGGATCGCCGCAAGACGAGCTACTGCGAAAGCATTTGTCAAGAATGTTAATTAATCAAGAACGAAAGTCAGAGGCGCGAAGACGATCAGATACCGTCGTAGTTCTGACCATAAACGATGCCGACTAGCGATCCGCAGGAGTTGCTTCGATGACTCTGCGGGCAGCTTCCGGGAAACCAAAGTGTTTGGGTTCCGGGGGAAGTATGGTTGCAAAGCTGAAACTTAAAGGAATTGACGGAAGGGCACCACCAGGAGTGGAGCCTGCGGCTTAATTTGACTCAACACGGCCAACACTGAAATGATTGACATGCCGAGACCACTTTTCTGGGGTCTAATATGGAACTGGTGCTAGATTTAGACCCTCAGAAATCTGGGGTTATGCCCCCTGTGGCTCGGTTGGTCTGCATCGAGTGTTCTGACAAAGGAATTGACGGAAGAGCACTATCAGGAGTGGAGCCTGAGGCTTAAATTAACTTAACACGCCAATACTGTAGAATGACTGTCAAAAAGAGAGCACCTTCGTGGGATCTAATAGTGAACATGTGCTGGAATTAGACCCTCGAAAATCTGGGGCTACCCTCTAAGTAACTTGATTGTCTCGCTAAAGGAATTGACGGAAGGGCACCACCAGGAGTGGAACCTGCGGCTTTATTTGACTGAACACGCCAATACTGTAGACCGAGTGACAAATCGAGAGCACAACCGTTTGGGTCTAATAATGAACGTACGCTGGTATTAGACTCACGGAAGACAAGTCAGCTCTCTAAGCTCTAATGAAAGAACGCTACGGAAATCGTGTTTAACTCCGCAGAAACCGCAGATTTCAAATACCTGGTCATTGACAAACAAAAGCCCTCAATAAATTCGTCTGACCAAATAGTGAACGGGTGCTGGAAATAGACCATCTGAAGACAGGTCAGCTTTACCCTACTAATGACAGGGCGTTGCTACGGAAAACCAGCTCATATCGAGAGGAGCCGCAGACACTTTGGTTCACGTACCAGGCTGATAAGCCAATGTGGGGTAGACAGACTGGCAAAAGAAGGTGCAAGACTACCACAAACAGATACCAGTATGACGTACGAAGAGTCAAAACGGCTTATCAAAGCCAGATACATGACCAAATGGGAAACCGAACATACTGGTTACACCAAAAACGATGCCTATAACCAGTTGAACCGAAGAGAGCAGGTCGTTGTCTTCAGACTTCGCACTGGCCACAATAGGCTGAGGTACCACCTATTCAACAAATTGAAGATAGGGTGTACCGACGAATGCCCGTGCGGTACTGGTAAAATGACCGCTGAACATCTGCTGCAGAACTGCCCGACATACGAGGATCAGAGAGAGCAGATGTGGCCATCACCAGTGGAACTGCAAGACAAGCTCTATGGCAGTGTCGACAGCCTCAGGATGACCGCCGCTTTTTTCGAAAAAATAATGGTTACTGTCTGACTGCGTACGAAGAAGAAGAAGAAGAAGAAGAAGAAGAAAGAAGAATGTTTGGAGCACATGAAATATTATTAATATCGAACAATTTGACTTTTTTAGCATTTGGAACATATTATATCTAGAACAATGTGGAAGCTTTCTTGACATAGCTCTCAGCATAACATCCAAGGCTGGTCATTCAGTGGATCCTCTCTCACTGCAATATAAAGTGAAACTGCAGACAAACTAGCAAATTGTGGAGCAGCTTCCCCACAAACAGACGTACCCATCACGTTTAATGTGTCCAAGATCATAGTTAAAGCCAACTTTAGAGGAAAATGAACTCGTCAACACCCCCTCTTCCAAAAGGAAGACAACTGCTATATTATAACTAAGAGGAGGAAGACTAACGTCTGGTCAGACACAACATACTAATCAGACATGTAAGTCAGAGTCAGGCAAAATATTCTGGCCAAGATCCTTGCCTCGGCTTCCTAGTAGCCCTCTCCCTGGAAACAGGCTGTTTTAATGGCAGCCTGGATGAGGGAGCTGCGTAGCACAGTGGTTAGCACGCTAGCTTCGCATCTGAGTGGTCCTGGGTTCATTCCCCAGATGAGGCGGTAGTGTTTTTTTCAGACCGCAACGGCTCCCGGGTCGACCCAGCCTTAAATGAGTACCGGTTCAGTCCGGGAAGTAAAAGCGGCGAGGGAGAGCAGATGGCTACCGCCCTCATATAGCCGAGCCTTTGAAATGTGAGATCGCTAACACCTCACACCCATACGGCAGTAATGATATGGGTTACTTTACTTTACTTTTACTGGATGATAAGGTGAGGGACTGACGTGATCCCGGTAGTAGTGAGCGGCAAGTTGAGGCAGCCAAGCATAACACAACTGCCTGGAGGACCACGGTCCACCTCATCAGCACGATCGGGATGTGAGGAAAGCTACTGCAACCCGCCACTTAACATCCTTTTCAGGGCGCACAAAAGAGTAGACCTCCTCATTGTGGACATTCGAAACAACGACTATTATATATTTTTACTAGAGAAGAGAAAATGTTATCATCTCCAGACTGAGAACTGGGCACAACACACTCAAGGGTCATCCTTACAACACAATGATGATTGGGACAGATGACAGGTGTCCATGTGGGGAGCCTACCATGACCTTGGAACACATCCTACAATATTGCATGCTCACAGAGGAAGAGAGAGTACAATATTGACCTTAGCGAGAGATGAGACAAAAACCTGACAAACAACGGTGACGCTGTCCTTTGGAAGAGAAACCAGGACCTTGTTCTGAGGATGATCGAAGAATAGGAACAACACGAAAGGATACGAGAGAGAACGCCAGACATATTATGAAGTTCGACAACGAGATTGACGTTACCTGAGAAAAGGCGGGGCAAATTAGGAGATATATTAGGTCACCCGTATATTAGGTGTATTAAGTCACCCGGAATTGTTCACTTTTCTGGACACTGAAGGCCAGTTAGAGGGCCTTTTGATCTGTTGATTTTCATAGTTTTTGTCTAACATGTACTAATCTTCATATTGTATCTCTATTGAGGAATAGAGTAATAAGCCGAACGCAAAAAAAAAGAAAAGGAAAAAAATGTGTGTATTAAGCATATTTGTATGATCTTGTAAGTCACTTAGAAGGTAAGAAACTTGTTCTAATAATATGACGAATGGATGTATGGATTTCGTAGTTAAATTAATAGGTATATAATTATGTAAAGGCAATTGCTCAATTGAGTTGAGTTCAGGAACTACTTGCCTGTAACACTTTGAAGTCCAGCACCTAAGCAAGATAGGAAAGACCCAATAACAATGACCCATTCGTGAGGCCAGGCAAGCAAGCCGATGATCAAGGCTCCTCCGATACTGTCACCGTACCTGGAGAAGAAATAGAGGTACATCCAGTTTGGCTGGAACAAGTTTGCAAAGAGTTGAGTGGTAGTTATTTAGTAATAGTAAATGAAGAAATACTATTATTTGCTGCAGTGGACTTAGAAGATCTATCAATGCTGTTGTATTGTTGTTGTTGTAGTATTATTGAAGTGCTAGAAGTCAATATTTTAGATGTGCTGGAATCAATGATTTTAGAAGTGCTAGAAGTCATGGTATTTGAAGTGCTAGAAGTCATGATTTTAGAACTGTCAGAAGTCATTATTTTAGAACTGTCAGATGTCATTATTTTAGAAGTGCTTGAATACATGATTTTAGAAGTGCTAGACGTCATGATTTTAGAAGTTCTAGACGTCATGATTTCAGAAGTGCTAGACGTCATGGTTTTAGAAGTGCTAGACGTCCATCTCATTGAAACATTATACCAAGATCAATAAGCCGCTGTCCGAGTATCTGGGCACACATCAGATTGGTTTGCAGTACAACAGGGAGTCCGACAGGGATGTATCCTCTCACCTTATCTGTACAACATATATGCATAATGTATAATGAGCAATGTTCGAGAAGACGAGAACATTGAAAGTTTCAACCCATTTACGATTGGGGGGTACGAGATTCAATAGTTACAATACGCAGACGACACAGTGATACTATCAAGAAGTGCAAAAGGGCTAGAGCAGCTACTTTCAGCCGTTAACGGACCTAATAAAGATCAAAACCTGTTCATAAATATAAATAAAACAAAAGATAACGATCACCGACAAAACACAATATCAGCATACATTTACAGTGGGTGGTGAGGAAATAGATCAGGTCACACATTTTGAATATTGGGCTCTAGAATTGACAAAAACGGTGACTGCTCGAAAGAAATCAGAAGAAGACTAGCTATGGCAATGCAGAGACTGAACAGCCTGAAGAAATTATAGCAGAGCACCAACAAAATGATAAAAGTAAAAGTCTTGAGAGCCTAGGTTTTTCCTGTGGCAGCTTATGGCTGTGAATTATGGACGATTACCAAAACTTCTAGACAAAGAATCGAATCCTTCGAGACAAAATGTTACAGAAAGATTCTCAAAATGCCCTGGGCAGAGAAAAAAAACACAAATGTAGATATTCGGCAAGAGTTGATCATAGAGGAGAACTGGTTTATCAATTCTATTTTGGCTAGAAAATGCAAATACTTTGGTCACATCAAGAGACACAACGGTCTTGAGAGGACGGTGATGGAACGTATGGTGCCAGGCACAAGAAGAAGGGGTAGACCATGAAGACGATGGCACCAAGATATCCAGGAATGTCTGAGTATGAATGTGGCGGAGGCTGGAGTTTTGGCAAGAGAACGAGTTTCTTTCAGACAGACTGTGATGGGAGCGACGTTCGACAAAGGACATGCTACATGATGATGATGACACGTCATGGTTTTAGAAGTGCCTGAATTCATGATTTTAGAAATCCTAGAAAGCTATTATTTTAGAAGTGTTAGACGTCATGATTTTAGAAGTGCTTGAATTCATGATTTTAGAAGTGCTAGAAGTCATTATTTTAGAAGTGCTAGTCTTGATTTTAGAACTGTCAGAAGTCATGATTTTAGAAGTGCCTGAATTCATGATTTTAGAAATGCTAGACGTCATGGTCTTAGAAGTACTAGATGTCATGGCTTTAGAAGTGCTACAGAACTGTCAGAAGTCATGATTTTAGAAGTGCTGGATGCATTATTTGTATTACTAAGTTGAATCAGTATTGATACCGGTATCATCAGTTTTAGTTACGGAAACAATTGAATGTGAAGTAACAATACAATAATAATTAACAATATTTGTCCTTCGGAATATATATATATATATATATATACTCTCTCTGTCTCTGTCTCTCTCTCTCTCTCTCTCTTTCTTTCTCTCTCTGTCTCTCTCTCTCTCTCTCTCTTCAGTGCCAAAGACAGAGCTCAAAATTCTTTAGTTCGATCGTTCCGCAGCCACTCTGTAGTTCTTGCATATTCCCTAGCCTCACTGTTGCACCCTTCCTGGTCAATGTTCTGCATAAAGTCTTTCTGGGTCTACTGCCGTAGTGGTGTGATGTGTTTAACGATCTCACATTTCAAAGGCTCTATATAGCCGGAGCCGCGTAGCGCAGTGGTTAGCGCTCTGGCTTCGCATCTGAGTGGTTCTGGGTTCATTCCCCAGGTGAGGCGGTAATGTTTTTTCAGACCGCAATGGCTCCCGAGTCGACCCAGCCTTAAATGGGTACTGGTTCAGTCCGGGAAGTAAAAGCGGCGAGGGAGAGGAGATGGCTACCGCCCTCATATAGCCGAGCCTTTGAAATGTGAGATCGCTAACACCTCACACCCCTACGGCAGTAATGCGATGGGATACTTTACTTTACTTTATATAGCCATCTCCTCTACTTCGCCGCTTCAATTTCCTAGACTGAACAGGTACCCATTTAAATCTGGGTCGACTCGGGTGCTGTTGCGGTCTGAAAAAAACAAACATGTCTGCCTCTACTGGGGGACCACTCAGATGCGAAGCCATCTCGCTAGCCGGTGTACTACTCGACTGCCCTAATATACTTCCAAGAAATACAACGGAAAACACACGCAAGAAAAAGTCATCAGAAAATTGACTGGCGTAACATGTACAGCACATCCAGATGTCCTCCCATTATCAGCACTCCCCGTGTGTGTCTCCGCAGCCGAGTACATCGCGTCAGTTTGGAAACGAACTCTGCATATGTTTAACAGATTGATACAGCAACAAATAAGACCGGCCTGATAGATACATGATATATATAAAACCTATTCCAACTGACGAAATATATCTCATAATCCGTGTAGCACCACCTGAGTCACGAAGGAGTGTCGCATCATAAGGCATTCGCCTTATTCCTCTATTCCCCAAGGAGGTGTGCGTTACACTGTGGTTTTTATTATTTTTATTTACGCCTGTCTGTCCAGTATATCCGACTTCAGAATGCATTTTATGGTAAGGTATGTTTCCTCCTGCATTTTCTAAGGGTTTGCTTCCCAGGGGTAACGACCGGTGCTGTGATGGGGATCGAACCCAGCACCTTCTGGCTGTGAGCCGTGTTACTTAACTACTAGTCCACGACGTCAACAATAGCGTAATAATTTGTCTAGCTATTGTTGTTGCTAATGGTGTCCACGATGAGTAAGTTTATCCTCTTGTACGCCAAGAAAAGGACGTTAAGTGGCGGGTTGTAGCTTTCCTCACATCCTGAGCGTGCTAATGAAGGTTGACCGCGATCCTTTAGGCGGTTGTGCTATGCTTGGCTTCATCTGCATGACGGTCACTACTACGGGAATCACGTCGATCTACATCTCATCAACCAGATTGTTTTGAAAACAGCCTGTTTCCAGGGAACGCTACATGGCAGAGAGATAGCTGTGTTGTTCAGCATGTTGTGCTTGACAGGAGTAACAAGCGTCTCAGTTCCACATTTGTGGAACTAACATTAGTAGTTGAAGTAGAAAATATTGACAATGTTCTGTCTTCATTCCCATATATAAGGGATCAAGATGCTGAGCAGCGCATGGGCTGCAGTGGTCAGCGACCCATAGCTGACTGCTAGCGTCAGGGCCAGCGAACCAGAGCTGCAGACCCTTCTACACCTCCACACGGTGATCCTGGTTAACAGGCTGCAGTAGGGCAGACTGGCTAAGGAGAAGGGATCGAAGAGGGAATGCTAACCCGGTACTCAAAAAATGCTTGCTGAAGTCGGATGTGTTGGACCGAAAGGTGCAAATATCGCAGCCAAGCTGTAAACTACGACACAACGCATTCCGTTCTATGGACTACATTCTGCCACTTAAGCACTTTCAGGGTTTGGTAGCGGGAAATTGAGAACGAACGAAGCCAAGCCAAGCCAAGCCATTCCCATGTGATCTTCTCACGCAATTTCACATCACAATACCATCTACACAAAGAAGAATTAAAAGACTTACTTGTCTCGCATGACGTCTCCCTCGACACATGCAGCAAAGAACAGCACGCATGACAGATCTTTTGCGAATAGGAAAACGATAAACTCTAACCACCCACCCAATAGCGTAGCGTGGGGGAGGGCCTCAATGGCAGTTTCCTGGGCGCACAATTTTAAGGGGTACACATATATAAAAACAAAACAAAAAAAAAACAAAACAAAAAACAACAACAAGCCAAAAACAACCAGAAAGTAGTAATTATTTTAAAAAAAATAGCAAACTCAATATATATATATATAACGTAATTACAGTCGTACTGCGCTCACGTACTGTGTATTGGTAAACAGTGGGCTCAACTGTCAGTTGTGAAAGACGTTTCTCAAAACTTAAATTAATCGAAAGGTATTAGAGATCTGCAATGAGCCAATAAAGACTTCGTAGCCTAGCAGAACTAGCAATTAAGAGAAAGAGAGAGAGAGAGAGAGAGAGAGAGAGAGAGAGAAAGAGAGAGAGAGAGAGAGTTGATGGTGTTGGAGGTGGGGAAATGTTAATCGTACATTTTTGGTCTTTTTGGTTTTATTTCTGGTGCATGTACGTGCTATTTTATAATAGTTTTTAGCACAGTGGTCGGAGTATACAGTATTTTCAATCTACAAATAACTGGCCGGTCAAAACTGGTTGGTGGGCTGGCCAAAACTGGTTGTCGGGTCGGATCTGGCCCGGGGGCCGTAGTTTAGCCATCTCTGCTCTAGATGATGCATACGTTATTAATAGATTAGGTCAGAAGGTTCTCCGGACAAATATACGACTCAAACACTTTAAGGTTTATGATATATGTTTGTGAATGTTGTCAAGGATACAGACAATGGACGTCGTTGTGCAGGCTGCAATAGTTCCAAAGGGGATGGATTTCTGGGCATCAGCGAGGTCACCCGACCTGTTTGATCCAGCCATGATACCTGTGTCAGATGTAAATAGAAACACACTTTAAGTCTGCAAAACGGAGCCTGTGAAAATGGAGGAAATAGTAGGGCATTCACATCAATACTTCTTGAACACTCGGCTACAGTGAAGTGCGTTGTCAAGTCGGCTATTATGGCCAGAAGTTAAGTTTAACCATGTGATCTTTGAGGTCGTTGGGACATCCATGCTGACAATTTCACAATCCTGCGCACCTATCTCTGTCTGCGGTAACTTTTTTGTGCAATCTCGGGTTGTAGGTTAGTCCTTTCAGGAATGTTGTCTTCCCATCGTTCCCTCAGATTATCCTCTTGTTGGCCACGTACTTGCCTGCGAAGTATCGTATTTGCTAGGTCCTTGGATCTCGAGATGTGACAATGCCAAGGCAGCTCTTGTCTTTAGAATGTTGTGAGAAGGTCACCGTAAAGTCAACTTGCTTTCTCGATTCTTCGCCGCACTTCATCATTTGTAAAACGGTCTTTGTAGGTGACGTTTAGAAGTCTTATAAAACATCTCAGTTCCATGACCTGGATTCTTCTCTGAAATATGCTGTAATGGTCCATGCTTCGCAGACCTCTAACAATGTTATGGAGTACAATTAGTGTAATGGTAAAGTATTCGCTTTTCATACCAGAGGGACGGGGTACTAATCACGCGATCGACACGCTCCAGTCGACCTAGCTGTAAATGGGTAACTGGTATGCAACTAGGGAAGTAAAAGACTGGGAGTAAAGATACTAGTCACCCTACCTAATACAAGCTGTGGTTAGTAAACTGAAGTCTCTAAATGCTTCATTTCCCGATTGAGTGTAACTTCTATGGGACAAAGCTTGATTTGCATACATTGTTATCTTTTGAAGTTAAAAAGCTAAAACAGCTAATGGAACGAGTACCGCTGTCTACAACCAAACAAGCTCTTAAACAATGAATGATGTAATCAAACACAAATATATGCCATCATCATCTGGTTGATCAGATCTGAGGTTGGTTGTAAGGTTGTCTACATCTGTCTCTCCGTTGAACCTTATTTTCTGGTTGATCAGCTCAAAGACTGGTTATTAGGTTGTCTGAGCATGTCTCTCTATTTGGCCCTGCTCTCGTCAACTCTGGTTGTTTCAGCGTAGGTTCGAACTTTGTAAAGGTGTGTCTTGGCCACCCACTTCCTCTTTTCCCCAGAATCTTGCCCTCTAGTATCTTCTGTAGAAGGCTGTCATATCTCATATCTCATCTTGTAGCCCATCTAGCTCAATCTTTGTTTCTGTTAGTTTAGTTTTCTTTCCACTTGTGCCGTTAAGCGTGGTGGTGAGCTTAAGTCGTCTATCCTGCGCCAAGTGCGTTGCGTCGGTCAATATGAGCAATTGTCGCTGCACAATTACTCTTTGTTTCTGTATCACTTTAATTATTTGTCTTTGTGCGCCTACCTCGGGGTTGGATCTTATTGCTGTCCAACTAACTCTTTATATTCTACGGTATCACCACATTTCAAATGCTTCCAAGATTGTTTTTGTCATTCTAATTTAGGAGTCCATGTTTCAGCCATAGACAGTGCAGTTGGCACATACGAGTGGCGATTATTCTATTCCTCGGCTCTATTCTGATATTTTTTGAGGTTGGCAATTTGTTTTTCTCTGAAGCTCTTTTTTTGTCAATGCAGTCTGTCTTAATTTCTGTCGCATTGCGGTCACCTTCTGTTATGGTTAGCGCTAAATACATGTACTTTAAACTTCTGTATGCGTTCGATGATTTCTCCATTGATAATTATATTTATTTGCATATGTTGCTTGGGTATTACCAATACCTTTGTCTTCAATGTGTTTATTTTCATGCCAAACGCATTTACTGTGTTATTATGTTGTTCTAACAGCATTTGCAACGTTGCTACTGATTCTTACACTATGGCTTGGTCATCTAAAAATGTGATGGAATTAACTTTATTTATCTATCTTCAGTCCACTTATGTCATTAGGCGTCGTGGGGAGGTGTAACCTCCTTTGTTTCATATTGTTTGGCAGGGAAAAATCCACTGGTGACTCGTCAGAAATATGTGTACACGCATACAATTACCTGTGACGGATGGGAAGTAGATGGCCATCAAGATCATAAATGATGACGTCAAATCTGCTATTATCTCCCCTCTAGCCTCTGAGCCAGTTACATCGGATCCAATTACGTTACCCACATCAGTGTATCTGCTCTTTATGTTTTCTGTGAGCAAAATCAAATCAAATCAAATCAAATCAAATCAAAATGTAAATATGTGAAACAACAACTGAGAACAGTGCAAGAATATGCATTGCCTGTAAGTGGTTAAGCCGTCGGCCTCGTGATCAGGTGGTGTGGTTTCGACTCCAGACTCCGCCGTCTTTTTCACGGGTGCTTGATACGGAGTCCCCTGCATCTCGTAGTCGCCCCCTAGTCGTCTTATCCTTCAATGCCACTGGGGTCGGGCAGCACGAGACGAGAGAGTGAGGATAAAAAGTAACGCAGTTAATCCTTACAAAAAATATCGCTAGTAAAATTAATTATGCTATCATCATCTGCGATGGACGGCGGCCTTTGTATTTATTTTTCTGTGCAGTCCTGAGCTCCATTTGTATTTTTATTGTTCTGTTTAACCCGTCACCCCAATTGGCGAAGGATAGGTCATGGCCGTCTATATGGATAGGTCCAACAATACATTTGAATTGGCCCTATCCAGCCTATTGAGGAAATTCTGAATCCATTTATATTCAGTATGTATTTATTGGTAATTGATTTAAATGCAAGGGAGGTTGTCAACCCCATTGCAGCCTTTCATAGTATCGATTTTGCGAGATGGAATTATTGGCCCCAATCGAGAACAGAAAACACTTGGAGGCAAGTTGGTTGAGAGACGATCGGCAGCACGCGCGGACAACGGAGATATGGATCGTCTGCTGTGTGAACCCATCTTAGAGTACTTGCTGACTCTTAACGACTCGTGCCGGTCTTTTGATAATACATTTTCTACCACCACCAAGGTCCTCAGAGAGCCGACCTAGCTCACTCGTTAACACATTGGCTTCCCAGTCAAGAGATGATGGATTGGTTCGCAAAACTTCTCCTGGAGTCGACTAAAAATATAATGGGTACCAGAACAATATTTAAAAAAAGACGGCCGGCGGGACGTTGATCACGTCTCCCTAGTATGCCGTTGGTCAAGGAAAATGTAGGCCTAACCCCATATTCCCAGTATGCCACAATGGCGTGTTAAGATCTGTTTTTTCGTTACAACGGTCAACTACCCTAGTATTGATACTTTGATCACCAACTTTGTCAAGCAAGCCGTTGTGCCGTTATGTTAACGAATGCCACGCAATGTATGTCGGGCACATGAAACCAGCCTGGTCCGGGTACCCCTGATCGCACCAGTTCTGAGTGGGGTATTAAATGCAGACGACGCAATGAAAGGAGACAATGGGAGGAGCTGCCTGCCAGTTGCGCAACACGATTAAGGTGGTTTGTCCACGGATCTGTCAAGGAATTTAAGTGAACATAGGTAATTACGAAACAATTTTTACAAATATAATATAGAATTAAAATATAATATAGAATTAAAATATAATATAGAATTAAAATATAATATAGAATTAAAATATAATATAGAATTAAAATATAATATAGAATTAAAATATAATATAGAATTAAAATATAATATAGAATTAAAATATAATATAGAATTAAAATATAATATAGAATTAAAATATAATATAGAATTAAAATATAATATAGAATTAAAATATAATATAGAATTAAAATATAATATAGAATTAAAATATAATATAGAATTAAAATATAATATAGAATTAAAATATAATATAGAATTAAAATATAATATAGAATTAAAATATAATATAGAATTAAAATATAATATAGAATTAAAATATAATATAGAATTAAAATATAATATAGAATTAAAATTTCGCTAATCTTTCGCTGCTCTAAACCCAGAATGGCAAAGGCAGTAGAAGCAAACTGGCCCCGGCAGGTTTGATGCCTCTACAGCTGCCATTCACTCTTGCCTTAGCCAGCCTTTCTGTGCCTTCCAATGTAAGAATAGAGAGTCTGACACGATGGCTGCCCAAGTTGTGGAGGTCCCTGACAGTCCTCTTAGAGCTGCAATCACTGCTTCTATCTCCATTCTCATAATGAGGTACTCTTGGAAGTACTCAATATAAATTGTGAATAGATTCAAGATTAAGCAAAAGTTGCGAATAAATCTTTTTTATTCGAAAAATAATAGTCGACAAATAGGCGGGAATATTCACGTGCAAGTTGTGCACAGGAAAACATACTTTGGGGTGGAAGACGTACCAATGAATGAACTAAGAGCAGCCAATGACCAAGACAGGTCATATTCTGTCTCTAAGTGGCGGGCCTGTCAATACCATACACCCATCAAGTATGGATAAGAAAATATGGACTAAAGAGGGAATGGAAACCTGGTCTCAAAACTGCCGAGCTGAAATCGAAGGCATCACTCTGTAAAGTTCAGATATCGGAGCTTGGCTGTAAACTATGACACAACGTAACAAAACGTACGTCAGGACGAGCAGCGAATAAAGAAGAAACAGAAGAAAAAGAAGACGACAAAGAAAAAGAATAAAAAGATGAAGAAGAAAGAGAATGCTGCAGCCATATTGTTATCGATGGGGAGAGCAATACAGCGATCCCCATAGCAGCGAGCCTGCCGAGGAACCTTACATTGCTATTGTTGAATGAGGGTTGTGTTTACCTTTCTTAGTACGCCAGTGGATGTATGAATATGAAAAGCCACCACAAACCAATTACCAGAAACAATTCATCAAAAGTAAGGAAATCTGGAAGAGTAGTTTCGAGAACAACAATAGCAATATTTGATGAAAGGTAAAGTTGAACTACCTCATAAACTATTTGTTTAGCGTTCAGAGCACGATTATGTATGGAAACATTTTTTGCAAACCTTTGGTTTAGATTTGAGAAGACTGAAATAGAGACATGTTGTCTAAACAATTACTTTTGGGATATTAATGGGTTTGTAAAAGTGTTGAATACAATATTTGTGAAGAAATAATGTGTTGTATCTTTACTGGCAACAGTTGAATGTAAACAGACAAACAATGCATCATTGGGAATTTCTGTTGATTGACAGTTAACGGTATAACGAAATGCTGTTTACTCAGATACGTATGTGAAATCTAAAGCAGTTGAGTATCTTGTTCACGAATTGAAGAGGTCATGGATCTTCGATTAGTAAACTTCTTGATACACAGATGCACAGATACATAATTTACTTTTAGTAAACTTCATGACAATACGTAGATATACATTTAGTTAATTTCATGAGGATGCACTGTAGTGCGTTTAATCAACTTCACGAGGATATTACATTTCTATGTTTAGTAAACTTCATGACTGTGCCATAGATCTAAATCTATGTTTAGTAAAATTTATGGGAATGTCATAGATCTAGGTTTAGTAAACTCTATGGGGATGTCACAGATCTACGTATAGTAAACTTTATGGGGATGTCACAGATCTACGTTTAGTAAAATCATGAAAATGTTCCAGATCTACGGTTAGTTAAATCATGAAAATGTCCCTGATCTACATTTAGTAAACTTCACGATGATGTCACATATCTACGTTTAGTAAACTTACATTTTCTGTAGGTATCATAGTAAGATTTGCTTTTATCTATCATGAGTAGCTTGGTAGGATCCAGTTTGTCTATACATCACTTTACAAGAAATGTGGATAGAAAATCTCGGCAAAATTGTCAAGAAAATCGACCAGACGCTTATTAAAGACAAAACACATTTATCAAAAGTTTAAACTGCAGTGGCAGACAAAATAGCTACAAAATTAAACTGAAATGGAAAAAAGAACAATTGAGTATTGTAAACACGGTCAGACACGGCCGACCAAAGCTTGAAGCAGGAAAGACAGGCTAATCAAGGCTAACTGCATTCAAAAGTCTTTGCTGCATCTTCAACAAGATGGATATATATATATATACCAAGACAAGACTATAGTGATACAAAGTCTAAATACATATAACAGAAAGACGGAGGTGAATAAAAAGCGTTGACAAAATCCCAAATGAAAGGTAACTCAGAGTTCACACAATCCCAAATGAAAGGCAACTCAGAGTTGACAAAATCCTGATGACAGAAAGCCAAGAGTTGATACAATCCCAATGAAAGACAACCAAACTACAGGCAAGAGGATTCACGTTTTTCAATTTTGCAGCTGCAGTATCAGGCAGCACAGAAGGGAACGCCCGTTAAGCCGATTCAGTGGTGTAACACAGCTAGATAAATATGGAGAGAAGAAGACTAACGTGTGGTCAGGCACAACATACTCATAAGACATGTTAGTCAGGGTCAGGCAAAACTGGCCACGAAAGACCCTCACCTCGGCTCCCTCGTAGCCCTCCCTGGAACGGGCTGTTTTCTTGGCAGCCTGGCTTACAATATGAGGGATCCAAGTGATTCCCGTAATAGTGACCTATACTCAGATGAAGACAAGCAAAGTCCAACCGCCTGGAGGACCCCGGTACATCTTCATCAGTACGCTTGGAGTGAGAGGACAGCTACAACAGACCGCTACTTAACGTCCTACACAGGGCGCTCATTGTGGGCTTTGGATGCAACAACAACATATACATGTGGAGGTCCTAGAGGGAAATTGATGTCTTCGAGAGGTGAATGTACTCGAGAGAGTTGATTGTCCTAGAAAATGGTGGACGTCCTCTAGAAAGGTGGGTGTCCGAGAGAAGGGTGGGTGTCCGAGAGAAAGGTGGGTGTCCTCGAGAGAAAGGTGGATGTCCTGGAGAGAAAGGTGGATGTCCTGGAGAGAAAGGTGGATGTCCTGGAGAGAAAGGTGGATGTCCTCGAGAGAAAGGTGGATGTCCTCGAGAGAAAGGTGGGTCCTTGAGAGAAAGGTGGATGTCCTCGAGAGAAAGGTGGGTCCTTGAGAGAAAGGTGGATGTCCTCGAGAGAAAGGTGGATGACCTCGAGAGAAAGGTGGATGTCCTCGAGAGAAAGGTGGGTCCTTGAGAGAAAGGTGGATGTCCGAGAGAGAAAGGTGGATGTCCTCGAGAGAAAGGTGGATGTCCTCGAGAGATAGGTGGATGTCCTCGAGAGAAAGGTGGATGTCCTCGAGAGAAAGGTGGATGTCCTCGAGAGAAAGGTGGATGACCTCGAGAGAAAGGTGGATGTCCTCGAGAGAAAGGTGGGTCCTCGAGAGAAAGGTGGATGTCCGAGAGAGAAAGGTGGATGTCCGAGAGAGAAAAGTGGATGTTCGAGAGAGAGAGAGAGAGAGAGAGAGAGAGATGGTGGAAATCCGAGAGAGAGATGAATGTCCGAGAGAAAGAGATGGATGTCCGAGAGAGAAAGGTGGATGTCCGAGAGAGAAAGGTGGAAGTCCGAGACAAAGGTGGATGTCCTCGACTAGAAAGGTGGTTGTCCTCGAGAGAGTTGATTGTCCTCGAGAGGGATTAATGTTATTCCAAAAGATGGACAGACTGAGTGTTTAAAAGCATGCAAAATAATGGACAAGTCTCTTGTCAAGGCAATACACTACCTACACTGGCTTAAACTGAAATGTTAGTCAAAGTCAGGTATACATACTGACCAAAACTCCACCTCACCTCCAAGCACTTCTCTCTGGACACTGACTGGTTCATAGCAGTTTGGATAAAAAGGTAGTAATCGATGGGATCCCCGTTGTACTCATCGTTACTGAGATGAAGCCAAGCATATCAAAGCAGACAGAAGGACTTCTGTCTATCTTAATCAGCTCGCTCGGGCTTTGAGGAAAGCAGCTGCAGTCTGCCGATTAATGCTGTTTTTAGGGCTCACGAAAGAGTAAACTTACTCATCGAGGGCATACGACAACAATGAACTGTATAACGATACAACATAGACAATCAAGTAAGTTAAAGACGAGTAATCAAAGAACGCAAAGAAAACAAATAGACTGAAAGCTCACTCAAGAAAACGCCGCTGGACAAGCCAGGAATAGCTTTCACAATTCTGGCCTCGACACTGGGGTCTTGAAAGTACATGCAGCTGTCACTTGTGTTGTCTGCGCCACAGTAGTTCTGGAAGATGGGTCCGGATTCATTCTTGGTGCAGAAAATCGTCCCGTTCATAGTGACCGAGACTTGCGTCAGCAGTCTGTCGCCAAGAAAGCACACTCTGCGAAAAGAATGCAATAACAATGATACAGTGTAGTAAACTTGACGTGCATGTCACAGATCTAGGTTTAGTAAACTTGACGTGCATGTCACAGATCTAGTTTTAGTAAACTTGACGTGCATGTCACAGATCTAGGTTTAGTAAACTTGACGTGCATGTCACAGATCTAGGTTTAGTAAACTTGACGTGCATGTCACAAATCTAGGTTTAGTAAACTTGACGTGCATGTTACAGATCTAGGTTTAGTAAACTTGACGTGCATGTTACAGATCTAGGTTTAGTAAACTTGACGTGCATGTTACAGATCTAGGTTTAGTAAACTTGACGTACATGTCACAGATCTAGGTTTAGTAAACTTGACGTGCATGTCACAGATCTACGTTTAGTAAACGTGACGTGCATGTTACAGATCTAGGTTTAGTAAACTTGAGGATGTCACAGATCTAGGTTTAGTAAACTTGACGTGCATGTCACAGATCTACGTTTAGTAAACTTCTTGAGTATGTCACAGATCTAGGTTTAGTAAACTTGAGCATGTCACAGATCTAGGTTTAGTAAACTTGAGTATGTCACAGATCTAGGTTTAGTAAACTTGAGGATGTCACAGATCTAGGTTTAGTAAACTTGATGAGCATGTCACAGATTTACGTTAAGTAAATTCTACAAAGGTTACCGTGTACAAATCCTATGTGCCTAGTCAGGTCAGGTCATCACGTAACCGGGGAGGTTGTTGGAGCACACATGAATACATCCTCACAACCCCACTCCAACCTTCTCTGTCAGCAGCCGCTGCCTGCGCCTCTTATGGTTGGAGATTGGTCCATTCATTTATGTTGTTCTCCCACCTCTTTTTGGGTCGGCCTCTTCGTCGTCTGCCGTGCATCTTTCCGTTGAGGATCGTATTTACAAAACCATTTGATCTCGATACGTGACCGTGACAAGCGAGTTTCCTTCTTTTGACAGTTGTCATAGGGTCTTCAAAAGGCCCTATTGCTGTTGTAATTCTATCTCGTATTTCCTCATTTGTGATTCGATCTTTGTACGTGACGTTTAAAAGTCTTCGGAAACATCCCATCTCCAAAGCCTGTATCCTTCGCTGAAGGTCAAATGTAACTGTCCATGTCTCACAAGCATAGAGGAAAACTGACAGGACCAGTGTACGCATTAATCTGATTTTCGTGCACAGTGCTAACCGTTTATCTTGCCAGATTTTGTTAAGCCGTGCAAGCGCCGCTATTGTCTGTGCTATTCTGGCCAACACCTGACAGTTTCATCCTTCATCACTGACAATCAACTCCAGATATTTAAAACGGCCAACCACTTCAAGATCCTCACCGTTAGCTTTTATCCTGCTATTGAAGCCGTCGAGGTTGTTGGTAATTAATTTTGTCTTTCCAGCGTTTATCTCTATACCATAGTCAAGAGCTTAGTACGCTGTTCTAAACGAGTGAAACGTGAACCTTGTATGCTTCAAAGGAAAAACAAAAGGTGAAATGCTTTTCATATGCGATCCTTGAGGCGTGTACTTGGAGTTTTATCGAGTGGCAGTGACAAACAACGACGTGCTGGACTGTGCATAGATTTCCAGTTTAGTTACGATCTTCCGCCAGCGCCGCTTGCGGTGGCTTGGTCAGGTGTGCTGAATGGAGGACGGGCGAATTCCAAAAGATAACATTTCCTATACGGACAGCTGACCACGGTCAAACAACAAAGCTAGACTCTTTCTCCGCTACAAGGATGCTTTTGAAAGCATGACCTGAAAGCGTTTGATATAAACATCTACAACTGGGAGGAACTTGCAAAAAACACACCTGGCTGGAGGCAGGCTTTGTGTGCTGGCCTGCAGGCAGAGAAAACCAAGATGCGCCAAGATGCAAACTCCAGAAGTCTGCTGCTAAAACACGGGCAACACCTTACTAAGATCCCTTCCTAGCGTGATGTCCATTGTCTCTCGTGACTGACAAGATGCCGATCAAACTTCATGAGATTGTGACAGATCAAAGTTAAGTAGAGTTAACAATACTCAATTATTATTACAAAAAATGTCAGTTTCATTGTGTAACAGTTCTGTCTGTCAATGCAGTTCAAACTTACGATAAATGTGTTTTTCTTTAATAAGCGTCTAGCCGTACTTCTTAACGATTTTGCAGACATTTTCTATAGGAATTCTTCTATAAGAGAATTTGATGTGAGGCCATGAGGCCCAAACTCGTCTTGACCAACATCACACTAGGGGGCAGGTGCGGGGGAGGGGGGGGGGGAGGGCGTTGTCTGCCGCCTTTACCTTCCCAGATAATCTAATATTTGACGATAAATCGACGCCAGGATATGTTTTTGCGATCGAAAAAATCCTGCTCCAACTAGGTAATTGTTCTCGAGAGAGGTGATTGTTCTCGAGAGAGGTGATTGTCCTCAAGAAAGAGGTGATTGTCCTCGAGAGAGGTGATTGTCCTCGAGAGAGGTGATTGTCCTCGAGAGAGGTGATTGTCCTCGAGTGAGGTGATTGTCCTCGAGAGAGGTGATTGTCCTCGAGAGAGGTGAAGTTGATTCAATCTCGAGGACAATCACCTCTCTCTCATGACAATCATCTCTTTCTTGAGGACAATCACCTCTCTCGGGAAAAATCACCTCTCTCTCGAAGACAACACATCTCTCGAGGACAATCATCTCTCTCAAAGACAATCACCTCCCTCTCGAAGACAACACCTCTCTTGAGGGCAATCACCTCTCTCAAAGACAATCACGTCTCTCAAAGACAATCACCTCTCTCAAAGACAATCACCTCTCTCTCGAAGACAACACCTCTCTCTCTGGGATAATCACCCCAATCTCTCGACTGGCATCCAGGGTGCTAACTCGCATCCCTAAAGCATTGATAAAGTTAATCAATATATCCTGGAGATATTTTCAATCAATGACGAACGTGCTCCAATACTATCAACACAGAATGAACACTGATCGCAAACATAAATGCGCTTTAAGCTGTTTGAGAGCATACTACCATTCATTAACCCAGCGTATCTCAAAAGAAGTTTCACGCAACCCTAGGATTTCGAGAAATCTCGCTAGAGGTTCCGCTAAATAAAGGGGATGATTTGACTAATCATGTGTAAAAGTATTTCTGAATTTCATGAGCTGCAGCGGTCAGCGACCTATAGCTGACTGCTAGCGTCAGGGCCGACGAAGCAGAGCTGAGCAGCATATGAGCTGCAGCGGCCAGCGACCTATAGCTGACTGCTAGCGTCAGAGCCGACGAAGCAGAGCTGAGCAGCATATGAGCTGCAGCGGTCAGCGACCTATAGCTGACTGCTAGCGTCAGGGCCGACGAACCAGAGCTGAGCAGCACATGAGCTGCAGCAGCCAGCGACCTATAGCTGACTGCTAGCGTCAGGGCCGACGAAGCAGAGCTGAGCAGCATATGAGCTGCAGCGGTCAGCGACCTATAGCTGACTGCTAGCGTCAGAGCCGACGAACCAGAGCTGAGCAGCACATGAGCTGCAGCGGCCAGCGACCTATAGCTGACTGCTAGCGTCAGAGCCGACGAACCAGAGCTGAGCAGCACATGAGATGCAGCGGCCAGCGACCTATAGCTGACTGCTAGCGTCAGGGCCGACGAACCAGAGCTGAGCAGCACATGAGCCGCAGTGGTCAGCGACCTATAGCTGACTGCTAGCGCCAGGGCCAGAGAACCAAAGCAGCATAGATCCTTCTACACCTCCACGTGGTGATCCTGGATAACATTATGGAACAGAGCAGACTTGCTAATGAGAAGGGATCGAAGAGGGATGGCTAATCCAGTACTAAAAAAATGCCTGCTGAAGTCGGATGTGTCCGACCGAAAGGGGCAAATATCGCAGTCAAGCTGTAAACTACGACACAACGCATTACCGTTCTTCGGACTACATCATGCTACTTGCAAAGCTCTGTTCACGGCTTGGCAGCGGGAGATTAAGAACGAACGTAGAAGTAGAATAAGAAAAAAGTATTTTCGAGTAATTTTTATGTTTATTTTAGAATTCTCAATTTTACTACAGACGTACGACAATTATTCAAACTGTTGTATTATTTACAAATATAATCGACCCCGAATTAACATTTGTTTACCAAAAAAAAATTACATGTTTCACATTAGAAAAGTAAATAGTATTACCTAAATTGGCTTCAAAAATAACATTTCCACGATGTCATATATTTGTTCATATGATGTTTGACCTTAATAAATTTTATCTTTTCAACATTGTCAATAAACGACTTAATAATTGGATGTCGTTGTAGTCTTTGTGTATGGCTAGGACAAGAATAGCACCACTGCCCCTCAAAAATCATGTCGCAGGAGGGGACTAACTGTATGACATGGCATAACACCGGTTATGGTTGGTGGGGGGGGGGGGGGGAGGTGGGTTTGTCAACAGCAGCATAGATTGCGCCTAACAGGCTGCGGGTGTACTTTGCTTTGAGTTTATTAAGATGGACTCGCAAATTAGCTAACCTAACCACCCTCTACGGCCCTTGCCGTGGAGTAAAAAATCTGCTCGAGCCTAACAAGCTAAGCCGGCTATACCCACCTTACGCCAGATCTGAGACCTTGGGGCATTCGCCCCTGGAGTAGTGTAAGCCGATTATGACTAAGTCTAAATCGTTATAATTTGTTTTCGTTCTGTTTATATGTGTTATATACCTTAATGGTTATTTACATGTATTTTGTGTGTGTTTACAGGTATGGCGTTAATTTATGGATTCTTGAACAGGCAGCGTTATTTTATTTTACTGTTAATTGCCAATAAAACTATCATAATAAATATATAATGTTTTCCTTATGAACTAATAGTTTATGGGGGACTTGAGTCAAAGTGTTTGTCTCTCGTGCTGGAGGTCGCGGGTTCAAATCATGGTGGAGATCGAGTTTTTTTCACGTGGATGATCCGATAAAAATTTCCTCTGATCTCTGAGTACTGAGATCATATATACGCGTGCGTTAACAAATCTCTTGGTAGTTGGAGATAGAAAAGAATAGACTTAACCGCCACTGCTCGGGCAAAATTCAAGTTACAAATTTACTCAAATTATTCTAGAGAGTCTCGCTCCACAGATAATATGTCGGAAAAAGGGGACTGTGTGGCTATAACATCAGATCTTGGTTATGTGGTTAGCGGAGCGGTACAGATGGTGCCTGACAGATTGCTGGTCTACCTTATTCTACCTATTAGGTTTTTCGCTTTTGCTATGCGCTAATAATAATAACAATAATAATGCTAATAATAATAATAAAATATGCCCATCGCAAGCAAAAATTACGACATCATCAAACTATTGCTGCGAAAGGTGTTCTCTGACGGCTGGAAAAACACACCATGTGACAGTCAGGGCACACATGCGTGGTGTTGGCAGTGGAATCGTGGGTATTGGTTTTTTTTGGCAGTACGCTTTCGCTGAGCCTCCGCGATGGTTGTACTCTCTGCTCTCTGAGCACCTTCGGTGATACTAGCTTGCCAAGTGGTACTGTCTGATGCAAGCATCTCACAGAAGCTCATATCAATATTGCAGAAATTCAGAGACACTTTCATGGAGTCTCTGTAGCGTTTTTTAGCCCTCATGCGGAGCGTCTGTCTGTTTTGAGCTCCCCATCAAACAGCTGCGTGTAGATGATATAAGCTAGAATACGTGGTGAAGTTTGGTCATTATCAATGAGGTGAGTTTGTGCAACAGGACCACCATTACCATTTCCTCCAACTTCTAGTAAGTGAAATCCATTATTAAGCAAACAATAAGAATAACAAACACAATACACTTACTCAGCACTCCTCTCTGGGCTGGCGACGAAGATGCCAATGTAGATGCACAAGATGGAGATCAGAACGCAAGCCAGTGAAAAGGCTGCGAATTTGCTCACAAACACGACCCCAATGAAGACAACAATAGTGACTAAGAGAAGCATTATTGTCCCGTACAGCCGGTAACTGTTGAAGACATCTCCGAACATGTCCAGTTGTGGCGCCATGTATTTCTGGAGAAAGCGACATTATAATTAGAGTCCGCTGATAGCAAGGACATATAAAAGATATATCGTTATATGCCCTGTGGATGATTTGTTAGACAAACACACTGAAAGACAGGAAAACGTAAGGTTGAATCAAGACTCATGCTGACACAAACATACAGATATGCATCTTTGTTTATGGTATCTACTGCAGTCACTTGGACAATCGTTGTTTCTGCCTGTACCATCCATGGCATCGCGTTCCTCATTCTGTTACGCTTGATATATGCACTGTTCATGTATAGTGGGTGGCTTTGTAGTTCGCGGATTCTCAGTTGTAGATTTTGGCTTGGGCCAGTGACTAAATAAACTTTCCACATAGAAGTCCAAGCATGAATTCCACAGAGACCGTATTTATGCTAATTCTCTCGCACTGGGATGTAGAGTTGGACGGAGCATAGAAGCTGTCGTAGCTCGTAGAGGTCTTATGGCTGCAGAGAACAGAGAAGGTTGAATAGCTCGGGGGAACATCCTGGCAAGTCAGCCTTCTCAGCATGGTTTAACAATCTCTGGGACCTTAATTCGCGGATCAGCCATTACAGCCATAGCAGACAATCTCGAAATTCAGAGGACAACTTGACAAAATTCACAGGGTGCCACTCACATGGTATACAGGAACTGAGACACATCTGGACAAAACTCACAAGGCGCCACTCGCATGGTCTACAAGAACTGAGACAGAGCTGGACAAAACTCACAGGGCGCCAATCACATGGTCTAAGGGACTGAGACAGAGCTGGACAAAACTCACAGGGCGCCACGCACATGGTCTACAGAGACTGAGGCAGAGCTGAACAAAACTCACAGGGCGCCACGCACATGGTCTACAGAGACTGAGGCAGAGCTGGACAAAACTCACAGGGCGCCACGCACATGGTCTACAGGGACTGAGACAGAGCTGGACAAAAGTCACAGGTCGCCAATCACATGGTCTACAGGGACTGAGACAGAGCTGGACAAAAGTCACAGGTCGCCAATCACATGGTCTACAGGGACTGAGACAGAGCTGGACAAAAGTCACAGGTCGCCAATCACGTGGTCTACAGGGACTGAGACAGAGCTGGACAAAAGTCACAGGTCGCCAATCACATGGTCTACAGGGACTGAGACAGAGCTGGACAAAAGTCACAGGTCGCCAATCACATGGTCTACAGGGACTGAGACAGAGCTGGACAAAAGTCACAGGTCGCCAATCACATGGTCTGCAGAGACTGAGACAGAGCTGGACAAAAGTCCCAGGTCGCCAATCACATGCTCTACAGGGACTGAGACAGAGCTGGACAAAAGTCACAGGTCGCCAATCACATGGTCTACAGGGACTGAGACAGAGCTGGACAAAAGTCACAGGTCGCCAATCACATGGTCTACAAGGACTGAGACGCTAATGGGGATGACGATGATCTGAGGTAGACTGACCAGTTATCTGCTTCTCAGCCTAATTTGTCTCTCGTAGCTCAGTGAGAAGTTAGGCAACCTTATTAAATCAATAATTCGTTAAATCGTAACCGATTGAGGACCACCACCATCATTCCGTATTATACTGCCTCCTTGAGTGTGTGAGTGCACTTGTGGTTGATCAAGTCAATGTTATCGTAGAAAGTTCTATGACACGGCAGGTAAACATAGTCCGCAGCTATCATTGATATTCACTCTACTCTAGACTTCCTGAATGCGCGTCTATCCCGGCCTGCCTGAACACGGAGATCCTCGCTGATTTCAAAGTTGTTTGTGACCGTACTTTTCCAGGTTGAACGATTTGATTTTTGAGCCAGGTTTTTCCATGTGTTAATGTCTATTTGGCAGCACTTTAGGGATTACTTCAAACGTCACTCAGACGCATTTTGTTTGGGCTTACCCGTGTTCGTCCTTCACAACTCAGTGCATTATGCAGGGACCTCATTGAAAGCCTTTAGCTTCACGTTCCAGCAATGTGGCCAGTCCATCTCTGATGGTATTTTTTACAAATGTTGAAGGAATACGAAGCAAGTTTTCTCTGGATAGCATTTCATTATCTGTGATTTGATCCTGTTAGCGGGCATACGTATCAGACAATGCATGTGAAAATGATAACAGCTCCTGGTGTCACCAGAGCAGACAGTCCCGCTCTCACACATGTAGAGCAGGGTGGAGTGAATGGCGGCAGGATAGATCTTCATATTAGTCGTTATGCCGATTCCTCGACGTCCCACACTGTTGAGCCATTCGACCAAAAGCTGTGCTGGCCTTTGTTATTCTATTAGCCAGCTCATGAGAAATAGTCACTGATTTCGACAGAGTGCTTCCGAGGTAGACACATTTTTTATACGCTGTTAATACGCTGTGCCTGGTACTCGTCGACCTAAGTTTTTGTTGTGCCAATGGACACGTCAAAGTTGCCACTATCAAAAGAGAACTGGTCTAATCCCTCCTGCATATTCAGTTCATAGCTAAAGATATAGATGGCGAAGAGGCACACACAAAAACAAACAAAATAAAACAACATATATATATATATATATATATACACAGACAAAAAAGGTACGGATATGATGAAAGAATAAATAAGTGAAATAAGGGCAACAAAAATATAGAAAGAGAAATGGAAATAAAAAGAGAGCAGATTGATTTATTTGTAAATATTAGTGAAAAGTAAATATTAGATAGGTAAATGTCAACCCACCACTAAGATCTCAACAGACCCAATGATGTACATAGACGCTGCCACACACGTCCCAAAATAGAAGAGCAGACCAACAGCGCCTCCAAACTCAGGCCCCAGGGCACGTGATATCATGAAGTAGGATCCGCCAGCCGGCACTACACCATTGGTGGCAATAGCGCTCAAGGAAAATGAGGTCAGCATTGTCTGTCCAAAATTAAAAGCATACGAACTGATAATCTGTACACAACATAAATAGGTATTGTCAGATATTGCACTAAGATGAAAACGCAAAGAAAACATATGTTGCGATCAAAATGCCTTCACCAGAGACAACGCGCAACAACAACAATGAACTAACGAAACAGAAAATAAGGGAAGATTACACACAAATGAAATATCTCAGTTCTTAGTTCTTAGTTAAACTATACTTCTACAGGGACAGATGCGCCTCCGCAGGTCGCGGCTCTGGTATAAGCTGGGTGTAGCTGGGAGAAGGGTTTCCTGTTTAGCGGTCTAGGCTCGAGCAACTAAATAATCCGTTGCGTTGGGACAAGCGCTTCCCAGAGTGGTTAACCGATGTGTGAGTCTATCTCAATAGACTCAAACAATAGAGTAAAGTAGACGCGCAGCCTGTTAGGCGCCATGTATGCTGCTCTAAACAAACCACTTAAACATGGCCGGTGTTATGCCTTGTCACACAGTTGGTCGCCTCTTACGACATGCTCTCTGTGAGGCAGTGGTGCTATTCTTGTTCTTGTCATACACAAAGACCCCGACAGAGCACTTGGGACAAAATAGAAATATGAATACATAAATGAGTATAAAAAGAGTAATTAGCTAGATCGACACAAGGCTCCAAGGTAATGCACAGAGTACATCAACTAGCCACTCAGCCTAAAAACGAAGGATTTCTTTACCACTTTATCTCCGATAGCAGTATATTTATTTATTATCTGCTGTCTGTGCTATTTACACCAAAAGTGACGTCATCATGCGCATCGCACGTATGTTCACTTGGTGCAGTTAGGTCCGGTTTCATTTGAACACGCCTCGTATATATGTGTGTATATCCTGTTCAAGATCGCGAAACGCTTTTAAAATCAATAACAAGTTGTGTATTCCATGAAAACTGCATTTTTCCCACCATGAAATTCATAACTTTAAAAACAACGGTAAAACATCAAAATCTGTGGAGAATCTTGAAGGACATGGGGTTTCCTTTGCATATTATTCATCTCATTGAAACATTATACCAAGATCAACAAGCCGCTGTCCGAGTATCTGGGCAAACATCAGATTGGTTTGCAGTACAATGGGAGTAAGACAGGGATGTATCCCCTCACCTTATCTATGCGACATATATGCGGAATGTATGAGAAATGTTTGAGAAAACTATCCATGGCAATGCAGAGACTGAACAGCCTGAAGAAATTATGGCAGAGTAACAACAAAATGATAAAAGTAAAAGTCTTTAGAGCTTGTGTTTTTCATGTGGCTGCTTATGGCTGCGAATCATGGACGATTACCAAAACTTTCAGACAAAGCATCGAATACTTCGAGTCTTTGTGTTACAGAAAGATCATAAGAATACCATGGACAGAGCAAAATATAAATGAAGACATTCGGCAAGAGTTGAGCATAGAGGAGAATTGGTTTATCAATTCCATTTTGGCTAGAAAATGCAAATACTTTGGTCACATCAAGAAACACAACGGTCTCGACAGAACAGTGATGGAAGATATGGTGCCAGGCAAAAGAGGAAGGGGTAGACCAAGAAGACGATAGCACCAAGATATCCAAGATATGGGTATGACTGTTGCGGAGGCTGGAGTTTTGGCAAGAGAACGAGTTTATTTCAGACAGACTGTGATAGGAGTTACGCTCTATACAGGTTGATGCTACATGGTGAACTATTCAATACAGACGGTGAGCTGTACACTGTAGTTCGAATTTCTGACTGTCTCCTTCGTCGGTCTGAAGCATTATGCTTGTATAAGTATTTAAGTTTGCTGCAAATTACATTTTGTCTTCACAAAAGAGTAGCGAGTGGTCCGCTGGGGTCTTTGTGTATGGCAACGACAAGAATAACATCAATGCCTCACAGAGAGCAAGTCGTAGGAGGCGACATGGCATTACATCGGCCATGGTTAAGTGGTTTGTTTAGAGCAACATAGATGGCGGCTAACAGCCTGCGGGTCTACTTTGCTCTAGTGTTTGAGTCTATTAAAACTGACTCGCACATCGGTTCCTCTCCCAACGCAGCGGAGTAATAAGCTGCTCAAGACATGTACGCTAAGCACGAAATCCTCCACCCGGCTACATCCAGCTCACGCTAGATCTGGGACCTGCCCAGAGGCATCTGCCTCTGTAGAAGTGCAGGTTGACTAAGAACTAAGAATGGCGATAGCTAGGGAGTACCATGCCGTCACGATTTACTGTATGATCGAGCGGTTTCTTACTTAGAGGTCACAAAATATATATAGAGTAGTAATCCATTATTATCTCTATACTTTTAAACCTTGACTTCTTCCTTATTATCAACTTACAGACGAGCAGCAGATGAAGACAATACAGAAGCCCTCCGGTACACCAGCCAAACCCACAATCCATGTCAGTCGAAGAAACAGTAGTACTCCAAAGATGTTCTGGATGCATGGCAAATACACGCCAAAGATAGTGCCCAAATTGGCTTTCTATGGAGAAGAAAGAAACACAATATTCAAATAAGAAAGAAACACAATTGGTACAATGTTCAAATACTAATTCAACACCATGTGAATCACCCTATGCTTTGAATGTAAAGTAAAGATACCGGCCTTCTGACTAAATAACGGAACTTGCATGTGCCAACTATCAGTGCAACTATTATAACGTGTTTGGGAAACAAAGATGAATTGGCAGTTCAACAGTGTTTTATTTTGTTTTATACAGTACATCTGTTTTATTTGTCTGTGTAGAGCATGGATTGATTATAAAATTTGGCACAATATGAGTTCCGTTATTTAATCGGCCTTGACATGTGAAATTTTAAAGAGATTTCCCCGTGGGTCAGGAAGCCTGTCATTCAACCAAGCATAAGTAAACGCTGGAAAAATTATACCTCTTTTTATACATCCACATTTCTTAGGCCTAAATGATTATTTTCGAAAAATGATGTGCATGGTTTAAAATTGTAGGCTATTTGTATGCTAATAAATATATATAAAACTAGGTTACTCGAATTTTTCATTTGTGAGTTACACATGGTTCTCAATATTTGTCCTAATTTGGCCAATCCAATTCTCATTCTGATTATTATTTCGCTGTTACAAACCTTTTTTTAACTTGACGTAACCATTCTCCGTTTGAAAGGAATTATATTTCTCCTGTATTAACACCAACCATCTCATAGCCAGATAGCTGACATTATTAGTCGACCTGTACACCGCCATGTTTTCAAAAGTATGTTGAGGAAACTATGAGTCGGAGGATAGTACAATTTTGCAAACTTGACGGATGGTATGTCCTGTTTACACCAGAAGTGACGTCATCATGCTCATCGTACGTATGTTCACTTGTTGCAGTTTGGTTCAGTTTAATTTCAACATGCCTCTTGTCTATATATATATATATATATATATATATATATATATATATATATACATACATACATACATACATACATACATACATACATACATACATACATACATACATACATGACATGTTAAGATTATAACTTTTTTCTCCGAAGCATTTCACCACTTCGCTGCCAGAAGAAACGGATAACAGAAAAACTTGTTGTCTTTAGTCAATAGTAGGGCGGCCATCTTTTAACTGCAATTGTGACGTCATGTTGTTTTGTCTCAACCGTTTTGGTACATGCAGGCACTCTTAAGATCCTTACCAACCATATTACCACGTTACAATACAAAGATATTGTTTTTCTAATTTCGATTCCACTTTTAAGGTGTTTATTTGAAGCCGTCGTATATTTGAAACACCAACAAACAAGCAGAGTAGAACGCGATGATATAATCATTAATTCACTTATATTATGTGGTGAGGGTTTTTAGTAACAGTTTTTCTACATGAGACTCGTGGACAACCATCTTTAGCCACCTCATATTTAGTAAGGCATTCTTATATAGTTTTTAAAGGAAAAGTCATACACGGAATATCACACAGCAATTATTTTGTCTTTGGGCCTGATATGAGGAACGAAGATTTGAACCACAGCTTAATAACGAGTACAATTGATTGCTGGGAAAGGAGACAGAAGACCTCTAATAGTGAACATTCTGAACGGTTTAACATTACAGCAAAGTCGATGGTCAACGACAAAAGTCCAACGGGACAGGACGGTGTGAATCGGCATGCCACATGATGTGATCACGTAGAAGGTAGTGTAATGTGGACATTAACTACTCTTCCCCTCCCCCTCAACAAAGGGGCCCAAGGATCCACGCATAGATCCTGTAAAAACATGGGGAACTGATCTCGCTAGTCCTGTCAGTTACAACATACTGAACAGGGCGTCGTGTTATGATCAAGCCCAATATACTGACCAAGACCACCATCTCTCTTCCATGTAGCGATCCCTGGAAAAAGCTGTTTTCAAGGCAGTCTGGCTGGCGATATGTGGATCGACGAGATCCCCGTTGTAGTGAGCGTCACGCATACGAAGCCAAGCATAGCACAACCCCCAGGAGGACCACGGTCCACCTTCATCCTCACGATCGGGATGTGATAACATCTACTACAACCTGCCACTTCACGCCCTGTACGGAGCACGTTAAACTTACTCATTATGGGCATTAAACATCAACAACAACAACATGTAAAAACATTACGTGCTCCTCCCGCTATATTAAAATGCCATTACCCACTCCCATCACATCATCTCTCGTCGATATTCACAGCTGCGACATACCTTGTTATCTGACGAGCCAACATGAGCTAACTCAAGCTTTCTGCAATTAATTTGGTTTTTTCTAGCTCGAAATAATTTTAGGCAAATCCGGGATGACTTTATGATCACATAAAGATGCAATCACATTTGAGGTTATTATTATTAGGTTATGTTATCCAGAATCGAGCTAACTGCACTCCGGGCAGACTTATAAGTGCTCAATGTATTTTAACAAATAGAGAAAGCTGCTGTTTTCTTGTTGAATGTCCACGAAGGGTAAGGTAGCTCTGTTATACACGCTCAAAAGGGCATTAAGTGGCTGGTTGCTGTAGCTGTCTTCACATCTGGAGACCAGGTTCCTCTAGCATGTTTTGCTAGGATTTACTTCATCTACGTGTCGTTTGCTACTGCGGAGATTTCATCGATTCCTAACTGTTAGCCAGACTGTCGTGAAGCTGGTTTGTTTCTAAGAAGAGCAGCATGAAAGTGAAGTGAGGTCTTGGGCAGTACCTGGCCCTGACTAACATTGTCTGATCAGTATATTTTACCTGACCCTCCCTAACATTGCTGATTAGTATATTTTACCTGACCCTGACTAACATTGTCTGATCAGTATATTTTACCTGATCTTGACTAACATTGCTAATCAGTATATTTTAGCTGGATAACATTGTCTGATCAGAATGTTGTGTCCTCTCCTCTACAGGAGAATAGTTGCAAATATTAAAGTTTCTCACAGCTTGTATGTTGTATACGATACGGCTTAATCCATTTAGCCGCCCCAACCAACTCTAATAGTATAATACTGGAATCCTGTTATTCATTCAGAGTCTGATGGCAGCAATAATTTTTCTTCTGTAAATTCATTTGATCTGCTCTTTTAGAAAATGTCTTACTGTGTCTTCTCATGTTTGTCTATCGAACTCTCATTTGACTATTATTAGAAAGATTGTCCAAAGCGAGGCAGAGACTGAATAGTATGCAAAATGTGTTTCACAATACTAACAAAGCATTACAATTAAAGATCCTCAGAAAACGTGTATTGCCGGTGTGAAATGTTCAGATGGGAGACATGGACCATCCCACATATATTAAGAAAGAGAATCGAGGCCTTCGAGACAAAATGCTACAGAAGAATCTTCAAAATACATTGGGTAAAGAAAATAACAAATAAAGCCATCTTGGAAGATCGGAGTGTCGAAGAGAACTGGCTTTAAAAACCACGTTATGTTTTGGAAACTGAGGTCATTCGGCCACATCAAGCGCCACGACGGACTGGAAAAATCAGTTCTGGAGGGCAATGTTCCAGGAAGTCGATGCAGAGGCCGACCAAGACGTATCATGGACACAAGACTCCAAGGACACCCTAAATATAAACATGGAGCAGGTCGGTAGACTGGCTGCTGATAAAAATTTCTATCCAATGGTTTTGGTGAGAGCGAAGTTCTGTCAAGAACATGCTACATGATGATGATGATAATGTTTGCCCTAATCATCTTTGGAAAATATTCCTCAATCCTCTTGAAGCATGTCTTCCGTGACCAGGAATATGGTATATTCATTCATTCTTGTACAGATGGTGGCATATTCAATGTCCGAAGATTGAAAGCCAATACAAAGATTAACATGATGTGGATCAGAGAGCCGCTCTCTGGGGGTGACAAATTGCTTAAAGGATAAACTAGAGACCCTGATTTATAATAAATCCAATCGCAGACATTTCTTTTTTGTGAAATAGTTGTTTTCTTTTTACTGTCACATTGGACAAAGTATTTAAAAATTGTGTTACAAAAAAACAAAAAAAAGATGATTTTACTTTCCAAGATTTTACAACAGAAAGAAAACCAGTTTTGTTTCTGTCAGGTAACATCACACACAACTACCTGTTCCGAGGAATCGAAAAACAAAAGCAGAACATATAAAAAAGTATCAGGAATTTTGCACCTGGAAGCCATTGCAAAGGACACAGAACTAAAAGCTTTAAGTTGAAGTGCACGTTTTATAAAAATGTCCACCTTTCTTTATGGCTTATGTCAATTTGTCTGTTTTTATCATTATTCTAGTTTTAGTTTTTAAACCACAGCTTCAAACTTCCTATACCTATGTCTTCCTGGCAGCGTTCTGGCAAAAATTGCAAAACAAGCAAAAAAGGAGTGGCCAATTTTTTAGGATGAGTCATGCACGTCATGAGCATAAATTTGGGACTGCCGATGGCGTAGCGACCACAAAAATGGTCATGGAGCTGGGCGCCAGAACTGAATAACTACCAGACTAAATTCTATTAAATGAGTAATGAAATTAATTATATTTTACAAATAACTAGCTGGGATATCCGGCGTTGCTGGGATACTTGCCAAAGTAATTGATTAAACCCTTCCCCTCCATCATATCTCCATTAAACCCTTCCCCTCCATCATATCTCCATTAAACCCTTCCCCTCCATCATATCTCCATTAAACCCTTCCCCTCCATCATATCTCCATTAAACCCTTCCCCTCCATCATATCTCCATTAAACCCTCCCCCTCCATCATATCTCCATTAAACCCTTCCCCTCCATCATATCCCCATTAAACCCTTCCCCTCCATCATATCCCCATTAAACCCTTCCCCTCCATCATATCTCCATTAAACCCTTCCCCTCCATCATATCCCCATTAAACCCTTCCCCTCCATCATATCTCCATTAAACCCTTCCCCTCCATCATATCTCCATTAAATCCTTCCCCTCCATCATATCCTCATTGTACTCCTAGTGTAAACTCTATCGACCGTCACCGCATCCATCTCTCTGTCCATTTATTTTCTCCATCACACCGTAAACCTTTTTCGCCCTCCCTTAACTCTCCTTCTCTTGAACCAGCGAATCTCATCTCCCACCCATCCATAAACCGCCAATCTCTTCTCTCTTCCCTCCATCAACCATCTCCTTCTCGGTCCATCCGATATCTTTCCCCCGGCGTTGCCCGGAATCATTGTGAAAGTTGATAATTTAAAAACCCTCTTCCTGCATTGCTGTCCTTTCCGTTCTCCTACCCACCTTATTCGCCTCGATTCAACCCACCCATTTCTTTTTCTCCCACCATTTTATAGGTCTATCACAACCAACCCGCCCATCTTTCAACCATCACTCCCCCTTCAACCTGACAATCCCCTCGCCTCATCTCTCATTCCTTCTTCATCTCGCTCCCCTCTTCCGTCCACATGGACCATATTCGAGTTCATCCCCTTCCATCTTTCACTCTCAACCCGCCCAGTCTGGTTGTATACAGACTCTGCATAGTCTTCTAAACCAGTATAAAGACGTTAAGTTAAGTCCTCTTGTCTCTAGTATGAACTGTTCTTCCTCTTGTTAATAATAAATCTGGAATACTTTAGATTAACATTCTGTGTAAAAAGAAAGAATTAAAAAAATTACCATTAAGATCGAAGAACAATGTGTTTACTAATTATGAATTGATTAAGTCAAGTACCCGCGTGCATATATTAAGCGTGCGGCCTCATTGCTACTGTGGATGTCGACACATTCTTCTTCTTCGTCATATATCGTTTTCAAACTCCCGCTATCAAGTCATGATAAGAGTTTTGCAAGTAGCAGGATGTTGTCAGGAGAACGGAATTCAAATTACAAGGCCACATATTATCACCTATTCGCACATGACGTCCAACCACGCAAGATTGGTCATGGTGGCGAATATTCACATTCTTCTGTGCTGCATTTGTAAATGTTTCTAAATACCGTATACGTATTATTTTCAATATTTAAAAAAAACCTTAATTGCCAGTAATGTACGAAAGTTCACACAAGGCAGCTATGCAAAATTTGGTTAAGATCGGTGGAACGGTTTAGAATTACATAAGGAAGAAACAAAAAATTAAACAACAAAAAGACATACTTTTGAATTGAGAGGTTGGTCAAGTAGCTTTTATATTAGTCATTCTGTCAGAAGGACACGGACCGAACCCTGACAAGGACCTAAATTGTTTTATTTTTTCCTAACTGGGCTTCATTAAAACCTAGCCGTACACTGTGTAACAAATGCCGAGGCAAGCAGTCTATATTCTGTGTTGCTTATAAATTCCATCATCACTGGAACTAAACCATAGGACAGTTATTATTTGGTTAGTTATCCATACTTGTTTACGAGGAGAAGAGTGGGTGAATGTTACTTCTTTACCACGAGAGAATTCGTTTAGATCCATGGTAAGGCTTATGGGGATAAAATACAAACTTAGTATGTATAGAAAAGGTATGGCCAAGATGGTATTCGGCAACAAATACTGACATCCAAACAGATCAATCAGAATTTGAAAATGAAAATTGTCAGGTGTTATGTATACTCGTCCCTACTTTATGGCGCAGAAACATGGACAATGAAAATAGTATTGTAGCCTTCGAAATGTGCGTATATAGAAGATTGAGTCGGATTTCTTGGAAAGAGATGAAACAAATTTAGAGGTATTAAAAAAGTTTGAGAGTGAAAAAAGAATTAATGACCCAAATCAGGATTAGACAGCTACGTTATTTTGGTCATATAACAAGATATACCTCCTTGTTGAAGACCATACTGGATGGTAGGGTGGAAGGCAGTCGTTCAAGAGGCAGACGTTTTAAGTGGGTGGATAACATCAGGAGATGGACTAGAAAAAGCCTCTCAGGTTGCACCATTATGGCAAGAGATAGAGTACACTGGAGATCCATTAAAACCAACTTTCGATGCGGAGATGGCACTTGAACTGAACTAAGTATGTACAGTCCGTGGCGACTGCAAGGGAAAGCGAATTTTATTCCCCAGCTCCATATCCTCCCAGAAGACTTAGGCAATGGGAATAAACACTGTAGTAATATGGATTGTTTACAAGATATGGACTGATAATATAACCGTACATTTATTAAGGTTGCAGCGTCAGTTACACAAAGAGCCCACAATTCTTGTCATGCCCAAAGCAGTTACGCCACTGAATTCTAGGTGTTAGTTTTGTACGGTTAACGTTATTTCATCACATGTTACAAAGCTTTGATGAGAGCAACGGTAATCCATGCTCGGGTGGTCTGATCTTAACAAAATCTATGTGAAAAAATTCACGTGTTCACTGCAGTACACCTGTCTATTCCTCTGCAATGTGTTCACAGTTCAAAACCTTTTGATTTTTCTACTTCTTCTCAAGGCATGTTCGTTGCTTAGGCTATATACGTTGTTGTTGCTGTTGTTGTTGTGAATGTCCACAATGAGTAAGTTAACTCCTTTTTTCGTTCTGAAAAGGATGTTAAGTGTGAGGCTACATTAGCTTTCCTGACATCCCATGCGTGCTGATGAAGTTGGGCCAGGGTTACTCAGGCTGTTGTGATATGCTTGGTTTAATCTTCGTGACTTTCCCTACTACAGGGAATCACGTCGATCCCTACCTTGTAGCCAGGCTGCCATGACACAGTATGCTTCCAGAAGTGAGCTGGGGTCTTGATCAGTCTATTTCATCTGTCCGTGGCTAGCATAGTCTGATCAGTATATTTCACCTGGTCCTGGCCAGCATAGTCCGATCAGTATTGTTAGGCCTAACCAAACGTTAGTCTCCTCTTCCCATACTAGATATGAAGGCCTGCCGTCAGGAGAAAGTTCATGGTCTTCTCTAAGTTGGAAGAGCTACCTTAGACCTTCAATCTCAGCTCTGAATCCTCTAGCTAGTTTTGGCATAGAAGGTGTTATCGGTCGGCAGTTCTGAAGGATATGCTCAAGGAACTGAACTACAGTGTAACACGTGAATCTCTTCGTGCGAGATATGCGAGAGATTACAGATCACTTTGTATGTCTACATATCTGCCGACACGACAAGAGGAGTAAAGCGCCTACATAACACTCCCTAACCATGCTGTAGGACGTCGAGAGTAGCCTGAGACGGACCACTAGGCTTATGAGGAAGTAGATCCGATTATATAAGCTTAACGTAGCTGAATGTCTTTAGGCTTAACGGCCACTGCCAGTACAAAATTCAAAATTCTAGCTATAAATCTTCCCCAAATAATTTGTATCTTCCCCCAAGCCTAGTAAGCTTTATGAAGTTTAAAATACCTCACGGATAGCCTTCGGTTACCTGGCAACAGACATTAACATCATGAATGTTTGAATACCAGGATTGCAAGTATCCCAGGTAGTAACCACTTTATACTGGTTTAGATGACTTTGCAGAGTCTGTATACAACCAGTTTCTTTTATATCACTTGATCTAAAAATACCTATGCGTATCGAATATATTGTTGAATGCATTAATTAACCCTGCCTGCACTATTTCCTGTAGCTAAGCACTCCAAGCATTCAGTACTCTCTGAATAAATAAATATTTCCTGATTTTTAATCTGAACTATTTTTTACTAAATGTGTGGCTGTACCCTCTAATTCATGCAGGAGGCTGTATTAAAACAAACCAACAGCTTGATAGTCTTATCCTTTCCGCTGATGATCTTTTATGAACCTGCAAAAATCACCTCGAATTCTCCTCCTTTATGGACACATATAGGCCGGTTTCGAAAAACGATGAATAACAAGAACTTGGTAGTCGTCTGCGGCCCGTTCTTACACGAGAAGGGATGCTTGTTCAGATAATGAAACTCGTGATTTGGATCAGTCTGTTTCTCTCATTAGCGTTCTTTCGGAAATCTTGATGGAAATTCAGGCGACAAATTAAGACTGCATTTTTCATTGCTGAGATTTAGAATCGGTTTCGAAGAGATCATGGACAAACATGCGTAGGGGCAAAACTGAGAATGGAGAGTTGTTGTGTAGTGAACTTCTGTGCTCTCAATCAGCTGGTGATTGCAGACGGCTTGTTTTCACATAAACTGATACACAAAGATACATGCGTATCACCAGATCATTGGAGAGATACATGAATTGACAATATGTGTTTAAATACATAATTTCGATCGCCCTTACAATATTTACACGTATGTCGAAGTGCCAGATATGGCGTCTGCTCAAAATATTATAGCAGTCAGGATTAAGTTTAAATGTCGTAGGTATCAGACGCAAGATGGGAAAAGAATCAGTTTAATGGGCCGTTCCTCAGTCCAGAGGTTGTGCCAGACATTTTTCGAGTCGCAGTCTCAAATAGATCTCAAATGTTACGTCGATAGGAAAAACTAAGAGATACGTAGAGGTACTGACGGAGATGTACTGGCAACAGATGAAAAGCTGTTTGAAACTAGCGGTAATGAGCTTCTCGTAAGAGACGGCTAACATTGCAGCGTAGCCTCTCTACAACGTATGGTATTTTAAAATTATAAACCACTCATACACGTATACTAAAAATCTACTGACTGAAGATGAGCCGATCTTGAAAGAAAGCTATAGAAACAGCGCCCCATTAAAATGTATAAGGAAGTTATAGAAACAGCGCTCCATATAAATATATAAGAAAGCTCTAGAAACAGCGCCCCATTTAAATGTGAAAAATAGTTCTAGAAACAGCGCCTCATGTACATGTAAAATAAATCTCTAGAAACAGCGCCGCCCAACATAAATGTGAAAGAAAGCTCTAGAAACAGCGCCCTATATAGATGATACAGGAGAGAATATTGGAGGAAAACTATAAAAAAATAAACGGAGTTGTTCTGCACAGTTGCCGATGACAATATTCCAGCTAAACAGTACTTTATGAAAAGCTGTCAGACACCACACAATTCCATACTGTTTGTGAGCCAAATAGTTCTCCAGTGCAGATATATACTTTCTAACGTTTTATAATATTTCATAATACTTCATCTAGAAGCGAATCACTGTTCAAGATAGTTTCCCAGCGCAGACATGCAAATCCTGGTCATTATAACATATGCTATCGTCTAGGATGCACGATTGATCGTCACATATTTGTATGTTTTCATAACCTATTAGAATATTGTTTTCTTCTATTTGCCCTTATCACATCGGGCGCACATGCCATCAGCAAACTCTCTCCAAGGAGATCTGCCCTCTGCTTTTTACAAGCTATTTTTGTTACCTAATATGACCGTTATTTGTTTGTGTGGACTTCTATTTCTCCTGTTTTTACGGACTACCGCATAACCTAGATGGCTGACATACTGTACACAGACTATGATAGTACGACCTGTTAAACTATCAAATCTAGACGGATTCTGGACAGGTCACTCAAAAGCTTGTACCGAAAAAATGCAGATTTAAAAATTTACTTGTTTTTTTTTTCATTTCCATCTTTTCCCTGCTCTTATTGTACAATCTGCTGGTCTTTCTCCCTGTTTTTCTTGTGTCAATCTGCTGATCTTTCTCCCTGTTTTTCTTGTATGAATCTCTAGTTCTTTCTCCCTGTTTTTCTTGTATGAATCTCTAGTTCTTTCTCCCTGTTTTTCTTGTATCAATCTCTAGTTCTTTCTCCCTGTTTTTCTTGTATGAATCTCTAGTTCTTTCTCCCTGTTTTTCTTGTATGAATCTCTAGTTCTTTCTCCCTGTTTTTCTTGTATGAATCTCTAGTTCTTTCTCCCTGTTTTTCTTGTATCAATCTCTAGTTCTTTCTCCCTGTTTTTCTTGTATGAATCTCTAGTTCTTTCTTCCTGTTTTTCTTGTATCAATCTCTAGTTCTTTCTCCCTGTTTTTCTTGTATGAATCTCTAGTTCTTTCTCCCTGTTTTTCTTGTATCAATCTTAGTTCTTTCTCCCTGTTTTTCTTGTATGAATCTCTAGTTCTTTCTCCCTGTTTTTCGTGTATTTAGTCTTGTCTTTAGTTCTGTCTCCCCGTTTTTCTTGTATGAATCTCTAGTTCTTTCTCCCTGTTTTTCTTGCATCAATCTCTTGTTCTTTCTCCCTGTTTTTCTTGTTTGAATCTCTAGTTCTTTCTTTCTGTTTTTCTTGTATCACTCTCTAGTTCTTTCTCCCTGTTTTTCTTGTATGAATCCTTTCTTTCTCCCTGTTTTTCTTGTATCAATCTCTAGTTCTTTCTCCCTGTTTTTCTTGTATGAATCTCTAGTTCTTTCTCCCTGTTTTTCTTGTATCAATTTTTAGTTCTTTCTCCCCGTTTTTCTTGAATCATTCTCTCTGTTTTTTTGGTATGAATCTCTAGTTCTTTCTCCCTGTTTTTCTGGTATGAATCTCTAGTTCTTTCTCCCTGTTTTTCTTGTATGAATCTTTAGTTCTTTCTCCCTGTTTTTCTTGTATGAATCTCTAGTTCTTTCTCCCCGTTTTTCTTGAATCATTCTCTCTGTTTGTCTTCTATGAATCTCTAGTTCTTTCTCCCTGTTTTTCTTGTGTCAATCTGTTGGTCTTTCTCCCTGTTTTTCTTGTATTAATCTCTAGTTCATTCTACCTGTTTTTCTTGTATCAATCTCTAGGTCTTTCTACCTGTGCTCTTTGATATTTCTTTGTCTCAATTTCCTGGGATTCCATGACAAGGATTAGGCGTTTATATAGCCTTGAGGCTTTGAGTAACATATCCAGCCGATAAGATTTCCTTCTCCGCCTGCCTTTGTGTTGTATTCTCCTATACGCATTCGATTATGACCTTGATGAATTACATCAGGAGCAATATATTTCTCTTTGATTCGTTGGTAACGCATTGTTATCTCTGAATAACAAGTTTTGTCATCTGCCAATCACCGACTTTACATGTGATTTAAATATATTTAACTTGTTAGGTCTTGTAATTCGTTTAGAGTTCTACATCGTTCTAAACATCGTTCTACATCGTTCGAAAGTTAAAATCACATGGAATAGGTGGCGAAGTTGCCAAATGGATTGAAAATTGGTTAACGGGAAGAAGGCAGAGGGTGGGCATAAATAAGGAGTACTCTGAGTGGAGTGAAGTGAAAAGTGGTGTGCCACAGGGCTCGGTTTTGGGACCAATTTTGTTCTTGATATATATAAATGATTTGGACATTGATATGAGATCCATGATTGCAAATATTGCTGATGACACAAAACTATGCAGTAGTGTCTCATCTAAAGCGGAAGTGGATATATTGATGTCGGATTTAGATAAAATTCGAGAATGGTCTGTAAGCTGGAAAATGGAGTTGAATGTAGATAAATGTACAGTCATCCACATGGGTAGATCCAATATGGAACATAATTACAGAATGGGAGAAAACAATATTAGAAAGATAGATAAGGAAAGGGACCTAGGGGTTATAATAGATCATACAGGAAAGGTGAGTGAGCAAGTTAAGGTAGCAGTGAAAAAGGCAAATGCAATGTTAGGTATGATAAAAAGAAATATTAAACATAGGAGCAAGGAAGTGATCGTCAAACTGTATAAAGCTTTAGTTAGACCTAGATTGGAGTACTGTGTACAGGTGTGGAGTCCTTATCATGGAGGGGACATAAACATGCTAGAAAGAATACAAAAAAGAGCGAAAAAGATGATAGTGGGATTCCAGAATTACAGTTATGAGGAACGACTCAGAAAAACCGGCCTACAGTGTCTCGAAGAGAGAAGAATTTGTGGTGACTTAATACAGGTTTATAAGATGATCAGAGGAATAGATAAATTAGACTATAACAAGTTTTTTTAAAATACAGCCACCTACAATAACACGAGGGCATAGCTACAAGCTGATTAAAGAGAGGTCCAGGTTAGATATTTGGAAATATTTTTTTAGTCAGAGAGTGGTATCTGCTTGGAATGCATTGCCAGGGGAGGTAGTGGAGGCAGGGACAGTTAATGCATTTAAGAATAAACTGGATGCGCATAGATTTTAGAGCAAGGTGATGTAAATGTAACTGGTTGTATACAGACTCTGCAGGGTCTTCTAAGCCAGTATAAAGATGTTAAGTTAAACATGACAAATGCCATTCGTGTCTTTTCTATCTTGGTTTTTACATCCTCGTCTGCACCCCCCGTGCTATTTATGATACTATGTAGGCATGTAAGGCTCTCTACCTCATTGAATAGTGTTATTCTCAATTTGACAGGAGCTTTGTCGTTGTTAGCATTTTACAACGTGTTTCTTTTTCTGCACGCATCTTAATATCTGCTTGCTGGAGAATTTTGTTCACTGTGTTTCGTCTTCTTCATTTTGGGTAGACTGGCATAGGAGAGCTATGTCGTTTGCAAAGTCCAGGTCTTCTGGTTGGTTAAGTATTGTCCATCAGAAGATGTAGTTTTTTTCATATTCCAATCAACTGCCAGCAGGAATATATATATATATATTACTTAAAGAAAATCGAGGTGATTTGAAGACAGGTTGTAAACAAAGGGGCAACAACAATCACAAAGGGGGACACATCGTAAGTACTCGGTAACAATAGACACTAAGCAACATAAAATAAAGTGAAGTATAGATGGGAATAAATCGAGCTCTACATGAAAATCTGCCTCGCTGTAAAAGATTACGTTCGCGAGTTTCGGTCGACTAAGTTTAAATAGAAGTGGGCAATGATGAGTTATGACAGTGCCTGGGCATTTTCTGCTATATTCTGGCTTGTTTGCGGTTGTACGCTGTCCTGATCGTAGAAACATTTCCATTTGACTAGTCTCTTGTGTGTCGTACTCTGTCAGCAGTTGTAGTCAGACTCTGTAGAGTCTTCTAAACCAGTATAAATAAGTTAAGTCAAGTCTCCAATATCAACGTGGTCTTTATCTGGTTTTCTAAAGGCTACCTACAGCAATGATGAATTTCTTTTTTTTTTATAAGGTAGACGAACTGTATAAATAAATGCAGATATAGAATTCCTTTAAGAGACAATTTCGTTTTCCTAGGTTTTACAAATTCTCTATACATCGGCGTAGAACCATAATTCCTCTGAGAAATAATCTAATTTTCTCAGGTTGACAAACTCTCTATAAATCGGTTCAAAGCCAGGATTCTTTTGAGAGACAATCTCATTTTCAAAGCTTAACCATGTATCTAAAAAATCTTTGTGTAGAGGAACTAGTCTCATTCTCTAAGGTCAGCTAATTATCTGCAACAGGTCGGAAGTCTCTCGAGATTACCAACAAACGCGTGGAGGGCTAATCTCATTATCAGAGGTTGAAATTTTTTTCCCCCATTTTTGGGAGGACGGCGTGGGTTAGTGGTTATGTGATACGGCTCACAACCCGAAGGTGTTGGGTTCGATCCTCAATCACAGCACAGGCCGTTACCCCGTGTAAGCAAGTCCTTAGAAAACGCAGGAGGAAGCAGACCGTTACATAAAATGCATGCCGAAGTCGGATGCACTGGGCCGTCAGGTACAAAATAAAAACATAGTGCAACGCACACCGTCTTGGAGAATAGAGAAATGAGGCGAACTAAAAAAATAAAACTGTTGACAAAATAAAAACTCGAATTTATTAAGTTACCGAAATCTCTAGACAGCCACTCTCGTTTTCTAAGACTGAAGATTTGTAAGTAAAGTAAAGTAAAGTAAAGTAAAGTAAAGTAAAGTAAAGTAAAGTAAAGTAAAGTAAAGTAAAGTAAAGTAAAGTAAAGTAAAGTAAAGTAAAGTAAAGTAAAGTAAAGTAAAGTAAAGTAAAGTAAAGTAAAGTAAAGTAAAGTAAAGTAAAGTAAAGTAAAGTAAAGTAAAGTAAAGTAAAGTAAAGTAAAGTAAAGTAAAGTAAAGTAAAGTAAAGTAAAGTAAAGTAAAGTAAAGTAAAGTAAAGTAAAGTAAAGTAAAGTAAAGTAAAGTAAAGTAAAGTAAAGTAAAGTAAAGTAACCCATAGCACTACTGCCGTATGGGTGTGAGGTGTTAGCGATCTCACATTTTGAAAGGCTCGAATATATGAGGGCGGTAGCCATCGCCTCTCCTTCGCCGCTTTTACTTCCCGGACTGAACCGGTACCCAATTTAGGCTGGGTCGACCCGGGAGCCATTGCTGTCTGAAAAAAACATTACCTCCTCAACTTAGATGAATCCATGACCACTCAGATGCGAAGCCAGCGTGCTAACCATTGCACTATGCGGATTTGTAAAGAAATAGAAAAACAATCCTTTTTCTTCTAATGTTGGGAACTTTTTAGAACCTTAGAAGAAGTGCAGTCTCATTTTCTAAGATTGAGAAAAGTCATTTTTTAAGATTGCGGATTTTTATAGAAGGGACTACTTTTGAGAACTTGTATATAAATTAGAAGAATAATTTTTTCATTTTCTAAGGTTGAACATTTGTACAGAAATTAGAGAAAGAATCATTTTCTACGGTTGGAGATGTGAACAGAAATTATAAAAAGAGTCTCTTTTTCTAAGATTCAGGATTGTATAGAAATGAGAAAGACTATCTATTTTTCAAGTGTTGAGAATTTATAGAAATTAGAGTAACAATCTCGTTTTCTAAGGTATAATATAGAAATTGCATGAATTCTCCTAAATCTTCGTCACCTGTAACTCATTTTTCTTCAATTGTAAACATAACTTTTGTTATGTTCTTCAAATCTCCTTGAGCTGCAATCATTTAGGTGTTAGTGTTTTTGTTATGTCTCATATATCCTGACAGCCACGTCTGCATTCCTATGCTATGCAATCGTTCGGAATTTGTTTTCTCCATTCTGTGTTCTTTCCATTTGGCCGAACCATGCGATTCTATTTATTGTGGAACTATTCTAAGCAAGATAAAAACAAAATTGTAAGCAAAGTAAATTTTGGTAAATGTTTAACAAGGAATTTTGAAGCGAGGAGTAAGCAAGGTAAAAACTGAAACTTACTTATCAAGACCCTACATCATATCCCCGTTCGTGATTCTAAAAACGGGATAACCAGCTAGGGATTTGACATTGTAATCGATATAGTGGTGAGCTAAACTTTGTTGCCTTGCATTGAACTACATCCAGGAGGACCAGGATTCACCTTCGTAAGTACAATTTGGGATGTACGAAAAGACACTGTAACCTGCTACTTAAGAAACACACCCAAGAGCTAACTAAAGTCGCCAAGAGCAGCTATAAGCAAGAACATCTAGGAAATGACATTGTCTCTTTCTGGTTTCTGATTGGCTGTTATTGCTGTTGTTGTTGCTGCAGATGCTGCTGTTGTAGGTCTCGCTGTTGTTGATGTTGCTGTTGTGGCTCTCGCTGTTGTTAATGTCGCTGTTGTTAATGTTGCTGTTGTTAATGTTGCTGTTGTTAATGTTGATGTTGTTAATGTTGCTGTTGTTAATGTCGATGTTGTTAATGTCGATGTTGTTAATGTTGCTGTTGTTAATGTCGATGTTGTTAATGTTGCTGTTGTTAATGTCGATGTTGTTAATGTTGCTGTTGTTAATGTCGATGTTGTTAATGTCGATGTTGTTAATGTTGCTGTTGTTAATGTCGATGTTGTTAATGTTGCTGTTGTTAATGTCGATGTTGTTAATGTTGCTGTTGTTAATGTCGATGTTGTTAATGTTGCTGTTGTTAATGTCGATGTTGTTAATGTTGCTGTTGTTAATGTCGATGTTGTTAATGTTGCTGTTGTTAATGTTGCTGTTGTTAATGTCGATGTTGTTAATGTTGCTGTTGTTAATGTTGCTGTTGTTATTGTTGTTGTTAATGTTGCTGTCGTAGCTGTTGTTGTTGATGTTGTTGTTGCTGTTATTATTGCTGTTTTTACTGTTGTTGTTGTTGTTGTTGTACATCCACGATGAGTAGTTTGTACCCCCTTAAGATGACATTACGTGGCGGGTTGCCGCTGCTTTTCTCACATCCAGAGCTTGCTGATGAAGGTGGACTGGGGTACTCCAGGATGTTGTGCTACGCTTGGCCTTATCTACGTGACGCTCACTACAACGGAGATCATGTCAATTCTCACCTCGTCAGCCAGACTGCATGAAACAGCCTGTTTCCAGGAGAACAGCATTGGAGTGAGATGGGGTCTGTCAGTATGTTTCACCTGAGTAAAAAAAAGTGCCACTGAGACATATTGGAGTTATGTCAGCCCAATATTTTGCTTGACCAACGGCGCACTAGGGGTAATGTGGTCAACATGATGCTAGCCGGCCTTCACTTTCCCAGATTATTATAGAACCCATCATATTTTATAATTTTTTGCGTTCGCCTGATTTCTCTAATCCCTAAGGCTTTGTGCGTTGCCCTGTACTTTTTATTTTGCGCATGTCGGCCCAGTGCATTGGACTTAGGCATGCATTTTATGTAAGGGTCTGCTTTCTCCTGCATTTTCTAAGGGTTTGCTTCGCCGGGGTAACGGCCGGTGCTGTGTTGGGGAGCAAACCCAGCACCTTCGGTTTGTGAGCCGTGTCACTTAACCACTATAGCCCACGCCGTCCCCTACGTTCGTCATGGACTAGTTCCATGCCTTTTTTCATAGCCCAATGTACGATCTTCTGATAAGACTGAAAAAGCCGTTGAATGATATCTCAGCTATACATAGAATTGTGCCTAAGGGCGGCTGATTCAAGAAAACATAATGAACAAAAACAACAATAATAGAAATCGAAACACAAGCAATAACAACAGTTACGTAAATAAAATGTAAAAAATGGAGACGCAAATTGACAACAAATCAATGTCTCACGGAGAATCCATTCAATTTTGGCGACAAGAAAAGCAGTTTTCGCATAATGTCATAAAGGACTGTAATGCCAGTTTCGCAAACAGCAAATGTTCAGCTAGCAACGAAGAAAATGAAAAAAAACAAAATAAAACAAAAATGAATGGAAAATCAGTCACCGAAAATGTTCTCAAAAAGGAGTTTCAATTTTGAATATAATATGTCATATCTGATCCTTTCACAGAAACTGGCTGCTGGAGCTCTCGAGGTGAAAACGTTTGATTTATTTGTCCTTTTTTGCCTTAAAAACCCCTCGACTATCCCAGCAATGGGAAAAAGGTCGTAAGACAGTTTTAAAAAAATGTAACAAAAAATGGTGTGCTTTAAGTGAAGGAATGCGATTTTAGACGATTTTGTTAGATTTAACAACATAAGACGAGGGCTACAGTTGTCAATACACATGAGAGAATATTTGATTTCAAAATAGAAGTGAAACATGGGAAATGAGCAAACAGACACAAGGATCAAACACTGATACAGCGATATGGGGTTACAGACGAATATGAAGTTTAATTGGTTATAAAGGCAACCAATGATCGTGAGCTTAGAAATGTCCATGCGGGAACATATCTGAGCACATGTGAAAACATAAGGGCATTTGTTTGTTTAGTCTCAGACACTTTAGTTGGGGATAATGCACGAGACCCTTTCGTTTTGGGAAGTATGTGACTATGTGCCTTCATTGTCGTTCTACCGTATCTAGGTATAAATAAAGTACCCCTCAACTGCTAGGTAGACTGAAGCGTGTCAACGGGAATCGAACTCGGTGTCTTTACCACGACAGACAAGTGTTAACCACTCTGCCACTCATGTGCTAATTAAGCAGATACGATGTATTTATTTCATCTACTTCTTTCTATACAGTTTACGTCAATGTTTAAGTGCCCCACACAATAAGTACTGCCGTTGGAGATTACGTGTTAGGACAAGCCAATATAAGAGTTCTCAGCCTTTCATAAGGTGGGGTGACCGGACCCATTCCTCGCTCTCTTCCCTTCACTAACACTAACAGAACCAGGTATCTATTAAAATCTCGATATACTGTAGTGTATGAGTGGCACATCTACTAGATGACCGATCTCTCAATGCAAAAGAACCGAATTCAATCCCACATCATCACACTTCAGTCAACGAAGATGTAAGTAGTTTAGAGCAAGCATTGTGGCGAAGAGAGGGGTCTGATTGCTCAACTCATGAGCAGCAGAAACCTACAACAACCACGCGATGATCAACCCTTTCAACTAACAAAGGGCGAAAGTTATCTGGGAACACCATTGGTGTCGTAAGTAGATGCTTTTTACAATGAGCCTGATCAGTTTGCAATAACGGACATCTGACTAGTACTATCATTCTTCTGTCAATCGGTAAACATAAATTTAAATTCCAACTATTACGGCACCTTCCATGTTCTTCTTAATGAAGTGGATAGACGCATAACCTTGCTATTCCTCATCGGATGCCCTATCGTTCGGCTATCATCGACCTCCATTCACTTCTATCACGTCTGTCGTTTACCAACTCTTTGTTGATTATCGCCCATGCTAATCTATCAGGCTGTCCAACATCTTTTCTCGGTCTTCCTCTGTTTCTCTTTCCCGTTACCTTTTCCGTTGTCACAATGTGCTGCTAGCCTCCACCTATCAAAACATGCCTGATAAAGGATGTATGTCTTGTTCTGATCCTTGCAATAAGTTGTCTTGCGTGTGCGCCTCTTCCAGTACTGTATCATTAATCTTCTTTGCAGTCCATGATATGTGCAGCATATTTCTGTAAAACTACATCTGTGTAGCTTCTAAAGATTTATACGTTTGCTTGCTGATTGTCCATGATTCACTGCCATATGTCAGTACTGGTTCCACGTATCACACAAGGACTATCTTTCTCAGTTCCAGCGACAAGGTTTTGTTGCACAATATTCCGTTCATGGACTGGAAGTCATATTTTTCTTCGGCTCTTCTTCATTTTATTTCGTAATTGCATGTTCCATCTGATGTTATGTACGTGCCCGGGTATTTAAACGTGTTAACTTGTCTCAATTCGATCCCCTTCGCTTTCACACAGCATGTAGCTATTCCTACGATACCAATTTATGAGCCCTAGAACACATGTCTGGATTTGTTTGAAAGCTGTCTTCACAGACAACTTGTTGGTTTAATCCCAACACATAGAAAGATAACATGTATTGTGTTCCGTGAAAGCAGTGCCAGAACACACATCTCGTGTCCCCAATACAAATATAATGCGTACAGGAATTATGTTAAAACTGATTCCAAGAGAAACATTTGTGTCTGCGCCTCAGAAAAGAAACCCGAAAAGGTGTAAATGAATAAGCTTAATATGGTATAATCTGTTCCTAAACACATATTAAGATTAGCTTCTGACTCTCCATGGCGTATTTATTTATATATATATATATATATATATATATATATATATATGTGTGTATGTGTGTGTGTTTAGTGTGTGTATGCCTCTGTTTGTATATATGTTAGTGTGTGTAGTTTGAACATAACGATAGTGCGGTTTTGAGAGTTGTCTACCATATCGTTGATTTCCTTGTCTGTGATACTCTTACGTCACGTGACATTTCAAAGTTAAGTTGAGCAATTGGTTTACCAGCAACGATCGACTATTTCTTCATTTGTCTGTGCCATCTTAAATCATGGCTGGAATGATTATGCTGTTGAAGATACGAGCTTTCGCTTCGTTGTTTCTCATCTGTTGAAGTGGGGTTTTGATGCGGCGTATAATTGCAACATCCTGCAATTTGTGCAATGCTGGTCCATCAACTGCATTACCTTCATCCAAAAGGCAGTCTTTGATCAACTTCAAACATTTCTTCAGGCGTTAATGAGAAAACAATGTCATTGTCATGATCAGAACAGTAAATCCACATACGACCATGTAGATTTGACTCTTCTATGGCGGTTATTCACTCTTGGAGTAACCATCTTATCTGCGCCTCTTTCAGAAACGACCGACAGCTTTACACGATGACCGCCATTATTATGCATGTCACAGATCGCTTCTAACAGCTGAAGTCGTTACGCGCTACCCAACCAAAAAAAACAACCTTTTTTAAATGCAATGGCACGCGTTTCTAGAACCATAATCCCAACAATTCTGACAAGAGAATAAATCTTTGACCTTGGCCAATAACTCAATCGTACGTGATTTAACACAGATGACCTTCGCAGACTCAGTTATATGCAGCGAGACAGTAGTTGACGTCACTGCTTCGTTATGATGACAATTGTGAATGTCTGGTGACGCGTACACATTTATAATATTCTCTAGGACGAGCAAGAGCCAAGGGCATTCTAGAAAACTCCAGACGAACAAAAATGGAAGGAAAACATAATGACACACCGGTTGTGTGTACTAAAGTAACGATTCTCACACTGTACGAGTCTCAGTACCTCTTCAAAAGTAAAGGTAACGGTCACTTCCATGGCAACACATTACCGTTGGGGATGAAGATAACTCTTCCCATATTTTGCCGTCATATACTAATATAACGTCATATTGTGACCAATATGGCGATTTAAAAAATATTTTTTAGGCTGTCTTGAGCTATAAATGGGATTTAATTCAAACTTCAAGTAGAGAGTCTGGGCACCTGCTATAGGTATGCAGGATTGCTGGAGGTGGGTTATTTCCAGTTGCTGTACATTTCGTCAAATCGACGTTGTAGGACTCAGGTGTGTATGAAAACGGTCAGCTTGTTCTCAACGATAGAAGTATGGTTTTGCTGGAGGTGCCTTCTTCCTGTGCTACTGTACCGACACTGCAGCTTCTTAGAATGCTACTGTACCGACATTGTGCCTTCTTAGAATGCTACTGTACCGACATTGTGCCTTCTTAGAATGCTACTGTACCGACATTGTGCCTTCTTAGAATGCTACTGTATCCACACTGTAACTTCTTGGAATGCTACATTACCGGCACTTTACCTTCTTAGAATGCTACTGTACCGACACTGTACCTTCTTAGAATGCTACTGTACCGAAACTGCACCTTCTTAGAATGCTACTGTACCGAAACTGCACCTTCTTATAATGCTACTGTACCGACACTGTAGCTTCTTAAAATGCTACATTACCTACACTGTACCTTCTTAAAATGCTACTGTACCGACACTGTACCTTCTAAGAATGCTACTGTACCGACACTATACCTTATTAGAATGCTTCTGTACCGAAACTGTACCCTCTTAGAATGCTACTATACCGACACTGTACCTTCTTAGAATGCTACTGTACCGACATAGTACCTTCTTAAAATGCTACATTACCGACATGGTACCTTCTTAGAATGCTACATTACCGACACTGTACCTTCTTAAAATGCTACTGTACCGACATTGTACCTTCTTAGAATGCTACTGTACCGACACTGAATCTTCTTAGAATGCTACATTACCGACACTGTACCTTCTTAAAATGCTACTGTACCGACATTGTACCTTCTTAGAATGCTACATTACCGACACTGTACCTTCTTAGCAGGCACATCAGTTCGAATTGGTATCAAAGTGGACGTCCTAGCGTCCTAGTATTGTCTTCTTATTCTTATAATTTCTTCTTCTTCAGATGCTGCTACTTCTAATAGTGCTTACTCTCTCACTTCTTCATCGTCTTCTCTAACGTCCCTCAACTGCTATCCTCTTCCGTTTTTCTTTTTCATCACATTCATCTTCTTCGTATGCCAAGTCAATGAACTTGAGGTGACCTTCAAGAGTTTACGCCTCTAGTGTTGTTTATCAATTATGTTCTGTTGTTTGGGGATTTCGTGGTGAAGTGGTTAAGCCGTCGGCCTCGTGATCAGGTGGTGTGGGTTCGAATCCGGACTCCGCCGTCTTTTTCACGGGTGCTTCATGCGGATTCTCCTGCATCTCGTCTCGTAGTCGCCCCCTAGTCGTCTTGTCCTTGACTTACAACTGGGGTTCGGGCGGCACGAGACGAGAGAGTGAAGATAAAAAGTAGCGCAGTTAATCCTTACTAAAAATAGCGCTAGCAAAATAAATTATGCAGAATTTTCCTTTTCCGTTGTCCACAACAATACAAAACTCCTGTTCGCTTTTGTAAATAGTAACGACGCCGAGACAGGTTGAAGTTTTCACTAAAATGCGTTGAATAGAGGGGTTGATTGGTATGATAAAGTCCCTAATGTGAAACTGTGTCAACAGACTGGACAGATATAAGTGGCACGTGACATGAAGAGAAGACGTTGGCGGTGAATAGCGTACACATTAAGCAGAATGACTGATAGCATTACAAGACAGTCTCTGTTCAGGAATCCTCAGGGAAATACACGCCGAGGTAGACAGACACTTGGAAAAAGAGAGGATGCGACAAGAAAACGGGCAAGAAATGGTCTGAGTTAGAAAGGAAGGATTGCACAGGATAAGGAAAAGAAAGATTCCGGCAGACGTAAAGAAAAAATGGACGACGTATTCTATGTTAGAATGAATGGCACAGGGCATAAATATTTGACGTGTATTTCTTGACAACTTGTGTATCGAGATTAAATGTTGTCATTGCTGGGATTGGAAGTGTTCCATGTCGTTTTCGACTGCGATTTTTGCCTTATGTGTCGCCCTCCTGTTCTGATTTATCAAACTATTTAACTTAACTTAACACTTAACATCTTTATACTGGTTTAGAAGACCCTGCAGAGTCTGTATACAACCAGTTACATTTACATCACCTTGCTCTAAAAGCTATGCGCATCCAATTTATTCTTAAATGCATTAACCGTCCCTGTCTCCACTACCTTCCCTGGCAAAGCATTCCAAGCAGACACCACTCTCTGACTAAAAGAATATTTCCTAATATCTAACCTGGACCTCTCTTTAATCAGCTTGTAGCCATGCCCTCGTGTTATTGTAGGTGGCTGTATTTTAAAAAACTTGTTATAGTCTAATTTATCGATTCCTCTGATCATCTTATAAACCTGTATTAAGTCACCACGAATTCTTCTCTCTTCGAGACACTGTATGCCGGTTTTTCTGAGTCGTTCCTCATAACTGTAATTCTGGAATCCCACTATCATCTTTGTCGCTCTTTTTTGTATTCTTTCTAGCATGTTTATGTCCCCTCTATGATAATGACTCCACACCTGTACACAGTACTCCAATCTAGGTCTAACTAAAGCTTTATACAGTTTGACGATCACTTCCTTGCTCCTATGTTTAATATTTCTTTTTATCATACCTAACATTGCATTTGCCTTTTTCACTGCTACCTTAACTTGCTCACTCACCTTTCCTGTATGATCTATTATAACCCCTAGGTCCCTTTCCTTATCTATCTTTCTAATATTGTTTTCTCCCATTCTGTAATTATGTTCCATATTGGATCTACCCATGTGGATGACTGTACATTTATCTACATTAAACTCCATTTGCCAGCTTACAGACCATTCTCGAATTTTATCTAAATCCGACATCAATATATCCACTTCCGCTTTAGATGAGACACTACTGCATAAATTTGAAGTCGTCCGTAACCATCTCCATTCGGTGCATATGCCATTGGCAGCTCTTATCAAATTCGGCCTTGAGCTGCACTTTCTGCATCTCTCCAGTTCATGGCCAAGGACCGAAGTTCATCTTCCCCTAGTCTTTTGTAGTTTATCTATCTTCCTCTTCTAATGTGGATTCCATATCAAGCCCTGTCTGGCCACGTTTGATGGTGTTTACGAAGCGTGGGTCATATCCAACCCAATTTCCTACGTTTGATTCGTTGCTCCATTGGTTGTTGACTTCTTTCCTATATGTCTTCATTCCACACCATGACTTTTCAGACTACTCGCATTATTCTCTGTTGTCTCTAGAGTTTTCTATGTATTGCCTTTGTCGTTCTCCAAGTGTCTGCTCCATACAACAGTACTGACTTGTCACTGGAATAAAACCATCTTAATTTGATATTAGTCTTTATTTTCCTGGATTAAGATTTATTATTTAGTAACAGGAATGATGTCCTTGGGTGTTAACAAAAATAGAGGATCGCTTAATCTTAATAACGTCAACACTAGTCAGAACAAAATCGGAATCTAATTTACTATGTTAGATTTAAATTGCTATTTCCACGATAATGATACACGTAGTCCCATAAAGCATACGCTGGTGTCGGGGATGAAGTGTGAAAATACTTTAATTTGCTTTGCCTGATTAAAAAAAAAAAAGAAGATGTAGCGACCAGTTCTTTTCCTCGATAGCTTTCATTTTCTCGCGGTACGTCGTGTACAAATTTACAAATGAGTCGACTTGAGCGTATCAACAACGGGAATTTAAGTTGGTACCTATTATACGAGAAGCGATGGCTCCATTTCCCATGCCACATGTTCACTGTTCCTGCACATAACTTGGCTAAGACGTAGTGGATTATTTCACCATAATAATGTCTGTCGGATCACAATGGGTGCCGAATTCATGACACCAATTAGGTAGCAATCGTGCATCATGATGCCAGCACGTACACATTAGCACCACACGAGAACACTAGTATGCATGCCGGGACGCATTATCCATACATCCGCTTGACGCAACACATGTCACTGGTTACATGTGAGCCACAGGTAATCGTAGACCTCTTGCAGCCACTGCCGTCAGTGATGTTGTGTCAGAGACTCGATTGCTGCAGTTTATCAGTCGATTGCCTTGCCTGGCTTAATTGTAGGTCAAGTAACAGTTTACAATCGTGAGGGTTGCAGGGTGCCGCGACAAGGGCACAAACTCAGCTACTGTGTGTAATAGATAGGACACTCTAGCATATTTTACACTTTCTGGCTCAACAGATGACAGTAACAAACAAATAGTCGCTCTCCTTAACGTGTGTAAATAGTCTCAGAAAAGCATTAAGTGAAAAAAAACAACATGTTAACGGAGTAATACCTTTTTGTAAAATAGTTAGCTATTAAGTTATAACGTTCATTAGGTTTGTAATAATGGGAAAATCCTTTGTATCTCTTGTAACTGACGAGTACTACATATGTCATCAATTATGGGGGATTACTCACACACATAACTTTTCCGAATTGTCGACATTGCGAAGTACTGACGTCAATAAGTAAGGCGAAGTCTAAAAAGGGTATTAGAGACGACACTTGCAGTCAGCTCAGCTAATTTAATTTGACCTTAAATAATTAGCGAACACAGCGTTCTCGGAGCTTAACCAAGGAGCATTGAACTGAAAACGTTAAATTTTCTTATTGCATTTTCAATTTAAAATATTTAATTCTATCTTCTACACAAAATTACAAAGTTAGACATTATTATATATGCATGCGTTATGGGTGGTGCGAAGAGATGTGAAGGGTGCACGAATTAAGTGAGAGGTGCAGGGAGGGAGATGGATATCCTCTAATTATTAAACTACTGTTCTTTTTCCATATTGTACACTTGCACAAGCCGGCAGATTTTCTGCAAGTGTATTACGAGTTGGATTATAAGATCCATAAGAGTGGACATCTTTTCACCTTAGAGACATGTGTGTATGCCAGTTAAAAAAACTAGTTTAATCACAGAAATATAATAAACACATAACGAATTTGTATACGATAATAATAATACCATATACGCCTGGCGGACTCATTGTTCTCCGGAATGGTTTCCGCCTTGGGTACTGGAGGTCGCGGGTTTGAATCAGGGTGGAGACGCGGATTACAAAAATTCTCGTTAAAAATCGAAAAGATGTTGCACGGAAAAAATTAAAAAGTTCTGGTAACAAATCTATCAAACAATATTTGATCTCTCCCTCTAGGCCTAGTAAGCCACAGAAAGTTTAAAATACCTACCGTGGAAATTCTTCGGCTATCTGGCAACAGACATTAGCAACATGCCTGTTTGAATACCAGTGTTCCAAGTATACGCCAGTTATTTATGTAAATCGAAAAAGATAGGCTTCAGCCACTGTTACGTTTCCTGTAATTGTTTGTGTAATGGATAGTGACCAAAGCCCGTAAACAGAGGATTGCTGATGGGTTGGGTCGAAATGACTTCACTGATGTCTGTAGTCGTTAATAAAAACATTGCTACTTTTCGTTAGGCTAAGTGAGATAGTCAAACAATATATTCTCATGGAGGCAAATCCTTAAACGAAATGCCGTTACTCACAGACACGCTTAACCAACAAACTAAAATGTGAAAAAAACAAAAAATCGTTGTTTCAGTAATATTTTTGGTCGACAGAATCGTTGAAACTGTATCTAAGTCAACAAATACAGACTTCCCCAGCACAGGTAAATAGACGTTCTAGCTCAGAACGTATTAGACAGAATTTACTTTTTCTCTACCAGTCCCCCCCCCCCCCCCCCCCCCCCAAAACGAGACAGACGGAGTTCTAAGCTTGAACGCACAGGTTTGTGATGAGGAGACAAGGATATGAGAGACGGAAATAGATGAGCCAAGAGTAACAGGAGAATTAATTAAAATTGGTTTTGCGGATTTAGTGGCGTAACTACAATGTAAGCTCCTACCACGGGCACTACTTAGTGGAGCCCCCGTTCCTTATAAAATCGTCTCAACAAGAAGGGAAATGGGTTATCGCGGAAGCTAGTGCACTGACTTGTTACGGCAAAGGCATTGGGTTCAACTTCAGTAATCAGAACGCTCCAGTCGACTCATTTGTTAATGAGGACCTGCTTTACTGTTAGTGAATTAAATTAATTTCCCATTATAAACGATGATCGGGACATCATGAGACGGATGTTGTTGTTACTTGACGATTTAACTTGCGCTGTATTTGAATTATAGTGAGCAAGAAACTGCGCTAGTCATAAACCTTAATCTCTCTTCCCGAACTACCTTGAACCAGTGGCAAGAAGATAAGTCCAGACGACTGGAGATAACTCAAGATGCCAGCACTCTGGTCTTATCTCCCATGCGACCAGAAGTGAAAGTAAAGACAGTGACATAGGGAACTGGTCACACCCCCTCCCTCCCCCACATAAACAAACTCTGTAACACTTCATCCTCGACAGCTATGGAAGTAGTTTTAGCTTTAGCGGGATGTAATGAAAGTAGTCCAGTAGCTATATCTAACGCATAGACAAGTGTTCTTTCGCCTGAAAATTGTGCACACAAAAGAACTAAATCAAGAAAGAGCACCAATAGTCGATCCGGACAAGAACCAGTATTCCAAGTGACCAAACCGAATTGCTACAGCTTGGTTAAATTATTGTCTCTTTAGTTTTTTAACCATATCCGACACTAACTGGTTCATTCCCCTAACCACTTTAACCTAGGCCTACGTCCAATCAATTGTTGTGAAGGTTACTTCTTCTTCTTCTTCGTTCTTTCTCAATCTCCCGCTACTAAACCCTGAAAGGGCTTAAGTAGCAGAATGTAGTCAAGAGAACGGAATGCGATGTGTCATAGTTTACAGCTTGGCTGCGATATTTGCACCTTTTGGTCCCACACATGCTACTTCAGCAAGCATTTTTTGAGTACCGGGTTAGCATTCCCTCTTCGATCCCTTCTTCTGAGCCAGTCTTCTTCTTCTTCTTCTTCTTCGTACGCAGTCAGACAGTAACCATTATTTTTTTCGAAAAAAGCGGCGGTCATCCTGAGGCTGTCGACATTGCCATAGAGCTTGTCTTGCAGTTCCACTGGTGATGGCCACATCTGCTCTCTCTGATCCTCGTATATCGGGCAGTTCTGCAGCAGATGTTCAGCGGTCATTTTACCGGTACCGCACGGACATTCGTCGGTACCACCTATCTTCAATTTGTTGAATAGGTGGTACCTCAGTCTATTGTGGCCAGTGCGAAGTCTGAAGACAACGACCTGCTCTCTTCTGTTCAACTGGTAAAAAGCATCGTTTTTGGTGTAACCAGTATGTTCGGTTTCCCATTTGGTCATGTATCTGGCTTTGATAAGCCGTTTTGACTCTTCGTACGTCATACTAGTATCTGTTTGTGGTAGTCTTGCACCTTCTTTTGCCAGTCTGTCTGCCTCCTCGTTGCCTTGGATGTTGCAGTGTGATGGGACCCACTGTACCACTACCCTTTTTGGTGCGGACTACTGGCACAGTTTGCAGAGTGCTGCTCTTAAGTCATTAAGCTCAGTGTTTTTCTGGCTTTTTAGCGATGTGACTACGGCGAGAGCATCTGTAAGCAGGACTATATGGCTTTCATTTTCTTTATGTGTCACCTGAGCCAGTCTGCTCTGTTACAGCCTGTTATTCAGGATCACCACGTGGAGGTGTAGGAGGGTCTTGGCAGCTGTGGTTCGCTGGCCCTGATGCTAGCAGTCAGCTATGTGTCGCTAACCACTGCAGCTCATGTGCTGCTCAGCATCTTGATCCTGGAGGTTACGATGTGAGGAGTTTTACATGAAGAAGTTGCCACGCCTCTTTTCAATTGACCTTTACAAAGTGCTAGAATGGTCATTTCGTTTCTGTTCCTTTCACTCCGGTTACCACTCTTCTTATTTTGTCACATAAAGACAGGAATTAAGTGACTCTTTGACGGGGCTAGAGAACTAAAGTGTTGTAGTTAGTCCAGACATCGATCAACATGTGTATTGATGGTTATAGAACTAGTTTGGCCAAATAATTGTAATGAATACTACTTAATTAATATTGTAGTTGTGTACCCATATTTTGGTATGCGTGTCTCTTTGAATATTTTTTTTCAGAGTTTGCTTGCATGGTTAATTCAGATTTGTGCGTTTCGTCTGTTTTTGGTTTGTGTTTAATCACATTGATAATTTCTATTTTCGTCCAATTTTTTTTAAACTGGCATATCGTGTCTCACACTTTTATGACGGCACAATTAAACCGCTTATTTAAACCGCATGTTTTTTGTAGAGATTTGTTAGATTTCTATGTTTCTTGTCCCTGACGAAAGTCTTGTAGACGTAACGTAGATATCGATTTGTTTGTTGTCCTGATGCGGTCACCTGTGATGTAATTTTATCGACTTTTAACCTTCAGCTTTGATCTAATTATTAGACTATTATTTACCAGCTTTTCTGCCATCATGCTTAAATCAAGAGGTTGCGTACAATTTAATGGTTGTCTCAACATAGTAAAACTAAACAGACTGCTAACTTAACATGGAAGTTTGTTAAAGAGCATCAGATATGGCGCCTAAAAGGGCGCAGGTCGAATTTTTGCTCTCGTCTTTTAGTTTATCATGGATGCAGCCAACCAATTTATTTGACTGAAATAATATCAGTTGACGACTTACACTTCTGTCCATCGAAACATGTGGGGGTTTTCCACTTGGATTAGTTAATTCGTTCATTTTGCTGTGTTCTCATCTCCGATTATTCTGGCATAGTCATTGGCTATTTGGAATAGTATAAGAATAGTGTTGTATTTCCATGGTCTTGCGAGCACGGCAGAACTACATGAAATTAGCGCTTTCGCTCTGTTTGCTAACAATGCCGATTTTAGTGTGGCAAGGAAATGAACACGCTTCAATAATGGACACACATTGTCTGGTAAAGTTTGGGCCTCGCCCGGTTAACAACGTGCCTAAAACACATCGCTCCCACTCTGAGTGACGTCCCTACGCACTTCTGTAGTTATAAGAACAAGAAGACAAGACGATGAGTAGAATAAACTGGTTGTATACAGACTCTACCGAGTCTTTCAAACCAGTATAAAGACCTTAACTTAAAGCACGTCACGCCCTTTTCTATTTCCTTTGGAACTTAGCGCTGGAATGGGTGTTCTCCAAACATTAATATCCTGGATCGTCTTTTTTAGCTCCACTAATGAGATTTCAGCTCTCTGGACACCCGCTCCTGTCGTTCATCACGGTGTATTCCTTAGTTTATACACTTTTAATTATCGGTGCTCACTTCTAGTCATGTTTTCTGAGAATGTCCCCATCCGCATTCTTCCCTTCTCCAAAATCCATGGGTTTTGGTTGGTGTGGTGTCCCCTTATACACATTGTATTTTGTTATTGTGTCTAGTCATTTAACGCGAAGTCTGCTATTATGCCTATTCTTTTGGGGAATACCAGCAATCTTGGTATAATGCTGTTAGTTTGATTCCATGTTACTTATTTGTATTAGTAGCCCCGTTAGGACTGACTCACTGTAGTTGCCTCTTTCAGTCGTGACTGGCTTCAGTAGCCTCTTTCATTCATGACAGACTATATAAGCCACTTTCAGTCATGACTGGCTAAAGTAGAGACTTTCAGTCATTACTGATTGCAGTAGTTCCTTTCTGTCAAGATTATCTATAGTAGCCCCTTTCAGTCACGACTGACTAAATTAACCCTTTTCAGTCATGACCGACTATATAAGTCCCTTTTATTCATTTTATTCATGGCTGACTATAGTAGCCACTTTCAGTCAAGTCTGACTGCAGTAGACCCTTTCAGTCATGACTGACTACAGTAGTCCCATTCAGTCATGATTGACTTAGGAGCCCCTTTCAGTTATGACTGGCTACAGCGACCACTTTCAGTCAACACTGGCTATAGTTGGCCTTTTCAGTCCTAACTGACTACAGTAGCCTCATTCAGTCATGATTGACTATTGGAGCTCCTTTCAGTCATGACTGCCTATAAGAGCCAACCAGTCATAACTGACCATAGGATGATGCGATCTTTGAATGGTAACTCCATTATAAGTTTGTTTGTTTTCGTTCTCCTCTCTACGTTGCTGCTTCATTTCTCCGTGTTGGACAAGGCTACTCTTCACAATCGTGCGCTGACCCTTCAGGGCACATCTCCACCTGGATCGGTCGGCAGCTTTGTCGTCCCAGGATGTCAGATATGTTCAGTGACGTCACATCAATATAAAACATCTTTGAGTCTCAAGTGTGGTTGGTTGACTGCTCTCGTGTCTTTCATCAACTGGATGTTCCGAGATGCGACCATCTTCAACGCGACGAACATGACCAAGCAACCGTAGTCCACGCTGCATAAGGAGAGTGTAAATCTCTGCATTTGTCACTCTGTCACTCCATGTTATTTCAAAATTGGAACAAAGGCAAAGGCCGCCGTCCATCGTATCCGATGATGGCGTAATTTATTTTACTAGCGGCATTTTTTTGTAAGGATTAACTGCGCTACTTTTTATCCTCACTCTCTCGTCTCGAGCCGCCCGACCCCAGTGACAAGTCAAGGACGAGACGACTAAGGGGCGACTATGAGATGCAGGAGACTCCGCATCAAGCACTCGTGAAAAAGACGACAGAGTCCGGGTCGAACCCACACCACCTGATCAGGAGGCCGACGGCTTAATCACAGGCGCCGTATTTTACTTGCAGTCTACTTCAATCAATCAATCAAAATTCTTTAGCTCACTGTGGAGCATTGGTCCGCAACAAACAGCTTCCAAGTATACATATCCCTTGTCCTATTCACCAACATAGGCTACGACCGTCTTGCTTTCCTTGTGTTTTACTAATTTTTTTAAAACTCAGTTTCGGCCAACCTCCACTTTTACTGTTCTTTAGTTCCAGAACAGTAATTACTATAAGCAAGTCTGTGTCGGTCTGTCCCCACTGCTCCTAGCTCCGAGTTCTAGAACAGTAATTATTATAATCAAGTCTGTTTTGGTCTGTCTCTACTCGTCCTACCCTTGAGTACGAGAACGGCAATAATTTTACCATTTTAAACTTATTTAAAGGCTAATTAGACACAGAAGACACTTGGCATGTACGCTGTTTACAAGCGGGGTGGGTGGATACGCCAATGAACGATGTGTAATCTTAACCACTGAAGTCCGATGGGTAAAGCAAACTGTCAGCGACTCAGAAAATATTGAAATATTGTACAAACGCAAAAGTTAAGTTTCATACCAGACATTGCCTCGTTTGCAGGGTATAGTATCCATATGAAAAACCGCATGTGTCCATAATTGAGTTTTGTAATGCATGCGGAGAAAACAGTTCAAATGATAAACTGGAGGCCGAGGCTTTAAAAACAGCAGTTGAGATTGTGCACCAACAGTTTGACTTCGGTAATTGATGTCGATAGACACTGGATTTTAAGTGACTCAAGTCAGTTCTAGAGGCGATGAAGCACACTCTAAACAAAAAAAAGAAGATATTGTTGGTGAGGAGGGTGATCAACAACATTATCACTGCCCACGGGATACATATAATCTTGCAATGAATCCCTGGACATAGTGGGCTACTAGGGAACGCGATGGGTGACAGATTTGTAAAAACAGTAGCCTCCAAACAACAATTGGATAGACCCTGCAGTAACCACACAGTAAAACGAATTATTAAGAATAATACTTGGGAAATCTGGATGAACAAGTGGGCGACTCAAACAATATGCCTCAGTGTATTTAGCAAAATGCCACAGCCAAAAAGTAATGATGACATAAATAAACTACATAGAGGAGATCAATGTCTCATCTTTGAGTTCCAAACAAGACACACCAGAGTCAATAGCCACTTGAACCGCATCAAACTCCCAGCACCTGCCCTTGTGTCGACATTGCTCTCATCCTGATGTAACAGTTCGACATGCGACATGCGCTTGTGGACATGAGGAAAAGATTCTTTTAGCCACTGCAGACAATTGTCAACACACTGTACGGAGCAATGAAACAACTGAAGAAAGTATGTGTAAATATATTCTCGAGGCATGTTCAAATGAAACCGTAACTAAACTGCAACAAGTGAACATACGTACGATGCGCATGATGATATCACTTCTAGCGAAAACAGCACATACCAACCGTCAAGTTTGCAAAAATGTAATTATCATCCGACTCATAGTTTCCTCGGCAGATCGTTGAAAATATGGCGGGTGTGATACGGAATGTGTCCAGAGTTGATCAGCGAACGGTAATCCGGTTTCTAATAGCTGAAGGATGTCCACTAGTTGACATTTATCGCAGAATGCAGGCAGTGTATGGTGAGAAAAGTGTGTCAAATACAACAGTAAAGAACGGGACAACGATATTTAAAGGACTTTCTATGTGCAATACACTCCAGTATTGATCTTCCTAGGCCATTGTGGCCTTTGATATGGCCAAAACATTTCAGTTTTCTAGACTAGATATTGTGTACTAGACAATTTTCCACCGTTATACAGTTCTGTTAATATATTTGCATTTTTATTTCTCGCAATCCATGGTATTTGACCGAGCACTTTCATGTAGCATTTCAGTTCAAAAGATTCTTGTGTAATATAGTGTACCTATTTAACGTTAAAGGCAACAAGAGCAACAACTACGTATCAACACACTTTCATGGATCAATTATTACATCATGTAAGAATACAAGCCTAGCATGTTCTTTGCAGAACCTCATTCTCATTACAGTCGGTCTGTACCGACTAAAGATCTCTCACACAAATGATTGTCCATGTGGAACAAGTGACCAGCATCCTAAACAATTTATACAGGAAAATGTCCCCTCTGTACGGAAATAAAATGTCAGATCTGACCAGAGGGTGCTTAGCTGAGACAAAAGCTGTGGGGCAGCCGCTCTAACCTGGTGAAGATTATAAGCTTTATCATGGCGGCTGGCCTGCAGATAAACAATGAACAAAGATTCTGAACGCAAAGAAAAAGGAGAATAAACCGATCTATAAAACTCTCGATCTTTGGCCACCTTTCCCGCCTCTGGCACTGTCTGGAACTGGCACCTCAAAACATCTTTAACATTCTGTATCTATCATCTCCTTGGACAGCTTCTGGCACGCTTGTCAGGTAACATTTCCCATAACATCGTTTTTTTCCAGGCTGTTGGGTGGGTTGATGTGGCCAAAGTATTTTGGTTTCCTAGACGTTAATATTGTTTACTACCCAGTTTTGTTATGTATCAAGCTCCTTGAAAATTTGCTGTGTTTTTATTTTGTTCTATATTGATTCCTCTCTTGTAGCATTTTAGCTCGAAGGATCCAATCGTCTTCCATAGTGTTCGTGTAGTTGTCTATGTTTCTCCGCCGTACGATTTCATTGGGAAGATGCAAGTACTCAGGACCTTTATTTTTTTCATTTTGTTAGTGTTTTGCATTTTCAAGGCCATTCGTCTTCATGTTAGTTTTTGACATTCTCCATTGTGGCTTATAATTACAAATCTATTATAATTGTGCCAAGATATTAAAAACACGTGACCTCATTCTATACGCTTAGATTCACAGGTATACATTTGGTAATGGCAAGTAATGTCCCATATATGACATTGTCGACAGGATTGAAGTGTTAGAATTTTCAACGTACTAGGTCTCTGTTTTGGGCGAGATGGGGGTGAATAGTTTTATTCCTCATTGCTGTGCATTCCATAACAATAAGTCAGAACCCAGTTGGACTTTAGGCAGATTGGTGCATATCTTCACCAGGCATTGAACCAGGCATCTTTGCAGTAAGAAGAGAATATTCTAACCACATATATGAACTATATATATATTAATGCAAATAAGCAAAGCAAATAATGGAAATATCAGAGGATAACGTATTCGAGGATAACGTATTCGACAGAGTGCGGACAATAGGTACACTGGCACGCATACATATACTAATTTACGTATAATGATACGTTTCTGCTAGGGATTTGACTGGCTGATCAAAACACAAGTGGACGACCCGGTCCACCTTCATCAGCACGATCTGGATGTGAGCAAAGCTACTATAACCCGCCATTTAACGCTCTTTTCAGGGAGCACAAAAGAGTAAACTAACTCAATGTGGGCATTAAACAACAACAACAACTCCCCTTTTAGACCCCGGAAATACACGATAATATATCAAAGAGAAGGAAAACAAATTGGAAGTAAAACACAATCTAGAACTAGACTTGGACCGTCTAGCTGACGAACAATGGAAGATTTTATTTAGGGGTTTCCCTTTGGCCGAACTCCAAAACAAAGCTATTTCTTGTTCGTGACCTGGACAGACATCGCTTCAAATCAGAGTGTTTATTGCTATCATTTTGTTTCCCATTTTTGGTTTATGCCATTAGAAAATAACTGATCATCGCATCCGTTATTGATACTCTGCTTTTAATAACATTGCCCTGTTTTGCAAATTACTGTTATTCATACACTGTTACAAATAAAATTGCATCGTTTCACAAACTACTTTTGAAACAAGTTCCAGTTATTCTAACCGTCGCTAAAGGTATATTTATCCGGGAACTATCTTGCTACTGCAATCGTTTAATCGAGTCCAGTACCCATTAACAGCTGGGTGAATTGAGCGTGTTGCAAAACAAAAACATATCCGATAAAAAATGATTTAAGGAAAAGCAAGCGATGTAACAATTCTGCCATTAGAAAACACAGAAAATAATGAAGTTATGCATTGCAAGCGAAGAAAACAAATAAAAAATAGTTTAAACAAAACAGAAGGAAGCGGAAATAGAAGCAATACGAGGAAAGCGGTAATATCAATCAAACACCAAAAAAACATTATTAAAAGTTAGTAACAGTAATTATGAATGTTCTATCTTAAACGAAATGGTCTTGTGCACTCTCTCTCTCTCTCTCTCTATATATATATATATATATGTGTGTGTGTGTGTGTGTGTGTATTAGAATACGATATACAGTTTGAACATCTTTTACCCGACAATCAAATCATAGAAATCCTCAGAAATCTAAGTAGTTATCGAGACTTGACATTACGTCGCTAAAACGCCATTTCAGATAGGAATGGATATGTTCTCATATGGTTTTGTCGTCTTGTTTTTTGTTCTCTAATCTAAGATAATTTTGAACATTAAAAAATGGTCATCTGATACCACTCTTGGTAACAGCGATAAGAGAAAATGGACAGGGATGTTTACTGAACTATAGAACTATGGTTCTCGCCATTTGAGCAGATCATGTGGTTGATCAGTCCTGGGACTGGTTGTAAGGTTGTTTGGGCATGTCACGCTATAGGAGAATATCTAGTTGATCAGTCCTGGGACTGGTTGTATGGATATCTGAGCTTTCTCAAATTGAGCATCATCCACATCTCTAGGACCTTGACATCCTGCACATCTCTAGGACCTTGACATCCTGCACATCTCTAGGACCTTGACATCCTGCACATCTCTAGGACCTTGACATCCTGCACATCTCCAGGACCTTGGTAACATTACCTACCCCATTTCCCCTCCACATGAAACACAAGGCTATCCGCACCTTGCCGCACTACGCACATGAAGCTAGTACTCAAGAACTTGCAGTGATGTCTTCTGTAGTTATAACTTTACATAATGATATTGCCAGCCCTAAGTTACATCCTCTATAAGTTACATTGATCGAAATCTTTTTAACCAAGGTACAGTTGACTTAGAAGCTAAACAAACAAAAATTGTTTTGTTTTTTAATTGGCCACATTCTAAACATTTCCTGTCCCATCCATATATCAGACAAGGATGCTTAACATGCACTACTTGTTTCAACTTCAACTGTTAGAAAAGTTATGACACGAGTTAAGCTAGAAATGTTAGATGATCTACAAAAACGATGTGGCACGAGTTAAGCTAGAAATGTTAGATGATCTACAAAAACGATGTGGCACGAGTTAAGCTAGAAATGTTAGATGCTCTACAAAAACGATGTGGCACGAGTTAAGCTAGAAATGTTAGATGATCTACAAAAACGATGTGGCACGAGTTGAAAAAGAAATGTTAGAGAATTTATAACACTTGTTATTTGTCAAGTTTGCACTCTTCTACGTTCTGCACCATTTTGTTAACGCTGGCATCTAAAAATACTTACTTTTTGCTGAAAAAGACAAACAAATATATCAACATTGGGATAAAATGAAAGAAAACATAAATATCAATTTGCATCAAGTGCATACGAACTGTTACCTACATATATAACTTTACTGTATATCTAAAGAATATATAAATAGATACGAAACATACATACACCGTAAATATTGTTGCGTAAATCGAACCGTTAGGCTCGGTTTACGTTCAACATACTTTGATATTGCTGTACCAGTTACCTTTTAAGCCATTAATCAACCAGAATAAGAGCGTATTCAATAACACATTGAAAAAAAAGGAACCTTATTCCTTCTTTTGCTCTATTTCTCTTGTATTGCCGGCGTCGCTGAGCAGCGCATGAGCTGCAGTGGTCAGCGATTCATAGCTGACTGCTAGCGTAAGGGCCAGCGAACCAGAGCTGCCAAGACCCTTCTAAACCTCCACGTGGTGATCCTGGATAACAGGCTGCAGCAGGGCAGACTGGCTAAGGAAAAGCGATCGATGAGGGAATGCTAACCCGGTACTAAAACAAAGCTTGCTGAAGTCGGATGTGTTGGACCGAAAGGTGCAAATATCGCAGTCAAGCTGTAAACTACGACACAACGCATTCCGTTCTCTGGACTTCATTCTGCTACTTAAGCCCTTTCAGGGTTTGGTAGCGGGAGATTGAGAACGAGCGCAGAAGAAGAAGAAGTATTGATGGCGTCAAAGAAATAATTTATACATAGACTTCTGGTTTGGTCTAGGTGTGAGACTTGTAATGATCGTAGTTCTGAAACCTCCATATAATATGATTTCACTGCCGGTTGATCACATCTGTCCCTGTCAAATGTCCAAATCATGTTATTTTCTGTACGTCAATATAGTAGTTAAAGGTTCAAGGCTAACGGCTAGGGCTCGACATCATCGCCTCCGGTCTCCTGATATGGCTCGGTCTCTCTCAGCAAGGAAGGTAACACACCTGCCGAGAACATCCCACAAAGCACGAACTCCGTAGTTCCAGTGATGAACCCGGATATCTTCGGAAAAATTGACATCATGAACCGACTGACGCAGCTAGAATTCGATCCTCGACCGTCTGAATACGAGGCAAACGGCTTGGTCACTTCGTCACAGAGAGCCCCGGAAGAATATAGTAGTTAACCAATGGTATCCCTACCTTTTCCTCCAACATGCTGTTGTGAGCTTTTTCGTGATTAGTATTTCGTGCTGCATTTCTCGCACAACGCATCTCACAGGTCTCACAGATCTTTCGCATGTGTCATCATTTTGTTCTTCTGCATTGTTCGTTCTCAAACTCCAGCTACCATGTTCCTAAAGGGCTTTGCAGGTAGCAGGATATAGTCCAGAGAACGGAATGCGCTAAGTCGTAGTTTATAGCATTGCTGCGATATTTGCACATTTCGATCCGACACATCCGACCAGCATGACATTTTTGCGTACTGGTTTAGCCATCCCTCTTCGATCCTTTCTCTTTAGCCATTCTGCTGCAGCCTGTTCTCCAGGTTTCCTATGTCAAGGAGCAGATGGGTCTTGGCAGCTCTAGGTCACTGGCCCTGACGCTAGCAGTCAATTTTGATCGCTGACCGCTAGAGCTCATGTACTGCTCAGCATCTAATAAGGTCCAAGTATGATCATGACAACATATGATATGGATTATCAACCTGTAATCAGCATCATATAGTCAAATAATGAAAACTCAACGACAATATAAAATATCATTCAGTTGCACTTTGTTGTACTAATAAAATGATTTCTTGGAATACGTGGAATCCTGTTATTCAAACAGGCATACTACTATCTGTTGACAGGTAGCTGAAGGTTTCGGCTATAAGTTGAAGGCATTTGAAAACTTTCTGCGGCTTACTAGGCCTGGGTGAAGGTACAAATAATTTGGATAGATTTCTAACCCGAACTTTGAATTTTGCTCCAACAGCGGCCGTTCAGCCTACACTTTTCGATTTCTAACTGCCAGATGATTTTTTAACGTGCTCAACACTTGACACAGAAGTCCGATCTCCCTACACAGAGACCAGGAAAATTTTAAACAGAAGATCCTCGTGAAAAAATTCTGGTTTCCACCCTGATTTGAACCCGCGACCTCAGGTACCCGATGCGGACATAATACCTCAAGATCTCTAATTTAATCGAAAAATAAACATACATTTGCCCATTTTATGTGTTCCTGAGTTCAAGATTTAAGAACATACGTCACGTATACGCCACGTAACATACGTATGTTTTTAAATTTTAAAGTCATTCCCACATAGAATGCTCATATGTATGTTTGTTTTTACAAATCCTAAAATCCTGATATTCAATCAGACACGTGCGTCTGATGCCAGTCAGCCAAATGTTGGGTAAACTGATTTGACTCTTCTTCCTTGTTGTACCATGTTGGATCCAGGCTACAGGCACCATCAGCATCCATACTTTACGCCATCTGCTGAGAGAGACCGAGCACCTATGGGTAGTCCCGGAGCGCAGTAAAGTCGACTCCTAGAACAGAAAAGTTGGAACCAGGACCTCCTTCAGGACGTTTCTCCACCTCAGCCTCGGTCGCACTTGAAAGTGTCTCAAGTCGAATGGCCACCACGACGTCACTCTACGTGCCCATCTGTTATCCGACATGCGCACTACATGGCCGACCCATCTTTGTTTTCGTAACAGCGCGACATCGAGGGATTTGTAGGTAGAGGTCAACATGCCGCCTCGCCATGGCTGTCTCCGCGTCATGTGCTGGCTATGTTTGTTTATTTCCTCCGAACAGAAAACCAATGGGGTCGCGGGTTCAAATCCCGGTGGAGACACCTGGATTTTTTCACGTAGATCTTCCGTTAAATATTTCCTCTGATTTCTGAGTAGTGAGATCAGACACCCGTGTGTAATGCCGCGCACGTTAAAAATACCTTAGCAGTTGGAAATCGAAAAAAGTAGGCCTAACGGGCGCTACTCGGGCAAAATTAAAAGTTCAAAATCTACTCAAATTATTCTAGGGATTCTCGCCCCACAGAGAATATGTCGCAAAAACAGGGGACTGTGACCATAACAACAGGTCTTGGTTATGTGGTTATCAGAGCCGCTTAGATGGCGCCTGATAGACTGCGAGTCTACCTTGCTCTAATTTACGCTTCCCCCCTCATCAGTCTCAAAAATAGGCGATCGTATATTCCAGGGCCTAACAGATGCTGGGATTGACCTGGCAAGTCACCAGTGGATTTTCACCTGCCACAAAATATGAAACAAAGGAGGTCACACCTCCACACGACGTCTAACAACATAAGTGGACTGAAGATAAATCTATAGAAAAACAACAAATACACTACCGGGGATTCGATCCCGTGACATTCCTTGTCAGCAGGTATGCATCGAAACTATTCAGTAGCGCACTCCTCTCAATATAATGATGGTAACGGATAATAAAATGTAGGTACTTCAGCACTTTATTGTCGTTAACATAATGAAAATCTTTCAATGTTTTCTTTTCTTATCTTTTTTCTATCATCATATTTATCTTTTTATTTGATACTTTTCGTTCGTTTCCTTTTTGCAAAATCCTTTGTTTGTTTAATTCTATTTTTAATTAATCAGGTTTTTTTCTTTTTCTTCTTTTCGTTGTTCAATGTTATTTACACCATAATCATATTCATCAGTTACTTACACGTATCCTCCTCTAGTTTGCCAATGTAATTCTTTCATGTTCGAACTTGTTTTCTATTTCCACAAGAACAATCTTCTTCTCTGCTGCCTTCTTCTTTGCCACTGACATCGCCGCCATCATCTGTTCCGTAACCTTTGGAGATCGTTGTGACATCACATCTCCTTCTGCTTCATGAACCATTTGCCGTCCGTTCTGTATGTCCAACGCCCTATCTCCGTCTCTTCCGAAGTTTTCACCGTCTACTTTCGAACATCATCTGCCCAGTGCCTCCTGGGGTGACTCTTTCCGTCTTGCCAAGGACTGCACTTTTGTACATCTCGTTGGTTGTTCACTCATTTGGATTACACGGCCGTCCCACTGGAGCTTTCATGTTTTTACCAGTATCGTTCCTGACATTAAAATTATTATTTTCTTTGAAAGCTTTCACTTCTAATCATTTTAGAATTTAATTCAACATTTCTATTTGCATCTTCCACCACATTATTTCATCTTCGATCCATGATTTAATCGTCCTGTCACTCCATGATTTAATCTTCTTCTTACCGAATAATTTTATCTTCTTCTTACCGAATAATTTAATCTGCTTCTTACCGAATAATTAAATCTAATCTGCTTCTTACCGAATAATTTAATCTGCTTCTTACCGAATAATTTAATCTGCTTCTTACCGAATAATTTGATATTCCTCTCACTCCATGATATAATCTTCTTCTAACCGAATAATTTTAATCTGCTTCTTACCGAATAATTTAATCTGCTTCTTACCAAATAATTTAATCTTCTTCTTACCGAATAATTTAATCTGCTTCTTATCGAATAATTTAATCTGCTTCTTACCAAATAATTTAATCTTCTTCTTACCGAATAATTTAATCTGCTTCTTACCGAATGATTTTATCTTCCTCTCCTCCATGATTTAATCTTCTTCTTACCGAATAATTTAATCTGCTTCTTACCGAATAATTTAAACTTCTTCTTACCGAATAATTAATCTTCTTCTTACAGAATAATTTAATCTGCTTCTTACAGAATGATTTGATCTTCCTCTCACTCCATGATTTAATCTTCTTCTTACCGAATAATTTAATCTTCTTCTTACCGAATAATTTAATCTGCTTCTTAGCGAATAATTTGATCTTCCTCTCACTCCATGATATAATCTTCTTCTTACCGAATTATTTAATCTGCTTCTCACTACATGATTTCTCACTTCCTATCACAGGCACCACACCTCTATCCTATATACGGGACACCAAGAGACCATGATACAAGCAGAAAAACATGACAGCACATCCAATGAAGACCAGATTAGAAGATCTTCTCACTGGAAGATTGAAGAGAATTAGCTTTATGTATCGGTCTAAAACATTAATGAGAACATCTCAGAATGAATTACCAGACACCACTAAGGAGGCAAACCCAAAACCCCTTCCAACCCCATGGGAACAACACCAACCAGACACCACTAAGGAGGCAAACCCAAAACCCCTTCCAACCCCATGGGAACAACACCAACCAGACACCACTAAGGAGGTAAACCTAAAACCCCTTCCTACCCCATGGGAACAACACCAACCAGACACCACTAAGGAGGCAAACCCAATACCCCTTCCTACCCCATGGGAATAACACCAACCAGACACCACTAAGGAGGCAAACCCATTACCCCTTCCTACCCCATGGCAACAACACCAAAACTTCATTATAAAAACATTCATAACTGACACCAACCCCTTGGGAGGCCAAAATGCTCTCAAAAAGAAAGCAGCAGCATGCGACATGATCGATAAACTGTACCCAAGAGAAGCATGGATATTCCAGTTATATACTGATGGATCAGCAACAAGAGCAGTAAAGAATGGAGGGGCAGGAATATACGTTGTCTACCCAGATAAAGAAAATGAAACCATTAGTCCATCCACTGGAAAATTCTGTTCAAACTACTCGGCTGGAGCACAGGCACTAATTATTGCAGCAAAAATGATTATCAACACAACAAGCAAACGTCAGCCACAACAAGCCAATGCCAGCCACAACAAGCCAATGCCAGCCACAACAAGCCAATGCCAGCAGATTGTATTCCTTACAGATGCAATGTCAGTTCAGCAAGCTCCCAAAAATGATAAACTGCAAGAGCTTAAGAAAGCCTTGCGAGAACTAAAAGCCAAAAGAAGGGTAGTGCTACAGAGGATACCCTCACACTGTGGCATACCAAGAAATGAGACAACAGATAGGTTGGCAATGGACGGAGCAATACAAAAACAAAACGAACAAACAATCACTTTTAAAGAAAAGAAGACACTTATCCAGGCAATAAGGGAAGTTAACCAAACGGAAGACAGCGCGATCACTGTCTTGATCGACTGGCACAAATCAAAGCCTATATGCGTGTCACTACAGACACGCAGCGCCCTCTGTACAGTAGTGTCTCAGACATCAAGGGATCAAGAGTCAAGAAAGGGCGTCATGGATGGCACAGGCAGAGACAACAATCGGACACGTCAGTCCAGTTTAGACGATAGCCAAGGGGGAAGAATGGGTCTACACTGGTGATAGAACGAAAGAATACCAGAGAGTCCTCATAACCTTAGGCAAGGAATGCAGAGAAGGGAGCAACGGGAGAGCAGATCAAGATGTGAATCAGCTGATAACTGAGAACACGCAGGTGAGTGATGCCGTCATATGCACCGACGGATCAGGTGTGCGCAGTGGGACATCAGGCTGGGGTTTCTCGGCTAGAGTGAGAGGAGAGGTCGTTGCTGAGCGCAGTAGGGCATACATGTCAATAACCTCCAGTATGAGAATGGAGACGCAAGCAGTAACATCAGCACTGAAATGGATATCTGAGACTTCTATAGCAAGAGCAGTCATCATGACAGACGCGCAAGCCGTACTTCAGAAGGTACAAAAGGGATGGATTAAGTACGAGTGGATATCAGCTGTTAAGGCCTCAAACCTCCAGGGGTTGACATGTATCTACTGTCCTGCTCATGCCGGGGTTCAGGGCAATGAAAGAGCTGACATCATGGCTTCACAAGCTCCCATCATGGGCACATTAGTGATGGATAGAAGTGACATTTTGAAATCAATAAATGACCGCCTGTTAGATGAGGACACTGCAATAGATGAAGCAGAAATCCACAGGCTCCGAAGTTTCGACAATAAATGAGGTTCGAGAGGAGCATGAGAGGACGGAGCAGGAGAGTGTACAAACAGCGAGCTACAGGGACCATAATCATCTATACCTTACTCCATTTGATGAGAGACTGAGCACCTATGGGTATGCCTGGAGTGTAGTGACGTCGATTCTTAGAAACAGACACAAATCGAGCAGAAAAAGTGATCCTGTCTGTTTGAGAATGGGACAACACAGATTGAATAGCCATTTACACAGGCTAAAATTGGCTCCATCGCCAATGTGTATGTGTTGGCAGGCAGCACATACATCCAAACATATCCTGCAAGACTGTTATTTGCTTAGCCAATTGCACACTGAGCACTGGGCCACAGAGATAGATATCCACAAAAAGCTGTTTGGAAGCCCCTAAGAACTCTCCACTATCGCAGCCTGTATCCAGGAAACTGAACTTCACGTGTAGACGTAACAAGAAACAGCATGGCGAACGAGAAGAAGAAGAAGGAGACTTCCAAGATTTAATCTTCGTCTCACTCCATGATTTAATCTTCGTTACACTCCATGATTTAATGTTCGTCACACTCCATGATTTAATCTTCGTCTCACTCCATGATTTAATCTTCGTCTCACTCCATGATTTAATCTTCGTCTCACTCCATGATTTAATCTTCGTCACACTCCATGATTTAATCTTCGTCTCACTCCATGATTTCATCTTCGTCTCACTTCGTGATTTAATCTTCTTTACACTCCATGATTTAATCGTCTCACCGCGTGATTTAATTGTTCTTCACTGCATTTCTAAAATAAGTTTTTCTTACTTATTATAAAATCATCACATTTTCCTACTATCTTTATCTCCTTATCATCTTTATCGCTTTAAACTTCCATCTTATTTTCTTTGTTTCTTGTTCTCATTATTCTGCTCACCTATTTTTCTTATGATATCGTCAACGTATTCTTTTGATTTTTCCACTTGCTTTTCCTTATTTGTAATGATCTATCATGCTTTCGTTGTCTACAGTTTCCTCTGTTATCTTATCTTTATTATTAATATCTCCTTAGTCTGTTCCGTCTTTCGTCTTCCCCATTCTCTGATAATAAAGGAACTTCTCAACGATAGCTCTGATAATAAAGGAACTTCTCAACGATAGATGTCTCCATTTCTCATTTTAATTGACTGTCTCTCCTCAACTGTATCTTTATACAAGCTCCGGCTAGACTCCCCTTCCATAAGGAGACTGTCTCTCGTTCTCTCGATCCCTCTAGAAATTGCAAATAAAACGCCACCAACCGTTTCTGAATCCAATAAGGCTGCGGAAAAGCCTAGTTAGAATGATTTGTCTGATAATTTTTTGTTTCTTTCCCTCACGAAATATACTTCTCTTTTTCTCTTAACCGTATTTCCACGGACGGCACTGTCATTGGCCAACTGGGCGGTTTCTATGGCTACGAGTAAATGACTCGATTCCCTTGTTTCAAATTTTAACGAACCTCATAAGGTGATGGAAAGTGGCGCGTTTTTCAGATCCAGCGAGAGTAATTTTCTGGAATGTGCAAAAAAGCTATTACTTTAAACAATTCTCCAAATGTGTCGAAATCTTCGCTACAAAATCGGAATCCGAATTTTTTTTTTTTAAACGGAGTCCCTCCCGACAACCATTATGATTTTAAAGCTGAATACGTCACCATCTGCACAGGATATTTTGCCGGTTAAAGTATCGTATGTTAGACTACAAATGGCTTTTAAACAATTTTAATTTTGTATACGCCGTTTGGAGCAAGCAGACTTTTTGCGAAAGGTGGAGTAGGTTGTTGGAAAAGATCTTTATCGAGTAGATCTGTTTATTTTGTTTGTTTAGATGAAAGAATTGCGTTCGAATCGGGAACTAACAGTTGTGTCGATATTGTAAACACAATATCGATACGTTGTTGTGGTTTCCATGGTTTTCTATCGGAGCGACTAGGCCGCTAGGTCGGGTCCCAATTTTTTTCCGAGATTTTCATAAATTTTCAACTTCAACTTCATGTATCTCAGAAACTAACAAAGAGACAACAACAACAATAACACCTACAAGTTCTTTGTTCAAATGTGTCTCTACACATAATAAAATCATATTTATTGACAAACAAACAGAAAAGTTAAAAATTTTGAAAGTGGACTACCATAGCGAGAAATTCAGTTAATAAAATAGGTCAAATTTTTTGCCATTAAAATGATGGCGTGCTAAAGGTTTGAAAGTAAAGTGAAGAGTCTGTTAGTCTCTCTTTTCCAGGTGTAGAGATCGCCCCTGGGTTCATTGTTTCGCTTGTCGGACAAGAGTTTTCTTGTCAATGGCCTCTCCTACATTATTGTGCCCCCAGCAGCACCTTCATGAGGGGGCCCCCTGTTTCTTACAGAGCCTGCTGTGCGGCGCGACCGAGTACCCGGCGGCAGCTCCTGCACCTGAGCTGGTGCCAAACTGTCATGCTCTGCATTCCTTTGGATTACACCAGTGAGGACAAGAGGGGGATCATGCAGGGTGTCACTCATAGGGCGTCACGCGGATGATTTATTAACAGTTTTATTCTTTTTAATATAGACATATCAATCTGGCTTTTAAGAAATTGTGTATAATATGTGCTCTGTACAGTATTGTTTCAATATTGAAATATGTTTATACTCATATGGCATGATAAACAAATTCTGGAGCATGTTAAAACATAGATAAGATATTAAGTTTGCAAATAATATTGTTCGAAGGCTCTGTCGTTGCTGGAAAGTGATACGCGGTGTACATTATTATAGGGCTATCGGGCTATCGAAAGGTAAACACAATGCACACGGAAAACAAAAGGTAAGGAAGTTGTGAAACTGAACCAAAAAGGAGAAAAACTAGTTGAAAAAAAAACACAAATAGAAGAGAATAAAGACAATATCAATGAAAATTAAGAACATGGAAGATAAACAATACATGTTTACCACGCATCAAATCAAACAAAGCTGGTAATAATAAACAACATATAATACAAGTTGAAAATCATTTGTTAAAATTAATAAGTTGTCTAAGGAACGAATTAGCTGGTCATTAGTAACAGACACACATTATGATTCTTACCGGTTTTGTCTTAGCTTTCTCTACATCACTGACATTTGGAGTGATTCCAGCCTGGTAGGATGTTATTCTCGTGAGGACATGCGACATCTTGCCTTGGTTTGTGAGGTCATCCTGAAGGAGTATGCAAACTTGGATGAAGATGGTTCTAAAATGACAACTAGATCAAAGGTCGTTTGAATTCTCTGGGCGGCCCGGTTTCAGTCACATCACATTCTAATATATATTCTCACTACAGATCCAGGTGTGCAATGATGTGTTTTGCGTTCGGAATCGCAACCCAGCGATATCGGGGTTGGCTAGTCCTTCTTCTGATGGGCAACAAGCCTGCCTGGCATAAAGCGCTTTGGGCAACCATGAGGATGTATAATATCAACGGAACTCAACCATGAGGATGTATAAGATCAACGGAACTCAACCATGAGGATGTATAATATCAACGGAGCTCAACCATGAGGATGTATAATATCAACGGAACTCAACCATGAGGATGTATAATATCAACGGAACTCAACCATGAGGATGTATAATATCAACGGAACTCAACCATGAGGATGTATAATATCAACGAAACTATTATAACGGTCCTTGAACCTGTATGACAGGGCGTCTAGCCCAGTTCTTGTGAATGGGAGGCGAGGAGACTGGTTTCGCTCATCAGTTGGTGTGAGACAGGGGTGTACACTCTCTCCAAATTTTTTCAATATATTCCTTGAGGGAATTATGAGTGAGACACTTGGAGGTCACGTTGGTACTGTCAAGATAGGGGGCCGAACGATTACCAACCTTCGTTTTGCAGATGATATCGACGGGTTGGCGGGTTCAGAAGCAGAACTCCAGGAATGGGTCAGAAGGCTCGATGAAACAGCTCTTGACTATGGTATGGAGATAAACGCTGGAAAGACAAAATTAATGACCAACAACGCCACGGGCTTCAACAGCAGGATAAAAGATAACGGCCAGGAACTCGAAGTGGGGGACCGTTTTAAATATCTTGGGTCGATTGTCAGTGATGAAGGATAAAAATGTGAGGTGTTGGCCAGAATAGCACAGACAATAGCGGCGCTTGCATGGCTTAACAAAATGTGGTAAGATAAACGGTTAGCACTACGCACAAAAATCAGATTAACGGGTACACTAGTCCTGCCAATATTCCTCTATGCGTGTGAGACATGGAGAGTTACAGCAGACCTTCAACGATGGACACAGGCCTTGGAGATGAGATGTTTCCGAAAACATTTAAACGTCACGTACAAAGATCGAGTTACAAATGAGGAAATACGAGATAGAATTACAACAGCAATATGGCCTTTTGAAAACCTCTTGGTAACTGTCAAAAGAAGGAGACTCACTTGGTACGGTCACATATCGAGATCAAATGGTCTTGCAAATACAATCCTCCACGAAAAGGTGCATGGCAGACGACGAAGAGACAACATAAAAGAATGGACCAGTCTCCGCCCAGAAGAGTCACTGGCAGCGGCATTTGACAGAGAGGGGTGGCGTGGGATTGTGAGGATGTCTTCATGTGTGCCCCAACGACCTCACCGGTTACGGGATGACCTGACCTGACTTGACAGATCCTAACAGGTTAAATCCAAAACGACGCCAGGATGCCGCAGCGCATGAGCTGACATCAGTCAGCGACGCATGTCTGGTTGCTTGCTTCAGGGTCAGCGAACAAGAACTGACCAAGACTGTTCTTCGACTCTACATGGTGGTCATGAAAACAGGCTGCGCTGGAAACTAGTGTATTCTAGCCAAGGGACAAGGGTCGCAGTGGGAAGGCAATCCTAGTAATGAAAATTACTGAGTTAAAATCGGATGCGTAGGGCAGAACAACGGAGATATCGCAGCCTCGCTGCAAACTACGACACAAGGTCACAACATCCTTTTTATGAGGAACGCCGGAGAAGTAGAACCATTTCAGATTTTCATTTAGTTGTTCGCTGTTTCATAAGAACCGACAAGTGATAAGTCACAACAGGGCCCTGTCTGACACCGAGTATCGATTTCTCTATTAAACCTTCCATCTTCTGAAAATTCATTTTCAATATATTTTAATTCCTGAGCCCGCTGAGATTGAATATTGTTTAGAATTTCTGCTGATACTCGCAGATACTGTCTTTGGTGTGCTAATTGTCATATGATATCTTTCAGAGGCTGTGTTTATTTGATTTAGCAGGTGGTGTTAATAACACTTTCGTCTTCTGCTAAAAATATAATTTTTTTAGGTAGGATACATTTATGGTGTTTCAATTTGGCTGATTGATGTTGCTATTATAATCCATTTAAATTGTGAACTGCTGTAGTGAGAGCACACACACTTGGTGTACTTCTGCGTTTATTTCAAAAACATTTGTGGTTCAATCAATCGTTCCTACTCAATTTTTGTCCACAAATCTGATGCCGTCTTCATCTTCATTTGGATGGTGTATGCGTATGTGTGTAATTGTATATGCGTGTCTTTCTGTATTGGAGTGTATTCAACTTTATGTCAAGGTGTAGACTGGAAAAGATAGAGAGGAGAGAAACGAAACGTGATATTGTAACTTAGCAAAACACTTGTTATTTTATTTCTCGATTCTTTTTCTACGCATGTCGTGCGTGAATGTGTGCGTGTTAATTGCACGTATGTGTTCATGTATTGGCATGCGTGTTATCTGTCTGTTATGTGTTTTATCTTGCCTGTACGTATTTTAGCTGTATATAGTTGTGTGTCAGAGCGTGTTCATCTTGTGTAAGATGTTGGGAGACGATTGCCAGCGGTCCTAAGTGTATCTGTACCAGTATGTATGTGCGCGCGAATGTGTTTTTCTGTGAGTATGCTTGAGACGCGTGCCTGTCTATGTGGAGGTACTCATTTGTATATGCGCGTGTTTTATGTATTTGGGAGTGTATATGTACTAATTTATGTGTGAATAAATGTGTGTGTGTGCGTGAATTTGTGTGTGTGTGTGTGTGTAGTTGTGTATATGTGTGGTTGTGTGTAGTTGTGTATATGTGTGGTTGTGTGTGTGTGTGTAGTTGTGTATATGTGTGGTTGTGTGTGTGTGTGTAGTTGTGTATATGTGTGGTTGTGTGTGTGTGTAGTTGTGTATATGTGTGGTTGTGTGTGTGTGTGTAGTTGTGTATATGTGTGGTTGTGTGTGTGTATCAAGTTAATTATTATGATCGCTTGGATTTGATATGACTGCAAAACTCGATATGTGCATTGGGATGTGCTTAGTGCACGTGCGTATGTATTTATGTGTGTGCTGCAAGATGATAAGTACTTCCATTTTTGCACGCGAGTGTGTTAATTGAATATGTGTTTGTGCATGTGTCTATGAGTTTAAGGGTATGTGTTTGTGCATGTGTCTATGAGTTTAATGGTATGTGTTTGTGCATGTGTCTATGAGTTTAATGGTATGTGTTTGTACATGTGTCTATGAGTTTAATGGTATGTGTTTGTGCATGTGTCTATGAGTTTAATGGTATAAGTTTGTGCATGTGTCTATGAGTTTAATGGTATGTGTTTGTGTGCGCTGTTGTCACTGGTGGTGCGTGATATACCTGAAAATGCTTCTATATGTATGTGCGTTGGAATCACACCTCCTGTACGGCAGTGCCATTTATTACAAGAACCACGAGGAAAATGTTCGTTCGCTGTGTCTCATCTTGCGAATCCCCTATTTTGACAAGAAAAGAATTTTGCAGCACTCAGGGGTGCTTGACAAGGAGCGCCATCTCGCATAACTCACAGGTGAATCTCGTGCATTCTTGGTAGCTGAACCTAAAGTGGGTAGCTGAACCTAGAGTGGGTGGGTAACTGAATCTAAAGTGGGTAGCTGAACCTAGAGTGGGTAGCTGAACCTAGAGTGGGTAGCTGAACCTAGAGTGGGTAGCTGAACCTAGAGTGGGTAACTGAACCATAGAGTGAACTACACACCATGTATACTTTCACTCTGCTCGCTTCGTGGAATCGACATACTTTTAGGACATATAATCCTTACAATAACTGACACCATTTTGTACAAATCTGGGGTAACAGTGGATTTTAATCATATAAATATAATACAACGCACATCCAAACTACCCAATTATTTTACAAAAATATATCACAGTTATGGGCTCTTGTCTTTGTGTATGACAAGAATAGCACCATTAGCCCATACGGAGCATGCCGTAAGAGGCGACTAACTGTGTCAAATGACATAACACCGGCCATGGTTAGGTGGGTTGTTTAGAGCAGCATAGATGGCACCTAACAGGCTGCGGGTCTACTTTGTTCTAGTGTTTGAGTCTATTAAGATGGATTCGCTCATCAGTTAACTATCCTCCGTGGCACTTGCCCCAGCGAGTAATAAGCTGCTCAAGCCTAGCCCGCTAAGCAGGAAATCCTCCTCCCGGCTACATTCAGATTATACCACAGCTGGGACCTGCACAGGGGCATTTTATTTTGTAGAAGTACACGTCGACTAAAAACTAAAGAACACACATCACAACTGCATACGTTTATCGAATAGAATTACAGAAATAATGGATATATAAAGACACATACAGCTACTACAAGAACGTACGCTAAAGCCAACAAAAGTATGTGTTTTCACCATGTGTTTGTGGACATACATTTGTCAGGTTATCGCGTAGGAGGACGATCCCGCGAACATGTACTGGCATAGGGCCACCTTCTTTTTCTTCATCGATCAAATGATGCTATGCTTCTAGTCCGGTGATGTCCACGAAGGGGACTGCGTTTCAGGTCTTCGCCGCTCTCCCACAGCTTTTCGAGCATGGGCGCTTCCCCAGGTCAGACTGCCTCTCTTTGGTCTGCATAGGTAAGGAATGTTTGCAGAATATGTTCTGGTATTTACTTGGGTACTCCACAATCGCACGTGGCAGTGTTTCTGAGACCAATTCTGTGGAGGTGGGCCTTGAGTTTACAATGTCCCGTTCTGAGTCTGAAGATCTTTGTCTGCCGATTTCTGCCAAGTGTCCAGTGACTTACTGGTCGTTCTTACTGGAAACAGGCTGTTTACATAGCAACCATGGGAGATAGTTGTGATCCCCGTAGTAGTGAGCGAAGAAACACACGGATGATGTCATACATGGTACAAACTCCTGGAGGGCCGTGGCCCACTTTCATCAGCCCGTCGGGATATGAGGAAAGTACTGCAACCCTCCACTTAACGCCCTTATGGACGGCGAACAAACGAGTAAACTTACTCATTGTGGGCATTCACAGCAACGTAAGACTTAAGTCTCAATTCAGCGGCTGATTAGAACCCTGAGCATATTCTACAGGAATGTCCTTCTTCTTCATCGTACGCTGTTTACAGCGAAATTTACGTTGCACTGTTTTATTTTGTTAAGCCCGTGGCTCAGTGCATCCGATTTCAACAGGCGTTTCTGTAGGGTTGCCCTCCTTAGCCTTTGGCTGTCCCCAGCCTGTCTACAAGGCAGCAGTTGTTTTTGGTCAGAGTTGTCTCTCTTAGGGAAGTTGTCTTGCAGGACTAACGAGTCTTCCCCACTCGTGTCTTTAGTGTGTGGCAATGATATGATATGATGGACTATGTGCTAGTTTGTACTATCCCGGAAGAGAGGCAGTCCAGTGTGACTGTGTCGCAGGATCGTCACGTCCTGCCAGAAACGTAGCATATGCATGTGAGTGAGGTATCTCTTTGCTCCCTTTATTTTCTCGGCTCATCTGCAGTGATGGCACGCCTAGCATTCCCAACCACCTGGAACGTTGTCACAATAGGGCAGACGTGCAATGTCCACTGGACTGCATCTCTTCTGCGTCCATTGGGATGGCTGATAGCATACAGAGGTAAAGAGCGAGGCAGGAGTGCATTTGGCCAGGTGCATTTCTGCGGCTCGACCAGGCTGGGCTGAGACGCGAGCCCCAGGTCCCAACCATATCATGGCCTCCCATCACAGCGGTTCTGAGATTTAGGGCGGGATTCTGGCTTAGAGGCGTTCGGCCGTAGTCCCTCAGGTGGTAGCTTCGCACCATTGGCTTACCAGCCGAGCACGTGGACCAAATGTCAGCGACCTGCGATTCCTCTCGAGGGAGTGCATTTAACCAGGGGACAAGTTTGGTAATGGCACGGAGATGTTGTTCGCCTGGTGTGCGGACATATCTCATGATCAAGGGGTTGAGTCTCAACAGTTCGCAGTGAGGTGGCTGCTCTACTGCTTACGACACCCCTACCGAGAACTAAGTCTTCTACTAGTGGTTTCACACCTCATCGCCGTATGGGGTGAATATCGGGCAGCTTCCCGCCCGCTTTGATCGGCGGACGGCAGAGACCTCTTTCTGCGGCTCGACCGGGTCGGGCTGGGACACGAGCCCCAGGTCCCAACCTTAACGTAGCCTCCCATCGCAGTGGTGCTGAGATTTATGGCGGGATTCCGGCTTAGAGGCGTTCGGCCGTAATCTCTCCTATGGTAGCCTCGCGCCGTTGGCTTATCAGCCTAGCACGTGGACCAAATGTCTGCGATTTGCGATTCCTGTCGAGTTGAGCAGAACTACCGTAACAACGCCCTGTCATTAGTAGGGTAAAACTGACCTATCTTCCGAGGGTCTAATACCAGCACCCGTTCACTATTAGACCTAACGAATCAATAAAGGGCTTTTTAGTCAGTCAATGACCAAGTGTCAGGAACCTGCGATTTCTGTAGGGTTAAGCAGGGTTACCGTAGCAGACGCTCTTTCATTAGGAGGGTACAACTGACCTGTCTTCCGTGGGTTTAATACCAGCACACGTTCCCTATTAGACCCAACGAGAGTGCTCTCAGTCTGTCGATCATTTTACAACAGGAATGTCCAATCTACAGGGAAGTGAGATGCCAAACCTGGCTAGAGGGTCCGGAGCTGAGACAAAAGCTGTGGGGCAACCGCTCCGACCTGGTGAAGACTACAGACTTCATCATGGCAACTGTCTTGCAGATTTATCATGACCAAAAGATCATGAACGCAAAAAAAAGAGCGCAGTAGTAAAGTGCTTGCTTTTCAAGGCAAAGGTACGAAGTTCAACTCCCGCTACAGGCAGCTCCAGTCGACCCAGCTGTAAGTGGGCACTTGGCTGATGGCTAGGGAAGGAAAAACAATGAAGTACGAGAAAGTCTCCTCACTCCCAGCAGCCTTACAAGCAAATGAAGGCTTCTAAACGCTTTGCCAGTTTAGTTACGATCCTCTGATAGCGCCATTTGGGGTGGCTGGTCACGTGTGCAGAATGGAGGACGGGCGAATTCAAAAAGATATCCTATACGGATAGTTGACCACGTGTAATAGTAACAAAATTTTGCTGTTCCTTAGCTACAAAGATGTTTACAAGCGGGACCTGAAGGCATTTGATAGGAACACCTGCAACTGGGAGGAACTTGCCAAAGACAAACCCGGTTGAAGACAGGTTTTGTGTGCTGGCTTGCAGACAGGGGAGACCAAGATGGGTCAAGATGCAGACTTTGTGTTGGTCTGCAGACAGGGGAGACCAAGATGGGTCAAGATGCAGACTTTGTGTTGGTCTGCAGACAGGGGAGACCAAGATGGGTCAAGATGCAGACTTTGTGTTGGTCTGCAGACAGGGGAGACCAAGATGGGTCAAGATGCAGACTTTGTGTTGGTCTGCAGACAGGGAAGACCAAGATGGGTCAAGATGCAGACTTTGTGTTGGTCTGCAGACAGGGGAGACCAAGATGGGTCAAGATGCAGACTTTGTGTTGGTCTGCAGACAGGGAAGACCAAGATGGGTCAAGATGCAGACTTTGTGTTGGTCTGCAGACAGGGGAGACCAAGATGGGTCAAGATGCAGACTTTGTGTTGGTCTGCAGACAGGGGAGACAAAGATGGGTCAAGATGCAGACTTTGTGTTGGTCTGCAGACAGGGGAGACCAAGATGGGTCAAGATGCAGACTTTGTGTTGGTCTGCAGACAGGGGAGACCAAGATGGGTCAAGATGCAGACTTTGTGTTGGTCTGCAACCAGGGGAGACCAAGATGGGTCAAGATGCAGACTTTGTGTTGGTCTGCAGACAGGGGAGACCAAGATGGGTCAAGATGCAGAATTTGTGTTGGTCTGCAGATAGGGGAGACCAAGATGGGTCAAGATGCAAACTTTGTGTTGGTCTGCAGACAGGGGAGACCAAGATGGGTCAAGATGCAGACTTTGTATTGGTCTGCAGACAGGGAAGACCAAGAGGGGTCAAGATGCAGACTTTGTGTTGGTCTGCAGACAGGGGAGACCAAGATGGGTCAAGATGCAGGCTCCAAATGTGTGCGTCTAAAGCAAAGGCAACAGCTGACTGAGGCACCTCTTTAGCGTGAGGCCCATTGTCTCCCGAGACTCACAGGATGCCAACCAATCAATCAATCGACTACAAACTCAGCAGTGGCTTTCAGTGCCTCAACATCCGTATGGAAGTTATTGAAGCATGTTCTTTTGTCTGAAATAGACCCCACCATCTTTATTGGATGTGACTTTGTTATCTAAGCCACCTCCAGATACGTGTATCAATATTTCTGGAGGATATACTCTCCTACGATATTCTTCCGATGTAAATTTTTCATTCTAAATGTGTCTCAATTCCTTTTTTAAAATTCTCTCTTTCTATTATCTCAGAGGAATTCATATTTTGTCCGTTGTGGAATGTGGGATGCTTGTTTCAGAACTCTTGCAAGATCTTTAGTTTAAAAAAAAATAAAGTGTTTTCTCTATAATCTACCTCGTCCCATGAGATGTATCCTGTCATAAATTGGATGATCGGGCATTCGTTTGAACTTATTCCCCCGCTGGAGTATTTTTTGGTCTCTGCGCGTCTCCATACTTTCGATTTTTGTGACGTTCTCTGTTGCATTTATTGGTGTTGTTCTCATAGCTCCAGTGAAGATGCATATACCTTTATTTTGGGTTGCGTTAATTTTGTGGAAATTATTTGTTGTTGTTGCTGCTACCCTCTATTCTAGGACTGGTCTCACATAACCTGTGTACATTTTCTTGAGGGTTATTTGTCAGCTCCATGTGTATAACCTGTTGCATATCTCATTGTGGTCATTCTGTTCTTAGCTTTGTTAGCGGCTTTTTTGGAACTGATTTCCCATTTCAGCCTTGGGTCCATTGCCCTTTCTAGATACTTCGGCGTGTGTGAGGGTGGGGGTGGGGTGCGAGGTCACGAGGGGAGGCGAGATCCCGGCGATTAATTTAAGAATGACTTCTTTAGGGTTGGAAGTTTGTGAGTAGAGAGTGTAAACAGTTTACGTTTCGTTGATAACGATTTATCATTTCTTTGTCCATGCCCCGATTTTATTTAGGACCTCTTGCATTTGGTTTCTATATACAGATGTCCACTGTGTGCTCTTTTGGATATTTCTGTGTTGATATAATTTCTATAAACAACAGTGAAGATGAGTATTCCCCTATGCGGAACTTCTTATTCAATTTGCATTTTTTTGCTGAGATATCCTTAGAGTCACGCTCTTATTCTCCTGTTATCCAAGTAACCACCAATCCACTTATACCCGTATTAGTTGTAAGTTACATTGCAGTATTTTTGAGTTATAGTTCCCACGTCTATATTTGATCACAGGCTTTTTCTAGATCTATCTAGACCGCTGATGTTTTCTTTGTTTTGTTTCTTGATATGCTTCATTTATTACTTATGTCAGGTGATCTTCAGTTGATCTGTGTCTACGAAATCCTTCTTGCTGTGGGAAAAGCACATTTGTGGATTCCATGTGCAAAGTTATTCTAGTGTTAACGATTCGTTCAATCATTTTCCGCAATAGCTGAGTAGACTAATATATTTGTAGTTGTCTGTTTTCAAGCTGTCCTTTTCTTGATTAAGGATAAGGATATTGCATGTGTGCTTCTACACAGTGGATGGAGATCTTTGCTTCCACCTTAGCTCGCTGGTGACACAAGCAAGGGAAGGAGATGATGTCGATGATCACATCCTTGAACGAAGCATGCACACGTGTTTACTTTATTTGTTATGTTTTATGCAAAATGAAAATAATAATAATATGTCGCTGTCAGTTAATCGTCGTGAGTTAGTTTTACTATCTTCTGACAGCCCGAATAGTTCTCTTAAACAAAAATAAAGTAAGTCATTTATCTGTCTTCTTTATATTCTCCTCCTATTCTTGCTAGGCTGTCTGTTTTTTTTAAAATTCCTGTTACACCACTACATGAGAACAGTCGAAATTGATGCTGTGGCTTGTTTTTGAGCTTGAACTTCAGTTGTATAGTTGGAGCAAAATTTAGCAGTGGAAATACTAATTGTCTGACACAAGTTTGAACATAATTTACTAGTGGAAATACTAATTGTCTGACAAAAGTTTGAACATAATTTACTAGTGGAAATACTAATTGTCTGACAAAAGTTTGAACATAATTTACTAGTGGAAATACTAATTGTCTGACAATAGTTTGAACATAATTTACTAGTGGAAATACTAATTGTCTGACAATAGTTTGAACATAATTTACTAGTGGAAATACTAATTGTCTGACAATAGTTTGAACATAATTTACTAGTGGAAATACTAATTGTCTGACAATAGTTTGAACATAATTTACTAGTGGAAATACTAATTGTCTGACAAAAGTTTGAACATAAATTGTCAGTGAGACTACTTCTGGTCTGACAAAAGTTTGAACATAAATTGCTAGTGAGACTACTTCTGGTCTGACAATAGTTTTCGTAATTCGAGACGTCATGGGCGTGACCATCCGTATCAGTATTTGTTACTGCTCCTACTGTACAGTCATGCATTAAAAGTACTTTTAGAGGAAACATACTTCCTCAAAACACATGACAACAGCAATTGTCGATGGCTGTGGACGTGAAACCTTGAGTTAACAGGGACTAGTAATTCACAAATATACTAAGATTACAATTTACTTGATGAAACAATGCCATGACTCGAGACTTACCTCATACAGTGCCATGTGATTACCGTAGGCACTTTCATCAGTATCAGGCAATTGTAAGTGATCTTTGGCCTGAGTGACATTTTCTCCTGAATAGAAACAAAAGCATACACATTATGTTAAACAACAATTTATCACTCTTGGTAATAGTTTTGATATTGAAATCAACACCGGCAAGACTAGACGAATGGCGAATGAATTAGTGGATGTTCAGTGACAGCATCCCTATCAATGACCAAGCGCTTGAAACAGTTACTCAATTCAAATATATGGGGTCTGTCATTGGTGATGAGGTTACCAGAGCGGGAACTAGGACTGCTCATGATATGACAAGTCTCATCTCACTGAAATCAATTTGGAAAGATAACATATATCTAATCACTTTAACAAATTACTAAAAATCAATTTAATGTGGAAATTGGACATCTCATTGTACCTGTATGTTTGTGCAACATGGATATTAAATGCAGCATAGGAGCGGACAATCCAGGCTATTGAAGTTAGGTACTTCAGAAAAAGACTTAGAATATCATATCGTCCGGTATGACAGTGTACGCAATACTGTCTCACAGTTTATCGGACGGTATCCGGACCTCCTTTCAATTTCATCTGCTGGAATGGCCATAGTTACCACAATGTGATACTCCGAGGTGAAGTTCCTGGCAAGGGAAGTAGAACTAGCATTACGATGAGCTGGACAGATTACACTCACAAGTGGACGGACATGGCGTTAATTGAAACCGCAGCGCTCGTAATGAATAGGCTACTTCTTCTTCTTCGTTTCATATATCATACGCCCGCTACCAAGCCATGAAAAGGGCTTTGTAAGTAAGAGGATGTCTTCTGGAGAATCGAATACATTGTGTCGTAGCTTACAGAGGGATTGCGATATTAAATCATTTCGGTCCGACACATCCGACTTAAGCATTCAGTTTTCTGGTATCAGGCTAGCCTTCCCTCTTATATCCCTTCTTTTTAGCCAGTCTGCCTATTGCAGCCTGTTATCTAGGATCACCCTATACATGTGGAGAAGGTTATTGGCAGATCTGAGTAGCTGGAACTGACGATAGCAGTCAGCTTTGGGTTGCTGACCACTACAAATCATGCATTGCTCAGCATCTTGATCATGGATAGAGTACAACACTGACGGACAGTTTATAAGGTACTGAGATGTGATGCTTCTACGTTCACAAGGTTACGGGGCAGACGGGACGAGAGAGAGAGAGAGAGAGAGAGAGAGAGAGAGAGAGAGAGCGAGAGTAGTTTATCTTAATGAGGACGGAGCACCCACACATTTATCACATATCTTTTATCGTCCACTTGCAGCTGTAATGTCGGGGATAACTTCCTGCACATGACAATGCTACCAACCATACCGTCTTCTTGAGAAACCCAAAGAAAACAGTTATCTGATCGTGTTTTTGAATGCAAAGTCAATGATTGTGTATATATCCGTGAATGTATAAATGGCAACATTAACAATGAATTGAGGTGGTATTTTGAAATTGACTTACGAACGTCTTTTGAATGAAGACACTGCAGTCAATGAGCCAGCAACGAACTGATTACAGGGTTTTAAATCATACACAGAGGGGTGTCTGAGAAGACGGCGCAGAGGGGTGTCTGAGAAGACGGCGCAGAGGGGTGTCTGAGAAGACGGCGCAGGAGTGTGTACACCCATCAATATCTTACACTACTCGATTTTCTGAGAGACAATTAGCACATTTCGGTCTTCCAGCAGTGCAATGACGCCGATTCTTAACAATAGAACATAAATTTGTTCCTGTTTTATGTTTAAGTGTAATAATATATGATTGTGTTTGTGCGCGATGAAGTGTTTTCGTCTTGCATGTCAAGGTGCACATTAAAGAGGAAGAGGGGAGATAACATTACATTGGAATTTAGCAGAGGATCTGTTACCTTACTGCTTGATTCTGTTTGTATGCGTCTTGTGTGTTTATGTGAATGTGACTGTGTGTTAATTGCATGTCAGAGTTCAAGTGTTTCAGTACATTTCAAAGACATTTTTACATTTTATATATATATATATATATTTATATATTTATATATGTATATATATTTATATATATATACAGGGTTTGACATACAAATGTTTGCTTGACGAGTACCAAATATATTCGTTTATTATAGCAGGAGGCATGAAGTCAATGCCAATTGTAGAACATGAAAAGATTACAAATCTGCAATCCATGACCGACAAAAGAGATTGCAGAGCCCAGCAGCAAGCAGAGAAACTAAGAAGACTGACAGAATATCGAATGCACCAGAGACTAAATAGATTTGGAAAAGGGAAACTAAAGCGGAGACACTTTGCAGAAATAGCCAAAGCAAAGATCAGCGAAGACCTTATGAACACCATAACAACACTAAAGCCCATCCCTACTGTACGCAAACCCACATGGAAGCAGCATATAATTCCGGAGGTGGTAGAAAATATACCAGGTATTGGAAACAAGAACAGCCAGACTGAAAAAGAAAGAAGAGACATAACCCTGAGGTACATAGCGGAAAACTACCCAAGCGTGGAATGGACCCATGCATACACCGACGGTTCTGTAACAAACACAACACAGTATGGAGGGGGAGGGGTATTCCTGGGCCTAACAAATGGTAGAAAAATAACAATGTCAGTAGCAACTGGAAAATTCTCAAGCAATTACAGAGCGGAAGCAGAGTCACTGAAGGCTGCAGTAAAAGCAATGCTGACGGGCTAAAGCAATGAAAGCCAGATAGTACTGTTTACAGATGCCCTGCCCGTGGTTACAGCACTAAAAAGCCAGAAAAATACTGAACTTAATGATTTAAGAGCAATACTCTGTCAACTATGCCAGCAGTAGGCACTAAAAAGAGTAGTGGTACAGTGGGTTCCATCCCACTGTAACATTAAAGGCAACGAGGAGGCAGACAGACTGGCAAAAGAAGGTTCAAGACTACCACAACCAGATTCTAGTGTAACCTACGAAGAGTCCAAAAGGCATATTAGAACCAGATGCATGGCCAAATGGGAAACAGAACATACTGGCTACACAAAAAATGATTCCTACTACCAGTTGAACAGAAGAGAGCAGGTCGTGGTCTTCAGACTCCGCACAGGACACACCAGACTTAGGTACCATCTATTCAATACACTGAAGAAAGGAGGCACTGACGAATGCACATGTGGTACAGGGAAAATGACCGCTGAACATCTGCTGAAAAATTGCCCGACATACGAGGACCAGAGAAAGCACATGTGGCCATCACCAGTGGCAACACTAGACAAGCTCTATGACAGTGTCGACAGCCTCAGGATGACAGCTGTTTTCTTCGAACAAATTCAAGTTGTCTTCTGACAGCGTTCGAAGAAGAAGAAGATATCCGTTTATAATTGTTAATTGCGTTTTTAATCGTTACTATATAACGTTTCTCGCACGATTATTAATGAAACTACGGTTCGTATATATTATAGAAAAGCTAGCTTATGATGATGAATCTAAATTTAACTCCACTAACACAATTTAAATCTACTAAAGCCATCAATAAATGGTACATCAGTGCTAAAACTACCAAGAGTGTTGAAAGACACAAACGCCATGTCTCTGACAGCAGTGCATTTTTTTTCTTAAGAAGCAATACATTAATACTGTGTAAGTAATACAATATATATTGGTTTGGTACATATTGTTATTTAGAGATAAAAGTGAATGAGTGTCTAGTTCAAATTTATTAACATAAATTGCATGACTGCAGTCCGACCATGCTGACTGATGACTTTTTTGACTGACTGTGAGCCACCCTAAAATTTGTCAAGCATATATATAAATATATATATATATATATATATATATATATATATATATATATATATAGGGTGAGGCGAGGTGATGGATCGACGTGATCTCCGTAGTAGTGACCGACACGCAGATGAAGCCAATCAGAGCACAACCACCTGGAGAACCCGTGTGCACCTTCATTAGCACGCTCGAGATATGAAGAAAGTTACACCAAACCGCAACAACCGTTTCAGGACGCACAAAAGAGTAAACCTACTCATTGTGGGCATTCAAGCACAAAAATGTATTTATATACACGAGGGACAGACATTAAGGAACAACAATGTTATTAATACCATTTTTACAAGATCGCCCATCAGACTTTCAACCAATTTTACACTACTTCCTTGTCAGCTACCTTGGTATCCATCTGGTACACGCTTTCCTATTACCGAAGTCATCATGGACAACTATGTTCGCAGCGCTGGGACTCATGTTGAAACCTTCGACTATTTAATTAATAGTGACTCATCTGTTGTCACGGACTAGCTGGTTGATATGCTGTTTCTTTTTGTTAGTTCCACGCTTGCTGGTCTCCCACGCCGAGGGTCATCTATGTCGTTCTGTCTTGAGTTTTGAAAACTTTCTTCCCATTCATATAGTCATCTCTGACTCAAACACATGTCTTCATATTGATCCTTTATTGTTCTGTAGATTTGAGAAACTCTCACACCCTCTGACCTCCCACAAAAATGAATAACGACCCGTTCCCCTTCCATTGTGCAAGTCGACAGTGGAGCGACCATGTTTTACGCTATTTTGCGCAAGAGTATACTGCTCGATTGTCACAATACGTACATGGAGTTTTGCTAAAGAGCCATTTTGTGTTCTGAAATAGTATGTACATACTCTTTCATGCACTTTCTAATAAAATTGATGTTACTTAATGAATGTCTTAAGTATAAGGGGATTATCTCTATAAAATGTCAGACGTGAGCATTGAATAGAGCTCATGAACGAAAGTTAACAACCTGTGAAATGCGATGCCTACGAAAGGTCACTAAAAAATCAGAAGAGACAGAATCACAAATGTGAATATTCACGAGAAGGTTGACACGATTTCCTGCCTAAATAAATTGTATATCGAGCAACAGAGAATACATTTGTCTGGTCACGTTGTGAGAACGCAACCAAATCCATTTTTCATGCAACTTTTTATATGAGAACATCAGGAAGAAGGGCGAGAGATAGACCAAGAAAAAGGTGGATAGACTGTAAATGACACCTGCCGTAAAGTGGGGGAACATTTTAATGAGGGTCACGAGAGAGGCGAAAGACAAATACATACGACACTGGGCCACAACCGGTAAAAAGTGAGACAACGAAAGAAAAAGAAAACAGATCAAGAAGAATGCAGAATAAAGTGTATAGAAGCTAACCTAACAGCTTTCGGTGGAGACCTCGTCAAACAATCAGATCACCTGATACTGCAATGGTTTACTAAAGAGATGTATAGACTTGTATTTTAATTAATGGAGTAGTTTTCTTTGCTATTTGCAATATTTTCATTAAATGCAGCTACTAATTAGTTTTACTATTATTTCTTTAAGTAAAAAATGGGGCAGCCTGTAAGCAGTAAGTTGTAATCAGAGTATGTTTGGCAGTGACAACGATCAGGGAGACATGTATTTTTCAGCACTCGGGTGCCTGGCTGGCTGCATAACATAACCCTTCTCTCGTTTACAGTGAGGACGTTCCTTCTCTCAGAGGTCATTGGTTGAAATCTTGTCTTTTATTTGAATTCTTGTCGATGTATCTTTTATCCGAGTGCGTGAAACGTTTTATCTTTTATCCGAGTGCAGGAAACTATTTGTCTTGTATCCGAGTACAGGAAACTATTTGTCTTTTATCCGAGTACAGCAAACTATTTGTCTTTTATCCAAGTACAGGAAACTATTTATCTTTTATCCGAGTACAGGAAACTTTTTGTCCTATCGATATGACTAACAAACATTTTTTACAGAATCTTCCTATTTATCCGGATCCATGATTGACACGCACAGTCCTGGCTTTCTTGTCAATGAGACATACCAAATAAAGTACAAGATCATGAAACTGCACTACTTTGGGTCCTTAGATACGAAAAGCTATGCATTAGTTAGTGTTCGACTCATCAAAACGGATCACCCGGCCGTAGAATTGGTTCGATTATTTATTATTGTAACACTCTAAGAGGTGATGCAGGTCCATCGTAAACAATGTGGACCACTTTGTCAACATTCACTGCTTGCATGTGTTCGAAGATGGCTAAATAAGCCGCTAATTGTTTGCAGCACTTAGCACAGGAAATATGACACACTATTTCACCTGGATGGAGGGTGTTTAGCACACGATCCATGAGAATGTTCCACGCACAAAATGTAATCAAAGTCACTCTTATTGTCCTTTTCAAAATAGGCAGTGGTGTAACGAACGTGAAATAAAAAGTAAATGAACTAGAGCATGAATTGGATTTTAATGAAGGAGAGTTGCACTCGTCGGTCTCACTCGGAACTACCCCAGCTACCTTGATTTGAGAGTTGCACTCGACGGTCTCACTCGGAACTACCCCAGCTACCTTGATTTGAGAGTTGCACTCGTCGGTCTCACTCGGAACTACCCCAGCTACCTTGATTTGAGAGTTGCACTCGACGGTCTCACTCGGAACTACCCCAGCTACCTTGATTTGAGAGTTGCACTCGACGGTCTCACTCGGAACTACCCCAGCTACCTTGATTTGAGAGTTGCACTCGACGGTCTCACTCGGAACTACCCCAGCTACCTTGATTTGAGAGTTGCACTCGACGGTCTCACTCGGAACTACCCCAGCTACCTTGATTTGAGAGTTGCACTCGACGGTCTCACTCGGAACTACCCCAGCTACCTTGATTTGAGAGTTGCACTCGACGGTCTCACTCGGAACTACCCCAGCTACCTTGATTTGAGAGTTGCACTCGACGGTCTCACTCGGAACTACCCCAGCTACCTTGATTTGAGAGTTGCACTCGACGGTCTCACTCGGAACTACCCCAGCTACCTTGATTTGAGAGTTGCACTCGACGGTCTCACTCGGAACTACCCCAGCTACCTTGATTTGAGAGTTGCACTCGTCGGTCTCACTCGGAACTACCCCAGCTACCTTGATTTGAGAGTTGCACTCGTCAGTCTCACTCGGAACTACCCCAGCTACCTTGATTTGGTAGCACGCCATAATCAAGACGGATGAGTGCAGAAAGGATGCAGATATTTCTTTGGGTTTTCTCTCGCAGCTTTCCAACAAACAGGTAACCATACACAGTAGCTGGAGCAGAAAAGGAAACACTGAGATAACAAGCTTCTACTCAACTCCTATTTGATATTTATCGCCGTTCCCGCAGTGGCGTATTTACAATATTTGGTACCATATCATGACATTTTCTTATGGTAAATATGTGTTAACTAGTTTAACAACCTCGTACATAATGTGGCACAGGAGGCAGATGGGATAACCCAACCGAAGTTTGTAATGATGTACGCGATCCAAAGACAAAGTCAGAAGCAGTTTTGTATATGGGAACATACCAGACATCAATAATATATAATAGAGGTAGAGGAGGCACAGATCCATATTAACTTGACTTTCTATTGTTTCCAAAAAGTTGTAGTTGAACACACGCTACGTCTACTCCCATACCGTCGTCTTTTCAAAAATAGACAATTAGAAGTTCAACTGATGTTCAACGATTCGTTTTTTGACACTATTTCACACTAAGTCGTTGCTCAGTCAAGTATCCACCATTTTATTCAAAGACACAACTTGATCTGAAGTGGATAAAAAAAGCTTTAACATGTGTTGGAGGATTTACTAATGAAAACACATGTTGCTACAGTAACTCCTCAACTGGTGCGGGAAATTCGTTTACTAATTCTCCCGCTCAATTTGAAAGCCCGCATTAGTCCAACGACGCAGGTCTGAAGTTGCAGCACGGTGAATAAGCAAACAGTAGTCGCGAGGTAAGTTGTTTGTCTCGGGTGCTGGAGGTCGCGGGTTCATATCATGGTGACCGTGATTTTTTCACTTGGATCATCCGGTAAATATTTTCCCTGGTCTCTGCATAGTGAGATCAGACACCCGTACGCAGTGGCACGCACGTTAAAAAGACCTCAGCAGGTGGTACCGAAAAGAGTAGGCCTAACGGCCGCTGGTCGAGCAACATTCTAGTTAAAAATCGACTGAAATTATACTAGGGATATTCGCTCCACAGAAAATATATCGCAAAAAAGGACACTGTGCAGCTATAACATCATGTCTTGGTTATGCGGTTAGCGGAGCGGCATAGATGACGCCTAACTGGCTGCGGGGGTCTATCTTGCTCTAATTTACGCTTCCACCTCCACCAGTCCCCAAAATAGGCGATCGTATATTCCAAGTGCTAACAAATGCTAGCATTGACCTGGCAAGTCACCAGAAGCTTTTTACCTGCCAAAATAATATGAAACAAAGAAGGTCACACCTCCATACACCTCCAGTGGACTGAACATAGATAAATAGATAATCAGCGACACATAGTAGGATGACTAAGACGCTATTCCGCCTGCAAGCGGCAGTCTGGCTAAAATAATCTGGATATTAGTGAAAAGCCAAAACGGGTACCAAAGAACACCAAATGAAACTGTCGCAGATATCTTAGCCCCGCTGTAAACTACAACACAACTTCACATCGTCCATTTAAGGACGACCACCGTAGTAGAAGTTGGGAAAATAAGAACAACTCCAATTATGCGTAAAAACCAAATAGTAATTACGCATACCCGTTTTAAAGTATACATTAAGATCAAAAGGATGTTTTTTTTTTAAAAACTTAGAAAGTTCCTATCCACACACAAACATTTGCTGTTGTAGACAACGAAGTAACACAGGTAAATGTCTACACTATTCTTCAGGCCAACTGCGCTTAGTGTGAATATCATGTTCTAATAATGACAAGAGATCAAACCTGCCAAGGTTGTTATAATAATGATAATCATGATCTAGTTGATCAGCTCTAAGAATGGTTGAAAGATTGTCTGGGCATGTCTCTCCCTTTGACAATTTCCTCTAGTTTATCAGCTCTAAGAATGGTTGAAAGATTGTCTGGGCATGTCTCTCCCTTTGACAATTTCCTCTAGTTGATCAGCTCTAAGAATGCTTGAAAGATTGTCTGGGCATGTCTCTCCCTTTGACAATTTACTCTAGTGTATCAGCTCTAAGAACGGTTGAAAGATTGTCTGGGCATGTCTCTCCCTTTGACAATGTCCTCTAGTTTATCAGCTCTACGCCTGGTTGTAAAGTTGTCTGAGCATGTCTCCCCATTTGACACCTTCCTCTAGTTGATTAGCCCTAATCCTGGTTGTAAAGTTGTCTGTGCATGTCTCCCCATTTGACACCTTCCTCTAGTTGATCAGCTCTAAGACTGGTTGTAAAGTTGTCTGAGCATGTCTCCCCATTTGACACCTTCCTCTAGTTGATCAGCTCTAAGACTTGTTGTAAAGTTGTCTGAGCATGTCTCCCCATTTGACACCTTCCTCTAGTTGATCAGTCCAAAGACTGGTTGAAAGATTATCTGAGCATGTCTCCCCATTTGACATTATTCTCTGGTTGACCAATCCAAAGACTGGTTGAAAGATTATCTGAGCATATATCTCCAGTTGACCATACATTCTGCAGCTCTCTTCTTGCTTTAATATATCTGCATGCTTGAGATGTGAAGGTGCTTCTTAGTCACATCATCTTACTCTTCTCTCATAAACTTGCTTTCTAGTTTCTTCTGTAAAAGTCTTTCATGTCGCATATGTATGCCAGATAACTCAATCTTCGTTTTTTGTATCATTTTCATTCTTTGTCTTTCTGCGCGTCACTCTGTGACGACATTGTCATTGGACCTTCTTTAAGTCGAACTCCCTCTTTTCATTCTACGATTGCACCATATTTGAAACGCTTCAAATCTTTAATTCAGCTCTATATAATGTAATTGGCCATCACCATTGGAGAACAGACAGAAACATAAGCAGTACACCATACTCAATTCACCAACTCAAAAGAAACCAACAAACTACCTTATTTCGCTTGATAACTGGTCGCTGCCGACTATTAAAACATCTATATAGACTAAAATTCTCACACCGATGAATGTCCATGCGGAGCAGGAATCCAGAATTATGTACACATTTTACAGGAATGCCTACTCTATAGGGAAATGAGATACCAGACCTGACCAGAGGGCGCGGTGCTAAGACAAAAGCTGTCGGGCAGCTGTTCCAATCTGGTGAAGACTACAGACTTCATCATGGCGACTGGCCTGCAAATATAGCATGACCAAAAGATCCTGAACGCAATGAAAAGAGGAAGAATTGACCATACACGAGGAGTGATTACTCTTTTCCTCAGTTCTTTCCTGGTATTCTTTAAGGTTAACAATTTATGTTTTTAACTGCAGGACTTTTTTTATCAATGCAATTCTTGTCAAAATTTCCGTAGAGTAATAACAACATTCTATTATATTAATACCAACAAATATTCGTCAAGTACCAAATGCAACGCAAGTGAGCATATATAAATGATGGTAGTGTCTTGTCTCCGTTCTGCTCCATATATAGCATGGGAAAGGCACTATCAGACCAGTCTACGGGGGATGTCTATAAAAATAACAGTTTCCATTGCATGTTCCTGGACATGATTGTTAGCTGCCCCAAAATTACAATTGTTGCGTCTTTGATGACATGCGTTGGGTGGTTTGAAATGGGCCAATTCTTTTTTCCCTGGGCATCGTTGTTTGCGAATGCTCACAATGAGTAGGTTACTCTTTTGTGGGCCCTGAAAAGGACGTTAAGTGGCGGATTGCAGTAGCTTTCCTCACACCCCGAGCGTGCTGACGAAGGTGGACCGGGGTCCTCCAGGCGGACCTAATCTGCGTGTCACTCACTACTACGGGGATCACGTCGATCCTTCACCTCCTTAACCAGGCTGCCATGAAAACAACCCGTTCCAGGTAGGGCTACTAGGAATCCGAGGTGAAGGTCTTGGCCAATATATTCTGTCTGACATTGACTAACATGTCTGATCGATATTGTTTGCCTGACCAGACGTTAGTCTTCCTCCCCTCTCCCTGGGTACCAAATATTAATATTTAAAAAAAATCAAAAAGGCAACAAACAATAACACATATGGAAAGTCATAAAGTTTAAGTGCGTCGTAGTAGAACTTTTGTAGATTTCAAGGGAAACAACAATTAAATCACTTTATTGTATTCATATTAACAACAGTATAAATCAAGAACCGTAACGCATTTATAGGAGGCTGTGTGGCCTAGGCATGAAGTATCCGTTTCACAATCCCAACGTACCAGGTTCGAATCATGCCAGTTTGACAGACATGGTTTGTTTTTTCTTGCTCCTTTACGTACGAAAATTAATGGCAACCGAACGTACTCCACACTTTTCCAAGACACTTATACCAGCCAAATAGGTTGATGGTTGTAAGAAGTGACGCTCTGCAAAGGACATGTTACTTGTAGCGCATTGATAATGTTGTGTATATGAACACGAGAAAGTGTTATAATTGATGTCACTTATCAACTGTAGTTCTGCGCTTAAACCTCTATGATTTTCCAACAATAAGCAGTGGCGTATCCACAATATTTGGCATTTTTAATGGCATATGTGTGTAAACCAGAACAACAACCTGTTGACGACATGCAATTGTGCACGCTCATGCAATACTAAAATGTCAACGACATCTCAAATATTTACATATTTAAAAAATATATTTTAGAGTGCAGTGTATTAGGAATGGATTCCTCTACACAGCTTTCAAAGACGTATAAAAGTAAAATAACCGCTAATCGGAGATTTCCTTTTAGCAGAGATTGAAATTGTGGCGGAGAGACACGTCACCCGCCTTTAAAAGAGGTTTACGAACGAATCCAGGACATTTCAAGTATCTCCTGGTCCCAAGAGAGGTAATAACCAGCATGCGTGCATCCCGAGTTACCTCTATTCGTCTCCTCTGATAGTCTTGCCATTGGTTTAAGGTAGTTAATGACAAGAGAGTGAGGTTGATGACCATCGCTATTTGCTTCCTCACTTTAACCCAAAAACATCACAAGCTACATCATCAAGACAAAACCCCCTGGTGATCTGGCCAACATCGCCTGTGATGGACAACTAACTTTTGTTGTAATTTGAGTTTCTAGGACAACGGCATTTAAAAAATGTTTTTATATACAAAATATATACGTGCTATAAGGGTAACAGTATAGAATGCTTCTCATGACCAATCTTGATGGTAGTCTCCAATGACTGACAGCGGAAGGGGGGGGGGGGGGGACAATGAACCTCTGCCTCTTCTTGCTGGCACCCAGGGTGAACAGTACTACTGCCCCCATTACGACTGGCAAAACATACTGAACAAACACGTTAGTCAGGATCAGGTAAAATATACTTATCATACTGTAATTAGTCAGGGTCAGATAAAATACACTGATCGGACTATGTTAGTCAGGGGCAGGTAAAATATACTAATCAGACTATGTAAGTCAGGGTCAGATAAAGTATACTGATCAGACTATGTAAGTCAGGGTTAGATAAAATATACTGATCAGACTATGTAAATCAGGGTCAGGTAAAATACACTGATCAGACTATGTAAGTCAGGGTCAGATAAAATGTACTGATCAGACTATGTAAGTCAGGGTCAGATAAAATATACTGATCAGATTATGTTATTAGTCAGGGTCAGATAAAATATACTGATCAGACAATGTTAGTCAGGGTCACGTAAAATATATTGATCAGACAATGTTAGTCAGGGTCAGATAAAATATACTGACCAAGACCCCCACCTCCCTATCACGTAGTCCCCCCCCCCCGGGAAACAGGCTGTTTCATGACAGACTGGCAAACGAGGTGGGGGAATCGACATGATCCCCTAGTAGTGAGAGACGCACTGATTAAACCATGCATAGCACCATCCGCTTGGAGAACATCGGTAAACCTTCATCCGCACACTCGGAATGTGACGAAAGCTACTGCAATCCGAGACTAAAGGTCCTTCAGCACGCTTGGGATGTGGGAAAAGTTACTGCAATCGGAGACTAAAGGTCATTCAGCAAGCTCAGGATGTGACGAAAGCTACTGCAATCCGAGACTAAAGGTCCTTCAGCACGCTTGGGATGTGGGAAAAGTTACTGCAATCGGAGACTAAAGGTCATTCAGCAAGCTCAGGATGTGACGAAAGCTACTGCAATCCGAGACTAAAGGTCCTTCAGCACGCTTGGGATGTGGGAAAAGTTACTGCAATCGGAGACTAAAGGTCATTCAGCAAGCTCAGGATGTGACGAAAGCTACTGCAATCCGAGACTAAAGGTCCTTCAGCACGCTTGGGATGTGGGAAAAGTTACTGCAATCGGAGACTAAAGGTCATTCAGCAAGCTCAGGATGTGACGAAAGCTACTGCAATCCGAGACTAAAGGTCCTTCAGCACGCTTGGGATGTGGGAAAAGTTACTGCAATCGGAGACTAAAGGTCATTCAGCAAGCTCAGGATGTGACGAAAGCTACTGCAATCCGAGACTAAAGGTCATTCAGCAAGCTCAGAATGTGACGAAAGCTACTGAAATCCGAGACTAAAGGTCATTCAGCAAGCTCAGGATGTGACGAGAGCTACCGCAATCCGAGACTAAAGGTCCTTCAGCACGCTGGGGATGTGGGAAAAGTTACTGCAAGCCGTAACTTAACACTCTTTTCAGGGCGCATACAAAGATTAAACTTACTCACTGTTGACATTCAACAAGAGCAAAAACAACAACTCATGTCCTTATTTTTGCCATCCCAGGCAAACTGAACCACCATGCCTGGCATTCAGATCGAACTGTACCCCCCCCCCTCCCCCCCACCCCCATTTCCCCTCATGACACCGACTTTACGTCTTCGGTCTAGCACTGACAGTTGTCATAAATGAACTCGTACCAGGTGACTCAAGCAACATGTGATACATATCCTTTCTCTACGACTTACAAAGCTTGCATTCACAACATAAATATCGAGTTTCCCAGTTTTATTTGCGATGACCCTGTTTTTACTGTCGTCCATATAGTTTTGTTAGGGGGCGAAGAGTAATCAGGGTGAGACGAAACATGCTGATCAAGTTACCATCTCGTTCGTGCTTCTGGAAACGAGCTGTCTCAAGCGGTCTTGCTAACAATGTGGGGGACCCACAATAGAATCCTTAACATTGCGAACCTTCCGAGGATTTCCGCATTGCACTACAGCCAGGTGGACCACTGTCCACATTTTCATATACGTCTTGGGATGTCACAACAGCCACTGCAACCCCTACTAAAAATAGTTAACTCAAATTGGGTGAGTATCTTCGAAAAACGACAGCAGTCATTTTTTGTACCACAATGTATCTTCTTCTTCTTCTTCTTCTGCGTACGCAGTCAGACAGTAACCATTATTTTTTCGAAAAAAGCGGCGGTCTTCCTGAGGCTGTCGCCACTGCCATAGAGCTTGTCTTGCAGTTCCACTGGTGATGGCCACATCTGCTCTCTCTGATCCTCGTATGTCGGGCAGTTCTGCAGCAAATGTTCAGAGGTCATTTTACCAGTACCGCAAGGGCATTCGTCGGTACACCCTATCTTCAATTTGTTGAATAGGTGGTACCTCAGTCTATTGTGGCCAGTGCGAAGTCTGAAGACAACGACCTGCTCTCTTCGGTTCCACTAGTAATAGGCATCGTTTTTGGTGTAACCAGTATGTTCGGTTTCCCATTTGCTCATGTATCTGGCTTTGATAAGCCGTTTTGACTCTTCGTACGTCATACTAGTATCTGTTTGTGGTAGTCTTGCACCTTCTTCTGCCAGTCTGTCTGCCTCCTCGTTGCCTTGGATGTTGCAGTGTGATGGGACCCACTGTACCACTACCCTTTTTGGTGCAGACTGCTGGCACAGTTTGCAGAGTGCTGCTCTTAAGTCATTAAGCTCAGTGTTTTTCTGGCTTTTTAGCGCTGTGACTACGGCGAGAGCATCTGTAAGCAGGACTATATGGCTTTCATTTTCACTGTGTGTCACCATTTCTTCCACTGCCGCCCTCAGTGCCTCTGCCTCCGCTCTGAAATTGGTTGTGTAGTTACCAGTAGCGAATGACAGTGTTATTTTTCTGCCATTTGGTAGGTTCAGGAATGCTCCTGCCCCTCCGTTCTGTGTAGCGTTTGTTACAGAACCGTCGGTGTATGCATGGGTCCAGTCCATGCTTGGGTAGTTTTTCGATATGAAGCTTACGGTAGTATCTCTCCTTTCTTTTTCATTCTGGCAGTTTTTTTTTCCAATACCTGGTATATTTTCTACCACCTCTGGAAATATATCCTGCCTCCAGGTAGGTTTTCGTACAGTAGTGATGGGTTTTGGTGTTGTTAGTGCGTTTATGCCACAGTGTATCTATTATACTCTAGTTTATTCTTCCTATTCTTAGTTAGTCTTTTGACAACGTCTTCAGTTACTCTAACAATACTCCATACATCCCCATTTTTTGTATCATCCCATACACACACATTTCTCTACCACCACTTACTTGAATTGATATTATTGGAATATAAAAATGTAAAAATCGTGTTTTTTTCAAGGATCGAAAGAGAAGAGGAAGAAAAGAAGTAAAAGAAGAAAAAGGAAGAGAAATAACATGAGATGAAGAACAACATGTGAAGAAGAAGAAAGAAGAGGAAGAAGAAAGAAGAAAGAAGAGGTAGAAGAAGAAAGAAGGAAGAAGAAAGAAGAAAGAAGAGGTAGAAGAAAAAAGAAGGAAGAAAGAAAGAAGGAAGAAGGAAGAAGGAAGGAAGGAAGAAGGAAGGGGGAGGAGGGAGGAGGAGGGAGGAGAAAGGAGGAAGGAAGGAAGGGAGAAGGAAGAAGACGAAGAAAATACGTATAGATGTTTCAAGAGACACATTAAATAGTAAAGGACATTCAAACTTGAAAAAGATGGTAATCAAGCAACAAATACGACAGATACTGTCTTCTTGGTAAGACACAGATCCGGACATAAGCGGATCATATATCACTCCTTTCTCATTGTCTGCGCCTAATCACGACGGTTGTCAGTGTGATACAGAATGTCTTGGTCCCAGAGCTGTCGCATGGTAATCACAAATGGTGAGGTGAGAATGTCGTGTCAAAGTCAACGATGCTTGGAATGAGAGATGGGTAGTTTAATAAAAGCCAATACCCCACTTGTTTTTAATAGAGCTGTGTGTTTGAGAGACATTATTAGGACAGCTGCTACACTGACAGAGCAAGCCGTTAGAAACAGCTACATGTACGTCTAACTCGTCTTTTACATTGTACGTTTCTTCATTTTCACTGACCATATGTCTGCTGTCTATTTTTCTTGTGATAAACTCAACCGTTCATCCGAGGTCCTCTTTAGCTTCCTAGTCGATAAACACACATTTAGGTAATGGCTCAGTTATCGGTCCAGGGACAAAAATACATTTAGGTAATGGCTCAGTGATAGGTCCAGGGACAAAAACATATTTAGGTGATGGCTCAGTGATAGGTCCAGGGACAAAAACATATTTAGGTGATGGCTCAGTGATCGGTCTTAGACAAAAACACATTTAGATAATGGCTCAGTGATCGGTCCGGGATAAAAACACATTTAGGCAATGGCTCAGTGATCGGTCCGGGACAAAAACACCAAAGTTCCGACCGCAAAGTATTCGTTAGAAACAAAAATAGCAAATAAAAACAACTTAGAAACCACAGCAAAATACAAGACACGTTATGTAAGGAGCGCGTTGGGTCAGACATACGTCAGTCAGACATACAGTCAGTCAGACATACAGTCAGTCAGACATACAGTAGGTCAGAAATACAGTCAGTCAGACATACAGTCAGTCAGACATAAAGTCAGTCAGACATGCAGCCAGTCAGCCAGACATACAGTCAACCGGACATATGGTCAGGCAGGCAGGCAGGCAGGCAGGCAGACAGAAAGATAGATGCAAGCAATTAGCATACAATATAAATGATGAGGTATAGCCATGCAGACAGTTAAATAGATAGGCCTGGTTAAGAAACATATTGTTTGATGAATGGATTATAGAAACAAGCAGACACATCGGTTGATCAAGTGAAAGATGTGCAGACAGACATGGGCATTCATGCAGAAAGACATGCATGCAGTCATATTTTAATAGGTAGACAATAAGCAGACAGCCAGCCAGAGAGAGAGAGAGAGAGAGAGAGAGAGAGAGAGAGAGAGAGAGAGAGAGAAAGTATATCCATCCATGAATACATATATAGTATATAAATATACGAGGCGTGTTCACATTAAACTGGACCAAACTGCAACAATTGAACATACGTTCTAAATATTGTTATAGTCGGGGGTTGGGTTGAAGATGAACTCTCAAAACCAACTAATTGCTTCTATGGTGTGCGTCTCATATAGCCTCTGACAACAAAGTCCAACTCCTAACCTTCGCGCAGCAGAACTGTTTTGACTAACAGGATAATGGGCGGAAGGCGAGTCACAGGCGCCTTAAAACCAGTAGTTTCGGGCAGATGGGGCCCGAAAGCCTAGGAAGGCAGCTCGTCTAGGAAAAGGAAAACTCTGATTTCAAACCATCTGATGCCTTGCAGATAAGATACTGGCGTAGCTTGTCGGGTTTTGTCAGATATAGCTGTGCAACCTGTTTTCTGATAACTCTGAAAGTTGGTCAGCAATCTACCAAACCTGACGAGCAAGGAGCACACGCAAGAGGATACAATGTCTTATCCTAGATCGAGGACAGACAGCCTCAGCTGAGTGTTGTGGCAGGGCAGACCAGAGCCTTAGCATTTGTTGACGGTTGGTCTAGGAGTGAAGCCCCGACAGGCTCTGCTGACCCGGCAGCTTCTGCAGCTTGCCTTGCTCAAATGTATTGGTATTACCTTTCCCTTTTAGTAAACAAGACAGACCGAGAGAGAGGGGCCATACTGCATGGACAACACATAATCTCTATATTTCTGACCGGGCTGTGTGCTAATAGTACAATTACGTTTGTCTCACAAGACAAAAAAGGCCAATGATTGATTGAACATTTCTGCGATCCGCAGGATGACGTAACATCTGGTGTAAACAGCACATACCGTCAAGTTTGCAAACTTTCATTATCCTCCGACTCATAGTTTCTTCAGCAGACCGTTGAAAACATGGCGGGTGTGATATGGAATCAGCCCAGAGCTGATCAGCGAGGGTGATTCAGTTTCTAACAAGCGAAGGATTTCGACCAGTTAACATTCATCGCAGAATGCAGGCAGTGTATGGTGACAAAAGGGTGTCGAAGACAACAGTGAAGAACTGGACAACGATGTTTAAAGAAGGATGCGAGTTAACGCAACAATATGCGCCGGAGGAAACTGAGTCAGATGATAATGAAATTTTGCAAATTTGACGGTTGGTATGTGATGTTTACACCAGCAGTGACGTCATCATGCTCATTGTGCACATGGTCATTTGTTGTAGTTTGGTCCAGTTTAATTGGAACACGCCTCGTGTGTGTGTGTGTGTATATATATATATATATATATATATATATATATATATATATATATATATATATATATATATCCGAAAATGCGTTATGCCAAGCGCCGGCGCCTTCTCTTCTGGCCAAGTGCCACTGATATTTGTTCGGCCCGTTCCCACAAGCCCACTATAAGGACTTCACCATAACATTTCAAAACCCATATTGAACTCGGGCATTCATTATTAAAAACTAAATCCTTTTCTCGTTGCACGTAGTTTCCATTTTCGTCCATGTCACAGGGCAATACAATAGGATGGACTTTACACTGGAGTTGAAGCTTTTGCATTTATGCAGGAGACTTCGTTTCTTTAGTTCCTCAGTGCAATGAAACTCCCTCCGGCTTTCTACAACTTTAACCTCACATAACTGTTGGCCTTTTGCGAACACGGCCGTTGTCCGTTTGCAGGACTTCTGGTTTTGTTTTAACGAACTGCTCCATAATCTAGAGAACTTAAACTTTGTGCAAAGACTTAACAAGAGAGACCTGTTTATCAAATGTTGACTGATCCTGGACATGTCATGCAAAAGATTTTATAGAGAAACGTAGCTTAAAATTTTTAATTGCATTGAATAAGAGATTTGGAACTTCGAGTCTGATTCGAACAAGCATACACAAGTATTGAGTTGGAAAATCACAATCCACTTGAAATTAACATTGGAGATAACGCAGGTGGAGAAACGTACATAAACGATGACCATTTGTGGAAGATTAGATGGAAATCAATGATAGCCATCTTGATCTATTCTACGTCATAACAGAAAACAAATTTGATCAAGTTGGCAGGATGAACGAATCAAACTTTTCATTAACAACCAAAACACCAATCCATTAACAAAACAAACTAAAAAAAAACACACAATTCACCAGAGAAGCAACAAATTAAATGTTAAAAATTATACTCCTGTAGTTTTCAATATAAACAAACAAATTTAAGTATAACTAAAAGCGAGTACCAAATTATAAAAAGAAAACCCAGATGTTTTGCAAATGTCCTTCAATTTTGTATATATTGATATCAAGATACACGGATGACTAGATCTTGTAGTACGTATATCTTAGTCTTAGTAGATCTTGTAGTACGTATATCTTAGTCTCAGTCGACCTGTACCTCTACATAGGCAGATATCCCTGTGCAGGTCCCAGCTCTGACGTTAGATGTATGTAGGAGGATTTCCTGCTTAGCTGACTAGGCTCGAGCAGTTTATTACTCCTCTGTGTTGGAACAAGTGCCGCAGATGGTGGTTAACGGACGTGTGACTCCATCTTAATAAAACTCAAACACTAGAGCGAAGTAGACCCGCAGGCTGTTCGGTGCCATCTAAACTGCTCTTAAAAAAATCACGAACCATGGCCGGTGTTATATCATGTCACACAGTTAGTCGCCTCTTTCTACATGCTCTCTGTGGGACAGGGGTGCTGTTCGTGTCCTTGTCACACACAAAAGATCCGGACGGACAACACGGTTACTATGTCCCCAAACAGAATTTGATCATCGTTAAGTGCGATTACTTTCATAATCTTAGTTTGTGCCCCTGTGCTTCAAACTTTCCTTGTGCGCCCATTTGTGTGGTAAGAGATCACTAATAATACTTGATCACAGTTGAAAATGCACCACAAATTAATATGGCATAGAAGCCACAGATGTCAGTTAAGATGGGGGACACACTAGCACAACAACAAAAAAGACAGTGGATGACCACAGTCCCGGTCAGCTGGACCATGGCCTACTTTATGATAGGTCGTCCGAGTAACCGGGAAAACCCATTGAAATGTCACATTCCACCGCGGACTAAATAACGGAACTAATATTGTGCCAAGAGTTATTATCAATCCATGCTCAACACAGAAAAATAAAACAAACTCGCTGTATTGAAAACACAGCAAATCACTGTTGAGAGTTATCCTTTCACAAAATCTTTTCCTGAAACCTACTGCAAATCCATCTTTGTTCCCCGAGCACGCTATTATAGTTGTACTGAAATTATCGTTATTTAGTCAGCCGCAGAATGTGACGTTTTAAAGTTATTTCTCCGTGATTCGGAAGGCCTGTATATACTGTAGACTGTGGCTGGTTACTCATGAAAAGAACTTAAAACTGTCCAGTCATGACATGTGATGAACATCAACCGATCCAGCCTGACGTCCGAAGAAGAGAAGTTAAAAGATAAGAAGATTAAGACCAGAAACACGATACTCAGAATCCACGGGTTTACCTGTTACGTGTTTTACCTAGTGTGTCTTTACCTGTAAATATACACCATTTGATAACACGTTTGTTTATACACCTGCACTAATGAGTGTCATGTCGTCATACTGCACACGTACAGTACGATTGATAAACTGTCGTGTCGTTATCTTAATGCCTTCCTTCTCTAAGTGACGTGAGAGGATTTCGGTCGATATCCTGCTCACCTTGATTCTTTAGCTTCTCTAGGAGATATATTTCTTTTACCTTTCTACCCTACCTTTCTACCCTACCTTTCTCTACCAGCCGGTGCCAGCGTCTTTAAAAGGGGTAATTATTTATCCTACTTTCCTGTGGGAGTTTTTAGGTAAAATGTATCACCTATCTTTCTATCTTTGCCCTGCCAGTTTCTCTGTAAGACATATTTATGTATCCTCATTTTTTTCCTTTCCCATTTCAGTGTCTCTATAAGACACATTTATTGACATTTATTTCTTGCCGCATTAAGTGTTTCTGTTAGAGCGATCTATTTACCATTCATTTTTTTTCTTCATCTGCGAGTGTATACATAAGATGTCCATTTCCTTCCTTCATTCTTCTATCAGTTTTTTTAAATAGTATTTATTTTGTTCTCCCTCCTTGCTACATGTCTATGTCTGTGTCTATATAAAATGTATTTATTTCACATTCATTCAGTGTCTTTATAAAATGTATTTACTTCACATTCATTCGGTGTCTTTATAAAGTAAAGGTCCCGCTAAAATGCCATATTGGGAATAAGTTTTAGATCCATATTTGTCTTGACAGAAATTTTCTGGGACCAAATTTTTGACACTGGCTAAACCCTGGGAGCAGTCTTGTGTTTGCAAATATTCAGCAGCAACTGGGGACCATGTCTTTTAGTTCGGCTCGTTAGCCAATGCATTAATTAACCACTGAAAAGCCTCGGTTTTCAATGTCTTCATAATAGTTATGAATCTGTTCTTTTTTTCTTTATTTCTCTAAAAAGTGTTTTTATATTATATGCATGCACTTTACAGCTACAATGAAGCACTAATCTTCAACAAAAACACACAAATTCATCAAATGACTTGACCATGTCCATTGAATGTTTTTGCGGCGTAAAGTTTCTACTGAATGGTTTAGACAGGTCCATAAGCAACCCTCTTCAGTCACCTCGTATGACATGCCTGGCAGGTTGCAGAGTTACTATTCTTTGAACTATATATACAAACACGTACCATACATACATTTATTAAGCTATTCCCCTTATTTGATGCTCGCAGAGTAAGGAGTATGTCCTTTGGAGAACCTCGTATCCTACATCCTTCAACCTATTTGGCTGTTAAGTTTCTTAGCAAGTGTGCAATACGATAAGTTGCCATTACTTTCAGTATGTGAAGATGCAAAAACAAAAACCATGTCTGCCAAATTGGACATGAACGTGATTAAAACCGGGTGCATAGATCACATACTAAAAATAGTATTTTGTTTATAGTCGTCGTTAAAGGGACCAACATTATCATGTGCTATACTTCACCCGTGAGACTGTGTTTGCGTTTGAGATTGATCAAGCCAATACGAGAGCAATAAGTTCTTTTGAATGACAGGCAAACATTGTCTGCAGCGTGTATTGATATTCAATATACTATATACTTTATGATTGCGTGTCCAGCTTGGGCTGCCTGCATACAGAAGCCCTTTCAAACACTAGTTCCCCTTTCTGACCATGGCTTTCCAGTATCAACAATATTCATCCATATTTTCAAAGGTTGGGGCAACTATTTCATAGCAATTAAGAGACTGTCCTTGAATAGTTTTTTGTAGCGACTCTGATCGCGTTCATACAATCAGCTCACCATACAGAAGCTTCTTCAATAGCTTTTACCTTGACATTCGAGCAAGGTGATCTTCTTCTTCTTCTTCTTCTTCGTACGCAGTCAGACAGTAACCATTATTTTTTCGAAAAAAGCGGCGGTCATCCTGAGGCTGTCGACACTGCCGTAGAGCTTGTCTTGTGGTTCCACTGGTGATGGCCACATCTACTCTCTCTGATCCTCGTATGTCGGGCAGTTCTGCAGCAGATGTTCAGCGGTCATTTTCCCGGTACCACACGGGCATTCGTCGGTTCCACCTATCTTCAATTTGTTGAATAGGTGGTACCTCAGTCTATTGTTGCCAGTGCGAAGTCTGAAGACAGAGCAAGGTGATTAACTCATCTCAGTTGAGCTTCATGTAAATGTTCATGAATGCTAGCCATGCCGGCTCTGGATATGACTTCGTCGTTTGTGATCTGGTCTTGCCAGCAAATATGGAGTATGTACTTCAGACACGTCATGTGGAAGCGATTCAACCACTTGGAGTCTCCAACGTGGACAATTCCGATCTCACTATTGTAAATTTCTACCCTCATTGTTGTTCATACGTTATAACTGTCGCTGGTTGGTACATGGCCTCAGTTGTTTTAGGCTAACAGTCAGTCTCCGGACAGACTTACAGAGGACAATGGTGTGACATGATCAGAAGTCTTCATCACCTGTCTCCGGACAGACTTACAGAGGACAATGGCGTAACATGATCAGAAGTCTTCATCACCTGTCTCCAGACTAACAAACCTGATGAGAATGATGCTCAACTCCTTGTGATAAAGTCTGTGGAGATTAAATAAGCGACCATCTGTGTGAAACTAAATGAGTATACCATACTCGTTGCCCTTAAAGGCTTCCATCAGCACAGCTGAAAACTTCATATTGAATAGGGTAGAGGAAAATACGATCTCTGTTTATAATCCTTTTTATACCTCAAAAGATGCAGTTGCCTCATTGTTGTCCAATACTCGTGCGCGAATAATTCGTCCTGAAAATCCCATGTACAAAGAAAGAAAGAAAGAAACAAACAAATCCATCCGGCAAGACCTGAATGTAGAGGGGAATTGGATCATAAATGATGTAATGATCCGAAAAGTGACATTTTTTGGACACGTCAAACGACAGAACGGACTGGATAGAATGGTTATGGAAGGCATGGTCACTGGGAAGAGAAGCATGGGCCAACCGAGAAGACGATGAACCCAGGACATCAAGGAGACGCTGAATTTGACCTTGGAGCAAGCCGGAAGACTGGCGAAAGATAAAGAATTTCCTACATACAGGCTATGATGAGAGCGACGTTCTGCAAAGGACATGCTACATGATGATGATGAATAATTCGTGGATCTGTTTCATAACTGACAATTTGCAAGGACAGGTGAAAAGAGATTGCTTTATAACGATGACTATAAAATGTTGTATGTGTCGTCTTCCTCCACAAGGATAATTGTTGTCTCATTATGGGTGTAATAAGTTACACATTGCACATCCTGAAAGACGATTGTTCTTATTAGTGTAATAAGTTACACATTGCACATCCTGACAGACGATTGTTCTTATTAGTGTAATAAGTTGCACATTGCACATCCTGACAGACGATTGTTCTTATTAGTGTAATAAGTTACACATTGCACATCCTGACAGACGATTGTTCTTATTAGTGTAATAAGTTACACATTGCACATCCTGACAGACGATTGTTTTGTTCTTATTAGTGTAATAAGTTACACATTGCACATCCTGACAGACGATTGTTTTGTTCTTATTAGTGTAATAAGTTACACATTGCACATCCTGACAGACGATTGTTCTTATTAGTGTAATAAGTTACACATTGCACATCCTGACAGACGATTGTTGTTATTAGTGTAATAAGTTGCACATTGCACATCCTGACAGACGATTGTTCTTATTAGTGTAATAAGTTACACATTGCACATCCTGACAGACGATTGTTCTTATTAGTGTAATAAGTTGCACATTGCACATCCTGACAGACGATTGTTCTTATTAGTGTAATAAGTTACACATTGCACATCCTGACAGACGATTGTTCTTATTAGTGTAATAAGTTACACATTGCACATCCTGACAGACGATTGTTTTGTTCTTATTAGTGTAATAAGTTACACATTGCACATCCTGACAGACGATTGTTTTGTTCTTATTAGTGTAATAAGTTACACATTGCACATCCTGACAGACGATTGTTCTTATTAGTGTAATAAGTTACACATTGCACATCCTGACAGACGATTGTTCTTATTAGTGTAATAAGTTACACATTGCACATCCTGACAGACGATTGTTCTTATTAGTGTAATAAGTTACACATTGCACATCCTGAAAGACGATTGTTCTTATTAGTGTAATAAGTTACACATTGCACATCCTGACAGACGATTGTTCTTATTAGTGTAATAAGTTACACATTGCACATCCTGACAGACGATTGTTCTTATTAGTGTAATAAGTTACACATTGCACATCCTGACAGACGATTGTTCTTATTAGTGTAATAAGTTACACATTGCACATCCTGAAAGACGATTGTTCTTATTAGTGTAATAAGTTACACATTGCACATCCTGACAGACGATTGTTCTTATTAGTGTAATAAGTTACACATTGCACATCCTGAAAGACGATTGTTCTTATTAGTGTAATAAGTTACACATTGCACATCCTGAAAGACGATTGTTCTTATTAGTGTAATAAGTTGCATATTGCACATCCTGACAGACGATTGTTCTTATTAGTGTAATAAGTTGCACATTGCACATCCTGACAGACGATTGTTCTTATTAGTGTAATAAGTTACACATTGCACATCCTGAAAGACGATTGTTCTTATTAGTGTAATAAGTTACACATTGCACATCCTGACAGACGATTGTTCTTATTAGTGTAATAAGTTACACATTGCACATCCTGACAGACGATTGTTCTTATTAGTGTAATAAGTTACACATTGCACATCCTGACAGACGATTGTTCTTATTAGTGTAATAAGTTACACATTGCACATCCTGACAGACGATTGTTCTTATTAGTGTAATAAGTTACACATTGCACATCCTGACAGACGATTGTTCTTATTAGTGTAATAAGTTACACATTGCACATCCTGAAAGACGATTGTTCTTATTAGTGTAAAAAGTTGCACATTGCACATCCTGACAGACGATTGTTCTTATTAGTGTAATAAGTTACACATTGCACATCCTGACAGACGATTGTTCTTATTAGTGTAATAAGTTACACATTGCACATCCTGACAGACGATTGTTCTTATTAGTGTAATAAGTTGCACATTGCACATCCTGAAAGACGATTGTTCTTATTAGTGTAATAAGTTACACATTGCACATCCTGACAGACGATTGTTCTTATTAGTGTAATAAGTTACACATTGCACATCCTGAAAGACGATTGTTCTTATTAGTGTAATAAGTTACACATTGCACATCCTGAAAGACGATTGTTCTTATTAGTGTAATAAGTTGCACATTGCACATCCTGACAGACGATTGTTCTTATTAGTGTAATAAGTTGCACATTGCACATCCTGACAGACGATTGTTCTTATTAGTGTAATAAGTTACACATTGCACATCCTGAAAGACGATTGTTCTTATTAGTGTAATAAGTTACACATTGCACATCCTGACAGACGATTGTTCTTATTAGTGTAATAAGTTACACATTGCACATCCTGACAGACGATTGTTCTTATTAGTGTAATAAGTTACACATTGCACATCCTGACAGACGATTGTTCTTATTAGTGTAATAAGTTGCCAGGGCCTTACCACACAAATGCTGATCACTTATCCTGACGCGTGCGTTAATCTTGCCTTGTTATGTAAGGATCACAGCTTGCTTCTCCTCCATGATCTCTTTGTTTTATTGCAACACATGCTTTCCGAAGATTAATGTCTCATAGAAAAACACACAACACATGAACCATTAAAACTGCTGACAGAAGATGTATTTTTAATTTCGAAGTGGGTTTGAAAACATTAAAAAAACTTGCTTACGTATTTGCAAAAAATCTCAACCCAAATTCTTTCACAGTTTTGATATTAGCAAACCGCTTAATGAATAGGTCAAATACAATTTCAGAGGAAATGTAATTGCAGTACATGCATTCACTGACGTCTGAAAAACGTGGTAATGACTTCAATATATTATAACCTCAGCTTTTCGTAGGTTACAAACCAGTTTGTCGCATTGACTCCCCTAACAGTAACCAGGTAAACATTTACACCTTTGTCAACTGGGGCATTTTGATAATGGGGTTCGTTCCCGGTGACTTTGCCGTGAGAAGAGAAAGCGTCCTATAACTCTGTTTCTTATTGGTCCCCAATTCAGAACACATTTTACAAAATTCATATTCATGTAATACAAATTCAGTTTTATATTATTTTGCTTCGAAATAATAATTCTATCCTTGACACCAACATAAAATGTGATTGGAGATGGCTATAAAATAAAGAATAACAAATCCCAAGTAAAATCAGTCTTCACAGCATGAAACCCCTATCGCTGGAATTGAGGAAAATAGTTCTTAGACGATACGTGGAAGCAGTTCGGACATACGGCAGAGAGTCATGGACAAGCACATGGATCATTGGAAGCGACGGAAATGTGGTTTTACAGAGGAATCTTGAAAATTCTATATAATGTAAAGAAAGCCAAGAACGTAGTATGTGAGGAGGCACAAACAAAAAGACTGTTTATGGCAAAAATCAGGACAAGGCTGTCATTCTTTTTGTTTTGGCTTGTCATGAAAAGAGTAAAGGCAGGTTGGAACAGAGTGCGGCAAAAAGAAAATATTGAACAGCTTGAAAGAATGGCATGGGAGACGATCAACGGCGGAACTGATAAACGACACGTTTTAAGAGAAAGTGAATAATCCATGATAGTCTATGAGAAACACAGGACACTTGATGTTAATAGTGATACCTTAAAATGTTAGTTTAGTTTCTTAGTCTGTGAAAACCCTTTTGAATGCCATGAACAAGAGATGTATCACACACTAACTATTGAATTCTCCAGAGCCACAAATATCCTACAGAACACAGAGTGAACTCTTTATAACAAGCAGATTTTAAACAATTGAAAACCTGTTAAATGTCGTCGACAACAATTTTTAAACAATTGAAAACCTGTTAAGTGTCGTCGACAACAATTTTTAAACAACTGACAACCTGTTAAATGTCGTCGACAACAATTTCCTCGGAGATCAACTGCCTGTGGAACCTGTTATATTCTCGCGGACAATATATGTCCCGTAGACTAACACAGCTCTCCATGGCAACAGATATCATGCGATGGACAACCTGTTCAGCTCTCATGAACCATCGATAGCCACAAGCTATTGTTTAAGCCTGATCCTGTTTGATACAATGTAAAAACCATGTTCGGCGATTGACTGTCAAAGACTACATTGGTTAACATTACCTATTTGGCTGTCTTAAGAAGTTTTATATAACAATATTATAGACACGAATGATGTGTAAAGACAGTTCTTTTTAAGGTCACAATGAGCTCTTCCCAGAGCTGCCAGCCTTAATTTCTAAGGTCACTAAACGCCCTTCCCAGAGCTACCAATAATTCTTTATTAAAGCTATCAGCAACACTTCGCAATGGTCAACATGACTTAGATGCAACAGGGAAAATAAAACCATCGGCTTTTTCACAAACTTCACTGAAATCAATTTCGTATTTCGGTATAATGGTTTTAACACCTTCAATAATGTAAAATTAGCCATTGTATAAGTGCGTCATATGGTGGATTGATAGACACCAACATTGCAAGCTATTCGATAGAAGTAATATTTGTATTACTGTATTTTGAACAAGAATTGAACATGTATATAATGATAATAACAATAATATTACAAATAATAATAATAAACAATATTAAATACAAGCATATATCGCCAATGGCATGCGTCATCGTCGGTATTATTAAAGATTATTTTTTCGTTATATGTTAACATCCCCAATACATGTATTTATCCCTTCTATGATTTGCTAGTTCAGCATTGTTGTTGTTTTTTGTCCCTGATGAAGGTCTATTGGTCGCAAGGTAGGTTTTGTTCCTTTTCTCGTCTCGGTGCGATATATGACCATACCCATTAAAAAATTGTAATTACACTTAACTTTAATCAACTTTAAACATTTCTTTTAATTTTTTTCCCCGTACTATTAAACACGGATTAAAAGATGATACATTGTGTTATTGCCTCATTCAAAATTTATGGCCGATTTGATCGATTGTACTCATACATAGTTTTTTTATTTTCGTACATAATACATCAATATGTCGTTTAGTAAAAAGACATATTGACGTACTAAATATCGATTGATCTTGACAAAATTGATTCGCCGAATTGGCAGAACAGCTGCGGCGTAATATTTGGTCAGCATTCTGAACCTTCTGGGGTGGTGGGATACATGCAATCAGCGGAATTGTGGAGTAAATATGATACTGGTTCCGATCTGTTGGGTAGCAAGGCAACAATTCTAGGCGCCATGGCGACCTGGCGACCGGGATTTGTCGTGTCCTGTGTGACGCTGTTCCGAATCACCGGTGAATAATGGACTACCTGTTGGGCAGTCAAAGATCAGACGTTGGACTTTTATATCCACCAGTTGGACCTTCGTGGCTCCTGCTGGGCAGTAACGTACCAACTTTTCTTTTTACAGATGTGGATCCTCTCCCATTGTACAGTCAAAACCCACCTACTGGACAGTCACGGACCACCAATTAGATTTTCGTGGACCACCCTCTGGTCAGTCAAAGATCACATGTATGTCAGTTATGGATCACTTATTATACGGTCAAGGCCCGCCTGCTCGGCAGTCATAGACCAACTATTATTCATTCAAAGCAGTCATGAATCACTTATTGATGAAAAAGTTCCAGTTATTTGTCAGTACCGAATAGCCTGCCGGTCATTCACAGCCCACACGCCGGACAGACACGAACAACCTTTGCCGCACGGACATCCTCATGTAGTCAGCCAATGTGCCAAACTTTGAGAACACTTATATAACCCTTTCCTAAAACATATAAATGATTACGAATGATTACACCAGTTACAGCCAAACTGGCGCCAACAGCCCAGAATGTTTATCAAATTCTTAACTGCAGTCCCATTCTTGCCTCGCATTTGGTGACCAGGCATGCATCAACGCACTCGTTAGCCCAGACGGCTATGTGTAACATAGGTTACGTCAAAATAAGTTTACATTCACGACTTCAAACAGACGTCTCTTTCGCTTGGTTGAATTGGTAAACACGAAACGATGCATGCTGCTTCTCCTTTACTCTGTAGTGTCTGACTCATCCATAGGCGAATATGGGAATGAACGTGGCCAGAGGGGAGTGTATTATTAGAGTAGGCGTACCGGTTTGTTTACGGTTAAACTGAAAATATACGTCTATATCCTCTCAGCTTGTTATTCTCTGTCAAGATTTGACGTCACTGCACTTTGGATAAACTGGTAAGTGCTCAGCGCTTCTCAGGAAATGACAAAACATGATAGTTCCGGTAGTACATTAGTTGTTCACACTCATTCTACTTACTGCCACGGCACGCCTTTTTTGCTAGAATCACGTCTGATTTCAAAATTATCAATTCTGATGATTGCCAATTCGATTATAATTTCAACATAAAAGAGAGGGTCATAGTTCGTTTTCACTACCGGCACGTCGCTTCTTTTCATATCTTCTCATTATGAGAGCCTTTAAGACGTGCGTGTAGCTTGTTTATTGTCATAAACTATAGATAGACCAAGACAGTAGATCCGGACAAGTCCCTGAAAGATATATTCGTCTATCAATCAGTCTCTATCATATTACCAATATATTTCTAATCAATCCCACCAATAAACCTTTACCCTATCTGCAATCTATTTCTACACCCTCTCCGCCAATCACCCTATATCCAATTTTCAATCTATTTCTACACCCTCTCCGACAATCACCCTATATCCAATCTATAATGCATTTCTACTTGCTCTACCAACCAGCCTCATTCAATCTGCAATCTATTTCTCCACCCTCTCCATTAGTCAGCCTCTATCCAATTTTCAATCTATTTCTACACCCTTTCCACCAATCAGTCTCTATCCAAATTTGTAATCTATTTCTACATGCTCTACTAATCAACCTCTATCATATCACCAATCTATTTCTACATCCTCGACAAATCAGTCTATATTCTCCCACCAATCTATTTCGACACCCCCCCCCCCCCCCCAATTCAGCCTCTATCCTATCACCATCTATTTTTACCCCATCTCTAACACTCTCCTTTTAACCTATTAATCAATATCCTTATTCTATAATCCCACTCTACGCCCCTTCCTCTCACATCCTCTGCACCTTTCTCTGTTCTCTCTTTTCTAACAAAGAACACAAGACGAAGTGCATCTGAAGATGGTTTCCAGACTACAACAGATTGGTTGACGGAGCTGAAGAACTTGGCTAAAAATATTATTACATGGTTAATGGCCGATTTTGCCATACCTAATTGTACACTTAGTTGAACGGTGATATATTAGAGTGGTGATATTAGAGAACAAGAGAGAGAGAGAGAGAGAGTGAGAGAGAGAGAGATAGAGAAGTGAGAGAAGGGGAGGAAGAGGCTTTCAGCGTTCGTTCAGCACAATGGACCATATTTCCACCTGTTGCTGCCTTATTGAGGTAGTCCGAGAGTTCCAGATGCCCTTGATGTTCACCTTCGTCGACTATAAAAAAGCTTCTGATTCGGTGGAACCACATTTTGTCTGGCGTTCACTGTTAGAACAAGGTGTAGATCCTGGTTACATCAAAATTCTCACCAACAGTTAAACGAAATACCCTACCTTATTTCGTTTCTTCCAACGTTCAATTGTGGTACCAATTCAAAAATGGGTCCACCAGGGCGATCCAGGGGGATCCTTTCTCGCTGAACGTCTTCTCCGCATGTTTGGAATCAGTCGTTAGCCTATGCAACTGGGAGACCTTTGGTATCCTTATTGATGGCAGACGCCTCAATCACCTTCGATTTGCTGATGACATAGTGCTCATCACAGTCAGCAGCAGAAGCCGTCCGACTGATGCAGCTACTCAATGGAGATGGCAATAAAGCGGGACTGGAGATGAATGACTCGAAGACCAAAGTGTTGCGCAATCGCTTCGCCACGTGTGATCCAGCCTTCCTTTGCGAGGTACGATTAGAGGATGTCAACGAGTACATTTATCTTGGTCGTCTTCTCAATATGGAGAATAACCTGGAACCTGAACGGACAAGACGTCTCCACGCGGGTTTGGCAGCCTTCTCAAGATACCATATAACTAAAGACAACTGTTTCAAGGAAGAAAATAAAAAATAAAATGCAAACTATTGATGTCTTCAACAATTGGGGCAAAAATACAGCACAGTCTGCCGAAGACGGATGCGTCGGACAGAAAGGTGCAAATATCGCAGTCAAGCTGTAAGCTTACGGCATAACGCATTCCGTTCTCCGGACTACATCGTGCTACTTGTAAAGCCCTGTTCAAAGCTTGGTAGCGAGAGATTGAGAACAAACGCAGAAGTAGCAGACAAACTGCACAGTTAATAAGCAGACAACAGCTAGTGATTCACAACTATCTGCTTGTAATCCTTAAACGCAGAAGTAGCAGACAAACAGCACAGTTAATAAGCAGACAACAGCTAGTGATTCACAACTATCTGCTTGTAATCCTCAAAAGCAGAAGTAGCAGACAAACAGCACAGTTAATAAGCAGACAACAGCTAGTGATTCACAACTATCTGCTTGTAATCCTTAAACGCAGAAAACCGTCGAACTGTCGTTTCGCTGTAGAAAAGTGGTTGAATGACTATTAATCGTCTGCTGGATTTTTGCGAGACCACCCGCTGAATCATTACGTACCATCTTTAGGACGGCTGTTGAACATTTTTGGAACGATCGTGGACCACATGTCGGACGGTCACAAACAACTCGGCCCACTTGTTGCAGTGTTTGGACCATATTTAAAGAACTCTCGTTACAATCATAACCTTGGTCTTAGTGCACAGGTTCCTCTTCAAGGGTGAACGCTCGTGTGCAGGTACCAGCTATGGCGGGAGCTGGAAGTAGCCGGGAGGACGATTTCCTGCTTAGCTGGTTAGACTCGAGCAGCTCATTACTCTGCTGCGTTAAAACACGTAACTCAGAGGATGGTTAACCAATGTGCGAGTTCATCTTAATAAACTCAAACACTAGAGGAAAGTAGACCCGTAGCCTGATAGGTGCCATCTTTGCTGCTCTTAACAAACCGCTGAACCATGGCCAGTGTTATGCCATGTTACACAACTCTTACGACATGCTCTCTGTGGGGCAGTGGTGCTATTCTTGGCCTTGTCATAGCCAAAGACTCACGTGGACCACTCAGGTCACACCGCTACAATCCTCTTCCAAAACGCCAATGGTTCAGAATTCTTACATCACTTAACTACCACACTTGCACCAACTGCCCAACGTGTTTATCAAATTCTTAATCTCAGTCCCATCTCCTTGTCTTCCATTTCGTTGGCAGGTAAACACGGATACACTCGTTATACCAGACGTTTATGTGTACACGGTGTTTGGGCACGGTAGAGTTTATGTTTAGAACTATAAATAGCTACCCATTCCTTTTGATTTTCGAGGGATAACACGAAATGCGCAACACTTTGGCCTTCGAGACTCCAGTTGTCCCGCTTTTCTGCGCTCTTCGCCAAGCTGCTACATCATTTGGTTGGTTTCTGCTGCGGACTCTGTGATGATCACTACGTCATAGGCAAATCGAAGGTAACTGAGGCGTCTACCGTGAATAACGATACCAAAGGTGTCATAGTTGCATCGGCTAATGACTGATTCCAAACATGCAGAGAAGACTTTCAGCGAGAAAAAATCCTCCTGGCGAACCCAATTCTGATTTGGTACCACAATTAGACATTGGAAGTGACGAAATGTGGTAGTACAGTTTGTGTAACTGTTAGCGTGAATACTGATGTAACAAGGATCTGCACCTTGTTCTAACAAAGAGCGCCATACAATATTTGGTTTTACCGAATCTACATCTGAAAGGCCTCTAGAGGAGTACTTACAACGCATCGGACTTCCGTGGCCCAAGACAGGGTCCGATGAAGACGAAGTTGGGATCCACAGCTACGCGGAGAAACGAGTTATCGAGATCAAGATCAACACAAAATGGGGCTTGCTAATTTTATTAAATGTCTAACTCGTCAAACGGAGAGCTAGGGAAAGAACAGGACTGGACATGATAGACTATTGAACTGACGAAACAAGTAGTTAATTGAACTTTAGAATATACTTCTTTCGCGTTTTCCCTGCCTGTCTCTATTGTGTTTTACTTTTTCGTTGTACCCACTACACATGCGAATTGCAGATATCAAAGGCATAAGGATTAGAATGTTGCCATGGATGCAACAGGTAGAGAAAGATAAATATGTATATATACACACATGATAGAGAGAGAGAGCGACATAGTGAGCGAGAGAGAGTGAACGAGCGAGAGAGAGAGCGAGAGAGAGCGCGAGAGAGCAACCGAAAGCTAGCGAGAGAGAGCAAGACAGAGAGCGAGAGAGAGAACGAGCGAGAGAGAGAGCGATTGTTAGGAAACTACAGCATAAACCATACACAAAGTGAAAGAATGGATTGACAATGGAGATACAATGACAGACTACCTCATGGGATGAATATGCTGAGACTGTGCAGTGGGAAAGCCGGCCTCGAGGTTAATCAAATAAGTGAAAATGTTCAGAACACTGGTACTGTCATATATACCGACGGATCTGTGCTCTGGTCATCCCACTGCAACATCCAAGGCAACGAGGAGGCAGACAGACTGGCAAAAGAAGGTGCAAGACTACCACAACCAGATACCAGTGTCACATACGAAGAGTCAAAACGGCTTATTAGAGCTAGATACATGACCAAATGGGAAACAGAACATACTGGCTACACAAAAAACTATGCCTATTACCAGTTGAACAGAAGAGAGCAGGTCGTAGTCTTCAGACTTCGCACTGGCCACAATAGACTGAGGTACCACCTATTCAACAAATTGAAGATAGGTGGCACCGACGAATGCTCGTGTGGTACCGGGAAAATGACCGCTGAACATTTGCTGCAAAACTGCCCGACATACGAGGATCAGAGAGAGCAGATGTGGCCATCACCAGTGGCAACACTAGACAAGCTCTACGGCAGTGTCGACAGCCTCAGGATGACCGCTGCTTTTTTCGAAAAAATAAAGGTCGACGTCTGACAGCGTAAGAAGAAGAAGAAGAAGTAGTAATAAATCCCTTGACTTCGAGGAAGGTAATACATAAAATTTAGATCAAAATGCATACATCTACTATATTGGGCCTTTCTAATCTCTGGTAATATGTTACATAACGTCGCGTGTGTCTTTTTCACTTCGGATAATTACAAAATCTCTCAATGTTTGCTCCTTGACATTCAAATTAGAGAATGACGTTCTGACGTGTGCACCTTTACTAGCAAGAAATGTACTACATCTTGTAGTATGCCAAATTCAATTAATCAATCAATTAAATAATGTGGATTGATAGAATCAGAAACGATGATATTAAGAGATAAGTGGGTACATCACTAGTGTTAGACGCCATTAAGAGACAATACACCAAATGGTTTGGCCACTTGACACGCTAAAACACCTGATTGAATGATAAAACTTTCGAAAAAAACAAGAGCATCGAAATAACATTTATATAGACCGTGCAGTAACCACACAGTAAATCGAATTATTAAGAATAATACCTGGAAATTCTGGATGAACAGGTAGGCGACGGGAACAACAGGTCGCAGTGTATTTAGGGAAATGTCCCAGCCAAAAAGTAACGATGACATAAATAAACTACATTTCAGTTCCGAACAGGACGTACCAGAGTAAAAATCCACTTGAATCGCATCAACCCCCAGCACCTGCCCTTGTGCAGACATTGCTCTCATCCTGATGAAGCATTTCGACTCCTACTCATTGAGTGCAAGGGGCTGACGGACACGAGGAAAATATTCTTACAAGCATTGCCCACAAATGACACTTCACACTGTACGGAGCAGTAAGACAACTGAAGAAGACCTGTATGTATATAGCAACGGCATTGGGCTGTCAAGAGCAGGTTTGCTCAGCAGCTATGGGATAACAAAAACAACATGGCAAAGCTTTAGGAGGGATACAAATACAATAGAATAAAAGCCTAGGAGGGATACAAATACAATAGAATAAAAGCCTAGGAGGGATACAAATACAATGGAATAAAAGCCAAGGGCCACCTACGCAAAAATGATGGATAGTAGAAATAACAGAAGTGAAACTACCCGTGTACGAAGCATATACTAGGGCCTAGTCAAGATTTTTCTTCATAACTAGATGCTGCTAAAAGACAGAACAGAACATAAAAAGAAAAAGATGGAAAGAAAGAAAGAAAGAATCGACCAATAAATCAATCAATCATTATATCAATCAGAACCTGCTAGTTTTCTGAGGAGCATAAACTACCCTCCCCTCTACAGGTCAAGTGTTCCTGCCCTATACCATACATCCCAGTTGCTATGTCCACGTTTTTCTTGTTAGCTTTACGTTTGTTGCAAGCTCCCTTCTTCATGGATGTTTAGGTCTGCCTCTATTTCTTATGCCCTGCGGATTCCAACGCAGAGCATGGCTTGTAGAGCTTTTTCTTCTTTTAGCTTCTTGTCCGGTTGTGCCTTCCAGAATCAGCTTATGAAGAGGTATCGATAGCATGTGCTTCGTGCACAGGGAGCTTTACTGCTTCTGTTATTTCTAATTTCCATCTTTTAAGTGACTGGCCGCTGGCCTTGTATCCATTGTATCTTATAGAATTGCTTTCTGGTGTTTGTCACGTAACTTGGCCGAACCATTTGGTTTTCTGTCTCTTGATGAGGTCTAGCACAAGTGTTTCACCTACTTGTCTGCTAATATATTCGTTTGTGATTCAATCCATACTTGTTACACCAAGCATTCTGCGCATACATTTAATTTTCTGTTCTTATGATATTTCTTTTATCTTGGTTTGTTAATACCCAATTCTGGCACTGATATTACAATGTGGGTAGGAATATCGTGTTGTATAGTGTTCTTATAACGATATCAACTGATTTCAGCAATGTATATCCTACCAATTATCAACGCCTTCTCCTTACCTCAATTGCTGCCGATATCTGACCCCCACTTCATCATAAGCGACTTTTTCATTCCAATTTAATCTCACTACTTTGTCCACTCACCCCATGGTAAATTGATATAGTGAGTTTATATTCTCATAAAGATCTGAACCAATCTCATTCGAATTTCATCACGTCTGGGGCAAACTTGCCTCCTTCACCTAGCCTTACTACCAAAGTATCTTCTTTCTCTCCTTCTCCTCACTCCAGCTTACGCAGCAGCTAAAAAAACCGAGGAGGGGGGGGGGGGGGTGTTGTGGCAACGGGCCTCACAGAAACTAATTTTCTTTTCCCAAATATTTCTGAGCTTTGGCCCCGGCATAAATTGGCAAGCCAAGTCGCAGAGCTGGCACGTTTTAATGAAAGAGAGCAATATCTGGCAGCACCATTCCCGACAAAAATAGGCAGAGAAACAGGCGTGCATTATGTACAGTCTCAGAGCATGCTTGCGTTCGAAGCCGCACTCAGACATTGTCTATTTATAGACCGACATTGAAATAAAACCTTTCTCTCTCTCTCTCTTTCTTTCTTCGTCCGTCTTTGTCTCGCTAATATAATTGTATCCTGTGCGGATCCACTGCTTGCTCAGGTCGTGCGATGCAGTTCACAACAATGACATTCCTGATATACTGGGTAGAGATAATACCATGATGGAGATATTACGTTTTGATAAATGAGATGGCAGGTACAGAATCCCCATAACCGCATGTTAGATGGCAACAATGCCTTGGATCAATTAAGATATTTAAACAAAATGGTAAGGAACGAGTTCGTGAGAATACGGGTCACGAATGTGTAAGACCAGCGAGCTACAAGAACACTCAATATACTGGTTAAGTGCAATTTGATGATAATGGCTTATCACCTGTGGGTCTGCCAAGAGTCTGATATTGTACATTATGTTCCCAATATACAGACATTCAAAACGTACCAAAACCAGTGAACAAATACAAATTCCCAACGTACAAAAACCAGAAGTGGTTTGTTTAGAATAGCATAGATGACGCCTAACAAGCTGAGGGTCTACTTTGCTCTAGTGTTTGATTCTATTAAGATGGACTCGCACATTGGTTAACCATCCTCCACGGCACTTGCCCTAACGTAGCGGAATAATAAGCTGCTCGAGCCTAGATCGCTAAGCAGGAAATTATCCTCCCGACTACATCCATCTCATCCCAGAGCTATGATCCGCACATGGTCCTCTGCTACTGTAGAAGTACAGGTCGACTAAGAAGTAAGAGCTATATACAAAAACCAGGGAATGTTCATGCCGATCATATAGAAATTCCTAACATACAAAAACCAGAGAATGTTCATGCCGATCATATAGAAATTCCTAACATACAAAAACCAGAGAATGGTCATGCCGATCATATAGAAATTCCTAACATACAAAAACCAGAGAATGGTCATGCCGATCATATAGAAATTCCCAACGTACAAAGAACACATAATGCTCATATGACCAACAGCAATACTACTACTGGAAAGCTTCACATACGTACCATAATGGAAGAAAACGCCAACAAATAGGGAAGTCATGACAAGATTGAGAATGAGACGACTTCTTATACGGGCTATATCAATTCGGCAAATGAAATATTATTGACATATAAAGAGACACGAAACGATGCTGAAAACAATGATTTTGTGAAAGGTGGACTGGTTCACATCCTCTAATCGTACCTCACCAAGTAAGACTGGGTCACATCCTCTATTTGCACCTCGCCAAGGAAGACTGGATCACAGTTGATGAAACGATTGCACAACACTTTTGTCGTCGATATATTCATCTTCAGTTAAGCTTTTCTTCCCTCACCATCGAGTAACTGCAATATTTGGTGAGTTTGTGTCGGAGTGTACCATAAAGGCAAAAGACACATAATGTTAGGAAATCTATTGCGAGCAGCCTTCGATACGGGGAGCACTTTACGGCATTATTATCCTAAGACTGACCACAGCTTTCTTAAAATACATTTCAATTGACGTTGAAACGGTACAAAGAAGAACATGCCACGTCTGTCTACAAAACCACCGTGCCAACAGAGTGAGTCGTAGACACGGCAACACTATTGTATGCTCAATGAATTGTACTGACATTGACAACTTAATTATACAGATTTCTTTCTTGTCTGAAAACCGTAATGCAAAGCAAATTTCCGGCACATTCTTTCACACAAATTCCGAATTTAATCAACAGAACGCTAGCAACATAGACGATGGGTCAAGTTTTTCTCAAGTACGAAAAAGTTGGAGAAAATAATCGATGCCTCTGAAATGTGGATAAATATACGTAGAATAATGGAGCGTATCTTGTGGAGGGAAAAGAAAAATCATACGGAATTCTTGAAGAAATTCTGGGTCTAAAGAAGAACGTAATCAGAGTTCCACAGTTGAAGTATTTTTGATCTCATTAACCTTCCTGAAAGCAATACTGGAGGAAAGGTGAAGGTCGTACGTGCTAGATGTAAACAACGCTATAAGTGGGGGGATAGCATCAAAAGATGAACATGGTCAAGCTTAGTAGATCACATCATCATGGTAATAGATAGAAGACGCTGGTGATCCATTGCAGATGACATTCGATGCATAGAAGGCACTTGAACTGAACGAAATTGAAAGAGACGTTAATATTGTTTTTCAAATGCATTGCTTTTTGTTTGTCATTAAAACAACTTTATGAATGTTATTTGAAATGTAACTTTACGGGGCACAAACATCAACACTGAATAGCAAGTTAGAAAAGATAATCGAAGTCTTCGAAATGTGGGTATAAGAGATACTGGGTCGCATTATTTGGAAAGAATGAAAACAAATGTGGAGGTATCGAAAATTTGGATTGGGGAGGAGGGTGAAAAGAGAATTAAAGACCGGAATCAAGGACAGACAGTTTAGATATTTTGGATAGACCTTCTTTCTGAGGACCAGACCAGAGTGGAGCGTGTAGCCTCGACGACAGTGAGCTGGCTTGCTAAGACTGGGATTAAACCGCGCCATAGTTTGAAATCACGTACGGGAAGAACAAATCCTAACGTGATTCCTTCCTGTAAAACCGCTCCTCCAGTCCACCCAGCAGTACAACTGTAACTGGATACCTACCGTATGATATAGACATCGAGGAACGGTACTGGCCACCCCACCTCACTTAGAATGTGGCTTGGTACATAAAGAGTTATCTTCATTCCCGACTGCAACTGTTGCCATGAGACCCACCTTAACCTTTCCATAGAGGGTAGGGTGGAAGGCAGTCGTCTAAAAGACAGACAACGACATAGGTGGTTGGATAACATCAGGAGATAGACTCGACAAAGCCTGCTTAACAAAGCCTGTCAGATTAAATCATTATGGCAAGAGATGATAGTTCAATGCAGCCGACCTTCGATAGGGAGATGGCACTTGAACTGAACTGAAACAAAAACCTACATGCGGTATCATAGAAGACACTGTCGTCGTTTGTTAAGAGTTTTATTTTACTCGGACTCGACGATTTTTCAGGCGAGGTCCTCCGTAAAATATAGGAAGGACATACCATGAAAAATAGCGACTCAGAGACAATGTCTATCAGAATCAACAGAGCCCCAGGTACACCTTTTAAGTGTGGACACCGTCGAACATCAGCAGCAGGGGAGTTCAAATATATAGGAAGTATTTTCTCAGAAGATGGTGGGTGTTACCAGAAAGCCTTTACTGTGACTTTACCAATTGTCGCCACTTCTCAAACATCAGAACATCAGTTTGCCAAATAAACAACAACTGCCAAACAGTGTGTGTATATAAATTATGTGTTACCTGTGTCAAACTTGGCACTTGTTCGGGCCCAAAAGAGTACAAAAACAACTTATAAAATGAAATGTTACGAAAGGTCACCAGAAGAGATGGAATATATTTATAACACATTTCAATACAGAAAATACATTGGTTCGATCATCGCATGAGCATGCAATCTGATCAACTGCCACTGCACACTTATAACATAGAGGTTCCTGTTAAAGTGCACGACGTAGACCTGGTGGTAGATGGATGTATAACATAAGAGCAACTTTTCGACAGCACGGGCTTACAACAACTGACGTAACACACTTGGTTTTAAGATGAGTAGATCGGAGAGTTCTAAGACCAGGAGATTGACAAAGCTACATCTGCCGTAAGTGGTAAGCGCTGTAACCACTATGACGTTATGCATATATTTAAATTTACAGTGGATGGTGAGGAAATAGTTATATAGTAAATAGGAAATAGAATATCTGGGCTCCAGAATTAACAAAAATGGCGACTGCTCGAAAGAAATCAGAAGAAGACTAGCCATGGCAATGCAGAGACTGAACAGCCTGAAGAAATTAACCCAACGCACATCGCATTGGGGATTTGAGAAATAAGGCGAACGCAAAACAAACAAAAGGAATTAAAAAAAAATTAACAGCACCAACAAAACGACAACAATAAGTCAACAGTAAGTCTTCAGAACCTGTTTTTTCTTGTGGCAGCTTATGGCTGCGAATCATGGACGATTACCAAAACTTGTAGAATCCTTCGAGTCAAAATGTTACCGAAAGGTCCTCATAATATCCTGGACAGAGAAAAAGACAAATGTAGACATTCGGTAAGAGTTGAGCATAGAGGAGAACTGGTATATCAATTCCATTTTGGCAAGAACATGTAAATACTTTGGTCACATCCAGGAAAAAAAATGGTCTTGATAGAACAGCGATGCAAGGCATGGTGCCAGGTTAAAGAGGCAGCTGTAGATCAAGAAGACGATGGCACCAAGATATCTAGGAATGCTTGGATATGATTGAGGCGGAGGCTGGAGTTTTGGCAAGGTAATTAGTTTCTTTCAGACATATTGTGATGGGAGCGACATTCTCTAAAGGACAAGTTACATGATGGTATATAAATATATTAATATACCAGGAGCGTAAAACTCACACTTAACAAAACGGTAAGCAGTAGAGCACTAACATGTAATATTGAGGTTGTAATAGGGTCCTATCAGAGTAAACGAACTGGAGGAATACACCATCCGGAGTAGTGACACCCTGTATAATGTTCTGTTGAACAGTTTGTACGTACGTCATGTGAGCGAAGAGAAATCAGGGTTAGGAGAATCATACTGTTCAAGACAGCACCCCACTTTTGCTTCCGTGCTCCTGGAAACAGGTTTGTGTCGCTGTAGTGTCCAACGAGGTGGGGTCGGCACTGTGAATCGTCGTGGTAAGCTTACTGAGCAGTCCCGAATTGGACTACAGAAAAAGAGGAGCCTAGTCCACCTTCCTAGGTACCTCCCGGAATATTAGAAAGCCACTGTAACCGGCTACAGAAAAGCATTAGGTGTAGATTTAACTCTACTCAGCAGGAATATTTTCGAACAACAAAGTCGGCAGTAATAGTTTCGAATAACAAAGTAACAAAGGTAAAAATTTGGAATTTGTGCAGGTACCTAATAAATAATATCGTTATTTTGACAGTTCATATCCACTTAAGTGAGCTTTTATTATGTTCAATATACTTGGGAGATCCCAGAAAACTAGGGCCAGGGCGAAGGTTTAGACAACTCAAATGGGTGAGTTACCAGGGTACGGGCGTTTCGTGCACGGCTGCCTGTTCATAATGATATTTTGAAGTGGTACGATAAGGTTACAAATGTCGACATTTGGAGCAGAGGAAACCAACTATCTGTGGGTCGGGTTGAACCTACTATATGTGGGTCACGTAGAACCAACTTTCTGTGGCTCAGGTAGAACCAAATGTGGCTCAGGCAAAACCAACTATATGTGGCTCAGGTAGAACCAACTATATGTGGGTCGGTTAGAACCAACTACCTGTTGTTCAGGGCAAAACAACTATCTGTTGCTCAGGTATAACCAACTATATGTGGGTCACGTAGAACCAACTATATGTGCCTCAGGGAGAACCAACTATATGTGGCTTAAGTCGAACCAACTATATGTGGCTTCTTCTTCTTCTTCGTACGTTGTCAGACGGCAACTTGAATTTGTTCGAAGAAAGCAGCTGTCATCCTGAGGCTGTCGACACTGCCATAGAGCTTGTCTAGTTTTGGCACTGGTGATGGCCACATGTACTTTCTCAGGTCCTCGTATGTCGGGCAATTTTGCAGCAGATGTTCAGCGGTCATTTTCCCTGTACCACAGGTGCATTCGTCAGTGCCACCTATCTTCAGTTTATTGAATAGATGGTACCTCAGTCTGTTGTGGCCTGTGCGGAGTCTGAAGACCACGACATGCTCTCTTCTGTTCAACTGTTAGTAGGCATAATTTTTTGTGTAGCCAGTATGTTCTGTTTCCCATTTGGCCATGTATCTGGCCCTAATAAACTTTTTCAAATCTTCGTAGGTCACATTAGAATCTGGTTGTGGTAGTCTTGCACCTTCTTTTGCTAGTCTGTCTGCCTCCTCGTTGCCTTGGATGTAACAGTGGGATGGAACCCACTGTACCACTACTCTTTTTGGTGCGGACTGCTGGCATAGTTGACAGAGTACTGCTCTTAAATCATTAAATTCAGTACTTTTCTTTAGTGCTGTAACCACGGACTATCTGGCTTTCATTGCTTTCAACTGTCAGCATTGTTTTTACTGCAGCCTTCAGTGCCTCTGCCTCCGCTCTGAAATTTCTTGAGAATTTCCCAGTTGCCACTGACAGTGTTATTTTTCTACCATTTGTTACTCTCAGGAATACCACTCCCCCTCCATTCTGTGTTGTGTTTGTTACAGAGCTGTCGATGTATGCATGGGTCCAGTCCATGCTTGGGTAGTTTTCCGCTATGTACCACAGGGTTATGTCTCTTCTTTCTTTTTCAGTCTGGCTGTTCTTGTTTCCAATACCTGGTATATTTTCTACCACCTCCGGAATGATATGCTGCTTTCATGTGGGTTTGCGTACAGTAGGGATGGGCTTTGGTGTTGTTATGGAGTTCAATGGGTCTTCGCTCATCTTTGCTTTGAACCAACTATTTGTGGCTTAAGTCCAAATCTGTGGCGCAGGTAAAACCAACTATCTGTGGGTCAGGTATAACCAACTATCTGTGGGTCAGGTAGAACTAACTATCTGTGGGTCAGGTAGAGCCAACTATCTGTGGCTCAGGTAGAGCCAACTATCTGTGGGTCAGGTAGAACCAACTATCTGTGGGTCAGGTAGAGCCAACTATCTGTCGCTATAGAAGTAAAGAAGCAGCATGAGTATCAATAGGTCACACCTTGAAGTCGGATACTTGGAGCATTACTTGACAGTGCTTGAACTGCGACCCGATAAGAGAGAAAGAGTGACAGATCTCGACACACAATTATATAGGAAGTGAAGACAGATATAGTTCGACTGGCCGCTGATCGAGGCTCAAGGCGATATAGTTCGACTGGCCGCTGATCGAGGCTCAAGGCGATTATATATTCTCCGCACGGTGCTTGAGAATATTGATTTGAGGTTTTCAAAAACACGAAATGGTTATAACATGATAATTGTGATGAATTGTTTAAACTTATTGGTAGTTGTCCAGGCTTACATAAGGGTCAAGTAAAACATACTGGCTAAGACACCTCACCTTCATGACGCAGACCTCGAAATATTATGTGTTACACAGATCTGGTCGACTGGGAAGGGGTAGGTACTGTGATCCCATTAGTGGTGAGACTGTGGCGAAGTCATGTATTGCACTACAGCGTGGGGGACCTAAGTTCCCTTTCGTCATTTGAACCCAAGGATGACATAAGAATGTAGTACTTTTAGCCTTCGCAATAACATCATTATGCCATATGTTCCTTTTTTTTATTGTTCAAGACATTTCGTCAAAAGTGAAACAACTAATTCATAACTGGAAAATTATGATTAAACTAATCGGGTGAAGTACAGTGACTAATTATTGCTGTTGAAATAATTAGTGACACAATAAGCCAATGCCAGCAAGCTGTGTTCTTTACATACGCAATATCAGAACTGCTAACTTCTCTTTAATGATAAACTTCCAGAGCTTAAGAAAGCAATAGGCGAACTAGAAGGCAAGAAATAGACAGTGATGCAGTGGATACCATCACGCTGCAGCATACCAAGAAATAGGACTATAACAAGTTTTTTTTCTTCAAAATACAACCACCTACAAGAACAAGAAAGTATAGCTACAGATGAACTAAGAAAGGTCAAGATTAGATATTAGGAAATATGTTTTTAGTCAGTGTGGTGAATGTTTGGAATGCATTGCAACAGGAAGTAGTGGAAACAAAGACAATTAATGCATTTACGAATAGATTGGATGCGCTTAGCTTTTAGAGAAATGAAAGGCGAATTAAATTGATTGCAGAGTCTGCTAAACCAGTATAAAGACCTTCAGTTAAGTTAAGAGAACGGACAGGTTATCAAAGGAAGGAACATCACGAGAACAACAAGAACAAACAATCACCTGGACAAGAAGACCCTTATCCTAGCCATAAAGTCAACAAACGAGAGAAAATTATCCCTGCCTAGCTAGAGCGGAGGATGTGATTGTGTTCCGCGTGAGAATGGGACATAACAGATTGAATGGCCACTTAAACAGGCTAAAATTGGACTCCATCACCCATGTGTATGTGCGTGCAAGCAGCACAGACATCCGAATAGATCCTGCCAGACTGTTATATGCTTAGTCAATTGCGTACTGAGCGCTGATCCACTGAGGCGAATCTCAACACCAAGCTGTTTGGAAGTACTCTAGACTATAGCAACCTTTGCTAAGAATACTGGCCTTCAAGTGTAGACGTAATAACAAAATAAACATATACTTGTTTCCACACACTCTTGTTTTATTTTACTCTGTCCAACAATCACACTCTAGCACAACTTTCACACGCGACTTCAAGGGAAGGTCCTTCCATTGCACTTTGGTTGGGCTGGCTTCTGAGAGCGCTCAAACCTAGCATAGACGTACACATACATCAAAGCACTGGTTTATGCGTCTTAATATCGCCCAAATTGACTACGGTCTGGGGTGGAATAGTAGAAACGTTAGGCAAACACGTACAATTAAAAAAATAACAATAAAAAAATTGGTGAAGACGAAGATGAAGACGAAGAAAAAGACACAAAAAAACGAAAAAGAAGTAGAAGACTACGTTTATAGCCTCGTCTTGTCTTTCTCACTAGAGGCAGTTCGTAAGACAAAAACACAAAAAGGAACGGATGAAGGCATTTCCCGGTTTGAATTTCTGAGATACAAATTGATTTTGGCAGCTCGTTAATTAAACAGCCTCCAGGCCGTCTCTGATATTGTCTTTTTCTGTTGTCGATGGCTTCTCGTGTGTTTCGTGTACATGTTGCCACTTATTACTTTGTTAGCGTCTGCACTTTTTCCTTTAACAAAAAACAAGACTATAGTGTCACAAGTCCCTTATCGTTTCAGAGTATTTTATATAATTTCAGCAAGGTTAATATTTATTTTTGGAATAATGTATTCGAGTGTCGAGTCCATATTGTAGAGGGGCTATAAACATGCTGGGAATGATCAAAAGAAGAGTGACAAAACTGAAAGTGAGATTATAACATTTTATTAATGAGGGAAGACTCCGAAAAATCTGCCTACTTTCTTTTTTGTTTTTCTGTTTTCTTCTTTTCGCTTATCCTATAATGCCTTTCAGCGTCAGGTTATGAAGATTAGCAGAGACAAAAACATGGCCTCTGCACGCTTCGAAAATTTCCAATAGGTGAGAACAGCCCATAGGTTTAAGCCCAAAAAAGTATATGTAGTATCAATCTATATTTGTTGGAAGGCAGTAGAAGCAGTAGGATAACGCTTTAGTCTTGCTATCAACTACATTGCTGAGATTATAAAGCTTGCTCGCCCCAACGACGCCAAGAGCTAAGTCCTTAAAGGACATGTCCTTAAAGAGGGGTGAATGTTTTTAATCCTTAGAGAGGGGTGCATTTTGTTAATCCTTAGAGAGGGGTGCTTTTTTTTAAGGCTAAGGAGCAGGTGGAACCCTATACCTGTAGCTGTATAACTCAAAAGCGTGCGGAATACCTTTTGGGCTGCAAAGCATGACTCAAATGCATTGTTGGATCTGTCTTTTTGATCTCTATCAATGTATCCCAATGGAAGACCAACGAACATGTGCACCTCTGATTAATTGTGAACGATCTTTCAATTGGCGGGAAATGCCAGACATGTCATCACTACAGAAGGGCTGTCAGAACTGACTGTAGGAGGATGTGATAGCGACCAAGGTGTATATGATACGCCACCGGTAGGATGTGATGGTAATGGTTTGGACGCGACGTTACTGATAGGACGTGGCGATGTTGGTAGGGCGTGATGATCCTGGAAGTACGTGACGTTCCTGGTAGAATGTGTCGATCCTGGTAGGACGTGACGTTCCTGATAGAATGTGTCGATCCTGGAAGTACGTGACGTTCCTGGTAGAATGTGTCGATCCTGGTAGGACGTGACGATCCTGGTCGGACGTGACGGTCCTAGAAGCAGGTGACGTTCTTGGAACTACCGACACACTGGACTTCCTCCCTTCGGGGACATTCGAAAGATGCGTCCATACACTCCATTCTAGATCTTGATGTATCTAGGGCCACATATACAATCACTACTCATCCTCTAGCTTACAACTGAGGCAAATGTGTGCCTTTGTCTATAGCTAAGGGGATGATGAGCAACAGCACCACCCCAACCAGAAAAGGAAAAGGAAAATTTAAAAAAGAAATTGGAAAGAAGAAGACAAAGAAGAAAAAGAAGAAAAGAAGGTGAGTAAGAGGAAGAAGAATACGAAAAAGAAGAAGAAGAAGAAGAAAAGGGAAAAAAGAAGGAGGATTATAAAAGAGGAAAAAAGAATGTTAAAGAAGAAGAGGAAAAAAGGAGAAGACTGAGAAAAAGAAAGAAGAAGAAAAAGAAGGAGAAGAACAAGAAAAATAAAAAGCAAGAAGAAGAAAAGAAAAACAAGAAGAAGAAGAGCAAGAAGAAGAACAAGAAGAAGAACGACAAGAAAAACGACAAGAAGAAAAGGATAGTAGGAAGAAGAATGGAGGGGAAGAAAGAAGAAGAAGAAAACAAATAGTAAGAAGAAGCAGACGAAGACGAATATGCAGAAGAATATGAAAAAGAAGAAGAAAAAGAAAAAGAAGAAGACGAAGGAGATGAAGAAGCAGAAGAGGATCAATAAGCGAAGATTATCTCTAATCAATCTTCTCTTTTTTGCCTATTCTTTTTGGTATCCAATCTTGAATAATGTCCTGCACTTGAAAGTCTAAACGCCCGAGCAGACCTGCTAGCACGCTAAACTGCATGCGAAACTTTCTTATTTTTTTATTTACCAAAGAAATGTTAGGAAAGCGAGTGAGGGTGACAATACACGCTTATGAAGATCGATATAGAAATAATCAATAAAGCAAGGCTAGGCATAATACGAGATTGCGTCTATAAAACTAAATGTTTACAAACAAGCTAATTATTATGATAAACTGGAGTGGAAACAACAACACCAATGCATTCCACTCTCCAACAACACAAGTTTACTTTCATTGCCTTACGAATTCTTTCAATAAACGCTATTTTTGCTTCCATTTAAACGCTTCCAATCGAGAGTACTACTCAAACACAACGCCGATTATAATAAATAACTAATCACAGAATCATTTGTTTCAAAGCAAGCAACAAAAATCTCGATAACACTTGATTTGATATTTTTTGGTTATCGTTCACCGTTCAGCTTTTAAGAGAGCAAATATTATAACTCTAAATAGAGCGAAACGGTGTTATTGTTTCCTTTTGATTTGCGTCCTAAGAGATTTGCAAGAAATTGGTTTAACGATATATTTCGAGGAACTGGAATTTTCCCTGCAACAGAAGCGTACTGATAATTTGCTAGACAGTAGAAAATAAGAAATCAAGTAACGACGTTGGTTATAATCATAATGATTAAAATACAAATAAAATATTAAAACATACAATTTGCATAAACAGTATTGAGCTGTTTCTTCGTTCGTTCTCAATCTCTCGCTACCAAGCCCTGAAAAAGGCTTTGCAAGTTGCAGAATGTAGTTCAGATAACGGAATGCGTTGCGTCGTAGTTTACATCTTCACTACGATATTTGAACTTTTCGGTCCAACACATCTAACATCAGCAGGGATTTTTTAGTACCGGGTTGCCGTCCCCCTTCAATCCCTTCTACTTAGCCATTATGCTCTGGTGTAGAAGGGTCATTGCAGCTCTGGTTCGCTGGTCCTGACGCTAGCAGTCAGCTATGGGTCGCTGAACGCTGCAGCTCATGAGCTGTAAAGTCATAAATATGCTTACTCAAATCCTATTATAGGCCACGTACACAGGCTAACAATCACAGGCAACTAAACACGTACACTTGCATATCGTTCATGATCTTGGACGAGAGACACGGCGCATGCGCAAGTACTCTCCAGTCTGAACGGTGTGACCCCACTTCGTATATGTTCTTTAACAACCACCCTACAGACAGTCAAACAACTACTGAAGACTGGGAACAAAAAGACCTGGCTGAAGAGATGTGCAATGGGAAAAAATTGAAGAGAAATCTACAAACATATGGTCATCCCAAATCACAAAACCTCAGCCTTCTGAAAAGGAGAGACCAACGCACCTTTTTCCGATTCGCACTCAACACATACCACTTAACAGCCACTTGAACCAAATCCAACTCAGACCATGTGCACACTTCCCTATAAAACTGTTGAACATCATCTTTTCTAATGTCTAGCCTTTGCGGATGTTAGGAAAGAGCTTCTTCCTCCGAGACCAGACAAATGCAACTCTTCATACGGAACTAAACAACAGCTTACAAACACTTGCAGATACCACTATATGGCATTGGGTCAAATGGCAGGAGCCCATAGGCCGCTAGATCAATAACGAACTAACCAACCATATGTTGTTTATAGACCCATAGTTCAACCACCCTCTTGTATGACCAATCTGCAACAACACTTTAGGCCTTCCTATCTGTCTGAAGCCATCTATAGCCCACATAACTGCGTGTAACGGGAGTCTGTTTCTGTAAAGTATAAGCCTATCTACGATGTCGCTGTGGGTCGAAAGGTTAGGCACTCGCCTCTCAAAAGGATGAAGGGAAACGGCATGCGTTCGAGCCTCGCAGATTTCAAGCTACCCCTGGTCTTAAAGAGGTCGACCAGAGGGCCTGCATCCTGAATTACCTCCGGTGGTCTTGACGTATGTCTTGCCATTGGTACAAGGTAGTTCGGGATTAGAGAGTGAGGTTGATTACCAGCGCAGCTTCATTCTTGCTGGGGATAGCTGTAGTCAAGAGTTTAAGTCACTTGCCTCTCACAGTGATGAATGGAAACGGTGGGCGATCAAATCCCAAAAGTTCCAAGCGACCCCTGATCTCACGGGAGGTAAAATTAGAGAGCCTGCATCGCAAGTTACCTTCAGTCGTCTCGACCAATAGTTTTGCCACTGATCAAAGGTAACTCGGGATAAGAGTGATTAACGACCAGCGCATATTCTTCCCCACTATAATCCAAATACATCGCAAGTTACCTTCAGTCGTCTCGACCAAGTTACATCATTAAGATAAAACTGTCTGATGATATCGCCATCATCACTGGCGAAAGACAACTAACTTTTTTTATGCACGATGTATGTCCACCTAATTTTCGTTACGATGATAGAAACATGATGTTGCTTGTTTTTTTCTCATTAGCTTGTTGGTCTAAAATGCGTCTCAGCCAATCTTGTTATCTTAGACAAATATTTCCAGACGCCTCAAGTTTATTTTCATTTTGTACCATAAGCATCCATATTGTGCATTGATTATATGTTGGTGTTAGCCTAGGTATGTGTGTTTGTTCGTTGCTTTTGTTTTCCAAAAGTTTATAAGTTCGCCAAAGCAATTCCGAGGAGAAATTTATTTTGTTTTATCTCAAATATGTAACTTTCAATTTTTCTGTAATTCTTCACCATTCAGCTTTATATCAGCAAATAATATTACTAAAACACACATATATGTAACTGCAAACACTTTCTCCCCAAACACACACACACACAAACACACTATATTGCATATACACCCGTCCCGTCTTCGCTTTCCCGCCAATGTCTTATTGACTGCCATATTCATCATTAGTACTACTCCCCTGAGCCAGCATTCTGTGAAAGTGAGATAAAACAATACAAATCTGCTCAGACATATTTCATGTTCACACTCAACTGTGGGGAGGATGACTAACGGCTGGTCAGGCAAAATATACTGGCCAAGACTCTCATCACGGCTTCCTAGTAACCCTCCCTGGAAACGGGCTGTTTTCATGGCAGCCTGGCTAACGAGGTGATGAATCGACATGATCCCTGTAGTAGTGAGTGACACGCAGATGAAGCCAAGTATAGCACAACCGCCCGGATTACCCCAGTCCACCTTTATCAGCACGCTCGGGATGTGAGGAAAGCTACTGTAACCCACCACTTAACGTCCTTTTCAGGGCACACAAAAGAGTAACCTACTCATTGTGCGCATTCACAAACACTAAACTGTACATAGAACACACTGATACTATGAGAAAAACACACGTGCTCTTTGTGGTGTCTGTTTTTCTACCGTGTGTATACTCAACTCACTCCATACTGTTTACATGTTTCAAAGCCTGATGTATGTGTCTGGTTCAGAACTCATTGCTTCAATGAACTCAAATGTAATCTTGTCTTTGGGTACGCCGCCGTCTAATATACAATTCTCTATCTTTGTTGTGATCTGTCTCATTGTCTCTGTGTTGTTTTTTGTTTGTTTAATGAACATTTTTATTTTACTTCATGTTCGTTAGTTTTATGATTATTATTCTTCTGATAATTCTATTTCGTTCTTTCTTTTTTATTTACTTGTTTTCATTACTTTATTTTTCATTTCCATGTAACTCCTCATTCACCATTTTCATTTTCTAATTTTCAGCTTTTTATGTTTCAATTGGTTCTTCTTCTTCTTCCTCTTTTTATTTGTTCCCCCTCTTTTTCTACCTCTTTTTCTTCCTCTTCTATTTCTTCTTATGCTTCGTTCTTTTCTGCCTTTTCCTTTTCTGGTTTTTCCTTTTGCTTTTCCTCTTCTACATCTTCTTTATTCAATGATTTTTTTTCTCTATTTACGTTTCCGCGTTGTCTTTTCGTTTTTTAAAATATATTTTTTTGGTTGTTCTGCTGGTGCATATCAGTGTCAGGTTATGAAGTGGTTTCTTGATCGGGCCCTAGTATGGGCTTCATACATGGGGTAGCTTCGCTGCTTTTGTTAATTCTACTGTCCATCTTTTCCGTGGTCGGTCCTTGGCTTTGTATCCATTGCAGCTGTATAGCATTGCTTTCTAAGGGATACTATCTGGCGTTTGTCGCTTCACGTGGCTTAACCATTTGGTTTGTTGTCTCTTAAAATGAGATCTAGTCTTGATGTTTTACCTATACGTTTCCTAATTTCTTCGTTTCTGATTCTTCCCATTCTTGGCCCAAGCATTAATCGCAGGAATTTCATCTCTGTTGTTACGATGTGTCTTTTATATTTGTTTGTTAATGTCTAATTCTGGCACAGGTAGCACAGTGTGGGTATGTTTTCGCTTATGACATCCAAATATTTAGACTTTCTCTTTCCGTGTTTGTGGCAATGTTTTTTTTCTATTTGACCTCATTGTTCTCATACTTTGTAGGTTCAAACCCATGATGTGTCTAAGTATATTGATGGGTGTTTTTCTTTATATATAAGACATACTCTGCAGCGGTATAAAGCAAGGTGAATGCCGGTGCTTGGAGGACGTCCGACTGTGCTCTCATGTTGTCCCAGTCAACGTAGGGACGCAAGGAGAGACCCGATGCTCAGAGGACGTATGGCTGCACTCTCATGTTGTCCGAGTCAACGTAGGGACGCAAGGAGAGACCCGATGCTTGGAGGACGTATGGCTGCACTCTCATGTTGTCCCAGTCAACGCAGGGACGCTAGGAGAGACCCGAGGACGTATGACTGTTCTCCACATTTCGTGTCAATCATTTTTCGGATGATATTTATTCTCGCATATACGAGTATGATTCGTTTTGTTTCCTATCACTGTACCGCATAGAGCAGTGTGCGATCCAACTCCACACCCAGGTATCTGTGTTCTAACTTCTATGTTGCCATTTGTTTCTGAGATGAAACATACTTAGACTTTCCCGTAGTTTGGTTTCATGTGATTTTTATGCTCAAATCCGACATGGCCATCAATTGCGCTTGCCAGTTTGTGTTAATCTCTTCCAAATCTTTTCCTTGGGCAGAGTTTACCGTCTGCAGAAAATTAATTTTGTCACCTCCGTGTCTTTAGGTTGATTGTAGATATATACGTTAAACAACATACGTGTTAAATCACCAGCTGTATTCATTGGTGTTCTAGTCTCGCGCATACGTATGGACATCTGAAATGCGTGTTTGGCTTACACATCTCCAAAAGAAGGCATGCATGCTGAAGATCCTATTTCATAGCTTGAGTTTATCAAATATATTTCGTCGAACTCTTTGGATTCTCCATGGTTCATTAGGGGTTTCACAAGAGGCCGTCACTTAATGAAACATAAACATGTCTTTGTGATATGACTTAGAGAGCGCGGGAAATGATACCGCTGTCATTGGTGGTGAGTGACGAGGGAGTACCGAATGTCGTTACATAATAACATGTATTTTCCTTATTAGGCGCATGGTTTTATTAGTTTTAATATTCAGTATTCTTGACAAGTGAATATATTATAAGAGCATTAATAACATTAATTAAATTACTATTATAACTTACTAATCATGTAACATCACATATGAGCAGATGATAATATTTTTATGCACTAGTTCTCAAAGAGTTTATAATTATTTAAAGTGTTCTTACACGACAAACAAGCTCAGAACGGCTGACCCAGACTTCTTTCAAGTTTACGTATTGCAACAAGCTGAGAGTGGCTGCTCTAGACATCTACACATCTACGTACTTCAACAAGCTGAGAGTGGCTGCTCTAGATATCTACACATCTACGTACTTCAACAAGCTGAGAGTGGCTGCTCTAGACATCTACACATCTACGTACCTCAACAAGCTGAGAGTGGCTGCTCTAGACATCTACACATCTACGTACTTCAACAAGCTGAGAATGGCTGCTCTAGACATCTACACATCTACGTACTTCAACAAGCTGAGAGTGGCTGCTCTAGACATCTACACATCTACGTACTTCAACAAGCTGAGAGTGGCTGCTCTAGACATCTACACATCTACGTACTTCAACAAGCTGAGAGTGGCTGCTCTAGACATCTACATACATACTTCAACAAGCTGAGAGTGGCTGCTCTAGACACCTACACATCTACGTACCTCAACAAGCTGAGAATGGCTGCTCTAGACACCTACACATCTACGTACTTCAACAAGCTGAAAATGGTTGCTCTAGACACCTACACATCTACGTACTTCAACAAGCTGAGAATGGCTGCTCTAGACATCTACATACCTCAACAAGCTGAGAATGGCTGCTCTAGACACATACATATCTACGTACTTCAACAAGCTGAGAATGGCTGCTCTAGACACCTACACATCTACGTACCTCAACAAGCTGAGAATAGCTGCTCTACACATCTACGTATTTAAACAAGCTGAGAATGGCTGCTCTAGACACCTATACATCTACGTACTTCAATAAGCTGAAAATGTCTGCTCTAGACACCTACACATCTACGTACTTCAACAAGCTGAGAATGCCTGCCCTAGACACCTACACCTACACAGCTACGTATTTCAATGTTAAGAATGTCTCCGCTAGACCCTCATCTGTTTACGCACTACACCAGTGTGAGCACCATTGCTCCAGATCCCTACCTGCACACGTACTCTAAACTCCTATCTCACTTAAACTTCTCAGACCTTTCTCATGGAAGATAACAGCCCAAACAAAATGGTGCACATCTGAGTTCTAGAGATACGATATTTAAATATCCGGGTATATTTAAACATGCATTTTTTTTTTTTGGCCTCGGAATTTTGTGTTTGTTGATCAAGGTACATCTTTGACGTGTTTTGTCTAGGCACAATCCCTTCAAATATAAGTATTTTTGTTTTGTTGGTCATGTTATTACGTAATGGCTGTTTTCATTATGTTGTCTGACTTATGCATTCAGTTTGGTGCTGGTAAACTTATCATGTTAAAAAACAAACATTGCCATTATAATCAGATTTATCGTACATTGGAAGAACAAGATGCAGTTAAAATCTTTGCTTCACCTTGAAGCGAGAGGATGCTTGATTGCAATTGCTCGAAAAAAGACTTCCTTTAAAATGTACCAGCTGTTGTGGTGTGCCGTGGTTGACGATGGAGAGAATATTGAATGAATTAGGAATTTCGTTGAATAATAATGAGAATCGTTATATCTCCGGACTCCGCAGTCTTTTTCACGGGTGCTTGATGCAGAGTCCGCTGTATCTCGTAGTTGCCCCCTAATCTTCTTGTCATTGACTTGCCACTGGGGTCGGGCGGCTCGAGACGAGAGAGTGAGGATAAAAGGTAGCGCAGTTAATTTTTACTAACAATAGCGCTAGCAAAATTATTTATGCCATCACCGTCTACGATGTACGGCGGCCTTTGCCTTTTTTATATCCTAGACGTAATGCGCTCAATTTACAAAAAATGAACGAATGGATGATTCAAATCTCGCATGTTTCTAACGTACTCTGGTCTCACGAGGGCTGAAATCAGCGCTTAGTTCTATCTGAGACACGATAAATCCGTGGTGTCAGTATACAGGCTGTGCACTAAAAGAATAATTGACAGTTGAAAACCAAAAGGAGCAGACTGATCACTGCTGTCCAAATAATTCTAAAGGTAACGAAATTCCAACGCAATAATGACCGACATGATTGTCAAAGAAAGACAGCCGCTCCATCATGCAAAAACACAATATGTTAATCAACAGTATGTCTGCACACTCGATTGAAAGTATATAAAGACATATTGACACCCGCAGTGGTAGAAGAGGAGTGACTAAGTGATGTTGAGTGATAATGGGCTTATAAGAGAACTGGTTAATAAATTCCATCGTGAACAGAAAATTAAGATACTTTGGCCACATCAAAAGACACAACGGTCTCGTGACAACTGTAATGACATGTCTGCTGCCGGGCAACAGAGTCAGACGTAGCCCAAGAAGGCGATAGAACGAAGATATCAAGGGATGCTTGGGCATAACTCTGGAGCAGGCTGGAGAATTAGCAAGAGATCAAGTTTAGTTCAGATAGGCTGTGATACGAGCGACGATCAGCAAAGGACATGCTACATACTGAAGACTTCACTCTTGTAAACTGCTACGTCACATACGCTCAACATACTGCAGTACGCTAGCAACGAAAAGGTAACCAGAAACTAGTTACCACATCTCCCAAAAGCAGATGCCTCTTACAGATAAACCTGAAAATCTACATCCCCAACAAAAGTCTCTGTTATATGACCAGGTTTTGTAAAAATAAAATGCGCACGTCAGCACCCAATAGGCGCCCACAAATAGTCACATAACTTTATACACGCAGCAGTCATGACAGTGTCATTTACAGATATACATTAACTGCTCTAATAATAGTTACTGGACAAATCCGATATGCAGTCTACAAATTATGCGTTAAAAGCTACTTTTATTTTTGTTGTGGCTGGCCGTCATTTAAAAGACGGGGCTTCTAGGTTTTACAGGATTGACAAACTGCTGAAATTATTTATAATACTAGCAATACCTGATCAGTCAGAAGATTTACCGGTCAACCTAGCTGAACAATATGAAAGAATTTGTAGCAGGTTATCAATCTAGGAAAACATACGCTACTATGATCAGGCACAACATACTGACCGGGACGTCGCGTCAGGCGAAATATACTCACCAAGACCACTATCTTTCTTCCATATAGCGATCCTTCCAAACAGGCTGTTTTCAAGGCAGTCTGGCTGACGAGATGTGGATCGACGTGATCCCCGTAGCAGTGAGCATCACGCAGATGGAATTAATCATTGCACAACTGTTTGGAGGACGGTGATTCACCTTCATCAGCACACTCGAGACGTGAGGAAAGCTACTATAACCCACCACTTTACGTCCTTAGCAGGGCGCACACGAGAGTAGACTTGCTCATTTTGGTCATAAAACAACAACAACAATCTAAGAATCTACCTCATCACGCACCTGTCATCTGCCCTCATATATCCCTCTACTCATGTCATGCTCTCACAATAACAAGTATAATATTTTTTCAAGATACGAACGCTTACACTGAAGATGAAATCAAAAACTGGCATTTTAATTTTAATGTTCAACGAGATAACAGTCAAAAGGGTGACGGCTGTTTATAATTTAAAATTGAAAGAACACGTTGTTTGCAAATTATAAAAATCCAATGAAAGAAGATGAGCTGAATATTAAGGTGACCTCTCAAATATCGTATCGAGACTACGCGTCACAAAGTGACGTCAGTACTATGCAATGTTGACAATTTGTGAGCACAATCCACAATAACTGATAACATATTTAGCACTCGTGGGTCAACAAAGAGATATAGGTTTTCCCATTCAGACAAACTTATGAAAGTAGGTACATAGACAGCGCACACATGGCTCTGCAAAATAATTTCACTAAATCTTAATATACTTGCTATACTCGGGTCCGATAGAGGAGGACACAATATATAAATTATAACGATGGGGGGGGGGGGGGGGAGAGGAGGGAAGCTAGGTCTGGGCTGGACGTCCAGCTAGTTAAAGGAAAGTGAAGCGTCTGATTTAGCCTCTCCTTTCCAGGTGTAGAGATCGTCGCTGGATTCACTGTTCGGCTTGCCGTTTAGGAGTTCCCATACCAATGGCCTCTCCTACGTTATTGTGTCCCCAGCAGCACCTTTATTAGAGGCCCCCTGTTTCTTATAGAGCATGGTGTGGGGCGCGACCGAGTGTACCCAGTGGTATAACTGGGAGGGCAGATTGGGCCTTGGTTGGCAGCCAATCTAAGAGAAGGTAAACTCTGACTCTAAGCCCGGGTAGAAAAAGCTCGTTAGCTTGTTCAGGCAGTTCGCCGAGGAGAGGAAGATTTTAAACCTACAAGTCCCAGAGAGTGCTGGCTAGTCTTGGGACGATGAGAGTATCATCGGATGTCTCGAGTAACTAGCATCTGCGGGCAACGACTCTACTGCTTTGTGGAAACCTCGGGAGAAAGTAGGGCTATGGGAGTAAACCCAGGCAGAAAATCCGGAGTGGTAGCACTTAAGGCGGATGGTTTCAAAATAATTTCGAACTCATTCCGGCAGCTCCTGGAGTCAAATTGTCATGCTTTGCATTCATTTGGATTACAGCAGCGAGTATAAGAGGGGAATCCTGCAGTTTGGGAAATCCATATTCAGCGCCCAGGCTTGCGTCCTGAGAGGCTACTCACAGGTTGCCACGCGCATGGTCTGCAAAGACTGATACGCCTATGAACCTGCTACATTTCTCATAAGCAGACCATGCAAGAATGGGCATGCGGCTGGCTAGGCCATTTAATTGATATTGTAAGCAATAAGATACAGACAAGATTACCTCTTCACCAACGACAGGAGAGGAGTGACTAACACTTAAAAGACAGCTCCACGTCGATTTATCCGATTCAATTTGAGATAGAATCGATGAGAGGAACCAACGGGAGGAGCGATTTCAAAATTGAACTGATCTCTTGTTTTAAATAGAAACTAGTTACCACATCTCCCAAAAGCAGATGCCTCTTACAGATAAACCTGAAAATCTACATCCCCAACAAAAGTCTCTGTTATATGACCAGGTTTTGTAAAAATAAAATGCGCACGTCAGCACCCAATAGGCGCCCACAAATAGTCACATAACTTTATACACGCAGCAGTCATGACAGTGTCATTTACAGAAATACATTAACTGCTCTAATAATAGTTACTGGACAAATCCGATATGCAGTCTACAAATTATGCGTTAAAAGCTACTTTTATTTTTGTTGTGGCTGGCCGTCATTTAAAAGACGGGGCTTCTAGGTTTTACAGGATTGACAAACTGCTGAAATTATTTATAATACTAGCAATACCTGATCAGTCAGAAGATTTACCGGTCAACCTAGCTGAACAATATGAAAGAATTTGTAGCAGGTTATCAAACTAGGAAAACATACGCTACTATGATCAGGCACAACATACTGACCGGGACGTCGCGTCAGGCGAAATATACTCACCAAGACCACTATCTTTCTTCCATATAGCGATCCTTCCAAACAGGCTGTTTTCAAGGCAGTCTGGCTGACGAGATGTGGATCGACGTGATCCCCGTAGCAGTGAGCATCACGCAGATGGAATTAATCATTGCACAACTGTTTGGAGGACGGTGATTCACCTTCATCAGCACACTCGAGACTTGAGGAAAGCTACTATAACCCACCACTTTACGTCCTTAGCAGGGCGCACACGAGAGTAGACTTGCTCATTTTGGTCATAAAACAACAACAACAATCTAAGAATCTACCTCATCACGCACCTGTCATCTGCCCTCATATATCCCTCTACTCATGTCATGCTCTCACAATAACAAGTATAATATTTTTTCAAGATACGAACGCTTACACTGAAGATGCAATCAAAAACTGGCATTTTAATTTTAATGTTCAACGGGATAACAGTCAAAAGGGTGACGTCTGTTTATAATTTAAAATTGAAAGAACACGTTGTTTGCAAATTATAAAAATCCAATGAAAGAAGATGAGCTGAATATTAAGGTGACCTCTCAAATATCGTATCGAGACTACGCGTCACAAAGTGACGTCAGTACTATGCAATGTTGACAAATTGTGAGCACAATCCACAATAACTGATAACATATTTAGCACTCGTGGGTCAACAAAGAGATATAGGTTTTCCCATTCAGACAAACTTATGAAAGTAGGTACATAGACAGGCTCTGCAAAATAATTTCACTAAATCTTAATATACTTGCTATACTCGGGTCCGATAGAGGAGGACACAATATGTAAATTATAACGATGGGGGGGGGGGGGGGGGGAGGGGGGAGGAGGGAAGCTAGGTCTGGGCTGGGCGTCCCGCTAGTTAAAGGAAAGTGAAGCGTCTGATTTAGCCTCTCCTTTCCAGGTGTAGAGATCGTCGCTGGATTCACTGTTCGGCTTGCCGTTCAGGAGTTCCCATACCAATGGCCTCTCCTACGTTATTGTGTCCCCAGCAGCACCTTTATTAGAGGCCCCCTGTTTCTTATAGAGCATGGTGTGGGGCGCGACCGAGTGTACCCGGTGGTATAACTGGGAGGGCAGATTGGGCCTTGGTTGGCAGCCAATCTAAGAGAAGGTAAACTCTGACTCTAAGCCCGGGTAGAAAAAGCTCGTTAGCTTGTTCAGGCAGTTCGCCGAGGAAGGGAAGATTTTAAACCTACAAGTCCCAGAGAGTGCTGGCTAGTCTTGGGACGATGAGAGTATCATCGGATGTCTCGAGTAACTAGCATCTGCGGGCAACGACTCTACTGCTTTGTGGAAACCTCGGGAGAAAGTAGGGCTATGGGAGTAAACCCAGGCAGAAAATCCGGAGTGGTAGCACTTAAGGCGGATGGTTTCAAAATAATTTCGAACTCATTCCGGCAGCTCCTGGAGTCAAATTGTCATGCTTTGCATTCATTTGGATTACAGCAGCGAGTATAAGAGGGGAATCCTGCAGTTTGGGAAATCCATATTCAGCGCCCAGGCTTGCGTCCTGAGAGGCTACTCACAGGTTGCCACGCGCATGGTCTGCAAAGACTGATACGCCTATGAACCTGCTACATTTCTCATAAGCAGACTTGCAAGAATGGGCATGCGGCTGGCTAGGTCATTTAATTGATATTGTAAGCAATAAGATACAGACAAGATTACCTCTTCACCAACGGCAGGAGAGGAGTGACTAACACTTAAAAGACAGCTCCACGTCGATTTATCCGATTCAATTTGATATAGAATCGATGAGAGGAAGCAACGGGAGGAGCGATTTCAAAATTGAACTGATCTCTTGTTTTAAATAGGTTTTTCTAGGTTGGAGACGTGTGAACGACCGGATTGGCTGGTTTTGTGTTAATGAGCACGATTTATGTAAGAAATGGATGTTTGAATTAGAAAGCCAGGAATGAATAGGAGATAGAGAAGGGGAGAGAGAGAGAGAAGGGGAAAGAGAGAATGAAGAGGGAGAGAGAGCTAGACTAGGAGTGTGTCTGTGTGTATGTTTGAAATATGGGAGACTTAAGATATACACATGTAGACAAAGACAGGAATCAAGAAATCAATGAAAACAATGGAAATGTTTATACTGTAATGAGAAAGAGAGACAGTGAGAGTGAGTGAGAGAGAGAGAGAGAGAGAGAGAGAGAGATAAAGAATGTACGAAACAGCCAGGCGCAGATGGACAGCGAACACAAACGAAAAGGTGGGAACGATAGAGAGAGTGAATTGGGAGAGGAAAAGAGAACAAAACATAGGAAGAAAATGTCACATGTATAGAACAAAAGAGAAAAAGAAAGCTTGGCGGAAAAAGAGAGCGGGATTGAGAGAAAACGAAGTGCAACAAGAAATAGAGAGAGACAGAGTGTGAGGGGGGGGGGGGGGGTAAGAGAGAGATAGTGTCCGAGAGAGTGTTGAAGCAGATAAGACGGAGTGATGAACCGGAAATGAGGGAATCGAACTTGTTCATGTTGCAAACACTGAGCTCTCAAAGACGTTTGGCAAATCTAAAGCAAGATAAAGACAGGCAGTCAATAGGGCCGATCAGTAGAACAGAAGCTGGGCCGTGGGCAGACAGAGAGACTAGGAGACTGTTTTAATACCTATGTTATATCTTAGTCATAGGGAATTCCGTGGAGAAGTGGTTAAACCGTCGGCCACGTGATCAGGTGGTGTGGGTTCGACTCCGGACTCCGCCGTCTTTTTAACGATGTGGAGTCCCCTGCATCTCGTAGTCGTCTTCTCCTTAACTTGCCACTGGGGTCAAGGTGCTTGAGACGAGAGAGTGAGGATTAAAAGAATCGCAGCTAGTCCTTACTAAAAAATAGCGATAGCAGAATTAATTATGCCATCATCATCTACGATGGACGTAGGCCTTTGCCTTTGCCTATATATCTTAGTCTTAGTCGGCCTGCACATCTACAAGAGTGGTTGCCTTGTGCAGGTCACAACTCTTGTGCGAGTTGGTGGTAGTCGATATGTGCAATTATCTCGTTAACGGCTTAGGCTCGAGATGGGCTGTGTTTTTTGGTTTTGTGCCGGTCCCAGCTTAGTTTCCAATCGGTTCTGTCTCGGGCATGGATTTTGACTTACTTTAGCTACAGGCCTTCCAACTGACTGGGGGAATACCTTTGGCACGTTACATTCCAAGGCTGAATAATATTCATATTTCGCCAAGATTTATAATGAATCCATGCTCCACACAAAGAAATAAAACAAATTCAGGGTACAAACCACAACAAATCAATGCTGAACATGATCCTTCCACATAATCCTGCCCTGAATTTCTTTTATTTGTGTTTTTTAAAATTTGTTTGCGATCCTTATTTATTTATTCCCACAAGACGCAGTGCGTTGCACTGTGGTTTTTATTTTGCACCTGTGGGCACAGTGCCTCCGACTTCAGCATGCATTTTATGTGAGAGTCTGCTTCCTCCTGCAATTTTCTAAGGCTTTGCTTCCCCGTGGTAACGGCCGGTGCTGTGGTGGGGATCGAATCTAGCACCTTCTGGTTTTGAGCCGTGTCACTTAACCACTAGCCCACACCGTCCCCATATTTCTCTGTATGAAGCATGGATTGATTATAAAACTTGGTACAATTTGAGTTCCGTTATTTAGTCAGCCTAGGAATGTGTCGATCCATAAGTCGGTACGAATGCCTGTATAGCTATGGCTGGTCTTGCAAGGACTGTCCATTGGAAGGGCTTACTTCTTTGTTTCAGGATCGAGAGTGCTGTGTATCTCTTTTGAATCTTGCCACTTAGTGGATGTTCTTCCATATCTCTTTTTGCCGCGTGGGTACCACAGTGTGGTTTCTGTCATATGTATTCTGGATACATGACCAGTCCAGCGGTGTTGCTGGCATGTTGTAATAATCCTTGACGTTTGACAATGTACTAACGACAGTGTTGTATGAGCCCATCTGGCGATGTTGACTAAACAAGGCCTGTGTTATTTTCTTTGGCTCTCGGTGGCTTTTGTCAGAGACTAGGTTTCACTTTGATATGCAGACAGATGGGCGGACGGATAGACAGATAGATAGACAGTCAAATAGAAGGACGGACGGGCAATCGGGCGGGATTTAGGCGGACTGGCAGGCAGACTGGCAGGTAGATTGGCTGGCTGGCTGGCTGACAGACAAGACAGACAGTCAGACAATCAGTCAGACAGACAGACAGTCAGACAGACAGCCAGTCAGAAAGTCAGACAGTCAGTCAGACAGGAAGTCAGACAGTTAGACAGTCAGCCAGTCAGCCAGTCAGGCAGGCTGTTAGGCAGTCAGTCAGGTAGTGTCAGTCAATCAGTCAGGCAGTCAAGCAGTCAGTCAGACAGACAGTCAGGCAGGCAGTCAGGCATGCAGGCAGTCAGACAGGCAGGCAGACAGTCAGACAGTCAGTCAGACAGAAAGTCAGAAAAAGTCAGTCAGTCGGACAGACAGTCAGACAAACAGTCAGTCAGACAGACAGTCAGACAGACAGACAGTCAGACAGACAGACAGACAGACAGACAGACAGTCAGACAGACAGACAGTCAGATAGAAACAGTCAGACTGGAGATGTTGTGATGAAGAAGTACTTTAACAAAAAATGTTGAAAAAACTAATTTTCTTTGGCGAATCACAAACGATACAAGAGATTGAATTGAGAGGGTGGCTAACGAACGGCTACAGAGAGAATCGTTGGCGTTGATGGACAGAGGGCTTGTGATTGGGGGCGAGCTGGTCTGTGTGCCTACCAGACAGAACTAACTGGATTTCGGATGACTGAGAAAAAAATGTTTGTTTGAAGAAATACGATAACTGTACCAGCGATGTGTTAAGCTCGAGAGATAAATGCAGACGATACATCTGTCATTATTTTCATCATTATCCTTTCCTTTATTATCACCATCACCGTCTTCATTCGCAACAGCCGTGATTATTACTAAAACGATTAATATAATCATCATCATTATTGTTCGCCATCACAGGGGCTGTTTGGTTCAGGGCAAGGTGTGGGACTGATCGGTGCGGGCAAACTGTGGGACTGATCAGTGCGGGAAAGGTGTGGGACTGATCAGTGCGGGCAAGGTGTGTGACTGATCGGTGCGGGCAAGGTGTGGGACTGATAGGTGCGGGCAAGATGTGGGACTGATCAGTGCGGGCAAGGTGTGGGACTGATCGGTGCGGGCAAGGTGTGGGACTGATCGGTGCGGCAAGGTGTGTGACGAGGTGTGGGACTGATCGGTGCGGGCAAGGCGTGGGACTGATCGGTGCGGGCAAGGTGTGGGACTGATCGGTGCGGGCAAGGTGTGGGACTGATCGGTGCAGGCAAGGTGTGTGACGAGGTGTGGGACTGATCGGTGCGGGCAAGGTGTGGGACTGATCGGTGCGGGCAAGGTGTGTGACGAGGTGTGGGACTGATCGGTGCGGGGCAAGGTGTGGGACTGACGAGTGCGAGCAACATGTGGGACGAGGTTTGGGACTGATCGGTGCGGGCAAGGTGCGTGACGAGGTGTGGGACTGATCGGTGCGAGCAAGGTGTGTGACGAGGTGTGGGACTGATCGGTGCGGGCAAGGTGTAGGACTGATTGGTGCGGGCAAGGTGTGTGACGAGGAGTGGGACTGATCGGTGCGGGGCAAGGTGTGGGACTGACGAGTGCGAGCAACGTGTGGGACTGATAGGTGCGGGCAAGGTGTGGGACTGATAGGTGCGGGGCAAGGTGTGGGACTGATCGGTACGGCAAGGTGTGGGACTGATCGGTGCGAAGCAAGGTGTGGGACTGATCGGTACGGCAAGGTGTGGGACTGATCGGTGCGGGCAAGGTGTGGGACTGATCGGGGAGTGCAAGGTGTGGGACTGATCGGTGAGTGCAAGGTGTGGGACTGATTGGTGCGGGCAAGGTGTGGGGGCGAGGTGTGGGACTGATCGGTGAGGGCAAGGTGTGGGGGCGAGGTGTGGGACTGATTGGTGAGGGCAAGGTGTGGGACTGATCGGTGAGTTCAAGGTGTGGGACTGATCGGTGAGGGCAAGGTGTGGGACGAGGTGTGGGACATTGGTGAGGGCAAGGTGTGGGACGAGGTGTGGGACTGATTGGTGTGGGACAAGGCGTGAGACTGATTGGTGTTAGACGTGGTGTGGGACTGTATGGTGTGGGGCAAGGTGTGGGACGAGGTGTTGGACTGATCGGTGAGGGCAAGGTGTGGGACTGATTGGTATTGGACGCGGTGTGGGACTGTATGGTGTGGGGCAAGGTGTGGGACGAGGTGTGGGACTGTATGGTGTGGGGCAAAGTATGGATCGTGGTGTGCGACTGATCAGTTCGGGCAAGGTGTGGGGCGAGGTGTGGGACTGATCGGTGTGAGACAAGGTGTGGGACTGATTGGTATTGGACGTGGTGTGGAACTGTATGGTGTGGGGCAAGGTGTGGGACGAGGTGTGGGACTGATCGGTGCGGGCAAGGTGTGGGACTGATATGTACGGGCAAGGTGTGAGACTTATTGGTGTGGGACGAGGTGTGGGAATGATTGGTGCGGGGCCAGGTGTGGGACTGATTGGTGCGGGCAAGGTGTGGGATGTGGTGTGTGACTGATCAGTGCGGGCAAGGTGTGGGGCGAGGTGTGGGACTGATATGTGCGGGCAAGGTGTGGGACTGATATATGCGGGCAAGGTGTGAGACTGATTGGAGTGGGAGGAGGTGTGGGACTGATTGGATCGGGGCGAGGTGTGGGACTGATAGGTAAGGGTAAGGTGTGGGACTAATCATTGCGGGCAAGGTGTGGGACTGATCGGTAAGGGTAAGGTGTGAGACTAATCAGTGCGGGCAAGGTGTGGAAATGATCGGTGCGGGACAAGGTGTGGGACTGATCGGTAAGGGTAAGGTGTGGGACTAATCAGTGTGGGCAAGGTGTGGGACTGATCGGTAAGGGTAAGGTGTGGGACTAATCAGTGCGGGCAAGGTGTGGGACTGATCGGTGCGGGACAAGGTGTGGGTCTGACCGATGCGGGACAAGGTGTTGGACACACACAGATAGTGGTCTCGACTTCTGGCAGGCGTTCTGATCAGTGTGGGACGTATAATAAAACACATGTTTGCTGTACTAAAACAAACCAGATTTAGTCCTACAGTGGATTTCGGCTCACTGTGCGATCCTTGGAAACGAGAAGGCAGATGAGCTAGCAGCAACCGAAACGGCCGGTACACAGATTCGCCATCCACCGAGTTATGAAAGAACGCGAAAACGACACTCATTATACGATCCATGAGGGCGGAAGAGAGAGACCAGCATAAATAATACAACCCAGAAAATGACAGCATAGACTACTTTGGTAGAGATGGCAGACAAAAATCTTAATAATTCCGAACGGGACAATTAAGTTTCATGGCCCACCTCCCCAGAATGAAGTTCAGCCAAGAAAACACCAGAACATATCCTGCAGAGCTACCCCACATGTAGACCAAAGTGAGGCAGTCTGGTCCGTTGAAACAACCATGTTCAGATATCAGTGAGGGTCAGATGAAGACCTGAAAAGCAATGTCTCCTTCCTGAGCCTCATCGGACTAGAATCATATCATCAGTCGATCGAAGAAGAAATGCTGAACGAGGTGTGATCTCAGTATCTGTCAGGTGTTGTGACCCGATTGGTACAAAGATTGTAAAACTCATAGTCTGTCGTCTTGGCAACTGTTAAGTTTGGTGACCAGTTGGTACACATCGTAAGACACACATAGTTCATGGTCTCAGATTTTGTTCCGTATGTTCTTGCCCCTACACCACTGCTTATTAACCGTTATATTATTGGCGCTCACTTGTGTAACTTTCGTGGGGGCACATTTTCATTACAACTCACTAAAACCTAAATTAAAGAAAACTCCGCGATTGTTCAGAGAGACTGTAGTTTTGATAATTTTTTGTACACATCATCGTGATGTGACATGTCCTTTGCAGAAGGTCGCTGCCATCACACACCGTTCATGAAAAAACTCGATCTCTTGCGAAATCTACAGACTTCTATAGTCTTGCCCAAGAATTTCTTGACATCTTTGTGCCATTGCCTTCTTGGTCTGTCTCTGCCTCTCTTACCCGGCACCATACCTTCCATCACCGTTCTTTTAAGACCGTCGTGTCATTTGATGTGGCTAAAGTATTAAAATGTTTTGTTCATGTTGAAATACATAAACCAGTTTTCCTCTATGACCAACTATTGTTGAATGTATGCATTCTTCTTGCATTCGGTCCATGATCTTCTGAGAACCTTTCTACACCATTTCGGCTTAAAGGGCTCGATTCTCTTTCTTAAAGTTTGGGTAACTATTCATATTTCGCAGCCGTATGCTGCCACCGAAAAAAAATAGGTTCTCAAAATGTTCATTTTTGCATGTTTGCTGGTATTCTGTCACAGTTACCTCATGTACTGTAGCCCTTGCATTACCATAGTAATAATAATGTTTTTAATACAAAATGCCATTATTCCGCTACCGCCCAACTGAAAGCTAAAATCGCCCACAAGGGGGCGCTAGCACCCAAGTTAAAGAGCACTGGTCTGCATTATTTAGCATGGTCTTTTACGCTGATATACGCATCAATAGAAGTCGCGCAGCGCAGTGGTTAGCGCGCTGGCTTCGCATCTGAGTGGTCCTGGGTTCATTCCCCAGTTGAGGAGAACATTTTGTTTCAGACCGCAAGTGCTCCCGGGTCGACCCAGCCTTAAATGGGTACCTGTTCCGTCCGGGAAATAAAAGCTACCGCCCTTATATAGCCCAGCCTTTGAAATGTGAGATCACTAACACCTCATGGCAGTAATGCTATGGGTTACTTTACTTTACTTGTACACTGGTACCGGCATACCTATCAGACACAAGGCGAATGGTCAACTATTGAGATATAACGACATAGTTCCACACGAAGTTTGTTGAGGCTACAATCTTGTATCTCCTAGATGCTGATGACTGCATTATTAACGTCTACTGAGAACAGAATATGTTAGTAACGATGCAGGCGTTTTGGATGGTGTGCGCTAATTTTCATCTGGCATTCAACAATATGAAGAGCGAGATACTCTTCCAGAGTGTTCACGGGAAGCATTGCAGTGAACCTAAAATGATTATGTAAAATCAACGTCTTCAAGCACTTGATAGCTTTACCTACCTTGTAGTACCATTTCTAGTGGTGGTGGTGGTAGCCATCACAATGATAGTGGTGGTGATAGTGGCAGTGGTAGGGGTAGTGGTAGCGGTGGTGGTGGTGGTGGTTGCGGTGGTACTAGTAGTAGGAGTGGCAGTAACAGCAGCAGAAGCAACAGTAGTAGTAGTTGTAGTAGTAACAGCAGTAGTAATAGTAGCAGTAGTAGTAGTAGTAGTAGTAGTAGTAGTAGTAGTAATAGTAGTAGCAGTAATAGTAGTAGCATTAGTAGTAGTAGTAGGAGTGGCAGTAACAGCAGCAGAAGAAACAGTAGCAGTAGTTGTATTAGTAACAGTAGTAGTAGTAGTAGTAGCAGCAGCATTAATAGTAGTAGTAGTAATAGCGGTAGTAGTAAAAGTGGTAATAGTAATAGTGGTAGTAGTAATAGTAGCAGTAATAGTGGTAGTAATGATAGTAGTAGCAGTATTAATAGTAGTGGTGGTAGTAGTAGTAGTAGTGGCAGTAGTAGTAGTAGTAGTAGTGGCAGTAGTAGCAGTAATAGTAGTAGTAGTAGCAGTAGTAGTAGTAGTAGTAGTAGTAGTAGTAGCTAGGCAACGAGGGCTCTTCGTGGACGCACATAGAACATGTCCATGATAAAGAGCTGTGGTCCAGGCTGCAGGCAGTGAGGGTATGGTTATTACTGTTTGACCCCGCTAGGGTAGCAAGCGCTGCCTTTGGAAAACTACGAGTAAATGTTTGTAACCGAGAAAGAATCATTAAACCATTACATAATATAACAAGATAGCAACAGAACATAAACATAACATAACATGAGAGCTAAATATAAGTTTAAATTACTCTGTAATCTAATGCACATTAAAAGATCGGTAAGAATTATTATTGTAGCAGAAAGAGCGACGTATTGACGCCATAAATTGATGAATATCGATTCGAATGTTACGCTTGAGCAGTTAAAATTTGTACATTAAATTTTATTACAGCATGACAAAATCGTAATTGGATCGCATGCACATGATTACGATCAAGCATACATCATTGTGATGTGGCTCTGCTGGGCCCGTTGCTTGGCAGGGATATAGTTTCCGGCTGTTAAAATCCAATACAGTGTGAAAACAAACGCAAATTTGACAAAGAACACGACAAAAATAGCTGGGGATTATGGACAGAAAGTAATGAGTTATCAGGAACACATCCAAAGGGAGAAACCTAACGAGGGAAAAAAGACAGGCTATAGAATAAGAGCACACACGTTGTTGTTGTGTAATGTTCACAGTGAGTAAGTTTATAATTTTGTGAGTCACGAAAAGGGCGTTTAGTGGCGCTTTCCTTGTTTCCCAAGCGAGCTGATGAAAGTGGACCGCTGTTTTCCAGGCGGTTGTGCTATGCTTGGTTTAATCTATATGACGCTCACTACTACGGGGATCAGGTCCATCTTCTTCTTCTTCTTCTTCTGCGTACGCAGTCAGACAGTAACCATTATTTTTTAGAAAAAAGCGGCGGTCATCCTGAGGCTGTCGCCACTGCCATAGAGCTTGTCTCGCAGTTCCACTGGTGATGGCCACATCTGCTCTCTCTGATCCTCGTATGTCGGGCAGTTCTGCAGCAGATGTTCAGCGGTCATTTTACCAGTACCGCACGGGCATTCGTCGGTACACCCTATCTTCAATTTGTTGAATAGGTGGTACCTCAGTCTATTGTGGCCAGTGCGAAGTCTGAAGACAACGACCTGCTCTCTTCGGTTCAACTGGTAATAGGCATCGTTTTTGGTGTAACCAGTATGTTCGGTTTCCCATTTGGTCATGTATCTGGCTTTGATAAGCCGTTTTGACTCTTCGTACGTCATACTGGTATCTGTTTGTGGTAGTCTTGCACCTTCTTTTGCCAGTGTGTCTGCCTCCTCGTTGCCTTGGACGTTACAGTGTGACGGGACCCACTGTACCACTACCCTTTTTGGTGCGGACTGCTGGCACAGTTTGCAGAGTGCTGCTCTTAAGTCATTAAGCTCAGTGTTTTTCTGGCTTTTTAGCGCTGTGACTACGGCGAGAGCATCTGTCAGCAGGACTATATGGCTCTCATTTTCACTGTGTGTCACCATTTCTTCCACTGCCGCCCTCAGTGCCTCTGCCTCCGCTCTGAAATTGCTTGTGTACTTACCAGTAGCGAATGACAGTGTTATTTTTCTGCCATTTGGTAGGTTCAGGATTGCTCCTGCCCCTCCGTTCTGTGTTGTGTTTGTTACATAACCGTCGGTTTATGCATGGGTCCAGTCCATGCTTGGGTAGCTTTTCGTTATGAAGCTTAGGGTAGTATCTCTCCTTTCTTTTTCAGTCTGGCCGTTTTTGTTTGCAATACCTGGTATATTTTCTACCACCTCTGGAAATATATCCTGCCTCCAGGTAGGTTTTCGTACATTAGTGATGGGTTTTGGTGTTGTTAGTGCGTTTATGGGATCTTCGTGCATCTTTGCTTTGGCTATTTCTGCAAAGTTTCTCCGCTTTAGTTTCCCATTTCCCAAATTGTTTAGTCTCTGGTGCATTGGATGTTCGGTCAGTCTTCGGAGTTTCTTTGACTGCAGCTGGGCTCTGCAGTCTCTTCTATCGGTCATGGATTGCAGTTTTGTAATCTTTTCAAGTTCTACAATTGGCGTTGACTTCATGCCACCTGTTAGAATTCTCATGGCTTGGTTTTGAAGTTTGTTAACTTTATCGAAGTTCGCCTTCGCTGCAGTTGTCCATGCCGCAATGCCATTCTCGAGAACTGGTCTCACTCTTCCAGTGTACAGTTTCTTTAGTATGCCTTCGTCTGCTCCCCAGCTTGTGCCAGCAAGTTTCCTCATGATTGCCATTCTTTCTCTGGCTTTCATTCGGTTTCTCTCAATCTGACTTTTCCATGTGATGCGCCAATCAAATGTGACTCCCAGATAGGTTGGGTTGTCGTTTGGCTTCAGGAATTTGCCATTTAGACTTAATTTGGTACTTTGGGGTTTTAATGAAAGCGGGAATATTGTGCATGTGGTTTTCTCCTCGTTTATTTTGACCAGCCATGAGTTCGCCCACTCTTCCAGCGATGTTAGGGCCGTCTGCATCCGATTTCTTGCTATGGTGAGATTCTTTTCAGAGGTCCACATAGCCAGGTCGTCTGCAAACATTGAGCTATGGACTCTTCTTGGTATATTCTCTGTAATATCGTTTATATATACCAGGAAGAGTGTGGGTGACAGTACTCCCCCTTGGGGTACTCCCTGCTCGAGTGTCACCTTTTTGCTCATCTGCCCTTGTACTTGGACTCTGGCCGTTCTTTGTTTGAGGTAGTGGTTGATCCACTTGTACATCTTCCCACAAACATCACTTCTTCTTAGCTTGACTCTAAGTCCATCTTTCCAGACTTTGTCAAATGCCTTTTCCAGATCCACCCAAACAGCTACTGTGTGTTTCTGTGCCTGGTAGGCATCTTCTATCTCCTGGGCTATGAGGATGACCTGGTCCTCAGTGGATCTGTGCTGTCTAAAGCCGGCTTGCTGTGGAATTAGTATTCGTTTTTCTTCCAGATGCCACACCAGTCTGGTGTTTATCATCCGTTCCATCAGCTTGCCGACACAGCTCAGTAGGCTTATGGGCCTGTATCCATTTGGATCTGTTTTGTCCTTTCCTGTTTTTGGTACTGGTACCAGTATTGCGTCTTTCCATGCCTGTGGTACGATTCCCCTTTTCCAGCTTTGGTTCAGGACCGATAGCAGTTTCTTCTTCGCTATTTGGCCCAGCCGCATCAGCATTTCGTTTGTTATCCCGTCTTGTCCGGGAGATTTCCTTTTCTTTAGTGTTCTCATAGCCTCTTCCATTTCGCGCATTGTTAGTTTGGCCATCATGTGCTCTTCAGGTGCCGTATTCATGTTTTCATGTCCCTTTAGCTCTTCGCTAATGTCTGTATGCTTATATGCAGGGACCTCGATGTGGTTTGCTCTGGCATAGTGATCGACACAGGCGTTTGCGGCTTTCTTACCTGTGATCAAGTTCTCGCCCTGCTTGATAGTAATTTGTTTATTTGACGGGGTTTCATCGTTCATGGCTCTGACTAGCTTCCATAGCTTGTTCCCGTCTTTGTCCAGGTTTAGACTTTCCGTTTTATTTTTCCAGCTTTCTCTTGCTGTTTGCTTGAGAGTGTGTTTGTACTTCGCCACGGCGGCTTTGAGGGCGATGTTTGCCTCCATGGATTTTTCTCGCTCTGCCATGTTCCTAGCATTTTTTGCTGCATCTTCCACTTTCTGCAACTCATTCAGGTCCATCTAACATCTGGTCAGTCAGACTGCCTAAAAAAGGCCTATTGTTGTATGTTGTGTCTGACCCTAATGCGACGTCCTGGTCAGTATGTTGTGCCTGACCCTGACGCGACGTCCTGGTAAGTATATTGAGTCCGACCCTGACGCGACGTCCTGGTCATTATGTTGTGCCCGACCCTGACGCAACGTCCTGGTCATTATGTTATGCCCGTCCCTGACGCGACGTCCGTGCCAGAATGTTATGCCTGACCCTGACGCGACGTCCGTGTCAGAATGTTATGCCCGACCCTGACACGACATCCGTGTCAGAATGTTATGCCTGACCCTGACGCGACGTCCGTGTCAAAATGTTATGCCCGACCTTGACGCGACGTCCGTGTCAGAATGTTATGCCTGACCCTGACGCGACGTCCGGGTCAGTAAAGAAAATAAGTAAGTAGCATGTCCTACGCAGAGTATGGTGTCTTAGAACTGCCAACCTATTTATCTCCTCCTTCTTGTTCGTCATCCTTTTTATTTTGCTAAAGTCCAGTTCTCTGGATAAAGTTTGCTGTAGTGGAGAATTCTTTAAGGTTGTCAAACCGCTGTGTGGGGAGATTAATCTCGGTGTGCCAGTGATAAGTATACAAATTGGCTAACCATATAACAGTCTTATGTTCGAATGTCAATGCTGCTTGCCTATGCATACACATTGGCGAAGGAGCCAGATTTAGTCTGTGTAAATGCTGTTCAATCAGTTATGTCCCGTTCACATGCGGAACAGAAATCACACGCTTCGCTCGCTCAAGGCAGTGATAGCTGTTTCTCGCTTAGTCGACTTTCCTTATGGCTTGGAAAATGATCTTTTCCTGGAAGGTGATTGTTTGTTTGATTTCTTCTCGTGTACCTGTCTGCTCTCACATTTCCTGGTATGCCACAGCGTGATCTGATCCACTGTAGTTGTGCCTGTATCTTGAATTTTATTTCGCGCAAGGCTTCCTTACACTCTAGCAGCTTATCATTATTTAGGGTTTGCAGAACTGACATTGCATCTGTTAGGAATACATCCTCCTGGCGTGGGCCTGCTGTGTTGCTGATCATTTCTGCAGCAATACGATAAAACCCTTGTTTGCCAAACGGCACCTTGGAATTCATGTCCGATGCGTTGGGATTGTAAAACCGAGTGAAAACAAGTTGGGAATATGGAGAAACACCCTTAAGAATACATTAAAGCAGGCACTGGATGCAACCCTATGTAATCAATACATGCACTTGAACCATGTACAGGAACCATGCACTGGAACCATACACTGGAACCATACACTCGAACCATGCACTAGAACCATGCAATGGAACCATGCATTGAAACCATGTACTGGAACCATGCATTGAAACCATGTACTGGAACCATGCACTGGAACCATACACTGGAACCATACACTGGAACTATACACTGGAACCATGCACTGGAACCATACACTGAAACCATGTACTGAAACCATGTACTGAAACCATGTACTGGAACCATGTACTGGAACCATGCACTGGGACCAAGCACTGGAACCATGTACTGGAACACATGCACTGGGACCAAACACTGGAACCATGTACTGGAACCATACACTGGAACCATACACTGGAACCATGCACTGGAACCATGCACTGAAACCATGTACTGGAACCATGTACTGGAACACATGCACTGGAACCAAGCACTGGAACCATGTACTGGAACCATGCACTGGAACCATACACTGGTACACATGCACAGGAACACATGCACTGGAACCATACACTGGAACCATGCACTGGAACCATTAACTGGAACACATGCACGGGATAGTAATCCAGACTAATAGAAACAAATGGCGAGTCGCGTTGTGTTAGGACCCTATAGCATGTGGAATGTCAAGACCTGAGCTCAAGAAGGAGACCTGATTTAGAAACGCGTGAACATTTACCGTCGTCACTGAAAGTACACATAAAACGAAATGGCAAATTCAAAATGACGATTTATAACTGCTAAAACATTTCTTTAAAAGGATAACTGGCAAATGGTTCCGCACGTCAACTTGTGTACGACAAGGATGTATTTTTTCACCGACGCTATTCAACATTTGTCTTGAACGTATCATGTCCGCGGCTCTGGAGGATCACGTGGGGACTGCCATCATTGGTGGTCATACAATCACCGATTTCCGGTTGGCTGGAACAAAACTAGAACTTGCGAATCTAATCTCAAACCCTGACAATGTTGTTCAGAAGTTTGGAATATAAATTAGTGCAGAGGAGAATAAAATCATGGTCAACGTCCCCGAGGTATCTAACGAAAAACGATTGCGATCAAAGGCAAACCAATGCAAAGTATTTAACAGTTTAAATACCAGAAAACACTGATTAATGCGGAAGGTTCCAGAAGTGAGATTCAGGCACGAACAGCGATAACCATGGCTGCCCTGACCAAACTGAGGCCGCTATGTAGGGACAAAAGCTTCAACCGGAAATCCAATTTGAGTTTAATGTATGCACTTGTCACTTATGTGCACCTCTTAGCGTGCGAAACTTTGACTCCGATTGTGTTTCTATAGCGAAGAATTGTGAAATGGAAATGACATGTCTGCGTTGAATTCTCGGCATTTCGTATCTAGAACACGTCACGAATATGGTAGTTCAGGAAACCGTTACGAGAGAGGTTGGCCAATATAAACAATTATTGACTATGGTAAAAGCCCGCAAGCTCACGTGGTATTGACATGTATCAAGATTGTCTGGGTTGACCAAGACGATCATGCAAGGTCCTGTGCCTGGGAAGCGAAAATGAGGGAGGCAGAACAAAGAGATGGGAATACAACATAAGAGTGGACGGGAAGGTCCATAAACACATATTCTAGCACAAACCAAGTGGAATAACGGGAACTGGTCCTGCAATCTGCAGTACTGGTGCCCCAATGATCTTACAGGTTACGGGACTGATGATGATGATATTCGTCTGGATCTTTGCATTTTTAAATTGAATTATTTCGTTAAAAACTGTGTCAAAGTTTATATATATCATAGATATCAAATCTCATGGACCTAATTAAACCTATATGGCGTAAAGAGAATACTCGTGTACAATGATTTTCGTTCAATTCTGGGGTTTCTCTGGAACCAATGAACATCAGTACACGAAGGACCACTGTGGATTACTTGCAATACTGGTGTTCAATCAAGCAGGTTCTGACTTACTGCCAGGCAGCTAAAGGATATACGTAGTACGTTCTTTATTTTGGAATATTTACTATCTGTGGCTTTCAGGGGAGGGCATAATGGGCAAGAATTTCGTTACTTTTTTAGAATTTTGCTTGGGCAGCGGATAATAGTCTGCTCTTATCAATTGTCAGTTGGGATCAAGATGCTGAGCAGCGCATGAGCTGCAGTGGTAAGCGACCCATAGCTAGCGTCAGGGCCAGCGAACCAGAGCTGGCAAAACCCTTCAACACCTCCACGCGGTGATCCTAGATAACAGGCTGCAGCATGGAAGACTGGCTAAGGAGAACGGATCGAAGAGGGAATGCTAACCCGGTACACGTTGACGTCGGATGTGTTGGGCTGAAAGGTGCAAATATCGCAGTCAAGCTGTAAACTACGACACAACGCATTCCGTTCTCTGGACTACATTCTGCTACATAAGCCCTTTTAGTGTTTGGTAGCGGGAGATTGAGAACGAACGAAGCCAAGCCAAGCCAATTGTCAGTTGCCAAGAGTTATTTTACGTATATTGCGTATACACTAGTTCTCCGTGTCCTTTCGTCAATCTCCAAAAATACAAGACGCCTGTCTCGCCTCCCTTGAGTCCAGATGACGCACGAAACACACAGGATTCAAACGAAACTGCACTGTTTAAGGATATCACTTCTTAACTGAAAAGCGTTATTACATTTCACAGATAGCGAGCTCTAATATGGAAAGAAAAGTCACTAGTCTATTTATAAATATAATAACAACTCAAAGTAAAGATCCCGTCACGGCATGCGGTGCCAAGGAAATATGGTGTTAGGCCCATATTATAGTGTAACCCACTGCAGTTAATCGGTGAAGTGGTCAGCATATCGCCGGCCGACTTACTTACCAGGCTGAACCGGTACCCATATAAATGTAATGCTTAATATAAATTAGACCCATCTAGTTCTATTTTTTTTCGCCTTATTTCTCTATTCCCCAAGGCAGTGTGCGTTACACTGGTTTTTATCTTGTGCCTGTCGGGAAAGTTCATCCGACTTCAGCATGCATCTTATGTAAGTGTCTGCTTCCTCCTGCATTTTCTAAGGGTTTGTTTCCCCGGAGTAACGGCCGGTGCTGTGATGGGGATCGAACCCAGCACCGTCGGATTGTGAGCCGTGTTACTTAACCACTAGCCCACGCCGTTCCGCCTCGTTCTTTGTAATGTATTGTGTAAAATACTTCGGAAATTGGAAATTCAGTTCTTATGTGGCAACTAATTTGACAACTCCGTTAAATTTAAATTTCGCATGAAAGCCTTCTTGAGTAAATAGAATATTCTCTATAGATTCAAACTTTAATATTTTGAAAATGTATGTGCTAAATTCTATATGTAATTGATTGTGCCATAGTAAAAGAAAAGCAGAACACGTTCAAGTTATGGTGCACAAAGATGGCAATTACAGTAATGGCAAAATATAAACAGTGATGTCACATTATGAAAAATGGATGTCAAATTTAAACAGTGATGTCAGAATATGAAAAATGGATGTCAAATTTAAACAGTGATGTCAGAATATGAAAAATGGATGTCAAATTTAAACAGTGATGTCAGAATATGAAAGACTCATGTCAAATTTAAAATGTTGTGTCAAAATATGAAAGATGGATGTCAAATTTAAACAGTGATGTCAAAATATAAACAGTGGTGTAAATAGTGATGTCAAATGTAAATAGTGATGTCAAATATAAACAGTGATGTCAAATATAAACAGTGATGCCACATATACACATTAATACCACATATACACAGTGATGCCACATATACACAGTGATGTCACATATAAACAGTGATGTCACATATAAACAGTGATGTTACATATAAAGCAGTGAAGCAAAATGTAAATAGTGATGTTAAATATAAACAGTGAAATCAGATATAAATGAGTCAGAAGCGCGACAAGAAACCCTAAAGAAATCAACAGAAAGATACATAAGGGAAAAACTTACCGTTAGTTTTGGGGATTCCCAGATCGCCTCCCATTTCGATCTCCACAACTCCTCCATTGTTGTTATTTCTGCCTCTTTTGCTCTCCTCGTCACTCCCAGGGCTTCCAGCTCGACCGTCATCCACAGATGGCCTCTTGGTTATCATGACAGTCGGCACATCGGGTTTGGCTACCTTCTGAACGTTAAACCTGCCACCAGTTCCTGAGTATTCCGGAGATGTTGGAGGATTCAGAGGCTCCATGGCTTCTTGATCTTCTAGAGAACTCATGATTGATAACCTAGTTACCGCTGTCTTATTGCCAACACAGTTTTACCTCACAATGTTCTACGCGCTAAGTGTTCAGTCCAAATGAAACCCTCTGTGAGCGCAAACCATAAATCATATATTGCATACTACGTTCACAAAAAACTATGGGTGTTATAAAAATGTAAAAAAAAAAAAAGATCTACTAACATTTCTAAGTATTCTAAGAACTTTAAGCTTTTAAAATCACCAAAACAAAATTTAAGCGAGAGCTCGACTTCATCGCAAAAAAATTGACATCATGGACCGACCGTCGCAGCTTGAATTCGAACCCCGACCGTCTAAACCACTTCGCCACAGATACCCCAAAACACTTGAGGTAAGGTAAAGATGGGTCTCATGGCATCAATCGCCAGTCGGGGATGAAGATAACTCTTCATGGACTAAGCCCCAGCCCTACATGAGGTGGGGGTGGGGGGGGGGGCAGTTCCCTTCCTTGCCGTTAATACCTTCACCAAACCATTTGTAATGCACCCATCTACAGCTAGGTCGACTGGAAGAGATAGGATATGTTTCTTTCCATTCCTGGCGCGGTGTGACCCCATTCTTAGCAGGCCAGCTCATTGACGACTAGGCTACACGCTCCACTAGAAATTTATGAACTCTTAAATACTTAAATATTCAGAACGTAAGAACTATTTAAGAATGAACAAATGTTATTAAGACAATACGGTTTGTTAACAAATATATTCGAAATCTTCAAGAAATATCGTTATCACATTCAATCGTAAATTACGAGGCGTGTTCAAATGAAACCGGACCTAACTGCACCAAGTAAATATACGTACGGTGCGCATGATGACGTCACTTCAGGTGCAAACAGTACATACCAACCGTCAAGTTTGCAAACTTTAATAATCATCGACTCAATAGTTTCCTCAGCAGACCGTTGAAAACATGGTGGGTATGATACGGAATCCGTCCAGAGTTGATTAGCGAGCGGTGAACCAGTTTTTAACAGATGAAGGATGTCGACAAGTTGACATTCATTGCAGAATGCAGGTTGTATATTGTGACAAAAGTGTGGCAAACTAAGTTCCGGCGATGGTTCACCAGAATTTCTGCACAATTTTGGTGATAGCATCTTCTGGCGCAACAAAATGCCCCTGAGCTGGTCTCGGAAGATCTTTCGTTAACTCACGTCCTTCTTTAAACATCGTTGTCCAGTTCTTCACTGTTGTCTTTGACACACTTTTGTTACCTTACACTGCCTGCATCTTGCGTGGGAGGTGGGGGAGTAAGGAGACGTAAGAAAAAGGAGATACAGCAAAAAGAGACGGAGGGGAGATAGCAACATAGATAGACAAACATACAAAGTAGGGAGAGGGAATGTATCTGATACAGTAGATATAGAGAGAGAAGGTTATATTCTATTGTCCACAGAATGAGAAAGACAATATGTTTAAATAATTTCCATGCACAGCCATAATCTGAAAGCCCGACTCCGCAGATCGTCTTCACACATGTTATTATGTCATGTATGCTGATACAAATAAAATATCCACTACACAAACAGTTAACATAATTTCATCAACATGCGACAAACACTGATCTCCAAACAGATAAACCATACATTGAAAATGATAATTGTATTTTCGTCACTACTTTATGGCGCAGAATCAGGTACACTGAATAAGAGCATTGAAGCCTTCGAATCGTGGGTGTATAGAAGATTGGATCGCATTTCTTGGAAAAAGAGTAAAAGAAATGTGGAGGTATTGAGAGAATGTGTGGTGAGAAGAGAATTAATGACCGAAATCAGGATTAAACATTTAAGATATTATGGCCATATAAAAAGACATACCTCATTTAGAAGAGTGTAAGATAGTTATCCAAGAGGTAGACAACGTTAGAAGTGGGTGGATAACAAAAGAAGATGAACACATGCTTATCAGATTGAACCATTACGACAAGAGATACAGAAGAAACATTGCAGCCGAACTTCGATGAAGAGATGGCACTTGAACTGAAGTGAACTGTAATTCTATTATTTAATCATCCAGGCTTGGGACCATAAAATAGTATTTGGTTACAAGTAAATGACCTGTCCACATGTCAGATTCACGTATTGTATAAACGATCGTGCTGTATATATCGCTGATAAGTAAGGAAATAAAGACAAACTCGTGGTTGGAGGTTTTGACGCAATATAGCTAGTCGCAAAGGTAAGCATTTTCAAATCCTATCGAACCAATCAATCAATAAATCCTTAACCCGTTAGGGACGTAGATGTGACATTGTGAAAACATCGCTGAGACATCTGCAGACTCGTGCTGAGAGACGTGATCTTATTTGACTGTAAATACCAATCCTGTCACAACAGATTCTGTCACACCCTGGAAGAGTTTGGCTGTGGAGCCATCTCGTGTTTTGTTCTTTCGAATGTTCTCGCTGTCTCTGGTCCTCAGTTGTAGCATTTCGTTCTGCGATCTGAACACACTATGCGTTGCTAATGAGCCAGATCAAATGGTTCTGTGCAAGCATTACAATGTTGAAGCTTTTCAGAGATACTTTCTTCTTATGTCCACATCTCACAGACACCAATTCTTTTCACAAATCCTGTGAATATTATTATCGTTTTTACAATACACAATATGGGCGATAATACGGGGCATCTGATAATTATAACTCATTTGATTGGATATCAACATATATAGAATGCAAGTGGACTGTACGACGACCTCCTGACATGGATCAAAAGGTGAAAGCTGACTTCGTATGGTCATGTGTCGAGGTATAAGCACTTGCAAATACCATACTTTGGGGCACAGTACAGGGCAAGCGAAGGCGACGACCTCCGAGAAAACGATGGGAAGATAACATCCACGAAATGACTAGCCTGCGTCACGAGGTGGCACAAAAAGCAACGGCAGACAGAGAGAATTGTGGAGATGTCAGCAGGGAGGTCTCAAAGATCTCAAGAGGTCACGGGATGAACTGAATTCAACTGAAAAACTTGGCACGTATTGGTGAACACAGATTTGACCATAAGTATAGTCTTTCTGATTTCCATTTTCCATTTGGTCATTATGAAAGATATGAGCTTCTAAACACATCTGGTTCAACTAATAGAAACCCTCTACAGATGACAGCAAGCAGCCGTCAGAATATATGGTGAAACCTCAGATCCATTTGATATACACAAGGGGTCAGACAGGGCTGTATTGTTTCACCATACCTGTTCAATATATATGCAGTAAACTTTATCAGGAATGTAAAGGCATATCCAATTTCTACAGACTTCGATCCTTTCACAATAGGAGAAAAGGAGATAGCTGACATACGATATGCTGACGACACAGTTTTGCTCTTGAACAGCGCCAAGGGCCTGGAACAAATGATTACATCAGTCCAGAAACAAAGTGAAGTCCAGAATCTCTACCTGAATACAAAGACAACAAAGATAATGACAACTGATAAGACAAAATTCCAACCTAAAATCGAGATAGCGGGCGAATAGATTGAAAAAGTTTCATATTTTGAATACCTGGGATCAATACTGAACAACAATGGAGACTGTACAAAAGAAGTAAGATGACTAACTATGGCAATGCCGAAGATAAAGAGTATGCAGAACCTATGGCATAATACTAACAAAGAGCTAACACTAAAGATCCTAAATACATGTATTTTTCTTGTGGCAACCTATGGATGTGAAACATGGACGATTACAAAAGCAATAAAAACGAAGATCGGTGCTTTTGAAACACATATTGCTACAGAAGAGTCCTGAAAATCCCGTGGACAAAGAAAGAAAGAAACAAATCCATCCGGCAAGACTTAATGACCGGATCACCGAGGTTTTTTGGACACGTCAAACGACACAACGGACTGAAGAGAGTGGTTATGGAAGGCATGGTCACTGGAAAGAGAGGCAGGAGCTGACCGAGAAGTCGATGGACCCAGGAAATCAAGGAGACGCTTGATTTGACTTTGGAGCAGACCGGAAGACTGGCGAAAGATGGAGTTTCCTACAGACAGGCTGTCATGAGAGCGATGTTCTGCAAAGGACATGCTACATGATGATGATGATTTTCCATTACTATATTTCCACAACAGAAGACTTTCTGGATCTGTTTTAATGACTGATCTTCTGTTTTCATCTATAAAGTATATTTCGAGTCTCCTTTCGTAATTATGATAGTTTCTGGGTTTCTTTGTGTGTTCTTTACTTGAATCATAAATTCATGTAGTTCTCTCTCGCTTTTAACCATCGGAGATGTGTCGACCGAATGCCTGATATTATTTATTGACACGCCATCGAAAATCAAAACTGTTATGTCCTATTTTTGTAGAAAAATTAGTTGTGTAAATGTTAAACAAAAGAACATTGTTTTTACATCTATACCTGTAGGGTGTTTAATAGAGGGTTACTGTCTGATATGAACTGAGCGGGGTTTGCAGGTTGCCACTGGTTTCTGTTCAGCTGGTAATGCGTATTATTTCCGCATGCTCAATTTAACGTCTTTACACTGGTTTAGAAGTCTCCTGACGGTCTGTATGCAACCAGTTTTTTGGAGGGTGGTTTAGCCGATGAGTGAATCCATCTTAATAAACTCAAACACTTAGAGCTAAGTAAACCTGCAGCCAGTTAGGCACTATCTAAATGTTGCTCTTGACTAACTACCTGGGGAAAGGTACACATAATTTTTGAATAGATTTTTAATTAGAATTTTATGAATTTTCCCAGAGCAGCGGCCATTAAGTCTACTCTTTTCGATTTTTAAATGCCAGAGGATTTGTTATAGTGCTCTACACTGAACACGGAATACGATCTAGCAACCCACAGATCAGGGAATGTTCTAACAGATGGTCCACGTGAAAAAAAAATATAGGTTCCACCCTGATTCGAACCAGCGACCGTCGCACCCGAGGCGGACACACTACCTCGAGACACTGAGCGATAACCTAGATAACCTGTGCACAATACATCCCCCTTGCTCCTGGATCTACACCTGATAAACCGCTTGGTATATCTTGGCGGTGCAAGCACCCATTATGGGCACATTAACAATGGATTTAAGAGACATGTTGAGGTCCATCAATGACCACCAGATGGATGTCGACACCGCAAAAGCTGAATCAACAATTCACAAACCGCAAAACTGTGAAATCAAACGTGGATTGAGTGAAGGGCTAATGATAGGACGGAGCAGGATTGTTCTCGACAAACGGATCAAAACGCTGAACAGCATATTCGCTGGATTGGTCAACGACCGAGACCCTTCTATACCTCTACGCGGTGATCCTGGGTAACAGGCTGAAGCAGAGCAGACTGTCTAAGTAGAGGAGATCGAAGAGGGAAGGTTAACCCGGTACTCAAAATTACCTGCTGAAGTCGGATGTGTTGGACCGAAAAGTGCAAGCTGTATACTACGACACAACCCATTCCGTTCTCTGGACTACATTCTGCTATTTGCAAACGTCTTTTCAGAGCTTGGTAGCGGGACATTGAGAAGATTCAGGGCTTGGAAGGGGGACATTGAGAACGTTCAGAGCTTGGAAAGGGGACATTGACAACGAACGAAGTGGACGAAATTTTAAACAAACGATCTCACCACATTGTTATTTACTAAGACTCAGCACCTATGGGTTTGTCCGTAGTGCAGTGAAGCCGATTACTACGGAAAAAGCAAAGACATTTTAAAAGCTTTCTGGTCTATTCAAGTTATTTTCATTTATATCAGGCTGAGGATTGGAACCCAGACTGTCTTATTGACGAAATGGGCTTCTCAATACACCCGAGTTACGTTTGGAATACAGCCAACTCGACGCTCTTACCAGATTACTAACAACAAAGTGAATGCCCATTGGAACACACATAGATCATTTTAATTGAACTGAATTGATCTCGATAAAGAAAACCTTCCAATTCCCATGGCATGTGTGACACGCGAACGACAATATAGAATGCGTCAGAGCACTCCTTAAGAATAACAGAAGTTACAAGTTAACTGACGTGGATTGAAAGATTCAAATTAATGATATATTGTATGCATGAGCTAACGATATGTTACTTTAGCATATGAGATATGTTGTACATATACTAGTGGAAAACCATCAACAATTTATGCGTCTGCTAATACTACTTCACTAAGTGGTGCGCCGGGGTCTTTGTGTATGACAAGGACAGAACCACTGTTCCCACAAAGAGCATTTCATAGGACGCGACTAACTGTGTGAAATGGCATTACACCAGTCATGGTTAGGTGGTTTGTGTAGTGTTTAGAACAGCATAGATGGCGCATAACAGGATGCGTGTCTACTATGATCTAGTGTTTCAGCCTATTAATATGGACTCATACATCGGTTAACCACCACCCGCGGCACTTGTCCCAACATAGTGGAGGAATAAGCTGCTCGAGCCTAGCCCCTTAAGGAGGAAATCCTCCTCCTAGCTACATTCAGTTCACGCCACAGATCTGACCTGCACAGGGGCCCCCACCTCTGTAGAAATACAGGTCGGCTAAGACTAATACCAGTATTACTTCTCAGGAAATATGTGGAATACTCATACAGGTTATGGGCAGGAAGAATTTGGTCACCAATACAGCCGGGCTCTTTACAGGTTAGGGTGTGGAAGAATTTGGTCACCAATATAGCAAGTCTCTTTACATGTTAAGGACAGTAACCATTTGAAGGGATGGTGTCAGTAGATGCGTTTGAACATGATGAGGTGGCTAGTCTGTTGCAAAGTCTTTTACGTCATGTTCAAAACCTTTTTCATTCTGGTACTTGCCGTGAGTCGTATTCTATGGCATGTCCAGAAAAGAAAGTTTCCACTTGGCCACCTCAGACTTGAGTCGCATTTAACAACATGCGTATTAAAGTGATGCATTCTTACCCTTTATGTCCCACTAAGAGGTCCCGAATACACACGGGACTAGAACAGCATAGACGAGATTCAAAATGTATGCACCAAAACGCCTTCTTTATCTGTCGCTAGCAGGAACAGCCTACACTTGTCATAAATGTCACAGTGTGACAATATGTTTACGCCAAAATGCGTTATCAAATTTGTGATAGCAATTCTCCAAAGAATAAAACTTCTTCTTGTAAAAGTGCAAGATATGATGTGATAATGTAAGAAACGATGGACAAATGTGTTTTTAACAAAGGTACACGCCAACTAAGGTAATTTAAGGGTACACGCCTACCAAGGTAATGTAAACGTACACGCCTACTAAAGTAATGTAAAGGAGGGTCTTATGGCCACAAATGCCGTCGGAGAAGAACATAGCTCTTCATGGACTAAGCCGCAACCTATATGAGGTTGGGTGGTCAGTTTCCTTCTTTTCTGTGTATACATTTCGCCAACTCATACGTCAGGTACCCATATAAGTGGGGGAGCGATTAAACCAGGAGAGAACACCGCTCGGAATTTCTCTGTGTGTTCATGATTTAGAACCATGGAACCGTGTAATCCCAGTCTTAGCAAACCAGCACACTGTCGACTAGGCTGCACACTCCACTAACATGCCTACTAACTTTACTTAATAAGTGTGAAGCAGAGATATGTTATAAACGGCAAGTGGAAGACTTACTGTCCGTGATAAAGGGGAATATAATAACAGGACGTTCACGAACAAATATATGCAAGAACATTGGACTCGATATTTATCTGCAAAGCAGTTTCCACACTGGCGGCAAACCTTAAAGCAGGTACGTCGAATCTACGGGAAAGTGTCTTTACTGACGACGGCAGCCTGGACACAGAAATGAAATTTAAAAAGCGAACAAGGTGCACTACCAACTAGCACCGATTCTGAAACATCCAAGTGTGACCATGTTCACTAGACAGACGCTGATAAACATGCTGATCATCCCTTATGTTGTTAGTGTGAACTTTGAGATCTATTAGATAGGTTTAGTAACATCAGTTTGTGTGAGATAGGGTTTTACACTCTCTCCAACTCTTTTCAAGTAACATCAGTTTGTGTGAGATGGGGTTTTACACTCTCTCCAACTCTTTTCAATATATTCCTTGAGGGACTTGGAGGTCACGTTGGCGCTATCATGATAGGGGGGTGGGGGCGAACGATTACCAACCTTAGTTTTTCTGATGACATCAACGGGTTGGCGGGTTCAGAAGCAGAACTCAAGGAATGGGTCAGAAGGCTCGATGAAACAGCTCTTGACTATGGTATGGAGATAAACGCTGGAAAGACAAAATTAATGACCAACAACGCCGAGGACTTTAACCGCAGGAAAGAAGCTAATGGTCAGGAACTCGAAGTGGTTGACCGTTTTAAATATCTTGGGTCGATTGTCAGTGATGAAGGATCAAAATGTGAGGTGTTGGCCAGAATAGCACAGAAAATAGCGGCGCTTGCACGGCTCAACTAAATATGGTAATATAAATGCAGGTTTCAGGGTCACTAGCAAGATGTCAACCAAGGCGACAATGGATTGAGGGGAACATAGAAACACCCAGAACGTTTAACGGCAGTACAAGCACTCCACCTAGCACAAACCAGAAGCCTATGTACACCTTTCTAGGTGCCTCAAAAACACAATGAATACATACACTCGCAGAGAAGACAGTCAACATAAAGACAGACAGTCAACATGAAGACAGACAATCGCAGCGAAGACAGACAGTCACAATGAAGGTATCGAAGAGGAAAGGAAAACTCAGTCCAAAAATTGTCGTGCTGAAATCGGATGTGTCAGGTCCTTAAAATCTCAATGAAGATTATTTTTGAAAAGTGCAAATGCACTTTGCATTAATTTAGAATGAAATACCTTTAACAACTTATGACAAACGGGCAAATTCAGGGCCGGGGGAGTTGCCAATTTCAGATCGATTTGGGACACTGTGACAAGAGAGTTAATAAAACATAGTGAGAAAGGCAAACATTAAGAACTAGAAAGGCTGCGCATGACATCGACAAGATTTGGAACGAGAAGACTTGGGAAAAAATTGTGACAAATGCGAAAATTAAGGGCTAGAATAAGTCGAATATGACATCGAACATATTTGGGAAAAGAGAGTTGGATAAAAAATTGTGACAAATGCGAAAATTAAGGGCAAGAGAAGCGGAGTATGACAGGGGAGTTGGGAAAGTCATGGAATATTGGTTTTATCGAAATGCTTAAGCGGATGATGAATATTGAGGGAAACTATGGTAAAGGATACTAGACCATTATGAAGATGGGGCAGGATTTATGTTAGTGTAAATATGCAAATAGTGTAAAACTCTATTCCGAGGGCTGGGAAACAATTGATCAGGATTGAGCTGTTTGGAGACATTCAGTTGGAAGGGACATGGTGGCTGCCGACGCAGACTTCTGACTACAGAGAAAAGATGAAGACTGAAGAGATAGAAGAACACCGCTGCAAGCCAGCCTTCTCAGCATGGTTGTACGATCGGTGGCAGGGACTGTCACTCGCGGATCGAAATATTCAAACTTCATGAGACAGAGCTGGACAAAACTCACAGGCAGTTACACGAATAGTCTGAAAGAGTGAAACGCCAATACATGAAAAATACACTCATAGTATGGTCAGATGTCACGCTAGGACGAAAACTAGGCCATAATCTACGCTGCTACTTAATGGTCTTCATCATAGACAACAAAACACTACAAGGACGAGCCAACAAACCTTAGACGAAGACATGAAGATAAAACATGTGTTATTCCGTCATGGGGGTTGCGCTGCAGACACAAAGTACCGTAGTGCCAATCTTAAACTTATTGTACAGATGCCATCCCAGTCTGTTGTGACCTGTGCGCAGTAGGAAAATTGATCACCTGGATTCGCTTTGACAGTTGGAGGTATGTATCATTTTCTATGTGGCCAGGGTGGGCTTTTTTCATTTTGCACTGTACGTTGCCCTGATGGATGCTTGCGTCTCAAAGGTAGTTAGCTAGATACATTATGAGGCCTCGCAGCTAGATACATTATGAGGCCTCGCAGCTAGATACAGTATGAGGCCTCGCAGCTAGATACGAGGCCTCGCAGATAGATACGAGGCCTCGCAGCTAGATACAGTATGAGGCCTCGCAGCTAGATACATTATGAGGCCTCGCAGCTAGATACGAGGCCTCGCAGCTAGATACAGTATGAGGCCTCGCAGCTAGATACATTATGAGGCCTCGCAGCTAGATACGAGGCCTCGCAGTTAGATACATTATGAGGCTTCGCAGCTAGATACATTATGAGGCCTCGCAGCTAGATACGAGGCCTCGCAGCTAGATACAGTATGAGGCCTCGCAGCTAGATACATTATGAGGCCTCGCAGCTAGATACGAGGCCTCGCAGTTAGATACATTATGAGGCTTCGCAGCTAGATACATTATGAGGCCTCGCAGCTAGATACGAGGCCTCGCAGCTAGATACATTATGAGGCTTCGCAGCTAGATACATTATGAGGCCTCGCAGCTAGATACGAGGCCTCGCAGCTAGATACATTATGAGGCTTCGCAGCTAGATACATTATGAGGCCTCGCAGCTAGATACATTATGAGGCCTCGCAGCTAGATACATTATGAGGCCTCGCAGCTAGATACATTATGAGGCCTCGCAGCTAGATACAGTATGAGGCCTCGCAGCTAGATACATTATGAGGCCTCGCAGCTAGATACGAGGCCTCGCAGTTAGATACATTATGAGGCTTCGCAGCTAGATACATTATGAGGCCTCGCAGCTAGATACGAGGCCTCGCAGCTAGATACATTATGAGGCTTCGCAGCTAGATACATTATGAGGCCTCGCAGCTAGATACGAGGCCTCGCAGCTAGATACATTATGAGGCTTCGCAGCTAGAGACATTATGAAGCCTCGCAGCTAGATACAGTATGAGGCCTCGCAGCTAGATACATTATGAGGCCTCGCAGCTAGATACGAGGCCTCGCAGTTAGATACATTATGAGGCCTCGCAGCTAGATACAGTATGAGGCTTCGCAGCTAGATACATTATGAGGCTTCGCAGCTAGATACAGTATGAGGCCTCGCAGCTAGATACAGTATGAGGCCTCGCAGCTAGATACATTATGAGGCCTCGCAGCTAGATACAGTATGAGGCCTCGCAGCTAGATACATTATGAGGCCTCGCAGCTAGATACAGTATGAGGCCTCGCAGCTAGATACGAGGCCTCGCAGTTAGATACATTATGAGGCCTCGCAGCTAGATACAGTATGAGGCCTCGCAGCTAGATACGAGGCCTCGCAGTTAGATACAGTATGAGGCCTCGCAAATGGTTTCCTCCGTGTTATGGCCTACAGAAATCAGAAATTTTGTTGTTGTTCTTAATGTCCACGATGAATATATTTACTCTCTTGTACGTACACAAATGGCGTTAAATGGAGGATTGCAGTAACTTTCCTTACACCCTGATCGTGCTGATGAAGTGGACCGTGGCCCTCCAGGGTGTTGAGCTATGCTTGGTTTCATCTGTGCGACGTCCATCTAGATACATATCTCATCAGACAAATAGTTTTGAAAACAACCTTTTAAGGAGCGATACATGAAAGAGACACTGGTTTTGGTCACTATATTGTGTCTGATTCTGCTACGACGTCATGTTCAGCATGTTGGAGCTGACCAGACTACCATCTCAGTTCCCCGTCCTAGAACAGTATCTGGGGATACTTATAAATGTAAAATGTATTGTTTGCACTTTATTGTAATCCACATTACCGCTGCAGCCTCGCTTAATTAATTAATTTACTTTTCAGGATTTATGTTCCAAATACTGAAGTATATGTCTCCGGATAGTCTAGAATAGATTTTGAATACTTAGTTATGTATGATTGCTAAACCTGATCTCGATGCTTGAACACGATACAAAGAATGGATTCGAATAATAAAAGTAATCGAGTTATAAAGCCAAATCCCGACAGAATAAAAAGGTTATGCATAATTGGAAACGCAGCGTTCCCCATTTCAATACTCAATCACGCTGTCTGCATGGATCCCTACAGCCATTACTGGGGAGGAAAAGACTGGCCTACTGTCTGAAACTTTGAGTTGGTAAAACGACAAATAATGATGGCAAGTTAAGCTAGGGTTAGATGGGAAAGAACATACTACAGCTTGAGTCAGCTCGGAGTTAACAAATGCCATGTTGCATAATTACTAATGTAGATATGGTACTCATATTTACTAATGTAGATATGGTACTCATAATTACTAATGTAGATATGGTACTCATAATTACTAATGTAGATATGGTACTCATAATTACTAATGTAGATATGGTACTCATAATTACTAATGTAGATATGGTACTCATAATTACTAATGTAGATATGGTACTCATAATTACTAATGTAGATATGGTACTCATAATTACTAATGTAGATATGGTACTCATAATTACTAATGTAGATATGGTACTCTTCTTCTTCTTTCATGGTCATTCGCCATCAAACTCCAGCAACCAAGCACTAAGGGGTTTGAAAGTAACAGGATTGTGTCTGGAGAACGGAATGCGTTGTGTCGTAGTTTATAGCTTGACATATCCGACACGGTCCGACATTAGCATAGTATTTTTGTGAGTACAAAGTTAGCCAACCGCCTACTGTAAATACATGCCTTCTGACACACGAAAAAATATATTTGAAACTTCCCATTCCAATGCTGACTAAATACCGGAAGTTGAATTTTTCAACTATCAGTGCAACTTTAATAGCGTGTTCGAGAACTAAATGTGGATATGCAGTTGGTTTCCGGTTAGGATTCTGTGAAAGGATCACTCTCAACAGTGATTTGTTGTGTTTTGTACAGGGAATTTTTGTTCATTTCTCTGTGTGGAGCTTAGATTGATTTTAAACCTTGACATAATATGAGTTCCATTATTTAGTCTGAGCTAAAATGTGACGTTTCCAATACATTTCCCCATGTCAGTAGGCATGTATCTACCGTATTCTGTGGTCAGCCTTCCCTCTTCTATCTCTTTTCCCAAGCCTTCCTGCCCAGTTGCAGCCTGTTATCCATGATAACCACGTGGAGGTGTACAAGGGGTCTTGGCAGATCTGCATTGGGGGCAGTGACGATTGCAATCAACCTTGGGTCGCTGACCCTGACTCTAGCAGTCAGCCTTAGGTCGCTGACCCTGACTCTAGCAGTCAGCCTTGGGTCGCCGCTGACCCTGACTCTAGCAGTCAGCCTTGGGTCGCCGCTGACCCTGACTCTAGCAGTCAGCCTTGGGTCGGTGGCCCTGACTCTAGCAGTCAGCCTTGGGTCGGTGGCCCTGACTCTAGCAGTCAGCCTTGGGTCGCTGACCCTGACTCTAGCAGTCAGCCTTGGGTCGCTGACCCTGACTCTAGCAGTCAGCCTTGGGTCGCTGACCCTGACTCTAGCAGTCAGCCTTGGGTCGGTGGCCCTGACTCTAGCAGTCAGCCTTGGGTCGGTGGCCCTGACTCTAGCAGTCAGCCTTGGGTCGGTGGCCCTGACTCTAGCAGTCAGCCTTGGGTCGGTGGCCCTGACTCTAGCAGTCAGCCTTGGGTCGCTGACCCTGACTCTAGCAGTCAGCCTTGGGTCGGTGGCCCTGACTCTAGCAGTCAGCCTTGGGTCGGTGGCCCTGACTCTAGCAGTCAGGCTTTGGTCGCTTACCCTGACGCTAGCAGTCAGCCTTGGGTCGCTGCTCCTCATCTAGATCCCGGATTAAGTAGATGGCGCACTGTTATTCTTTCCAAGTGACAACAAATATTTTGGAGTCTATGTATGCGGAAATAAATACACCTTCGAAACACATGACTATACCAGTAAACGAATTAGGAATCACAATTGTAGTGGATCGAAAACAATCTAGATCCAACAAACACAAAAGCACTATTTTATTTTGAAGACGCTAAAAATTGAGAGTTGGTAACGCTACTCTTGCTTGAGTTTAGAACTCTATGGGACATTCTTTTGCGGGGCTGTTTACAAGGGTTCTACTCAAATTCCCAGATGTACTTGAGAAAGTGGACAGGGAAAGGGGGGCGGGAGGGGGGAAATGGGGGTGGGGGGTCATTCTGGATGTATTGCAATGCGGAGCTCGCGAGTTTCGTCAGTATGTCACCATTATGGGAATCAGGATATTTTACCAGATCAAACAGGTCTGGTCAGGCAAAATATACTGATCAGCCATGTTAGTCAGGATCAGGCGAAACATACTGGCCCAAGACCCTCACCTCGGCTTCCTAATAGCCCTCCCTGGAAACGGGCTGTTTTCATGGCAGCCTGGCTAACGAGGTGAAGGATCGACGTGATAACCGTAGTAGTGACACGCAGATGCAGCCAAGCATAGCACAACCATCTGGACGACCCCGGTCCATCTTCAACAGGACGCTCGAGATGTGAGAAAAGCTACTTCAACCCGTCACTTAACGTCCTTTTCAGGGCGCACATAAGAGTAAAGCTACTTATTGTGGGCATTCGCAAACAGCAGAAACCAGAGCCAGCAGGGTACGAGCTTAGCGTGTTTAAGCCCGATCACCATAGTTGATAAACAGAAGTTGATGGAATGCAGAGCTGCATGGAAAATTGAATTACAGTTATGAGGAAATACTCAGAAAAACCGGCCTACAGCGTCTAGAAGAGAGAAGAATTCGTGGTGACTTAATATAGGTTTATAAGATGATCAGAGGAATGGATAAGTTAGACTATAACAAGTTTTTTTTTTTAAAATACAGCTACCCACAATAACAAGAGGACATAGCTACAAGTTGACTAAAGAGAGGTCCAGATTAGATATTAGGAAATATTTTTTTAGTCAGACGGTGGTGAATGCTTGGAATGCATTGCCAGGGGAGGTAGTGGAGGCAGAGACAGTTATTGCATTTAAGAATAAATTGGATGCGCATAGCTTTTAGAGCAAGGTGCTGATAATGAAACTGGTTGTATAAAGACTCTGCAGGGTCTTCTAAACCAGTATAAAGACCTTAAGTTAAGTTTACCATTTCAACAATTTAAATAAAACACATAACCATTAACATGAATGTTTTAATGGCGGAGGTGTTTGGGAGCTTCTTTGCTACATACATCTTCATCCCCATATCTATGTGACCCACACTACGCCCTGATGTTGGGTACAATTTCTAAAAAACGTGGTGAAGAATGAAATATATTAAACAAAGAACGTAAAAGAAAAAAATGATGGAGAAAGAATATAAAAAGAACTCAGGAAAAATAAACCGAAAAAAGTTAAAAAGAAATGAAGCAGGATATAAATGAGGCACTACAGGAAGGAATAATCAAAGAAAGAAAGAACGATAGAATTAGAGGAAGAAAGAAAGACATATAAAAAAGAGAGAAAGAATAACATACTCAGAGAAACTGTCGAAGATGGATGTGTCTGACCGAAAGGTGCAAATATCGGAGTCACGCTGTAAATTAGCGACACAACGCATTTCCGTCTCCGGACTACATCCTGCTACTTGCAAAACCCTGTTCAGGATTTCGTAGCAGGGGATTGAGATCGAACGCAGAAGAAGCAGAAGAGCAGAGAAAGAGAGAAAAACAAATGGAAAGACAGAAAGTAAAAGAAAGAGAAATAGAGAAATAGAAACAAAGAACGAACAAAAAAGAAACAAAGACAGAGACAAAGAAAAAAAAGACAAAGACAGAAAGTCAGAAAGAGAGAAAGAAAGAGAGAGAGAAAGAGAAAGACAAATAGAAAGAAAGAGATATGAAAAAGAGAAAGACAGAGAAAACGAAAGAAACATAGAAAGACAAAAGGATAAAAAGAAAGAAACCAAGAAAATCAGAGATAGAGAAAGAAAGAAAGAGGGAATGAAAGAACGTCAGAAAGAGAGACATTTAAAGAGAGAAAGGATCTAAAAAATATCGAAGAAATAAAGGAAGAACAAACATAAATAGAAAGAACGAAAAATGGAAGACACAGAAAGAAAAACCAAAGAAACCAGAAACAAAAAGAAAGCATGAAAGAAATATGGAAGTAGCATGTCCGACAGATAACAAACCGACAAGTAAACAATCTACGTGCAAATAACATCTGCTCGCCGTATCGTAAACTAAAGGTGAAGGACGCGTTCCGATAGTTATGTGACCTTGTTTAGCCATGCCAGAAGTAGACGGCAAATGTCCTTTTAGTACTTCCGTGTGCTCAGTTTTGCTAACAGCTTTCAACCAAGAACAATGCGTAACTTATCGACGCTCGCGTGTGTACCGTGGGGGACTTTAAATCAAAACCTCTCCGCTCTCTGCGGATCACACGTGTTCAACAAATCACGCCATGTTCTCCTGTCCCAGACCATCCCGTCCAGATCTGCTCATGTCTTCACACACTTATTTAAGAAGATCTTCTCCAGCAATGTTGATTTCTTGCGGCTTTCTCTGCATCGAGTTGTTCTCCTGCTAGTGCAGTGCTCTTCACCGTGGACGATACCACCCACTAGTGGGTGATTTTAGCTTTCAGGTGGGCGGAATTAGAATAATTACATGCTGTATTAAAAACACAACCTGAGGAATCTACTGAGAACGTGAGTTTTTTTCTCCATGGCAGCATTCGCTGTGAAACATAGACAGTTAACCAAACCTCTAGTCATTTGAGTACAAAATGTCACAGATAGGTCCTCAGCATACTATGGATAAAAAGAAGAATGCAGACATTTGAAAAGAATTGGGCATTCAGAACTGGTTCTGGTACTTTGGAAACATCAAAAGACAATGGTCTTGAGATAAAGGTAATTGAAGGTATGCTGTCGAATAAGATAGGAAAAGGCATACCAAGAAGGCGATGTCACCAAGATGTCAAGGAATTCTTGGCATGGAGCAGGCTGGAGATTTGGCAAGAGATCGAGTTTCTTTCAGACGGGCTGTTATGGGTGCGACGTTCTGCAAAGGGCTTCCTACATGATGATTACAAGCATTACAAATACAGACTCAGTGGACGATCGCGGACTTTTCTTCAATTTAGATTTAGTGTTCGGTAAGGAAAGTTTGCCATCACAAAAGTTGTAAAAGTGGGCGCTAGTTACAGAATGGTCGAAGAGCAGTGATCTAGAGGGAAGATTGTGACATTTCATGAGTCGTTTCCTGCAACAAAAATGGGGTGGTTTCTATTTACCTTTCACATCTATTTGCCTTTCACATCTACCTTGGAGCGCATGAGCTGTAGTGATCAGCGACCCATAGCTGATTTCTAGCGTCAGGGCTAGCGAACCACAGCTGCCAAGACCCTTCTACACCTCTACGCGGTGATCCTGGATAACAGGCTGCAGCAGGGCAAACTGGCTAAGGAGAAGGGATCGAATAGGGAATGCTAACCCGGTACTCAAAAAATTATTGCTGAAGTCGGACGTGTTGGACCGAGAGGTGCAGTCAAGCTGTAAACTACAACACAACGGATTCTGTTATCTGGACTACATTCTGCTACTTAAGCTCTTTCAGGGTTTGGTAGCGGGAGATTGAGAACGAAAGAAGCCAAGCCATATCCACCTTGGACGTCTGATGACTGTTTCATTTATTTCAGCCGTTTGAAGCTGACAGGACAAGTGAGTGCCCTGATCTGTCCATCAGTAGAGATTTCCAGTGTTATAGGTGCATAATGTGTCCCCAAACCTGCATTTGGCGCACTTAGTGTATTGTTCGCTCTTTATCACTGTGGGGGTGCAGATGGGAGTCAGTCTTATTCTTGGGTTGACTGGCCCATGTTTAACTACAAGGCAGCAGTTGACGTTTTAAAGAAACGGACAATTCTAACATAAAAATGTACGAAGATCTCTCTTCGTAAAATAATTATCTGCAAGGAACTCAGAAGTACTGCAGAGAACCGACGACATTGGTGTGGCATGAGACAGGCTCTCCAAAATCAGGCTCTGTACTGAATAACCGACACCGTCAGAGGTGCTGGATATTTGACTTGTCCATATTTGTTAAGCGGTAAAGGCTTACCATTCTACAGCCAACTCTATGTCCAACCTACGTTAGTCGCATTTTAAGAAATATTAGTTGCAATGTTACTATTCAATGCTCCTCGTTCTGGCCTCAATAACGCTTCGGAGCTGGGGTCGTGTCCTGCAGAGGGAAGAATTTATCTCTGCCTCAACAAAGTTCAAAGAACATCAAGAGTTGCGCTTCAGTGGGTACCCTACCATTGTGGAATCACAGGAAATAAGAGAGCTGATGTCCTGTCCAAAGCAGGTGGCAAGATGGATCAACTTATCCATGTAGTGTCTAACCGAGAGACAAAAACTAATATCCACAGTCAGTGCCACTCAAAATGGAAGGAAGACATGGAGGTGAGCAGTAGACTTGACCCAATCCACTAGCTCCACAGACACCAACAATCCACCACCTTTTTGCTAACAACAAGACGATGTACACTATTGGACCACCTGCCCCGGCTGAAGACATCTTACACAAGTGATTCCTTTTGTAGAAACGGTGCCCTGAACCCTGATCCCATCCTACAGGACTGCCAAATATATATAGACCTACGATGTCAAACCTGGCCAGAAGGAGCCTAGGTGACGCACAAGCTGTGGGCCTGCCTCGAATCTGGAGAGGACTGTTGACATATCTAGCATGATCAAAAAGCATGCACATAGAAGAAAAGTATTAACAAGAAGAATATGAAAAAAAGAAGAAACTCTACTCTTCAGACCTGGCGTATAAAGACAACTCAAGAAGGTTGTGTATTGCGCTAACCGCTAACCATTAAGTTAACACATTTCAACATGCACTACCTCACCGAAAGTAACGTATTCTACACTACCTCACCTAGAGTAACGTATTCTACACTACCTCACCGATAGTAACGTATTCTACACTACCTCACTGAGAGTAACATATTCTACACTACCTCACCGAGAGTAACGTATTCTACACTACCTCACCGACAGTAACGTATTCTCCACTACCTCACCGAGAGTAACGTATTCTACACTACCTCACCGAGAGAAACGTATTCTACACTACCTCACCGAGAGTAACGTATTCTACAGTGGGTGCATTCTGCTTTGGAAGGAGCTTAGTGTAGATGAAATATATAAACGATAGAGTGGCAGAAGGGTTAAAGTGCTTGCTTTACGTCGAGAAAGTTTCAGGTTCGCTGTACGGTAGCGACACACACAAGTCCACCGAAGTACATGACTACTGTTAGGGAAGATAATAGAAACAAGGAAGGTAACTTTTCATCCCACTTAATTAAAAAAAAAAAGGTGATACCAAGCACGATAAAGTCCCCTTCATCTATTGCGTCCCCCACCCCGTCTGGACTCACTGATCATCGTCATTTCCTGTCGCTTTCAATTTGTATCATGTATGCTGTTGACTATACCGTACGGAAGATACATGCGATAAATAATAATATCCTACGTTTGAGTGCCACAATATGGGGAGCACAGCCAGACGTCGTCCGAACATCAGCACTCGCCCTATTTTTTTCTTTCGCGGAGTACGCAGCAACAGGTCAGAAAACCTCTACACATGTCAAACTGATTGATACAGCAACAAAAGAGACTGGCGGGTAGTGATTGAAACCTACTACAACTGAAAAAAATATCACATAGTCGGCGTTGTACAACCTGACACAATGAAGTAAATTAAGAATTAGAAATTAGAAATTGAAAGAGAGAAACACGCAAACGACCCAAGACCGACTCTAGTTTTACACACCATATGCAGTAAAGAAAAGGTTTGTTTCATTGTAGCTCAATTCAGTTCAAGTGCCATCTCCGCATCGAAAGTTGGCTGCAATGGATCTCCAGTGTACTCTATCACTTGCTGTAATGGTGTAATCTGACGGACTTTATCCAGTCCATCTCCTGATGTTATCTACCCAAACGTCTGCCTCTTGAAGGACTGCCTTCCAAACTACCCTCTAGAATGGTCGTCAACAAGAAGATATATCTTGTTATATGAACAAAATAACTGTCTAACCCTTTCTAATGCCCGAATGGTCCGCTGGGGTCTTTGTACACAACAAGGACAAGAATATCACCACTGCCCCACAGAGAGCATGTCGTAAAAGACGACTAACTGTGTTACATGGCATTACACCGGCCATAGTTAGGTGGTTTGTTTAGAGCAGCATAGATGGCGCCTAATAGGCTGCGGGTATACTTTGCTTTAGTGTGAGTCTATAAAGATGGATTCGCATTTTCATGAACCACCCTCCACGGCACTTGACCAGGCACAGCGGAGTAATAAGCTGCTCGAGCCTAGCCCACTAAGCAGGAAACCCTCCTCCTGGCTACATCCAGATCATACCAGCTGGTACCTGTACAAGTACAGGTGAACTAAGAACTAAGGACCCTGATTTCGGTCATTAATTATCTTTTCACCCCCAACTTTTTCAATACCTCCAAATTTGTTTTCTTCTCTTTCCAAGAAATACGACCCAATCTTTTATTTACCCACAAATTGAAGGCTTCAATACTCTTTTCCAAATTGTTCTTCATTGTTCATGTTTCTGCGCCATAAAGTAGTGACGAGTATACATAACACCTGACAATTTTCATTATAAAATATGGATTAATCTGTTTGGATGTCAGTATGGGTCAGATGTTGCTGAATGCCTCCCTGGCCATAACCTATGTTCTTCATTCTTTCTTTTTCACAGCTGCCTTCTTTAATTATTATACGACCTTGATAGGACAAACTCCGTACCTGTTCCAGTAGTTGATGTTTGATTTGTATCTGCATATACGGTTTCTTGTCATTTTTCTCAAGTATCATTGCAGTTACACTGCTGTTGGGGAATGAAGTTGTTAGAGACTTCATTGTAATAAGCCACAGTTTGTATGAGATGGGGTAGTACGTTCATTCCCTTGATCCCCTTTTCTTCCCTAGTATGCCAGAAACCCGTTTACAGCTGGGTCGACTGGAATATGACGGTCGTGGAAGTTTAACCTCATACCTTCTGCCGCAAAAAACAAGTGCACTTTCACTACCCTAACCAGACGCTCTCATGTGCAGTGTACACATTTGAAATCTAGGTGAAGTTTTTTTGCAGTCAACACATTATCTACAAATTAGTCACAGAGGAGAACGCGTTATCGAAAAATAGAATGAACTAAGTTTTCTGGATCGAACTGTAGGAGGAACCCACTTCTTTACGCAACATGAAAGTTAATGAATAGACTCATAGCGACGCAGCAAGAACTTAAAGAGATGGAGGATTCAAACCCGATGAAACACACTTCTGTGGAGCAACACAAGACTCAAACCACCTGATGATCTAGGCAAACTTTCTGGAAACATGCAATATGCATGACCAGCCAAACCAAGTGAGTGAACATTGGAAACATAATGTATGATACGAGTCTTGAACAGGTGAAGTAAGTAAGTATCTATCATAGTACATCCATTACCTACTCTTGTTTATTCGATGTATATCCATTTTACCATTTATATTACATTTATCTCTCACTCTTCTTCTTCTTCTGTCAAAACATACCCATAAACATACCAGTGCTGTTTTCTGAAGTGTAATAGTGCATCTTGTGCGCATAAACCTTTAGCATCACATCTACAGGAATTGAGTCAGCTATTTATCCTATATTTATCTATGTTCAGCACCCTATCTGTTTAACTGCCAATGATATTCCTGTTTACTTAATGATAATGGATGAATAATGTCAGTATGGCACGACCAACTCCACAAAATACGAATACATCTTCATTCTAACCACCATTAACATCTATGTCTTTTATCCAATGCCCTTGATTTTCTAAAAGGCATTATTTTACAAAAGCATTTCTGATTTCTATTTTCTTATGTTTTCCTCTAAGTTGCAACCTTCTTCTGTTTCCCCCTAAATCGCACCTCTCATGCCTTCTCTGTTTTCCCCTAAGTCGCATCTCCCATCATGTTACGTGTATCTGACCGTCCCTATACATTTGTTCTCATCTCTCAACAGTTAACGTGATTGAATAGAAGACAGTGCCGTCAGGGAGGGGGGGGGGGGGCGGGGGAGTATTAGAGACTCAGTTATGTGCGGTCTCAGTTTCTGCAATGTGTCGGTGAACCATTCCCTTCCTCGCTGACATAGCTTCCTTAAGTCAGGTACCCATATACCGGGGCACGAATCCTTCGCCATTTTGAGAAGCGCTTTAATTTTTTGTTTTACTTAACTTAACGTTTTTTATACTGTCTTAGAAGACTCTGTATACAACCAGTTTAATTTAAATTTCCTTGCTCTAAAAGCTATGGGCATCCAATATATTCCTAAATGCAATTAACCCGGCCCCCCCCCCCCCCCCCCGCCCCCCCTTTCTACTACTTCCTATAACAATGTATTCGAAGCATTCACGCCTTTCTGACTAAACACATATTTTCTAATCTAATCTGGATCCTTCTTTAGTTAATTTGTAGCTATGCCCACTTGTTGTAGGTGGTCGTATTTAAAAAAAAAACAACTTGTCTAATATATCCTTTCCTTTGATTGTCTTATAAACATGTATCAAGTCTTCTCGTTAAAGGCTTGCCTCTTTGTATTCTACTGACAGAGGCACGCACTTGTCTACCCCAGACCATAGTCATTTAGACGATATCAGGACCTATTAACCGGTACGTGGATGCATGTGTGCGTCTGTATGTACCTGTCCTAGTGTTTCAGTGATGCATGTGTGCGTCTGTATGTACCTGTCCTAGTGTTTCAGTGATGCGTGTGTGCGTCTGTATGTACCTGTCCTAGTGTTTCAGTGATGCATGTGTGCGTCTGTATGTACCTGGCCTAGTGTTTCAGTGATGCATGTGTGCGTCTGTATGTACTTGTCCTAGTGTTTCAGGTATGCATGTGTGCGTCTGTATGTATCTGTCCTAGTGTTTCAGTGATGCATGTGTGCGTCTGTATGTATCTGTCCTAGTATTTCAGTGATGCACGTGTGCGTCGGTATGTACCTGTCCTAGTGTTTCAGTGATGTATGTGTGCGTCTGTATGTATCTGTCCTAGTGTTTCAGTGATGCATGTGTGCGTCTGTATGCACCTGTGCTAGTGTTTCAGTGATGCGTGTGTTTCGGTGTGGTTCAAACCAGACATAATGTTCGTGTACACTTAATTATGGTCCCTAAATGTTGCGCGCGGGTGTGAGAGAGAGATGGAGAGAGAGAGAGAGAGAGTGTGTGTATATATGTGTGTGTGTGTGAGTATGTGTGTGAGTATGTGTGTGAGTATGTGTGTGAGTATTTGTGTGTGTGTGAGTGTGTGTGTGCATGTGTAAGTGTGTGTGAGTGTGTGTGTATGTGTGTGTTTGTGCTTGTGTGTGTGTGTGTTTGTGAGTATGTGTGTGTGAGTGTGTGTGTCTGGTATGTATGTGTGAGTGTGTGTGAGTGTGTGCGTGAGTGAATTAGTATATGTGAGTGAGTTTGTGTGAGTGTGTGTGAGTTTGTATGTTTGAGTGTGTGTGTGTGTGTTTGTGAGTATGTGTGTGTGAGTGTGTGTCTGGTATGTGTGAGTGTGTGTGAGTGTATGCGTGAGTGAATTTGTATATGTGCGTGAGTTTGTGTGAGTGAGTGTGTGTGAGAGTGAGTTTGTATGTGTGAGTATGAGTTTATATGTGTGAGTGTGTGTGTGTGTTTGTGAGTATGTGTGTGTGAGTGTGTGTGAGTGTGTGCGTGAGTGAATTTGTATATGTGAGTGAGTTTGTGTGAGTGAGTGTGTGTGTGAGAGTTTGTATGTATGAGTGTTTGTTTGTATGTGTGAGTGTGTGTTTGTATGTATGAGTGTGTGTTTGTATGTTGAGTGTGAGTTTGTATGTGTGAGTGTGTGTGTGTGTTTGTGAGTATGTGAGTGTGTGTTTGTATGTGTGAGTGTGTGTTTGTATGTGTGAGTGTGAGTTTGTATGTGTGAGTGTGTGTGTGTGTTTGTGAGTATGTGAGTGTGTGTTTGTATGTGTGAGTGTGTGTTTGTATGTGTGAGTGTGTGTTTGTATGTGTGAGTGTGTGTTTGTATGTGTGAGTGTGTGTTTGTATGTGTGAGTGTGTGTTTGTATGTGTGAGTGTGTGTCCGTATGTGTGAGTGTGTGTTTGTCTATACAACCCTTCCGGGATGCCTTGCTGCAATACCCTCTACTGCAAAGACGTTTATTGTGACCGAGTGTTAACGATCATGTAAGTGGTGTGTGGTGTGAGTCACGCAAAATTGAATTTTACTTCCTGAGTCTAATCTGAATGGATCAATCCTCGAGTTATTTTCCCTAGGCCTGCATGAGGGGAGAGGAGATTAACGTCCGGGCAATCAAAAACATTCTGATCGGAAATGTGAGAAACATACTGACCAAGACCGCTGCCCCAATTACACGCAGGCTGCTTCATTGCAGTGTGGTTGACCAGGAATGGGATTCACTTAATCCCCGTAGTAGTATAATGGTCCACCTTCATCAACACGCTCAGGATGTGATGAAAGCTACTGTAACCCTGTAACGCACCTCTTATCGCTCTTTTTACGGTGCTCAAAAGTGTGAAATCAATCATTGTGTACATTCAAACACAACAACGAAGACCGCGTACGCCCACTGGCTTGTTATGTACAGAAGGCATTTGTCAACCTGATGTTATTGATACCTCCTCACTAAACACTGAAGCGTGATGATGCCCTATAAGTTGTGAGTGTTGCATACAATCCAAATGCGCCTGGTTCAAATCATGTCGTACCCAAATAGGGAATGTCGGTTTTTTTTTCATGATACGACAGATCCGACCGATCTATAAATGAATACCAAATAACGTCAGGAGAAAGATTTCGGAGACTGTCATCGGGAGACTGAGCACAAATAGGGACTTCCAGGCTGCAATGAAGTCGGTGCTATGAGGGGTTTCTCATTTCAGTTGCTAATAGAGCCGTTAAAAACAATGGTGCTATCAATGGCCTTCTTCATCATGTAGCATGTGCCTTGCAGAACGTCGCTCCAATCACAGCCCGTTGGAAAGAAACTAGATCTCTTGTCAAATCTCCAGCCTGATCCAGAGTCATGCCCAAACAAATTCTTGACGTATTGGAGCGATCGCCTTCTTGGTCGGTCTCTGCCTCTCCTTCCCGGCACCATACCTTCCACTACCATTCTCTCAAGACCGTTGTGTGCTATGATGTGGCCAAAGAATTTACATTGTGTGTTACTGATGGAATCTATGAACCGGTTCTCCTCTGTGCCCAGCTCTTGTCGAATGTATGCATTCTTCTTTCTTTCGGTCCGTGTTATTCTTATGACCATACTATAACATTTCGACTTGAATGACTCGATTCTCTTCTTTGAGGTTGTGGTAAATGTCCATATCTCACAGCTTCTCAAAATTTTCAGTTGTATTCCTTTGCTGGTATTCTGTTATAGTTTATTCTGGTAATGGCCATATTTATTTTTCTTATATGTCATACACATTTTCAACAATTCCAAAGTATAATGAGTCGATCTTATCTTAAGTTTGTTGGAAAGATTGTTGAGATGGTAAAATGTATAATGTGTTCGATAATCTGGAAGCTCTGCTTTCCTATTGTTTCGATATCTCAATTTTATATATGTTAGTTCTGTTAAGAATCAATGTTACTGAACTACGGACAGACTCACGGGTACCCATTCCATTTAATAGAATGAAGAAAAGTTCAGATATTGATTATTCCTGTAGCTCGCATAAGGCACACGTTCCTGCTGGGGAGAGGATACTAACTTCCGGTCAGGTAGAACCATACGCAGTTAATCAGGGTCAGGGCAAACATATTGACCACGACCACATGTCGCTACCATGCAGTGTCCCCCCGATATATGCTGTCTCTGTCTCATCACACATGCTGTCTCTGTCTCATCACACATGCTGTCTCTGTCTCATCACACATGCTGTCTCTGTCTCATCACACATGCTGTCTCTGTCTCATCACAGGCTAACGAGCAGTGGATCAACGACGTAATACCAGAAGAGGAGCGCGTGGCCGAAAGGTTTCGAGGTCTGCATGCCGAAAAGGAGCGCAGCGGTTCGAATCCCCGGTATGGCATGTTCTTTTTCTGTTGGGGGTGAAATAAACAATCATAGCCAGCACCCGACGTGGTGACAGCAGTGGCGAAGCGGCCTGTAGTCTTCAGCTTTCAAAACCTTTCGACTACCCCAGCAATGGGAAAAATGTCGTATGACAGTGAGCGACACGCAGATAAAGCGAAGCATTTCACAACAGTCTGGAGGACCGCAGACGAACTTCATCCACAAGCTCGTGCTGTGAAGTTAGCCTGTAGTCTTCAGCTTTCAAAACCTTTCGACTACCCCAGCAATGGGAAAAATGTCGTATGACAGTGAGCGACACGCAGATAAAGCGAAGCATTTCACAACAGTCTGGAGGACCGCAGACGAACTTCATCCACAAGCTCGTGCTGTGAAGTTAGCTCGTGCACCTCGCCAGCTGACGCCTATTTGAACGCGAATTTAAATAGTGAACATATTTAACGTGGGCATTCAACAACAACACCGTCGTGGTCCGTCCTCTCACGCGCCCCTCTGTCTGTTGGAGCCGCCTGTGATTTCAAAATCACGTAATTCATACATTGCTAGTTCATCGACTGCAGCCTCTTCATCCAAAAGGCGGTCGCTGATCAACTTCTAACTGCCACCTCTTTCCTTTGTCAGTGTCCACATTGCGGAAACTCCCCCCCCCCCCCGCCCCCCCCCCCCCGGGGCCAGAATGTCAGATCTGCCATTACTGCAAACCGCAGCATCGCCAAGCCACTAGAGCACTGAGGAATATTTGTTCTCACTAATACTCGAAGACATTCTATGCTTGTTTTTGTGTGTGCTAATGTCACTCCTACACGAGTAATCCTTCTCAAAACTGATAACCATCTTTTCTACACTTTTATCTTCATCTAAGCTTTTAATTATTTATTTAAAATACAATTATAAAGACCTGTCATCCCATTAACCCTAAATGCAATGTTTCGTTACATACGATGGGAACCCAGATACCACTGTTTAGGGGTGAAAAAAGATTCAAGTTCCAGGTACTTTTGACTATTTGGATGTAGGTTACATTGGCTCTCCTCACATCCAGATAACATCTGGTAAACTTGGATTATATAAGCTATATTTGATTCAGGCTGAGGCGATTGTGAATCTTTATTTAACAATCTGTACTCTAATGGGGTCAGACGCACTTTAACAACCGGAAATGCAAGAGTCCTAAACACAGAGAATTTTAAAAGACTGAAATTAACATTTGAATGGCGGACTATGGTTAAGCTATATAGGACACTGTTGAACTTTGATAATAATCGGCGTAGAATCCTGAACTCGATAAAAAATTTGATAGAAAAGCACTTAGCTCTCCCAGTCAAGTCGTTAGACCAACAGAATGTCGCTAGACCTGAAAATTGTACTACAGTTTTATCATCAACATTTACTACATTTGCGATATCAAAAACACGTCTCCGTTCGTACCTCTAAATTGGAAGGTAACTTCTGGTGAAAGTAGATTATAACGCCTATTTTGCTGTAGATTTCAGTTGATTAAGAAACCAATAACAATCTAGCGAGTTTGCAAAACTATGAATAGTCTCCTATAGTTAGTTGTGGATATAGGAGAGGCGCTGAGAGTCTGGTCAAGTCAGGCACAACATACTGACCAGGACGTCGAGTCAGGCTCATGCACAATATGCTGACAAAGACCACTATCTCTCTTCCATGTAGCGTTCCATGGAAGCAGGCTGTTTTCAATGCAGTCTGACTGACGAGATATGGATCGACGTGATCCCCGTAGTAGTGACCGTCACGCAGTTAAAGTCAAGCATAGCACAACCTCATCGAGTGTGGCGGTCCATCAACATCAGCACGCTCGGGATGTGAGGGAAGCTGCTACAACCCGCCACTGAACGTCCTTTTCAGGGTGTACGAAAGAGTACACATACTCATTGTGGGCATTAAACAACAAAAACGACAATATGGGATGATGCACCACTGAGCTGATATTTTTATGTTCTTTTCCACGTTTTCTTTTTCCTTCTGTTTGTTGTTAGATTATTAAAACTGGTTGGCCGAGAGAGAAGATGCTGGACAGCTATAGAGAATGGCATGAGCGACAATCAACAACAGAGTTGGTAAAAGGCACAAGTGATAGATATGGATTGAGGTCCATGATCACCAACGCCAACCGGCAGGGCACTTGATGATGATCATGATGATGTATACATACTATGCAGAGTCCTCTAAATCAGCATCAAGACGTTACATTAAGTTGAGTTACAACAAGCAAGAGTTTGTTAAACTATACCAGAAACATACTAAAATAATGGAAGACTATTAAACAACATTTACAAAATCTAAATCAAACAGTGATATACAAATAAAAACATTGTGGTTGGAAAGATTGATCCTCGTGTAACAGAGCGATACGATTCTCGTTTAAGAAGGATAAACATTACTGAACAATATCACGTTCTCTAACAACAATCACCATCATCGGTAACACTACAGGCGTGGCAGACAATGAGTCACTTCAGTCCTTTTCAGCAATCAAGTGTCCAAGCACGTATGCACTACGACATATGTGATTTATGTGAATATTTATTTTGTGGTCCCATACACAAACTTACTAAGTATGCTTTTACCATATGACTTTGGGTTCGTCGTTTTTAGATTAGAAAAGGAATGTCTAGGGAGTGTAAGAGTTTCAACTATTTCTGCATATATTTGTTATTTAAGAAATAAATGTTTTCAAATGGTTTCTTAATATTGGTGACATCTTTTGTTGGTAGAAAGATTACCATTAACACGAGTATAAGCACTCAAAAACATGTTCCAATTACATATTATGGGTTTGAGTGTAACAGGAGCAAATTGAATGGCCACCAATTATATATTATTGGTGCGAGTGTAATACGACGCGAAAGAATGGCTTCCAACTACATATTGTGGGAATGAGTGTAACAGGAAGCGACAGGATGGCTTCCAACTACATATTGTGGGAATGAGTTTATAAGGGAAGGAAAGAATGGCTTCCAACTACATATTGTGGGAATACGTGTATAGGGAAAGAACATAATGGCTTCCAACTACATATTGTCGGAATGAGTGGATAGGTAAAGGACAGAATGGCTTACAACTACATATTATTGCAGTGAGTATCATGATGTGGCATATTGACTTCCAATTGAAATTAGTCGGTGCTAAGCCGCTCGCAGGAGGACCAAATGACACATGCTGACCAAGATTAAACCTCGAATCCAGGTCGTGTTCTTCGAAACATGTTGGGTTACAGCAGCCTTGTCAACAAGGTGAAATTGACACTGTGATCGTCGTAGTATTGAGTAAAATAGAAATATTAGTACTGCACTACGTCCAATAAGACCCAAATTCGCCATCGTCAGCACTCCCAGAGATATAAATGAAACGGTTATAACCCGATGTCACAGACAAATTTCCAAGAGTTAAGAACGACTATTCTCTTGAAAACAACACTGAAATTAGTATTGGCATTTTCCGTTCCTTGACACCGAACTGTAGGATAAATAAATATACACCTATATGTAAACTAACAATGTACATATTAACTGCAGTCACGTACAAAAAGGATACGGTAATAAGCTACCGTACCTGTGTTGAACCTGATAAGACATAAAACATGTTTACATAAAGCGATAAGGAGGAGTCTCTGGTGCAGATACAATAAAACTTGACTTGTATCACAAGGCACTAGAAAATAATCGTCTTCCGGTGTGGATATGATGTGTGAAAGAGTGTCTAGTCATACCAGGTTTTGTTGGGGAACTAAGAGGCTTGCACAGGTGGCACTGACCACGACGTCGCGTCATGGTCATGCAAAATGCACTGACAATGACTAAGTCTTTTTTTCCATGCAGCATTCCATAGGAACAGTCCGTTTTCAAGGTAGTCTGACTGAAAAGTTGTGGATCAATGTTTTATAAGTTTACTGACATCTGGACATTATTTCAAGGGTTCCCTGAAATCTGAAGATTTTATCAAGGGATCTGAAATCTGAACATTATTTCAAGACATACCTCAGATTTGAACATTATTTCAATGCGTACGTCAGGTTTGAACATTATTTCAATGCATACGTAAGATTTGAACACTCTTTCAACGTGTCCTTAATTATGAAAAGGCTGAGAAATTATGCTCTATTCCACCTACCATCATACATCTAAAACTTATTAAAATATGAGGCAAATGTAGTCCATAGAAAACACTGCCGTCGGGGATTAAGTATTAGAGCCTTCATTGTACTATGTCACAGGTTTGTAAGGTGGGGTGGATAGTTCCCTTCCTCGCTTTCTTTTTTCCTTCCAAGGCCGTCACTAGGTACCAATATGCAGCTGGGTCGGCTGGAGCTGCTAGTAGCGGAAGTCGAACCATACCTTTGTCATGGAATTCGTGTGCGCTATATAACTTAACTTAACGTTTTTATACTGGTTTAAAAGATTCTACATAGTCTACATACAACACGTTTCTTGGAGGGTGTATTCTACCAATGTGCGACTACATCATAATAGACTCAAACACTAGAGCTAAGTTTTACCGGCAGCCGATTAGGCGCCATCTGTATCTGCTCTTAGCACACCGCCTGGGAAAAAGTACACATAACTTGGATAGATTTTTAATTTGAATTTAGTCCGGGCAGCTACCATTAAGCCTACACAAACCATACGGTTCTTGAAAAGTGTCCTAGCAAATAATACATTTACACCGCAAGCTACAAGAGCTGGTATTGCCAGTGCCAAATTATCCATATATTTCGTCTACCTCCTCAGGTAAGTTTGATCACCGACAGGATCAGAGACTATTGTTCTAAGAAACTGGCAAAACACGTAGTTTACTTTGATTACAAGGATGTGGTCTGTACGGCTAGATCCACAGCCGAATATGGCTTATAATTAGATGTGCATTTCAAATCGGCTTTAACATCTCCCTGGCGAGGCTGTTACATAATATTTGTGGTCGTGATTGTACGGAAATGTGATGTGTAATGCTTGACACGCGTGTTTGTGTTTGTGTGTATTCAACACGCTTCGTGTGTATTTTGTGTGGTGGATATAATTGTTCACTTTTATATTTGAGAACTGCAGGTGGTGGGGAGTGAGAATGCCCGTCTAATGTGCGATTGAGCGTGCATGTACGAGGTGTAATAAATATGTGTATGTTATAGTGAATGATGCATCTGGAGTACAATGTGTGATAAATATGCATGACGTCCTTGTGACATCTGTGGGTGAGTGTGTGTGGGTGAGTGTGCAGGTGTGTCTTCCATGATTGATTCCGTTACCAATTTAAAGACGGATTGAATGGAGCGTGTCGCACTAAAAAACTTGTGAGAGAAGAACTACTTAGCCGACAACTGAATCGAACGCTCAGTATTACATTAAGACACTACCTTCGCAACAGTTTTACTATTCTGAAATCATTACAGTTATTTATACTGACTATGGTATGGAGTATAACGCTGACAAGACCAAATTAATGACCAACAACGCTGATGGCTTCAACATTGGGGTAAAAGCTAATGGTCAGGAACTCGAAGTAGTCAACCGTGTTAAATATCTAGGTTCGATTGTCAGTGATGAAGGATAAAATGGGAGATGTGCGTTTGCACGGCTTAACAAAATCTGGCGAGATAAACGAAGATCAGACTAAAACGTATATTGGTCCTGTCAATATTCTTCTATGCTTGTGAGACATGGACAGTTATAGCTGACATGCATCGGAGGATACAAGCTTGGAGATGATATGTTTCCAAAGACTTCTAAACGCCACATACAAAGACCGAGTTATAAATGAGGAAATACGAGAAAGAATTACTTCTTCAATAAGGCCTTTTAAAGACGGAATCTCGCTTAGTACAGTCACATATCGTGATCAAACAGCCTTGCGTAACAGACTGCAGGGACAGGGTCAAGGCAGACGACCAAGTGGTTGGAGTCTGACCAACGCATCGCGGGTCTTCCCCGCGGTCTCTTCTTACCTCGGCGGTACCAGATTGCTGTCACCTTGCTCCATCGACCATCGTTTCGTCGCAACATGTGACCTGCCGATCCATGTTTTGCATTGTCTGCATGTGATACAGCATCATCTTCCAAGGATAATCGTTGTATGTCGGAATTGTGGAGCTTTTGTATACGTTGGTTCTATGAAATTATTCCAACTAAGAGTCTCTCAAGACAAGCCTGCGTCACTCCCAATTTGTCATCTAGTGATTTTGTTAGTGTCCATGTCTCAGCACCGTAGTACATCCCGGGGAGTGCAGTGAAATTAAAGAGGGAGGCACGATGGATCTGGTCATGGCAACCGCCAAGGACGGTGTTAATGGACGAGCAGGCTGCCCATCCAGGGCTGCGACATCTTCTCAATTCAGGTTCCAGGTTATTCTCCGTATTGAGAAGGCGCCCAAGATTAATATCCTCTAATCTCACCCCGCCAAAGAAAACTGGATCACAATTGGCGAAACGACTGCGCAACACTTTGGTATTCGAGACATTCATCTCCATAACAATCAGATGCTACTTTCAATAGATGACGTTCAACAATCATCGACAAAAGAGCGGAATCTAGCATCAGGTGGGCGGGACGTCCGACAACATTGCAATTTCCTAATGTATGCATACACTTAGTGCTGGTACTTCCGGTGTTGTACTTCCGATGTTCGCCTTGTTATAATACTGTATGATTTGTGTTTCGTTTACTTTTAGTCCGTATTGGCGTAATTTGTGTTTTAAAAAAGATTGCACTACGAAGTCGCGTTGAAATAGAAGGTTAATGTGCATATATGATAGGTACACTTAATGTGAAATGTGGAACACAAATCTTAGAACGTATCAGAGACATGAAACATAAATGCAGAGGTTGAAGAATTAGTAAAAGCTAAATATAAATTCTACACTTTTGAAATCCAAGACGCACGAAGGGACGATAAGACTAACGTCTGGTCAGGCAAACACACAGTGATCAGAGAATGTTAGCCAGGGTCAGGAGAAATATACTGGCCAAGACCCTCACCTGACCTCCTCGTTGCTCGTCCTGGAAACGGGATGTTGTGGAGGACAACAGTCTGGCAAACAAGGTGAGGTTCGATGTGATCTCCGTAGTAGTACGCGCTTCGCAAATGAAGCCAATCATAGCACAACCCCGGCTCACCTTCATCAGCACGCTCAGGATGTGAGGAAAGCTACTGCAACCCGTCACTTAACGCCCTTTTCATGGCACACATTAGAGTAACCTACTCATTGTGGGCATTCGCAAACAAGAACAACAAGACGTAAGAAAATGATACGAGTATATCTTACCAAACAGCATGACGGAAACACAAAACGGATAATCAAAATCGCAGCAGAAACATCATCGTAAAAATATGGCAAACAATTAACATATATTTCCCAAAATCAGCTGATAAAGTGTATGTTTATAAAAGTATCAAGGTCATAAAATTAAAAATTAAGAAGTTCAATCCAACCTCAGTAATCAACGAAACAAATGTATCTTTAATATTAACGAGCTTGTAAGAGGAGCGCGTGGCCGAATGGTTTCGAGGCCTGCCTGCCAACAAGGAGGGCAGCGGTTCGATGCCCCGGTATGGCATATGTTGTTTTTCTGTTTGGGGTGAAATAAACAAACATAGCCAGTACACGACGTGGCGACAGCAGTGGCGAAGCGATCTGTAGTCCTCAGCCTTCAAAACCCCTCGACTACTCCAGTAATGGAAAAAAATGTCGTATGGCAAATAAATAATAATAAAATACTCACGGACATCAGTGAGGAACTCTGCTCACCTGAAACTAGATATTTTGATAGAAAGAGATGTCAAGAACAGTCCTAGAAATAAGTCACCAGGTGTAGACGGCATAACTATCTAGGCCATTCAGACTTATGTGAAAGAACGACTGAAGTGTCTTGAGAAAATCTTTTCAAAAGTGTGACATGAACGAATAGTGCCTGACGATTGGCGATTGTCTACAATAGTACCAATCTGGAATATATAAGGTATTAGAAGAAACTCTCATACGTACTGAGGCATATCGCTGCCAAGTCATACTAGAAAAGTGAATGCACAAATGAATGACCAATAGTCAAAGATCAGCTGAGCAATATTCAATTCTGATTCAATAGCAATATTCAATTCTGATTCAATAGCGATATGAACTGTACTGATACACTTTCAGGGAATGAAATGTAAGAAGAATATAAAAGAATTTAACATAAGATGCATTTAAAATGTGTATGTATTATCACAAGACTGATTATATGCTATAGGTTTAAAAACTTGAACTAATTATAAGCTTTATAGATAAACGTGTTACTAAGCTGAACATATCAAATTTTCATACAGGTAACTGTTTTAATATCTGAACACGCCAGATTTCTTTGATCGAGTAAATAGGGACACACTTTGGGCAATTATATAGGATTATATATTCTGATAGCGTTTTACAGTATGAGCGTTTTACAGAATGAGCGTTTTACAGAATGATCGTTGTACAGTATGGGCGTTTTACAGTATGAGCCTTTTACAGTATGAGCGTTGTACAGTATGAGCGTTGTACAGTATTAGCGTTGTACAGTATGAGCGTTGTACTCTATGAGCGTTGTACCGTATGCAATGAATTCTGGATAGTGCGACAGCGTTGTGTCGTATGTTGAGAGTTATAGATAGTGCGAAAGCGTTGTACCGTATGTCATAAGTTCTGGGTAGTGCGATAGCGTTGTACCGTATGTAATACATTCTGGGTAGTGCGATAACGTTGTACCGTATGTAATAAGTTCTGGGTAGTGCGATAGCGTTGTACCGTATGTAATACGTTCTGGGTAGTGCGATAACGTTGTACCTTATGTAATAAGTTCTAGGTAGTGCGGTAGCGTTGTACCGTATGTAATAAGTTCTGGGTAGTGCGGTAGCGTTGTACCGTTTGTAATAAGTTCTGGGTAGTGCGGTAGCGTTGTACCGTGTGTAATAAGTTCTGGGTAGTGCGGTAGCGTTCTACTGTGACTAAAAATATCGTAAGATCGATAGATGCAGCCACAAATGTTTATGAAAGAACTGCAGGCGTGTCACATTGGGTACGCCCTCACCAATACTGTTCATTATTTATAGGGATACAAAAAATAATAGAAGCCAGCAATGTTCCAACGAGAGAAATGGAACTTAGGGGATGGGGTGGCTTGTGGTTAAGTGACACTGCTCACAATCCGAAAGTGCTGGGTTCGATCCACATCAGCGAAAGTGCCGGGCCTCACGCCTCGAAGGGGCCCACCCAATGCTACTGGTGGTCACCAACCCATGTGCTGTGGAGTCAAGGCACAAGGTGTACGGGCAAAAACTATTGACCAAAAACACAAGACCCTCAGAATACTACAGTGGAATGCGGAGGGAGTGATTAAAAAAAAAGCTTTCCCTAACACATCACTTGCATGAAGGTAAGATTGACGTGGCATGTATCCAAGAAATGCACCTCAACAACAACCACAAATTCTCAATCAGAGGATACCAGACCTTCCGTCATGATAAAGGTCACAAAGGAGGGGTTCTGATACTGACACGTAACTGCATACCGAGTAGCGTGGTAGCTGTCAATCACACCGGACAGCAGAAATTGTAGGAGTCGACATAATGACCCCAAAAAACCTTCAACCTGTATGGTCCACCCAACAAAGACCTGTCGCTCTCGAGTATGGAAATCAAGGACTCCAGCTGCCTAGTAGTTGGAGACTTCAACAGCCACTCGGAGAGATGGGGATACTCGGACACAGACAGCAGAGGTGACGAAGTGGAAGATTGGGAGATAGACACAAATCTCTGTCTTATCAATAGGCCGGAGGAAAGCCCTAGCTTCTATTCTAGAACATGGCATACCACCTCTACTCCAGACTTGGCCTTTTCCACGGTGGATATTCACCACAAAATAGACCGTCAGGTGCTCAACCAATTGACAGGTAGCGACCGCAGGCCAATTAGGCTAGAAGTTGACAAGGAAGTAGGCCCACAGGAAACAAAACCGCTCCCACGTTGGAACTATAAACGAGCCGACTGGGACAGATTTGCAATCCTGACAGATGGGCTGTGCGAAACCATCAACACACGGAATAACAACATAAAACCCATGGTGGAAAGCCTAAGCAAAGCAATAATGCAGGCAGCCACCGGAACCATCCCAAGAGGGGCAAGGAAAAACTGCAAGCCTTATTGGAATGATGAATTGCAGAAAGCGGAAGACGAAGTCTCAAATGCTAGGAACATGGAGGAGAGAGAACAATCTATGGAGGCAAATATCGCCCTCAAAGCCACCACGGCGAAATACAAATACACTCTAAACCAAATAACTAGAGACAGCTGGAAAAACAAAACAGAAAGCTTCAATTTAGACAAAGACGGGAACAAACTATGGAAGTTAGTCAGAGCCATGAATGACGAAACTCCATCAAACAAATAAATTACCATCAAGCAGGGCGACAACATGCTCACTGGAAAAAAGGCAGCAAACGCCTTTTTAGAACATTGTGCCAGAGCAAACCACATTGATGTTCCTACAAATAGGCACACAGACATTAATGAAGAACAAAAGAGGCACGACAACATCAATATGGCACCAGAAGAGCACATGATGGCAAAACTAACAATGAATGAAATGGAAGAGGCCATGAGAACTCTAAAGAAAAAGTCATCGCCCGGAAAAGATGGCGTAACAAACGAAATGCTGATGGGGCTGGGTCAAACAGCAAAGAGAAAGTTATTATCAGTCCTGAACAAAAGCTGGAAAAGGGGAATTGTACCTCAGGCACGGAAAGACGCTGTACTTATACCAGTACCAAAGAAAGAAAAAGATAGAACAGATCCAAATGGATACAGGCCTATCAGCCTACTGAGCTGTGTAGGAAAACTGATGGAGCGTATGATAAACACCAGACTGATGGGGCATCTGGAAGAAAAATACATACTAATTTCACAGCAAGAAGGCTTTAGACAGCACAGATCCACTGATGATCAGATCACTCTCATAGCACAGGAAATAGAGGATGTTTACCAGGAGAAAAAGCATACAGTAGCGGTGTGGGTGGATCTAGAAAAGACATTTGACAAGGTCTGGAAAGAGGGACAAAGTCAAGCTACTAAGAAGTGAAGGTTGTGGAAAAATGTACAGATGGATCAGCCACTACCTAAAAAACAAAACAGCCAGAGTTCAAGTAAAAGGACATATGAGCAAAAAGGTGACACTTGAGCAGGGAGTACCCCAAGGAGGAGTACTGTCACCCACACTCTTCCTGGTGTATATAAAAAACATCGCAGAGAATATACCAAAAAGAATCTATAGCTCCATGTTTGCAGACGATCTGGCTATGTGGACCTCTGAAAAGAATCTCACCATAGCAAGTAATCGGATGCAGCAGGCCCTAACATCGCTGGAGGAGTGGGCGAACTCATGGCTTGTAAAAATAAATGAGGAAAAAACAACATGTACTTCTTCTTCTTCTTCGTACGCAGTCAGACAGTAACCATTATTTTTTCGAAAAATGCGGCGGTCATCCTGAGGCTGTCGCCACTGCCATAGAGCTTGTCTTGCAGTTCCACTGGTGATGGCCACATCTGCTCGCTCTGATCCTCGTATGTCGGACAGTTCTGCAGCAGATGTTCAGCGGTCATTTTACCAGTACCGCACGGGCATTCGTCGGTACCAGCTATGTTCAATTTGTTGAATAGGTGGTACCTCAGTCTATTGTGGCCAGTGCGAAGTCTGACGACAACGACCTGCTCTCTTCGGTTCAACTGGTAATAGGCATCGTTTTTGGTGTAACCAGTATGTTCGGTTTCCCATTTGGTCATGTATCTGGCTTTGATAAGCCGTTTTGACTCTTCGTACGTCATACTAGTATCTGCTTGTGGTAGTCTTGCACCTTCTTTTGCCAGTCTGTCTGCCTCCTCGTTGCCTTGGATGTTGCAGTGTGATGGGACCCACTGTACCACTACCCTTTTTGGTGCGGACTGCTGGCACAGTTTGCAGAGTGCTGCTCTTAAGTCATTAAGCTCAGTGTTTTTCTGGCTTTTTAGCGCTGTGACTACGGCGAGAGCATCTGTAAGCATGACTATATGGCTTTCATTTTCATTGTGTGTCACCATTTCTTCCACTGCCGCCCTCAGTGCCTCTGCCTCCGCTCTGAAATTGCTTGTGTACTTACCAGTATCGAATGACAGTGTTATTTGTTTGCCATTTGGTGGGTTCAGGAATGCTCCTGCCCCTCCGTTCTGTGTATTGTTTGTTACAGAACCGTCGGTGTATGCATGGGTCCAGTCCATGCTTGGGTAGCTTTTCGATATGAAGCTTTGGGTAGTATCTCTCCTTTCTTTTTCAGTCTGGCAGTTTTTGTTTCCAATACCTGGTAGATTTTCTACCACCTCTGGAAATATATCCTGCTTCCAGGTAGGTTTTCGTACAGTAGTGATGGGTTTTGGTGTTGTTAGTGCGTTTATGGGATCTTCGTGCATGTACGATATTCTCGCTTTCAAACAAACCCCAAAACACCAAAATAAGTCTTAACGGCAAATATCTGCAACCAAACGACAACCCAAACTACCTGGGAGTCACATTTGATCGGCGCATGACATGAAAAAGTCAAATCGAGAGAAATCGAATGAGAGCCAGAGAAAGAATGTCAATCATGAGGAAACTTCCTGTCACAAGCTGGGGAGCAGACGAAAGTATTCTAAAGAAACTGTACACTGGAAGAGTGAGACCAGTTCTCGAGTATGGCATTGCGGCATGGACAACAGCAGCAAAGACGAACTTTGACAAAATTAGAAAACTCCAAAACCAAGCTATGAGAGTTATAACAGGAGGCATGAAGTCAACGCCAATTGTAGAGCTGGAAAAGATTACAAATCTGCAATCCATGACCGACAGAAGAGACTGCAAAGCCCAGCAGCAAGCAGAGAAAATCTCAGAAGACTGACAGACCATCCAATGCATAAGAGGCTAAATAATTTTGGAAATGGGAAACTAAAGCGGTGAAACTTTGCAGAAATAGCCAAAGCAAAGATGAACGAAGACCCTATGAACGCACTAACAACACCAAAGCCCATCCCTACTGTACGAAAACCTACCTGGGGGCAGCATATATTTCCAGAGGTGGTAGAAAATATACCAGGGATTGGAAAAAAGAACAGCCAGACTGAAAAAGAAAGAAGAGACATAACCCTGAGGTACATAGCGGAAAACTACCCAAACATGGACTGGACCCATGCATACACCGACGGCTCTGTAACAAACACAACACAGAATGGAGGGGTAGGGGTATTCCTGAGCCTACCAAATGGTAGGAAAACAACAGTATCAGTGGCGACTGGAAAATACTAAAGCAATTTCAGAGCGGAGGAGGAGGCACTGAGGGCTGCAGTAGAAGAAATGGTGACATGCAAAAGAAATGAAAGCCATATAGTCCTGCTTACAGATGCCCTGACCATAGTCACAGCACTAAAAAGCCAGAAAAATACTGAACTTAATGATTTAAGAGCAGTACTCTTTCAACTATGCCAGCAGTCCGGACCAAAAAGAGTAGTGGTACAGTGGGTTCCATCCCTCTGTAACATCCAAGGCAACGAGGAGGCAGACAGACTGGCAAAAGAAGGTGCAAGACTACCACAACCGGATACTAGTGTGACATACGAAGAGTCAAAAAGGCTTATTAGAGCTAGATACATGACCAAATGGGAAACAGAACATACTGGCTACACAAAAAACGATGCCTATTATCAGTTGAACAGAAGAGAGCAGGTCGTTGTCTTCAGACTTCGCACTGGCCACAATAGACTGAGGTACATCCTTTTCAACAAATTGAAGATAGGTGGCACTGACGAATGCTCGTGCGGTACTGGGAAAATAACCGCTGAACATCTGCTGCAAAACTGCCCGACATACGAGGATCAGAGAAAGCACATGTGGCCATCACCAGTGGCAACACTAGACAAGCTCTATGGCAGTGTCGACAGCCTCGGAATGACCGCTGCTTTTTTCGAAAAAAATACAAGTTGACGTCTGACAGCATACGAAGAAGAAGAAGAAGAAGAAGAAGAAGAAGAAGAAGAAGAAGATCCACATCACAGCACCGGCCGTTACCCCTGGGAAGCAAACCCTTAGAAAATGCAGGAGGAAGCAGACCCTTACATAAAATGAATGCTGAAGTCGGATGCACTGGACCGACAGGCACAAAATAAAAACCACAGTGCACCGCACACCGCCCTGGGGATTAGAGAAATAAGGTAAATGGAACAAAAAAATATTTTTTTTAAATGGGTCCTAACTAAATGAATTTTGTTTTTCCCGACGACCCAGAAATGATCCTAACATTAAATAAAAATGTGTTTGCCAACGACCCAGAAATAGGTCCTAACATAATAATTGTTTTACTTTTTGCGGACGACCCAGTAATGGGTCATAACACAAAAACGTGGTTGGTTTTTTTGTCGACGACCCAGTAATGGGTCATAACACAATAACGGGGTTGGTTTTTTTGTCGACGACCCAGTAATGGGTCATAACACAATAACGTGGTTGGTTTTTTTGTCGACGACCCAGTAATTGGTCATAACACAATAACGTGGTTGGTTTTTTGTCGACGACCCAGTAATGGATCCAAACAATTGCTTCGATTACGTTTTTGCCGACGATCAAACTCGGTTATACAAATATAGATTGCCAAATCAGATGAACGCGCCACATATGATAGATAAAATATGAACATTAGCGAATGAAAGGCAATATCTGTTAAGATCAGTGTAGTACCAGGTCTAATATCTGTAAATGGAGATAATATCAAACTTCAAAGGACCCGGGAGTGAAACTATCTGGGCAGTATTTTCCTAGAAAATAAAAGGCTTCACAGATAATTAGAAACACGATGTCGGAGGGCCTCAGCTGTTGAGTTACCAATTGTCGTCACTGCTTAAATACCACAACATCAGTATCACAATTAAACAACAGCTGATTACAATATCTATATACCAACTCTGTGTTACCAGTAGCAGGACAGTTTCCAAGGGTATTAGTCTTAGTCTTAGTTGACCAGTACTTCTACAGGAGCACAAGCCGCTGTGCAGGTCTCATCTCTGGTGTGAGCTGGATTTTTCTTAAAATCTCATACTGCCCCCCCATTTCTTTTCCTTTCTCTGTCCCCCCACCCCCCCCCTTTCTTCTATCAATCCTCAACCTCCCCCGCTTACCACTCATATATTAATCCCCTTCCCGTCTTATATCACTTTCTTTTTGTTCCCCCACTTGGATCTCTATTTTGCCTTTTCCATATTTGGCCACCACTGACTTATCCGGCCCATCCCCCCTCACTTCTTACGCTCTTCTGGCCACCTTACTTGCCCACTGCCCTTCATTTTCATTGGAGTTTTTGACCTACCAGTCGCGAAGACAGACACTATGTAGATAAGTACACAATTTTTTTCGTATATGCTTATTTGCTAGTTCAGGTTTGTTGTTATTTGTTATCCCTGATGAAGGCTTATTGGTCGCAAGGCAGGTTTTGTTTGTGTTCTCGTCTCGGTGCGGTATCTGACCATCTCTATTTTAAAAGTTTGATTAACGTACATTTAATAAACTTTTACATTTTTTTTCATTATTTTTTCCAATAATACAATAAGGATTGGCTACAGGGCACGAGGGAGTCCTAGCTAACAACTGATATATGACGCAAGAGTAATCCAACAACCACACAGGTCTACAATCACCGAAGCAACACATTTGCCATACGAGCAACGACCTAAACTCTCAACACTGCTCCCCGGCACAAGTGGACGGACAATTAAACTGAACGGAATCGTTATACTAATGTATACTCACCTGAATTATAGTTACAGAATATTATTCTAATCTGGAATAATCTGAATTCTATAAACGAGATAGTTTTTAACTGAAATTGACAACTCGAAACTAATTAAAACACTAAGTTTACATTGTCTGACACCTGTGCAGCCATTACTAGCTTCGGGGTATACGTAGTGAGGTCACTAGCTCTTTGACGGTGGCCGGCCGCCTTTCACTTAGTGTACTGCAAACGAGTATAGAAGCGTTAGTAATGTGGGTATATAGAAGATTGGGTCGCATTTGTTGGAAAGAGAAGAAAACAATTGTGTAGGTATTGAAAAAGTTGGAGGTGAAATGAGAATTAATGACCGAAATCAGGTTTAGACAGTTACGTTATTTTGGTTATATAACAAGACATACCTTCTTTTTGAAGACCATACTGGACGGTGGTTTTGAAGGCAGTCTTTCTAGAGGCAAACAATGTTATAAGTGGGTGGATAAAGTCAGGAGAAGGATTGAAAAAAGCCTGCCAATTTGCACTATGATGGAAAAAGAAAGAGTACACTGGAGATCTATTGCAGCCGACCTTCGATGCGGAGATGGCACTTGAACTGATCTAAACTGAAGTTTACATACACAAAGTACTTCTGATTTCTAATTCAATACAATACCATAGTAGCTAATAGTTTTGCTTAAACCAGCTGCTTCTTAATGTTACACACTTCAGAATAAACCTAGAGTACGTATATTTCAGGCCGCTATAACTAAACAGACGGAATTAAACGTTTTATTATTATAACACTTCCTCACCACTCTAGCTCCAGTTTGAAAATGCCTATATCCTGCTATAAAATGCCTAGCTCCAGTTTGAAAATGCCTAGATCCTGCTATAAAATGCCTAGCTCCAGTTTGAAAATGTCAAGCTTGACAAACTTTGAAGAAATAAACTTGTACAAATTAATCTCAGGAAATTCTTAATAAACCAATTCTAAATATAAGTATCGAAGAATATTACAATGATCAGAGCTGTGTCGATCATAGGAGTATATGTCCATTAAAAAATATACAAGAAAATTATGTGTACCGCCTTGCACATTTGTCCTAATATGGTTGGGTGAATCACAGTCTACAACTAAAATCTAGAGTATGTCTTCCCTTTATATGTATTTTTAAACCTGAGTCAAGCTTAGAGCAAGCAGATCAAACAAGGATCTGATAAAGGGTATTACTGTAAGCCACCGTCGGCAGGTTTGCTTTGAATGCCAATAACGACATGTTATGATTTCTAGTTCTGTTACGTGTGCAATAAGGTATATTAGAATACTGGAATAAGGTATACAGAACAATACATACAAACCACACCCGTGTGGAACTAGGAGAGCAAAGAATAGTTTCACTTGCAGCGTTCAAGTATGTGGTAACATACGCATATAAAATGTTCAATGAATTATAAGAAATGGCTGGATTGGATATATGAGGACGAAGTATAAATAATATCAGATTTGCGGGTAATGCAGTGTTAATGGTAGAGGATAAAGTAGATCTGGAGAACTAAATGGATACGATAAACATGAGACAGCAATGTGGACTGGAAATCAAGATAAATCCTTTAAGTTACGGTGTTCACCATAAAGAAATACAGTCCACAAGTTAACATTCATATAAATGGAGAATGTCTGGAACACTTGTCAAGCTATTTATACATTGGTCAGCTAATAACAGATGATGGCATACGCGAAGAGAGATCATTAAGTGAATTGCAGCCACAAAGAATACATTTAACAGCAAGAGACATACACTTCTTTGCATACAGATAACTAAAAATTAGAGTCATGAGATGTTATGTGCATTCAGTTTTATTTTGTCGAGTAAAAACATGTGTGTGTGTGTATGTGTGTCTAAGAATATCTTGGCCTCACTACAAGCAACAATGGAGATTGCAAATAGGATATACGGAGAAGAATGGCGTCCGCAATGCAGAAGTAAAATACAATGTGAAAGCGCGTGTGAAAATTTGTTAGAAAACGGAAACAAAACTACAAAAACACAGATTTTTACACTCAAAACACATATACACGCACACTAACCCATAACACCATACACACACACATACAAACAGGGCACGTGGCAAATGCATGATTATAATTTAGCGTCAACAGAACAAAGGACAGAATTACTCAGAAACTAAAAGAATCCATTAAGATTAGTGGTTGCATGATTGAAGAAGTGCAGGTCTACCTAGATTAACAGTAATGTTGGCACATATTAAGAAACAATCCAAGCTCTTAGCGACAAGAGTTCGAATTCCAGACTAGTTTTGAGAGTTCTACGTCCTAAATGGAAGACGTCAGTATTCTTCATAAGACACAGTTTCAAGCTGTTGAACACTAATGTAAAAGGGGTATACCCATATGGTTCCACACAACATTTAACTAAGAGTATCACACGCATATTATTGGTACGCATAAGGGATATATTGCCACCACAGATATTGTATATATGGTCTGATGTAATTAACAATACAAACAGGTTACGAGGAACAAAGGCCTTACTAATACATTGCAAGTATTCGTTTAAGGCCATTATTAGGGGAGAAAGACTAACGTCTGGTCAAGCAAAACATACGGATCAGACATGTTAGTCATGTTCAGGCAAAATGTACTGGCGAAGACCGTCACCTTTGACTTCGTCGTAACCCTCCCTAGAAACGGAATGTTTTCATGGCAGTCCGGCTAACAAGGTGAGCGATCGACGTGATCTCCTTAGCAGTGAGCGACACGCAGATGAAGCCAATCATAGCACCATCGCATGTGGGACCCAAGTCAACCTTCCTCAGCACGCTCGGTATGTGAGGAAAGCTACTATAACCGTCCACTTAACGTCCTTTTCAGGGCGCACAGAAGACTAATTATTGTGGGCAACAAAGCCACTATTAAAACGGGAGATGGAGTCTATATAGAATATCCTGACGCATGACATAAAGTCTATATAGAATATCCTGACGCATGACATAAAGTCTATATAGAATATCTTGACTGATGAGGTGTCTATATAGAGTATCCAGACAGAAGTTCTGATGAACTGTTTGATGCCTGTGGGGAGATAGGTTGAAACTATGAGGCAGAAATAACCACAGTGGAAGGCGCTACGTACCACTTGAGAACTGTATTTGATACCTCTTACCATCAACATCCCAAAGCAACGTAATCTTTACAGAATCATTATCTGCCCCCAAAGCACTGTAAGATGGTCGTTATTGTAAGCCTGAACTGACCCAAGTATCGCTAGATGCCAACCAACATAGGTACTCAACGGATTCTCTAGTCACTCAAATACACCTGGATATGATAGGAGCTTTTCTCACGACAACCGGCAAATGGAGAAATGGACGGGGACTAAATAACAGCTCACAAACGTTTGCATATATCTCTATACGGCACTGGCCCAAAGAGCAGAGCCCACAGGCTGGTGTACCAACCAACCAACAAACTAACCAATACATTTGGCTGTTAGATACAGACAGTTGATATTGATAGAACACACCTGCTGAAATCGGATGTGTCGGTTCGAAACTACAACACAACGCATTTGTTTCATCATACAACATCCTTCTACATGCAAAGCCCTTTTCAGGGTTTAGTAGCGGGATATTGAAAACGAGCGAAGAAGACGAAGATAGAACACTATAAGAAAGATTAACAATATAGCCATTCATGTCCTTATATTGAACGCACATGGGAAGAATAACACCAACACCCACTCCCTGCTCGCGCGCACATACCCAGACGCACATTCACACACCCACACTCACACAAACACACATATTCACACAAACATCCACACACATTTGTAGTCCTATCAATCTCGCAATCACCCCAAACACACAAATATTTCATAAATATCGTTTAGTTGATAAACTGTTCCAATCATTTTTTTATTTCCTGTTGACACTCGTATTTTCGTGCCATTTTCTCCTTCCATACTCAAAACCTCTGTCTCTCTCTCTCTCTCTTTCTCTCTCTCTCTCTTCCCTTGTCGCTCCTTTTCTGTCGCTGTTTTGACTCTCTTATTATATCTATCATAATGTAATTTGAAACTTAGAATTCCTTCTTTCTCTCAATCTCTATTCTCCCTTTCGATGTCCTTTTCCCCCATTTTACTCTTTCCCCTCTTTCTGGTCTCTCACTCTTTCTCTCAATCTCTTTTTCTTTCTCTCCTCTCTCCGTGCCTCGGCATCTCTTTTTTTTAGTTTTCCTCTCTACAACTTTCTTGTACTCTCTATTCTACACATTAGATTATCTAGATTATTTTCCCTATTTTTCCAGCCACTTTTTTTCAGTACTTCTCTGTTTATCCCACTATCTCTCTTTCTCTCTCAAACAAACAAATACGTCCTTTTAATCAGCATCTTAGATTTTCTACAATATTCATGAGTGCCACATTATCTCTCTACCAATTTTCTTTATTTGTCCCTTTCTTTGTCTTACTTTCTGAAGATTTCTATCAACTTGCCTTTCTATCTCCCTGACTCTTGCACTGCCCCACACTCCCTTTCTCTTGCCCACATTCTCTTCTTTCTCTTTGCATTTATTCTCTCACATTATATCAAACCAGCAACATTGTGTACATGGAATGCCAGTAGCTTCCACTATATCGTTCTATACAGACCTCTATCTCCCATGTGTCTGTCTGTCAGTTTTGGTTCCCATTCATACTTGTTTGTCTGCCTGTCTTGTCTCCAATTTCTGTATGTCTGTCTGTCGTGTCTCACATTTATGTCTATTTGTCTTTGTCTACAATTTATATTTGTTTGTATGTTCATCTGTCTTGTCTCCGATTTCTGTCTGTCTGTCTGTCTTGTCTCCCATTTGTGTCTGTTTGTATGTCTGTCTTATCTCCAATTTATGTCTGTTTGTCTGTCTTGTCTCCCATTTATGTCCGTCTGTCTGGTCTCACATTTATGTCGGTGTGTATGTCTGTTGTCTCCCATTTTTGTCTGTCTTGTTTCTCATTTATATCTGTTTGTCTGTCGTGTCTCCCATTTCTGTCTGTATTGCCTCTCATTTATGTCTGTCTATCTGAATGGTTGCCTGCCTTTCCGTCCGTCAGTCTAGATGTCTTATCTAACCTAATCTAATATCACTCTCCTCCTCTCTACTCTCCTGTCTCTCTCTCTGTATGTAAATATATATATATATAGGGGATCGCTGGGGTCCAGAGGTAAAGCACTCGCCACTCAAACAATGAACGGAAAGGGTGAGCGATCGAACCCCGCTTGTTTTAAATGACCCCTAGTCTCAAGGGAAGTGAGACGACTGTGCCTGCTTCTTGAGTTACCTCCAGTTGTCGAGACATATGTGTTGTCACCCGTGCAAGGTAGCACGTGGCTAGAGAGTGAGGTCAATGACCAGCGCAGTTTCTTCCTCACTATAATCCAAATACAACGCAAGTTATATCATCAAAATAAACCCGTCTAAACATGTCGCCACCATCGCTTGCAGTGGGTAACTGACACAACATATATATATATATATATATATACATATATATAATCCGAGCTTTAAATATGTACAATCACTAACGCTCGCTGTATCGTGGCACCAATAAGAGTCCAAGACGCTTGACTGACTCCGAAAAGGTACAACATATTATTTGACACTGACGGGAAATGTCCTGATATTTTAGATTACATGTTTGACTTTATCGATTTATGTCTGGTTATTTTTTTATCTGCTTTTAAAAATGAATTCTTAGCGAGCGGGTTTTAAATCTTTGGTATTTTAATTTGGTTTTGGGATCTACACCCACATTAAGATCCCAGCAGTGAGACGTGCCTGTACGTTGAGGATAAACTGAACTTAACGTCTTTATACTGGTTTAAAAGACTCTGCAGAGTCTGTATACAATCAAGTTTAATTTTCATTTCCTTGCTCTTAAAGCTATGTGCATACAATCTATTGTTAAATGCATTAATTGTCCCTGCCTCCACTTCTTCCTGTGGCAATGCATTGCAAGCATTCACTACTCTCTGACTAAAAAAAGTATTTCATAATTTCTAATCTGGGCCTTTCTTTAGTTAATTGATAGCTATGCCCTTTTGTTCTTGTAGGTGGTTGTATTTTGACAAAACAGTTGTTATAGTCTAATTTATCCATTCCTTTGATTATCTTATAAACCTGCATTAAGTCATCTCGAATTTTTATCTTTTCTAGACACTGTAGGCATGTCTTTCTTTCCTCATAACTGTAATTCTGGAATCCCACTTTTAGCTTTGTCGCTCTTCTTTGTATCCTTTCCAGCATGTTTATATCTCATCTAAGATAAGGACTCCACACCCGTACACAGTACTCCAATCTAGGTCTAACTAAAGCTTTATACGGTTTGACAATCACTTCCTTGCTCCTGTGTTTAATATTTTTTTTTTATCATGCCTAACATTGCATTTGCTTGTTTCACTGCTACCTGGGCTTGCTGCTCTAGTATAACCCCTAGGTCCCTTTCCTTATCGATCTTTCTAATATTCTTCCCGCCCATTATGTAATTATATTCCTACATTATAACTCGTCCTATACGTCTATCGGTTCCGCCAAAGGATCAGAGAGAAAACATAAACTTATCTAACTTATCCTAAAGATAAATTGCATATACACGAAAGAAGTTTGAGTCAGTTTTGTAATGTTTTTAATTAAGAAATATCTGGTTTCTAAAGAGCAAACACAAATAAAGAAAGATTTATATCAGATGATACACACGGGCTAATATCGAACTAGGTTTAAGGAGCATGATTTTAGATCGTTTAGTATCTCTTAGTATATAGTATATATGTTTCATTTTCATGTTTTTTCCTCATCATATACACACACAGAGCCGCTGCAGTCAAGCCTTATTTTAACTCTTTATAGAACTAACCCACGTGGGAAATTCATTCAGCTATGAGATGGTGTGTTAGACACCCAGTGCACGACTTCTCAGCTTAATTGAGGCTGGCTGAGTGTCCTCACTGCTTTGTTTCCCTTAACTAAATCAAGAATCAATTTACTGATCTAACCCCGTACTTTTAGTTTGCAAGCCCAGATCTCTTGCAGCATTTCGATAAGAAGGCTCAACACAATATCTGAGTTATTTTATCAATGACTGATAAAAAAGGCGTTTTGAGGGCAACAGTAAACTCTATCCACTTAACCCGGCCTTTGGCCATTCTTGGTACGATGCACTAGCTCTATATTTTCATTTTGGCTGTTGTAAATATGTTAATCTCTCTTTCACTGAGGTCAACATCTAGGGAATTCTGGCAATGGTAGCGAAAATGACCATGGCCTAAGACGTGGCAGTGAGAATAGCCAGCGGTCACTATCTGGCTGTATGTCTCAAGGTCAGCGAACCATAGCTGTCTTTATGAGGTCAGCGAACCATAGCTGTCTGTATTTCTCAATGAACCCTAGCTGTCAATGTGTCAAGGTCAATGAACCATGGCTGAGTGTATGTGTAAAGGTCAGTGATCCATAGCTGTCAATGTGTCAAGGTAAGTGAACCATAGCTGAGTATGTGTCAAGGTCAGTGAATCATAGCTGAATGTATGTGTCAAGGTCAGTGAACCATAGCCCAATGTATGGGTCAAGGCCAGTGAACCATAGCTGTCAATGTGTCAAGGTCAGTGGACCATAGCTGAATGTATGTGTCAAGGTCAGTGAACCATAGCTTTCAATGTGTCAAGGTCAGTGAACCATGGCTGAGAGTATGTGTCAAGGTCAGTGATCCATAGCTGTCAATGTGTCAAGGTAAGTGAACCATAGCTGAGTATGTGTCAAGGTCAGTGAACCATAGCTGAATGTATGTGTCAAGGTCAGTGAACCATAGCTGTCAATGTGTCAAGGTCAGTGAACCATATAGCTGAGTGTATGTGTCAAGGTCAGTGAACCATAGCTGAGTGTATGTGTCAAGCTCAGCTTACGGAGTCCAAATGTCGCCTTCAAATAGCAGAAAACAGGCTGGACCTGTGCAGTCTGGTTAAGGCAAGATGATATGGATTGAAAAGGCAAGCAATCTATATCCCGAAAATGACTATAAAATCGGCTGAGCTGGATCGAAAGGCCAAGATATCGGAGCTTCGCTGTAAACTACGTTACAACATAACAGCCCGTCAACTTCAAGTTGAACGAATAAAAGAAGATGATGGCCGAACCAATACATCGTATTATCTCAATACAACATAATATGGTTATTAATAGCAGGTACTTCAAATCAAATACTTTTTTCGGGTTCCAACCTGTGACACGGTGCGACTCATACCTGGCTGCATGCATCAGGGTCAGCAAACGAGGCCTGATCCATACCCTAAACCATCTTCAAGTAGTCCTGGAACATGCTGTGCAGTCTGGATTTTGAGGACAGGCGTCGCATTTAAAAGGTAAACCAGGCACACACAAACCCCCCCCCCCCCCCCCCAACACAAAGAAACAAACAACAACATAGATCTGATACAGGATGTGTCGGGACAAACTACGCTGTAAACTACAACACAACGTCACAACGACCTGCTCACGTCCAAAGAAGAAATATCGTTTCAACATTTATCTAGCGACAATAACGTTACATCTACACTAAGTCATCTCAAACACGTCGTTCGCCTAGCCAGATCTTGTAGCAGCTATCATTATCATATAGCACACCATGGAAGAACACGTATTTCAATGTGCAAGATACAAACCTTGTTCATTCTTCTTATGTCCTACTACTCTTGCCTTTCGACGTCGCGGAGTGGAAGTATTCGTTAGACTACGAGCTGGCGCTACGTGAGCTTCTGTCGTGTTTAACTCCTTCTATTGACGCCGGGATCGACAGCTTATTTGTGGCCCTAATGCCTTCAGGTACATTTATTCCTTCTTTCGAAGCCGGGATCGACAGCTTACTCGTGGCAGTAACGCTTTCATGTACTTTAATTCCTTCTATTGACGCCGGGATGGACAGCTGACTCGTGGCACTAATGCTTTCATGTACATTGATTCCTTCTATAGACGCCGGGATCGACAGCTTACTCGTGGCACTAATGCTTTCATGTACTTTAATTCCTTCTATTGACGCCGGGATCGACAGTTTACTCGTGGCAGTAATGCTTTCATGTACATTGATTCCTTCTATAGACGCCGGGATCGACAGCTTACTCGTGGCACTAATGCTTTCATGTACTTTAATTCCTTCTATTGACGCCGGGATCGACAGCTTACTCGTGGCACTAATGCTTTCATGTACATTGATTCCTTCATAGACGCCGGGATCGACAGATTACTCGTGGCACTAATGCTTTCATGTACTTTAATTCCTTCTATTGACGCCGGGATCGACAGCTTACTGGTTGATCATAATGAAATGTTATCAAATGATGAAATCAATGTAGTCCCCTCAATATTAATACGCGTGGTGTTGTAATTTTGTCGCGGATTGTCTTTCCTGCTGTATTTTGCACACAACACATCTTACATGTGTCAATCTTACATGTGTGCATATTAATTAGAACCAACTGTAATACTGATGACGGGGAGGAAGACTAAAGTCTTGTGAGGCAAAACATAACGGCCAAGACCTTCACCTCGTCTTCCTGGTAGCCCTACCTGGAAACGGGCTGTTTTTATGGTAGCCTGGATAACAAGGTAACGGAACGACGTGATTTCCGTAGTACTGAGTGACACGCAAATGAAGTCAAGCCTAGAAGACACCGGAGCACCTTCTTCAGCACGCTCGGGATGTGAGGAAAACTACTGCAACCCGCCACTTAACGTCCTTTTTAGGGTGCACAAATGATTAACCGACTCATTGTGGGCATTCGCAAACAACAATACTGATGGAATCGCGTATGGTTGATCAACGTGTTTATCAGCGCCTGTTTAGTGAACAAAGTGACACTTTTATATTGTAGTATTGGTGATAGCGAGTGATAAGTAAATAATAGTAGTGTAAGTATAGTGTAAATATAGTGTAAATAGTAGTGTAAAAGTAAATAATAAGTAAATCCATAACAAATTAACAGATTAACGAAACTAGGTATTACTTGAATTTGTATTCAAGTTAATTTGTATTCATTGCCTGCGCATGTCACAAGTGAGGTCATATTATAACAAAAACATACAGAGAGCTTACTAACGAGCATTTTACCACCGTCTTTATATGTTACAGTTAATGAACTTGCACGATAGCTGAAGTAAAACTTGTGTAAACACATCTCGCGATAACCTCGCAGAATCGTATATGCCCTAATGATTTGGAAATCGTATCGAGAATTTTAACCTAGGATTCAACAAGTGAATATGATAAAACTACGTTATTCCATTTAAGCTTTTATTTAAACTAAGAAATGTTATATCTGCTTTTTCTAACTTTACAATCTTCAGGCCAAAACTTTCTGAAACCTCAGCTTGACGAGAGGTCACGAGACTGAGTGAATGGAAATTACCATATATATCTACAAAAGTAAATACAAAATATAAAGTTTTTCGATAACAACGTTTGAATGACAAGTCCAGGTCCTGCCAACATTTGAATGACAAGTCCAGAAACTGCCAAAATTTGATAGATTAACAGGTCACACTAGTAGAGACTGTGTACACAATTTCAGCTTTCTAGGTTAAAGGGAAGTTTGTTAAAATAGGAGAAATAGAAGTCTACTCAAACGGACAACAGTAAAAGCAAGTTAAATAAAAGCTTGTAACCAGGATATGCGGTGACTTACAAACTAGCAACACTAATTAAACATTCAAACGTCGCGTTGGAAAAAATTAGTTAGTTATTTGCCCCTATCAAGCGATGATGATTTTGTCTTGAAGATATAACTTGAGCTGTATTTGGATTATAGTGAGACAGACACTGCGCTGGTCATCAACCTCACTCTCCGGGTGAGAGCTACCTTGGACCAGTAGCAAGACATAAGGCAAGACGACTAGAGGTAACTCGGAATGCGGGTACTCTGGCTGCACCTCCTTTGAGATAACGAGTCGCTTGAAACATGTGGGATGCTATTGCCCATCGTTTCCGTTTATCGCTTTAAGAAGCAAGAATCTTACCTCTGGACAATATCACACCGTGTGATGGATGTGTCATGGACAAGTTGCTAACCGGCAGGGCACACACTTTGTAAAACGATGTGTTTGTCCATTATTGGTCTATGTACATTTCCCAGTCACACTAAAACTGGTAATGTTAGCAAACATAACGCCAATATCATGAAGTTCAGCCGTGTGCACTTGATTGTGATGGAAAATACTATTGCAGAAAGCCGAAGACCCCAGCTGAATAATCGAAGTGAAAATCATCACACAATGAACGAAATAACTCATCCAAATGGAAAACCAAAACACGTTTCCGTGGAAAACTAATCAACATAATATTCTTACCGACACTCTGGCTATCGGCGCTAAAATTGGGCGTCTCTCTTGCGAAGTGGTCAATCCGTTTGCCTTGTCTTCAGACGGTATGGGTTCGAATTCGAGATGCGACGATCGGTTCATGATATTACATTTTTTTGAGATCCCTAGGTTCATCGCTGGAGTAACGGAGTTCGTGCTTTGTGGAATACCTTTCTGCTAAGAGAGACTGATCCATATGGGGAAATCCGCAGCGATGCAGTCGAGCAATCACCTTTAAATAAAACCCTACAGCACTCACAGATAGACAACAGAAGAGCACCACTCGAGAAAACACCCCAGTGGTTTCTGTGACAAGCTATGCCCGACCGTCTGAAGTGACGGGCAGAGAAGCGAGACGATCGAGATGCGAGTGGTTAAGGGGTATTAAAGGTTCAAATCTCGCATGACAGAGGTTATTATTATAGCGGAAGTGAAATAAAAAACCTAACCTTAACAGTACGCGGCTACGGTTTAAGTAAATGGCTTTTAATCCCTCAAGCCTTCAAGTCCTGCTGAATTTATCTGGGCAAAATAGTCTGATCAGACATGTTTGTCAGGTTCAGGTAAAACAAATTGACCAAGACTCTCACCTCGGCTTTTTCGTAGCCGTTCTTGGAAACAGGCTGTTTTCATGGTAGCCTGGCTAGCGAGGTGAAGGATCGATGTGATCCCCGTAGTAGTTAGCGACATGTAGATGAAGCCAAGTGTAGCACAACCGCCTGGAGGACTACGGTCCACCTTAATAAGCATGCTCGGGATGTGAGGAAAGCTACTGTAACCTGCCACTTAACGTCCTTTTCAGGGCGCACAAAAGAGTAAACTACTACTTGTAGGCATTCGCAAACAACAAGATCCATGAGAAAAACCTCGACATTACCAGAACAAATATCGCTTTGTTAAACAAACATACACAAACGAATAACTCGTTCGCACATGGATCAAAAGAAATATATGACGAAGAAGAAGAAGAATGAGAAAAGAGAAGGAAGAGGAGGAGAAGGAAGAGGAGGAGAAAGAAGAGGAGGAAGAAGCAGACGAGGATGAAGATGAATACGAAGATGAGGAAGAAGAAGAACTGAGACGCTAGTCCGTTCAGGTACAACATACTGATGAGGACATCGCGTCAGGGTCAGGCACAACATACTGATGAGGACATTGCGTCAGGGTCAGGCACAACATACTGATGAGGACATTGCGTCAGGGTCAGGCACAACATACTGATGAGGTCATTGCGTCAGGGTCAGGCACAACATACTGACCAGCACATTGCGTCAGGGTCAGGCACAACATACTAACGAGGACATCGCGTCAGGTTCAGGCACAACATACTGACCAGGACATCGCGTCAGAGTCAGGCACACCATACTGACGAGGACATCGCGTCAGAGTCAGGCACAACATACTGACGAGGACATCGCGTCAGAGTCAGGCACAACATACTGACGAGGACATCGCGTCAGAGTCAGGCACAACATACTGACGAGGACATCGCGTCAGAGTCAGCACAAAATACTGACGAGGAAATCGCGCCAAGGTCAGGCACAACATACTGACCAGGACATTGCGTCAGCGTCATGTGCAATATACTGAACGAGACCACATTATCTCTTGCATATAGCTTTCAATCGAAACATGTTTTCAAGACAGTCTGGATGATCAGATGTGGATCGACATGATCCCTATAGTAGTGAGCGTCACGCAGATGAAGCCACACAAAACACAATCGTCTGGAGGAGCACGGCCCACTTTCGTCAGCACGCTCTTGATGTGAGAAAACCTACAACCTAACCACTTAACGCCCTTTTCAGGGCACACAAAAAAAGTAAACATATATTCTAATTATGAGCATTACAAAAAACAACAAAGAAGAAGTATAAAAAAGAAGAGCAGAGAAATGATTTGAACATGAGAGAACGGAAATGATTCTCACCAGAAAAGATAGAAAGTTAATATATTATAGAACAATTTATAAATGAAACTATTTCCTGTGCATAATAACCTGGGAGATAAAAAATAAACTCGTTCTTACATTTCTTGGCAGTATAACCTGTTCATATGTAATGCGCGCCGTTCAATGGAAAAAAAGAAGATTTGATTAGATGACACGCAGAAAACTGCGCAATATATAAATAGATGAGGCAATAGAAACCATGCAGCAATATGGGATAACAATTAATAATACATCTAGTGGACGGCGTGGGCTAGTGGTTAAGTGACACTGCTCACAATCTGAAGGTACTGGGTTCGATCCCCATCACAGCACCGACCGTTACCCCGGGGAAGCAAACCCTTAGAAAATGCAGGAGGAAGCAGACCCTTACATAAAATGCTTGCCGAAGTGGGTTGCACTGGGCCGATAGGCGCAAAATAAAAACCGTAGTGCAACTCACACCGCCTTGGGGAATAGAAAAATAAGGCGAACGGAACACCAAAACAAAAAAACAAAACATTACATCGTGCTTGGTAAAAGTGAGGACACTACAACTTCCGTTGGCTCTTCGGAACACGACTGGACGTAAGAAACCACATTTACTTATGTTTTGTTTCACTTTATATTCGATCAAGACTCACGGAAAATGGCTCAAAGAACAGACTTCATTGCATCTGGAGGCCCACATATGTGTTGGATTTCTATCATTTTTCAAAATGGGGAAAGCGTGGGATAGTGGTTAAGTGATACGGCTCACAACCCGAAGGTGCTGGGTTCGCTTCACGATCACAGCAGCAGCTGCTACCCTAGGAAAGCAAACCCTTAGAAAAAAAAATCAGAAGGCAGATCTTTACATAATACGCATGCGGAAGTCGGATGCACTGATCCGACAGGCACAAAATAAAAACAGTGCAATGCACACCGCCTTGGGGGAAAGAGAAAAAGGCGAACACAAAACAAGCATATGAATGAATGAATGAATAACCGCAACTTCAATCATGATGGAGTGTTGAGCCTTAATTACATGCACAGCTCATGTTATGTTTAGCCTTAATTACAATTATATGTATGGCATATGTTACGTTTAGCCTTAATTACAGTCAGGACAAATGTTATGTTAAACCTCAATTACAGTCAGGACTAATGTTATGTTTAACCTTAATTACAATTATATGTATGGCATATGTTACGTTTAGCCTTAATTACAGTCAGGACTAATGTTATGTTTAACCTTAATTACAGCCAGGACTAATGTTATGTTTAACCTTAATTACAGTCAGGACTAATGTTATGTTTAACCTTAATTACAGTCAGGACTTTCCTGAGGATTTGTCAGGAAACAAAAGATAAGTTTTATGAGGACCTTGAGGCGCTCATCGCTGCAGTCCCCAAATCTGACAAACTGGTCATCCTCGGTGATTTTAACGCTAGGGTTGGCACAGACCATACAGCCTGGGAGGGGGCCATTGGCCGACATGGTATCGGAAAATGTAATAGTAACGGACTGCTCCTTCTGAGGACATGTGCCGCAAATGAACTACTCATTACAAACACAGCTTTCCGACTACCTGTCCGAAATAGAACCACATGGATGCACCCAAGGTCCCGCCTCTGGCACCTCATTGACTACATTATCATCAGACGTAGGGATCGAGCGGATGCTATGGTAACGAAGAGCATGTTTGGTGCAGAATGTTGGACCGACCATCGACTTGTCATTGCCAAGCTAAACTTCAAGATCCAGCCCAAAATGCGCCCCCAGGGAAAAAAACCACCTAGGAGGCTAAATGTCTCTCAGCTGAAATACGAACCCACGAGAGGAGGCTTCCAGGAAGAGCTTGAGGGCAGACTATCTGAGCTTCGTTTTGAAAAGAATGACATCGAAGAGAACTGGGTATCACTGAGAAACACACTCTACGACACATCTGTTAAACACATTGGCCCACTCACGCGCAAGCATAAGGACTGGTTTGATGAGAACGATCTGGAAATACAGGGCCCTCTCGATGCAAAACATGAAGCGCACAGGGAATACCAGAGGGACACACCATCTCCGGCAGCAAAAGCTGCCTTCAATACTGCTCGCAAAGCTGTCCAGACCAGGCTTAGAGAGATGCAAGACTCCTGGCTCAGCAAAAGAGCTGACGAAATTGAGATGTTCGCCGAGCGTCATGACACCAAACGATTTTACGAGGCACTGAAAGCTCTCTACGGCCCGCAGCCCTCTAGTAATACTCCAGTTCGCAGTGCGGATGGGGTACTGCTAACAGATAAGGTTCAGATTCTAGACAGATGGGCAGACCACTTCTGCAAAATACTAAACCACCCATCGTCCATAAATGAAGAGGCCATCCGGCGAATGCCGCAGGTGGAACTGAACCTGGCGTTGGATGAAGTCATTACTGAGGAGGAAGTCGACAGGGCAATCAGTTCACTATCTATAGGAAAAGCTCCAGGAGCTGATGCAATACCAACAGAGATATATAAGACAGCTGGCCCATCCCTCACCAGAAGAATCACTGAACTCTTCTGTCACATGTGGGCTGAAGGTAAAATTCCGCAGGAGCTAAAGGACGCCTCAATCGTTCACCTGTACAAAAGAAAAGGCAACCGTCAGGAATGCGACAATCATCGTGGAATATCTCTACTCTCCGTAGCAGGCAAGATCCTAGCGCGCTTACTGCTAAACAGGCTCAACAAACACCTTGAACAAAGCCACCACCTCCCAGAAAGCCAATGTGGATTCAGAGCCGGAAGAGGAACAGTGGACATGATTTTTGCCGCTCGCCAAGTACAAGAGAAGTGTCGAGAACAAAATCAGGCCTTGTACACCACATTTATTGATTTGACAAAGGCATTTGATACAGTAAACAGAGGAGGGCTGTGGATGATAATGTCTAAGTTTGGCTGCCCCAACAAGTTCATAACAATGGTGAAACAGCTACACGAAGGCATGTGTGCTCGTGTACTAGACAGCGGTGCAATCTCTAAAACGTTTCTAGTATCAAACGGAGTAAAACAAGGATGTGTACTCGCCCCGACTTTGTTCAGCATGATGTTCGCGGCCACGATGACAGACGCCTTCAGATCATTGGAGCTTGGAATACCCATAAAGTACCGCACAGATGGCAAGTTACTCAATTCCAGAAGAATGAAGGCCAAAACCAAAGTGGCTGGCGACATAATCAGGGAACTTGTATTTGCTGACGACTGCGCTCTAATGAGCAACTCAGAACTGAACATGCAGGTTGGAATGAACCAGTTTTCTGCCGCATGCAAAAATTTTGGCCTGACCATAAATGCCAAAAAAACAGAGGTCATGTACCAACCAGCACCAGGCATGCCGTACACAAAACCAGAGACTACAGTCAGCGGGCAGACGTTGAATGCCGTAGATAAATTCACATATCTGGGCAGCACGCTGTCGAGATCTGTCAGCCTAGACGATGAGGTGGCAAGCAGAATAGCAAAGGCCAGTACAGCCTTTGGTAGAATGCGCTCTATGGTCTGGGCACGTCGTGGCATCAGCGTCAAGACCAAACTCAAAGTCTACCGTGCAACCATCATTCCAACCCTACTATACGCTTGCGAAAGCTGGACTGTATACTCTGGACATGCAAGGAGGTTAAACCACTTCCACACAGGTTGCCTGAGGCGAATATTCCACATCCGATGGCAAAATCGTGTCACTGACATCGAGGTTCTCTCGAGGGCTAACATGCCCAGCATCCATGCACTGCTAGAAAAAGCACGACTAGGATGGGCCGGACACCTCGTCCGTATGTCAGACGAGCGGCTCCCAAAGAAGCTTCTCTACGGCGAGCTGAGAGACGGATGGCGCGAGAGAGGGCGCCCAAAGAAACGTTTTAAAGACGGTCTGAAGGACTCACTAAAAAGTTGCCAGATAGACATCGACACCTGGGAATGTCTTGCGCAAAACAGATCTGACTGGAGAAGCGCAGTCAAATCGGGTGTAGCTGCCGGTGAAGATGACCGTGTTGTGAAAGCCCAGAACAGACGAGAGACGCGGAAATCCCGAACAGCGGGAACACCATCCCCTTCTACAAACCTCGTGTGCCCGATATGTAGCAGATATTTTCGTGCCCGCATTGGCCTGTTCAGCCACATGCGCACCCACACCCAACAGGGAAATCTGTGACAAGGATGATGTCGGCGGTCCTCATCGACAACGATGGACAGCTATTATTATTATTATTACAGTCAGGACTTATGTTATGTTTAATCTTAATTACAGTCAGGACTAATGTTATGTTTAACCTTAATTACAGTCAGGACTAATGGTTCGTTCAACCTTGATTGTAGTCAGTACTAATGTTATTTTTAACCTTAATTACAGTAATGGCTAATGTTACGTTTCAGTTTAGTTACAATGATGGCTAATGTTACATTTAACAATTACATTCACAGCTCATGTTACGTTTAACCTTAACCTCAGTTGTGGCTAGTATAACGAATTATCTCAGCTTCAATAATCTGTTTCTCCTCCTTTTTTTCTTCTTCGCCTTCACTACGTCTTTTATTACTTCTTCACGCGAAGTCCAGTTCTCAAGATACATGTGGCTGTATTGGAGAGCTATTAATGGCTTCCAAACAGCTTTGCGTGGAGGTTCGTCGTCGTGAGACAGTGCCCTGTGGGGAATTTGTTAAGTGAAGCATATAACGTTCTTGCATTGCACATTCAGTCTGTGCTGGTATATTGCGCACACACATAGGTGAAGGCGCTAGTTTTAGCTGGCGTAAGTGGCCATTCAATCTGTTATGCTCCGTTCTCAAGCGGAACAGTATCACATGTTCTGTTCTTCCAAGGCAGTAATAGTTGGACCTCGTTTGGTAGCTTCAATAATGTCAAGTGCTACATTTAAACTTAAAGTTCAGTCATAGATAATAGTGCTCTTAAACTAACGTTTTTCATGACTACTGGAATCAATAAATAGGTCTTCAATACATTCATACCGTCAACAACCGTTCATCATCACCATCTAGTTGATCAGTCCTAAGGCTGGTTGTAAGGTTATCTGAGTACCTCTCCATTTGACTCTATCCTTTGCAGGTCTCTTAATTTCAACATAAGTTTGTACAGTAATGCCCTTGCATGCCTAATATATAAAGGTGAGTCTTGGACGCACCGGTCATCTCTTCCATTGAATCTTGCCCTCTAGTATCTACTGTAGAAGACTGTCATGTCTCATAACGTGACCCAGCTAACGCAACCGACGTTGTTGTATCATATGCAATATGTGTATTCTTGCTCACACTTCTGTGAGTACATTGCCATTTTATCTTCATTATGTCCAACTCACTATTTCCATTCTACGATAACACCACATTTCAAACGCTTCCATGTTTTCTGTCCATATTTATTGTTTCTATTTTGGTCCTAAAGTTTCTACAGTATGTAGCAGCCATCCTAATGTACAACCTTCATTACGAAGAGTTACAGTGTTACCTTTTTAATTTGCCCCCTTTCTGGTCGCTGTGCACAGCAGAGTTAAAATTAAGGCGACACTTCTATCCAATAATAGATAATTAGTTTGACATTAAAATTAAGTCAAGAATTGTTTTATATTTAGCAAAATCATTAATAACAATACACTGTTCTCTATACTTCGAAACAACGACTAATATGAACAACACAACATTTACAAGTAAGTTGAACAGCAATCTGAAACGAATATGATCGACATAATAAATATAATAACCATTTCTGAATGATTCTCCGAGTATCTCTGTTTGATGATATCAATTAGCACAGTAAAAGTAATAATGATCCAGTTAGCAGCCGGTGGGCATATTGGGAATGTGGTCTTCGGGACTTATATTTTTGGACTAAATGCACACACAAATGAAGTGGTTCATATCAGGCCGGCCGGCCTTGCTTTCCCAGATTATTCTGGTACCCAATTTTTTTTAGCCTGGGCCGATCCCATGAGCCGTTTTGCGATTGGACGAATACCGCACAAACTATAGACCGAATCCCGATTGCTTTGCTAGAAAACAATTGCACTAAATTCTGCGATACATCGGCTCCCAAGTGTGGTCATATGAAAGCGGAAAATACTACGTTCATCTCTATGGTTAAGGAAAGAAAGCTAACATCTGGTTAGGTACAACATACTGATCATACATTTAAGTCAGTGTCCGGCACAAAATACTGATCATACATATTAGTCAGTGTCCGGTACAACATACTGATCAAACATATTAGTCAGTGTCCGGTACAACATACTGATCAAACATATTAGTCAGTGTCCGGCACAACATACTGATCAAACATATTGGTCAGTGTCCGGCAATATACTGACCAAGACCACCACCTCGACTTCTACGTAGTCCTCCCTGTAAACGGACTTTTTCATGGCAGTATGGCTAACGAGGTGAGATATCAACGTGCTCCACGTAGTAGTTAGCGACACGCAGATGAAACCAACCATAGCACAACGGCCTAGAGGACCCCAGTCTACCTTTATCAGCATTCTCGGGATGTGAGAAAAACTTCTGCAACCCTCCACTAAACTTTTTCAGGGCGCACAAAAGGGTAAACCTGCTTTTTTGTGGGTATTCATAACAATATTCACAACAACAATAACAACAACATTTCTATGGTTTAGTCAGAAACACGAAAATAGTTAATGACAGGTTTATCTAAGTAAGGCCACATACATGATATTTCAAGTTTATCTCTAATTATAAGACAAATTCACGACCCTGGATAATTGTACATAATATCACGAAATGTATACACACACTCAAAGATGAACAAACTTAATCGTATCTCTGAGCTTAGCCAAAGAACGCTGTCATGAATAATTCTACGTGGATCATCAAACAATCTCCACATATAATTCATCGATTGTCTTTACGTATAACAGAAACCACAGCCATGAATAATTACATATATATATATTTTCAAAGTTTTACCATAACTACAATAAAGAGTAATTATACTTTTATCTTCGAAGTTTTACAACAAATATAATGAAAAATAATAATACGTTTATCTTCAAAGTTTAACCACAACTACAATCATGAGTAATAATACGTTTATTAAAAAAAAAATTACCCCGAATACCAGGTCACGGATTTAACGTAGTAAGTGGATGACCGAGTGGTTGGCAGTTCGGTCTTATGACAATAGCATGTCCGTTCAAAACCTCAGTTAAGCATACTTTTTTATAAATCCGAGATAACATAGAAACATGTCCTGTATAGTGAGTGCATATCGACAACAGGAAGAAGCCACCTTTATTCCTCAGATCTAAAAAGTCCTCCTAGTGTACTTCAGCAATGGAAATAAATTCCGTAAAGGTATTAGATTATCAATCCGGAATAATTCAGCCGTGCGCCAGAGTACGACCGCACTTGCCTAAAATAGACACTGAACAAGATGTACTGAAATCAGTAACAATTAACATAATCCTTCCAGAGCAACTGACGTCGTGTGATGATGTTTGAAAGACTTGAATGCACCAAATCTACACTTCCCGTGAGAAAGGGTGTACATCTTTCTTCATGGCTACCCTACATTACATAAACGTTAGTTAGTTGCCCTTAAAACTTAAATAGACTAGCATGCCGATACCAGGAAGCAGATGCCTGGATGTACTTTAATTACCTGTCGCTTAAACCGCTGACACACACTTTGAACAATAGTGTGCATTTGTGCAAGCAGTTGACTACGTAACTAAAGTTACACTTCCTGACTAATGTTGTAACAGAGAAACAAATACACCAACTAGCTAAAGATAACTATATCCGTCCACCAAATTGTGTTATCGGGCACAAGGACATACACTCTGTACTTGAACTTGAAGTTAGAGAGAGAAACAAAAAAAACAAGTTAAACCAAGCGTTCTGATAACAGAACTGGTACGTGTTGCTTTGTAGTTTTGTCTTACTATCAAGCTTATGGAGAAATACGTAAATACATAATGGAAAGCGGAACAAATTCATAAGATAGTCCGGCAGAGCTATAGGTACTGGAATGAGCAATGGCTGGCTAAAGCGTTGAGTTACAGTAAACCGTGCATAGTTTATTTAACCTCACAACTTCATTATACTGGTTTAGAATGCTGTAAATAATCTGTATACAACCTGTTTATTTCACTTCACTGTTATTGAAAATAATGTGATCATCCAATCTATTTTTGATTGCATTAGCTGACTTTGCTTCCACTTCACCCTGCTGCAATGCATTCCATGAATTTACCACTCTCTGAATAAAAATATATTTCCTAACAACTAATCTAGACCTGTCTTTAAACAATTTGTAGTAGTGCCCTCTTTTTCTTGTAGCCGATCGTACTTTGAAAAACTTGGTATAATCTAATTTTTCTTTTCCATTCATTAATGTATATACTTATATTATGTCACCTCACATTCTTCTTTTTTCGAGACACTGAAGACCAGTTTAAAACTATACATAGCGTAGCACTACCAGTTGTAGGCAAGTGCCGTCGTAATCTGGCGCACTGTGGAATTATTCTGGATTGATTATCTAATTCCTTTACGAAATTTATTTCCATTGCTGAAGTATTCTGGATTGATTAACTAATTCCTTTACGAAATTTATTTCCATTTCTGAAGTACACTAGGAGGACTTTTTAGATCTGAGGAATAAAGGTTGCTTCTTCCTGTTGTCGAAATGCACTCATTATACAGGGTCTTGAAAGGGAGAAATGGTATATAACACTCAAATGTTCCAAGAGTGCTGAAAGATGCGACTAGGAAGAGTTGGACGTACAGCAGGTTTTTTTACGGTCGGAGTTGGACATGTGTGTCAGTTGTATTGTTCTTCCTCACGGTATGCGTTCAGTGAGCCTTTGAGATCCAAGTTCCTCACCAATGCAAACACCTCTGGTGATCGTTCTATGCATTTCTTGACAGTAGTTTCTATATACTGACATGAGTTTGCAAAGAAGCAGTAGAGATACTGAGATACAGATGATATCAAAGGTAGACTAATGACAATGTTTGTTTTATCGTTCATCATAATTTACTTGTCATTCTAGACGACGGACTATAGGTCCAGCGAAACATTTGGTTTAAACTAATCTGCCTTTAGGGAAGACTGAATCCATTTGTATGCTGAATTGGTACTGTAACGATGGTTTTTATATAGGACGGACACATTTGTATACAATTCGGAGAAACGCACGTATTACAGACATCCAAGCACACAGTAGGACAGAACGATATACCAACTGACGGATATATGGACGGATATTCGGACATACAACATATAGCAAGATAGAAGGGTGGATGGATGGATGAGTGAATGGATGGGTGGATGAGTGTATAGATATATGGATGGTTGGTAGAAGGGCAGACTGTCAGATGAGCATGGAGGCAGACACACAGACAGGATAAAAATACCAGATAGACAAGAAAGACAGGAATGATAGACATTACAGACCCGACAGGCAGGCAGACAAACCGACAGACTAGATAGGCAGGCAGTCGGGCAGACAGACCAGACAGACAGACCAGACCAGGCAGATCAGACCAGACAGGCAGGCTGGCAGGCAGGCAGACACACGGACAGGATAAACATACCAGATAGTCAAGAAAGACAGACATGACGGACCCGACAGTCACACAGACCCGACAGACCAGGCCATACAGACAGACCAGACAGACAGACAGACAGACAGGCAGGCAGACAGAGACACATATAGATTGAATAGCTAATGATTAGATAATTGAGCAAGTTGTGTAGGAAATGCGGTCCAGATGAACATTTAATGTGTATATTTGGGTGAGAAAAGTCTTTGAAAACATCGTCAGGTAAATGTGTGGGACAGAGTGTATGGGACAGAGTGTGTGGGGCAGAATGTGTGGGACAAAATTTGTGGGACAGAGTGTGTGGGACAGAGTGTGTGGGACAGAGTGTGTGGGACAGAGTGTGTGGGACAGAGTGTGTGGGACAGAGTGTGTAAGACGCGTGCCATGTCTGCAATGAGGATTATCATATATTAGATATACTCGTCTTTACTGAGTGACGTACACGCACCATTTGAGCTAGTAAACTGGCAAAGAAGAGAATATATTCCTTAGAAATGTGCATACATAGAAGGATGGTTCGCCTCTAGTGGAAAGTCATGAACAAAAATATAGGAAGTCTTAGAGAAATGTGTGGTGCAAAGACAATCGATGGCCGAAATGAGCATGTTACAGATATTATATATTGATCACATACAAGGACATAACACCTTGATTATAACAATTCTGGTGGGAAACTCTATAAGTGGGAGAATAACATCGAGGGATGGATAGGGAAAAGCTTTGAAGATTGTACAATAACGGCATGAAACGGGGGACGTTGAAGACCCGTTGTAATGACCTTCGATGTGAAGTTGGTACTTGAGCTGAAGGGCTCAGTGCAGGATTTTAGAGACCCAATTCAGGGGAAATTAATTGCAGGCGAATCAGCATGAGGTGAACTTATAGAGCGTAAAGTATAGAGTAACTTAATGTATGTTCAATTTATAGGACGTAAAGTGTAGACTAACTTAATGTATGTTCAATTTATAGGGCGTAAAGTGTAGACTAATTTAATGTATGTTGAATTTTAGGACGTAAAGTGTAGAGTAACTTAATGTATGTTCAATTTGCAGGGCGTAAAATGTAGAGTAAGGTAATATATGTTCAATTTATAGCACGTAAAGTGTAGAGTAACTTAATGTATATTCAATTTACAAGGCGTAAATTGTAGAGTAAGTTAACGTATGTCCAATTTACAGGGCGTAAATTGTAGAGGAACATATTATAGGTTCCATTTAAAGGACGTTAAGTGAATATGAAGATGATACATGTTCCATTTGTAGGGCGTTAAGTGCATGGAAACATAGTACATCTTTCACTTATAGGATGTAAAGTGTAATGGAACATAGTACAGCTTTCATTTACAGGATGTAAAGTGTAATGGAACATAGTACAGCTTTCATGTATAGGATGTAAAGTGTACTTTCATTTATAGGATGTAAAGTGTAATGGACCATAGGAAGTAAAAAGTAAAGGAGTTTAAAAAAAAAAGTTCCATTCAAAGGAGGGATTGCTACATAGTTTCAAATGTCGGAGCATACATGTGTGAGAGTTTAACGTGTCAGGGCAGACATGTGTGAGAGTTTAACGTGTCAGGGCAGACATGTGTGAGAGTTTAACGTGTCAGGGCAGACATGTGTGAGAGTGTAACGTGTCATGGCAGACATGTGTGAGAGTGTAACGTATTTCAATTTATGGGGTAAAATGTCTAGTAGTGATATTTGTGGACTTCATTGTCTAGAATAGTAAATGGTGTCGAGTTTATTTGGGTTCAATTTATAGAGTAGACATTGTGAACGAGTTTTTAATCTACTACATGTATAGTGTAGAAAATTTATAGGTAAATTAAGGTAGTCAAATTTGTAGAATCCAAAGTGTAGGCTACTCTACAGCGCTTCAATCTATTTATATAAGAATATAGTAGAGCTCACAGCAACTTCGAAACATGCTCTAGGATATTCACAATCGATAAAAGCTATCAAATCTCCCTGCAGCTATGATACTAATCATGCACCGTCCAAAGATATTTCCATCGATAAGATAAATAATCGGCATGCTCCATCTCTTCTGTGAATGAGAAAAAACACGTCAAAGTTTCCCGTAGGTTATAAAGGGCATACAAAGAGCTCTCCACGATTAGGGTCAGCTAGTGTCAACCCCTTTACAATATAACACAAACCGCAGACATCGCGTATGTGATGGTTAAACGACTGTAGTGGTAGACCTCTTGATGCTGTCGTTATAAAAAACAGTACATCGAGTAGGAAGGGACGTTTAATCGATTTTGGTTGAGATTCGATGGTTTGTTTAAAATTCTGGGAATTGGAAGGCTCGGAGTTATAGCTACAGTTTGTAAATGGTTTAGAAAGTCTTTTAGAAGAACTCACAAAGCGTAGTTATGACTTTAACGGAGTCAAATACATTGTACACATGTACAGTGTAGGATTAGTAGAAATTCATCGTCTTAACCTTCATCGTATTCTTATTTTCTTCTTAATCGTCTTCTTCTTGTGATCGTTTCTTTGATGTTTTCAAACGTTCCCGCATGGCATCGACAGTTATCTGGACTTTATCCTCGTACAGTTTTGAGTTTATCGTTGAATAGAGGAATATTCTTTAACTACCCGTGCTGAGAACAGTTTTGTAAAATATGCTAAGTAGCTTGTTCGCGTAGTTCACATGTGCACCCTGGTGAAGTAGGCAGTCGGAGCTTGCACTTTTGATTGCTCAGTCCTCTCTGCTCAGTTGTGAAAGGAAGAATAGTGATCTGTCCCTGGCAAGCGCGTAATATTCTTTGCCGGGTTGAAACTGTTCTGTCTTGACAGCCTGGATAACACTTTTATTTTCTAAAACTATGTGAATTCAATGTCTTTTTGTTCACAATCGCCATCCCCTTTTGCCAGGATACTTTTTATCTCATTCCGTGATATGTCTAGTAGGACAAATGTCACTGAAGGACGATGGGATGTTTGGCAGCTTCTTTGCTTAGTTCATTCCTTAATTGCAATAGTTTTCCCCTATGGGAGATTGACGCAGACAATGGGAGTTGTTTGTTGTTATTGTTGCTGTTATTGACTGCATACAATGAAGTGACCGTCTGTTGTAGCTTTCCTCACACCCCGATCGCGCTGATGAAGGTGAACCGTAATCTTCCATGTGCTAAGCTTGGCTTCATCTGCGTGCCGCTCACTATTACGGGGATCACGTCAATCCATCACCTCATTAGATAGGCTGCCATGAAAACAGCCCCTTTTCATGGATGCCTACGGGAAAGTCGAATTTAGGGTCTTTGCCAATATATTTTATCTGGCCTTGACTAACATGTCTGATCAGTATGGTAGGCCTGACCACACTATCTTCCTTCACACATTGGGAAGGAGATAGGATGAATAACGGAAAAAGTGGATAGGAAGAGAAAATCGTAACCCGCACTGAAGTAATAGCACGATAATGATAGCGTAGTTCTGCTCACTAAGAAACATAGTAGTTGGCTCCTTACAGAAAGCTTCCACCGAAATATCAAGGGCTCTCTTCGAATTTGTCCTACACAATTTTGATACTAACCCCAAGCACAATGTAGAGACTACACAACCTGAAGAAACTATGACGGAATGTCAGCAAAATCACAAAAGTGAATATTTTGAGAGCTTATGTTTTTCCGTGCCGGCATACAGGGGACAAAACATCGACAGATACCAGTACCTCAAGAATGAGAATCTAAACCAAAATGTCAAAATGTTATAGAAAGTTCCACAGAGTATCATGGACCGAAAGAAAGAAAAATGCAGACATTCGACACACTTGGGCATAGAGGAGATCTAGTTAATAAATGCCACCACAAAAAGAACATTGAATACTTGGACCACACGAAAAGACACGACCTGTTTTGAGATAGCGATACTAGAAGGTAAGGTGCCGGGCAAGAGAGGCAGGGGCAGACCAAGAAAGCGATGACACCAAGATATCCAGGAATGCTTGATATCTCTGGAACAGACATGAGATTTGGCAAGAGATCGAGTTTCTGACATTCTGTAAAGGACATGGCACATGAAGATGTCCCAACCACAACCTTCATTAGTCGCTTTTTGCGATAAGCAAGCAGACACAGTTGCCCCCATTCTTCCCTCCTAAGTAAGTAACCTAGGGGTAAAAATACACAAAGACCGAAAATGAAGAAAAAAGAAAACAATATATAGAGCAGGAAGAATAATAAAAATAAAATAAAAAAATAAAATAAGACGCTCACCTCGGCTTCTACGTAGTTCTCTATGTAAACAAGTTGTTCTTCTTGACAGTCTGACTAACGACGTGATCCCCGCAGTACTGAGCGACACGCAGATAAAGACAAGCATTGCACAACCGGCTGGAGGACCCAGGTCAAACTTCATCAGCACGATCGTGGTATGATAAAAGATACAGCGATCCACCACAATGTCATTATCAGTGCCCACAAAAGAGTAAACTCACTCATTGCGAGCATTCATAACAATAACAACATAATCATCCCATCGGATACATAGAACATACAAAGTTACTTATCTAAATAGTAATCGAGAGTGTATGTCTATGTCCAAATTAAAGCTCGTCTTTCGACATAAGTAACGGCTGGTCGGAAATGACCTACTAGGGTCTTCAGTACACTTAAGCCACAACTTCGCTTCAAGTGAGGCGTCCGGTCCCCATTCTCGCTGCATTTTACTCACGTAACCATTAAACAGGTATCTATTAACAGCTAGGCCGTCTGGAGCGTGACGGTCGTGAAAGTTGAACTAGGAACCTTTGACGCGATAAACCAGTGCTCTATCTCTGCACTAACCAAAAGTTCACTAAATTATGTCTGCAAAGTAATAACATTCTGGTCTTGCACACCGCATCTACAGTTCTAACTTTACAAAATGCGGAATATGGATTCATGTTCATCCAGGACCAGTTTTAGCCCACGTTAGAACCACAAATGCTGCAAAGGAAACATGTATTCATATTTTTTTAATCATTCACAAAAGCAGTTTAAAAAAAAATATGTCAAATGACGCCGTCATTTTCGATCAACATTCACAGTGTGCAAAACGCGTAAAGCAGTGCAATGGCGTCAGCAGACGTGGCGCGCAATCGGGACTCGATAGACGTTGTTCACGACTTGGAAAATCATGTTAATAAATCACTCTTCTGTTATGGGAAAAAGGGGGGGGGTGGTGGGGGTGCAAAGGAATGCATTTGGGATGTGAAGAAGGGAAGGAATAGGAAATGGGAAGGTAAAATGTATTAGGGGGAAAAAGGTATAAAAAAAGGTATAAAAGGTATAAAAAGGCGTATAGCAGACACTGCCGTTGAAGGTGAAGTGTTAGAACCCTCTTTATACTTAGCCACAACTTTGTGAGGTTGAGCAGCCAGTTCATTCCCTAGCCGTCAGTCAGTTACCCATTTGCAGCTGGGTAAACTGTAGCTGTCGTTATTGTGAGTTCAATCCCATACCTTTGCCAGGAAAATCAAGTGGTCTACCACTGCGTGTATCACCCACTCAAAATGTAAAATGCTTGCATAATTATCACAGGAAAAGCCAAGTACCCACTAGCATATAAAAAACTTTGAATCGGTTCAAGTCTTCACTACACATTGTCTATCAGTTGAGGCCCTTACACATTCTCTTCTATCATTTGAGGCCCTTACACATTCTCTACTATCAGTTGAGGCCCTTACACATTATTTACTATCAGTTGGAGCACTGACACATTCTGTATTATCGGTTGGAGCACTGCCACATTCTGTATTATCGGTTGGAGCACTGACACATTCTGTATTATCGGTTGGAGCACTGACACATTCTGTATTATCGACTGGAGCACTCTCTACTATCAGTTGAGGACCTTACACATTCTCTACTATCAGTTGAGGACCTTACGCATTCTCTACTATCAGTTGAGGACCTTACACATTCTCTACTATCAGTTGAGGACCTTACACATTCTCTACTATCAGCTGAGGACCTTAGACATTCTGCACTATCGTTGAGACCTTTATACATTCTCTAGTATCAGTTGAGGCTCTGACACATTATGTGACATACATTCAACCCCTGAAAGCTCACACATTCCTTCAGTCCCATAAATAAAGCAACTCGAAGTCGTTACTGTACTGTCTGCACTATTCAACCCACTGAATTAACACACCTACAGCGACATGCCAATCGAACCAAGAATAGACCAAGTGACAATGTTCAGGACTTTGAACTAACTTGTACAGACGAAAACATAATATATCCAACAACAAAAATAGACAGACACAGGTACGTGTGTTGATATGTGGGAGATCGGCTAGAACATATTCTTCAAGTGTGCCGGCTAGAGCATATTCTTCAAGTGTGCCGGCTAGAGCATATTCTTCAAGTGTGCCGGCTAGAACATATCTTCATGTGCTGGCTAGAGCATAGTCATCAAGTGTGCCGGCTAGAACATCTTCAAGTATGCCGGCTAGAGCATATTCATCAAGTGTACCGGCTAGAGCATATTGATCAAGTGTACCGGCTAGAGCATATTCATCAAGTGTACCAACGCAGAAGAAAAGAATCGTGACCGCTTGATCATCTTGCTTACATGATAAGGAATATGATCAGAGTGTTCTACAAAACATTCAGTTGTTGATGGAAATATGTGGAATTATCTTGATACTAATGAAACAGTGCTTAAACAATTTAGATTAGAGTTTAAAGTCTGAGCTAAATATGGATGTGTGGTGACAGTGTCTAAAATATTGTTTTAGTGTGAGACTAGAAGAGACTAGACTAGGCTAAACTAGACACGACTAGACTGTGCTGGACTAAGTTTTATTACACTTAACTAGGCTAGACTACACTAGGTTAGACCAGACAGATTAGACTACTAGATAGACACACATGCAGCCATACATAGATTGACATATCGATAAAATACTAAAATAGATAAGAAAGATGTGATGGATGCAGTATAGGCGATAGTTGCACAGACTAACCAGTCTAGCCAGGATAGAGAGGATAGAAAGGATAGAAATGATACAAAGGAGAAATGATAGAAATGATAGAAAGGATATGACAGGATAAGACAGGATAAGACAGGATAAACAGGATAAGACTGGATAAGACAGGACAAGACAGACATGACACGACAGACAGTACACGACAGACAGTACACGACAGACAGTACACGACAGACATGACACGACAGACATGACACGACAGACAGAACACGACAGCCAGGGCACGACAGACAGGACACGACAGGCAGGACAAGACAGGCAGGACAAGACAGGCAGGACAAGACAGGCAGGACACGACAGGCAGGACAAGACAGGCAGGACAAGACAGGCAGGACAAGACAGGCACGAAAAGACAGACAGGACTTTTTATTTTTTTTTATTTTTTATTTTTTATTTTTTTTCTGCGTTCGCCTTATTTATCTATTCCCCAAGGCGTGTATGCGTTACACTGTGGTTTTTATTTTGCGCCTGTCGGCCCAGTGCATCCGACTTCAGCATGCATTTTATGTAAGGGTCTGCTTCCTCCTGCATTTTCTAAGGGTTTGCTTCCCCGGGGTAACGGCCGGTGCTGTGATGGGGATCGAACCCAGCACCTTCTGGTTGTGAGCCGTGCCACTTAACCACTAGGCCACGCCGTCCCCCAGGCAGGACTTGACAGACAGGACTTGGCAGACAGGAAAAGACAGGCAGGACAAGATAGATAGTCAGAGAGAGTGATAAATAGATAGATAGTCAGCGAGAGTGATTTATAGATAGATAGAAAGAGAGAGTGATAAATAGATAGATAGTCAGAGAGTGATAAATAGATAGACAGATAGTCAGAGAGATTGATAAATAGATAGATAGACAGTCTGAGAGAGTGATAAATAGATAGATAGTCAGCGAGAGTGATTTATAGATAGATAGAAAGAGAGAGTGATAAATAGATAGATAGTCAGAGAGTGATAAATAGATAGACAGATAGTCAGAGAGATTGATAAATAGATAGATAGATAGTCAGAGAGAGTGATAAATAGATAGATAGATAGTCAGAGTGATAAATAGATAGATAGATAGTCAGTTTGATACATAGATAGATAGATAGATAGAGAGAGTGATAGATAGATCGATAGTCAGAGAAAGTGATAAATATATAGATAGTCAGAGAGAGTGATAAATAGATAGATAGATAGATAGTCCGAGTGATAAATAGATAGATCGATAGATAGATAGTCAGAGAGAGTTATAAATAGATAGATAGATAGTCAGAGAGAGTTATAAATAGATAGATAGATAGTCAGAGAGAGTTATAAATAGATAGATAGATAGTCAGAGAAAGTGATAAATAGATAGATATATAGTCAGACAGTTTGATAAATAGATAGATAGATAGTCAGAGTGTTTGATAAATAGATAGATAGATAGAGAGAGTGAAAAATAGATAGATAGATAGTCAGAGACAGTGATAAATAGATAGGTAGATAGTCAGAGAGAGTGATAAATAGATATATAGATAGTCAGAGAGAGTGATAAATAGATAGATAGATAGTGAGAGAGAGTGATAAATAGATAGATAGATAGTGAGAGAGAGTGATAAATAGATAGGTAGATAGTCAGAGAGAGTGATAAATAGATAGGTAGATAGTAAGAGAGAGTGATAAATAGATAGGTAGATAGTCAGAGAGAGTGACAAATAGATAGATAGATAGTCAGGTAGAGTGATAAATAGATAGATAGATAGTCGGGTAGAGTGATAAATAAACAGACAGACAGACAGACAGACAGACAGACAGACAGACAGACAGACAGACAGACAGACAGACAGACAGACAGACAGACAGACAGACAGACAGACAGACAGACAGACAGACAGACAGACAGACAGACAGACAGACAGACAGACAGACAGACAGACAGACAGACAGACAGACAGACAGACAGACAGACAGACAGACAGACAGACAGACAGACAGACAGACAGACAGACAGACAGACAGACAGACAGACAGACAGACAGACAGACAGACAGACAGACAGACAGACAGACAGACAGACAGACAGACAGACAGACAGACAGACAGACAGACAGACAGACAGACAGACAGACAGACAGACAGACAGACAGACAGACAGACAGACAGACAGACAGACAGACAGACAGACAGACAGACAGACAGACAGACAGACAGACAGACAGACAGACAGACAGACAGACAGACAGACAGACAGACAGACAGACAGACAGACAGACAGACAGACAGACAGACAGACAGACAGACAGACAGACAGACAGACAGACAGACAGACAGACAGACAGACAGACAGACAGACAGACAGACAGACAGACAGACAGACAGACAGACAGACAGACAGACAGACAGACAGACAGACAGACAGACAGACAGACAGACAGACAGACAGACAGACAGACAGACAGACAGACAGACAGACAGACAGACAGACAGACAGACAGACAGACAGACAGACAGACAGACAGACAGACAGACAGACAGACAGACAGACAGACAGACAGACAGACAGACAGACAGACAGACAGACAGACAGACAGACAGACAGACAGACAGACAGACAGACAGACAGACAGACAGACAGACAGACAGACAGACAGACAGACAGACAGACAGACAGACAGACAGACAGACAGACAGACAGACAGACAGACAGACAGACAGACAGACAGACAGACAGACAGACAGACAGACAGACAGACAGACAGACAGACAGACAGACAGACAGACAGACAGACAGACAGACAGACAGACAGACAGACAGACAGACAGACAGACAGACAGACAGACAGACAGACAGACAGACAGACAGACAGACAGACAGACAGACAGACAGACAGACAGACAGACAGACAGACAGACAGACAGACAGACAGACAGACAGACAGACAGACAGACAGACAGACAGACAGACAGACAGACAGACAGACAGACAGACAGACAGACAGACAGACAGACAGACAGACAGACAGACAGACAGACAGACAGACAGACAGACAGACAGACAGACAGACAGACAGACAGACAGACAGACAGACAGACAGACAGACAGACAGACAGACAGACAGACAGACAGACAGACAGACAGACAGACAGACAGACAGACAGACAGACAGACAGACAGACAGACAGACAGACAGACAGACAGACAGACAGACAGACAGACAGACAGACAGACAGACAGACAGACAGACAGACAGACAGACAGACAGACAGACAGACAGACAGACAGACAGACAGACAGACAGACAGACAGACAGACAGACAGACAGACAGACAGACAGACAGACAGACAGACAGACAGACAGACAGACAGACAGACAGACAGACAGACAGACAGACAGACAGACAGACAGACAGACAGACAGACAGACAGACAGACAGACAGACAGACAGACAGACAGACAGACAGACAGACAGACAGACAGACAGACAGACAGACAGACAGACAGACAGACAGACAGACAGACAGACAGACAGACAGACAGACAGACAGACAGACAGACAGACAGACAGACAGACAGACAGACAGACAGACAGACAGACAGACAGACAGACAGACAGACAGACAGACAGACAGACAGACAGACAGACAGACAGACAGACAGACAGACAGACAGACAGACAGACAGACAGACAGACAGACAGACAGACAGACAGACAGACAGACAGACAGACAGACAGACAGACAGACAGACAGACAGACAGACAGACAGACAGACAGACAGATAGATAGATAGATAGATAGATAGATAGATAGATAGATAGATAGATAGATAGATAGATAGATAGATAGATAGATAGATAGATAGATAGATAGATAGATAGATAGATAGATAGATATAGAAAGAAAAATATGAATAATTCATGAACACCATTTCCTAATATATATACATATCTTTCTGCCCTTGTTGTCAACTCTTCGCTTAAGTAATCTTATATGGGGAATATAAATACGTTATGCGTAGTGCCTAATGATTTCCAATGTCAGTCTTGTGTTTTGTTTGTTTGTCTGCAGGAATGGGTAGACTAAACCAAGACTCGTATCAACCACAGAAAGATAACCAGTCTAAGAGTATTTTCGGTGAGAACTACTGACATTGTCAGAGCACAGCTTTGTAACGATCAATATGCTAGAGTCGTCGCAGCGAAAACACATTCAGATGTCACTGAGAGATGGAATTTTCAGATCAAATTCACTGAAAAATTCAGAATCCAATTTTGGCTATAAGAGTTTCCAGTTTTTGTTTCTATTTCTCCCTTGTTTTTATGTTTCCAGAGATTATTTTCAGCGCCGTTCTCTCTTTCTGATCACAAATATTTTTCAGGCTTTGAACATTTATGCGAATTACAGGGTGGGTCTTCAATGAAATTAGTTTTCCGAAGAAAACATGGTCTTTTTATATAATAATAATAGCTGCCCATTGCAAGCGATGATGCGACAGCTTCAGACGTAATGAGGTGGTCGAGAGGTAAAGCACTTGCTTCTCATTGGGATGAATGGGAAAAGTTGGCAATCGAATCCCTCATGTGTCAAGCGACATGTAGTCTCATTGGAAGTAAGACGAGAGTGCCTGCATCCGGAGTCACCTGCAATCGCCTCAACTAGTCGTCAAACCTCTGTCCCAGAACGAGGTTGATGACAAACGAAGATGTTTTCTTCACTATTATCCAGAAAGTAGCGTGTTACACCATACAAGACAACCACCGCCTGGGGATGTCGCATCTTCGCTTGTTATGGCAACTAAACTGTGCTGCAATATGTGTTCTCATATGTCTATAGAGATCTGCTAGCAGGGTGGACTTTGCCGCACTCGGAACACTCATGGGAAGATTCGGCTATAGAATCATGATGCAGAGGACGGCACGTCTACTCTGAGCCTCTGACATGATGTTCCGCTCTGCGATCTTAGCGCCAGGTGGAACAGTTTTGGGCAAGCAATGCCCAGGAGTTGACCTCAATGTGTATACTTTTCAAAGACACTTGATATAGTTCTCTGAAGCGTTACTTCTGTCCGTCTAATGAGCGCAAATGCTATTCTGAACTCACCGTCTGCTTGGATATAATAAACAGAACCCGTCCATCTTTTCTTGCCTTTATGAAAAATCTTTGGATGTTAAACGTGGTAGTCCTACTAAGAATTTCTGAGTTGGACTGTGTAAGTCTATCTTTAAGTAGCGATAGCCACATAAAAGCCACTCTACAGCAATCAATCATTCTGGCATATGTGCAACTAAAGGAAACACCATACATATAACTATGGGATCCATCTATATAGCCTTGGATGACGTCGTGGAGTCTAACATTTACTTTCTGTTTGTATTAGCTCTATGGAGCCCAGCAGACAAACGGTTTTCGACTAGAGTTTTGAATAACAAAGTGTTCATTACAATTTATTTTCAACGCACACAAATATATACATATTGGTTTCTAGAATCAAGAAGATATTGGTTCCTAGAATGAAGAAGATATTGGTTCTTAGAATAAAGAAAGATATTGGTTCGTAGAATCAAGAAGGTATTGGTTATTAGAATCAAAAAGATATTGGTTCCTAGAATCAAGAAGACATTGGTTCCTAGAATCAAGAAGATATTAGTTCCTAGAATCAAGAAGATATTGGTTCCTAGAATCAAGAAGAATATTATCACACGGGAGACATTCCCATAAGTGCTCCGGTCTCCGTCCACGCAGCCAGCCAAGCGTGTATATACTCAGTCTCAGTCAGGTGTTGATTTCTTGTGCGTGATCACTCCAGGTAGGACACACTTTCTCCCCTCTTCCCTAGTCATTTCCAAATCCATCATTCTCTGCACACATTCATTTTCGCGACCCTCTGTCTCTTCATCATTCTGTATACTGCCCATATCAATTCAACCCTGTCTCTTCATCATTCTGTAGACTGTCCATGACTGCCCTTACCAACTAAACCCTGTCTCTTCATCCTTCTGTAGACTGTCCATGACTGGCCTTATCAACTCAATCCTGTCTCTTCATCATTCTGTAGACTATCTATGACTGCACTTATCAACTCAACCCTGTCTCTTCATCCTTCTGTAGACTGTCCATGAGTGCGCTTATCAACTCAACCCAATCTCTTCATCATTCTGTAGACTGTCCATGACTGTCCTTAACTCAACCCTGTCTCTTCATCATTCTGTAGACTGTCCATGACTGCCCTTATCAACTCAACCTTGTCTCTCGTCATTCTGTAGACTGTCCGTCACTGCCCTTATAAACTCAACCCTGTCTCTGTATCATTCTGTAGACTGTCCATGACTGCCCGTATCAACTCAACTCTCGTCATTCTGTAGACTGTCCATGACTGCCCTTATCAACTCAACCCTGTCTCTCATCATTCTGTAGACTGTCCATGACTGCCCTTATCAACTCAACCCTGTCTCTCGTCATTCTGTAGACTGTCCGTGACTGCCCTTATAAACTCAACCCTGTCTCTGTATCATTCTGTAGACTGTCCATGACTGCCCTTATCAACTCAACCCTGTCTCTGTATCATTCTGTAGACTGTCCATGACTGCCCTTATCAACTCAACCCTGTCTCTTCATCATTCTGTAGACTGTCCATGACTGTCCTTAACTCAACCCCGTCTCTTCATCATTCTGTAGACTGTCCGTGACTGTCCTTAACTCAACCCCGTCTCTTCATCATTCTGTAGACTGTCCGTGACTGCCCTTATAAACTCAACCCCGTCTCTTCATCATTCTGTAGACTGTCCATGACTGCCCTTATCAACTCAACCCCGTCTCTTCATCATTCTGTAGACTGTCCGTGACTGCCCTTATAAACTCAACCCCGTCTCTTCATCATTCTGTAGACTGTCCATGACTGCCCTTATCAACTCAACCCCGTCTCTTCATCATTCTGTAGACTGTCCGTGACTGCCCTTATAAACTCAACCCCGTCTCTTCATCATTCTGTAGACTGTCCATGACTGCCCTTATCAACTCAACCCCGTCTATTCACCATTATGTAGACTGTCCATGACTGCCCTTATCAACTCAACCCTGTCTCTTCATCATTCTGTAGACTGTCCATGACTGCCCTTACCAACTCAACCCTATCTCTCATCATTCTGTAGACTGTCCATGACTGCCCTTACCAACTCAACCCTGTCTCTCGTCATCACCACGTCGTTCACCATATCTGGTCCCGCCACCGCATTAGCTTTCCGTTGCACCATACGCCTGCATGTCCCGGGCAGTAGATCAAATGTGACACCGTGTACACCAGAGCTGCTCAGAAGAGAGGCACACTCCCTTATATATATATATATATATATGCTCGTCCCACATAGAATATGTCTCGGAAGATCTTTCGTTTACTCACGTCCTTCTTAAAACATCGATTGTTGTCAAATTCGTCCCTCTTGTCTTCGACACACTTTTGTCACCATACACTTCCTGCATTCTGCGATGAATGTCAACTGGTCGACATCCTTCAGCTGTTAGAAACTGAATCACCGCTCGCTGATCAACTCTGGACTGAGTCCGTATCACACTCGCCATGTTTTCAACGTTCTGCCGAGGACACTATGAGGATAATGAAATCTTGCAAACTTGACGTTTGGTATGTGCTGTTTACATCAGAAGTGACATCATGCGCATCGTAGGTATGTTCACTTGGTGCAGTTAGGTCCGGTTTCATTTGAACACACCTCGTAGTTCCATTTGATACTTGAAATTTAGATGGACGCTTACCACCCATTCATACTCGGGCTGTCTTTTTGCGCGACACCCATAAGACACCAGTAGATCTGGTCTGCCCTTCCAAATATTCGGAGTAATTATACTCGTAATGATTATGTTCTGAGCGGTTATGTTATCAGTGATTACGTTATCAGTGACTAGGTTATCAGTGACTATGTTATCAGTGATTACGTTCTGAGTGATTATGTTATCAGTATTTATGTTATCAGTGACTACATTCTGAATGATTATATTATCAGTAATTATGTTATCAGTGATTACATTTTGAATGATTATGTTATCAGTCATTACGTTCTGAGTGATCATGTTATCAGTGACTATGTTATCACGATCGCTACCACAACTTTGCTTCTCTTACATATCTACCAACTTCGGTTACCTCCCTTTTTACATGTTATTTTGAACGGATAAAATCCGGAATATTTTGCTTTTGAAGCAGGTAAGCCTCTACATGCAACTGGTGTTCTTTCTATCTTCTTAAATTTCCTACTCAATTTCACAAAGATATCCTTTCGCGCCTTCGCTTTTATTTATATCTCTCCACGGCGGCTTTCTGCCAGCATATCATGTCACCTGATGTCAGGAAACTATTTCCTGCTGCATTCAAAGACATTCACTGGACAGCAGCCAATTAAAATACACATTAACACAATTAACAGTTCTTCTTAATGTCGGTGCTGGCAGCTACTGGTAATGTGCCAAATGACTTCTGTGAGGGTTAGTCGTTTTGGAACATATGCATCACACATGCGCATTAATATGCATTTTAACATATATAAGCATTCCAAGAAGTCATGCGCGCTCTAAAATAACATTACTATCAGTGTGGTCTTTATTCTAATTGATTGAGTCCGCTTGGGAGATTAAAAGTGTTCAGGAATTGTCAGTTGCTCATCGCAAGTGATGCTCCTCATCGCAAGTGATGCTCCTCATCGCAGTGATGCTCCTCATCGCAAGTGATGCTCCTCATCGCAAGTGATGCTCCTCATCGCAAGTGAGGCTCCTCATCGCAAGTGATGCTCCTCATCGCAAGTGATGCTCCTCATCGCAAGTGATGCTCCTCATCGCAAGTGATGCTCCTCATCGCAAGTGATGCTCCTCATCGCAAGTGATGCTCCTCATCGCAAGTGATGCTCCTCATCGCAAGGGATGATGTCGATATCATCAAACAGTTTTTTGTATCGACGATGCAACTTTTGCTGTATTTTGATTAGAGTTAGAAAGCGGCTGCGCTGATCATCTGTCTCACTCTCTGGTCCCGAGCTGCATTGGAACAGTAGCAAGACATAAGTCAAGACGACTGGAGGTAAATCAGAATGCAAGCATGTGTTTGAGGACAGAGATGGCCTGAAACCTGCGGGGCTCAAACCTGCGACCGTTCCGTTCATCGCTTCGATAGGCGAGATCCTAACCTCCTGACAACAGCGACCGAAACAACAATAGTCGCCGAACAATGTGCATGATAAAATGTATATTCTTACGACCGCGTACCTATTTGGCGGGTTAAAGTGTCTTGGCAAGTGTACAGTACGGTAGGCTGACATTACTTCACGAACGTAGATGAGCGAAAAAAGCCATATCTGCCAAACTGGATATGAACGTGATTCGAACCGGGTACGTTGAGATTGTGAAACGGAAGCTTCACCTCTGGGCCACGCGGCCTCCTATAGGTCTTGAGAGAGTAATACTGGAGGGGCTTGTTTCTGGAAGGACGAAAAGTCGACCCGATGAAGATGATATCATGACATTACGGGCAGTATGGGGGATGTCTTTGTTGGACGAGTGACGACTCGACCTTCCTCGAGATGTATATAGAGCTGACATGACGGAGATTACGTTTTCGAAAGATAATATCATGGTGATGATACTGAATACGTTGCTAACAGGCGAAGCCTCCATTCAGTTTTGTGATACGCTTCTCGACCACTATCCCTCGAAATTCAGTTAAATGAAAGAACAGCACATTGAATCGCTTATACGGCACTCTCTTCAAATCCAAATGCTTACTACTTTATAGGACCGAGTTCACGCGCATTATATAATGCTTTTAAGCTTATTAGATGTTTGTGAAGCATATTTCGATGTCCACTTTCATCGCCTTTCGGCACATTTTATGAGCTGAGACAAACTGGCATGTGATGCTTCCTGAACGAAAATGGGTAATTAGGAAGAACAAAATGGGAGTCCATTTTTCTTCATCTTCTTTTCCTTCTTTGTCTTATTCTGTTAGTTAGAAAAAGAAATGTGGAAGCACGCAGCACAAACAGGGGAATGATAACATCAACAGATGGACAGAGAACAGTCTTGCAGATTGTACAATCAAGGCAAATGAAGAGGGACATTGGAGATCCATTGCCGCCAACCTCGGTTTGGTAATGACAATTGAACTGAACATAACAGTGTGCGATCAAATAGGCGACTCAATTGAGAGTACAGACAGTACGCCGAGCATGGAAAAGGTCAGCTTATAGGACATTGTTGCCAAGCTAAGATGGAAACATCATGAGGCCGTTTTTTTCTTGATAATGTAACTTGCCTGTATTTGGATTAAAGTGAGTAAGAAACTGCGCTGGTCCTCAACCTCACTCTCTGGTCCCGAGCTACTTTAGGCCAGTGGCAAGACTTACGTCAAGGCGACTGAAGGTAATTCAGGATGCAGGCACTCTGGTCTCACTTTCAAGAGACCAGGGTTCGCTTGAAACCTGTGGTGCTCGAACCCACACCGTTTCCGTTCATCTCTTTGAGAGGCGAATGCCTTACGTCTCGACTACAGCGACCCATAAAGATATAAAGCGTAGGGGCACCTAGAACAGGTTTAATTTATAGGATAAAGTGTAGAAGACTTTAAAACATGTTCCATTTATAGGATGTAAGTGAAGTTGAGCTACATAGTTTCAAAATATTCGATCAGAAATAATGCGTCAAGACATGCTGCGATTCAATTTATGGGGTAACATTTCTAGCAGATATTTTTAAAAGTTCATTTTATAGGAGAGAAAGCATGACATAATTTATGAATACACTCAGAATACAAGACAGACACTGTAGCAGAGTATATTTTTTTTTTTTATGTACAGGGTAGTAAGCTTGATGGCCAGCGCAGTTTGTTCTTCACTATAATCCAAAAACAGCGCAAGCTACATCATCTAAACAAAACCGTCTTAAGAACCAGACATCATCTTCTTCGATGTGCAACTAACGAAAAAGGTAGATAGTGTAGCAGAGTGTGTGTATATATATATTTATGCCTAAACAAGGCAACATTAGTTAGGGAACAACGTCAACTATCACTCAAACGAACGGCAGCGCATAAGCTGCAGTGGTCAGCCACTCAAAGGTGACTGCTAGCGTTAGGGGCGGCGAACTAAAGCTGCCAAGACCCTTCTACACCTCCACGCGGGGATCCTGGGTAACAGGCTGCAACAGGGCAGACTGACTAAGGAGAAGGGTTCGAAGAGGGAAGGTTAATCCGATACTCAAAAAATACTTGCTGAAGTCGGATGTGTTGGACCGACAGGTGCAAATATCGCAGTCAAGCTGTAAACTACGACACAACGCATTCCGTTCTCTGGACTACATTCTGCTACTTAAGTCCTTTCAGTGTTTGGTAGTGAGAGATTGAGAATGAACGAAGCCAAGCCACTCAAACGAACAGCTCTTTGCTGATGACCAAGCAAAAATAGCAACCTCAGGAAAACATGGGCAGAAACATAACAACAATCGTTCCCGAGATCTGTATGGATTACAGTAAGACAATCAACAGAGAAAACCGGAGTTACGACGATTGCAAGTAAATAAATAAAAACATCAATACTCATACACAACCGACAAGTAAAACGTAACATTATTCATGTCCCCGGCTAACGTTTTCTCAGCAGACGGCAAAGGCGACACCGAAATCAAAAGCAAGCAAGTAATACCATTTGACAAATGTCCACGATAGACAATGCATGCATAAAGAACGCTACATTACACAATATTTCTACCCACATTGTGCTATCAGTGCCAGAATTGGACATTAACAAACAAAGATAAAATAAATATTATCGTAACAACATAGATTAAATGCTTGTAGTAACACGAATGGATATAATTAGAAACGAAGATATTATGAGACTACATTGTAGATACAGCAACAGTGTTAGACAACAAATACAATGATTCGGCCACGTGCCACGTCAAATATCATATAGCATCCCTCAGAAAGAAATGCTTTATATATACAATGGATACAAAGTCTAGGGCCGACCACGCAAGAGATGGATAGCAGAAATAAGAGAAGCAGTAAAGTTCCCCGTGTACGAAGCAAATACTAGTGCCCTGTCAGGATACTTCTTATTAACCTTATGCTGAAAGGCACAAGCAGAACAAGCGAATATAAAAATATATATATTCAATTTATAAGGCAGACATTGTGGTCGTATGTCCATATGGGACTCTAAATTCAACATTCCTGTCTTCAGAAGACCCCATGGCGGTTGGAATGTAAGACCTCTGTGCACAAGCTGTGAAGTCACCGCACTACATACACTTTGACACTTATCAATACATGATAAAACGTATCATTACATACTCAACAGTGTTCTTACAGAAACATGCTTATCCACGTTCTTCAAAGCACATGTGGATATACGAGAACTAACAATGAAGGAGATGATCATACAATATGTGTTGAAATTGATTGCTCAGAATAAGTAAGATTGTTCTTCTGGCGGTTTGTAGTAACTTTACTCACATCTCAAGCGTGCAGATGAAGGTGGGCCGGGGTCCTCCAAGCGATTGTGCTATGGCTGGCTTCATCTGCGTGTCGCTCACTACTACGGGGATCAGGTCTATCCCTCACCTCGTTACCCATACTGCCATGAAAACAGTCCGTTTTCATGGCAAACTACAAATCGAAAGTCGAGGTGAGGGTCGTGGCAAGTATGTTTTGCCTAATCCTGACTAACATATATGATCAGTATGTTTTGCCTGATCCTGACTAACATATATGATCAGTATGTTTTTTCTGAGCCTGACTAACATATCTGATCAGTATATTTTGCCTGATCCTGACTAACATATCTGATCAGTATATTTTGCCTGACCAGACGCTACTCTCCACTTCCCATCATGCAATATATAAATTAGAGTTAAGATGGTTGTTGTAATATCTGCTTTACACGGGAGTGAAATTAAGAATGTGCTGTAAGTTCGTCTAATATGCTCATCACGTAGACTTCAGCCAGCAAGAGCGTTACCACTGGCCTTATGGTGGATATATATATATATATATATATATATATATATATATATATATATATATATATATATATACACACACACATATATATATATATATATATAGTATTTCGAGCTGGAGAAGGAGGGAAGATGTGAACCCTTGGTTATATAAAAAAGGAATCATTCGCGTGTGTGGGTCTGTTGACCCATATACGGAAATTGATTGTGAAGCCAAAATACTGACTTCATACTTATGCGGGGGGACAGAAAAAAGGGCTCAATGGAGCTACCAGTAGAATTGCTGATAGTGAATGGAAACAACAAATTGAATTTAATGGGAATGTGAAATTGAAATCAAACGAAGACTTGCAATTTCGACACACATACTCCATTAGCTCTTTCCGTCTTGTCAGACGATAGTAATTGTGCTTTGAAAAGGTGTGCAGCTACAGTCCATGACGGTAAACCAATGTGACTCGTAAGACCAATCCGGGCAGAGAAGCATATTCCACAGTGTGTGCAAGAAAAATCAGGACCGTTTACGGCATCGCATGGTGTGGCGTGTCTTGTCAAACTCTTTAGCTTATCTTTAGCCTAGTCTTAAGCCTATCAGCAACTTCCTTGGTCATGTCCCTCCACGTAACACGATCCATGGCGTCCTATTCCAATGATTCCAAATCGATGCCTGCGTCATTCATATCCCGCTTGCACACATCCTTGTACCGAAGTAGTGGCCGGCCCCGAGACTTTTTCCCCAACTGTAATTCCCCATAAATAAGATATTTGGTATTCTGCCATCATCCATCTTCCGAATGTGTCCCAGCCTTCGATGACTAAGCGTGAAACAGATTGTGACAGTGTATACTCTCTTCAACACATCTACGTTGGTGTTCTTGTCTTGCCACCCAACCCCCAGGATTCTGCGCAGGCCCCTCATGTTTAGCCGCCTCTCCTGGTGCACGTTGGTAGACCATGTCTCACTGTCGTAAAGAAGAGTGCTGAGGACACTGGCCTGGTAAACAGGTGTTTTTGTTTTATCTGTGAGCTTCTTGTTCTCCCAGACTGTACACACATACTAATACAGATGAAACAGGTGTGGCAAAGCACATGCATGTTCCAAGTCGCGACATGCAGCTGTAGGACATGAACATTATACAAATCAGAAATAGATCACAGCTTTCGAAATGAAGTGTTACAGAAGGATGTTGAAAATATCATATGCAGAAAAAAGACAAGAGAAATTTGGCAATTGCTGTAGATTACAAACATTGGCTGCTAGACAACATCGTCAGAAAGTAAAACCCGGAGGTATTTCAGCCATGTGAAGATGCATTACCGTCTGGAGAGAGTGATAATGAAGATTATGTTTCTATGTAGGGGGGGGGGGGGGGGTAGACACAGACGAAGATCACATCAGGCATTACATAACGTATTAAGATGTATGACGCGGGCCGACTCGCACTGGACCGAGCTGCATCCCCAGCTGCCGTGACGGAGACTACGTTCTTGAAAGAATGTCACATGACGATGATTCAGTTTTAGGGCCCACACGGGAGATTTATAGGGCTGATGAAAAAAAGGGCGGGGGAGGAAGACTAATGTCTGGTCAGGTAAAATATACTGATCATACATGTTTGTCACGGTCAGTGAAGATGTACTGACCATAACCCTCACCTCGGCTTCCTAGCAGCCCTCCCTGGAAACGGGCTATTTTCATGTCAGCCTGTTTAACGAGGCGAGAGATCGACATGATCCCCGGAGTAGTGAGCGACACGCAGATGAAGCCAACATAGCACAACCACCTGGAGGACCCCAGTCCACCTTCATCAGCACGCTTCGGATGTAAGGAAAGCTACTTTAACCCGTCCCTTAACGTCCTTTCCAGGGCACACAAAAGAGTAAACTTTCTAATTGTGCGCAGTAGAATCAACACCTCAACCGCCACGTAGTGTTTCGACTGCGTTGTTAATTTTACCACTCGTCAAAACCTGCGTCTTTCAACAGCGCAACACATATTTTAATCCTGTCCATCATACACTAGTCAAATGAGTTGCACCTGGCAGCAACCAATGTCCTTCCATGGACAACCGTATGGATGGGCACATGTCACGGTGACTGCTACTTGTGTTAAAGTCATTGAAATCAAAGTCTGAAGACGAACAAAGAAGAGGAAGACACCTAGTCACCTTAGTTCGTATATCTGTGCCCACATCGCCTGTCCAATCGCTAGTAAACGATAAGGTATGTACTGAACCTAAAGTCGCAGCAATGTAATTAGAGCTTGGTGCCTCAATCTTAAACATATATCGTTTTAACTAATTAGTAATGAACATTATACTAAGAACTGTTACATATTTCAGCTGAATGTCAAATGCTAAAACCTTTTGTGTAGTACAAAGAGACAGTACAATTCAGATGAAAAAAACAAACATATTTCAAATAGATCACAAACACGCGAATGAAACAGCAATAGTTAAAGTTTAGATATACACGAATAAGGTAAAATAGTAAGATTATGAATTCTTTAACTGAATCATGCGAGATGTTTAATAATAGATAAAGAAAAACCTGCAAGTATTGAAAACAAGAAGAACAAAACGGTCGCTTAATATTCAGATTAGAAACAAACCGTCAAGTTATAACATGAATATATAGAGAGCATGCAGATAATGGAAACGAAGAGGTAAGCTCACAGACCAGCAGAATGGACACGGAGATAGAAGAAATGAATCAATAATCAATTAGAGTGGCATTCCCAGCTATTACCAATACTAAAATATAAATTTCCGTGCTATTTCTAGCTATTACCACTACTAAAGCACAAATTGGCGTGACATAAAAGCTATTATCAATACTAAAACATACTGAAACATCCATCAACATTATATTCCCTACTTTTACTCCAACTGAAACAATACATTCCACAGAAAACAAACAGTAAATGGTGAAAAGAGTACCATTTTGTTGCTAATATCAGGGATCGACCTTTGAGACACATTGACAACTACCAAAACAAGTAAGATTAGATGCTTGCAAAAAAACTGAATAGGTGACTAAAAGAGACAGCGAGAAACGAAGAAGCCCATTATAAAATGAGAACAGAGCCCAGTCATCCACGACATATATTTACTGACAGAAGAATTAAATGGTTTGGACATCATCAAAACTTCCCGCCGCACGAACAGATCATATCAGATAGGAGAGCTTCAGACCTAGAGGAAAATTATAGCTTTGGTGCAGTAACGGCATTTATGATACATTAATGAGGCATTCGTTGAAAATAGCAGCACTCGATCATGCCACATGAAAGATAACTGCACCTTCATATACCGTCTAAAGATAGAAGTGATCAGTTAAAAAGACCCAATTACAGCAATCTTCTTTCTTCTTGTTATTCGATATGTGTTTTATTGTATCTACCATTGCAATCCCTTTCTCCGAACAAAGGTTTCTTTAGTAGAAATGTCCCCAAAATAATTGTGTGTGTTGGCGTTTGTCTCCGTGAGCCGTTGTTCAGTACCCATATGTACAAGCGTGTATATATTGTGTGATCCTTTTGGCTGTCTGTGCTGCTGTCCGAATGTACAAATGGATGATAGAGCACATTTTAGCCGGTGTAATTGGCTACTGAACCTGCAACGTCCGATTATCGTGCTACGTTCGATGAAGGTAGTGATAGTTGTTTCTGTTTTTTTGGTAGGCATTCCTTATGACTTGATAACGGTATTTATGTTGATCCTTTGATATTGCTAACTTGTCTGAATTCTCGTTTCCTGGTATGCCGCAGTGTGAAGGCATCCACTGTAGCACTATTCTTCTTTTGAATTGTAGTTAGCCTAAAGAATTGTTGAAGTTTTGACAGCTTATCATCCTTGAGGGCTTGCAGAATGGACGTATCTGTAAGGGATGCAACCTGTTGACGTAAGCATGTTATGCTATTTAATCTTTCTGCAGCAATGCTTAGTTTCTGCATATAGCTGGATAAGATAGTGGATCTGTTTTCTTGTTCTGGATAGGCAACATATTCTTGCGACTTCATTGCTGTTGATTCATCCGTTTGTAACTTCATCAGTTTGTAACTTCCTCAGTTTGTAACAGTCCATGTTTCTCTGGATTCAAGCGTCTGCTTCTATAACTCGAAGAATTAAGAAATAACACACAAATGTGTTTCCGCGGTCCGAAATGAGAGCAAAGAATAGTAACAGTGAAACGTGCAAGGCTTGTCGTAAGAGAAGACTAAAGAGGATTGGGCATGGGGATGTAGAAACTTTAAGCCAGAAAAAACAAATATTGGCAGGTCAACATTTGTTGACTTGGCATGTATTTATTAAATATCTATACAGCACAAGAAGCGGAGAAGGTTTGATCGATTGAATGAATTAAGCAAATTAGAAATAAGCTTGAAATAAAGACTTTCAAAAAGAACGTAATACGTTGATTGGTATGTACTAAAAGAAAACTCTTAAACAAAAGCACAATATTTTTCTTTGCTTATTAATGCTATTTGATACAGAGCAACCCGCCCCCCCCCCCCTCCTCCTCGTCCCCCTAACCGCCGAGTTTTGTTGCAAGTCTGCATCATATCCTCATATTGACACTTTCTATGTCACTAGCTTCACATAATGATGTTCCTAGACCATTCTACAACCATAACTTAACTTAACCTCTGTATACTGGTTTAGAAGGGTCAACAGTCTGTACACAACCAGTTTCGTTTACATTTCCTTGCTCGAAAAGAAATACTCATCTAATCTATTCATAAATGCATTAATTGTCCTTGCTTTGATCGTAACATTTTACAACATACTTGGGAGGTTACAGTGGACTTATCTTTTCAACGTTGCACAACACATACGAATTTCAGTAAAACCTGACAATTTTAAGCACGAATCATGATCATTAAATAAGACGATTATATGCGCTCGGTATAAGTTAGTCTGGAAAATAAGAATTAAAAAAAACCCACAAGATAATTAGAAAAATAAACTATATAAATGTTGAATCCACCTTGTACATTCGACACAAATATTCGTAATATGACAAATGCAACATCTGACCTCTAAAACCAGGTTACAGAGGTAGAAATCCACGTGGTACGGACTTTTAATTTAAAATAACACTCCTACAGGTAGGAGTAACCTACAGGTAGGAGTAACCTACAGGTAGGAGTAACCTACAGGTAGGAGTAACCTACAGGTAGGAGTAACCTACAGGTAGGAGTAACCTACAGGTAGGAGTAACCTACAGGTAGGAGTAACCTACAGGTAGGAGTAACCTACAGGTAGGAGTAACCTACAGGTAGGAGTAACCTACAGGTAGGAGTAACCTACAGGTAGGAGTAACCTACAGGTAGGAGTAACCTACAGGTAGGAGTAACCTACAGGTAGGAGTAACCTACAGGTAGGAGTAACGCCAATGTTGGTCCCGCGCGTACAGGCAGAAGACAAACAGGTTACCAGGTGGGTCCTACCTGTTAAAGAAACGCAGTGCTAGAAAACACTGCTAGATGCACCAACAGCCGATCACAGGTTTGTGCCGGTACAGAGTTGGTCCCGATTTAAACCAAAACAAAAAAAAAACGTGGTAGGAAACGAGTGCTTGAGACTCAGGGGCACAGAAAGAGAGGGGTTCACGTCCCGCGAAATGAAACAGGAACTCTCCCAGCTAGTTGGCCTTCTCTGCGGGCATATCATTAGCGTGGCTACCTGGTACCCCTCTCTCATTTTCTCGTTTCCCTCTCGTTAGCTCCTTCTTGTCCTCTCTTCTCTGTTAGTTTATGCCTCTCAACTCTTGCTTTTCTTAGCTCCATGCCTTTCTCTGGTGGCTACCATTTCCTCTCCGTTCTTCTCTTCTTCATCGCACGTTGTACTTCGTTAGCTGCAGACTTCCCTCTTCTTCTTCTGTCTATTATATGCAGTGCTGACTCTTGAACATATTCACTGTCTTTTGTAGTTCACTTGGAGGTCCATACAGTTTCTCTTCCAGTGTTGTTTCAATAGGGCAGTGGGATTTTCTCTGTAGATCATATTCGGGGCAGTTCTGTAGTATATGCCCTGCAGTCTGTGGTGCCTGTCCGCATGTACTCAGCAGAACAGTTTGCTCTTGTCTGTCCATCTTATGGTAATCGCCTTGTGTTACAGAAAGCCATGAACTGAATCTTCTGTTGGTATGTAACTGGTACATCTGGTTGCTCGTCTGCAGCACCCTCGTTAGCTGGTCGGTCTGCTCTCGTTTCCTGGTACTCCACTATGAGAACGTATCTACTGCATGACGATCTAGCGCTGGTTGCTTAGTTCAGACAGTAGAGCCTGTAGACCTGGCAGATTCCCAGGACTTCAGTGCTTGGAGTGATGATTATGCATCTGTTAGAAATACTACAGGTTGTGGACCGACATTAGTGTTCAACTGTTTCTCAGTTGCCACTTTGATTTCTTGGATTTCAGCATCATATGTATGAGAAAATTGTCCGGTTCGTACTCTGACTGTATCCTTAATATTGTTTGGGTATTCTATGTATACTAACGCTTCGTCATTCTGAGCTGACCCATATGTGTACACTCTGACCCAGAGGTCTTGTTAACTTGTACCATCTTAAGATCTATGCCGCATCCCTCCTGATGTCTCTCTCACTTCATCCCTGATAGATTGTACACCGTTTACCTCCACACGTCAGGAGGTTAACGTCTGGTCTGGCAAAACACACTGACAATGTTAGCCATGATCAGGAGAAATATACTGGCCAAGACCCTCACCTGACCTCCTCGTTGGTCGTCCTGGAAACGGACTGTTGTCGAGGACAACAATCTGGTTAACAAGGTGAGGATCGACGTGATCCCTGTAGTAGTGAGCAACACGCAAATGAAGTCAAGCATTGCACTTATAGCTTGCACTATCCACAGGACTGGCTTCTCTCTGTCAACACACCCCCGCGTTCTGTCTCTCCCTATCTTCCTACTTATCGAGGATAGCTTTATCCTCCTTTAAATCCACGACTCTCTCTGTCAGCTACCTTCCGCTCTACTTTCTCTACCGCTGTTGACTTGTATCTCTCGAGCTACATACTTCCCTTTATTAGCTCCTCTCCCTTCCTCTCTCTTTTTTCCCCGTCTCTTTTACTGTGTACCTCACAAAGCTCTACTCTTTCTTTATTAACAACACTCTTCACTCTTTTAGCTTCCCTCCCCTCTTCCTCTTTCGCCATTATCTTGCTACCTCTAGTAGCCCCACATTTCCCTATCTTAGATACCTCTTTGCTCTCTCTCTCACTCTCTACTATCGGGTACCCTTGTCGCTTAATTGTTCCCTCTGTTAGCTCCCTTCTCACTCCATCTATCCCCCTCACCCCGTATCCGTTAGCTTGTACCTTTCGTATCTCTATTCTTCCTTTCGTTAGCTCCCTCCTTCACTTACTCCCTCTTTCTCTCACTGTTAATCAGCCCACTCACTTGACTTCTCTCTAACTTGTAGGTAGTATATTTCTCTTAACTCGTCTTAATTATGTGAGCTCTATTCTCTCTACTATTCTCTCTCTACCACTCTCTCTCTTTCTCTTTCAGTTACCACTGTTTAATCTAATTGCCTCTTCGTGTACCTTCTCTTCTCTTCCTCTCTCTCTTGCTGTCTCTGTAATGCTTAATTTCTCTCCATCCACTACTAATATGGCTTCCCAGATTACCAAACTAAACAATCTAATTTCTATAATCCAGGAAGTCTGGACCCCAGGTAGTACATGTGGATGTTCTGTCCTGGCCATGCTTGGGTTCATGCAGTGAAAGGGCCGATATCCTGTCCGTGAAAGAACACAATGTGAACAATCCATGTTGATATGGAACAACTATACTGATGTCGGATCATGGACCTTAGTAGTAGTGGAGATGATAACACTGATACCGGCTTACAGGCCTTAGTAGTAGTGGAGATGATAACACTGATACCGGCTTAAAGGCCTAAGTAGTAGTGGAGATGATAACACTGATACCGGCTTAAAAACCTTAGTAGTAGTGGAGATGATAACACTGATACCGGCTTAAAGACCTTAGTAGTAGTGGAGATGATAACACTGATACCGGCTTAAAGGCCTTAGTAGTCACCGATACCGGCTTAAAGGCCTTAGTAGTCACCGATACCAGCTTAAAGGCCTTAGTTGTCACCGATACCGGCTTAAAGGCCTTAGTTTCACCGATACCGGCTTAAAGGCCTTAGTAGTAGTGGAGATGATAACACTGATACCGGCTTAAAGGCCTTAGTAGTAGTGGCGATGATAACACTGATACCGGCTTAAAGGCCTTAGTAGTAGTGGAGATGATAACACTGATACCGGCTTAAAGACCTTAGTAGTAGTGGAGATGGTAACACTGATACCGGCTTAAAGACCTTAGTAGTCACCGATACCGGCTTAAAGACCTTAGTAGTCACCGATACCGGCTTAAAGGCCTTAGTAGTAGTGGATATGATACCACCGATACCGGCTTAAAGGCCTTAGTAGTCACCGATACCGGCTTAAAGGCCTTAGTTGTCACCGATATCGGCTTAAAGGCCTTAGTAGTAGTGGAGATGATAACACTGATACCGGCTCAAAGGCCTTAGTAGTAGTGGATATGATACCACCGATACCGGCTTAAAGGCCTTAGTAGTCACCGATACCGGCTTAAAGGCCTTAGTTGTCACCGATACCGGCTTAAAGGCCTTAGTAGTAGTGGAGATGATAACGATACTGGCTCAAATGCCTTAGTAGTAGTGGAGAGGACAACACTGATATCGGGTAATAGGACTTAGTAGTAGTAATCCCTATAACCCTGATACCGGCTCATGGACCCTGGCAGTAGTGGAGATAATAACACTGGAATTGTCGAACTGTACGCCTGAGACAAAAGGACTGTGATATAAAACGTAGGTTAGCTGGAAGGAGCACCAAAGAGGACGGATCAGGAATAGGGACAAAGAAGCAGTATGTACACGCAGCGAGCGTCTAGAACCATGCATATCCTGAACATTTGTTGTTTGTAGAAACATAATGAAACAGAATGAACACATATTGGTGAAAAGGTTCGGTTTAACACAATGTAACATTCTTGAAGGCCCTCTGTATTTCAGTTGCTCATCTGCCATGCAATGGTGCAGGGTACGAATTCCCTTATCCGCACACTCTAGTTGACTTAGCTGTAAATAAGTACCTGACATACGGCTAGGATGTAAAAGGAAGCGAAATTCCCTAACAACTTCTTACTTCGAAATTGGAATCCTGGTATTCAAACATGCATTTTGATAATGTATGTTGCCAGGTAGGCGAAGGTTATAAATAATAGACATTTTAAACTTACTGCAGGTTACTAAGTCTGGGGGAAGGTACAATCAATTTGGGAATATATGTAACTATAATTGTAATATAGTGTTCGGGTAGCGTCTGTTAAGTATACTCTTTTCGATTTCCAACTGCTAAAGGATTTTTAACGTGCTAGACACTGCACACGGAAATCCGATCTCACTATCCAGAGGTAATGGACATTTTTACCAGAAGATCCACGTGAAAAAATGCCCGTCTCCACCTTGATTTGAACCCGCGACCTCTGGCATCCGAGTCGAACACCTTACCTCGAAACAACCAAGTCCCCCTATTGGCTATCAGTATTTTCCCAACAACTTTATTCTCGACAATAATGAAACTATTATGAGATAACCGGTGTCTATACTACCACGGAATCACTAGGCAACTAGTGGAAAAACATATGCTGGTACCATTTTATGGCATTGGGAAGAAGAGCAAGAGCCTGGATACTACGGGCCCGTAACAACAGCTATGACAACTGTCATAAATAGGGCTAGTGAAGCATGTACATAAACGACTGTGTTTTACATCCCTCTTAAGGACCCTATTCCTCTTTCTTCTTGTCTGTCGCCTATGTAACAAAAAGTATACATGTTTGAAAGATAAGAATTCAGACTGACGCACACACAAATATTCGGGTAAAGTATACGTTGGGTCGTTATCAGGAAGATTAGAGCATTAACTTTATTTATCAAATGTATAATTTGACATATTTTACATTAGCATTTGGGAAACAGCTGTGTTGAAGTGTTTACTCTAATTTACATGTCACGTGACAAAAATGTCAGTTCTTTTCCGTGGTTAAAGATAAAGAGTTCCAGAAAAGACTATTTTATCTTATCTGTAATCTCTAACACTATACTGTGGGCAGACTTATAGGTGCTCATTGTCTTTCAAGTAACTCGCTGTTTGGGTACACTTCATTTAAGGAGACTAACATCTGGTCAGGTGAAGCATACTGATCTGACATGTTAGCCATGATCAGGCAGAACATAGTGATCAGACGTGTTAGTCAGGGTCAGACAAAATATACTGATTAGACGTGTTAGTCAGAGTCGGGAAAATATACTGATTAGACGTGTTAGTCAGGGCAGGCAAAATATACTGATCAGACATGTTAGTCAGGGTCATGTGAAATATACTGGATGGAGTCGGCTGTGAAGAATTATCCGAGCCTTCGCGATAGAGTTTCTTTCTGCGATGTGAGCACCTTTGGTGACGCTAGGGCGACAGGTGGATCATTATGTGCGAGTTTTTCCCAGGAGGTGACATCACTGTTGAAGATCTTCGGAGACAGTTTCAAGGAGTCTCTTCAGCGTTTCTTCTGTCCTCCTGGCGAGCGTCTGTCTGTTAATGAACTCACTGTATAACAGCTGCTTGGGGATACGCTAATCAGACTCGCGAACGCTCATCGGACATGCAAATGCTCATCGGACATGCGAACGCTCATCGAATATGCGAAAGCTCTTCGGAAATGCGAACGCTCATCGAACATGCAAACATGTCCAGTCCATCGTGTCTTGGCGTTCAGCAAAACGCTTATGGATGCTCAGCATGTTAGTTTTGCTAAAATGTTCCTACAATCTGTGTTAATTGACTGACTCATTGGCTGACTCATTGACTGACTCATTGACTGACTCACTGACTGACTCACTGACTGACTCACTGACTGACTCACTGACTGACTCACTGACTGACTCATTGACTGATTCATTAACTGACTCATTGACTGACTCATTGATTGCAGTGCCATCTAACAGTCGTCTGATGATTGAACTCTTTTGTTGTTATCAGAAGCAGTTCAAGCTGGAGTTCTTTACATTTGACTTATACGCTCTGGTTTGCAGGTTGAGTGGTCGAACTGAGTGTAGTGAAATGATATACATCTCATAAATCTCATATTTGCGGTAATAATTCCCCCACCTCGATGACCAGTCTTCGGTAACATACCCCGTATTCAGGTGAACAGCGTGGGTGTAAGGTTGGGTCTTGTTACGAATGTTACACATGAATATGGCCCTGGCAACTGAGAACCCGATTGCTCGGACCCATAGTTAATACATTCACTAGTTGCACTAGAGCATGGTTATCAAACTCAAACCGGCCAGATAGTCACGGGGGGCAAGATTCATGTACACCGTCCTGTGTTTTGATTTGTCTGTTACTGTTAGATACACCTTTGCATTTTTTAAAACTTTTGCTTGACACCGCTGATATCGCTGGAATGAATGCGATAACACATACATAAAACTGGAGCAAGCAAAAGTTTTAAAATATGCAAAGGTTTATCTAACAGTAACAGACAAATCAAAACAAATATGCAAAGGTTTATCTAACAGTAACAGACAAATCAAAACAAATATGCAAAGGTTTATCTAACAGTAACAGACAAATCAAAACAAATATGCAAAGGTTTATCTAACAGTAACAGACAAATCAAAACACAGGACGAAGAAGGAAATAAAGATAACCATTGCGGAGACAATCGAGCAAGTAAACTATTTACCATGTATGGGTCTGAAAATAATGGAAGATGTACGATGTCAAAGAAGAATACGAACCAGAATTGCCTTGGCAAAGAAGACATTTATATAGGCACTAGAAGAATCCCGACCATATGTTTAGTCTGTGGTGTTGTATTTATTTTACAAGTTTCAGATCCGTATAAGAGAGATTGAATACTTATATAATTTTGAGATGCGGTGTTACTGAAAGATGAATAAAGTGATTTGGATAATGACAAATCTAAACGAAGGCGTGTTGGATACAAACCGTCGACTATTCCGGCAGGGCTACAACCTACGTCAACAGGGCCCAGTGAAGAACGTCTTGGAAGACACAAGGAAAGAGTATAAAAAGCAGACCAAGAAATACATTTCAGACACATGCATAGACATGCCGGTGAAAACTGATGCTGATCTTGAGACGGCCGCAGACATAGAAAGACATAATCACTGGTTTGAAAACTAGTGCCAGGATTGAATGACATGATGATGCTGCTGATGCTAACATTATTCCGCCACGTCTTCCATCACAACGTAGTGGCAACGAACTCTATACTATGATTAACGCAATAAATGATTGAAGACAATCTAATCAGGGGACTTAACCTTAAGCTTCGTAAAAATGCAAGTTATCCCCTGTATGCAAGAGATTTATTTTTCGACATATTAGAGAAGTATAATTAATAAATATAAATACTTCTTTCAACACAATGAATGTTGAAAAGCTGCATCAGGAGAAAGAACAAGGTATATTCAGTAACTAATAATTGTAACGAAATCAATTCGGCTTCATTAATCACTAACGAAAGTTCTATAATCAATATTTATATATATACATACATATATATATATGCATATATATATATACAAACATACATATATACATATATATACATACATATATAAATATATGTATGTATGTATGTATATATGTGTAAATATATGTATATATGTGTAAATATATATATATATATATATATATATATATATATATATATATATATACATACATACATACATATATATATCTACATATATATATATATATAAATATATATATATATATAAATATATATATATATATATATATATGCAGCTCGATTTAATGGCATATTCTCTGCACGGGTTTTGTTAGTAATAAATAATTCGAGAGAACGTGTGTAACGTTTGAAGCAAATATAAAGGTTGTTTTGCCCAGGAAGATTAGAGCACTGTCCAGTTTTAGAAAAAATTAAGTGATTATTTACTTTTCTTTTAATGACTGTGAAAACCTTCCTTGAAACTTCATTGGAAAACAAACAGAAGGAGCAGGATTATAAAATGTTCCCATGTATCACTTGGTTGTTGATTAAAAACAAATAAACTTTACGGTTTCTAGATGCTTTCTCGGTGCCCTGGACACCTTAAGTCAAGCATGTTTTTTCAAAAATAAATTTATTTTGCATTCTGTTTAAAATAATAAGATGTCGCAGTTAATCTCTAGCTAGAGTATGTTTTAGTCTTTATAAAAATGTACACTGCCTCTGATATTATACACAAGTAAATCACAGATTCGCCGGGCGTATCATGTGGTTCGCATGACATACTATCGGCTACCAAAAAGAATCTTATATGGCGAGATGCAGAAGAGCAAACGCTTCAAAGACACGCTTAAAACGTCTTAAAAGCCTCCAGCATAAACATCCAAACATGAGAAGATGGTACGCAAGACCATACAACCTAGTGCATAGTTCTCAAGCAGAGGAGCAGCATCAAGCGAGACTTCCCCAAAAAACTGCAGCAGAACAACTGAGACAGAATAGAAAAGTCCCTGAATTTTCAGTTTCGTGAAGTGAACATCCCATGCCCTCACTGCCAGCCCTCACTGCCAGCCCTCACTGCCAGCCCTCACTGCCTGGGATTATGCAGATTCCATTTCGGACACGTCAACCATCTTCCCACTCATCCACAACCCCGACTCACAGAAAACTCAGCTGAAAGGACTGGTTGAACGAAAATGAGAAAAGGTGTTCATCAACCATGATGGACGAGTAACATACAAGGTGTCACACAAGGGGCTACCATTTCAGGACATAGAAACAATAAATCAAATGCGATGAAGCACCTGATGATACGAAAACAATGGAAAATCGCTTTCAAAACTTCTTCCATCGGTCGGAGCACTGCTGGGAGAAATGTTTCAGCTCAGAAATAGCCTATTTCGAAAGAGTTGTGGCATCGACATAAAAATGGTTTATTTTAACCTGTCAATACGACTTTTCCCCATTGCTGGGGTAATTTTAGGCTGAGAACTACAGGCCGATTTGCCACTGCTGTCGCCACGTCGTTGCTGGCTATGTTTGTTTATTTCACCCCTAACAGAAAAACAGCATATGCCATACTGGGATTCGAACCGCTGCCCTCCTTGTCGGTAGACAGGCCTCAAAACTATTCAGCCACGCGCTCCACGTTGCATCGTTATAAAACTTAAATTATCAAGTCTACTCAACAGGATTTATCACATGGAGATAATGCAATAATTAGAATGCCAAAGCTACAGCCCTGAAGCAGACAGCCGAAACATGTGAAGCAGCAAGGAGCGAGCACAACAACAAGTACTTGTTTTCACAGATACACTTTCAGGGTTACGAATTATCAAGCCAAAAATCACAACAATGAACTTCAAAGCTAATTCAAACGCCAGGAACAGTGTTCCAAAAAGAAGCTAGCTGTCAGAGTCGGGTGGAACAACTGATCAAACCGCCCACATCACAACCCAGTTAGTGCTTCTTGGAACATGCTGAATAATAGTAGTATGTCCAACGATGTGGGGTGAAACACGTTAATCCCCATAGTGTTGAACGTACTGGCGATCCTCCCATTGCACTACTCAAGTATACCTCAGGATGTAGGACAGACCACTATAAAACGCTACCAAAGCACCGTCGAATCTAGATAAGTTGCTTTAACTCCTTTGTCCTTACGCCCTTGTCCTTTTCTACTTCCTCTTCCTCACATCATCCTCTCCTTCCTTTAAAGTTTCGTTGAATAACAGACTTACATTTACTTGGCTAACACGTTTTGGAAGGTGCGATTAGCGGGAGGCGAGTGATGAAAGGGATACTATCAATATTAATTTACGCTGTCAGATACAAACACCAGAAACTGAGAAGATATTAAGTTAAAGACGGGAGACGAATAGCAGAAACACGGAATCTAATAGATTAAGAGGTGTGAGTAACATTAGAATCCAGGACGTTTTTATTTAAAGAGGTGAGACAAATGGGTTCCAAGATATTTGTGAATAAAGAAGGGAAACAAATAGCAGACACAGAACATTTGTAGTTAAAAGGGTATGAGAAATATAGTCCCGGTATCTGTAATTTGAAGAATGGAAACAGTAGAATTCAAGATATTTTTATTTACAGAAGTGAGACAATTTAATATAATCCATGACATTTAAAAAAAAAGTGAGACAAATAGTAGGATGCAGAACATCTTTATTGAAAAAGGTGAGACAAATAGAATACATGATATTTATAATGAAAGAGGTGTGCCAAATACAATACATGATATTTATAATGAAATAGATGAGACAAATAGAAAACAGGATATTTATGATTGAAGAGGAGAAACAAATAATAGAAGACAGAACACTTGTAGTTAAAGAGGTAGAACAAATATAATTCAAGTATTTGTAATTCAAGATGGGAAACAGTAGAATTCAGGACATTTTTATTTAAAGAGGTGTGATAAATAGAATACATGATATTTATAATGAAAGAGTTGTGACAAATAGTAAATCTATAACATTTTAAGTTAAACCATGAAAATATAAAGATAAAGACGAAATGGAGAAACATTTGTCAAACAGTACAGGTAAATCATCTGCAAGGTGAAAACATTTATTTAAGTGTAAATAGGTAGGTTTCACAGAGAAAGTGCAGACAAAAACATGTATTTAAGTGGAAATAGGTGGGTTTCACAGAGAAAGTGCAGGCAAAAACATGTATTTAAGTGGAAATAGGTAGGTTTCACAGAGAAAGTGCAGGCAAATGAGCGCCTTGCATCAATTATTTGCTAATGCCACGTATAATTGAGTTAGATATTCTTAACGATTTTTGTTTGTGGTAGATTATAGTGGCTCTTCTCACACCCTGGGGCGAATTTGTAAGTTAGAGACCGAGGAACTCCTGACTGTAGTACAATGCGCGGCTTCTTAGTATGGGCACCAGTATGGGGATCATGTATTACATCTAGAAGAGGATTACGGGTCAAATGTGTCATTTGTCAGTAATGTGACAGGAGTATCTGAAACACGATTATGGTCTTAACGAATCACTTATAAGTTATGTGACAGGAAGCAACTACAATAAGACTAAGGGCTAAACATGTCTCGTGTCTTCCAAGTGACCGGAAACATCCAGAATAGAGCCAGGCAGTGATTGAGCTGCAATGTTCAGCGACCCATATCTGGCTGCTGGCGTCAGGGCCAGCAAACCAGAGCTGCCAAGACCCGTCTACACCAAGTGGTGATACTGGATCCTGGAACAAGCCGCTTCAACAGAGAAGACTGGCTAAGTAGAAGTGATCGGTGAGCGAAGGTGACCCCGTACTTAAAAATTCCTGCTGAATTCAAAAGTGTCGGACCGAAAAGTGCAAATATAGCAGTCAAGCTGTAAACTACGACACAACGCATACCGTTCACCGGACTACATCCTGCTATTGTAAAGCCCTTTTCAGGGCTGGTAGCGGGAGAATGAGAACGAACAAAGAAAAAGACAGTATAACTACGGGCTAAATGTGTCCCTTGTCATTTACGTGACAGGGAATGTTGTTAGCATGATCAAGCGCTAAGTGTGACACTTGTCAGTTATGTGCCAGAAAAGATCTTGAATATGTTTACATAATCAATGTGTCACTTGTCAGTTAGGTGTCAGGAAAGATCTTAAAAATGAGTACAGTATCAATGTGTTACTTGTCAGTTATGTGTCAGGAAGGATCTTGAAATTGATTACATAATCAATGTGTCACTTGTCAGTTAGGTGTCAGGAAAGATCTTAAATATGATTACAGTATCAATGTGTCACTTGCCAGTTATGTGTCAGGAAAAATCTTGAATATGATTACAGTATCAATGTGTCACTTGTCAGTTATGTTACAGGAAACAGGTAGCACTGAACAGGTTTTCTTTCGGATGCCACATTTCCTTTATTGTTTGTTGCTCTCATTTTCGTTTTGTTTCCTAGGACAGTTAATATAGTACTGTGTTTTGTACGTCACTGCCTAACACATCCGTCTTCGATAAAAACTTTTAAAATTTATTTTCTTTCTCATATGGCACACCACTGCCATTATGAGGAATGTGAATGCACACACATTTAGATATGAGCTGTATTAAAATAAAATCTAATGAATGAAAAAAGGAACATTGCCAGCCTAGCCACCAAAAAATCCAAGCTCACATGATTGAAGAATAATACAGCTCTAGGGACAGAACTCACGTTCACATAGATGGATCTGCAGAAGGTGCAGTTAAGACTAGTGGAGGAACATCTTTTTAAGATACTAAAATGGGAAAATAACACATATGGCTTTTCCTACTGGAAAGAAATCTTCCAGCCTTAGGGCAAAGGCTGTGGCCCTCCTACATCCTCCCATCAGCTTTGATTGTATTCTTTACAGATTGCAGATCACTGCCGTTGTTGTTACGGATCCAGCAGCATCCTGACTCTCACCCTTCGGTCCAATGCCATGTAATGGTATCTACACGTGTTTATCGGTTGTTGTATAGTGCCATACAAAGTGTTCTATGTGTCTGGCCACGGAGGAAGAAGCATTTTCCTAAAAATCATTGAGCGCTGAGCACTTAAAGAGATGATGACCAACAATTGCAAATGGGTGTGTACACAGCTGGCACTCAGCAGTATGTTGTGGTTATCTTCTTCTTCTTCTTCATCTTCTTCTTCTTCTTCTTCGTACGCTGTCAGAAGTCAACTTGAATTTGTTCGAAGAAAGCAGCGGTCACACTGAGGCTGTCGACACTGCCATAGAGCTTGTCTAGTGTTGCCACTGGTGATGGCCACATGTGCTTTCTCTGGTCCTCGTATGTCGGGCAGTTTTGCAGTAGATGTTCAACGGTCATTTTCTCGGGACCACAAGTGCATTCGTCAGTGCCAATTATCTTCAGTTTTTTGAATAGGTAGTACTTCAGTCTGTTGTGGCCTGTGCGGAGTCTGAAGACCGCGACCTGCTCTCTTCTGTTCAACTGGTAATAGGCATCGTTTTTTGTGTAGCCAGTATGTTCTGTTTCCCATTTGGCCATGTATCTGTCCCTAATAAGCCTTTTGGACTCATCGTAGATCACACTAGAATCTGGTTGTGGTAGTCTTGCCCCTTCTTTTTCCAGTCTGTCTGCCTCCTTGTTGCCTTGGGTGTTACACTGGGATGGAACCCACCGTACCACTACTCTTTTTGGTGCGGACTGCTGGCATAGTTGACAGAGTTTGCTCTTAAATCATTGTCCAGTATTTTTCTGGATTTTTAGTGCTGTGACTACGGCTAGGGCATATGTAAACAAGACTATCTGGCTTTCATTGCTCTCGCCTGTCAGCATTGCTTCTACTGCAGCCCTCAGTGCCTCTGCCTCCGCTCTGAAATTGCTTGAGAATTTTCCAGTTGCCACTGACAGTGTTATTTTTCTACCATTTGGTAGGCTCAGGAATACCCCTGCTCCTCCGTTCTGTGTTGTGTTTGTTACAGAACCGTCGGTGTATGCATGGGTCCATTCCATGCTTGGGTAGTTTTCCGTTATGTACCTCAGGGTTATGTCTCTTCTTTCTTTTTCAGTCTGGCTGTTCTTGTTTCCAATACCTCGTATATTTTCTACCACCTCCGGAATGATATGCTGCTTCCAGGTAGGTTTGCGTACAGTAGGGATGGGCTTTGGTATTATTACTGTGTTAATAGGGTCTTCGCTCATCTTTGCTTTGGCTATTTCTGCAAAGTTTCTTCGCTTTAGTTTCCCATTTTCAAATCTATTTAGTCTCTGATGCATTGGATGGTCTGTCAGTCTTCTGAGTTTCTCTGCTTGCTGCTGGGCTCTGCAGTCTCTTCTGTCGGTCATGGATTGCAGATTTGTAATCTTTTCAAGTTCTACAATTGACGTTGACTTCATGCCTCCTGTTATAACTCTCATGGCTTGATTTTGAAGTTTGCTAATTTTATCGAAGTTTGCATTTGCTACTGTTGTCTATGCCGCAATGCCATACTCTAGAACTGGTCTCACTCTTCCAGTGTACAGTTTCTTTGGTATTCTTTCGTCTGCTACACAGCGTGTGCCAGCAAATTTCTTCATGATTGCCTTTCTTTGTCTGGTTATCATTTGGTTTCTCTCGATCTGACATTTATATGTCATGCGCCGATCAAATGTGAATGTTGTGGTTGGATTCTGTTCAGATGTTTGGTTAATGGGATGTGTTGGGTTCTGTTCAGGTGTTTGTTTAATGGGATGTGTTGAGTTATGTTCAGGTGTTTGTTTAATGGGATGTTTTGGGTTCTGTTCAGGTGTTTGTTTAATGGGATGTGTTGGGTTCTGTTCAGGTGTTTGTTTAATGGGATGTGTTGGGTTCTGTTCAGGTGTTTGTTTAATGGGATGTGTTGGGTTCTGTTCAGGTGTTTGTTTAGTGGGATGTGTTGGGTTATGTTCAGGTGTTTGTTTAATGGAATGTGTTGGGTTCTGTTCAGGTGTTTGTTTAATGGGATGTGTTGGGTTCTGTTCAGGTATTTGTTTAATGGGATGTGTTGGGTTCTGTTCAGGTGTTTGTTTAATGGGATGTGTTCGGTTCTGTTCAGGTGTTTGTTTAGTGGGATGTGTTGGGTTCTGTTCAGGTGTTTGTTTAGTGGGATGTGTTGGGTTCTCAGTCGGAAAATGGTGCTCTGATCCTTCCTTGTGAGTTAATTTACAGTGTCATCTGGACTGGGGCTTGTCATGTGTCTGTAGTCCTCCCTTCCCGTGTTTGCCAAGGCCCATCTATTCAGCCACGTTTCTTTGTTTGCTGATCTTATGAGCTGTTTGTCTTGATCCGTCGTTTGCGAGTCTATCTGTTTTGTCATTGCCTGGTGTGATTGTCCACCGATCCACTGCATAACTATTTTGACAGCACTGGAAGGGGTAATGTGGTCATCGTCTAAAAACATTTGGATAAGGACAAGGACCATCAACTTCTATTGCTTGAAGAGCTGACATTGAATCTGTGGCGATAAGTGTGCTGGGCTTTTGAAGAAAGGGCATCAAAAACCATCCTCAGATGGTACAAAGTGGCTTCAATTGCAGTGATTTTAGCGTCATAGTTGGAGTAAACCTTCCCGCAAACATCAAGACAGTTCATCAGAGGATTCGTCCGGGTATCATATAAAAGTCATAACCTGCTTTTATGGTGGCTTTAAACTCAAATCCATCAGTATATCCATGTATCCATTCATCAGGATAGGCATCAATAGTTCTTTGAGCTGCTCGAATGAGTACTTGGATCTGAACTGCTGGTTGTATCATCCATTAATTTTGCCTGCATTTCTAGTGAATTAAGGAAAGCTTGTGGAGATATGTCTTTTACTAATCGTGTCTTCTTTCTGGTAGAGGGTATCTGTCTTTGATTTTACTAACATCGTGAAGTACAGACTTTTGTTTAATTTTGCTTTTTGGCTGCCAGTTTTCAGCATGAAGTCTGTTGCGATGATCCCGTTTTATTCTGCTACTTCGCTTATAAACTTCCATAACTGCTTTATCCCTCCGCATATCAAGAGGTTCCACTTGTGTGTGGATTTCGCAAGCGGCAGTTGGTATTGTCCTCATTGCTCCACTAATGAAGAGTAGAGCACTACTTTGCACCATGTCTAGATACTCAAAGACAGATTTTGAACAAGTTGTAAAGAACGCACTAATATTCAATAGCTAAGAGCACATAACTAAAGTATAAGCCTCTCAAAGTATCCTTGTCTTATCCCCATGATGTACTAGCAAGCCTCTCTAAGAGCTGTAGACGTCTCACAGCTTTATTCTTCACATTCTGGATGTGATGCTTGAGGCTGAGTTTTCGGTCAAGCGTGACTCCAAGATATGTGGGGTGTTTGAGGCTGAGTTGTCGGTCAAGAGTGACTCCAAGATATGTGGGGTGTTTGAGGCTGAGTTGTCGGTCAAGCGTGACTCCAAGATATGTGGGGTGTTTTAGGCTGAGTTGTCGGTCAAGCGTGACTCCAAGATATGTGGGGTGTTTGAGGCTGAGTTGTCGGTCAAGCGTGACTCCAAGATATGTGGGGTGTTTGAGGCTGAGTTGTCGGTCAGGCGTGACTCCAAGATATGTGGGGTGTTTGAGGCTGAGTTGTCGGTCAAGCGTGACTCCAAGATATGTGGGGTGTTTGAGGCTGAGTTGTTGGTCAGGCGTGACTCCAAGATATGTGGGGTGTTTGAGGCTGAGTTGTCGGTCAAGCGTGACTCCAAGATATGTGGGGTGTTTGAGGCTGAGTTGTCGGTCAAGCGTGACTCCAAGATATGTGGGGTGTTTGAGGCTGAGTTGTCGGTCAAGCGTGACTCCAAGATATGTGGGATGTTTGAGGCTGAGTTGTCGGTCAAGCGTGACTTAAAGATATGTGGGATGTTTGAGGCTGAGTTGTCGGTCAAGCGTGACTCCAAGATATGTGGGATGTTTGAGGCTGAGTTGTCGGTCAAGCGTGACTCCAAGATATGTGGGATGTTTGAGGCTGAGTTGTCGGTCAAGCGTGACTCCAAGATATGTGGGATGTTTGAGGCTGAGTTGTCGGTCTAGCGTGACTCCAAGATATGTGGGGTATTCTTCTCTAACCAATTGGTGTTCCTTTAATCTCACAATTATATTCTGTTTGGTAACTTTGTGGCTCTTGTTGAATATGGCATACACTGTCTTTTCCCAGTTGCATTTTAATTTCCATGTTTGGTAGTAGTCATGCAATCTCCTCAGGTCTCTATGTTTGTCAGTAGTCATGCAGTATCCCCAGGTCTCCATGTTTGGCAGTAGTCATGCAGTCTCCCCAGGTCTCCATGTTTGGCAGTAGTCCTGCAGTCTCCTCAGGTCTCCATGTTTGGCAGTAGTCATGCAGTCTCCCCAGGTCTCCATGTTTGGCAGTGGTCATGCAGTCTCCTCAGGTCTCCATGTTTGGCAGTAGTCATGCAGTCTCCGCAGGTCTCCATGTTTGGCAGTAGTCATGCAGTCTCCTCAGGTCTCCATGTTTGGCAGTAGTCATGCAGTCTCCTCAGGTCTCCATGTTTGGCAGTAGTCCTGCAGTCTCCTCAGGTCTCCATGTTTGGCAGTAGTCATGCAGTCTCCTCAGTTCTCCATTTAGCCCTGGTGCCCCACTATCAATGTCTTCATGGCTCAGCCATATTGCCAGGTCATCAGCATACACAGCTTTTTCAGCTTTGATCTGGTCAGTCAAGTCATTGATATAGATCAGGAAAAGAGTAGAACTTAGGGATGACCCTTGTGGTAATCCGTCCTCTAAAACTTCTTCAGACTACATCGCATCCTTCAACTTCGTCTGTATCGTTTGCCCGATCAGGAAGTACTTTATCCAATTGTAGAGCTTGCCATGAATTCCCATATTTGTAATCGTTATTAGATGACCTTTCCTCTAAACACGATTGTAATCCTGTTGCAGTTTATTTTAAAATGGTCACTAAATGCTAGTTGAACTGGGATCCATCATTTATTCTTTGTGTTAGCCTAAAAAGCTGTTCTTCTGTGCAGCTACCAATTCTGAACCCTGCTTATTCCTAAGAGAATGTGTTGGTTTTTTCCAGGAAATAATAAAGACGTGTGTTTATGATTGTCTCTGCTAATTTGCACAGGCACGATGTTAGGGAGATGGACCGCTATCTGTTTTTTTCATTCGGAGGTTTTTTTGTTTTTCAATATTGGTACTATATGTGCATTCCTCAATGTTTTGGGGAGTTTGCCATTTCTTCATGTCATGAACAATCTGAGGACAGCGTCTTTACCTCGATTTCCCAGATGAAGCAGCATTTAATTGTGGATCTTGTCTGGTCCTGGAGCCTTTCTAGGTTTGAGTTTCTTTATGGCCTGTTGGAGCTCTTGCATGTTGAAATCTTTTTCAAATAAAGAGTCACTTGTTTGTAGAGCTTTCTCTTGGCACTTCATGTAACGTAAATGCCTACTATCCTGTTATGTACGTTTTCCTGCTCTATTCACCGATGCGAAGTAGCTATTAGAGTGCTCTGCTTTCTTTTGGCTCAGGTTAATGACCTTGTGTATAGCTTCTTGCCGCAGAGCCACATGAACTCTGTTGCTGTCAAAACACCTTGGCAAGCTCAAGCCTCGTATTTCTCAAGCCACAAATATTTAACTGTAGAACATTAAACGAAAGCTTGGCATCTTGTTTCTGCACATGCTTCCTCCGAAGTTTTCTGGTTTCAGTAAGTTTATGTTTGTTTCTAGTAGCCAATTTTTCACCTATTGCAGCCAGGCCACCCACTGTCAGGTGGACACTGATGACCGAGGAGTCGTCCGAGATCGTTTGTAAAATTATTACATTTTGTACTTCCCATATTTTGGCATTGTCGGGCTGGTGAGTCTGGATTTTCTTCCCACCCCAAGCAGAAGCCACAATGTACTGTAATTAAGAGGGTGCAGTAGCAAGGCTAAAATGTACCAAAGCCACGGTAGGGTTCACTGCGCTCATTGCTCGCCGCCACCAATTGTCTACTGGTTAGGCCGTGTTCTCCTAGGCTCTAGACCTGTAACCAAAAGTTCCAGACAATTGGATCGTCACGTCCTGTGCCACTTTACGACTGGCCTCGACTGTCATGATGCGGCGAATGTAGGTTCTCTTTTCCCAGGTCTGTTCATCCCGGTGCTGGTTCCTTCCTAACCACAGATGGTGCTGGTCCCTTCCTAACCACAGATGGTGCTGGTTCTTTCCTAACCACGGAGGGTGCATGCGTATAGTCCAATAGAAGACCTATTTGTACAAATAGGTTACTGGTAAAGTTTTAATAATACAATTCTCATTATATAGTAACCCATCTACTTAGTTATACTGTAGCATAGTGTTAGTTCTGATAGGTTATAGGAGAGATCGTCAGAGCTGACTCATAGTGGTTAAGACACAAGAGCTTGTAACTGTGTCAGCTGTTACAACACATGAGCTTGTAACTTTGTCAGCTGTTACAACACATAATCTTGTAACTTTATTAGTTGTTACAACACATACACTTGTAATTTTATTAGCTGTTATAACACACACGCGTGTAACTTTATTAGCTGTTACAACACATGAGCTTGTAACTTTATTGGCGGTTACAACACATAATCTTGTAACTTGACAACCAACGACAGCACAGATGCAGGCCATGGGGCAGGTGATACAGCACACAGAATGGGCTGACGGCAACTAACTACTCATATTTGGCTACCAGGGTCTGCGAGCGAGAGCTGACCAAGACCCGATCGCGCCTTCGAGCGGCGGCCTTGGAAACTGACTGCACTTGGGTGGTCTGATTTAGAGAATAGTGATCGGAGTGGGAAGGTACCAAAATAGGCCGGCTGAAATCTGATGTGCCGTGCCAAAGGGCGCAAAAAACGCATCTCCGCTATAAACTAGGACACCAATTCACAACATTCTTTTCATTACGGACGACGGAGGACGGCGTGGGCTAGTGGTTAAGTGACATGGTTCACAACCCGAAGGTGCTGGGTTCGCTAGAAAATGACATCAATGTCTGTTACCCCGGGGGAAGCAAACCCTTAGAAAATATAGGAGGAAGCAGACCCTTGCATAAAATGCATGCCGAAAACGGAAGCTCTGGGTCAACAACCGCAAAATGAAAACATAGTGCAACGCACACTGCCTTAGGGAATAGAGAAATAAAGCAAACGGAAAAAAGAAACTCATTACAAAAAACAAAAAAAAACAAAAGGACGAACGGCTAAGAAGATGGTGACGGCCATTTTTGTGACGTCATCAATGATCGGATTTACCCCACTTGAAATCATTCCAGCGCTACTACCGGCCTGGCAAAAGGTAATGGCAAAGGCCAGTCCCATCGCAACAATTGCCGTCAGGGATGAAGATAACTCTTCGTTCACTAAACCGCAGCCTATGTGAGGTGGGGGTGCATAGTGTCCTTTCCTGCTGTCTTTATTATTCCCCAATTCATGCTTTCGGTACCCATTTATAGCTGCGTCGACTGGAGGAGTGGTCTTACCAGACACGAACCACGTCCCTCGATTATTTTTTCTGTCCATCCTTAAACTCGAACCTCTTGCTGGTTGTAATCCCGGGAAATAAAGTCAGCTGACTGTGCACTATGATACGTGCTCCAAACTGGTCTGGGGCAACACATATCAGCAAGAAAAAGTATATTTGATTGAACAATCAAGTTATATGTGTCGGAAAGTCAACAATCCACGACTCAAAACACTCAGAAACACTTGCATAATTAAAATAATAATACAGACCATTAAAAATTACGCAACAAAGACTCCAACTAACGTCATTTCAGCTACGATAGTAAAAAAAACTCTGTCCTTCCGAGGTTCTGAACGATGCCCCCATTGTGAGAAGGCCGACGTCTGTGCTGATCCTCATTATCAAACTAAGGACATCTTGGAATTTCTGCTTGTCTTCTTTCATGGCGGCCCAGCGTTCGAATTCCGCGTAGTCCATTCATTTGCTGCTATTCGTTATGTGTGTTACCCCAGTGCAGACAAATACTTGTCTTGTGATGGCTGTTACGAACAAACATTTCTTGCTTACCTTACAGCAACATGAAATCGAGACAGTCTCCTCCTTCTTCTTTCTCCTCCATCTTACTTTGTCTTCTTCAGTTTTATTCTTCAATTTTCTTCCTTTTCTCATCTTCCTTCTTGCTCCATCTTCGTACTACTTCTGACTTTTTCTTCAACATTTCTTTTCTTCCTCTTCTTCTTCCTACATCTTCTCACTTCTTTTTTTCTTCATTCTTTCTTTTTCCCTTTTCGTCTCCATTTTACTATTCCCTCCTCTTGTTCAATCATCTTCTTCTTTCTAGTTTCCTTCCTGCTTGTTTTATCTTTTTCTTTCATATTTCTCCTGCTTTCTATTTCTTATTCCTTCTCCCTCTTCCTTTTTCTTTCTTCTACCTTCGCCTGCTGCATTCTTTTACTGCTTTCTTCTTCCATCTTTCTTCCTCCTTCTTAGTCTTCCTCCTCTTCTTTGTACGTGTTCATATACTAATTTGAATATATCCAAAGAAACCGGTAGTTGGCCTGATACTTTTGGTTAATCTATATATAGCATCCACTATAACGCCACACAGGCTTTCTTTGTTCCTCGTCTGTTGGAGACCCTTATAACCAATGATCGGCAGTAATTGTGTCAGTGCCGCAGTTACATTCATGTGTATGTCCTATTCTGAGTTGGATTCACCCGGCGGTATCACTGAGTGGGCAGATTGCTCTCATTAGCCTTGGTTAGCAGACAATCTAAGAGAAGGTCAACTTTGACCCTAAACCCGGGCAGAAGAAGCTCGTTAGCCTGTTCAGGCAGTATGCCTAGGAGAGAGGGAACTGATTTTATAGCCACACGTACCAGGGAGTGCTGGCTACTCCTGGGAAGATGAGAGTATCATCGGATGTCTCGAGTAACTAGCATCTGCGGGTAACGACTCCACTGCCTTGTGGAAACCTCTGGAGAGAGAGTAGGGATGCGGGAGTAAACCCAAACAGAAAATCCAGAGTGGTAGCACCTAAGGCAGATGGTTTCAAATTTGCAACATTATTCCGGTAGCTCCTGCAGCTGAGCTGGTGCACAATTGTCACGCCTTACATTCCTTTGGATTACACCAGTGAGACCGAAACCGAGAAGGGGATCTTGCAGTTTGGGCAGCCCAGGGGCTCAATATTCAGCGCCCTGGCTTGTGCACTGGAGAAACTACTCACAGGGCGCCATGCGCATAGGCTACAGAGCTTGAGACGCCTTTGAACTCTTAGTTTGTTGAACACATGGTACATCAGTCTGTTGTGTCCTGTACAGAGTTTAAAGATTACTACATGCTCACTTATGTTGAGCTGATAATGCGTCACTTGGTTGATGACATGTGTGCTCTGGTTTCCAATTATTCCTGCATCCACACCTTGGCATCTTGATAAGTTATACCTATATCAAGTTGAGATAGCTTTCCATCTTTTCTTGACAGTCTGCCAGCATCTTTACTCCCAAAAATGTCCCAATGAGTTTAAATTCACTGTATCCCCTTTCTTGAAGCGGTGTTATCGTTTATAGAGTATCACTCTCAGTTCCTTTAAGTCTCCATTTTCCTGGCTATTCAGTGCCGCAACTAACTGATAGTGTGTCTGTGAAGAGTAACACCTGTTTTTCTGTGTTTCCATAGGTCATTAGAATTTGTGCTACAGTTTTCAAGCCCTCTGCTCTGAAGTTACGAGAAATTCCCATAACTTAAACACTTCGACATTTGACAAGAATTGTTAGAGCTCTAGCAACTACTAGCACGAGAGTACGGTACACTCTTTTTTCGTTTGCCATTCAAATCTACCCAGCTGGAAGGGACGATGAAGCTAACGTCTAGTCAGACAAAACACATTGATCAGAGAATGTTAGCCATGGTCAGGAGAAATATATTGGAAAAAAAACCTCACCTGACCTCCTCGTTGGTCGTCCTGGAAAAGGGCTGTTATCGAGGTTACCAGTCTGGCTAACAAGGTACGGTTTGACGTGATCTCCGTAGTAGTGAGCGACACGCAGATGAAGCCAAGCATAGCACAACCGCCTGGAGGACCCCGGTCCCCCTTTATCAGCACCCTCGAGATGTGAGGAAAGCTACTGCAACCCGTCACTCAGCTGCAAACGGATATGCAACCTACAATTAAGTGGGGTCTAGAGGCATGGATTGTGACTCGTAACCACATCTCAGAATCAGCGCAGGCCTAGTCAAATACATTAATTAATCATTTCTCTTTCTGGCGTTCATTCTCAAAATAACATTGTGTTGTAGTTTACACCGAGGCTGCGATATCCGCCTTTTTCCGCCCGACACATAAGGTTTCAGCACAGCATTTCTGGATCCAGATTTTCCTTTCCTTCTTCATTCCTTACTTCCTCAGCCCGACGTTTTCTGTCAATCTCTCCAATTATTCGCATTGATGTCTGTATTGCACTGCGACTAATGCACGACTATTTTGTTATTTCGTGTTCCAAAATTATCAAGTTCTTTCAGCCCTACTTGCGGTCAGAAGATTGTGGCTGCTGAAATTGAATGAGAGAAACAGAAAAACGACCTTAGACAACCCCTGTTTGGACACTATGAACAGAATACAAAACTCAAATCCAGGCATAGTTTCCTTAAATCAACAAAGCCCATACAGAAAGTCGTCGTCCTGAAATTTGGCACGAAATGATACAGGACCCATGGATCGATCTTCAGGAGGAACCTGCCCCTGGACATCAATAAATAGACTTCGAACTAGCGTATCACGATGTAGGAGTAACATAAATAAATGGGGTCTCTCAGACGGCGATACACGTGACTGCGGTGAGGTACAAGATCCAGGTCATTTGATGATTTGTACCAACCTTCCGGAAACACGTGACGACATGCTGAAGGCGAGTGACATGGCAAATCAAGTCGCTGAACACTGGATGAACGCTTTGTGACATGGTGTTGGACACGGATAATAAGTAAATAATCTCTCTGCCAGGCTACACCAGTGCAGCTTGTTTCCAAGGCCACCACTTCAGGAAGAATGGAATCTTGGGCAGCTATGGTTCGTTGACCCTAAAACAAGCATTCATAAATGGCTGCTACCAGCTCATTCACTGTCCTCACCCAGCCCCTAGTAGTGAGTCCCCTACTACACTGCCTGCTATTTCCCCACACCTATCTTTCCTGTCCACTCTGTTTTATATGTGCTCCTTACGAAGCATACGATCCCAACTGTAGATTCCCCCTCACAAAATGTCAGCGCGATGGCACTTTGCCTTCCCTTAAACCGTGGTTCATGTAGCTATTATGATGTTGCTGTTATTCATTTTCATCCTGGCAGTGGACTGGATTATGAAAGTAACAACAAATGAGAGAAATGGAATCCAGTGAACCTTGAATAAACAGCTAGAGGACATGGATTCTGCGGATGATATAGCCCTTCTAGCCTACAGTCAAAACCAAATGCAAAGGAAACTGGATAGACTATATTTTACCTCTAAACAAGTCGGTTTGAAGATACATGAGGAAAAGACCAAAATAATTAGGGTCAATGCAGCAAACACAGAACCAATCAGGCTAAGAGGAACGCCACTGGAAGACGTAAAGTTATTTACATACCAAGGCAGTATCATCAACAAAAAATGAGACAGACGAGGAAATAAAAACAAGGATACCAAAAGCAAGAGCTGCATTCAGAATGTTGAAACCTACATGGAACAACAAGGAGATAAGAAGGAAGACAAAAATCAGGATTTTTAATGCAAATGTGAAGCCAGTCCTGCTATATGGAGCGGAAACATGGAGGATGACCAAAGGCAATGACAGGAGGCTGCAGGGTTTTGTCAACATATGTCTGAAAAGGATTCTTAGTATCAAATGGTTGGATAAAGTTACAAAAGACAAACTGTGGGCGAGAGCGAGACAAGGCAAATTGGAGCAGGAAATCTTTGAAAGAAAGTGGAGATTAATAAAGCCCCAACAGGAAATCACTTTTATGGAACCCCCAGGGAAGGAAAGGCATAGGCAGACCAAGGAATACACGGAGACGAGATCTGGAGACGGAAGTAAAGAAAACAGGAAAAGGCTGGAAGGAAGTGAAAAAGATTGCACAGGACAGAACTGCTTGGCGACGGTTGGTTGATTTTATATGCACCCTTGGGTGATAGAAGGCGACAAAGAGAAATGATGTCGCTATAGTCATGTACAATTACATGGCCTTTTTTAACACGTGGAGATGAACAGTGGTAGGATTATGTTATCCTAAATAAAAGGTCAAACGATTCACACGGAAAGTTTCACTTTGAACCGCTCTTTTTACAGCTCTTGATAGCCCTCATTAGTTCGGTAACATTCTCAGCGGTATACGCCTCAAACAGCAGGAAAAGTGCCAGAGCCGATGTAATGTGCGGCATTTTATCAAGAGACGAGCTGTTCCCAAACCGTTTGAAGCTACATGGAGTCTGTAATTCGTCAACTGGATTTTAAGATGGAAGGTCAGAGAGACAATAACTCAGTTAAGACACAACAATGAGCTAACACTGGTGTAGGTGGTAAGGTGTAGGTGGAAGGGGCGGGGCACTGGTGGCTTTCAGTAGAATTCTGTGAGCGACAGTGACAAATATATGTCGAGGTCGGTGCACACATGAGATCATGTCATAACAGGTTACTAGATGCATGGTCTATCGGCTCTAGGATAGATGACTAGATAACCCATGGCTTGGTTGCTGCTGCTGCTGTTTTGGGTTTTTTTTTCTTTTTTTGCGTTCGCGGTATGCGTGGCATTGTGGTTTATATTTTGCGATTGTCGGCCCAGTGTATCCGACATGCGTTTTAGGTAAGGGTCTGGTTTCTCCTGCATTTGCTAAGGGTTTGCTTCCCCGGGGTATCTGTGTATAGATGAGTCCAATATTTAGAGCTGAGTTCTCAGGTGGATAGCGTAACGTATAGCTTGAATGCAATGTGAACCTTTCGTTCCGAAACATTCGACTTCAGAATGGAATTTTTGGGTGCCGGGTTAGCTTTCCCTCCTCGATCCCTTCTCCTTAGGTAGTCTGCTCTGCTGCATCCAGTTACTTACAAAAACCGAGTTGGGGTGGAGAAGGAATTTGCAGATCTGGGTAGTTGGCCCTGACGCTAGTCCTCGTCGCTGGCCCTGACGCTAGTCCTGGGTCGCTGGCCCTGACGCGAGTCATGGGTCGCTGGCCCTGACGCTAGTCCTGGGTCGCTAACCCTGACGCTAGTCCTGGGTAGCTGACCCTGACGCTAGTCCTGGGTAGCTGGCCCTGACGCTAGTCCTTGGTCGCTGGCCCTGACGCTAGTCAGGGGTCGCTGGCCCTGACGCTAGTCATGGGTCGCTGGCCCTAACGCTAGTCATAGGTCGCTGGCTCTGACGCTAGTCCTGGGTCCCTGGCCCTAACGCTAGTCCTGGGTCGCTGGCCCTGACGTCAGTCTGGGGTCCCTGGCCCTAACGCTAGTCCTGGGTCGCTGCCCCTGACGCTAGTCCTGGGTCGCTGGCCCTGACGCTAGTCCTGGGTCGCTAACCCTGACGCTAGTCCTGGGTAGCTGACCCTGACGCTAGTCCTGGGTAGCTGGCCCTGACGCTAGTCCTTGGTCGCTGGCCCTGACGCTAGTCCTGGATCGCTGGCCCTGTCGCTAGTCATGGGTCGCTGGCCCTGACGCTAGTCATGTGTCGCTGGCCCTGACGCTAGTCATGTGTCGCTTGCCCTGACGCTAGTCCTGGGTCGCTGGCCGTGACGCTAGTCATGGGTCGCTGGCCCTGACGCTAGTTCTGGGTCGCTGGCCCTGACGCTAGTCCTGGATCGCTGGCCGTGAAGCTAGTCCTGGATCGCTGGCTCTGACGCTAGTTGTGGATCGCTGGCCCTGACGCTAGTTGTGGATCGCTGGCCCTGACGCTAGTCCTGGGTCGCTGGCCCTGACGCTACTGATGGGTCGCTGGCCCTGACGCTAGTCATGGGTCGCTGGCCCTGACGCTAGTCATGGGTCCCTGGCCCTGACGCTAGTCATAGGTCGCTGGCCCTGACGCTAGTCAGGTGTCGCTGGCCCTGACGCTAGTCCTGGGTCGCTGGCCCTGACCCTAGTCCTGGGACGCTGGCCCTGACGCTAGTCCTGGGTCGCTAGCCCTGACGCTAGTCCTGGGTTGCTGGCCCTGACGCTAGTCCTGGATCGCTGGCCCTGACGCTAATCCTGGGTCGCTGGCCCTGACGTTAGTCCTGGGTCGCTGGCCCTGACGCTAGTCCTGGATCGCTGGCCCTGACGCTAGTCCTTGGTCGCTGGCCCTGACGCTAGTCATGGGTCGCTGGCCCTGACACTAGTCATGGATTGCTGGCCGTGACGCTAGTCATGGGTCGCTGTCCCTGACGCTAGTCCTGGATCGCTGGCCCTGACGCTAGTCATGGGTCGCTGGCCCTGACGCTAGTAGTCAGCTTGATACCTCTTACCGTCACAGCCCATGCCCCGCTCAGAAACGTTATGTCAGCTGCTTTGAGGGTTGACCCTATTGCATGTTTCCACCATCTCTTCCCTTATTGTGTGTCATGTAGTGATACACTTGCAGTACTTCAGAGTTAGTTATGCACCTTCAATCCAGCGTATCTTGCTGTAGTTCTATCAAGGTAGAGGCTACTGCTTGGGTGTTCCATAATCTCCGACAACAAATCTGTTGTGAAAACTAGGGCTGGAGTACATGTTTTTCAAAGCGATGAATAAAAGGTTGTATATCTTCTGCCTGGTTGATATCCGCAGGTTATCTAACTCTTAGACTTGACCTTCAAATCCTCTTGTATGCGACTCTGTATAACACCATACTCCCCCCCCCCCCCCTCGAACAACCAGATGTTTGAATGACTTGTTAGTCTACATCTATCAAGAAGTGGTTCACTAGCACTTGAACTGTTTTAATTTTAATTGGTTCTTTGGGTGACAATATCGTTCTTCTCTCTCTCTCTCTCTCTCTCTCTCTCTCTCTCTCTCTCTCTCTCTCTCCACTCTTTCTCTATTCCTATATCTCCCATATATATATATATATATATATATATATATATATATATATATATATATATATATATATACGAAGGGGCTTCAAATTATAACCTTAAAAGTCGGATAGCAATTAGAAAAACTGTACTTTAATATTGCAACTTGTTAATATAGTTGCTAAGGATGTCAAGTGTGTTACGGTCCACCTTCATCAGCACATTCCGGATGTGAGGAAAGCTTCTGCAGACTGAACACGTAACGCCCTAATCAGGGCGCAGAAAGGAGTAAACGTACTCATTGTGGACATTAAACAACAACAACGACAACTTGAGAATAAACATGTACATGTACAACTGCTGTTCAACTCTCGCGAAATCTTCTTATCTTTTCAAAACCGTGACCTAGTTTGGCGTGTGTTGTGGATCGGCTCAAAGTAAACAATGAAAACAAACAGGACACTCTAGAACGTAAATATGTATCTAAAGCAGGTGGTGTGTGCAGGTTAATACCTGCGCCAACAATCGCCAGCTCCGACGTCAGCTTTCCATCACCTATCTTAGGTTTCTTTATTCCAGCTTGGTTGGAGTGCAAGCTTTACCAGGTCAAAGTACGTGAACAGTTTTCATGTTTGTTAAAGAGAGTATATACTTGCACGTTGTGTACTTGGATGCGAACTACCGTATTAGTGGGGAAAGAAGACTTACTTCTGGTCAGGCAAAGATATACTGGACAAGACCATGATCTTGGACTTCCTAATAGCCCTTTCGGGAAAAGGGCTGTTTTCATGCACAAGAAGATTAGGGATCAACGTAATCCCTGTAGTAGTGAGTAACCCCCAGATGAGGCCAAGTGTAAGCACAACCGCCTAGAGTACTTCTGCCCACCTAAATCAGCACGCTAGGGATGTGAGGAAAGGTACAACTCGCCACTTTACTTCCTATTTAGGGATCTTTTTGAGGAGCTCGTGGCCGAATGGTTTCGATACATGCCTGTCGACAAAGTAGTCAGCACTTCGAATTCCCTTTACGTCAAATGTTGTTTTTCTGTTGGAGGTGAATTAAACTAACATAGCCAGCACACGACGTGGCGACAGAAGTGGTAAGCGGCCTGTAGTCCTCAACCTTAAAACCCCTCGACTATCTCAGTAATGGGGAAAATGTCGTAGGACACTTTAGTTTAAAGGTTAAGGTGGATCTCATGGCAAAAACTGTCGTCGGGGATGAAGATCACTCTTCATGGACTAAGCCGTAGCCTATGTGACGTGGGGAGGCCAGTTCCAGTCCTTGCTGTTTATATCTTCCCCAACCCATATGTCAGGTACCAATTTACAGCTTGGTCGACTGGAGGAACGGTCGTACCAGGAACGAACCCATGCATGAATTGTTTTCTTTCTGTCCGTGGTTTCGAACCCTGGAGCGGTTGTAATCCCAGTGTTAGCAAGCAAGCTCACTGTCGACTAGGCCACAAGCGTAGAGACTAGTGATTTATCAGTTCCGTGTATCTACACTCAAAGTCAAGTTATCTAAGTGTCTTTGGTTTATAGACACAGAAACTAGTGATGTAACAGTGCAGAGACTCTAGACACAGGGACTAGTGATGTAACAGTGCAGAGTCTCTAGACACAGAGACTAGTGATGTAACAGTGCAGTCTCTAGACACAGAGACTAGTGATGTAACAGTGCAGAGTCTCTAGACACAGGGACTAGTGATGTAACAGTGCAGAGTCTCTAAACACAGGGACTAGTGATGTATAAGTGCAGAGTCTCTAGACACAGGGACTTGTGATGTAACAGTGTAGAGTCTCTAGACACAGATACTAGTGATGTAACAGTGCAGAGTCTCTAGACACAGAGACTAGTGATGTAACAGTGCAGAGTGTCTAGACATATAGACTAGTGATGTAACAGTGCAGAGTCTCTAGACAGAGACTAGTGATGTAATAGTGCAGAGTCTCTAGACATATAGACTAGTGATGTAACAGTGCAGAGTCTCTAGACAGAGACTAGTGATGTAACAGTGCAGAGTGTCTAGACATATAGACTAGTGATGTAACAGTGCAGAGTCTCTAGACAGAGACTAGTGATGTAACAGTGCAGAGTCTCTAGACACAGAGACTAGTGATGTAACAGTGCAGAGTCTCTAGACACAGAGACTAGTGATGTAACAGTGCAGAGTCTCTAGACAGAGACTAGTGATGTAACAGTGCAGAGTCTCTAGACAGAGACTAGTGATGTAACAGTGCAGAGTCTCTAGACAGAGACTAGTAATGTAACAGTGCAGAGTCTCTAGACACAGACTAGTGATGTAACAGTGCAGAGTCTCTAGACAGAGACTAGTGATGTAACAGTGCAGAGTGTCTAGACACAGAGACTAGTGATGTAACAGTGCAGTCTCTAGACTCAGGAACTCCTGCCACAGAAAGCGAGAAATAGTGCCAAGTAGGGTAAGGAACAACAGATAAAAAACAAATGACAGAGAAGGCCGCAAAACAAGGAAACCTAAAGAAATACAGAAAACGCCAAAAACAAGACACAGCTTTCATAGAGTGGGTGGGTGGGGGGGGGGGGGGGGAGGGGAGGAGGGGGTGGTGCATCAGGGATAAAAGTGGTGCCATTTTGATGGACGAGAGGGGCATATCAAACAGATGGGAACAGATGGGAAAAGATAGGAACAAATGGGAACAGATGGGAACAGATGGGAAAGACAGGAACTTTTTGAGCACAGCTGCGGAATCAAATCAGCAGTGTATGATAATGGGCGAATCAGTATCCTCATATCAGAGGTAGAGAATATAATAAATAACAAATATGAGAAAGCGAAAAGTAACATGACCTGCCTACATACATATAGAAATTATAGAACGCCAAAGAAGACGGTTTGGTATAGAAATACTCATTTATCTGTGTAATGACATGTAGAATACTAGATGTTTGCCAATAGATCTTATAACATGAATATTTGTACCAATACCTAAAAAATGAACACAATACAAACGATAGTTCAGACTTTAGAACAATCAGTCTCTCTAGCCATTCAATTAAAATACTGCGGCTCAAGATCAAACACGAGAGAAAAAGACAAAAAGTAGAGAAGGAAGTTTCAAAGGAGCAATTTCGTTTTCGAAAGTGTAATGTAAGAAGAGAAGCAATTTTCTGTTTGAGAATTATTGCACAGAAATGTAGGGAAATACATAACATTTATATGTGCATAATAGACTGCCAGAAGGCTTTTAGAGTCCATCATGGGAAAATAATTAAATGTCTCCAAGAAATAGGTCTAGATGGTAAAGACAAATGACTGATCTGTAATCTGAACTGGGAACAAACTGTTACAGTAAAATCAGGAAAGTTATTCCAAGTTTAGATGTGAAACGAGGAGTGAGACAGGGAAGTGTATTATCCTCTTCTCTTTTTAATATCTACACAGAACAAATATTCAAACAGATAAAGGGATGCCAGGGCTTGTCATTGGAGGCGTGGCAATGAATAATCTAAGATATGCGGATGATACAGTTGTAAGGACAACAAGCGAGCAAGAATTACAGGAGCTTGTGACAACAATATACACAATAAGTCAAGAGTTGCGATGAGAAATAAACAAAGAAAACAAAAACAATGATACGTGTGAAAAGTGACAGGAAAGCATGTATGCAGATTTTAGAAAGAAAAAAAAGATCAACTACTGGAACATTTTTATAACTTCTCCGATCTAGGTCATACAATAACGGAAAAAGGCAGCTACGAAGAAGAAATCAGAAAGAACGTCTATGGACAAAACAGTTTTCATATTTACCTTCCAAAATACCACAACACAGTATTAGCAGATACATTAACCTCTAAAACTTGTCTATCACTGTTTGAATGTATCCAGAGTTGGTTGTGCAGACCAACATCGGTCCGGTGACAGACGGTTGAAAAACACTGCTTTAGACAGTGTATAAGGACTATTCCTTCCTAATTCTGAGAATAGGAAGTTTTCAGGGACAGATCATTCACAAACTGAAGGAAGGAATTTATCAAAAAAGAACTTGAAATGTTTGAACGCTAAACGGGAAAAGAACAATTGATAATTTAACTTCATCGGCCACAGCAATGCAACTATATATATTGAGTGTGTCGGAGAAAAAAGTAAAGATCCCATCACGCTAAGCGGCGTATAGGAAATATGGTGTTAGGCCCATATTATTGTGTAGCCCACGGCACTTAGTGGATTATGTGGTCAGCATCACGCTGGCTGCCTTAACTTGCCGGACTGAACCGGTACCCATTTAAGGTTGGGTCGACCCGGGAGCCATTGCGGTCTGAAAAAACATTTACGCCTCAACTGGGAAATGAACCCAGAACCACTCAGATTCGAAGCCAGCTCGCTATCCACTGCGCTACGTGGCTCCCTGGATACATGAGGAAAGACCACAATAAATTAAAGGATTCAGAGGTGAGATATATCCACTTGACGTAGAGAATTTGTTCAACAGGAATCTGGAAAGATGAATCTGTAGCTTTTGGACATACTGATTGAACGATGCTGGTAAGCTAAACATGTGTTTTTGTCATCTTACAAACGTATGCACCAACTCCAAAACACAGAAGGAAATTGACGAATACTATTACAACTCTCAATACACCTTCAATCCAATACAATCTACTGACTTTCTGATAATAATGGGATATATGAACACAGACAGACACAATATAAACAATGGAAAATTGCAGAATATGATAGAGCGATTTGATGAAGGAAAAATAAACGACAGAGGAGATACGCTGATATGTCTTTTGTGATGAGAATCGATTTGTTATCAGTAACACATTTTTCCAAGATTCAAGACGACCATACAAGTGGGCAATCCAAAAGATACAGTAAGAATTCAGATAAACTGTATTATCTTCTTCTTCTTCTTCGTCTTCTTTTTCTTCTTGTTCGTTCGTCCTGGAAATGAAGTTGTGGCGTTGTAGCATTGTTTTGTTTAGTTAGTTGCCCATCACAAGCAATTTTGGCGACATCAACAGATGGTTTTGTCTTGATGATGTAACTTGCGCTATATTTGGATTATAGTAAGTAAAAAAGACTGCGCTGGTCATCGACCTCACTCACTAGTCCAGAGCTAATGTAGATCAGTGGCAAGACATAAAGAAAAGACGGCTGGTGGTAACTCAGGATGTCACTTTAAAACTTGCGGGATTCGATTGCCTATCTTTTCTGTTCATCGTTTTGGGAGGCGAGTGCTTGACTTCTGAACCCCAGACACCCCATGACAACTGCAAGAGTCTGTAAAAATGTCGTGGTTTGCAGACACAACAGCGACATTTACGCCTTTCGATCTGACTCATCTTTCAGCCTACTTTAAAAAAAAATGGGTTTGCCTTCCCACTGCGATCCATATTCCTTTAGCTAAACAGGTGTAGCATGTTTCCGCTATTTGGTGACAGAATAGTGTCTTGGTCCGCACTGCTTCACTGATCCTGATGCAAGTAGCCGGTTATGAGTCGATGACTGCTGCCAATCCATTCACTGATACATTTTCTGCCATTAACTGTATTATCCAATTGGATTCTAAGGCCGTCTCCGCAAAGGAAGGTTGGCTGCAATGGGCCTTCAACAACCTCCGTCTCATGTCTTGACGGTACGCGCTGTCAGACTGACATACTAGTACATGTGTTGATGATGCACTTCCACCTATATCGCTGCCTGACTCGTGTGCTCATACATTCAACCTTCAGTAAAACTTTCAATTAAGGATCATGTCTATTTTATTGACCAAAATATTTAAATAAATTGTTATATATCTCAACCATCGCTATTTGTATGTTTCTCTTTCAACGAAATACGACACATTCTTCTGTATAACCACATTTCGAGAGACTCTATTTTCCAACTGGTTGTTCATAGTCCATATTTCTGCATTGTACACATAGAACATCGTTGAGGCACCGTTATTGCAGTTTGTCGTACCAGCTCAAGCCATACAACAACGGTTAGTCTTGGGCCGTTACACACCTGACGGAGCCAGGTGGCAGAAAAACTGACACTGTCTTCAGCTAGGGCGAAGGGCGCCTTTCTCGCGAAGATTAGCGCGTGGAGTAGATTGTGAAATATGACATGTTTAAGCGTAGCTTTGTTCATTTAGCAGATGTCCATTCCATGATAATCGGACAGAATAAAGGACAAAACCAACGAATTAACCAGTCCAAATGGAAAACAACAACATGTTTCCGTGAACACAAGTGTAAGTCGTCGACTTGTGTGAATTCCCGGCAAATCCATGGTCTGGCGGCATCTATAATGAACTAAATCTGCAGAGCAATGTAGACCCGCAGCCAGTTACTGCGCCATCTTTGCACCGTATGATAATGTTGAATATACATACATAACACCTGATGAGATCCATTTTTAATGTTTTTGATTACTTGCCTGGATGCCAATATATTCCTCATCATGGTGAACACTTTGGTCCTTCCTATTCTCTTCGTCACCTTCGTTTTATTTATTCAATCACTTGTTATTATATCTATCAGATTCAAAAACAGTGTCAAACAATGGCCTTCTATTTCTTATAACATCTGGAGCCCACACAACTGCTTGTAATTGGAGTCATTTATTGTTCATTCTAAGCAAACGCCCGATGTATGTCCATCCTTTGTTTTCCTTACAATGGTAGAACCATATTGTTGGCTGGTGTTTTCTCTTATTAGTCTTGAGTTCAATAGTTTTTTAAGACATTTAATTTCAAAATCACTCATTTTATTATCCATTGTCTATGACGTTTTCCAGATTACACACCAATATCTTAGCACTGGTCTTACGTTCGAGTGCAACAGCACGAGCCTTGTATATTTGATACTTGATTCGGATTTCCAAAATAATATTTAGAGTTATCGATTTACAAACCGCTAGCCTGGATATTGAGACTACAAGCATCTACTGATATGGAAACTGTACACATATAGGTTACGCCTCTTCCGTTGGAAACGATAGTAGACAACAAGACTAGACCATCTGTTATAAGCCAACGAATATCGACTGAACCTGTCACTTCAAGCATATGCGATAAGCATATGGAAATATATGTACCGTGTACTCTTACATTCAAGTTTGCATACTCTTATTTTCAAGCGCATGTTCTCTTACATTCACGTGCCTGTACTCTTACTTTACGTGCCTGTACTCTTACTTTCACGTGCATGTACTCTTTACTTTTACGTGCCTGTACTCTTTCCTTTCACGTGCCTGTACTCTTACTTTCAAGTCCGCTTACTCTTACTTTCAAGTCCGCTTACTCCTACTTTCAAGTGGCGGTTGGCGGTTTCCCTTCTTGTCTCCTCGTGGTTCCATACTAAGCTAAAAGTGACGGCCGCAAATAGAATGCATTAAGTAGTATGGCTGTCAATAACTGACCGCTGCTACCGTCCTAATTTCGTGTACCGAGGATTGGAAAGGTAAACCCACTAGAAACATGGATACTTCTTATTCTTCTTCTTCGTACGCTGTCAGACGTCAACTTGAATTTGTTCGAAGAAAGCAGCTGTCATCATGAGGCTGTCGACACTGCCATAGAGCTTGTCTAGTGTTGCCACTGGTGATGTCCACATGTGCTTTATATATATATATATTTAAGGTGAATGTAACTAACTGGTAGTACACATTACTTCTCAGCCCTCTCATGCCCTCGCCTTGAATCTGTCCACATCTGACATAAAAAAACGTATGCAATTCAATCGATAGTTTCTGTAATAGATAAGTGTCATACACAGCAGATGCATATTGATTTTGTTCTATATGTCAAAGTATTCACATCTGCTTATCATGATATGAGCATATGAAGGTAAAAAGTTTAAAGTAGTCCAAATTCTATCAGGGATGAAGTGTTTTGGATTTCATTGCATGAATTCACGGAATGTTTATTGAGTAGTCAGTTCTCTTCCTCATTGTCTTTCTTTCACTTAATAGTAAGCGAGGTACCAAATTATATCTGCATAAAGTGAAGCGTGCCCGTACGTGAGTTGAACCCTCTACCTTTTATATGAAAAACATGTGCTCTACCACCTGGTCAATTAGTAGCAGTTGAAGTAGTGCTATTCTTTCATCTCTAATTAGGATCAACAGGCTCATGACTGGAGGAGCTACAATAATGTTAGCTACTCATGACTGGAGGAGCTACAATAATGTTAGCTGCTCATTTTTTAAGACAATGGAGGTTCACCGAGGAAAGGAAGAATACCATTCACTCGAGGTTTTCCCAGATGGGAAGAAGAAACATGACATATACAATACACTTGAGGTTTTCCCAGATGACTCACATGAAATACAGTCGAGGTTTTCCCAGATGACTAAAATACAGTTGAGGTTTTCCCAGATGGGAAGAAGAAACATGACATATACAATACACTTGAGGTTTTCCCAGATGACTCACATGAAATACAGTCGAGGTTTTCCCAGATGACTAAAATACAGTTGAGGTTTTCCCAGATGGGAAGAAGAAACATGACATATACAATACACTTGAGGTTTTCCCAGATGACTCACATGAAATACAGTCGAGGTTTTCCCAGATGACTAAAATACAGTTGAGGTTCTCCCAGATGACTCACATAAAATACACTCGAGGTTTTCCCAAATGGGAAGAAGAAACATGACATATACAATACACTTGAGGTTTTCCCAGATGACTCACATGAAATACAGTCGAGGTTTTCCCAGATGACTAAAATACAGTTGAGGTTTTCCCAGATGACTCACATAAAATACACTCGAGGTTTTCCCAAATGGGAAGAAGAAACATGACATATACAATACACTTGAGGTTTTCCCAGATGACTCACATGAAATACAGTCGAGGTTTTCCCAGATGACTAAAATACAGTTGAGGTTTTCCCAGATGACTCACATAAAATACACTCGATATTTTCCCAGATGACTCACATACAATACAGTCGAGGTTTTCCCCAAGTGGGAAAAACAAAGATTACTCACACGTTATCGAAGTATCCTCTTGCGTCAGTCCCATAAATATTCCGTATACTAGGAAACCAAGAGTATTCACTCGATCGTGTTGTGTAAAACAAAGAGATTCAATGAAGTATCAATGAAAAGGAAAGCAGTAGGTTGTTATTAACCTTCGTCAAACAACAAACTCTAATAATAAAACAATGCTCGATCTGAACAGGAAGATGGACGACTTCGATAATATCACATTTTCCTCGGCGTCAGACCGGCAATTACGCGAAATGCGATGGAGCCAACACTATTCTGTGTGTGTCCCGACCTTTTTGCAGTGCTACAGCAATGGGGGCCTAGGTTTTTGGTCAGTCCATCTCGCCATCGCATAAGTGGGTGAGCCCGATGACGTGTACAAGCATATGACCATCAACACGTTGTTCCTCATGTCCATCTGTTATCAGACATGCGTTCTACATGTTCAGGCCAGCAATGTTTGCATGAGATCCCTGCTTCCTCAACTACACGAAGAAATGTTTGATGTCAAATTTCCTCCTTTCGGATCTTGTCCCTCATCGAAATTCTTTATAAGGCGTCGTTCTATTGCTTTGTGAGTGACTCAGGGTTCTCAGCATCTGTTTTGTACACGTTCCACACATCACATCCGTATATCATTGCTAGAATGATCATGTAATTGAATGTGTCTGCTCTTGTCGTTGCGTCTTTTATCTGTTGAAGCATTGGCTTAATGGAGTTAAAGGAATGACAAGCTGATTTTCGTCCTCTAGAGATTTCGTGTTTGGCATTTACCGTTTGGCCTAGGAATTTTCTTCTTCGTACGCAGTCAGACAGTAACCATTATTTTTTCGAAAAAAGCGGCGGTCATCCTGAGGCTGTCGCCACTGCCATAGAGCTTGTCTTGCAGTTCCACTGGTGATGGCCACATCTGCTCTCTCTGATCCTCGTATGTCGGGCAGTTCTGCAGCAGATATTCAGCGGTCATTTTACCAGTACCGCACGGGCATTCGTCGGTACCACCTATCTTCAATTTGTTGAATAGGTGGTACCTCAGTCTATTGTGGCCAGTGCGAAGTCTGAAGACAACGACCTGCTCTTTTCGGTCCAACTGGTAATAGGCATCGTTTTTGGTGTAACCAGTATGTTCGGTTTCTTATTTGGTCATGTATCTGGCTTTGATAAGCCGTTTTGACTCTTCGTACGTCGGCCTAGGAATTGACTTCCTCGATTGTTTCCACTCGTAGCTTGATGTTCTGTTTTTGACAGTTCGTGTTTCGGAAGCACTCTGTTTTACTTGTATTTACTTTCAGACCAGCAGCTCTGCTGACCCCATTTGGTTCGTTTAAAGAATGTTGAGCTTCAACAATTGCTTGACTGATGAACAGGTTGTCTGTCAGGTCAGGTCATCCCGTAACTGGTGAGGTGGTTGGGGCACACATGAAGACATCCTCACAATGCCACGCTACCCTTCTCTGTCAGCGGCCGCTGTCTGTGACTATTGTAGTCGAAGATTGGTCCATTCTTTTATGTTGTCCTCCCGTCTCTTTTTTGGACGGCCTCTTCATCGTCTGCCTTGCTCCTTTCCGGGGAGGATTGTATTTGGAAGACCATTTGATCGCGTTATGTGACCGTACCAAGCGAGTTTCCTTCTTTTGACAGTTGCCAAGAGGTCTTCAAAAGGCCCTATTGCTGTTGTAATTCTATCTCGAATTTCCTCATTTGTAACTCGATCTTTGTAAGTGACATTTAAAAGTCTTCGGAAACATCTCATCTCGAAAGCCTATATCCTTCGTTAAAGGTCAGCTGTAACTGTCCATCTCTATCGCAAACTGTAAATGGGGGAGCAGCTCGACATCTGTATTTCCAACTCTGTTGATTCAGTTTAATTGTTGGAAAATTTCTTCGAGAGCCGCAGTAAATATCTTTGGAAAGTTTGTGTCATCCTGTGGCGCTACTCTTACTATTGAAACACTTACTGGACTGTGGTAAGTCGTGATCGCTTTATTGCAGTCTTTGGTGGTCAATTCGATCAGAGATGTCCTGGTTCTAGAAAGCCTTTACCGCGACACTGGTCTTGATACTGTCAATTGCTTTTTTCTCCAATAAAATCTGAAGACGTTTTCCCAGAGTGTGATAGGAACAAGCAAGATGATTATCGACTAGAGTGAGTTTCAAAATTAATATAAACAAAAAACTGTCTGATGGGGTCGCCAGCAACGTTTGCGATGGGTAACTAACTTAAACAAACAATATTACTTATGTAAACCGTACGATATTACTACGGTGGGGTCGAGGACTATCCAACTTTCGATGGTGCTCATGCCATCTATACCATTAGCCCAAAACCTAGAAATATACATGACTGCATATATATGGTTAAACAGAGGAAACGTTACCGTATAGTAAGCACTGCCGTTGGGAATGAAGTGTAAGAAATCGTTAAATTTGGTAAAGGAGGGTAGACAACTTCCCTTCCTCGCTGCCTCGTCTTCCCTATCAAAAAGTCAGATTCAGTTTGGTATAATGCAGCTCGTCGTAGAGATTAGCAATTGAACATGACCGTATTGCTCTCAGAAGCAAGGTCACTAAGCACTGAGACACACATGAAGTATGAATAAAATGAGAAAATAACTAGTTGTCTAGAGCATCAGATGTGAGAGAAGAAGAAATAGAAGAAGAGGAGGAAGTAGTAGAAGAGGAAGTAGAAGAGAAAGTAGAAGAATAAGAAGTAGAAGGACTGGAAGAATAAAGAAAAGGAGAATAAGAAAAGCAAGAAGTGTAAGAAAAGAGAAAGAAAAAGAAAAAAATCAGACGAGGACAAAGGCGATGAATAAAAATAAAAATAAGAAGAGCAAGACAGTGGCGAAGAAGATGAAGAAGAAGAAGAAGATGAAGAAGACGAAGATGATGAAGAAGAAGATGAAAAAGTTGAAGTAAGAAGATGAAGAAAGCAGAATATGACGAAGAAATGATTAAGAGAGAAGAAGACGACAAGGATGAACAATATTCAAACAAAACTGTTTGAGATCTGTTAGCTTGTAAATGCCACATGGCAGATATCGTATATTGGACCAAACGTTACAAGAACCCACATTGCACATTCACACACAGAAGGCGGAATCCCACGACATGTGTCTCTTAAGTATGAATTATTTACCATCCGCCTCTGCAAGCACGTGCGTTATAAGATATTTCAGATACACACCTGGAAGCTCGCCATGGGCATATTCCAAGACCATTCAGAGGGGGCTCTTTAAAAGACTCGAGGCCCCTAAGAAAGAAAGAATACGCCCACTGTGACACTTTGCATGTCGTAAATTATAGACCATTGAGTCTAACTAGAATAATCTTTAAATTGTCAGAGTCAATAATCAAAGAAAACATTGTAATGCATTTTGACAAGTTTAATCTTATCAGAAATAGTCAGCGTAGATTTACTAGATCATGCTTAACAAATCTATGAGAATTCATGGAGGAAGTTACTAAAATTATTGAAAATGGGAGCCAGTGGATGTTATTTATCTAGATTTTGCAAAGGCCTTTGATAGAGTATCTCGCTAACAATTATTTAGAAAGCTAAAATCACATGGAATAGGTGGGGAAGTTGCCAAATGGATTGAAAATTGGTTAACGGGAAGAAGGCAGAGGGTGGTCATAAATAAGGAGTACTCTGAGTGGTGTGAAATAAAGAGTGAAGTGCCACAGGACTCAGTTTTCGGACAAATTTTGTTCGTGTTATTTATAAACGATTTGGACTTTGATATCGTATCCATGATAGAAAAATTTGCTGATGACACAAAACTATGCAGTAGTGTCTCATCTAAAGCGGAAGTGGATATATTGAGGTCGGATTTAAATAAAATTCGAGAATGGTATGTAGGCTAGCAATTGGAGTTTAATGTAGATAAATGTACAGTCATCCACATGAGTAGATCAAATACGGAACATAATTACAGAATAAGCGAGAACAATATTAGAAAGGTAGATAAGGAAAGGGACCTAGGGGTTATAATTGATCATACAGGTAAGGTGAGTAAGCAAATCCAGGTAGCAGTGAAAAAGGCAAATGCAATGTTAGGTATGTTAAAAAGAAATATTAAACAGAGGAGCAAGGATGTGATATTCAAACTGTATAAAGCATTAGTTAGACCTAGATTGGAGTACTGTGTACAGGTGTGGAGTCCTTATCGTAGAGGGTAAATTTATGCATTTAAGAATAGATTGAATGCACGTAGCTTTTAGAGAAAGGAAATACAAAAGAAACTAGTTGTTTACAGACTCTGCTTAGTCTTCTAAACCAGTGTAAAAATGCTTAAGTTAAGTTAAGTAAAAGGTGACCAAAGATAGTTGTGCATGGGGATAGCAATCTCATCTTGTAAAATAAATTCCTACAGAAAACGTAACGGCGAACACAGAACACACTTTGGCGCAGATGTCTTAAAGGAGGACAGCTGAAGTAAAGCTCCGGTTAGGCTGAGACAAAGTGACACGATTCAAAGAAACTAGTGGCCAAGCCTTTAGTAAACGAGCCATACTGTCAAAGGGGTGCAAGTTCAAACCTCCCTAGTTTTCTTTCCTATAGCAAATAAAATGAAAGCCTAATGTGTAGATAGTGTCTAGACTGCACCTGCAAGCGACCTTTATTTCTCACCCCTTTAATCCACATTATAGAAGTAGTAGTAGATGGATCAGCAACAAGAGCGGTGAAAAATGGAGGCGCAGGAATCTTTGTTGTCTACCCAGATAAAGAAAATTATGTTTAAACTGCTCGGCTGAAGTACAGGCACAAATTATTACTGCAAAAATGATTAGCAACACAACAAGTCAATGCCAGCAAATTGTATTCCTTACAGATGCAAAGTCAGTCCAGCATGACCTCATAAATGATAAACTGCTAGAGCTTAAGGAAGCCTTTGGCGAACTAAAAGCCAAAAGAAGAGTAGAGCTACAGTAAATACCATCACACTGTGGCATACCAGGAAATGAGAATATAGTATACTAATTGGAAGAAATTCTTAAATGGTTTTGTAGTACGTTGCCGGTATTGGAGTTGTTAGTTTCTTGAGACTAGGGGTAGGGTCCAGTGGTACTCGGATGTTTTGCTCTCGCTGAGCGTTACTGAAAATACATTCTCACAAAACGACCGAACTACTTGAGATTTTTAGGCGTCAATGTAGGCACTAACTGAGTTTATCTTTATTATCTGTCTCAACGTGATATTGCAGATTTAGTCACGGATTGTCTTTCCGGCTGCACACAATGTATCTCACATTAACAGATATTACTCAAATGTGTTTGTAGTAAGAACCAAGACTGGCATTTGGAACACAATGTAGGAATTATTACCAACCGAATGTATGTTAAATTTGCTAGAGAAAATGATTTCTAATGTAGAAGTTCACGACTTGAGGGTTATTATATGTAATCCTTTTTACGATCAAAATAAATATCTGGGATCAAGATGCTGAGCAGCGCATGAGCTGCAGTGGTCAGCGACCTATAGCTGACTGCTAGCGCCAGGGCCAGCAAAACAGAGCTGCCAAGACCCTTCTACACCTCCATGCGGTGATCCTGAATAACAGGCTGCAGTAGGGCAGACTGGCTAATGAGAAGGGATCGAAGAGGGAATGCTAACCCGGTACTCAAAAAATGCTTGTTGAAGCCGGATGTGTTGGACCAAAAGGTGCAAATATCGCAGTCAAGCTTTAAACTACAACACAGCGCATTCCGTTCTTTGTACTACATTCTGCTACTTAAGCCCTTTCAGGGTTTGGTAGCGGGAGATTGAGAACGAACGAAGCCAAGTCAAGCCAAAATAAATATCTTCACTGTGATCTAAGGAGAAAAATGTAACAAAGGGGTTGTCTGCTTAGGCTTGCAAAAAAAACGTAGCCAGTTCAAACCAGGTCGCGTTCGATTATGTTATCTGAAACGACATTATTTCATGATATGTCAGCTGTCCATCGGTGCCTTAGAAAGTCAGAAGGTTGTCAGAGGTGTCTGAGATACGGAGTTCGGGCTCTGTCGCCTAAACTTTCAGCAATTAATCAGACTGAGCCCTTACCAGGATGACCTGGTTCAGTAAGTCGATTCTTTGAGACGTTTTCTGTTTTAAAGACGAAGTGAATGAAAAATGAAACTATCCTCAAACATAGTTTTTATCTTATTATCGACAACTATTATCTTTCCCGAGGTAATTTGTTTAGAACAGCTATAGACGGCGCCTAATTGGCTGCGGGTCTACTTAGCTCTAGTGTTTGAGTCTATTAAGATAAACTCGCACATCGCTTAAGCCAAGAAATTGGTCGTATACTGACTCTGTAGAATCTTCTAAACCAGTATAAACGACGTCAAGTTAAGTTACATTTATTTTCAGTTGTTAGGCCACTTGATTTCTACCAAATATTGGATAACCCTATGACGTGTATGTGCCCTGGGTCTGCTTCAAGAGGCCCGTATCATCGATCCGTCTCTCTACAACAGGGCAGGTTAACCAGTTTAAACGATTTTCGTGCCTTCTCCTGCTGAGTTCAGTTAAATCTTGGCAACGGTAATGTTGGTTCCGGGTTACAGTGGCTCTTTGCACATGTATAGATGTGGTTGAGATGGACTAAGGTTGTCTTGGTTGTATTGCAATTTCTCTATGAGGGGGGGGGGGGAAGCGTTGAGAGGTTTAGAGTGTTGATCAATACCTCGTTGGCCACACTCCGGGGCCCAGGGGTTAAGGTTTTGGTCAGTATATTTTCCCCAACCCAAATTACTCTTTCTCCCGTTAAAACGATAAGGAATGTAATAGAGAGATGATAAGCTTATCTGAACAATACTCAGTAACCACGGGATAATTGAGTTTGTTTCAGTTTAAGTTCCATCTACGCATCGAAGGTCGGCTGCAATAAATCTGAAGTGTACTCTGTCTCTTGCCGTAATTGTGCAATCAGACAGGTTTTTTTCCAGTCCATCTACTGATGTAACCCGCTCATTTAAAACGTTGCCTGCCTCTTGGACGATTGTCTTTCGCTTTACCCTCTAGTATGGTCTTCAACAAGGCGATATCTCTTGGTATATAGTCAAATTATCTTAACTGTCCAACCTTGACGTCTGTCATTGATTTTTTTTCCCCCATCGTTTTAAATACTTCCCCATTTGCATTCTTTTTTCATAAACTGCGACCCAATATTTGAAATGTACACATTCCTAAGGCTTCGATTTGTTTTTCCAACTTGTTTGTTATTCAGTGTCCATATTTCTACGCCATTAGGTAGTGACGAATATACATAACATAACTCTCATTTTTAATGTATCTGTTTGTATGTCAGTATGTCGCATGTTGATGAATACTATTTTAATAATGCCTATTCTTTCTATGATTTCTTTTTCATATCTGCCTTCCTCTATTATTGATGTCCTAGATAGGAGAAACTCTGTACCTGTGTTAGTGTTCATTATCATTTCTTTTTCACATCTGCCTTGCTTTGTTTTGGAAGCCGCATAGCGCATGGGTTAGCGTGCTGGCTTCGCATCTGAGTGGTACTGGGTTCATTTCCCAGTTGAGGTGGAAATGTTTTTCTCAAACCACAACCGATCCCGGGTCGACCCGGCCTTAAATGGGTACCGGTTCAGTCTGGGAAGTAAAATAACTGCGAGGGAGAGGAGATGGCTACCGCCCTCATATAGCCGAGGCTTTGAAATATGAGATCACTAACACCTCACACCTTTACGGCAGTAATACAGTGGGTTACTTTTACTTCCTCTGTTATTGTATGTCCTAGATAGGATAAGCTGTTCCAGTATTTAATATAACAGATCAAGTTTGGGAACATTAAAGTACACTGGAACAATTATTAAAGGAACTTCCGCATACAATTGTACATGTTCTTGGTTTTGGTGTGTCTAGACCAGTTGAATCCTGTCTCATATCTTGGTTTTGGTGTGTCTAGACCAGTTGAATCCTGTCTCATATCTTGGTTTTGGTGTGTCTAGACCAGTTGAATCCTGTCTCATATCTTGGTTTTGGTGTGTCTAGACCAGTTGAATCCTGTCTCATATCTTGGTTTTGGTGTGTCTAGACCAGTTGAATCCTGTCTCATATCTTGGTTTTGGTGTGTCTAGACCAGTTGAATCCTGTCTCATATCTTGGTTTTGGTGTGTCTAGACCAGTTGAATCCTGTCTCATATCTTGGTTTTGGTGTGTCTAGACCATTCGAATACTCTAACTCCTAACTTGGTTTTGGTGTGTCTAGACCAGTCGAATCCTTTCACGTATAGATTGTGGTGTGTCTAGACCAACCGAATCCTCGAACTCACGTCTAGATTTAGTCGAATCCTCTAACTCGCGTCTAGATTTTGGTGTATCTAGACCAGTCGAATTCTCTAATTCGCGTCTAGATTTTGGTGTGTCTTGAGACGGGGAATTATCTAACTCATAACTTGGTTTTAATATGTTTAGACGAGTCGAATTCTCTAATTCGCCTCTAGATTGTGGTGTGTCTTGACCAAGTGGAATTCTCTAACTCAACATTAGTTTTGATATGTCTAGACCAGTCGAATCCTTTAACTCGCGTAACTGCAACAGTTCAAATGAAACTGCTCCTGAATAAGCTGAATGTAACAGATATACGATTGGGAGGAAGACTAACGTCTGGTCAGGCGAAACATACTGATCAGAAATGTTACTCAGGATCAGGCGAAACATACTGATCAGAAATGTTACTCAGGATCAGGCGAAACATACTGATCAGAAATGTTACTCAGGATCAGGCGAAACATACTGATCAGAAATGTTACTCAGGATCAGGCGAAACATACTGATCAGAAATGTTACTCAGGATCAGGCGAAACATACTGATCAGAAATGTTACTCAGGATCAGGCGAAATATACTGATCAGAAATGTTACTCAGGATCAGGCGAAATATACTGGCCAAGACCCTCAAATTGATTTCCCCGCAGTCCACACTGGATACGGGCTGTTTTCATGGCAGCCTGGCTAACAAGATGAGGGATCGACGTGATCCTCGTAGTAGTGAGCGACACGCAGATGCGGCCAAGCATAGCACAACCTCCTGAAGGAACCCGGTCGACCCTCATCTGCACGCTCGGGATGTGATGAAAATGCAACCCATCACTTTACGTCCTGTTTAGGACCACCAATAGAATAATTCAACACTTTGTGGGCATTCAACAACAACACCATTTGTGTACAATCATATTGACCATTTCTCATTTGGCCCTCTCCATTTCATAACTGGCATACTGTCTCTCACAATTTCCTGGCACATCCAGTTACAGAGGTCAACTGTAACAGCTCGGTTTACGCCATGTCTTGTTTTCTGTTGTGATTTGTTAGCAATTTTGTTTTCGCTCATTCTTTCTTCCTGACGAAAGTTGTGTGGCTTATGTGTAGCTATCCTCTTCTTTTTGTCCTGTTGCAGTTACTGAGTAATTACTCATTTACGTTTGTATCGACTATCCATCTATAGTTTCTGAACAAAACTTTTAGTGGGACTTTGGAACAAATTATGAAGAAAGACTCAGGAAAACCAACCCACAGTGTCTTGAAAAGAGAAAAGTTCGAGATGATTCAATACAGGTTTATAATACGATCAAGGGAAACGATAAAAGAGAATATAACAAGTTATTTCAAAATACAGCCAGCAACAATAACAAAATGACAGCTTCAAATTAAATAAAAAAAGGTCCACATTAGAGATTCGGAGATATTTTGTGTATTGTCAGAGAGTGGTGAATACTTGTAATGTATTGCTACAAGAAGTAGGGAAAGTGGGGTGTGAGGGGGGTAAGAATCAGTTAATGCATTCAATAATAGATTAGATGCACACGCATAGTTATTATTAGATCAAATGCAGTAGAAGAAACTGGTTGTATACAAACTCTGCAGTCTTCTACACCAGTATAAAGAAATTAAACTAAGTTATTTAATAACAGGTCTGTGTTTGATATAAAGTAACCCATAGCATTACTGCCGTAGGGTAGTTAGATGCTAGCGATCTCAAATTTTAAAGGCTCGGCTATATGAGGGCCGTAGCCTTCTCCTCTCCCTCGCCGCTTTTACTTCCCGGACTGAACCGGTGTTTATTTAAGACTAGTTCAACCTGGGAGTCGTTGCTGTTTGAAAAAAACATTTCTGCATCAAATAGGGAATGAACCCAGGATCACTCAGATGCAAAGCCAGATCGCTAATTACTGCGCTACGCGGCTCAGCACAATTATACACAAATTATAAACAAAGAGACAGACAATTCAATAACGTGTTACCACGCGGATCGGAAGAAATCGAATCGTGACTCCTTGACCTGGGACGACCAGTGACCTATTTTTGGAATTTAACGGTCCCTCTAAGATTCAGACAAATTACACAAGAATAATCGTGGCTACATCTGGATCCATCACGTAGTTACATCTCAGACAACATTGATTGATGGGCCATAGTTTGGGACCTTGCTAGATATATCCAGATTTTCCGAACCTGCACGAGAAGCACAGATGTGTGGTCGATGTTTTCCGATCCAGAACTTGGACAAGTACGTCGTGGAAGATCTATTCCGGCAATCTAGTCCAGAAGATGAGCTCGAATATTGATTTGCGAAGTCGTTTTGGCCGTTACAAATTGAAGTCAATACGCGGTCGGACATAACGATTCTACCTAAACGCATGGTAGTGTATCATGTTTATCTAACAATTCCATGTATACCCAAAGTGATGTATCATTTATAAGTAACAATTATATCTAAACCAACGTAATGTATCATTAAAACTAACAGCTCCCTGTAAACCAAAAGTAATATATCATTTATAACTAACAGTGTCACCTAAACGCAAAGCAATGTATCATTTCTAACTAAAGGTTATATCTAAACTATAGCAATGTATTTTTTATAATTAACAGTTCCAACTAAACCCAAAATAATGTATCATTTATAACTATATGTTGTATATAAACACATATTAATGAATCATTTAAAACAAGCAGGTATACTTAAACCCAAAGTAATGTGTCCTTTATAACTAAGAGTCCTATCTAACTCCAAAGTAGTCACTCATTTATAACTAACAGTTCTGTCTAACCCCAAAGTAGCGAATCATTATAAACAATTATATGTAAATCTAAAGTAATGTATCATTTATAATTAACAGTTCTATCTAATTCCAAAGTAATGTGTATTTTTATAACGCTGTCCATCTAAACCCAAAGTAATGCATTATTTATAACTAACAATTCTGTCTAAACCCAAAATACTGTATCATTATAAATAGTTATATCTAAACCTAAAGTAATGTATCATTTACTGCTGGAAATGTTCTATCTAAACCCATAGCTATGTATCCATTATATCAGTAACAGCTCTAGCTAGATACATGGAATGTATAGTTTATAAATGTCACATAAAGTCTTTTTTAAAGTGGGTAAAAGCTAAGAGTGACAATCTGAACGAAAGTCATATTAAAGTCGGTAGGAGTTAAGAATGACAATCTGGAAGAAAGTCATATTAAAGTCGGTAGGAGTTAAGAATGACAATCTGGACGAAAGTCATATTAAAGTCGGTAGGAGTTAAGAATGACAATCTGGAAGAAAGTCATATTAAAGTCGGTAGGAGTTAAGAATGACAATCTGGACGAAAGTCATATTAAAGTCGGTAGGAGTTAAGAATGGCAATCTGGACGAAAGTCATATTAAAGCAGGTAGGAGTTAAGAATGACAATCTGGACGAAAGTCATATTAAAGTCGGTAGGAGTTAAGAATGGCAATCTGGACGAAAGTCATATTAAAGCAGGTAGGAGTTAAGAATGACAATCTGGACGAAAGTCATATTAAAGTCGGTAGGAGTTAAGAATGAGATCCAGCAGCTAAAGCAGCGGAAACTAATGATCATGATCCGACAGAAAGTTATTTTTAAATCGATAGGAGATAATGACAGCGACCCAATATAAAGTCCTCCTTGTAATATGAAGAAGTTGCTGTCGATGAGGACTTGATAGACAGTCTCCTTGAGATCGATATGGGCTAAGGATGTTGACCTGACAAATTCCTATGAAAAAAGAGATACATTAATAAAGGATACCTCAAAGAGATTCTTCTCGAAATCCGTTAGACCAAAGGATGGGAACTTAACAGAATGTCCTCATGAAGTCAGTAATAGCTAAGGATGATTAACCTAACATAAATCCGCATTAAATCAGTATATGGCTTGGCTTCGTTCGTTCTCAATCTCCCGCTACCAAACCCTGAAAGGGCTTAAGTAGCAGAATGTAGTCCAGAGAACGGAATGAGTTGTGTCGTAGTTTACAGCTTGACTGCGACATTTGCACCTTTCGGTCCAACACATCTGACTTCAGCAAACATTTTTTGAGTACTGGGTTTGCATTATCTCTTCCATCCCTTCTCCTTAGCCAGTCTGCCCTGCTGCAGCCTGTTATCCAGGATCACCGCGTGGAGGTGTAGAAGGGTCTTGGCAGTTCTGGTTCGCTGGCCCTGACGCTAGCAGTCAGCTATGCATCGCTGACCCCTGCAGCTCATGCGCCAAAATCAGTATATGGTAAGAAAGGCAGACCTGGACTGACAATTCCTCATCGCATCAATAGCCTAAACTAAAAGTACGATGACATTTCACGAAAGAATCACATGCAGATATAAAAACCATCATCACTGTTTTTGGCCATATTTAGACATATGATCCGCTTTGTCGCCGATGTTGCTGTCCACCATAAATTAAGCAGGCCATCTGTACACTGGATGACTTGAACAAGACACAAGACAGTTATGTGCAAACGCGTAGAGGATAAATCAAAACAAGATGCTTTCAAAACCACTTGAAAGAAAACAACAAAAAAAGGAGTTGATAAACTGTAATGCTATAAAAGATCCTCAAAACAGAATAGAACCAATGCCATTTGTGACCATCTCTAGCATGGCAATCAAATAGAACTTCTAGCACACATAATATGCCAGAAATACAAATAGTATTCTAGGTGAAAGACAAAAGCAATTTCTGCGATTTTATAAATATATGTTCTTTTTTTCACGTGTGTCCATTTTTGTCTTTCAGCGTCAGGTTATGAAGAGGTTATTGACCGGGCCCTAGTACGTGATTCGTACACTGTGAGCCTCGCTTCGTATGTTATTTCTGCTATCCATCTTTTGTGTGGCCGGTCCATGAGTTTGTATCCATTGTATCTTAATAGCATTGCTTTCTGATGGATATTACTTGGTGTTTGTCCGTTGACGCGGCCAAACGATTTGTTTGTTGTCTCTTGATGAGGTCTAGCACTGGTGTTGTATCTTATACTTGTTCCTTAATATCTTTTTTTCAGATTCTCTCCATTATTGTTACCCCAAGCATTCTGCGGAGGCATTTAATCTCTGTTGTTACAATGTTTCTTTTATTTTTGCTTGTCAATATCAAAGTTTGGCACTGATACCACAATGTGGGGTACACCGGTCCTTAAACGAAATTATGACATTTTTCGGAATATCCTGCGTTTATTCTTACAATACATTGACTATTCACATAAAAACGTGTACATGTATTGGTCAAACGTTTATTTACTCCATAACTTCCCTCATATATTTTAAAAAATATGATAAGATAGTACATCAAAGGCACATATAATGCCAATCAGCAGAATACAGAAAACACTACATTTTCAAGTGAAACGCACTTAACTTAAACAAGTATTCAAATATATGGGGAGTGTGTTCACACAGTTTGGACAGATTGATAGAGAGGTGGAATCAAGAATACAGAAAGCAAATACGGTTTCTTATCAGCTTTCATTATTATTAACACTAGAAACACATCCCACAGGAAACAAAGAGACCGTTGATAAATAGTATTTTTATACCAACTCTCTGCTACCAATGGCTATCAAGGACTCTCACTAAATAATACGAAAAGAATCATAGAATGCGACAAAAGGAGTTAGAGAAAGGCTGTCAGGAGTCACACGGCTTGACAGAGTACGAAACGAACAAATCAGACGGTAGATATAACTGTGTGCATGGCTTACACGGAAATACAGAAAATAAAATCGTTCGGACGTGAAAAGAAAGCAACCAAATCTAGAAGCTGTGATCAACAACACCAGACAAGAGCGTTACACAGATAGAAGAAGACAATTAAATAGATCGTTTAACATTGTCAGCCAGTCACTGAAGAAACACGGAATGACAACAACATCGGCGACACATCTGGCTCTTGAAAGAAAACGAAGTAAGAGAATGATCATTAAAAAAGACAACGTAATCTACAGGGACACATCAGAAAGGCACAACAAAAAAAGCACAAAGTACAATAACAAAGCACAAGCACAGTACAACAGATGGCCACATCCTCAGCTTAATCAGCAAATGGATAAAGAGACAGACAACAGAGAAACGAATATTTCTGATAGGCCATAGATTGTCTTCTTTATCTTCCGAATGTGTTTTATATCCTAATAGCATGTGTTTTTATGCTTCTTATTTCCCACAACATAGCAAGCCGCTGACATATCGCATCCCACAAAATGATCAACTGTTCTATACCACTTCTGTGTGTTCGTCGCTTGTTATTCTGTTGGAGTCCAGTTTCTCCTAGTCATTTATGAAAATGTATCTGTCCAGCATAATTTAGGCCTTCCTTCTTCGTTGTCAGCGTTGATTTTGGTGTAATAACCGGCAGCAAATTTGATCTAGTTTACATACTCTTTCTGTTGGATTTTACGTGTTTTTTACTCAATGTATTTGTTTTCTTCTTTTCGCTTTTCGTCCTGCTTATGCCTTTTCATCGTCTGATTATGAAGAAATTGCTAGACCGGGTCCTATAATGTGCTTCGTACAGGCGGAGCTTTTCTGCTTCTGTTATTTCTGCTATCCATATTTGGGTGATTGGTCTTTGGATTTGTGTCCATTGTATCTGTGTAGCATTGTTTTCTCAGGGATGCTATCTTGACGTGTCACGTGGCCGAACCATTTCGTTTGCTGGCCAAAGACGAGGTCTAGCAATAGTGCTGTACCTACTTATTTCCTAATATCTTCGTTTCTGATTCTATCAATTCGTGATACCCCAAGCATTCTGCGCAGGTTCAACGCCTTTAAGTTACATATTCATGGCTTCAGTATCATAGAGCGTTCTCTGTTCACGACATAGATATTAAGTTGACACTCTGGTAGTGACACGCTCATATTCATCATGTTATAAATATGTACCTGATCTACTGTTGGGGAGGCAAGGTAGCAAAGAGTGGAGCTAATTTCCCCCATCTCACTAAAAGCCGAGACTCACTGCAAAATACGTGTCCAACACTTCATCCGAGAGAGCAATATTTGTTTTGCGGGACTACAATATTAAATATGTATGTGTGTGTGTTTGTACGTGCTTTCGTGTGGTTATGTATTATATATATATATATATATATATATATATATATATATATATATATATATATATATATATATATGTATATGTATATATATATATATATAGAGAGAGAGAGAGAGAGAAAGAAAGAGAGAGAGAGAGAGAGAGAGAGAGTAAAACAGATATAGACAATCCGCAAGAGTTGAATATAGAAGAGAGCTGGTCTATCAATTCCATTTTGGCCATACATATTCAATATTGGTCACGTCAAGAGACACAACGGTCTTGAGAGAACAGAGATGGAGGGTATGGTGCCAGGCGAAAGAGGAAGGGGTAGACCAAGAAGACGATGGCACCAAGATATCCAGGAATGCCTGGGCATGCCAGTGGCGGGGGCTGGAGCTTTGACAAAAGAAAGAGTTTCTTTCAGACAGACTGTGATTGGAGCGACGTTCTATAAAGGACCTGCTACATGATTATGATAATGATGATGATATATATATATATATGTAAGCGCAAAAGAGACATGTTTTAAATACGATACATAAGTAAAATGAGAAGTGAATATACGATTATCAAGCACAACAGCAGACGTAATATTGGTTTGAATTATGCATTAAAATCCTGACAGTGGTATAACGAAGATATCAATACTAGACGTACACCGACGTTTCTATCTAATTAAGTGGGGACAGGAGACTAACGTCAAGTATGACAAAGTATACGGATCATATATTTTTAGTCAGGGTCAAGTGAAACATACTGATAAAGGTTCCGCCTCATTTCCAAACAGTACTCCTTGAAAAGTGGCTGTTTCATGGACATGTGGCTTTAGAGATGGGTAGCGGCACTGTGATCCCGTAGTATTGAGCTTACTGAGGCGCTATGCATAGTGCCGAGGTCAGGAGAATGCCGATCCACTTTCTCAAGTACTCCTCGGGATGTAAGGAGAGTCACTGTAACCCGCAACCAAAGAAGGTCGCAAAGACTAAATAATTCAGTGCGAGTTGCGTCACCATCAACAACACAACAAGAACCTAAATAAGCGTTTATCAAGTACTTGACTAACAAGCACAAATAAATACCAAGAACTAGGTTAAACAAATATCAAAATAAAATACAGAAGTTCGTCTCAGAAATGACTTCGTTCAAAGATCGATATGCAAGTCATTCACCTAGGGTATTTGAAGAACGTGATCTTCTTTATCTAGACATTTGTTTGTCATTTACTGCTAGAATACAAAAAGGTATACTTATTGAAGGAATGATGAAATAAATGTATATTTTCATAATATACTACTCTCAATAATACAACCCACTTTCATTTTTACTCGTGTATTCGGGGGAAAAAAGCTAATGTGAAGTCATTTGAATATTTGCAGACATAATTTGGTTTCCTAACTCAACTGAAAAACGAACTCGGCTCCATCAAATATTGTTAGCAGTATAAATGTCGTAACCAGACTGAATCAAAGCCATCAACATTGTGTGCAGATTCTATCTCGGATTCTCAATCTCAGCTGACTGGCGCTTCATGTTCCAAAACGGCAGAAATAATTAGAAATCTCTTGAACATATCTAGTCATCATTTATCCAACTGGTTCCCTTTGGAGCATACAGTCGCAACAGACGCTCACCATCTCTTCATATTTTGTGTCGTTATCTTGAGTTTTAACCACATCATCTCGACTTAACTAGTTTAGTCTTTCAACGTTTTTCGCCATATGTTTATTCGCCTCTTTTCCAGTGCGCTCTAGTCTAGCGCACATCTTGCTTCATGTCCAGCTTCATTCTGATAGTGTCTCATATCCATCGCTACTTTCCATCATCAATGTCTTGCTCTATTGGTTGCTGTCCTCTTCTTTCCTACAGACATGTGTCTGATATTGCACCTAGCCATCCAAGACAAAGTATGCCTTTCCTCCGTATTCTTCGTTCGATCTCTACTTCCAAGCCTTAATGAGATCGTTGTAATTATCATGATGTAGTCCGGAGAATGGAATGCGTTGTGTCGAAGTTTTCAGCTTGACTGAGAAATTGCATCCTGCGGTCCGACATATCCGACTTCAAAAGGCATTTTTTGGGTATCAATTTATCATTCCTTCTTCGATCCCTTATCTTTAGCCAGTCTGCCCTGTTGTAGCCTTTTATCCAGGATCACCACGTCGAGGTGGAGAAAGGTCTTGGCAGCTCTGCGCCACTGGTCCTGACGCCAATAGTCAGCCTTGGGTCGTTGACCGCTTCAGCTCATGCACTGCTCAACATCTAGATCTCATACGAAAGTTTGAAGTCTGGACTTGATACGCTTGGCCATGTCTCCAAGCCAAATAACAAGACCGACATTACATCCGTATTAAAAAGCCGAATCTTGTTCTCTTGTCAAGTTTCATATTGAGTGAACAGAAATGAAAACAAATCTGACCCTGGTAATCCTAATGCTAACATCTTGTCTGACTCCTCTGCCTTTTTCTATATTACTGTCCAGATAATTACAATTGTTTACTTTTTCAGCTATCTGGCTATTAATCGTGATTATTTTTAGCCAGATGCACTGTAAGGTACGTATACTTCAAGAAAGGTGACTATGAAAAGGTAAAGGCCGCCGTCCATCGCAGACGATGATGGCATTATTTTGCTAGCGCTATTTTTAGTAAGGATTAACTGCACTACTTTTTATCCTCACTCCCTTGTCTTGTGCTGCCCGACCCCAGTGGCAAGTCAAGGACAAGACGACTAGGCGGCGACTACGAGATGCAGGGGACTCCGCATCAAGCACCCGTGAAAAAGACGGCGGAGTCCAGAGTCGAACCCACACCACCTGATCAGGAGGCTTATGGTTTAACCACTTTACCACGGAACTATAGTTATTATAAGGTGACTATAATTGGGTTTTAAATACATAGAGACAAAACACAGGTTATGAGAATAAATTAAACTAGCAGCGATATGATTGCGTTGGAAGACACTCTTCTTCAGAATATGGATTTGTTTCATATGTCTTGCTTGTTCATATGTCTTGGTCTTCAATACAGACACATTAGGAGGTACAGAACATGATGTTAAGTCAATACAGACACATTAGGAGGTACAGAACATGATGTTAAGTTAATACAGACACATTAGGAGGTACAGAACATGATGTTAAGTTAATACAGACACATTAGGAGGTACAGAACATGATGTTAAGTTAATACAGACACATTAGGAGGTACAGAACATGATGTTAAGTTAATACAGACACATTAGGAGGTACAGAACATGATGTTAAGTTAATACAGACACATTAGGAGGTACAGAACATGATGTTAAGTTAATAATACAGAAGGTGAGGAGAAGATTACTTTGCACTAGGGACCTTATGAAAATTGTAAACAAAACTATCCCCAAAATAAACATATTCAATTCCAACGTAAACTCCGTAATACTATATGGCTCTAAAACACGGAAGACAACAAAGGTGACTTTGAAAAAGGTACAACCTTTCTTAATTGATTGTCTGAGCAGAATGCATGGGTGGAAATGGTATATCAGAGCAGAAATGTGGGTCTGTTGGCGACTATAGGGCAGATACCAGTGAAGAATGATATACGGATGAGATACTGACGCTAGCTAAGTCAGACATTACATACACTTGCTGATAACATTATACGACAGTCTCTTTTATGGAATCCACCGAGCAAGAGAAATAACGGGTGACCGATACAGACACGGAATACGGTTCAATAATTGGCCAGAAGGCATGACGTGGGCAGGACTGGCTCGGATGACTCACGACTTGACATGTATTTGTTGATAACCAATAATCCACAAGGAGTGGTCATGTTTTTTACTGATTGAATCTTTACGGAATCTTTTTGCTTTTTTTTCCCCTCATTTCCTTCTATTTTGGTTCACACGATCCCACCTGTACTGCTTTAAAAGGTTAGCCTATATGCCATTTCTTGTATCTCACGATGCTTATGAGACAGCATGCATACACCATCTGTGACATCAAGGTCTTCCAGAAGAACATGCATACCTCACAATCCCCATATTAATGAGACATCGAAAAGATTAGCCATAAAAAAGCATGCTCGTTTTTTCTGCAGCATCCTAACATAATCAACACGTTTTGTATATCCACTATTGAAAAGGACACTCCCACTCCCCGGAAAACTATGGAAATGTATCAACAAATAGAAACGCCTGTTAAGCGTTCCAGCAATGTGAATAATGGAGAACACAACTTGAGCAAAAATTGTTACAGTTACAGCAAAAGCAATGACGCAATAAGTACAGGGGATACAAGCGTGCACACAATACAAATATTTGTAAGCCAGGGATCTCAAACGTAAACCACAATGAGGGCTAAACGTTGTCAAGTTGATGGACCACAGGCTGCACGATATCAAGTTGATGGACCACAAGCTTCATGATATCAAATTGATCAACCACAAGATGCATGATATCAAATTGATGGACCACAGGATGCATGATGATGTTAATGGGCCACATGATGCATGATGTCGTTAATGGATCACAGGCTGGACGATGCCAAATTAATGGACCACAGGCTGCATGATGCCAAGTTTATGGACCACAGGCTGCATGATGCCAAGTTAATGGACCGCAGGCTACACGATGCCAAGTTAATGGACCGCAGGTGCATTATGCCAATTTGATGGACCACATGCTGCATGAAGTCAAGTAAATAGACCACATAAAGTATGATGCCAAGTTAATGGACCACATGTTGTTTGAAGTCAAGTTAATATATCATGGGCCAGATCACCTCTCGTTAATAGATCGCGAGCCGCATTTACACAAGGCATTCCAAGGGCGGCAAGATGTTCATTTCCTGGAAAATTTCAGTCAAGCTAATGTACCAATATGTCTCAAGTAGTCCAAATAATATACCCCGGGTCGCACAAAGTCAGGTCAGTAAAGGGAAACGACGTGACATCAAATAAATTAACAAGGGCCACAATAAGTCCTGTCCTACTAACAATAAATAAATAAGTTTCATCAAGGCCGAATGACGTGAAGTTAAGATACCACGGACTGAATCAAGCAAAATTAATGATGAAATACCTCATTCAGTAATGTTAATAGGCAGGAAGTCACAGGAAGTTAGTGAAGTATGTCACACGCCGCAAAAAGTCGAGTTAATGTTTCAAGGACTACACGAATTCAAACTAATGTTTCAAGGTATCTGGTAGACCTAGCGAGGCGCGATGTGAGTTACTGTCTCCTGTATTTCGACACTGATGTGTCCGTAAAGGCCGATAAGCGAATGACAGTCTCTGCCACGAATTGTACATCATGATTAACAGGCAGGCTTCCCCAGGTGTCCCCCAATCTCTTCAGGGTTTCGCTTTTCCACGCAACCAGAAGGCCTCTTCAAGTGTTGGCAGCCACTATGCCGCTTCCAACTGAATGCCTCCAAACAGCTCTATTCTCAGCAAATCTTTTTTCAGCTTTCGAATGTGTTGTCGCAGGAATTCATGTCTCTCTTGTCATAGGTCGTTGAATCGTGGGACGCCAGATTCTTCTAGACCCTTTTACCAGCTGCACATAAAGGATATCCTTTGGCATCATTTTATCTTCCATGTGGTAAACATGCGCAACCATCGAAGGTGGTGTTGACAACAGCGATTTCTGAATAATCATTTTTATCAAATAGCGTTTTTTAAATTTCATCATTTATAGGAGATTATATGTCATAAAGATAGAGGGATTAGTTAAGAATCCCAGCGTCCCAGTTTCGGAGCTCGTCGTGTTTAGTTTGACATATCCTGCATGTTGTTGGTTTCCTGATGGTATCACCACATTTTAATGCAACATCTTTATACTGGTTTAGAAGACTCTGCAGAGTCTGTATATAACCAGTTTCTTTTACATTACCTTGCTCTAAAAACTATGCGCAGCCAATCTATTCTTGAATGCATTAATTTACCCTTTCTCCACTATTTTTTGTGGCAATGCATTCCAAGCTTTCATTACTCTCTAATTAAAAATATATTCCCTCATACCTAATGTGGTTCTTTCTTTAATTAATTCGTAGCTATGTCCTCTTATTTCTGTAGGCGGTTCTATTTTGAAAACCCATTTTATAGTATAATTTATCCTTCTCTTTGATTATCTTACAAATCTGTATTAAGTCATCACGAATTCTTCTCTTCTGTAGTCCGGTTGTTCAGAATCTTTCCTCATAACTGTAATTCTGGAATCCCACTATCAGCTTTGTCGCTCTTTTTTGTATCCTATCCAGCATGTTTATATCTCCTCTGCGATAAAGTCTCCAAGTCTGAACAAAGTGCCCCGATCTAGGTTTAACTAATGCTTCATACAGTTTGGCTATCACTTCCTTTCTGCTTTGTTTATTATTTCTTTCTATCATACCTAGCATTGCATTTGTCTTTTTCACTGCAGCCTAGAATTGTTTTATCACCTTACCTGTATTATCTATTATAACCTCTATGGTACTTTCCTTTTCTATCTTTCTAATATTGTTCATTCCCATTGTGTGTTTATGTTCTATATTTGGTCTACCCAGCTGTTAATTGGTACCTGGGTAATCAAGGAAAATAAAGGAGCCACCATGGATGCTATGGAGCTGGTGCTCTGTTACCGGTACACTCAGTAATGACATTGACTTAGCACACATGAGGACACCCAATTGCAAAAACATTGGTTCCATGAAACTATTTTCTCAAATATTTAGATTTAGTCAATTGTACTGCCGAAGAGTCCCTTAATGAACTGTTGTTTGCTCATGATCAGGCCATCTGTCACAAAAAGGGAGAATACCTACAACACCACCTGAACTATCTCCATTTCGCTTGTAACGAATCTGACATGAAGATCAACACAGACAAGACGGAGACTTGATTTCAGTTCAACAATTGCAGATACGTTTCCACATCAGTGATATTGGTATCAAGCAAGTACGATAGTTCAAATACTTAGGTGGTATGTTAACTGATGACGAAGAGTGGACAGATAGATTGAACATTAAATTCAGAAGGCGAACAGTGTCCAGTATCAAATTGCACCGACTTTGAAACACCGTAGAGTACTACTTTCAATTAAGAAAAGGCCTATAAATACACTATTTATTAATTCACTATTTATTAATACACTATTTATTAATTCACTATTTATTAATACACTATTTATTAATTCACTATTTATTAATATACTATTTATTAATTCACTATTTATTAATACACTATTTATTAATTCACTATTTATTGATAAACTATTTATTAATTCACTATTTATTCCCACATTGTGTTACCAATGTCATCGTTGTCCTTACTAACAACCCATAAGAGAAAGATCCAGAGCTGTGAGATGCGCTGTGTGAGGAGTGCAGCCAGAAATACAATCCGTGATCGAATCTGCAACACCACGCCGAGGCAGATAGTGGGGACAGACCCAGTTAGTGCCTACGATGGCTCTCAACAAAATAAGTGGTTTAGTCCCTTAGTCAGAATACATTATGACCAGCCTGCATACGAGGCATACCATATGCAGTTCTCCGGTTCACAAGCAAGAGGCAGACCACGACGTCGATGGATAGAGAGTCTCTGAAATTCTCAGGAAGTTACACCTAACGACAGCACAAGCATCCCACAAAACAAGAAATCTACGCATCCCACCTCTCTGCGACGCCGCATCGCAAGAGCAGTAGGACAAAAGAAGAAGAAAATGACTGTCTTCTAAAACCTTCACTTATCCAACCATGTCAAGTTAGCAATGGGAGTAGGTTTTATGGGGCCGCAGGTGGGCCACAAGTCGCGTGTTTGAGAATCCTAGTACAGACCTCCAGTTTTAAAGAAAAGAGAACAAGCTTCATGCTATATAGATGACTAGCACTCTTGAGCTACCCGGCCACGCGAAAAGAATCCACCCAAAACGGGGCACCCGTTTGTTAAATCGATTACCAAATTTACTGTGTTGATCCATTTGACGCAGTGCAGTGTCTGTGTTCCTTGCTTAGGATTTAGCATGAAGACAAACACAGAAAGTGATAGGAAACTGTCAGCAGCACCTAGATACTACATACTCTGATAGTCAGCAGCGGTGCTTATGCAAAACAAATGATTCGAGTTTGTAACTTGTTGATCTTTTTAAGTAGACTTGAACCTGATCATGACTCCCTTATGTCATCATCTCGTTTTCAGCTCTCCAGACTCACGATTAACTCCACAATCGGATCAAGATGTTGAGCAGTGTAGCATGACCTGGAGGGGTTAGCGACCAATAGCTGATTGTTAGCGCGAGGTGCATCGAACCAGAGCAGATTGTTAGCGTGAGGGGCATCGAACCAGAGCCGATTGCTATCGTCAGGGGCATCGAACCAGAGCCGATTGCTAGCGTCAAGAGTATCAAGCCAGAGCTGATTGTTAGCGTCAGGGGCATCGAACCAGAGCAGATTGCTAGCGTCAGGGGCATCGAACCAGAGCCGATTGCTAGCGTCAAGGGTATCAAGCCAGAGCTGATTGTTAGCGTCAGGGGCATCGAACCAGAGCTGACAATACCTTTCTATACATCCACGCGGTGATCCTTGATAACAGGCTGCAACAGATGACTGACTAAGGAAAAGGGTTCGAAACAGAAAGGCTAACCCGGTACTCAAAAATACCTGCTGAAGTCGGATGTGTCGGACCGAAAGGTGCAAACATCGAAGGCAAACTGTTAAATACGACATAGCGCTATTTGTTCTACGAACAACAATCCTGCTACTTGCGAAGCATTTTTTTCGGGGCTTGGAAGCGGGAGATTGAGAACGAAGAAAACGAACCATACGCTTCTTTTTGTTCCAGACCTGCGTCGTATACATTCAACCACCTTGAGATACATTATTCGCTATGCTAAACCGTCGCCGTTCGACCCTATATTGACATCTGACCACCTTGACGATGACATCGCCGCCCACTTAAACAAGGCCATAGATATCAAAGATGGAAAACGACCTTTACCCCCAAGGTTCTGCACCAGCGACCATTCATGCACTTCCTGGTTTGGTAAAATGGGAAAAAAAAAACACCGCCACTGCATGCAGCCTTGGACTCAGGTACTCATGTTTTTAGGCGGTTCGCGTGACGGGCTTTGCTGCCTAAGCGGGCTACCTTTCTACCTATCTAGAGGAGATGATCGAACTAGTATCTAAAATGTACAATAACTTAATACATTTCATCTCCACCAATAACATACGACTCTGCATATGATCTACAAAAAAAAAAAAAAAAACACAAAAAGTCAAGCTTCGAGTTAATGGAAAAGCAATGGAACAAAGAACGCTGAAAGTCTCTCTAAAGGACCAAATTAAAAATAAACAACAAATCCGCGGACAAACATTATTAAAGAAGACAAAAGATACCTCATAAACACCTGTACATACGAGATGTGTGTACAGGCTAATTTAACCAAATGGACGGCTGTCTAGAAATACGATTTATACGACAAATGGTGTTCTACTGCCCCTTAATCTTTAAGCGTCTTCTCGGTAGGTCATCTCTAAGATGAAAAGATGTGAGTAAATCCCTTGGTCCAACATGCTATCCTATCGCCGGAGACCGGAATACATTCAAACAGCTTACAGTAATATAGGATCAGGCTACAAGTTTTTCTGATTGAATTTTATCATGTAGCATGTCATTTTTAAGAACGCCGCTCTCATCACAACCTGTCTGAAAGAAACCTCACTTGCCAAAACTGCAGGCACGCCCCCCCTTCCCCCGCCCTCCCAAAGCCGTACTCAAGCATTCCTGGTTAGCTTGGTCCCATCGTCTTCTTGGACTGCTGATGCCTTTTTTGCCTGGTACTATACATTTCATAACTGTTCTCTCAAGACCGTTGTATCTCTTGATGTGACCAAAGAATTTGAATTTTAATATCAAAATTGCAATATAACAGCACTAAACTACTTATATAATGATTGGCCCAGCAACCGTACTAAACATACCAACATTCAAATAAGGCGAGGCTGCGGCTGCACTGTGGATTAAAAAAAAAATGTAAGAAAACGTAAATAAGTATAGTCAGATACTACTACAACAAGATCAGATCCCCCTACAGTAATCGAAACAAGCAGAGTGATTCTGGTACAGAATACAATTAATGGCCTACGTGACCTAAATGAACAGCTGCTGTATGGAGTCCCAGCAAAGTTGAGTTCGGTACAGATTATTATGAATGGTCCACGTGACCAGGTTAAACAAGATACGATCACCCTGCACTGGTTCAATATTCTCACTACATAATAACAGTGTGCATTGTTTCGGGCACGGAGCACATCCTGTTTTCATTTAGAAGTCGCAAAGGTGACAAGACAGAGTGCTGCCATTTCAACTATCTTACACCATCACGATGCGCTTGTTTAACTGCTCTGTTTGATTCCATGTTTGAAGAGCAGCGTACTTTTAACATTGCAGAATACATTGACCTAGTTACAGATTAGACTAAAAGAGGGTTTATAGTCAGCTTCAAAGATGTTAAAGAGACGAAAGAAGGTTTGTGGCTGCATTCGTATGCGGCCTTATGAAGCAATCAGACCAGAAATAGCAAGCAAGAAGAAGTACAATGAAAAACCAAATGGATACAGCTTAACAGGTCATAGACTGGAATGATCGTAATGAACAACATAATGTAAAGTAACAATAATTCCTCCATCGTTGACGATGGGGATAGCCAACACCATCCAATGACAACTACATCCATTAGTATGTGGTGGCGCTCGTGAATGATCAAGCCAATGGAAGCGTAGAAAGTTCTAGAACACGAACGACAAACATAGTCCACAGCTGCCACTGGTATCCCCTCTGCTCTAGGGTTATTGATTACTATCCTGGGCTGCCTGAATACGGAGGCCTTCTCTGATTTCATTGATGGTTGTGACAGCAATCTTTCAGGCTGGAAGATTTTGAGCCAGGTTTTCCCAGGTGTCAATGCCTATTTAACAGCACTTAAGGAAATCCTCAAAACAGTTCTTAAAACACTGTTGGCCTGATAGAGTCTCTTAAAAATGTATGGTAGTAAATTGAAATTCAACAAGTTCATGATTAACCAGTTGATGAGTGATTACATGTAGTACAGTGATGCCATCATACATACCGGTCGATCGGTGATTCAAGTGAGAAATCTGGATTGGGATGTTTGGATTGACTCAGCGGGAAGGGTGTTACTGAGCAGAGCAGACAGAACAACAACCCCCTTGGAGATGGAAGCAGTGACTGCAGCTCTGAGAAGACTATTTGAGACGTATTTACCAGAGGCAGTCATCACGACAGATTCCCGAACCTTATTTCAGATGGTCCAGGAGACTGGCTAAGGCGCGAGTGGATGGCAGCTGTAGATGCATCAACCCTGGAGAGGCTGGTGTCGATCTGATAAGGTACAGGGCAAGAACTGAAATATTGGCTTCTCGAGCCGCGAGTATTCTAGATATGGACAGGTGTGATATTTTGAAGTCTATTAATGACCGCCTGTTAGATGACAAAGCTTGAAGTGATAATCAGTAATTCACAGACTGCAGATCTTTGATATCAAACCGAATCTGAGCAGATTAGAGCACAATGGGACGGAGCAGATGTACATACACACACCACTCTGCATTATCCATCAATAACCAATTACTAAGACAGACTGAGCACTTATGGGCAAGTCCAGAGTGCAGTAAAGTCGATTCATATAAACATAAATGAACAGAACATACGTTTATACGACAAGGTGTAGATTTGATTACAACATTTGGCAGGAATGTGATGTCCATGATGAGTGGATTTACTCTTCTGCGCACTTAAAAGGGCACACGGTTGATGGTTGCATCAGTTGTTCTCACCTCACGAGCCTGCTAATGAAGTAGATGGGTCCTCCAGACTGTTGTGTTGTGGTCGGCTTTATCCGTGACCAACTGCTACTGCAGAGATCATTTCGTTCAACATGTCGTCAGCTAGAGACTGCCTTGAAAATTATCTTTCAAAGTCGGGGTCGGTACATTAGGTAGGTGAGGGGCGGCCATTCTTGACCAGTGATGGATGACAGGCGATGACTTGAACAAATGTGTCATTAATGAACTTCACTGGGCTAGAAGTATTGTATAGATCGCAGAAGAAGCAGAACAAGCAGAAAGAAGATCTATTGAAATTAATTTGCTTCTAACATTTACCAACTAAATAGCACTCATTAACATATCCCTTTATAACGATTAGTCCCAGTTTGTCAAGGTATTGACCATGCCCTTCTAAGACAGTGATGGATCAACCCCTTTTGCTTAAACTATTGCGTCATAAAAACGTGTACACAACTTTATAAACATAGTTAAAAATAGTTATACAGCAAGCACTGCAGTCGGTGATAAAGTGTAACATGCTTATTTATGCGAGGTATCAGGTTTTTCTATGAGTGATCAGGACCCTTCTTCGTCGTATTTGCTTTCCTTACTGTGAAACTAAGACATTTGAAGTATGGTCGGTACTACGTCTTGAGAAGAGTAAATTTTCAGGCAAAAATAACCTCGAATCGTCATTCCGTGAGAATGTATCCTCATCAACTTAGACTGATGATTTATAGAGCTGGTAGATCTGGATTTAGATCGTGAGGGGGTCTGTGAATCAGATGGATAGATGACAGAGTGATTGCGTAACGACACAGGACTTCAACGACAGACGCAATGCACTGGGCGCAGCACAGACGACTAAGTTACCCCACTCGCTCAACGACATAAGTGGAAAGAGAAATAACTGACTAACTACGAGTCAAGTAACCAACTACACCTAGGTAGACTGGAGCTCGTCGAGGGCTGGCATCGGATCAAGACGCTTAGCAGTGGTCAGCTTCTCATATCTGACTGCAATCATCAGGGCCTGCGAACCAGAGCTGCCATGACCCTTCTTCGCCTGATGAAGATCCAGGAAAATAGGCTGTAAGTGAGCAGACTGGCTAAGGAGAAGGGATCGAAGAGGCAAGGCTAACCCGGTACTCAAAAATGTCTGCTGAAGTCGAATGTGTCGGACCGAAAGTATCAAATATAGCGGGAGATTAAGAACGAATGAAAAATAAGAAAAAGAAGATTAATAATAATAATAAGAAGAAGATTATCCGGTTCATTTGATGTAAAAGACGGATTCTAAATCCACTATTCCGTCCGACGTTCTTATGTAACTCTCCAGCTGATCAGCAATTGAGCAGATACAATCGATAAGTATGACAGACCTCATTATAAGAGAATTCGGTTGTTTGGAGACGAGGTGATTAGTTCCTTGTGTTGTTTCTAACAATCCTGTACCAGTTTACAGCAGGGTTGTCTTAAATGTATGATTATTTTACTCGGAAGAGTACTCTACAAGCTTTGGCGCTATTCTAGATTAGCACTAGTCTATATGTCTGAGTGAGTGTCTGTGTGAGTGTCTGTGTGAGTGTATGTGTGAGTGTCTGTGTGTGTGCCTATGTGTGAGTGTCTGTGTGAGTGTCTGTGTGAGTGTATTGTGTGAGTGTATGTGTGAGTGTATTGTGTGAGTGTCTGTGTGAGTGTATGTGTCAGTGTCTGTGTGTGTGCGTATGTGTGAGTGTCTGTGTGAGTGTCTGTGTGAGTGTCTGTGTGAGTGTCTGTGTGTGAGTGTCTGTGTGAGTGTCTGTGTGAGTGTCTGTGTGAGTGTCTGTGTGTGTGCGTATGTGTGAGTGTCTGTGTGAGTGTTTGTGTGAGTGTCTGTGTGAGTGTATGTGTGTGTGTCTGCGTGTGTGTGTATCTGTATGTGAATATAAACAAGGTGAAGAGTGGCTTCTAGGCTAGGTGAGACATATTGATCAAGGTGAGGGTGAAGAGTGGCATCTAGGCCAGGTGAGACATATTGATCAAGGTGATGGTGAAGAGTGGCATCTAGGCCAGGTGAGACATACTGATCAAGGTGAGGATGAAGAGTGGCATCTAGGCCAGGTGAGACATACTGATCAAGGTGCGGGTGAAGAGTGGCATCTAGGCCAGGTGAGACATATTGATCAAGGTGAGGGTGAAGAGTGGCATCTAGGCCAGGTGAGACATACTGATCAAGGTGAGGGTGAAGAGTGGCATCTAGGTCAGGTGAGACATATTGATCAAGGTGAGGGTGAAGAGTGGCATCTAGGCCAGGTGAGACATATTGATCAAGGTGAGGGTGAAGAGTGGCATCTAGGCCAGGTGAGACATATTGATCAAGGTGAGGGTGAAGAGTGGCATCTAGGCCAGGTGAGACATATTAATCAAGGTGGAGTGATGAGTGGCATCTAGGCCAGGTGAGACATATTGATCAAGGTGAGAGTGAAGAGTAACATCACTGCTAGGAGAAACATGCTTATCAAAGTGAAAGGGTGAGAGTGAAGAGTAACATCAGGGTCAGGAGAAACATACTGATCAAGGTGAGAGGGTGAGAGTGAAGAGTAACATCAGGGTCAGGAGAAACATACTGATCAAGGTAGGAGTGAAGAGTAACATCAGGGTCAGGAGAAACATACTGATCAAGGTGAGAGGGTGAGAGTGAAGAGTAACATCAGGGTCAGGAGAAACATACTGATCAAGGTAGGAGTGAAGAGTAACATCAGGGTCAGGAGAAACATACGGATCAAGGTGGGCGTGAAGAGGAATATATCTTTCTGTCTGGACTCCTGAAAACAATTGTTACCCCAGTCTATCAACTATATTACACACAATGGCGAGTTTACTGAGAAAACTTGCCTTGCTCTACAACCACAATGACCAGGCTCCATCTTCTTAGTTACGCATCATGATTTACGAACAACCACCGTACCTGCAAAGTGTCGTCCAACAACAACGCCCTCTTGACTGTGGTTGAACTAAAAAATATCAGATAAATAAAGCACCACAGACAACACCCAACTACATTTGAATGCGAAGGTTAAACTATGAGAACATTAAAAAAAAATTTTTTTTTTAAAACACAAACAAAACTATATAAATTTAGCAGGAAGTGCTTTGAAAGCCAAAATAGTCTTTTCAAATAAATGTTAAAAATGTGGCGACACCGCTATCACAATCAAGTGTTGCTGTAAGTGCGCGGTTCAATGCTTTGCTCGCCTCTCCACTCCCATCCCTCCTAACATAAAATCCAGGTCATATAGAAATACAAACAAAATTAAATCCAGACTCAAAACGCTTCCTTATAAACATTTTGAAAGCAATCATTGGAAAACTGTGTTGTTTCCGTTCAAGAAATTGTGAAATTATTTTTAGATATCCTGTGTTTGGAAAGTAGAAGACTGTAACACGCCTGTTTGATCCAGTTATACATCCTATTTAGTAGCCCGTGAAGACCTGCTTTCTCTAGATTTAACGGGTCGTCAGAAAAACGTATAAACAATAACCTTAGTGGCTCGTCAAGGTCGATATACAGAATACTTTGAAACATTTCATTCAATTTAACATTTATGTGTCCGGTTTCATGTTGGACAGTATGCATACTTGTGCTCACCTCCGGTTAGGAGGATATCAATCACCTGGGATCCCGTACCGAATGAACCAGAAAATGTTGACCCACTCCAGGGTGGAATAATTGGAAAATCATAGCGTCGAATATCTTGCTATTCACACGAGCCAAACGTGTGATAAGTGTGGAGTATCATATGTTTGAATGAAAGCTCTAGAAACAATGCCACATGAACGATATATTTACGACAACGCAAATAACCAATTTTCCAAGTAATCAGGAGGACAAGAAAGAAAATCAATTGGACAATATTATTATTTAAATACATTTATATCTAAAGATAATGTTTTCATTGTGGGATATAACGAGGTCTGGGCTTGACGTACTGCTCATTTAAGGAAAGTAATAGTTGTCCATCACAAGTGATGAAGACCACTCTCTTTGTTCAGCCATATGGACAGTCGTATCTCTTGCTGTGTCCATCCATCACAAGTGATGAAGACCACTCTCTTTGTTCAGCCGTATGGACAGTCGTATCTCTTGCTGTGTCCATCCATCACAAGTGATGAAGACCACTCTCTTTGTTCAGCCGTATGGACAGTCGTATCTCTTGCTGTGTCCATCCATCACAAGTGATGAAGACCACTCTCTTTGTTCAGCCATGTGGACAGTCGTATCTCTCGCTGTGTCCATCCATCACAAGTGATGAAGACCACTCTCTTTGTTCAGCCGTATGGACAGTCGTATCTCTTGCTGTGTCCGCTGAAATGGGTGAAAAGGAAAGTGAAGCGTCTGATATAGCCTCTCTTTTTCAAGTGTCGAGATCGCCGCTGGATTCACTGTTCGGCTTGGCGATTCCATGCCAATAGACTCACCTACATTAGTGTGTCCCCATCAGCACTTTCATGAGGGCCACCTGCATGGAGCACAACCGAGTACCCGGCGGTATAGCTGTGCGGGCAGTTTGGGCTCATTTAGCCTTGGTTGCAGCCAATCTAAGAGATGGTAAACTGTGATTCTAAACCCGGGTAGACAGAGCTCGTTAGCCTGTTCAGGCAGTTCGCATAGGAGAGGAGGAACTCTGATTTTAAACCCATAAATCCCAGAGAGCGACGGCTAGTCTTGGGACGATGAGAGAATCAACGGATCTCAGAAGGCAACGACTCCACTGCCTTGTGGAAACCTCAGGAGAGGTTAAGGCTACGGGAGTAAACTCAGACAGAAAATCCGGAGTAGTAGCAACTAAGGCGGATGGTTTTCAAAATGTCGAACTCATTCCGGCAGCTCCTGCAACTGAGCTGGTGCCCAATTGCCATGCTTTACATTCCTTTGGATTACACGAGCGAGGTCGAGGGGGGATCCTGCAGTTTGTGCAGCCCAGGGTCTCCATATTCAGCGCCCACGAGCATAGTGTGCAGAGACTGAGACGCCTATGAATGAATGAATGTTTGTGCAATCAGTAGGCTGATTTACTGGCTACAGAAGGCAGAACGCTGTCTCAACCTAATATTTGTGAAACTTATGAAGAGACATGCAGGTTTGTCAGGAGAAGATGCTAGAACAAGTAGTAAGTGACGACAACAATATGACGCTTACTGCAAGCTTAACAAGACCGACCAGGTGGTGATTTTCAGACACCACACAGGCCACGATACCATCTATTCAACAAGTTCAAATTACGACTTACTGATGGATGTGTCTGTGGCACGGATACATTGACTGCTGAAAATCTGCTTCAGAAGTGTCCAACATATTTACTTATTTCCCATCGCGAAGCGAGCGATGATGGCCACACCATCATATGGTTTTGTTTTAATAATGCGCTGTATTTGGATGATATTGGGGAAGGTTATGCGCTGGTCATCAATCTTTCTCTTATCCCGAGTTACCTTGAATCAGTAACAAAACTATTTGTCGAGACAACTGGAGGTAACTCTGGATGCAGGTACTCTGGACTTACCTCCCGTGAGACCAGGGGTCGCTTTAAACTTGCGGGATTCGATCGCAAACCGTTTCCGTTCATCACTGTGAGAGGCGAGTGCCTTAACCTCTTGACTACAGCGATGCCCTGTCCAACATACGAGTTACAGAGAAGACACATATGATCAGCTCCCGAATTATTTCAGGACAAGTTCTAAGAAGTTAGCGATGCTATCTTTAGATACATTCAAGTGACGCCTGAAAGCGGACGACGACGAAAAAGAAGATGATGATGAAGAATATGAAAAAAAGGAAAATAATCATGTCCATTTTAATCATTTACAAGCTTTATTCTCTCAATTTTGCTTGCACCTAAATTAGCAGGCTATCGAAGTGTCTGTAATTTCAACATTACGTCACATTTTGCTTTCACACTGCACTTTTGAGACTTCGGTTTTTTTTTTAAAGAAGATATTATTTAGAAGGGCTGCAGTAAAATTAGAAAATAATTGTAAACACGGGAACTTTAAGGTGACAATAAAAACAGATTACATTTTAAACTGGTGTTTGTTTGGTTATCGATAGATCGTAAAACATGGCCGAGCCGTTAAAATACGTTTCCTAATTTGGTAACACGTCATGAACAAACGCCGTAAGGTTAACGGGTTTTTACAAAAGTTGGCTTGAATTATTTATACACTTGAACCTCAACAATATGTTTAGACTGCTGGGAAGTGCGCTTCTATTTCACGGTCCTAAACATTTTTTCGACGAGCCATACGAATGAGAATATCTTTCTTTGTATTCATTTTATATTCCTTTTGTGTTTCCAATATATCCCAAAATGAATATTTCATTAGCATATCTATAGTGTTTTGCCTGTATATTCCTGATTCCTGAACATCTCTGTTATGTTTCTGTTCCATGGAAAGAATGGACCAACAGATGTTTACCTTGGACAAGAGGAAGAAAACCTAACGTCTGGTCAGGCACAATATTCTGATAAGACTTTTAGGGACAGACAAAATATACTGGCCAAGACCCTCACCTCGACGTCCCCGTGTTCCTTCCGGGAAACGGTCTGTTTTCATGGCAGCCTGGCTAATGAGATGAGGGACCGACGTGATCCCCGTAGTAGTGAGCAACTACACGCTAGTGAACTCAAGCATAGCACAACCACCCGGAGAACGACGGTCCACCTTCATCACCACGTTCAGAATGTCAGGAAAGCTGCAACAAACTCCACTAAAATTTATTTTTAGAACTCACAAAAGGGTAAATATACTCATTGTGGGCTTTCCTTCCTCAACAAAAACAACAACCCTGGTAAGCAGAATAGGCTAGTTCATACAAACGTAAAGAGAAGTAGATTTGTACTGAAAATGTATTTACCAAACAACAGAAAGGAAAGGAAAGAGATAAACACTCCAGAATATAACACTGGTCCTTATATAGAATGAAAGCGTATTGCTGACAGAGAGAGATGAATATCAGGGTCTGATTTCCCTGTAGGGAGAACAGTTTCAGTTGCAAAGCTTTTCTAATGTTCAGGCTGCAACAGCGGAATGTATACCAAGTTTGATTAAGATGGAGCCGAGGTATTGCAGTGATTAGTGTACTGACTACCCAGCCAAGAATTTGAGGTTCGGTCCCGAGTGTGGACTAGATTTTTCATTTCGCAAAATTTTGCATGGGGTCGACCCAGCCTCAAAAATTGTTACTAGAATAATCTAGCGAAGTAAAGATGTTAACTACATCACCTCTAGTGTCCCGCTCGTCAATACAAATATGGGCCTTAACACCATATTTCCGATATACTTCACTGCGTGTTAACGGGACATTTACTTTACATTTATTAAGATATTTATATAGACTCCGTTCCTAACGTTGCTATCATCAAACACAGACCTCAGGCCATAGGCAAACTATCAACAGCTGTACTTTCAAATGAAGAAACTCGACCATGTCAACACTGTCCTCAACCTTCTTATTTGTTCTGGCCAAGGGATGCGTGGAATTGCACATAGCCTTGCTTATCTGCGTGTTCTATTTGTGGGAATGGTCCCACCTGGTGGACAATTCGTATAGCTGTTGTTTTCCACGGTCATTCATTATCGTGAAAAATGTATTTGTTCTTCAGCCTTTGACTTCAATTTTTCTTTTTAAAATACATTTCTATTAAGTTCTACTGTGTGTGACCTACTTTAGTGCAGGTTATTAATTAATTATCCGATTAATGTTAATGGAGAGTACTTTACAGTGGCATAACACCGGTCAAGATTAATAGGAATCAACCAACGTTTACGTCCATTTGGGGTGGGGGAGATGGAGAGGAGGGTGGGAGAAGGGGGAGGGATGCGGTGTTCTTTAAAAAAGTTGTTAAATATTAATCATTATTTGTTGTTGTTATCAATGTAACCAAAATATACATGAAAAGAGCCTACAAGTAGATTGTTACATTGCAATCGAGCTTCCCCTAGAAACAGCTTTTTCAGTATGTCAATCCTTTCACTATCACTCTACAGAGTCTGTATCCAAACAGTGTATTTCATTCTAGTAATACTTAAAAATAGCTGTGTGCATCCAATCTATTTTTGAATAAATTAACTGACCCTGTCTTCGTCACATCCTGTGACAATGCATTCCAATCATTCACCACACTCTTCCTAAAAAACATATTTCTAAATATCATAATACCAAAGCATCATAGATCATATAACAACCCTCCTGATGATTTCAAGATCAAAGAGCCTATACTATCTGATGATCTACTCCAACCTACTGGAAACATGCACTATGGATGGCATGTGTAAGTGAAACGAACGAAAAGGCAATCCATGTGACTGAACATTGGAAACATGCTAACAGAAATTAAGTAGGGTTAGCAAGCAAACAAAAAATAAAGGCGCAGATCAAAGAATCGGCCACTGCAACATTCCAAGGACATCGTAAGAGGCGAAAGCTTGTTTTTGCATGAAGTTAGAAATCTCATCATGTAAAACATCATTGTATAGCAACTATTTTTGCAAAGTTTTATCGCAATGCTTTGATACGAGCTTATTTTAAGGAAGATAAAAGACTCGTCACTTAATGTTTTGAATGTAGCTGGTCACTTAATGTTTTGAATGTAGCTCGTCACTTAATGTTTTGAATGTAGCTAGTCAATTAATGTTTTGAATGTAGCTGGTCAATTAATGTTTGGAATGTAGCTGGTCACTTAATGTTTTGAATGTAGCTGGTCAATTAATGTTTTGAATGTAGTTGGTCACTTAATGTTTGGAATGTAGCTGGTCAATTAATGTATTGAATGTAGCTGGTCAATTAATGTTTTGAATGTAGCTGGTCACTTAATGTTTTGAATGTAGCTGGTCACTTAATGTTTTGAATGTAGCTGGTCAATTAATGTTTTGAATGTAGCGGGTCAATTAATGTTTATAATGTAGCTGGTCACTTAATGTTTTGTATGTAGCTGACAGATTAAAGGTAAAGGCCGCCGTCCATCGTAGACGATGATGGCATAATTTATTTTGCTTGTGCTATTTTTAGTAAGGATTAATTGCGTTACTTGTTATCCTCACTATCTCGTCTCGAGCCGCCCGACCCAGTGGCAAGTCAGGTACAAGACGACAGGGGGCGACTACGAGATGCAGGGGACTCCGGATCAGCATCCGTGAAAAAGACGGCTGAGTCCGGAGTCGAGCCCACACCACCTGATCACGCGGCCGTCGGCTTAATTACTTTGCCACGGAAACCCTGAAAGATAGTTTTAATAATAATAATAATAATAATAATATAATAATGATTTTGGTATACAAATTTATTCTATCTTGAGTAAGATTGCTCATTCAACCATAATGACTGCTTTCTTATTCCCATCTCCAAGAAACTAGTTTTTGACTATTCGATTCCCGCTGTATGAATATAATCGCCAATTGAGAGATGCTCGATTACATACAGAAGAGAATTACAGTTGACATAATTAGGGCAAATAATCACATAAGGTGCCTGCAACGAAATAGACATTAAGACAAGATTTCAAGATTTGCATTGGCAGAAAAGGAAAACAAAAAACATTAATTGATGAACACAAAAAATATCAGAATAGAACTGAGGGGAAAAAAATAATCACTGCTATTACATGACCAATTGCCATGTATCGAGCTGAAACATGGAAACTAGCATAACGGGTGAAACATGCTTGTTATAGTTTGACATATGTTGCTACCGTAGAAGAAACGAGTGCGTTGGACAGAAAGAAGATCCAATGACAATGTCCTCACCGAAGTAGATTCACAAAGACAAATATCGAAAATGATACAATAACGAAGATTTAGTTGTCTGGGACACTATTTACGACATCAAAGTCTCCTACATAAAATACGAGAAAGCAGGATTCAGAGGAAATGAGGAAGGAGGCGACCAAGACTCACCTGTACAGTTAAGGCATACAGGGACATTAACGTACGGAACCTAAGCTGAAATGAAAAGAGCTGCAGCCGATATGGTTAAATGGAGAGACAAGTTCAAACAATCTTGTAATCAGGCGCTGACGAGCAAGATGATAATGGTTATTGTTTGTGTAGCTTCCATCGCTACTCCACACCCACAAGTCAATTGGCCTATGTAGTTTGGCTGACTTAATGCGATTGCCATATATTTTCCAACGGATAACGATTATTGTGCGTGGCTAAGCCTTGGATTTCTTGGACTGGATCTGGAAGCTTAGCATGACAAGTCGATGGTTGGTCCAGCATTCTGCACCTCACATGCTCTTCGTTATCATAGCATCTGCGCGATTCCTACGTCTGATGATAATGTAGTCAATGAGGTGCCAGTGGCAAGACCTTGGGTGCATCCACGTGGTTCTATTTCGAACCGGAAGTCGGAAAGCTGTGTGTGTAATGAGTAGTTTATTTGCGGCACATGTCCTCAGAAGGAGCTGTCCGTTACTATTGCATTTTCGGAGGGAAAGAAACCGAGAAGGCAAAATGTCGCTCGGCTGAAATACGAGCCCACAAGAAGCGGCTTACAGGAAGAGCTTGAGGGCAGACTTTCTGAGTTTCATTTTGAAAAGAACGACATCGAAGATAACTGGGCATCCTTGATAAACACACTCTACAATACAGCAGTTAAACACATTGGCCCACTCACGCGCAATCATAAGGACTGGTTTGATGAGAACGATCTGGAAATACAGGGCCATCTATATGCAAAACATGAAGCACACAATACTAGAGAGACACACCATCTCCGACAGCAAAAGCGGCCTTCAATGAAGCTCGCAAAGCTGTCCAGACCAGGCTTAGAGAGATGCAAGACTCCTGGCTCAGCAAAAGAGATGACAAAATTGAGATGTTCGCCGAGCGTCATGATACCAACCGGTTTTACGAGGCACTGAAAGCTATCTACTAGTAACACTCCAATTCGCAGTGCGGATGGGGCACTGCTAACAGATAAGGTTCAGATATTAGACAGAGGGGCAGACCACTTCTGCAAAATACTAAACCACCCATCGTTCATAAATGAGGAGGCCATCCAGCGAATGCCGCAGATGGAACTGAACCTAGACCTGGATGAAGGCATCACTGAGCAGGAAGTCGACAGAGCAATCAGTGCACTAGCTATAGGAAAAACTCCAGGAGCGGATGCAATACCAGCAGAGGTATATAAGACAGCTGGCCCATCCCTCACCAGAAGGATCACTGAACTCTTCTGCCACATATTGGCTGAAGGAATAATTACGCAGGAGCTAAATCGTTCACCTGTACAAGAAAAAATGCAACCAACAGGAATGCAACAGTCATCGTGGAATATCGCTAATCTCCGTAGCAGGCAAGATCCTAGCGCGCTTACTGCTAAACATGCTCAACAAACACCTTGAACAAAGCCACCACCTCCCAGAAAGCCAATGTGGATTCAGAGCCGGAAGAGGAACAGTGGACATGATTTTTGCCGCTCACCAAGTACAAGAGAAGTATCGGGAACAAAATCAGGCCTTGTACACCACATTTATTGATTTGACAAAGGCATTTAATACAGTAAATAGAGGAGGGCTGTGGATGATAATTTCAAAGTTTGGGCCCCAACAAGTTCATAACTATGGTGAAACAGCTACACGAAGGCATGTGTGCTCGTGTACTGGACAGCGGTGCAATCTCTAAAACGTTTCTAGTATCAAACGGAGTAAAACAAGGATGTGTACTCGCCCCGACTTTGTTCAGCATGAAGTTCGCGGCCACGATGACAGACGCCTTCATATCACTGGAGCTTGAAATACCCATAAAGTACCGCAAGGATGACACGCTACTCAATCTCAGAAGAATGAAGGCCAAAACCAAAGTGGCTGGCGACATAATCAGAGAACTTGTATTTGCTGACGACTGCGCTCTGATCAGCAACTCAGAACTGAACATGCAGGTTGGAATGGACCGGTTCTCTGCTGCATGCGAAGACTTTGACCTTAACCATCAACGCCAAGAAAACAGAGGTCATGTATCAACCAGGACCAGGCATGCCGTACACAAAACCAAAGACTACAGTCAGCGGGCAAACGCTGAATGTCGTAGACAAATTCACGTATCTGGATAGCACGCTGTCGAGATCTGTCAGCCTTGACGATGAGGTGGCAAGCAGAATAGCAAGGGCCAGCTTAGCATTTGGTAGAATGCGCTCGATGGTCTAGGCACGTCGTGGCATCAGCGTCAAGACCAAACTCAAAGTCTACCGTGCAACCATCATTCCAACCCTACTATACTCTTGCGAAAGCTGAACTGTATACTCTGGACATGCAGAGAAGTTAAACCACTTCCACACAGGTTGCCTGATGCAAATATTCCACATCCGATGGCAAGATCGTGTCACTGACATCGAGGTGCTCTCGAGAGCTAACATGCCCAGCATCCATGCGCTGTTAGAAAAAGCACGACTAGGATGGGCCGGACACCTCGTCCGTATGTCAGACAAGCGGCTCCAAAAGAAGCTTCTCTACAGCGAGCTGAGAGAGGAATGGCGCAAAGAGAGGGCGCATAAAGACGGTCTGAGGGACTCACTGAAAAGTTGCCAGATAGACATCGACACCTGGGAATGTCTTGCGTAAAACAGATCTGACTGGAGAAGCGCAGTGAAATATGGTGTAGCTACCAGTGAAGACGACCGTGTTGTGAAAGCCCAGAGCAGACGCGAGACCCAGAAATCCCGAACAGCGGGAACACCATCACCTTCTACAAACCTCGTGTGCCCGATATGTAGCAGATGTTTTCGTGCCCGCATTGGCCTGTTCAGCCACATGCGCACTCACACCCAACAGGGAAATCTGTGACAAGGATGATTCCGTCGGTGCTCATCGACAACGATAGACAGCTACCAGGTCAGCTATCAAGCCACTGGATTTATGTTTAGATAATGTACCTCTCATTGTAGGATCAGAAAGAGATTATGCATTTCATGCACAGCAAAAAGCATTATGTCCTTGATATATTACAATATAATGTTAAGATTGAAAACACGAGTACACTCCGACTCAGATAACTGAACATCACGCTGGCGTACACGGCATTGGATGTGATGATACTTGGTTATAAAAATACGCGCATTGGCCACGTATTTCAAGTTGAAATGTCAAATTCTATGTTTCATGATACCACTACAATCAATCAATCAAGAATACATCAAATTGTGGAGTGCAATCCAATAGTGGATCTGCAATCCAATAGTGGATCGAGCAGCAGGACAGAAGGACTTTTAAAACGGAACTGGGTCGTCAGGAGGGTATCAACCAGAGAATCATGACCGTATCAACCAGAGAATCATGACCGTATCAACCAGCCAGTCAGAACCAAATCTATCAGCGAGTAAGGATCAAATGAACCAGCGGGTCAAAATCATATCAACCAGCGGGTCAAAATCATATCAACCAGCCATTCAGGATCATATCAACCAGCCATTCAGGATCATATCAACCAGCCATTCAGGATCAAATCACCAGCAGGGGACGGCGTGGCCTAGTGGTTAAGTGGCACGGCTCACAACTCGAAAGTGCTGGGTTCGATCCCCATCACAGTACCGGCCGTTACCCGGGCAAGTAAGCCCTTAGAAAATGCAGGAGGAAGCAGACCCCTACATAACATGCATGCTGAAGTCGGATGCACTGGGCCGACAGGCGCAAAATAACAACCACAGTGCAACGCACACCGCCTTGGGGATTAGAGAAATAAGGCGAACGCAAAAATAAAAAAAAGATTTAAAAAAATATCAACCAGCCATTCAAGACCCTAACAACAAGCCTGTCAGGACCATATCAACCAGTCAGTCATGATCACATCATCCAACGAATCATGAGTGTTTCATATAGAAAATCAGGATCATATTAATCAGAGAGAGAAAGAGGAGGGAGAGAGAGAGAAAGAGAGAGAAAGTAATGATCGTCTCCTAATCTGTGACATGACTTAGTCAAGACGACTGGAGGTAGCACAAGATGCTCACGTTTTCCCATACCTTCCTTTACCGTTCTCTCAAGACTGTTGTGTCTCTTGATGTGGCCAAAGTATTAAAATTGTATGTTCTTCCCAGTTATCCTCTATGCCCAACTCTTGTTGAAGGTCTGCATTCGACTTTCTTTGAAGGTGGCATTCTGTGTACCTTACTATAACATTTCCTCACGAAGAAAAGGTCTGCATTCGACTTTCTTTGAAGGTGGCATTCTGTGTACCTTACTATAACATTTCCTCACGATGAAAAGGTCTGCATTCGACTTTCTTTGAAGGTGGCATTCTGTGTACCTTACTATAACATTTCCTCACGATGAAAAGGTCTGCATTCGACTTTCTTTGAAGGTGGCATTCTGTGTACCTTACTATAACATTTCCTCACGATGAAAAGGTCTGCATTCGACTTTCTTTGAAGGTGGCATTCTGTGTACCTTACTATAACATTTCCTCACGATGAAAAGGTCTGCATTCGACTTTCTTTGAAGGTGGCATTCTGTGTACCTTACTATAACATTTCCTCACGATGAAAAGGTCTGCATTCGACTTTCTTTGAAGGTGGCATTCTGTGTACCTTACTATAACATTTCCTCACGATGAAAAGGTCTGCATTCGACTTTCTTTGAAGGTGGCATTCTGTGTACCTTACTATAACATTTCCTCACGATGAAAAGGTCTGCATTCGACTTTCTTTGAAGGTGGCATTCTGTGTACCTTACTATAACATTTCCTCACGATGAAAAGGTCTGCATTCGACTTTCTTTGAAGGTGGCATTCTGTGTACCTTACTATAACATTTCCTCACAAATAACTTAATTCTCTTTCTTGAGGTTTGGGTAAATGTACATGTTTCACAGCCGTATCTTGCCATTGGAAAAAGCACAGGTTCTGACAATTTTCACTTCTGTTTGTTTGCTGATATTTTGTCATAATTTCCTCAGGTCGTGTCGCCTCTGCACTGGCATTGACAATCTCCTTTGAGCAGTCGCCATTGTAGTCAAGTCTGGAGCTCATATACTTATGTTTTAATGATGAAAATAAATATGTAATTCTAATTTTTAACATGAAAATAGGAACCAATTGCGCCGAACTCTTAAAAGGCATGATAATATTTGAGGTGTGTTCAAAAAGTATCCGACCTTAATCTTTTTTCAGCGAAAACAAATGAAACATGGGTGATGTACTTCGTCAGGTATATGGCCATTTCATGAGCATTCGTTCCAACGACAGGTTGCCTCAGATTGATGGCAGTCAGCTATTCAGTGTCCAGCGTAGTGAGCATCCGTTAGGTTTTCATTCACCACGAAATGACGGAAAGAATTGAGCAGCGATGTTGTATCAAATTTTGTCAAAAGCTAGGCGATACCCAAGTAGAAAATCGGATAGCTCAATAGGCTTTTGGTGGCTATCCGGACACCAAGCTGCAGTCGTCAGAGAGGAGGCAGTCATAACTCTCGAGACCGATAAAGCGAGGCAAATGCGCAGTAATATCAAAGTCAGGGTGATCGTATTCTTTGGCTCGTGTGGTGATGTGCATCACGAGTACGCACGACCAGGTCAAAAAGTTACAAAAGAATACCATACTCTTTGCTTTATGCGTTCCTCATTCTGTCTGTTAATTGAAGGATTATAAAATTGCATGCATTGTTAAAAGCTTAACAAAAATATATCTGATGTTTCGCTTTCAAATCAAAATGTTTTGTAATTTTTGCAACTTTGTTTGCATGATTTGTTGTCATATCACACATGCTTCGATGCAGGCAGAAACCCTTAATATCTTGACAAAGAAAATAAATAATCATGACATAGTGCCATGTCGAATAGCGCTGATCATTATGTTTTCCCGCAACTCTGATCTTAATATTGTCAACATATTTTCTCGGCTCTTGCTGTTGTTGTTTCGAATGCCCACAACGAGTAGATTACTCTTTTGTGCGCCCTGAAAGGAAGTGACAGGCCTCAGTAGCTTTCCTCACATCCCGAACGTGGAGATGAAAGTGGACCAGGGTCCTCCATGGGTTGTGCTATGCTTGGTTTCAACTGCGTGTCGCTCACTACTGCGAAGATCACATCGATCCCTCATCTCGTTAGCCAGGCTGCCATGAAAACAGTCCGTTTCCAATGATTGTGGGGAAGTCAAGGTAGGTGTCTTGGCCAGAATATTTTGCCTAACCCTGACTAACATGTCTGATCAGGACATTTTGCCCGATCAGACGTTAATCTTCCTCCCCTCAGCTGTTGCTACAATGTCTTGATGAATAATTGTTGGCGTGCTCTGCTTATTTTTGTTGTTGGATGCTATAACTTCTGTTAACCTTTAATAAGAATATCAACAGACTCAGAGATGTGTGTTATGCCCGATGGGTGTGTTGGATGCTATAACTTCTGTTAACCTTTAATAAGAATATCAACAGACTCAGAGATGTGTGTTATGCCCGCTGGGTGTGTTGGATGCTATAACTTCTGTTAACCTTTAATAAGAATATCAACAGACTCAGAGATGTGTGTTATGCCCGATGGGTGTGTTGGATGCTATAACTTCTGTTAACCTTTAATAAGAATATCAACAGACTCAGAGATGTGTGTTATGCCCGCTGGGTGTGTTGGATGCTATAACTTCTGTTAACCTTTAATAAGAATATCAACAGACTCAGAGATGTGTGTTATGCCCGCTGGGTGTGTTGGATGCTATAACTTCTGTTAACCTTTAATAAGAATATCAACAGACTCAGAGATGTGTGTTATGCCCGCTGGGTGTGTTGGATGCTATAACTTCTGTTAACCTTTAATAAGAATATCAACAGACTCAGAGATGTGTGTTATGCCCGCTGGGTGTGTGTTATGCCCGCTGGGTGTGTGTTATGCCCGCTGGGTGTGTGTTATGCCCGCTGGGTGTGTGTTATGCCCGCTGGGTGTGTGTTATGCCCGCTGGGTGTGTGTTATGCCCGCTGGGTGTGTGTTATGCCCGCTGGGTGTGTGTTATGCCCGCTGGGTGTGTGTTATGCCCGCTGGGTGTGTGTTATGCCCGCTGGGTGTGTGTTATGCCCGCTGGATGTGTGTTATGCCCGCTGGGTGTGTGTTATGCCCGCTGGGTGTGTGTTATGCCCGCTGGGTGTGTGTTATGCCCGCTGGGTGTGTGTTATGCCCGCTGGGTGTGTGTTATGCCCGCTGGATGTGTGTTATGCCCGCTGGATGTGTGTTATGCCCGCTGGATGTGTGTTATGCCCGCTGGGTGCAATTACTTTCATCTTCCTATTTGCTGCCCTCAAGACAATCTAATCCTGTGAATCTGTCCTAGTCCTTGTCCTAACATCCGCTATTTACGGGAAAGGTGTGGGATGCAAGTCCTGGTTTGCAGATAGACATGATCTCAGAAACTAACAGTACACTCTCAAGTAAATGGTCCAAATGCATTTGGCACCTCACCTTTGCTCAATGCTGATGGCAGCATTCTGATAACAGAGAGAACACATATACTTGAACGCTGGGCAGAGCACTTCAGTGGCGTTCTCAACAGACACTCATTAATTAATGATGAGGGGATAACTCGTCTGCCACAAATAGAAGCTAATGAGATACTATCTCACTATCTACTGTCCAGGAAACACAGAAAGCCATCGACCTCCTCACTAGCGGAAAGGCACCGGGATTCGACTCAATTCTTTTCGAGATCAACAAAGCTGGGGGACCCAGAATGACTGTGAAGCTAACCGGACTCTTCTGTGAAATGTGGGACCAGCAGAGTATCCCACAAACTTCAAAGAAGCATCCATTGTTCATTTCTATAAGAGAAAGGGAAATCGGCAAGTCTGTGGCAAATAAAGGGGGATATCTTTGCTTTGCGTTGCAGGAAAGATACTTGCAAGGATTCTACTAGACAGACTTTTGCATCACCTAGTACAATGGCTACTTCCAGAGAGTCAATATGGATTTAGAAAAGGACGAGGCACTACTGGCATAATTTTTACAGCTAGGCAAATACAATAAAAGGTGTCAAGAGTAAAATGGCCACCTTCTATTTACCACATTTGTGGATTTAAGAAAAGCTTTCGATACTGTCCGTCGTTACGGCCTATGGAAGATCATGGCACAATTTGGATGTCCCTACGCATTTATTTATAATGAGTAGGCAGTTACATGATGGGATGTTAGCATGATGGGATGTTAGCATGATGGGATGTTAGCATGATGGGATGTTAGCTCGAGTTTAGGATCATGAGGAATACTCTGAGCCCTGTGGTGTTACACATGGAGTGAAGCGAGGATGCATCCTAGCCCCTACCCTTTTCAGCATGATGTTTGCTGCCATGTTGATGGTTGCATTCAAGAGCAGTGGTGCTGGCGTCAAAGTCCGCTATCGCCTAGACGGTGACGGATTCAATTTGAGGAGACCGCGGACAAGACAAAGAGTACAACTTGAGACCGTGTGAACTTCTCTTTGATGATGGCTGAGCTCTCAATGTCTATTCAGAGACTGAAATACAATGCACTGTTGACATGTTTTCAGCGGCTCGCGTTAACTTTAGTCTCACAATCTAACAGCAAAACCGAAGTGCTGTACCAAGGAGCTCCATGAACTGAGTACAACCAGCCATCTATCACTATCAATGGTCAGAAACTAATGTAGGTAAAACGCTTTGCATACCTTGGCAACATACTCGCCAGAGCAGTCCATATTGATAAAGAAGTAGACTCGAGAATAGGCAAAGCATGTGTAGCATTTGGAAAACTAAGATTCTCAGTTTGGGACCGGAAATAAATTAAGCTTATAACCAAATTGAAGATTTATGCGGCAGTCGTTCTATCAACTATTCTGTACGCCTGTGAAACTTGGCCTGGGCACAGTCGACATGCGAAGAAGCTTGACTACTTTCATCTGGGCTGCCTTAGAAAACTGATGAACATAAAATAGTAAGATACGATTACAGATGTAGAAGTTCTTACACGGGCTGGCATTAGAAGCTTACATACAACTCTGTGCAAATCACAGCTTAGATGAGCTGACCATGTTGTCCGCATGTAAGATTAGCGGCTTCCAAAGAAAATATTCTATGGCGAGCTTGAGTCCAGTGGCCAAATAAAACGTTACAAAGACACTCTGAAAGCCTCACTCAAGAGCTACGACATCGACACTGATGGCTGCGAGAACATTTCTGCTGATCGATATGCCTGGCGTAGTAAAATCTCCTCTGACACGACGTATATGGAACAGACAAGAATTACGAAGCTGCAGGGAAACGATCAACACGAAAGGCAAGAGAAGAGTTGCCTCCGCTTGACGGTCGTCAGACAGTGCTTCTCTGCCCTCAGTGTGACAGACGCTTTCGGGCTATGGTGGGTTTGATCAGTCATTAACGAACCCACTCTAGGATTGACAAATGATAATGTGGTCCTTTTTGAGAACGATGAACAAACAACATGGGATGAACTCCCAAAACCGCAACACTAGACCCAGATGTAAATAGGTATCCGACGCGCGATTTAGGAAAGGAAATACACACATGAAAAGAACTGGCCACCTCACCTCACTCAAGCTGTCGCTTAACATACCAAAGTCGTTTAACATTTCAATCCCGACCAGCGTTTAAGTCTGCTGTAAACATCCTTTACCTTACAATATATGTTCTTGAAATGCCAGCATTTTTCTTTCACACACTATTGTTGGGCATCTTTTGGCCACTCTATAGAGCTTAATATGCATTATCCAGTTTGATGAACTTATACTTGATTACTTGAATACTTGTATTCAATCAGACAAAGTTACCTGATGCCAGGTAGTCACAGGCTGCTTGAAAAGATGCCTGTCCTTCGCCTTGGAGTACCATCACGGTCCAAAGGCATGGTGCAGGTCATCTTTCTATCTCGTCGGCCTGCGACTGCGTGGGTGGTTGCAATAGTATGGCCATTAGAAAAAAAACATCCTTCCTTTACAGCTATTGTCGGGGATGAAGACTAACGTCTGGTCAGGCAAAATATACTGATCAAACAGGTTAGTCACGGTCAGGCAAAATATACTGATCAGGCATGTTTGTCAAGGGTCAGGCAAAATATACTGATCAGGCATGTTAGTCAGGGTCAGGCAAAATATACTGATCAGACAGGTTAGTCAGGGTCAGGCAAAATATACTGATCAGACAGGTTAGTCAGGGTCAGGACAAATATACTGATTAGACCGGTTAGTCAGGGTCAGGCAAAATATACTGATCAGACAAGTTAGTCAGGGTCAGGCAAAATATACTGATCAGACATGTTAGTCGGAGTCAGGAAAAATATAATGATCCGGCATGTTAGTAAGGGTCAGGCAAAATATACTGATCAGGCATGTTAGTCGGGGTCAGGCAAAATATACTGATCAGGCATGTTAGTCAGGGTCAGGCAAAATATACTTGGCCAAGACCCTCACCTCGGCTTCCTAGTAGTCCTCCCTGGAAACGGGCAATTTCATGGCAGCCTGGCTAACGAGGTGAGGGATCGATGTGATCCCCGTAGTAGTGAGTGACACGCAGATGAAGCCAAGAATAGCACAAACTCCTGGAGAACCCCGGTCCACCTTCATCAGCACGCTCGGGATGTGAGGAAAACTACTGCAACCCGCAGAAAAGAGTGACCAACTCATTGTGGCCATTCACAAAGAAGACATCTATTGTCAGTTATGCTGATCACGTACCCGGCCCATCCGTACTTTCGTGTTGATGTAGTTTCGACGACATTCCGGAACTCTGTTTTTATCATGATCTGATCTAATTTCCCTTTGTTTATTAACAGCATTTTTACTTCTTCAATTTGACAACTCCGTGTTCTTTTTAATTGGGATTAACTGATTTCGTCTTGAATCAGTTTTGCTACTAAACGATAAAAACTCTAATTTGAGCTGTGACCTTATTTTCCGTTTGCTCTTAAAATACTGTAACTTAACATTAATGACCAACAACGCCGAAGGCTTCAACAGTGGGGTAAGAGCTAATGGCAGCAACTCGAAGTGGTCGACCATCTTAAATATCTGGATCCAATTGTCAGTGATGAAGGATCAAAATGTCAGGTGTTTGCTAGAACAATACAGACAATGGCGGCGCTTGCTCGGCTTAACAAAATATGGAATGACAAACGGTTAGTCATGCGCATGGATTTCAAATAAATAAGTACATCATTAATAATAATAAGGTTCGTGTAGGTGTCTGAGGTCCAAAATGTCGGTCGGCCACATCTTGACCCACAGCTGTGGCGTGGTTCCAGGCCTCGTGCATGGCAGAGGAGGAGGTTGCTATTTGCTGGAGCCCTACTATTCGGGGACGGCCTCATCTACGCCTCCAGCCGGTCGGGGAACACCACGAATGCAGAGTACAAGGGGCGATTTAAAGCCCGGTGTAGTTCGGTGAGGAGGCATTGGTCATATCAATTTGTCTTCATGCTTGTAAGACATAGACAATGACAGGTGACCTGGAGCGGGGGATACAAGCTTTTGAGATGAGATGTTTCAGAAAATGTATAAACATCCAATACAATGAACGAGAAACAAATGAGGAAATACGAGAAGGAATTACGACAGAAATGCCGCCCTTTAGAAGTCCTATTGGCAACAGTCAAAGATGGGAACTAGCTTGGTGCTGCCACACATCAAGATCAGATGGTCTTACAAATACGACCCTGAACGGAAAGGTGCAAGGAGGACGGCGTAGAAGTCGTTCCAAAAAGAGGTTGGAGGACAACATATAAGAATGGACCAGTATCCAACCAGCGGTGGCACATGCAGAGAGGTGTGGAGTTGAGTTGTGTGGGTGCCTTCATGGGTGCCCCATCTACATCACCTGTTAAGAGATGACCTAAAAAGAACCATTATGTTTCATGGTCGGTATATTCTGTTGGACGTGTTCATTAGAAGAGAGAGAGTGTAAAACGTTTAAATCCCCTAGAAAGTGGGAGCAAAGTCAGACTTGCAGTATTTAAGACCAGCGGAGAATTAATTGATTTGACAATGGGGCACGATTGTCTACAAATACACCAGCCGGCAGAAAGAGCGAAGAGTAGGCAGAGTTCAAAGTAAACATATTGATCACACCAGTAGTGATAGTCTCACGGCAATCTAGAGAGATACGTGGGCACTGAAATGTTAATGTTATTGTACTGAGGACCATCGCATTACACTACAGTTATGAGGACTCGATACACCTCCTCAAGCACGCATCTGGATGTAAGAGGAACCACTGTAACCAAATACCGAAGAATTGTCGCGAAGTGTTAACACAACTATTCCCGATTAGCTTCGAGCATCATCACTCCGCCGACCGCATCTACAACAACAGATTGTGCGGTTTCAGAGCAAGCTAAAGACCAAGACAAATATATATCGCCGATATTTAACAAGCAAGACGAAAAGGCTATTGGCAAATTGATGTTCCTTTCGGAGAAATGGATTGATTAGGGAAGCTCCCTTGTTTTCAGATTCACAGTTTCCGAATATAATTTTAAGCCGGGTGTCCTGGAAAAGGCTAATCCAGATTCTTTAACAAGCCGTAATGTAGACGCCAATCGTCTGTTTAATGAAAAACATACACAAACCAAAAGGCTACCATATCACTCAGAGAAGGAACCACAGACACAACACATATAAGAAAGGGAGACAATGATGTCCCTTTTCCCTGGTCTGTTCAACGCATGCTGAGAACTGATGATGACCGAGTCTATGTAGAAATGCAATCTTGAGGTAAAAAAAAACGACAGTTAACTGGAGGCAATAAAGTTTGTTAATGATCAAGCCACTATAGCAGATACAGAGGATGATCTCCAAACACTGCTCAGTAAAATCAATGAAACAGCATCATCCAATGACAGGGAAATAACCACCGAAAATAACAAGCAAACACCATAGCACCAAAGGAAGTAAAGAAATATATTTAAAGAAAAAAATCAATCAATTATTTCAATTCCCATATCTGGGTAGATCATGACAGAAGATTTCCGATGCCATTGGGACATATGAACTGAGATTACGTTGATAATGAAAACATTTGAAGAAATGCATAGCCTTGGTATCAGGTAGCATTAGTATGAGAAGTTCCCCAATGAACTGCTGTTTGCTTGTGACCAAAAATATATATTACCAAAATTGAGAAGACCTACAACAGCACCTACCCTTCCTCAATTTTCCTTGCAACGATCATGCCATGAAGATCAACACATCTGAGACTGGTGATATCGTATGAACACCTACAGAGACGTTTCCTAGGCAGTGACCATAAGAATCAAGCAAGTACGGCAGTTCAAATACTTGTATGTTCACTGATGACAGCAGACTGGACATATACATTGAACATAGAATTCAAAAGGCAAACTGTGTCCATTAATTTTTTAATTGCACAGATTTTGAAACACCCTATAGTGCCTCTTACAACTAAAAGTGGCCTGATAAATGAGCTATTTGTTCCTACATTTCGTTACCAATATTAATCTGGGTCCTTACTAGAAACACATAAGAGTGGCTGTGAGATGCGATGGTAGAAGTGCAGCCGGAAGTACATTCCGTGAGGAATCTGCAATACCACGCTGAGTCAGATAGAGGGGACACACCCAGTTAGTGTCTACATTGACTCCCAAAAACTTGAGTGGTTTGGTCACTTAGTCAGCATGCATTATGAACAGTCTGCCGCGAGAGCATATCATTTGCAGGTTTTCAGTCCCCTTTCAATAATCCGACTTCGAAGTCGGTGGATCCAGCGTCTCTTTGATACACTTGGGAAGTTATATCTAACAGCAACACAAGCTTCCCACTTGGCGATAATAATAAATATACGCATCCCGCCTCTCTGCGACGCTTCATGGCAAGCGCAGTAGGACAAACGAAGAGGTTTGGTATGGCACTGCTGACATGAATCGTGACCAGATATGTCGATACGTGGACAATGAATAACAGTGAGGTGAAACACCAGGACATTTGTGAGTGTTGTGTTACCGAAAGATGAATACAGTGAGCTGGACAGAGAGATTGGAAAGTATGACAAGTTCGAGCCATTACCAATCAGTGGGAACGAGATACCAGAGCTCAGATATGCAGAGGAAACAGTTGCTCTCTCAAAGACAGTTGCGGGAATGGAACAGATGATACCCTCGGTAAAACAACACATCAAAGACGAAAATGTAAACCTGAATATAAGTAAAACCAAGACATTGAGCACATGCAAAGACAGAGACCGAATCTAAAGTTATTCTAGATCAACAGGTAATTGAGAAAGTCACAAGTTTTGAGTACCTCGGCTCAAATATAAGCAATAATGATGATTGCCTGAAGGGAATCATAGAAAGAATGGCAGAGGTTGAATACAATGAGAAACTTATGGCAGAACTCTAATAAAATGACGAACATAATTTTGCGAACTTGGATCTTCCCGGTAGCAACGTACGGATGTGAAACCACACACGCACTTAAGAAAAAGAAAGAATCTTTTGAAGTAAAATGCTACAGAAGGGTGCTCAAAATACCATGGATAGCGGAAAGGAAAAAATGCTGATATCCTACAAGAACTGAGATTATGAAAATTGGTTAGTAAACAATATCTTGTCCAGAAAGCTTAAATATTTTGGTCACATCAAACGTCATAATGGCCTGGAGAGAAAGATACTGGAGGGTATGGTGCCAGGAAAACGGGGCAGAGGCAGACAGGGAAGACGATTGACACAAGACATGACGGAGGTCCTGAAGATGACAACGACAAAGGCGGACAACGACAAAGGCGGACAACGACAGAGGCGGGAGTTCTGTCTAGAGTTCAAGGGTTTTACAGATCAGTTGTTGTGATAGCGACGTTTTGCAATAGACATGCTACATGATGATGACTATAGACAGAGAGACAATCGAAGGAGAGTGTATTAATAAGAGTGGAATAAGAAAGGAAGCTGCTACAAAAAATACAAGAACAACGACTGGCCTAGCTGAGTCGCAATCACATCACGACGGCCCAGCGAAGGAAAGTCTTGGAAAACAGAACACAAGGAAAGAGGAGTCCCAAGCAATACCTAGGCAGCACAAGCGTACAGAGACATGGTGATGAAGACATGCTAGGCTGAAGACGGACATACATGTCAGAATTAAATGGAAAAAAATAATCCTATCTTGCAAACTAGTCCCAAAACTAAATTATTTTACGATAATGAACTCTTCATCGTACGTCTCGCACCCTGCCGTGCAGAACCGTAATTGAAAGACAGTTTGATCACGACATGTGGCTGTACCAAGTGAGATCCCGTCTTTTTACCAGTGCCAAGAGGTCTTCAAAAGGACCTAATGCTATTGTCATTTCTCGTATTTGCGAATTTCTACTCGATCTTTGAATGTGACGTTTAGAAGTCTTCAGAACCATCTTATCTCCAACGCCTATGTCCTCCGATGCAGGTCAGATGTAATTGTCCATGTCCCACAAGCGTAGAGGAATCTTGAAAAAAACCAATGTACGCATTAATCTAAGCAACTGTCACAGCAAAATAAACTTTACACCAAACATCAGAGATAATTGTGTTGACAGGATAAGATTTCTGTAAACTCCAGTCTTCAAATAAGACAAGAATATATACAGATTTGATGAAGCTAGACTCTGATTTACGATGTTGTTGTATTAAATGGCACTCACATAATTAATAGAAGAAACAGAAACTATCTCACACAAAGAATATAAGTTCGCATAAAGAAAATAACTCGCACAAACAAAAATAACAACTCGCACAAACAAAAATAACATCTCGCACGTACAAAATAACTCTAGCATAGAAAATTATAATTGACACAAAGAAAAAGACAACTCAATGTAAAACAACGAAGACAACTCTAAGATAATGCTAATTGCGCAGCAACAAGATGGAACCTCAATGTTAAAAGAACATAAATCACAGTAATAGGAAAGGCGATGGAAGTTGGATTAAAACTATGCTTACTAACAGGAAGATAATTCACAATTTGTAGAAAACAAGTTAGTGGATCGCTTGAGATCACTTTGCTTAGCGAGTCAGATACACACGCATCGTTTCCGCTTGTGACCATTGTGTGCTTTACTTGATTGACGCTGGATCTTCTGCGTGTCTACATTCCCATCCATGTGTTTTCCTGTTTCTTCAAGCTTTGGATTACTATTCGCACCTCATCTATCGTATGTTCCTGCCTTTTGCCCTGGCTCTTAGGGGTTATGTTGGGGCTTCTTCCAGTGTGTTCGTACATTTCTTTGACATATTGTTTCCATCTCTTGCAAGCCCAAGGTCAACCTCTCTAGAATGGGTCTTAGATATACACCACCACGTACGATTGCGGAGTTTACAAGCAAACACCAGAATATATCATGCAGGGCTACGCCACAGGCAAACCAAAGAGAGGCAGTCTGTCCTGGGGGAGCGAACATGCCTGAAAAGCTATTGGGGACAGGCGAAGGTCTAAAACGAACAGTCTCTTTCATGAACCTCGCAGTGTTAGAATAATATCATCATTTGATCGAAGAAGAAAAAGAATCTTCCATTTCTCCCGTATATTCTTACTCTCTAACAGTGTTACCATTGACTTTGTTTATTACATGTAATGACGGTGTGAACTCACCGGTCAAGATGGCGGAGCATAAAGAGCTTTCTTGTATTTGTTGACGTATAACATGTTACTTTGCATTGTAAAAAAAAGCTGTTACCAATGTAAAAACTACAGAAACTATAAATAGTGTAAACATGATAGTACCACAGGCCCAGCAAGTCGATTGGTGATTTACAGCTGCTACAAAAGTACATGCTCACGTAAATAGGTAGGTGGTGATGTGTACAATGAAGGCAACAACCAAGGTGAAGGACACAAACATAGAGTTGACATTCAAAATCGCTACTTTAAATGTGTGAGGCCTGGGACAGACGGATACAGAAAGGCTACTTCATAGAGGATAACAATCTTAGGGTTGGCCTACTGTAGGACACGCGGATAAAATTACCCAGTTGGCAAATTCTCACGAAGAGTCCTTAAATGAAATGCTTGTTGACGATCAGATCATCTTTTATCAAAATAGAGAAGACCTACATTACTTGAACTTTCTCCATTTATCTTGTAACGAATGGAACTCACGAGTAAGATACCGAACTGTGAGATGCGCTGTGTGAGAAGTGCAGCCGGAAAGACAATCCGAGACTGAATCCGCAACGGCACGTTGAGGCAGACAGTGGTGACAAACCTAGTTAGTGCCTACATTGACTCTCAACAAAATAAGTGGTTTGATCAATTAGTTATATACATTATGGCCAGTCTGCATCAAAAGCATGTCATATGCAGGTCGCCTGTCCACGAGCAGGAGGCATATCTCGACGTCGATGGATCGAGGATGTCACTGACACTCTCATGAATTTACACCCAACGACAGCACAAGTCTTTCACTTGGCGATAACAAGAAATCTACGCACCCCACCTCTCTGCGACGCAGTATGGCAAGGGCAGTAGGACATCAAACCAATCTGCGAGGTCGTATCAAGAGCAGTAGGACATCTCTCCTCTCTGCGACGCAGTATGGCAAGGGCAGTAGGACATTCCTCCTCTCTGAGACGCCGTATAGCAAGGGCAGGAGGAAATCCCACCTCTGAGACGCCGTATGGCAAGGGCAGTAGGACATCCCACCTCTCTGAGACACAGTATGGCAAGGGCAGTAGGACATCTCGCCTCTCTGCGACGCAGTATCACAAGGGCAGTAGGACATACCACCTTTCTGCGATGCAGTATGGCAAGGGCAGTAGGACATCTCACCTCTCTGCGACGCAGTATCACAAGGGCAGTAGAACAAAAGAAGGCCTTAAGTGATCTTATTTCTGTGCACATTATAACATTTATATCACCTACTGCTGACGCATCATTGATCGTAGATCAATTTAAGGCAATTTAACGTTTCACATTATACATCTACAATTTCTCGGAGTCATGAGGTGACCTCAGACCAGTGTTAATCGAGGACATGTGATCTCAGACCAGTGTTATTCGAGAACAAACACAGACATTCCAAGCATGTAGTAAAGTGCTACAAAATTGAGTAGTTAGATTACTAAGATTGGCAAACTGATAAAGAGTGTATTGTACTAGTGATATGACTACACTCTGACATCATGTACAGTACATGGGTTGGGAGTAATCGATCGTTCCAAACAACCATAATTATATATGATACATAGCAACATTAACAATCAATGAGAGGTTTTGCAAAATGTATATGTATGTGTGTGTATGTGTACGGGGCGGGGGGGGGGGGGGGGGGCGGGGGGGGGCGGGTTTGCCTATGTGAATGTGTGTGTATGTAAATATGTATCGGTTGTTCGTGTCTGGGTTGTTTGTGCCTGGTCTGTGTGTGTCTGGGTTGTGTGTGTGTGGTATGTGTGTGTCTCTGGCATATAGATGTATAGGATGTCTGTGTATTGGTTGTGTGTGTCTAGGCTGTGTATGTCTAGGTATGTGTGTCTGACCTGTGTGTGTATTGGTCGTGTTTGTTTATAGGATATGTGTGTATTGGTTGTGTGTGTGTCTAGCCTGTGTGTGTGTGTATCGGATGTATGTGTGTCTGGCCTGCGGGTGTATGGCTTGTCTGTGAATTGGTTGTGTGTGTGTCTGGCCTGTGTGTGTGTCTGGCCTGTGTGTGTGTCTGACCTGTGTGTATGTCTGGCATGTGTGTGTCTGGGCTGTGCGTGTCTGGGCTATGTGCGTGTCTGGGCTTTGTGTGTCTGGGCTATGTGTGTCCGGGCTATGTGTGTATTAGTTGTGTTTGTGTCTGGGATGTGTGTGTATTGGTTGTGTGTGTGTGTCTGGCCTGTCTGTGTTTGGCCCATGTGTCTCTGGCCTGTGTGTGTCTGGGTTGTGTGTGTCTGGGTTGTGTGTGTCTTGGCTGATGTGTGTCTATCTGTTAGGTATACGTCTGAGTTGTGTATGTCTGATGTGTGTCTATGACGAGTGTGTCTTTGCTATGCATGCGATTGGGTTGTGTATGTATGTGTGTGTATATGGGTTGCGTGTGTTTTTCTAGGTTGTGTGTGTCTGGGTTGTCAATGTTTGGGTTGTGTATTTCTGGGTTATGTATGTCTGGGCTTTGTTCTGATCTGTGTACGTGTTTGATCTGTGTACGTGTCTGAGCTGTGTACGTGCCTGAGCTGTGTACGTGTCTGAGCTGTGTAAGTGTCTGAGCTGTGTAAGTGTATGAGCTATGTATGTGTCTGAGCTGTGTATGTGTCTGAGTTCTGAGTGTCTGGGATATGTGTGCCTGGGATGTGTGTGCCTGGGTTGTGTGTGTCTAGGTTGTATGTGTGTCTAGGTTGTATGTGTGGTTTGTGTGTGTCTGGGTTGTGTATATTTCTGGGTTCTTTGTGTCTGAGTTGTGTATATGTTTTTGCTGTGTGTGTGTGTGTGTGTCTGAATTGTGTGTGAGTGTGTGTATCTTGAGTTGTCCATGTGTCTTTGTTGTATGTGTATCTGTGTATTTGGGTTGTGTATGTGTCTTCATCTTGGTTGCGTGTGCATCTGTGTGTGTATGTATATCTATGTGTATGCATTCCGTTGTGTGAGTGTGCGTCTGTGTGTGCGTGTGTATGCATGTACCGGTATACCATAACTCTGGTATTCAATCAGGATTGTCAGTACATGGTGTAATCTAATCAAACGATGTCCTTCTGATCTGCCCATCTAATCAACCCCTAGAACATGCCATATGTACACTCTCTATCGTTTAAAGTATCTGTTGGTTGTTGTCTTCATGTGGTTCAGTGCGGTAGGTCTATGAAATATGATCCTCTGGGATTTCCGGTTCCCAGCTTCCGGTCTTTACCCTGTTTACATTTGCTCAACCCAGAAGCATGGGGTATGTTCTCGTACTTTTCCGTTAAGAATGCTGCTAACCGCTAACCTGGTACTGTGTGAGTTCTTGCTACACGGCGTTTCCTTCCATCCCCACTAGTAGGACCTTCCATCCCCACTAGAAGAATTTCTTCTACGTTCATCATCAGGTCTATGTCCCGGATTCTCCTATAAAGGACACATTTGTTAGTAAGGCTGTTGTTATCTCCGTACAGCTTTTTGCCCCATTTGTCTTACGAGGCCAGTGTTGCTCTCCCTCTTCTTGCCTGAGCATGCAGGTTTGTAGGATGTGTTCCATCGTCATGGTTCTCTGTATGTGCACACATATTATCTATCCTAATCTTCACAATGTTGTAAAGATGACCATTGAGTGTTATGTCCCTGTTTCAGCCTGCACAGGACAACTTCATCATCCCTAGTTAAATAATAGTAGTTATGAAAAGTGGGTGGTCTTGGCGGCGGGGGGAGGGGGGGGGGCCTCATTACACGTGAAGCTTATGTCTTTTTTTCTATAGAAGCTCCTCCACACATTTCTAATTTTACTAACTTCATAGTCTTTGGTACTGCAGTCGGAGGGGACTCATTGGAAGACCAACTATGGGTGTTCTACTAAGAGATGTGTCGATATGTCCATACCTCGTTCGAGATAGTCAATACGTATACATATACAAACTAGTCTTATTTGGAGATTGATGATTATAAAATGATTGTCAGGGCATACATCAATTGCGAATATATAACTTTTGAAATGAAGTAGACTGAAAGGCAGTAAATATGAATTGAGCTGGTGCTAGTACAATAAATAATCAGTTCCTTGCATTTTAAGACACTCAATGTTCTGTAATCATAAGGTTAAAATAAATTGAAGACGACGAACATTCAAATGCAGAAGAGAGTGAGAATTGGCACTAAAAATGGAATGATGAAGGCGGAGAGAAAGGAGGGGCGGAAAGTTAGAAGAAAGAGTTGAAACAAGAGGGGCGGAAAGCTAGAAGAAAGAGTTGAAGCAGATGATTCAATAAACAATTGTGGTACGTTTATTGAAAACCTGTGCTTCATGGATCGCTATAATGGTTTTGATGACGCGTCCAAACACTATCCTGAAGAACCGGCTTAGTATTTGTGGCCGGTGATTCGAAGTGGTGGACACCAAGATACGTACGGTAGCTTGGTATTTGGGACCACAAAATATGCCCGGTAGCTTGGTACTTTGGTCTACAAGAAACGCCCAGTAGCTTGGTACTTTGGACCATAAAATATGCCGGGTAAACTTGGTACATGATGTGCCCTGTGGATCGGTAACTGAAACGACAAGATGTGCCTGATAGATTGGTACTAGGGGCCACAATATGTACCCAGTAGCTTAGAGTTTTGGGCCACAATATGGGCCCAGTAGCTTAGAGTTTTGGGCCACAATATGTACCCAGTAGCTTAGAGTTTTGGGCCACAATATGTACCCAGTAGCTTAGAGTTTTGGGCCACAATATGTACCCAGTAGCTTAGAGTTTTGGGCCATAATATGGGCCCAGTGGAGTTAAGTGGTTTATTAAGAGCAGCATAGATGGTACCTAACAGGTTACGGGTCGACTTTGCTCTAATGTTTGAAGTCTATTAAGATGGACTCGAACATCGCTTAACCGCCCTCCGTGGCAGTTGTCCCAACGCAGGGGAGTAATATGCTGATCGAACCTTGACCATTAAGCTGGAAATCTTTCTCCGACTACATGAAACTCACGTCAGAGCTGGAACCAACACAGGGACATCTAACCATGTAGAAGTGCAGGCCTCCTAAGGCTAAGACGTTTTTGTGGATTTATTTCAAACGCGCATAAGGTTTAGAACATCAATAAACAATATTAGTTCACGTTCAAGGGTCACTTCCTCGCCCCTAAATTGTCAGACCTTACCAAGAACAAATACGCTGACAATCCATATTTTCTACTGTATAAATAAATACCTCTTAACAGATGTATCATCCTCATCACTACACATTAGACAACACTGAAGAACACATAAAAATCACCTTCCTTGTTTGAAGTCGTATCCAGTGAAATCTCCACTGTTCATAGAAGCCAGCGAAAGTGTTGACTAAATGGTGGTTCCTGGTCAGCGTGAGCACCGCACGTGCTTCAGTTCACACACCGTACACGCATTCACGTGCAGACTACGTTATCGACTTGTTGCTATTTCTGGAAAATCTCATCTTTCATTGGCCGTCTAAATTTAGCCCCACGAGGTGTAGGGATATCCTTGGGAAGTAGCCAGTGACATGTGTGGGTTTTGTTTTGTTAAATGTGTTCATTATTCACGAGAGTAGTAGAACTACAACATTGACACTAGAACGCAAACTAGAAGTTAAAAAGGAGATAATAAAGAACCTGAAAGACACAGAATGCGGATCCCTGCATGAAGGCATAATTCAAAATGATAGAATTAAACACTGCTATTCAGACACTGAAAAGCAAAAAAAAGCTCAAAGAAAAGATGACATCACAAATGAAATAATTAAAAACCTAGATCAAGGGGCAGGAAGAAAACTCCTGAAAATCTTCAACCAATCATGGAGCACGGGTAAGATTCCAGACCAGTGGCGGCAAGCTATTATTATCCCCATCAGAAAACCAAAAAGGGACAAGTCAAGCAAGGAAACCTTATGACCAATAAGTTTGCTCAGCTGTATTGGAAAAGTCATGAAAAAATGGTAAACGCAAGATTTATAAAACAACTGAGAAACAAAACCCAGATTCTACTCAACTCACAGTCAGCCTTTAGGAAAAACCGCAGTACAGAAGACCAACTAGTGTACCTAACCCAGGAAATAGAAAATGCATTACAGGGCAAGGAAAAAGTACTTGCGGTCTTTGTAGATATGGTACAAGCTTGGTATGGATAGAAGGACTCCTCCTTAAACTATTAAACAACTAAATAGAAGGGAGTTGGATACGAGACTTCCTCCGATACAGAACAGCAAGAGTGAAGTTAGATGGGTGCCTGAGCCATAGAATAACTCTCTAACAAGGCGCACCCCAGGGAGGAGTCATCTCTCCTACCCTCTTTATCCTGTTCATAAACGATATAGCCTGAAAACTCCCAAAGAAAGTATCAAGTGCCCTAATCGCTGACGACTTCGCAATGTGGAGTGCTGCAGAAAAACTAAAAATAGAATGCAGACAGCACTAGACACTGTTGGAAAGTGGGTTACAGATTGGGGATTGCAGATTAACATCTCAAAGACAGTTACATCATGCTTCTCACTGTCCAACACCAAGGAAGTAACAAAACTTAATCTAAATGGCAAAAAGCTTGTACAAGAAAAATACACCTGTGTATCTCGGAGTTAAAATGGACAAGATACTCAAGTGGAGGGAACACATACAGGAGATAGAACAAAAAGCAGCCTGAAAACTATCCGGAACAAGCTTGGGTACAAATAGCAACATTCTTAAAAATGTATACACTGGCACAGTCAGGCCAGTACTTGTATACGACATGACAGCCTAGACCACAGCATCAAAAACAAACACGAAACGCATAAACAAAATTCAAAACTCTGGCTTAAAGATAATAACAAGAGGAATGAAGATTACATCAATCCAGACAATGGAAACAAACACAACTATAAGACCCCTACATACTAGACGAGAGGAAAGAGTGCTTGATACATTGTGAAAAGATGCTACGCATGCCTGATCGTCCCATATATATCAAACCGAAACATCCAGTTTTAAATATACTAAAAAGAAGCAGCTTCATATATACATGGAACCACCTACAAAACAAATATGGAGAACTCATACAGAACAAACCTGCAGAAATAGAAACTATGAAGAGCCAAGCTACAACATAAGCAACATCACAATAAGTACAGAGATCCCAGGAAAACTTTACCACAAGCAATGAATGAAGAGACATATAATACTAAGGAGTGGAAACAGATGTACACAGAGGGGGCAGGCCGAAACGGGTTAGGAGGCATATTCATAAGACACAAAAGTGGAAATATAACAGAAGAGTCCCTCGTAACAGGAAAGTCGTCCACAAATCTCAGAGAAGAATTTGTGGCCTCCTGCGATCACTGAGAAAACCTGAAACAGATCGGCAACCTCCAACTTAAATAGCTGTACTCACAAACTGCAGAGTACTATTAGAGATATTACAAAAAACAAACAACGAACTACTGTTATCACAGATCAGAGCAGAACTGAGAAAACTCCAGAGATCCTCAAAAATAACGCTCAAAGGGCTACACTCCCATTGCAGAATCACATGAAACGAAAGAGCTAACGCTCTAGCAACAGATGATAGCAAATAGGCACAATTTAATCACAGACTACCATACAGAGAAAACAAGAACATCATCAGAAATCAGTATATACACCAATGGAGAGAAGACAGAAACATAAACAGTACACCAGACCCAATTCACCAACTCAAAAGAAATCAACCAACTACCTTATTTCACCTGAGAACTGGACACTGCAGACTACTAGAACACCTATACCGACTGAAGATCTCACACACTGATGTATGTCCATGTGGAACAGGACGCTAGAACCCTGAACACATTCTACAGGAATGCCCAACCTACAGGGAAATGAGATACCAGACCTGGCCAGAGGGTGCGATGCTGAGACAAAAGCTGTGGGGCAGCCGCTCTGACCTGGTGAAGAGTACAGACTTCATCATGGCGACTGGCCTGCTGATATAGCATGACCAAAAGATCCTGAACGCAAAGAAAGAAGACCAGAGTAGTATTTGAAATGGGGAAAAAAGCATTTGTGTATGCGATCGTGAAAAACAACAAATGAGAGTTGTAAATGTGGCTAGCAAACCTCATAAATGAAATAAATAGTACATAAACTACCAGTTCAGAGAGCTCGCAGCAATAATATACCTATCAAGCGAAAAGAGATATATGAGCAAGCCACAGTGATGTTTAAGACTCTTTAACACATCGTATGGGCAGTCCATCGCTCATACACGCTACAAGCAAGCTGAATGTGCAGCAGTCGTATGAGTTTGCAAGGATGCTAATAAAAAAACAAAAACCCATGTTTACCAGACCTGTGTCCTCAGCATCATTCATTGTGACAGTCAAACGATCTACTAACACGCACTAGGAATGGCAGCTAAACAGAGTTTACTTGAGGTGCTAGCGAAGAATTCTGGACGTTGGGTAGCCAGACAAGATCAATAACACAGATGTATTGGATACATCATGCACTGTCACGATCTTTTCCATGTCTTCAACGACTCAGATGGCTGGAACATGCTGAGATATACTCGAAGGATGGACGATAAGATAATAGAAAATAATTTTCTCTAAGGGGAGATACAGTTGGAGAAGAGGTCTCATCGCCGGTCACTACTTCTGTACAAAGATGGATGCAAGCGGGTTAAGAATGATGAGGGCATCGAACCGGAATCATGTTAACAGGACGCCATGGATCGTGTTGCACAGAGGGACACGAATAAGCATGGATGACAAACAAAGTTCTGGTTTTTATTGTACAGATTGCGGAAGATGATTCTCTGCTCGGAATATTCTTAAGAGTTAATTCGTTATCGTAATAGACTGTAGTTACATCCTTTTTGTTCAAAGCACAACTTACTGTGGCGCGACAAGACGGAATGAGCCAATGATGAGGGTCTATGTATGGTACACAAATCACAGATCGAATTTCTTGTTTTCTCAGGTAACAGAAAAAAAGAGGAATCCAAACACGCGCAATTTGACCTGGAAAATTGGGTCGAATGGCCACCATTTCTCTGAATGTATATATATATTTATATAATACATAATCATGTTCACATAACTCATGAAGGGAACGGCATATCGACAGGACATATCTGCGCTGTTCTACAAATATGTTACACGATGTTCCGTGCAAATTTCAGTTCGATGTCTTTCCGTTAGTCTTCTGAGATATATTCAAATTTACACACTTTCAGAAATATACTTAGGACTCGTATTTGGGTGAATGGGACCTTGCAACCAAATATGAATAGGTCAGGGGGCGTTGTGATAATTTTAGACCGACATGTTTGGAATACTTTCATTTTCATTACTCGTTATGAAATTTTTTTAATGAAGCTTCCTGAATAACTTTGTAAAATCACTATTACAAATGCACGTTTGTCAATGGTGTTGCCAGCCATTCATACTGTTTTTCGGAATCTACAAAAGGATATACGCGTTGATGGAATATAATATTCGGTTTCAGAAGTTATATAATCTTTGCAAAACATGTTTTCTGGTCGGCCTTATCGTGAATTGTTTACTGTTTCTGCAGGATCAGATCCACGGTTTTAACTTAACTGAAGAACATGCAATTACGGACAGAACAAAATATTAGCAGCTGTATCATCATTATGTCAATCACAAGATAGCAACACTTGTCAATAACAACAATATTCAACTGAAAGATGAAAATACATCTAGTAGGATGAGTAAGATTAGATGAGAATTTTGATTGTCATATCCTATGATAGGATTCTTGACAAAACATGCTACAACGGCCCGGGAACTATAACCTCAAATATTAGCTTCAATAATGTGGGGGGAAGTCTTTGTCCATCGTTGGTTTCAACAGTCAGGGAAATCCAAAACCTTAGCAAGAGCGCTCTGCGTTGAGCATCATCGTGAAGGAAAACTCTGTTGCAGCCACCAAGGACTTCTTCGTAGTTACAACATTACCCGTTGGAGGGGCTTGGCGGCTTCATCAATGCGCTCGCTCAGCGGAGTCTGGTCCCATCGGAGGCTCTAACTGGAGACTAGACTTCGCATGTACTCCTTCTGCATCGTCTCCCTCCTCCTCTACAGCTCTGCGACATGGGCACTGCTATACAGGGAAAGGTGCGTCGTGATGCCTTCCAACAACTGATAATGTTTCGGAATCAGCAGTGTCTTCTTCATGCCAGCCACCATTTTAAATCCAGTCAGAGCACATGATCACCATCCCAACCGAACATCTTTTGAGTGCATTTTCAGACAACATATGGGTTTTTTTTGGGTAAAGTAAAGTAAAGCATCCCATAGCATTACTGCCGTAGGGGTATGAGGTGTTAGCGATCTCACATTTCAAAGGCTCGGCTATATGAAGGCGGTAGCCATCTCCTCTCCCTCGCCGCTTTTACTTTCCGGACTGAACCGGTACCCATTTAAGGCTGTGTCGATCCAGGAGCCATTGCGGTCTGAAAAAAACATTACCGCTTCAACTGGGGAATGAACCCAGGACCACTCAGATGCGAAGCCAGAGCGCTAATCACTGGTAGAGAATGAAAAAAACATTTTGAACATGGAATGTATGGTTCGTGAGGCAATGACAATTTAAATGCATTTTAAACATATTCTTAGTGATTAACTCGTAGCGTTAAATATTTTTAGATGTTTATGACCTTTTTAGTGTAACGATGTAATACCTTCACACGCCATTTGTTTCTGTTTATCACCATCGTGGAGCACGTAGCCTAGTCGATAGTGAGCTGGTTTGGTAAGACTGGGATTATACCACGCCAAGGTTAGAAATCAAGGACGAACATAACAAAATACGCGCGTAGTTCGTTCCTGGTACGACCGCTCCTCCATTCGACTCAGCTGTAAATTGGTACCTGGTATATGAGTTGGGGAAGGTATAAACAGCAAGGAGGGAAAATGACCCACCTTACCTTACATCGACTGCTGCTTAGTCCATCAAGTGTTTTCTTCATCCGCGACGGCATTTGCCGTCCCGGGACTGACTTTTACCTTTGACCTTTATCACCAACATCATCATTATCACCTGAGTCTCTGTAAGACCATACGCGTGGTGCGCTGCGAGTGTAGTCCTGCTCCGCTTGCTGTGTTTCGACACAATCTGCTATCACTATAAAGACCGATTTCCCATTGTCTATCCATTCCACATATCGTACGACCATGCTGAGAAGGCTGGCTTGCCTAGTGTCACCATATCTCTTTTGTCTTCCTCTTTCCCCTGCACCCAGAAGGCCTCTACAAGCGTCGGCATCCACAATCCGCCTTCCAACTGACTGTCTGCGAATAGCTCAATCCTGAGCAAACATTTCCTAGCTTAATCACCTAAAACTGATTTCTTTATAATTACATGAAATATCGGTACAAGTATCGAACACGACCTTTCATCCTAAACGGGGTACTCACTATTAATTATCGAATTCGTTTTCAGCTGAATAGTTAAAGGTCTCTATTCGTATTCGGTCGGATAATAAAAAGCCGTTTTCGGTGCATTTCTAGTTACAAGTTGAGCGCGAGAAAGAATAGGTTAAGTTATATTAATACAAATGATCCGCTTAAATGCAGCCGTGGCAGCCCAGTCGCTAAGTAGAAATAAGCCAAGAAGTACAGCTGGACATGGTTAGTTGTTTCGAATGCGCACAATGAGTAGGTTTACTCTTTTTGTGCGCATGAAAAAGATGTTGAGTGGCGGGTGGCAGTAGCTTTCCTCACATCCCGAGCATGCTGATGAAAGTAGACCGAATTCCTCCATGCCATTGTATATGTTTGGCTTCCTCTGCGTGTCGCTCACTACTACAGGGATCACGTCGATCCTTCACGTAGCTAGACTGCCATAAAAACAACTCGTTTCCAGGGAGGGCTGCAGGTAAGTCCAGGTTGAGATTTTGGCCAATATATTTTGCCTGACCTTAACATGTCTGATCAGTATAGTGTGCCTGACCAGACATTGGTCTTCCTCCCTACTTGGAAACGGTTGCTCCATCATGTAAAAAGTGCTCGTCACAAGGTAGAAACAAGGAGATCTTTACACTGCATAGTATCAGAGAAGTGAGAAGGGGATATCTCTACACTCAACTGTAGAAGGGGAGATCTATACACTCCACAGTAGAAGGGGAGATCTATACACTCCACAGTAGAAGGGGAGATCTATACACTCCACAGTAGAAAGGGAGATCTATACACTCCACGGTAGAAGGGGAGATCTATACACTCCACAGTAGAAGGGGAGATCTATACACTCCACAGCAGAAGGGGAGATCTCTACACTCCACAGTAGAAGGGGAGATCTATACACTCTACAGCAGAAGGGGAGATCTCTGCACTCCACAGTAGAAGGGGAGATCTATACACTCCACAGCAGAAGGGGAGATCTCTACCCTCCACAGTATAAGGGCAGATCTATACACTCCACAGCAGAAGGGGATATCTCTACACTCCACAGTAGAAGGGGAGATCTATACACTCCACAGCAGAAGGGGAGATCTCTACACTCACAGTAGAAGGCGAGATCTATACACTCCCCAGCAGAAGGGGAGATCTCTACCCTCCACAGTAGAAGGGGATATCTCTACACTCCACAGTAGAAGGGGAGATCTATACACTCCACAGCAGAAGGGGAGATCTCTACCCTCCACAGTAGAAGGGGATATATCTACACTCCACAGTAGAAGGGGAGATCTATACACTCCACAGCAGAAGGGGAGATCTCTACACTCCACAGTAGAAGGGGAGATCTATACACTCCACAGCAGAAGGGGATATCTCTACACTCCACAGTAGAAGGGGAGATCTATACACTCCACAGCAGAAGGGGAGATCTCTACACTCCACAGTAGAAGGGGAGATCTATACACTCCACAGCAGAAGGGGAGATCTCTACACTCCACAGTAGAAGGGGAGATCTATACACTCCACAGCAGAAGGGGAGATCTCTACACTCCACAGAAGAAGTACATATCTCTACACTCCACAGTAGAAAAGGAGATCTATACACTCCACAGCAGAAGGGGAGATCTCTACACCACAGTAGAAAAGGAAATATCTGCACTCTCCAGTAGAAGTACATATCAATGCACTCTCCAGTAGAAGGGGAGGTCTCTGCACTCTCCAGTAGAGGTACATATCTCTGCACTCTTCAGTAGAGGTACAAATCTCTACACTCTCCAGTAGAGGTACATATCTCTGCACTCTCCAGTAGAAGGGGAGATCTCTACACTCTCCAGTAGAAGTAGATATCTCTACACCCTCCAGTAGAAGGGGAGGTCTCTGCACTCTCCAGTAGAAGTAGATATCTCTACACACTCCAGTAGAAGGGGAGGTCTCTGCACTCTCCAGTAGAGGGGTAAACATTGAAAAGAGAATGTTATTAAAAAATAAGCGTGGCTGCACAGGCAACGCCTTGCGCATTAAAATATACTGCAATGTAGCAGACTGGCCAACAAAGTGGGGGTTGAAACTATGTTTTCTGTAATTTCTGAGTCTGCTGAGAAGCTAGATATTGCAGTACAGTCACAGCCAAGAGGACACCGATCTACCTCCTTCAGTCCGTCCTGAGATATTAGAAGAGTCACTTCAACCTGTTACTTGAATACTAGAATACTGGAAAACGTGAATGCTGGTATTCAAATATTGGAAGTTTCTTGATGCCAGGTAGCCAAAATCTGCTTGAATCCGTGTCTTTCCTGTGCCCTAGGGTACCATGATGACATAAAGGAGAACTGCAGACCATCTCTCTTCGTTGGCGGGAGGATGATCAGGAGGTTATAGTTGTATGGCCCCCAGAAAGACACCATCCTCGTTCAACTATCATATATGAATCATCCGGACCACATAGCCGGCCCATCCGTACTTTCGTATTGATACAGAGTCCACGATGTTCTAGAACAGTCTGCGTCTCGGATGTTGGTATATCGACTAGGTCTCTTATGGAGATATTTAGGGCTCTTCGCTCTATAGCTTTGCCGGTTGCGTTGAGTATCTCTACGTGTGTTTTGCGTAGACTCCATGCTTAGCACGAATTCACCATTACTGGGATAGCCACGCCACTGAAGGTATAAGACCTGGCCTTGACGTACGTCATCAGAGATCCTTCGTCAACACTCAAGCGTTCATCCCAAATAGTAGCCTCGGACCACATCGACGGTAGGTTTTCAAGGTTTCTTGAAGTCATGTAATGTCACATATCCTTCACAGAACGATGTCGCCTTTACAGTAGCCCTGAACACATATCGATTTCTGGCAAGATGCCTCATTTCCTGAATGGACGTCTTGAAACTGAAAGTATGATACCATCTTCTTCTAGGATGACCACTCTCGCTTTCCAAGCACAGCGTACCTTTCATTATCTGCTTCTCTGAGCCGTTGTGTCTTTTCATACGACCGAAAATAACCTAACGTTTCCCTTGTGATTGTATTTCTTTTACACAGAGTTTTGGCAAAATGTCTCAATTTCACTGAGTGGTCTCGAGGCAAGACCTCGGCCTCGGGTGCTGGAGATCGCCGGATTTTGTCAAGTGTATTTTCTTGTATTTCTAAGGATCTCTGGGCATCGGATTCCCGTGTGTAGTGTCGTGCACTTGAAAAATCTCTTTGCAGTTGGAGAGCGAAAAGAGTAGGTTTAACGGCTGCAACTCGGGCTAAATTCTAAATTATGTTAAAAAACTGCCCATACTATTACGAGATCTTCACCGTTGCTACGGAGTTCATATACTGTGTTGAAATTCTCCAAAAATATGGAAAAGAGCAGAATTCTTATGTGTTAAGCCGTGTTCAATGACATTGATTCTTTATCTAAACTAAAGTACAGTAATTTGTTTTTAATACCTCTGTAATGGTTTTAGTAAAGGTCCATGTCTTGCAACCAAATGTTGTCACAGGAAAAATTCAGATGCCCAGTCGGATCTTCGTCTTCTTGCTGGTGTTCTGCCACGTATTTGTTATGTGTATGTTATTGCCTTATGTTGACTAAACAGAGATTAGATATACTCCACTGCAAGATTTTCCTTATTCTATTGTATGTGGAGTTCTCAAATGATCACAGAGCTAACTGCACCAAGTGAACATACGTACGATGCGCATGACGACGTCACTTCTGAAGTAAACAGCACATACCAACCGTCAAGTTTGCAAAATGTCATTATCCTTCGATTTATTGTTTCCTTAGGAGACGGTTGAAAACATTGTGGGTGTGATAAGGAATCCGTCCACAGTTAATCAGCGAGCGGTGATTCGGTTTCTAACTGCTCAAGGATGTCGACAAGTTGACATTCATCGCAGAATGCAGGCAGTGTATGGTAACAGAAGTGTGTGGAATACAACAGGCGAAGAATTGGACAACTATGTTTAAAAAGACGTGAGTTAACGAAAGGTCTTCCGAGACCAGGTCAGGCGCATAGTGTTTTTAGTCAGAGAGTGGTGTCTGCTTGGAATACATTGCCAGGGGAGGTAGTGGAGGTAGGGACAGTTAATGCATTTAAGAATAAACTGGATGCGCATAGCTTTTAGAGCAAGGTGATGTAAATGTAACTGGTTGTATACAGACTCTGCAGGGTCTTCTAAACCAGTATAAAGACGTTAAGTTAAGTTAAGTTAAGAAGATGCCCTCCTAAAAATTGATCCAGCCATTTGGGTGGACCATAGCCGGAGCTTATGTTCGCCACACGTTTGTCACTACACTGCCTGTATTCTGCTATGAATGTCATCTAGTCGACATTCTTCAGCTGTTAAAAATGGAATCACTACTAGCTCATTAACTCTTGACGGATTCCGTGTCACATCCACCATGTTTCCAACGGTCTGCTGAGGAGAGTGTGAGTCGGAGAATAATGACATTTTGCAAACTTGACAGTTGGTATGTGCTGTTTACGCCAGAAATGACATCATCATGTGCATCGCACGTCTGTTCACTTGGCGCAGTTATGTCTGGTTTCATTTGAACACGCCTCGTATATCAATGTTTTGCATTTAGCAAATGTAAAAAAAAAACGTCGCTTGATTTGTACCAAACAGTCGCCAGAGTTTTTGTTTGGGGATCATAAATACACAATTTCTTTCACATCTTCCATTTCCACATTGTCTTAGCTTGTCTTTTCCACTGTGTCGTGAGGCGGTGTGGGGATCCGTATTTGTCTGTCCAGGTCCAGACGCGTCGCTAAAGTAGAAGTCATGTCATCATTATTCAGAATAAGCGTACCATTTCCTATCCGTCGAGTTCTCGGTCCTCCGCGGTTACGAAAACTCGATTGCACAGGCAGAGTTGATCAGGTTGCGTTATCTTTAGATGGCCGAACCGAGTGTCTCTCCCGTCATCAATATATTCAGTGCAGGGAATTTGCTTCAACTATCTTCATTGTACATTCTATCTCTTCAAGTCCTTATCGATGGTAACTTATGATCTGTTCACTAGTTTATCTGTTGCAAAAATTCATTTCGGGGGGGGGGGGGGGGGGGGGGAGGTGTTAAAATATATTCTAGACCTCGCTTTGTTTTAAAGTTGATCCAATTAGACCTGGTGTCGTTATTTGTTGAATATGCTCTTATTTCCAAATCGGAGTGACCTTCAAAGAGTAAATAAAACTACTCGCCAGTCAGTGTAAGAAATCACGATAGCCTGCTGTTTTTCAAATTAGATTAGTCGTGCTAATAACAGATTCCAAAGTGGTGATAAACTGAAATATAAAAACAAGCTGTTGCAGTAACAGATGTCAGCTCGTCTGCATATCTTGCATATGCTATAGGGTAAGTCCGCCCAGTAGGGAATTATATCTAATCTTTCCGTTTAGCCAACAGCAGAAGCCAGTAACATCAAAAATGCTCTGAGGCGAATAGTGAGAACTGTTCTGTTATATTCACAGCTAATTCTAGTTCCTTAAGCATAAACTGTCAAGTGCAGTTTGCACATGAGAAAAAAACAACTTTGATAAAGAAAAAGCAAAGCATAGAATTAGTATGTGTCCTGTCTGTAGCAGTGCTGATCGGGTGTAACACAAACATTGTGTTGCAAATAAGTAATTCTAAGCGTTTCTTTGAAGATACTCGGCGCTTTCAACCAGACAATGGTTATTGTATTTATACTAGGTCATGTTGTTGTAGTTATACTTAGTCGCATTGTTGTGTTGTATCACGCTGCTAGGGTTAAGGCATATCACGCAGTCGGATTTGTAACAGGTCACGTTGTTGTGGTGACACGATGTCACGTTGCTGCGGTTTTAACTTGTTACGCTGTTATTCCTGTAACATGTCGCGTTCGTGTGGTTATACTATGTCCTATGTTACTGATGTACTATGGCACCTAGTTGTGGTTACACCAATTCACGTTGTTGTGATTTACCATGTCACGTTATTGTGGTTATAACATGTCACGCTGTTGTTCCTGTACCGTGTCACGTTTTGGTTATAGCATGTCACACTGTTGTTCCTGTACCGTGTCACGTTGTAGTGGTTATAACATGTCACGCTGTTAATTCAGCACCATTTCACGTTGTTTAAGTTACACAGTCATGCTGTATTAATTGTACCATGTCACGTTGTAGTGATTATAACATGTAACTCTATTGTTCTTGTACCATGTCACGATGTAGTGGTTATAACATGTCAAGATGTTGTTCCTGTGTCGTGTCACGTTGTAGTGGTTATAGCATATCACACTGTTGCTCCTGTACCATGTCACGTTGTAGTGGTTATAACATGTCACGCTGTTGTCCCTGTACCATGTCACGTTGTAGTGGTGCAGATATCGCAGCCTCGTTGAAAACTGCGAGACAACGTGCTTTTCAGTACAAACGTCGAAGAAAGAAAGATGAAAGGAAGACAGGAAGAAAAGAAGGAAGAAAGGGAGAAAGAAGGAAGAAAAGAAAGAAAAAAGAAAGAAAGAAATGGAAAAAGGGCATAAAGGAAGGAAGTCAGAAAGAAAGTGGAGAAAGGGGTGGAAGGAAGAAATAAAGAATGCAAGACTGGAAGGAAGGAAGAGGGAAGGAATGAAGGAAGGAAGTAAAGAGGAAGGCAGGGAGAGAACAAGGAAGAAAGAGATTAAGAGGGGATGGGGGGAGGGATAGAGGGAGCAAGGGAGGGAGGATGGAAGGGAGGGAGTGAATGAGGAAGGAACGTGGGAGTGAGGGAGGAAGGATGGGACGTAGGGAGGAGGGAATGGCAGGGGGAGGAAGGGAGGGGAGAGGATGGCAGGGGGGAGGAAAGAAGAGAGAGAGAAAGAAACTGGACGATGTTTAAAGAAGGACATGAGATAACGACATATGTTCGGAGACCAGATCAGGCACATATTGTTGCGTTAACTCAAGTCCGTCATTCGGCGATGACAACTTCCGACGCAACAATATGCGCCTGACCTGTTCTCAGAAGATCTTTCATTAACTCACATAATTATCTTCTTTAAACATCGTTGTCCAGTTCTTCACTGTTGTCTTCGACACACTTTTGTTTTTGTCACCATACACTGCCAGCATTCTGCGATGAATGTCAACTCGTCAACATCCTTCAGCTGTTAGAAACCGAATCACCGCTCGCTGATCAACTCTAGACGGATTCCATATTTTCAACGGTCTGCTAAGGAAATTATGAGTCGGAGGACAGTGACATTTTGCAATCTTGACGGTTGGTATGTGCTGTTTACACCAGAAGTTACGTCATCATTCGCATCGTACGTATGTTCACTTGTAGCAGTTTGTTTCCGGTTTCATTTGAGCACAATAATTTTGGGAATGGAACTAGCTTAATGATTTAAGAGCAATACTCTGTCAACTATGCCAGCAGTCCGCACCGAAAAGGGTAGTGGTACAGTGGGTTCCATCCCACTGCAACGTCCAAGGTAACGAGGAGGCAGACCGACTGGCAAAAAAAGGTGCAAGACTACCACAACCAGATACTAGTATGACATACGAAGGGTCAAAACGGCTTATTAGAGCTAGATACATGACCAAATGGGAAACCGAACATACTGGCTACACCAAAAACGATGCCTATTACCAGTTGAACAGAAAAGAGCAAGTCGTGGTCTTCAGACTTCGCACTGGCCACAATAGACTGAGGTAACACCTATTCAACAAATTGAAGATAGGTGGCACTGACGAATGCCCGTGTGGTACCGGGAAAATCACCGCTGAGCATTTGCTGCAAAACTGCCCGACATACGAGGATCAGAGAGAGCAGATGTGGCCATCACCAGTGGCAACACTAGACAAGCTCTATGGCAGTGTCGACAGCCTTAGGATGACCGCTGCTTTTTTCGAAAAAATTAAGGTTGACGTCTGACTGCGTACGTTGAAGAAGAAGAAGAAGATAATTTATAATGGTTGCGACTGTCTACAACGGTCATACTACATGATGATGGATAATAACAGTAGTAACAATAATGATAATGATATCAATAATAACAGCATAATAACGGCAATAATGATAATTATGATAAAATTACAATACTAATAAGAACAACAATAATATTAACAACGATAATAACAATAACAGCAACTATAATATCAATACCAACAATAATACCAATAATGATAATAATAATTAAAACAATAGCAACAATAATAACAGTAACAATAGTAACAACGGCAATAATGACAAAAACAACAACAATAACAGCAATAATAATAACAATAAAAATAATACCAATAATAATAATAAGAATAATAATAATCCCAATAATAATACCAATAATTATAACAAAATCAATAGTAATAACAGCAGCTGTAATAACATTGACACCAACAATATAACAATAACAAATTTAATAACAATAACAAATTACAACAATAATAATAATGATAATAACAACAACACCAATTATAATAACAACTACGACCATTAAAAACACTGTCCTTATGTTCAAGTTTTATTCATTAAAGAGACGGCAGAAACGGACAGCCTTCGTCTGATTGCGTGCATGGCTCACCTTCTCAGTTCATCTCAAGAAGTTTTCAGTGCTTTAATCTTCTCCTGTTCTTCAAATTATTACAACTGCTTCGCTCTCTCCCTCTCTATCTCTGTTTCTGTCTGTCTGTCTGTCTCTCTCTCTCTCTCTCTGTTCTTCCCTCTCTGTGTCGCTTTGCCCTTATCTATTCCCGTTGGTAGCTTACCTCCCTCTGTGACATTCTCCCTTAGGCACTCCCCGTCACTGACTCACGCGCTCTCTGACTCTCGATTGACTCACTCCCTTCCTTCTCCCGCCTAGCTACCTTCTGACCCTCTAACTCCTACTTTGACTATTTACCACCTCCCCCCTCATCTTCCTCTCAGACATTTATGTCTGTCTGTCCATGTCTTCAGTACTCTGCCGCTTATTCCCTCTCTTTTTCTCACGACCGTTCTGATTTGCTCGTCTGTCTATCCCTATCTATCCGCGTAGCGCAGTGGTTAGCGTGCTGGCTTCGCATCTGAGTGGTTCTGGGTTCATTCCCCAGTTGAGGCGGTAATGTTTTTTTCAGACCGCAATGGCTCCCGGGTCGACCCAGCCTTAAATGGGTACCGGTTCAGTCCGGAAAGTAAAAGCGGTGAGGCAGAGGAGATGGCTATCGCCCTCATATAGCCGAGCCTTTGAAATGTGAGATCACTAACACCTCACACCCCTACGGCAGTAATGCTATGGGATACTTTACTTTCCTATCCCTTCGTCTCAATCTCTACGCTTTTTCCCTCTACCTCATTCTCACGCATGCATCTTCCTCCTGCTACATCGGTAACCTTAACATATTCAACACCATTCCTATAAATCAACTCTATCCTGCTCCTCCCCTGCATGCCCCCAGATCTAGAATAATGTTGCAATGATAAATGTTCATTTGGTACCAAATTAAATCATAAAGCATTGACCTAACGCTAGTACTCTCCCTCATTAGTGTTTCATCTAATTGTTAATGTCAACAGATACTGATTTATTAATAACGGTTTCATTTTATATGTAATATGACGCTAACTTTACATACTAGTCTAAATAATAAAGTGCTTGAAACGTATATCTGTCAGTTAAACTTAATGCCTTCACCTGTAGCTGTTATTGTGTAACGTAACTATGGCTTCTGGTGACGAATACTATTTAAGAACGTTGTATCTTGCACACAGTAAGTAAATGCTTGTAATTTATTGAAGTAATGCATGAGTGAATTGTAGACACAAGGAGCGCAAGCCGCCTGAGACTCCTGGGAATCTACTGCCCTAGCAGTGTCAGTGAAATGTCTAAAGGCTGGAATCGATACCAATCGAAGCATCTGGGAATCTACTGTCCTAGCAGAGTCAGTGGGAGGTCTGATAGTTGGGATCGATACCAACCGAAGCGTAGGCAATACATATTGATACGTGAACAGATGCATCAATCGATCAATCATTACCTGCTAGACAGTGAAACTGTATACGGTGAGGATTCAGAACTCTAACAAAAATAAAAGTCTACGCTGCAATATTGTTTTACCTAACCTGTTATATGCGTTTCTATGTATCATTCAATAATCGCCATGTCTGAAAATTAAACCACTTCCACATGCACTGCCTGCCGAAACTGCGGAGAATTAGAGGGTATGACATGGTCCCAGATACAGATGTGTTATCGCGATCGGGCAAGTCAAATGCACACAGCATGATATGTTTAGAACAGCTGAGATGGGCTGGCCATATGGTCAAATAGTACGCATGTCGGATCAACGTCTACGAAAACAGCTGGTCAATAGCGAACTCCAAAATGGCCAGAGAGCAAGCGGTGGGCAGCGGAAAAGGTACAAGGACACACTTAATAGATCACTGATCCAGTGTGATATTAACCACGATTTCTGGGAAGAAACCGCAGCCAATCGCACAGACTGGCGCAGCACTATTACTGAGGATGTTCAGAGACATGAGGCAGCACGAGTAGATGAGGCTATCCAGAGACGATCGCTCCGCCAGTCAACTCACATTAACATTTCTTCAACCCCAGTGGAATGAGGTGTCTTATTTTCCTGTACGAAGTGCAACAGATAATTCAAAGCTCAGATTAGTTTATTTAGCCATCTTGGAACTCAAGCAAACAGTGGATGCTGACAAAGTGGTCCTCATGGGTTACGCTGGACGAACAGCAAACGATGAAGCAGCCCTGGCGTACGGTGTGAAGAATTTGAAATAAAACATACGTTGAAAACAATCAGCTCACAAGAAGACGGAGAAATGTATAAGACGAATGCGATTAGTGCGTCATAAATATCCACAAGCTTCACCATTTACTTGAACATACTAAGTACATAAAAGATCTGTCGGGGGTGCAGGATGTAGATTTGGTATTACAATGCTGGGCTCTAACGCCAACTAGTGGGCGATTTGAGCTCTCAGGTGCACGGTTAAAGAATAATTGCATATACATTCTGTATTAACAATATTATTTTTGTTATTATTATTTTATTGGGGTTATCTGTGGCGCAGTCGTGAAGCCGTTTGCGCCGTGATCAGATGGTCGGGATTCGAATTCGAGCTGCAACGAATTTATTCTGTCATTTTTGCCGGAAATACTTGAGTTAATCGCTGGATTTATGGAGTTCGGGATTTGTGTGATGCTCTCTAGGCAAGGGAGATACTTTTCTGCTGAGAGAGACCGAGCCAAATGGAGAAGTTCTTAGTTCGACCAGTTCTTCGTCAAGGAGTGGTCGCCCTTGAGCGGGTCCCAAACTCAGGATCCAGTCTTTTCTGTCGCTGACGCGTGTCGTCCAGTGTGATAGTAGTCTGTCTGTTGTGGGGTCGTAATTTTTTTCATTTTCTAGTGAATCTCGCCAGCGAGTTGGGGGCCGTCCCCGAGGTCTCATTTTGTCGCGGGGGTACCACATGGTTTTTTGTACTCCATCTTGCATCTTGTCTTCTGGATATATAACCAGCCGAGCGGTGTTTCGAATGGGGGGAAACCCCCTGCGATGAAATCAAGCCTTCCCCTTTAACCTTTCACCAACACTTTGACAATTAAAAATCACTTTCCTTATCAACCAACACTTTACATTTAAACATCACTTTCGAGGGGACGGCGTGGCGTAGTGGTTAAGTGGCACGGCTCACGGCCCGAAGGTGCTGGGTTCGATCCCCATCACAGTACCGGCCGTTACCCCGGGGAAGCAAATCCTTACAAAATGCAGGAGGAAGCAGACCCTTACATCAAATGCGTGCTGAAGTCGGATGCACTGGGCCGACAGGCGCAAAATAAAAACCACAGTGCAACGCACATCGCCTTGGGGAATTGAGAAATTAGGCGAACGCAAGAAAAACAAAAAACAAACATCACTTTCCCTATCAACCAACACTTTAACAATCAACAATCACTATTATCCAACACTTTGACAATCAACAATCACTTTCCACATCAGCTAATACGTTGAGAATCAATAATAACATTGATTATCATCCATCACTTTGACTATTAACTATTAATTTGACTATTAGTTATTACTTTTACTCTTAGCTATTAATTTGACTATTCGCCATTACTTTTACTACTAGCCATAACTTCGACTATTAGCGATTCATTTATTTATTAGTTATTTCTTTGCTATAACCAATCATTCTGACAGCCAGCCATCATATTTTCTACATACCAACTCTTAGTCGCACTAAGTCGAACTGCACTTGTACAGGAGCAGATGCTCTGTCCTGAGCAGACCCCAGCACTGGGGGGAGCTGTGTGTAGCCGGGAGGAGGATTCCCTGCTTAGCGGGCTAGGCCCCAGCAGCTTATTACTCCGCTGCGGTGGGACAAGTGGGGAGTGGTTAACCGATGTGCCAGTCCATCTTTATAGACTCAATACAATATAATACTATGCAATAAAATACAATACAGTACAGTACAGTACAGTACAGTACAGTGCAATACAATACAATACCTTACAGTACAATACAATACCATACAATACAATACAATACAATACAATACCATACAATACCATACCATACAATACAATACCATACCATACAATACAATACCATTCCATACCATACAATACCATACAATACCATACAATACCATATAGTACAATACAATACAATACCATACAATACAATACCATACAATACCATACAATAACATACAATACAATACCATACAATACAGTACAATACACTACAATGAAATACAATACAATGTCCTCGACTTTAGTCCGACAGATATGCCGTATATGAGGTAGTCAACAATGTCCTGCATGCAGTCCGATCTTTCGCAGTCCGATCTCGGTCTAGGGTGTGGGTGGGATTTTTGTGCTGTCCTAAGTATATGTAGGCGTTGACATCTTCCACTGGCTCATTTCCCGGCTTGATCTCGTATTTCCGGCAGTATGGATTTAGGTGATATTGCGTCATCTGTTTGTTCTCCGTAGTCCGACACCTCTACCGACCTCATCCAGTTCGTTCAGGAAGTGTTGGACCTCCTCGGTGAAGTGTTGATGAGCACAATGTCTTCCGCAAAGCGTAGGTGGGTGAGACTGCACAATTGAACAGACTCAAACACTACATTAAATTATACGCGCAGTCTGATAGACGCCAACTACTCTTAACAAACCACCTACTCATCGCTGGTGTTATGTCGTATCACAGAGTTAGTAGCCTCTTATGACATGCCCTCTGTGCGGCAGTGGTGCTATTCCTGTCCTTGTCCCATACAAAGATTCTGGCGGACACTCCATACCGACATCTTGAATATAGACCATCACTAACTAACATGAACCACTTTTACTAATACCAGCCTCGACTACCAATATTGTTGTTACCATAACTGTAGCTACAAATTGGCAACCAAGTTTCCTCAAGCAAAATCTATCAGGTGACCTATGGGCGGCTGAGACCGTGCAATGACTGCCAGACTCGAGATGAGCACGAACGAAAAATAAAAGCTCCTGTTGGGAGCACTATATCCCAGTGTCTAAATCTTCTACCATTGGTTTATGAGAAATAAAGAAATTGCTTTGACTTCTTCTTTTTCTTCTAATACTCCTTCTTTCGTTCGCTTGAAAATATGTATAAAGCTGAAATGTTGTTTCTTGTATAAACTTCACTGTCTTTTGTAGTTCCCATATATGTCCATAAAGTTTCTCTTTCTGTGTTGTTTCTATGGGCTAGTGGGCTTTGCTCTGTATAGTATATTCGGGACAGTAATGTAGTATAGGATCTGGTCTGGGGTGCCTGTCAGCATGTACACATAGCTGAGTTGATAATCTTCAATTTTGTGTACATGTGGCTGCGGAGTTAGTTGTGTCCTGTTCTAACAACACAACAGTTTGTTCTTGTCTGTTCCTTTTATGGTAATCGTCTTGTGTTAATGATCTTCTTTTGGTATGCAACTGATACATCTGGTTGCTCGTCTGCAGCACCCTCCGTTGCCAGTTGATCTGCTCTCTCGTTTCCTGGTACCCCCCAATGAGAAGGTATCTACTGAATGATAATCTTACCCTGGTTACTCAGTTCAGACAGTAGAGCCTGTAGACCTGGCAGTTTCCATACTTTACTGCATGGAGTGATGATTGCGCATCTGTCAACAATACTATAGGTTGTGGACCGACATTGATGTTCAACAGTTTCTCAGTTGCCACCTTGATTGCCTGGATTTCTGCATCATATATATGACATAATTTCCAGGTTGAAACTCTGACTGAATGTTGTTTGGGTATTCTATGTACACTCCCGCCCCACCATTCTTTACTGCATTCTGTGCTGACCCATCTGTGTATACTCTGACACATCTGTATATACTCTGACCCAGAGGTCTTGTGGTTATTCTTCATCAAGGAAAATAAGAGTCCTTATCCTACGTTGCACACTGTTCTGTTCATCCAGGTCTAGTATTCCTTTCACTTTTGTTTGAATGCATACTGATAGTCCATGCTCTTCTCTCAAAGGGGTTTGTTCTGGCACAGACTTTAAGGGATGTCAACTTCAAGTAGATCTATAATTTGCCTGCGATGTCTTTTGGTCTGGCGCAAAAAAACTATTTCTTTTTAGTCTTCTCATTGCTAAATTTCGAATCTGTCTTTCATTGGATGACTCGGCATGAAGAGGAACTTTTCTTCCTGTGTTTTTACCTTTGAGTCTCTGCGTTCTCTCATTGCTTGAATCCTCCGCATTGTCTCCATCTCTGCGTTCTCTTATTGCTTGTATCCTCCGCATTGTCTCCATCTCTGCGTTCTCTTATTCCTTGTATCCTCCGCATTGTCTCCATCTCTGCGTTCTCTTATTCCTTGTATCCTCCGCATTGTCTCCATCAACACTTATGGTGTTGATTTCATTTGTGCTTTATTCATAATTTAGAGTTTCTCAGAATATACCGACAATGTGTTTTACTTCTCATATATTCTGATTTAGCAATGATTCTATGTAGGTCAGGATGACCTGAATATGTAGGCCTATATGTGGTCTCTAGATAAGGTGTTCGCCTCGGGAGCTGGAGGTCGCGGGTTCAAATCACAACGGAGACGGCGATTTTTAACCGTAGATCATCCGGTAAAAATTTAGATAGACAAGATAGATAGATCAGACAAGACAGATAGATCACGTATATAACGTATATCACATATATTACATTTATCACAGGACTGGACGGGACGGGACGGGACGGGACAGGACAGGACAGGACAGGACAGGACAGGACAGGACAGGACAGGACAGGACGGGACGGGACGGGACGGGACGGGACGGGACGGGACGGGGCGGGGCGGGGCGGGGCAGACAGACAGACAGACAGACAGACAGACAGACAGACAGACAGACAGACAGACAGACAGACAGACAGACAGACAGACAGACAGACAGACAGACAGACAGACAGACAGACAGACAGACAGACAGACAGACAGACAGACAGACAGACAGACAGACAGACAGACAGACAGACAGACAGACAGACAGACAGACAGACAGACAGACAGACAGACAGACAGACAGACAGACAGACAGACAGACAGACAGACAGACAGACAGACAGACAGACAGACAGACAGACAGACAGACAGACAGACAGATAGATAGATAGATAGATAGATAGATAGATAGATAGATAGATAGATAGATAGATAGATAGATAGATAGATAGATAGATAGATAGATAGATAGATAGATAGATAGATAGATAGATAGATAGATAGATAGATAATGTATACGAACAGCTGATTAGTGCAACGGTAAAACGCTCGCTTGTTAGGGCAAAGGTACGTGAACTCCTGTGGACCCAGGTTTAAATGGGTACACGGTTGACGGCTAGGGAAAGAAAAAGGCAGGGAGGAAAGGACTTAGCGCCCACACAACCTCACGAAGCTGTATCTTCGCACAATGGAGGCTCTAACACGTCATCCCCGAAAGCAGTGTCTTCTATGAGACCATCTTTACCCATACTCTCTATACAGATCAAAACAAGACCTTCGCCAAAATCGGTTAACCAAGATTAAAAAGTATCAACATAATAATCTTCTGATAAACTCCTGGGGATACAAGTTCTCTGTTCATTTTATATTATATTTGATATAAGTCGGCTGTAGATTTATCTTTCATATCAGTAGGACAAAGGCGCTTGGCACGATAGTTCAAGCTAATGTGTTGGGAAGTTTTTTTTATATTAAAGGCTGATAAAAAAAGTGATGTTACTGAATGAAATATCTTAATACACGGAGGGTATTCGAATCTAGTAATTGGCAAGGGAGGTAATATCGTGTGCCTAATTGCACAGTGCTTCCGTTTCATTCTAAGGAAAGTAAGGTCGTTCGTTAATGCTTGATTGCAGAAGATAATGAATATAGGCTCCCGAGTGGTCCGTCTGGGTCTTTGTGTATGACAAAGGAAGAATTGCACAAGTATCCCACAATGAGCATGTCGTAACAGGCGATTAACTGTGTTACGTGGCATAACACCGGCCATAGGGTAAGTGGTTTGTTAAGAGCATCACAGATGACGCCTAGAGGCTGCGGGTCTATATTTATCTACTGTATGAGTCGTGTTTTATTTGTTTGGTTCTAATAATCAATGTCACTGCACCCCGGGCATACCCATAGGTGCTCAGTCTCTCTCATCAAATGGCGTAAGGTATGGATGATGATGGTCCCTGTAGCTCGCTGGTTGTACACTCTCTTGCTCCGCCCTGCCATGTGCCCAACCCAGCTCAAATCTCATTTAATGTCGAAAATGCAGTCGGCGGATTGCTGCTTCCTATATTGCGGTGTCCTCATCCAGCAGGCGGTCATTGATTGATTTCAAAATTTCACTTATATCCATCACTAATGTGCCCATGATGGGAGCTTGTGAAGCCAAGATGTCAGCTCTTTCATTGCCCCGAACCCCGGCATGAGCAAGATAGTAGATCCAGGTCAACGCCTGGAGGTTTGAGGCCTCAACAACAGCTATCCACTCGTACCTAAGCCATCATTTCTGTACCTTCTGGCATACGGTTTGTGCGTCTGTCACGATGACTGCCCTTGTTATAGAAGTCTCAGATAACCATTTCAATGTTGAGGTCGCTGCTTCCGTCTCCATTCTCTTACTGGAGGTTGAGTCTATTAAGATGGACTCCCACATCAGTTAACCCCCATACGCTGTATTTGTCCCAATGCAGCGGAGCTGTTCAATCTTAGCCCACTAAGCAGTAAATCTTCCTCACGTCACACCCCCCCCCTTCCCTCACGTCAGAGCTGAGACCAGCACAGGGGCATGTGCCCTCATAGAAGTACTAGTCGACTAAGACTAATCGATGTACGCTGGCAAGACATGGTGAGAGAGACAAAGACCTATGAGAAAGGAATAAACATAAACTAGTGAAGGAACAGATCAAATGTAGTAAATGAATCCGAGTAGGACACACACGTGGGGTAGGACAGAAGTGTGTAATGGATCGTACCTCACGGTGAGAGGCAGCCACATCCTATGTGGTTCCCCCACTTCTGTCTAGCTCACGTATGACTCCTAGAGTATGCCTGTGTACGGCAGCGCCATCCCACGGGCAACGGCTTTGGCTGGCTGGCTAAACTACGTGAGTGAAACGACAAGAAGGGGAGTCCACCCCTGACAAGTATACACAGCTGCTGGTGAAAGTGGCGGAAGATCGACCTGTGCGACAACGACTCTAAAAGCGGGAGCTGGAAACGCCTGGTATCGGGCTAAGGGCGCACCAGAGACCATAGTTGGTAAGCGGCCAGAACAACGTTCAGAAAGCAATGGCAAACTACAGGATGTAAAATGCCAAGAAACTTATGACAGTCGAGAAAAACGAAACTCAAAGATCTGATGGTGAGGCCCTCAGGCCAGACAGATCATCGACGCCAACTGGGGAAGAGACCGATTTCAGAGTCAGTACAAGTAATAGAGATGACGGCATAAAGCATGACTGGACAACTCTGAAATGCGACTAAAAACAAAACTAAACATAGGCACCTGGAACAGCAGGAGCCTATACCAGGGCAAGTTGTTTATGATTGGAAGAGAAATGGAGAGAACCAAGATAGAGATTCTTGGAGTCTCTGAGCACAGATGGGCCGGTCAAGGGCACTGTACCAGCTCCTCAGGAGAAACATTTATATACTCAGTGATGGACAAGGGCGGAAAAAGCGGGGTCGGCTTTATTCTGTCAAAAAAGACGGCACCTTCCCTACTCGGTTACAATCCAGTCAACGACCGAATAATTGTAATCAGACTAAAGAAAAACACTAGACATTTAACAATAATTCAAGTGCATGCACCAACATCAGCAGCAGACAATTAAAACAAATGGGAAGTAAGGGGACCAACACAGCATATAAAACTGCGCAAGAAAAGTTAGAAGAGAAATAAGAAAAGATAAAAGAAGATACATAGTAGAAACGTGTAAGGATATAGAAAACCTACAGCAACAAGGCAGAGAGAGAGAGGCATTTAAAACAACAAGAACACTGACAAGGGAGTTCCGTCCGGTTCCACATGTCATAAATGACAAAGAGGATAACACACTAACAGAAACCAAGAACATACTGAACAGATGGAGAGAGTACTGCAGAACCATGTATGGAGATAGCACAAAGCGCTCAGTTACGATCCTACCAAAGGATGAGAAAGAACCTGAACCAACATTGGATGAAGTACGCTCTGCAATTAAAAGCCTGAAAAAGGGAAAGTCCCCAGGATGTGATGATATCCCAGCAGAGCTAATACAATCAGGAGGTGAGGCATGTGCTCGAGTCTATCACAAGCTGTGTAAACAGATATGGCACAGTGCAGAGTGGCCAGAAGCATGGAAGAAATCAATTTATATTTTTCTCCCCAAAAAAGGCAACCTGAAGCTGTGCACGAACTATCGAACTATCGCACTGATCAGCCATGCTAGCAAGATACTCTTGCGAATCCTATTAAGAAGGATAGAGAAAAGGTTTGAATCTGAAATTCACGTAGTTCAGGCAGGTTTTAGGAAAGACAGAGGGACCCGGGACCACATATTCAATTTAAGGAATATCTATGAAAAATGTAGAGAGTTTAATGTAGACCTGTACACATGTTTTATTGATTACACTAAGGCCTTCGACACGGTAAAACATCAAAATATGTGGAGAATCATGTGGGAAATGGGGTTTTCTTTGCACATAGTCCATCTCATTGAAACATTATACCAAGATCAACAAGCCGCTGTCCGAGTATCTGGGCAAACATTGGATTGGTTTGCAGTACAAAAGGGAGTCCGACAGGGATGTATCCTCTCACCTTATCTGTACAACATATATGCGGAATGTATAATGAGAAATGTTCGAGAAGATGTAAAAATTGAAAGTTTCGACCCATTTACGATTGGGGGGTACGAGATTCCAGAGTTAAGATACGCAGATGACACAGTGATACTATCAAGAAGTGCAGAAGGGCTAGAGCAGCTACTTTCAGCCTTTAATGGACATAGTAAAGATAAAAACCTGTTCATAAACATAAATATAACAAAGATAATGACCACCGACAAAACACAATGTCAACATAAATTTACAGTGGGTGGTGAGAAAATAGATCAGGTCACACATTTTGAATATCTGGGCTCCAGAATTAACAAAATGGTGACTGCTCGAAAGAAATCAGAAGAAGACTAGCTATGGCAATGCAGAGACTGAACAGCCTGAAGAAATTATGGCAGGGCACCAACAAAATGATAAAATAAGTCTTGAGAGCCTGTGTTTTTCATGTGGCAGCTTATGGCTGTGAATCATGGACGATTACCAAAACTTCTAGACAAAGAATCGAATCCTTCGAGTCAAAATGTTACAGAAAGATCCTCAGAATACCCTGGACAGAGAAAAAAACAAATGCAGACATTCGGCAAGAGTTGAGCATAGAGGAGAACTGGTTTATCAATTCCATTTTGGCTAGAAAATGCAAGTACTTTGGTCACATTAAGAGACACAATGGTCTTGAGAGAACGGTGATGGAAGGTATGGTGCCAGGCAAAAGAGGATAGGGTAGACCAAGAAGACGATGGCGCCAAGATATCCAGGAGTGCCTGAGTATGACTGTGGCGGGGATTGGTGTTTTATCAAAGGAACGAGTTTCTTTCAGACAGACTGTGATGGGAGCGACGTTCTACAAAGGACATGCTACATGATGAGGACACACACTGTTAATAGCACCATCAAACGGGATCAGACAGTAATCTACAGGAGAAGAACGATAGATGTAGACCAAGATTCACACAGAGAAGAGACTGAAAATGAACTTAATAGCAGTAAATACGATGCGTGTTCTAACGGAACCGAACCAAACGGCAACAAGTGCACATACGGGCAATGCGTATGATGACGTCACTTCTGTGTTGTTTCCAATGCCCACAATGACCAGGCTACTCTTATGTGCGCCCTGACAAAGGCGTTTAGTGACGGGTTGCAGTAGCTTTCCTTACATCTCGAGCGTGCTGATGAAGGTGAACTGGGCCCATCCAGGTAGTTGTGCTATGCTTGACTTCATCTGCGTATCGATCACTACTACCGAGATCACGTGGAACTTCACCTAATAGCCAGACTGTCCTCGACAATAGCCCATTTCCAGGACGACCAACGAGGAGGTTAGGTGAGGGTTTTGGCCAGTATATTTCTCCTGATGCTGACTAACATTCTTTGATCAGTGTGTTTTGCCTGACCAGACGTTATCCTCATCGTCCTCTCACTTTTGGTGTAAACAGCACATATCAACCGTCAAGTTTACAAAATTATATTATCCTCCCATTCATAGTTTCTTCAGAAGAACCGTTGAAAACATAGCAGTTGTGATACAGAATCCATCCAGAGTTGATAGTAGAGCGGTGATTCGGTTTATAACAGCTGAAGCATGTCGACCAGTTGACATTCATCGCAAGGACGTGAGTTAACACAACAATATGCTGGGTGGTCTAGGTAGATGTTTCGTTTATTAACGTCTTTCTTTAAACATCGCTGTCCAGTTCTTCATTGTTGTTTTTAACACACTTTTGTCACCATACACTGCCTGCATTTTGCGATAAATGTCAACTGGTTGACATCCTTCAGCTGTTACAAACCGAATCACCGCTCGCTGATCAACTCTGAACGGATTATGCAAACACACCCATGTTTTCAACGTTCTGCTGAGGAAAATATGAGTCATAGAATAATGACATTTTGCAAACTTGATGCTTGTTATGTGATGTTTACATCAGAAGTGGCGGTTTTATGTGCACCGTAGGTATGTTCACTTGGTGCAGTTAGGGCCAGTTACATTTGAACACGCCTCGTAGTATTAAATATGTGAAGTGGTTTTTTTATGCCACCTTTCTGCTACCAGTGTCAGGCATGAACTTTCATCAAGACATAAGAAAGAAAAATCACGGAATTAGAAATGAGGTGTTTGAGTAAAGCTGTAGGAGTCACAAGACTGGACAGAGTACGAAATGACGAAATCAAATGTACGTTGTGTGCAACATCCTGGATAGAATACATGGAAGAACAGAGAAGAAAATGGTTCGAGCACCTGAAAAGAATGCAACCAAAGTTATAAACTGTTCAGATCTACAACACCATATAAGAGTGTACCACAATTTTTCCACAGGTACGGAACAGTCGTGTGTGATCGACGAAGACCTGAAACGCGCAATGTCCGTTGTGATCCTCACTGGGCTAGAAGCATAGTATTAGTTGATTGAAGAAGAAGAAGAAGAAGGATGAAGAGGAAGAGGAGGAGGTGGTGAAGACCGTTCTTGAGATTAAGGTGGACAACGTTATAAATGGTCGGATAACATCAAGACATAAATTGGAGAGAATATAAGTTTGCAACATGTCAGAAAATCCATTTCCGCCGATATTCGTTGTACATGTGGCATGTGAACTGAAGTGAGAAACAATAAAATAAATGACACATTTCATCAACAACATACACGAATAATCCAGAAAGATTTACAAGAATATATTCATATTCGGCTTATGTAAAATAGGGAGTAACTAAGTCGTGCTGCGGTTAAAACGTCTTATCTCAAAGCAAAGAGGCCTATGCAGGTCCTTATTTCGATCACTGTCAAGTTTCTCCGGCTGTAAATGTCTACATCACTAACTGTTAGGTAAACAAGGTAACGACAGAAGTAGCTGATGGTCATATTTACTAAATGGATACTTTTATACGACAACATCTCTGGTATCATTGCTTGATGATATTCTCTGATGTCTGTGCCAATCAGTAAGAAGGCCGGTTGGGTACCCATCTGAAAGAATCAGAAGCAGGGTCTTTGCTGAGGGAAGCGGTATGTGTTTGACAACAAGTTCCACAATCAGAAAGAAGAACCAGGCAGTGGCTTCGATTCTGAGGCGCTTTCACGGACCTCTTTCACAAGGGTCAGAACGGGCAACCTCTGTCTCTCAATCCTTGCTTCGGAAGGTGCAAAAAAGGATGGCTGTAGCGAAGAGTGAATAGAGGACATAGAGGTATCGAACCTCAGGGAACTTGTGTGGATCTACTATCCTGACCATGCTGCTGTTTGCGGGAATGAAATAGCTGACATCAAGGTCTAAGGGACACCCGCATTGAGGACTTTAGCAAAAGTCGAAGGCTGCATAGTAAATTTGATCAACCGATCGAGCCATGAACGACGAAACCCCGTCAAATAAACAAATTACTATCAAGCAGGGCGAGAACTTGATCACAGGTAAGAAAGCCGCAAACGCCTTTGTCGATCACTATGCCAGAGCAAACCACATCGAGGTCCCTGCAGATAAGCATACAGACATTAGCGAAGAGCTAAAGGGACACGAAAACATAAATACGGCTCCTGAAGAGCACATGATGGCCAAACTAACAATGCGCGAAATGGAAGAGGCTATGAGAACACTAAAGAAAAGGAAATCTCCCGGAAAAGACGGGATAACAAACGAAATGCTGATGGGGCTGGGCCAAACAGCGAAGAAGAAACTGCTATGGGTCCTAAACCAAAGCTGGAAAAGGGGAATTGTACCACAGGCATGGAAAGATGCAATACTGGTACAAGTACCAAAAACAGGAAAGGACAAAACAGATCCAAATGGATACAGGCCCATAAGCCTACTGAGCTGTGTCGGCAAGCTGATGGAACGGATGATAAACACCAGACTGATGTGGCATCTGGAAGAAAAACGAATACTAATTCCACAGCAAGCCGGCTTTAGACAGCACAGATCCACTGAGGACCAGGTCATCCTCATAGCAAAGGAGATAGAAGATGCCTACCAGGCACAGAAACACACAGTAGCTGTTTGGGTGGATCTGGAAAAGGCATTTGACAAAGTCTGGAAGGATGGACTTAGTCAAGCTAAGAAGAAGTGATGTCTGTGGGAAGATGTACAAGTGGATCAACCACTACCTCAAACAAAGAACGGCCAGAGTCCAAGTACAAGGGCAGATGAGTAAAAAGGTGACACTCGAGCAGGGAGTACCCCAAGGGGGAGTATCGTCACCCACACTCTTCCTGGTATATATAAACGATATTACAGAGAATATACCAAGAAGAGTCCATAGCTCAATGTTTGCAGACGATCTGGCTATGTGGACCTCTGAAAGGAATCTCACCATAGCAAGAAATCGGATGCAGACGGCCCTAACATCGCTGGAAGAGTGGGCGAACTCATGGCTGGTCAAAATAAACGAGGAGAAAACCACATGCACAATATTCTCTCTTTCATTAAAACCCCAAAGTACCAAATTAAGTCTAAATGGCAAAATCCTGCAGCCAAACGACAACCCAACCTATCTGGGAGTCACATTTGATCGGCGCATGACATGGAAAAGTCAGATTGAGAGAAACCGAATGAAAGCCAGAGAAAGAATGGCAATCATGAGGAAACTTGCTGGCACAAGCTGGGGAGCAGACGAAGGCATACTAAAGAAACTGTATACTGGAAGAGTGAGACCAGTTCTCGAGTATGGCATTGCGGCATGGACAACAGCAGCGAAGGCGAACTTCGATAAAGTTAACAAACTTCAAAACCAAGCCATGAGAATTATAACAGGTGGCATGAAGTCAACGCCAATTGTAGAACTTGAAAAGATTACAAAACTGCAATCCATGACCGATAGAAGAGACTGCAGAGCCCAGCTGTAGTCAGAGAAACTCCGAAGACTGACTGACCATCCAATGCACCAGAGACTAACCAATTTGGGAAATGGGAAACTAAAGCGGAGAAACTTTGCAGAAATAGCCAAAGCAAAGATGCACGAAGATCCCATAAACGCACTAACAACACCAAAACCCATCACTACTGTACGAAAACCTACCTGGAGGCAGGATATATTTCCAGAGGTGGTAGAAAATATACCAGGTATTGCAAACAAAAACTGCCAGACTGAAAAAGAAAGGAGAGATACTACCCTAAGCTTCATAACGAAAAGCTACCCAAGCATGGACTGGACCCATGCATACACCGACGGTTCTGTAACAAACACTACACAGAACGGAGGGGCAGGAGCATTCCTGAACCTACCGAATGGCAGAAAAATAACACTGTCATTCGCTACTGGTAAGTACACAAGCAATTTCAGAGCGGAGGCAGAGGCACTGAGGGCGGCAGTGGAAGAAATGGTGACACACAGTGAAAATGAGAGCCATATAGTCCTGCTGACAGATGCTCTCGCCGTAGTCACAGCGCTAAAAAGCCAGAAAAACACTGAGCTTAATGACTTAAGAGCAGCACTCTGCAAACTGTGCCAGCAGTCCACACCAAAAAGGGTAGTGGTACAGTGGGTTCCGTCACACTGCAACATCCAAGGCAACGAGGAGGCAGACAGACTGGCAAAAGAAGGTGCAAGACTACCACAAACAGATACCAGTATGACGTACGAAGAGTCAAAACGGCTTATCAAAGCCAGATACATGACCAAATGGGAAACCGAACATACTGGTTACACCAAAAACGATGCCTATTACCAGTTGAACCGAAGAGAGCAGGTCGTTGTCTTCAGACTTCGCACTGGCCACAACAGACTGAGGTACCACCTATTCAACAAATTGAAGATAGGGTGTACCGACGAATGCCCGTGCGGTACTGGTAAAATGACCGCTGAACATCTGCTGCAGAACTGCCCGACATACGAGGATCAGAGAGAGCAGATGTGGCCATTACCAGTGGAACTGCAAGACAAGCTCTATGGCAGTGGCGAGAGCCTCAGGATGACCGCCGCTTTTTTCGAAAAAATAATGGTTACTGTCTGACTGCGTACGAAGAAGAAGAAGAAGAATGATCAACGATCGTCTTTAGAATGAAGACACTGCATTCAATGAGCCAGCGATGCACAGACTGCAGGACTTTAAAATCATAGGCGGGTCCAGCAGAGAGGGCACGTGAGAAGATGGGACAGGAGTGTGCACATCCATCGAGACACATGGAACCACCAGTATCTGCATCGTCATCATCATCTCATCATCGAAGGTTGACGGTAATAGGTGTCCATCTGTCTCTGTCCAGTGTCAGGTTGGTACGCTCAGATTGTGTCCCGACTACATTTTGACGTTGTCTGTCGATCTGTACCTCTGCCACACACTAGCTCTCGTACACTCCACTCTTCATTCCAATATAACCTCCAGTAGTCTGTCACGTCTCTTGACATGACCAAAGTAATTTTTTTTTTTTTTGGTATGCTTTTTATTTCCTTCAGACGTATCTTCTTCATCTTGAGTTGTTTCAGGAACTCACTATTTCTTTTCATAACTTTCCAAGAAACTCGTCCAACTCTCCCGAAGACAGACATTTCAAAGACTTCATTCCGCTTCTTTATGGACTGTGCACCTATGTGTCAGCCCAGAGTGTAAGAATGTCAATTCCTAACAGAGCATAATAGTCTGACACTACATTCGCGACGGGAGCTCTTGTGTAGACAAATTAATTAACAAGTACACATGTTCTTGTCTGTGGGAAGTCTTTATTTTGCCTTTATCCATATACTATTCTCGCTATACTATTCTCGCTATACTATTCTCGCTGTATTCTAGATACATGATTGAGGGTGTTTTATGGATAATTTGATATTGACTGTAAAACTGTCAAAAGGCTCTGAAATAGAGAATGTTTCTGTAAGATGAAAAAAGATTCCCTGTCAACCTGTAGAATATATAAAAGTCAAACGCCTGGAGGACAGATCGTGAGCAAAGTGAAAATGTTTACCAAAATCAGTGGCGAATCTCCAGTCAGAATGGACAATGTAAAACAGTAGATATTTATTGTTCAGCCGTTCTATTTGACTTTCTCCAAACATATTCTATTATTAGAATGAAATACGTACACGCCACAATACCAGTGTAAATCATTTAACTTTCCACATACCTTTAATGTAAATCCTGACCTTACTTTCCGTGTCCAAGCACCAGGTAATATAGCAGGCATACAGTATTCAGCGACAAGGATTGCCTTGACCCTTACCTCCAGCATGTCGAACATTTTGTATTTTTTCTGAAGGTTGGGGCAGGTCATCAGGCAGTCTGAGTCCTGTATTGCGCATGTCATCATCTGTGTATCGTTATATGTTTATGTTAATCATGCATCGCGATACACCAGTTCAGAGTCTGTTTAATTACTTCCATGTTGTGTGTTCTAGATCTCCGGCTACAGTTTACTCCCAAAGTTCGATTTCTGGGGCCTGTTCAATTCATGTGACTTCTCCATACGGCGGCTACACAAGCTTGTCTGTATCGGCTTTGTTGATTTTATGATTTGAGATTTGTGCTCTGTACCTGATGTCCAAACATTGTGTGTCTTGGGTTGGGATCCTGTTTTCGATTTCTGCTACGCCGCCTCTTCAGATCTCAGGTGGTGCTTTTCCAATTATAGGCTAAATTTTATCGTAGATAAAATTCGAAGACCAAAGTGTTGCACAATCGCTTCACCACTTGTGATCCAGTATTCCTTGGCGAGGTACGAAAAAAGGATGTTAACGAGTACATTTATCTTGAACGTCTTCTCAATATGGAGAATAAAATGTGAACTGACAAGACGCTGCCGAGCGGGTTGGGCAACCTTCTCGTCTGTTAACACGGTCCTGGACGGTTGTCAAGACCTACGAGCCTCCCTCTTTAATTCCATCGTACTCTCTGCGATGTGCTACGGTGCTGAGGCGTGAACACTGATAAAATCACTAGAGGACAAATTGAGAGTTACCTAGGCATCCCTTGAGAGCCGCTTGGTCGGAATCACTCTCCTTAACCAACTTATGTAATATCTCCACATTCTGACATAAGACGATTGTCCCTGGTGAAGGATGCACTAATTTATGCAGACAAGGCAAAACATAGATGGGAAGGTCACATGTTAAGACGAAACGATGGTCGATAGAGCACAGCTACAGCAGTCTGGTAACTCCAAGGTAAGAAGAGATGGCGGTGAAGACCATCAATGCGTTGGTCAGACTGCCATGCTGTACGCTGCAACATCGGAGATGCCTCCAGAGGAGCACAAGACAGGGTCCGCTGGAGATGAAGTTGGGACCCGCAGCTACGCAAAGGAGCGAGTCATCAAGATCAAGATCAATAATTTGTTTGATGGGGGTGAATTTCAGAAACCATCTGGCCCGCCTCAGTAATTGGTGACGGAAGTCATTGTTACAAAGAGACCTTCCCTCGTATTCAGTTTACTTTCTGAGCTAAATAGATAAATACATTTCACTGAACTGATTCACTCCAACGAATGGATGTCTAGGGTGTCCTCTTTCTTACAATGCGATACAGCTGACATATTGGCTAGCAAAACAATCGTTGCTATAAAAATAACTGTTTGAATATCAAGTGGTGGCCCACCTGAATCTTTGTGAAGGACACGAATATCACCACTGCGTCACAAAGATATGTCATAAGAGGCTACTAACTGTATGACATGGCATAACACCGACCATAGTTTGGTGGTTTGTTAAGGGCAGCATAGATGACGCGTAACAGGCTGCGGGTCTGCTTGCATTAGTGTTTGTGTATTACAATGGACTCGCACATCAGTTAACCACCCGCCACGGCACTTGTCCCAATGCATCGGAGTAATGAGCTGCTCGAGGCTAGCCCGCTAAACAGGAAATCCTTTTCCCGGCTACATCCTACTCTTTTCCGATCTGGGACCTGCACAGAGGCATCTGCTCCTGTAGATGTGCAGGTCTATTAAGACTGACTAATATCACGTTTTTGTATATTTATAAATGCACTTGAAATTCGAAGGGACTGTTTTAAGTTGCACGAATAAGTGTCTCCAAAAGGCCCCAAATATCCTGAGTGAATGAGTTAATATTTACGATTTTTTCCAGCTAAACTAACGTCAAAAACACCAGCTTTATATTGACAGAAGATCAAGGCTTCTCGTGAAATAGCCTTGGAAGTGTGTAAATACTCTAGTTGTTCATTAATAGTAAAATATTATAATTATATTAATGGTGGGAATATCCACGTGTACCATAAAATATGTCATTTATTTGCCTTCAGTAACATAGAGCATCCAAAATCGTCACAGAAGAATTATGCAGGATATGTGGATGCAAACTAACATCCATAAAAAAAAAATATCCGTAAATATTTCTTCAGATGTATCAAATTGATGAAGTTAAAAGATAAGAGCTGTTTTTCTTGCATCAGTTAGTAATGACACAAATGAAAACCCAATATTCAACAAACGTGTAAGACAATAGCGAAGGAAAGAGTATTTTGAAGAACGCTCCAACCCTACAGAGAAAGGAAAACCATTATTGTTTACTAGAAATACCCGAGCAAAAAATATGCCCGTTAATCAAACTGTTTAATATTACAGAAAAAATAGCAGTTTAATAATAAAAGGATATCCCTCCTTCCCACACCCCTTGCCTCATTCACATCTCCCTTCCCTCTTATCCTGTCAATGCCTTACCCTCTCACTTCTCAACCCTATCCAATGCCTCTAAGCCCTACGCAATACTTCTCAACCCTACCCAATGCCTCTAAGCCCTACGCAATACTTCTCAACCCTACCCAATGCCTCTAAGCCCTACGCAATACTTTTCAACCCTACGCAATGCCTCTAAGCCCTACGCAATACTTCTCAATCCTACCCAATGCCTCTAAACCCTACGCAATACTTCTCAACCCTACCCAATGCCTCTAAACCCTTCGCAATACTTCTCAACCCTACCCAATGCCTCTAAACCCTACGCAATACTTCTCAACCCTACACAATGCCTCTAAACCCTACGCAATACTTCTCAACCCTACCCAATGCCTCTCAACCAGCCTGAATTACCACCATTCAACCGGTCAATGACCCTGCCCATCTCTTTTCCACTCCAGAAGTTGCTAGCTTTCAATAGGGCTAGCATTTTTCTTGTCGTTAATTTGTTTCAACATCTACGTATTTCTCGTTACCTTTTCTGTAGCTTTACCCTCTTGCAAAGTCCAGCAACAAAATACAAATTGTCATAAACAATTCACACATATCTACATACTCTTTAAGTAACAAGGAAGACGCAAAATTATCAGCAAAATGACACGATCCAAAAGCGTGAACCTTCTCCGGATATAAAACAGAAAACAAACACACCATCCACGTCATTAGTACTCAAAGACGTTTTTGATGGTGCTTAATTCGACAAATATTTTTACTTTCAGTTTACTTTTGCCAAAAGAGAAACTTAAACTTAGAACAACTTGAAAATACAGAAAAGAAAATACACTTTCATTTCCATCGTCAGCGGATTCGGTTCCAAAGGAAGAGGCTCTATTTACATTTGCGGTTCCAAAATCAGTGTATGCTAATTATTAAGGTCTAACGGAAGCAGTTGATCTGACTGCATGTGACGTGCTAAATGTCTCATCGAGACTGCGCTTTTCTATGTGATATTATTACTGTGCAATGTTGAATTTAGTTCGAAATTAGTTTGTTATGAGACTAGTCCACAATGATAACATACTTCACTCGTCAATCAGCAAAGATATATAGGGTTTCCTAGAAATCTTTCATAAAGTAATGCCCAAATATAATGGTCATTTAAAACCAACAGTTATGATAACAAAACATATATAAGGTATGAATAAACAGCCTTACAAAGAAGTCATAACGTGTGGATCTCAAAACAGTTTAAGCATTTCAAGCTTGTAGGGAAACCGACATGTGGGTAGAGGGTGGGTAGAAACAATTCGTTACGCGAAGATGAAAGAGAAGAAAAGTGCTTATCAATAGATAGCAGGAAACAATTAAATACGAATCTGCAAGAAGATTTTCAACAAAAAGACTATGATATCCCTCACGAGTCATATCACTTTTAGTCAGACGGGAAAAAGTGTACTTGAACAGGAGAAAGTGTTGAACCTCATCTGAGCAACGCTCATTTTGAAATCCGTAACAAAATGGGCTGTACTGATGTCTTATTCTCCGAAGAACAATTAATAAAAAGAGAGACAAATCAGAACGTGAGATTGGATATCTAAGATACGCCGCTGATTTTACGAGAGATAACATAAGAAATAATGACATAAGAAAAAATGGCATAAGAAATAATAGCATAAGAAATAATGACATAAGAAATAATGGCATAAGAAATAATGACATAAGAAATAATGACATAAGAAATAAGGACATAAGAAATAATGACATAATAAATAATGACATAATAAATAATGACATAATAAATAATGACATAAGAAATAATGACATAAGAAAAAATGGCATAATAAATAATGGCATAATAAATAATGACATAATAAATAATGACATAATAAATAATGACATAATAAATAATGACATAAGAAATAATGACATAAGAAATAATGACATAATAAATAATGACATAATAAATAATGACATAATAAATAATGACATAAGAAATAATGACATAAGAAATAATGACATAAGAAATAATGACATAAGAAACACGGCGAGACCTACCACTTGCGCCTGAGTACATTGTGGTTTCGAAAGTTTGGTCATCGTTTCCAAGGACAATTTAATCTGATTAATTTACACCGTCGGAACAAGGTGCAGATCCTGGTTACATCAGAATTCTCGACAACAGTTATACGAACTGCACTACCACATTTCGTCCATTTGTGGTACCAATTCCGAAGGGGGTCAGCTAGGGGGAGTCCTTTCTAACCAAATATCTTCTCTTCACATTTAGAATCAGTCATTAGCCGATGCAACTGGGACACCTTATTGATGGCAGACGATTCAATCACTTTCGATTTGCCGATGACGTAGTGCTTATCACAGAGTCAGCAGCAGAGGCCAACCAAATGATGCAGCTACTCGATAGCGGAACTGGAAATGAATGTCTCGAAGACCAAAGTGTTCCTTGATCGTTTCGCCACTTGTGATCCAGTCTTCATTGGCGAGATACCATTAGAGAATGTCAACGAATACATTTATCTTGGACATCTTCTCAATATGGAGAATAACCTGGAACCTGAATTGACTAGACGCCGCCGCGAAAGGTTGGGCAGATGTATCTATTAACACGATCCTGGTAGGTTGTCAAGACCAGGGTCTAAGAGCTTCCCTCTTCATTTCCACTGTACTCCCTGTGTTGTATAGACGTGGGCACTAACACAATCACTAGAGGACAAATTGAGAGTGACCCTGGCCTTTTTTGAGAAACGCTTGGTAGGAATCACTATCCGGAACCACATTTGCAAGATCTCCACACTTCGGACATAAGAAGACTATCCCTGTTGAAGGATGCGGTAATCCATGCAGAAAATGCAAAACATAGATGGGCAGGTCACATGTTGCGATTAAACGATGGTCGATGGGGCACAGCGACAGCAGTCTGGTACCCCCGAGGTAAGAAGAGATCGCAAGGAATATCTGTAATGCGTTGGTCAGAATCCATTGCTATACGCTGCAACACACGAGTTGCCTCTATATGATCACTTACCATGCACTGGACTTCCGTGGCCAAAGACAGTCCGCTGGAGACGAAGATGGGACCCCCAGATACGCTGACGAATGGGTCATCAAGATCAATTCACACTGCATAGCAGATAATAATTCTTTTTCTCATTCTTCCTTCTTACATTCTCTATCTTCTTCTTCTTCTTCTTTTTCCTCTTCTTTGCTTTGCAATTTTTTTCCTGAAAAGAACGTTGTGATGTCTGCTCCTTTCGAACCCGTAATACATGTTTACCAACAAGATTCAAGAAGATCATAGACGTGGACAAAGCAGAAGATATTTGAAAATCAGAATATCTTCTTCGTTCTTTCTCTATTCTTTCTCTATTCTTTATTCTTTCTCTATTCTTTCTCGAGTCTTTCTCTAGTCTTTCTCTAGTCTTTCTATACTTCCTCTAGTCTTTCTTTGTTTTCTGTTTTTTTCTCTGTTCTTTCGCTGTTCCTTCTCTGTTCTTTCTTTGGTCGTTCTTCGTTTGTTCTTCATTCTGGCTTCGTTCTTTCTTACTTCTTTCTATTCGTTCTTTTTCTTTCCTCTATCTTCATTTTTCTTCTTTCTTCTTTATTCTTTTGTCATCTTCTTTCTTTTCTTTATAATTTCAGTTTGTTTTCTTTTCCTTATTGTTTTTTCTGTTCTATCATGTCATCTTCTTCCTTTCTTCTTTCTTCCTTATTCTTCTTTCTTTTTTATTTCTTCTTTCTGCTTCTTCTTCATACTTGTTATTTTTCCTGAATAGGTTGTTTTGACATTGTGTCGTAATTTGCAGCGAGACTGCGAAATCTGCGCCATTCAGGCAAATCCATCCGATTTCAGCTAGTTTTGTTTTCCAGGATTATGAATTCCCATAGCAATCTCTATTTTATGAGCCAGACTACTCTATCGCAGCTTGTTTTAGGGTCGCTTCTTAGATGATGAATCATGGTCTTAGTCAGCTCTAGTTCGCTGACTCTAATTGCAATCAGTCAGCAATAAGTTGATAGCTGTTGTCAGCGCTTTCAATGTTCTGCATCTTCAGCCCCAGAAGACGATCTGATTGCAAAAAACGAAAATGGTCTTGTGGCAGATGGATAGGTGGAATATCAGAAATCCGATATCAGCTTTCAACCACAAACGCAAAACACTTGACCAAAGAAAGGAAAAGTAAACCTCATAGAGCTAAAGGGCACAGTTGGACAGAAAGGCAAGCAAATAAGTAAATTGGTGACAAAGATTTATTTTCTTGAAACACATTTCTCCTATTTATCCTCGTTTACTTTAGCCATTCATGAATTCCAATTTCATATTAGCATGTCTAGACATTTGATTTCCTTCTATTGTCATCGTTTCTTAAGCTGTTAATACAATTACCAAAATGTGGTGTTGGATTAAATAATTTACTGTATTCTGAGCCCGGCATGGGACATGTGCCAGAGTTTCTTGGAATTGTTAGAAAATTCCCGGAAATAATATATATATATATATATATATATATATATATATATATATATATATATATATATATTTATAAACTCAGGAAAGATTTTGCTTCTCTAGAGATTGGTCTAAAACATCATGTTTGAACTCTTTTTCTGAATAATTTGTTTTATCATTTTGTGGCATACCGACCATGCGATTGTGATTGACCACAACATCCTTCAACAAAGGCTAGTTATCTGTTCTGCTAAAGGTTTGATGTCATTTTAAATTGCCATGTACCATCTCGCTATAGCCCTAAGTAGACGGACACTACACCAGGATAGCCTCTGTATATGATGTAGACGTACAAGAAACATTGACAACTTAACATGGAAAGTAGCAGTGTACTAGCCGCTGTGCGGGAACAAATTAGTTTGTGAAATGTCTGCGCTATAATAACCTTGGTGGTACTTAACATTTCTCTTTGCTATTAGTTATGGATATAGAGATTTTGTCTTGGTCATGCTACATTCCCTACCTATTGGATGTCACACCCCCGCTACCTAGGGGAATACATGCTTACGGGAAATGCTTCGGAAGTAAACCCTGAAGAAAATACTGCAGCATGTCCTATCTCCAGTTGTCACAATAGTGTTTTGCCAGTGACCAAATGTAGCTCAAGACGAGAGAGTGAGGTTGACAAATCTGCTCACAACTTGCTCACTTTAATCCAAATCACCTCGGGTCACCCATTTCAAGGAACTGGGCAGAAAGAAAAGATTGCCTAGGTCATTGAACAGAGTAAGTAGTCGCCATCACACGTGATAGACGGTTATCATCTCTAAACAATAAATCAGACAATTCACAGATCAACTACCAGACTCTACTATAAACGTGAATTCAATTCTCCTTCAACTTGGTGGAGACAACACCAGAATTTCATTAACAAAACACACAAACAAACCAATGCATAACTTAACTACCTTCTGTCCTAAGAGAGAGATAAATACTCTTCCAAGGGAAACAGCAGCTCGCAACGTGATAGACACGATATTCCCCATTGAATCAAGGCTCCAGGTACATATCGACGCATCAACATCTAGAGCAATGAAGAGTGAAACGCAGTTATATATGCCGTCTACCAAAATAATTTTAAAAAACTAAGCTAATAGTTCTTCCGCTGTAACAATTCTATTGAAGTTTCTCAGCCGAATTACCGGCACAAATCATTAGTTGTGATTGTGGTTTACAGATTGTTCTTCCAGAACGATGTTTTACGTTATGTAATGTACAATGGAACTCAGGGAGGAAGGAATACGCAAAATTTAGACCGACAGAGAATGTCTTTAAATGGGAGTTACTGAAATCACAACTACAGCGTGTATTAAGAGTAATAGTAATGGTAATAATAGATGCCCCTCGAAATTGAAGATATCGATAACATCAGACGTGTGATACGCGATGTCATCTCATATGACCGCAAGGTACAATCTTTGTACGGCAGACTCTGTGAACCTGGGGTACACATGTGATGAGTCCCTATGGGGTCGTTGTGCGTTCTGCTCTTTTAAGCGGCTCGCTTTCTCTGAGCCCCGGCGATGATTTTTCACTCTGTGATTTGAGCACATCGTGTGATGCTAGTGCGCCAAGTAGAACGAATCTCTGCCAGAATCTCTCAGGTGAATAAGGTACAGTGGAGAAACAAGCACTGGAAGAGAAAACGTGTCGTTTTCCAGGCTTCCTGTGAGGTTCAGCTTTAATGGTCACTTCGTTTAGTACAGACCGAAAAGGCGAAAAAGAGAAGGAAGAGAAGAAGGAGAGGAAGAAGAAGAACAAGAAAAACAAGAACAAAATTAACATTCAGTAGAACATTATCTTTGCGTGTTGTTATTGGGAGCAACTGGGAACACATTTGTTTAACTCTGAAGCATTTGTTTTGCGTAAGGTTACAGTGGTTCCTCTCGTAACTTGCCTGATAAAGCGAGTCAAAAATATGCTGACTATAATGCAACGCGAGGCTCTTTGTTAGGCCAATCCCTATGGAGATGACTGTGTCAATCACCCTTTCATTGCTCATAATGTTGTGTCACAGGCTGTACTCAGTGGGTTTCCATTAATCCTGATGTTGCTCATCCCGTGATGTGACGTGTGCGTATAGAAATGAGCATATGCGACATAAGCTGTGTCTACCATATGTTACTCGTCTTTAATGTACTTGGCTTCAGTGAGCGTATCTGTGATCATCTGTTTCTAGGTCATGAGTCTCACACTTAAACAGCTTATATCTCCCATCACGTTTCCTTTCTGCCTTTATCTGCCCTTCTTCCTCATTTTTTCAGTTCGGCGTTTTGCGTGCACCTATATCAACATTTGTTCATTCCCTGTTTAGCGGCTATCGACTTATACTGCCTTCTCCCTCTTCTCACGCCCTCTTGTAGCAATATCGAGCGATATGTGTATATGGAATATAGTTGTCTAAACATTTATTTCATGGTTATTCTTATGCGATTTTGATTACTCGAATATTGGGGAAGAGGGTGGGGGGGGGGGTAGTGGTGGTCCCTAGTGCTAGACGTCACGGGTTCAAACAACGATGGAGACGTGAATGTGCCCTTATCTCGGTGTAATGAGATCAGACACCCGTGTACAGTGGCACATCCGTTAAAAACCTCATATCGGTTGGAAATCGAAAAAAGTACTAAATTAAAGTTACAAATCTGACCTGGGGATACTCGCGCCACAGAGAATTTATCGCAAAAAGAGGCATGTGTGTCTTTAACATCAGGCCATGGTTATGCGATTATCGGAGCGGCATAGATGAAGTCTGAAAGGCTGTGGTTCTACATAGCTATAATGTACGCTGCCACCACCACCAGTCCCATCACCCCACCACCACCACCAGTCCCACCACCCCACCACCACCACCAGTCCCATCACCACACCACCACCACCAGTCCCACCACCCGACCACCACCACCAGTCCCACCACCCCACCACCACCACCAGTCCCATCACCCCACCACCACCACCAGTCCCACCACCACCACCAGTCCCATCACCCCACCACCACCACCAGTCCCACCACCCCACCACCACCACCAGTCCCATCATCCCACCACCACCACCAGTCCAACCACCACCACCACCACCCCCACCACCACCACCAGTCCCACCACCACCACCACCCCCACCACCACCACCAGTCCCATAAAAAGGCAATCGTTGTCCAGGTTCTGGTTGGAAACAGATACTAGGATTGACCTGGCAAGTCCCCAGCGGATTTTTGCCTGCCAAAAAATATGAAACAAAGGAGGTCACACCTCCCATGACGTCTAACGACACAAGTGGATATATATATATATATATATATATATATTTATATATATATATATATATATATATATATATATATATATATATATATATATATAGAGAGAGAGAGAGAGAGAGAGAGAGATTTATATAGAATCGTAACTTGTGGTGCCAATCGTGTTGCAGCTACGCTGATAGTAATATTAATAATAATAATAATAATAGTTCCCATCGCATGCGAAATGGCGATAGAGTCAGAGACAGCCTCAGAGACAGTGTCAGAGACAGCCTCAGAGACAGCGTCAGACATGTGTATTGAGATGGGACTGTACAGTCTGATCTGAGCTCAACAAAAACGTTAACGCACGTGGGGCTCACGACAATATCCTCAGTTATTGGGTCGTCTTGGATTTCGTCCTTTCGTACAGCTAGCATTTTCTGCCACAGTAATGGTTCGCATCTTATTGCGATGCGAGCACCATGTATGCTCGCAGTACGCGAGGCTGAGCTGTTCGGAGCAATCATTTCTCAAAGAGAGGCATCAATGGAGAAACTTTTCGAAGAAGAAACTTTAAGGAGAGTATTTGTATCGTTTCTTCTGCCTCCCTACCCCTGATAAGCGCTTCTTTGCCCTGAGCTCACCCTACACCGGTTCCTTCCGGAGGCATTCATCAAGTATCACACACCATGTCCAGTCCATCTTACATGTGTCCTCTGCAGCATTGTATGAATCCCAGTAAGTCTCGCCCTGCTGATGATTACAGAGATGGCTATCCGATTCTGAGTAGTCTGATAACTTATCAAAGATGATAACATCAACCGCTCACACCTTGTCTTTTTTTCTGTTGCGATTTATCAGTTGCTTTACTTCGTTTCTTGACCACGAACATATGTTAACTTCAGTTTCGCTTTTTGTTGTTGCCCAAGTGCAATCAATTTGCTATTTCCTATTTATGTCTTATCGACAAAGTGTGTGTGTGTGTGTTTGTGTGTGTGTGTCTGAAAGAGAGTAAAAAGGTAGAGAGAGAGAGAAAGAGAGAGATGGCGAAAGTTGTATACAAAATATCAAAGACTCGTCCAAAAGTGCTAGCATAAAAAAAGAGCCCTGTTCTGTTATCCATTTTCAAAGAGATGAAACCTATCGAAATTCTAAGACGAATGAATCCTCAGTATGGTGATGCATGCCAACATTCCAGCAAGTTTACTAGTTGAGTAGGAAGTTATGCAACGGTGTTAGCTCTGCGGCAGATTGTTCTCGCGCCAGGTCAGGCACACAGAGTGATATCATTATTAGTTAATTTCCTTAGCTGAACGCATCATGATTGACATTTGTCAAGTGATTGAATGAAACATCCATTACATAAATATGTTTTCATCATCATCATTATCAGTACTGTATCCTGAACGGTCATTTGGGGCACCAATACCGCATTGTTAGATAAGTTCCCGCCACTCCACTCGGGTTTTGTGCCAGGATATCGAATCTTCCGTTTGGATGAGTTAACGTCAGTGGTATGATTGTCATTGTTGTGTATTGAGACAGCTGACGCATTTCTGATTTGTCTCAATGCTTTCTGCAATATCGGTGTGTCTTGGGTCGTTTTGGTAGAGCCTATCCCTCTCCAGACAATGTGTCCCTCCACATTGTGATTTTTTGTATGATCTCCCTGTCTACTCAAGCATGTCGTCACAGGCTCACTCTGACGGTTAAGCCTTTCCGTATTCTTTTTCCGGCCTCGTTTTCATCCTGGTCGTTTTTTTTTAATCGCTCTTGTGTATTGTGTGTTCGAATTTATCCTAAAATATATTCATTGAAATGCCTCTCGGCGAGTTGATGAACACAAGTCAAATTGGAACAACGCACATAAAACACGTTGTCTAAGAGGAACCTGTAACACTGCAATTGTAGAACCACAGACCGCAGATAAAGACATGATTCAGGAGCGAATCAGATCAGCAGCTTTGTTGACGCTTGACCCGGCAAGACACGATATTTCCTAAATATGTTTTACAGACTGATAAAGAGCTAGATAGATACATGGAGAGACAGAGAGAGTGTGTGTGTGAGAGAGAGAAAAAGAGAGAGCAGTAAACAGAATTCCAATTCTGACTGGCAAACAGAAAAGCGAAAAATAATAAAAACGATAAATCCAGTTTCACTATGTGCGGAACCCAATGAACAACGACTTCCACAGACTTTCCAAAAAGCGAATTGCGTGTTTAAGGTTAGGATCCTCATCAAATCAGTAAATTACTTCCGACGTCATTGTGAAAGTCGGCTCAATGCTTCCTTTAATTTTACATAGACAATACACAATAAAAACATGTACATATACCAAGCACATAAAGGCAGTGTACAGATACATACACATATGCATAGATACACAAACACACAATGCACGCAGTACGCATACCTAAAAATAAAATATACATATGTACTCAAACCTAAACACAAGACACATATATAAACGAACATATAAACCAAAAGCACAAGTACATACGTAAACCTAAACACAAACATATATGCAAACCTAAACATAAAAAACATATATATACGCAAACCCAAACACAGATATATACGCAGACCTAAACACAAGACACAGGCATAAATGCAAACACAAAACACAAATATATACGCAAATCTATACAAAAAACATACATTTTTACGCAAGCATTAAACCCAGATATATACGCAAACATAAACACAAAACACAAGTATATAGGCCCACCTAAACACAAAAATATACGAAAACCTAAATACACAACACACACACGCATATGTATTTATATATATATATATATATATATATATATACGAAAAATTAAGCATAACAAATGGAAACCTAAGGACAAAACACAGATATTTGTAAATACAAAATATATACGCAAACCTAAACACAAAGCTTTCTCTCTCGCCCACGCTCACACATATATATCGTATTATATAATCTTATTATCCATATACTACATTATCCACACAATTCAGAAACACGGCACATAATATACTCACTTACCCACACAAATCTCACAATACATGCATATGTTTTACACATAACACACAATCAATTCATATATATACATATTTATTTATATTTATTTTTATATATATATATATGTGTGTATATGTATTTATATATATATATATATATATATTTATAAATATATATGTGTGTATATGTATTTATATATATATATATATATATATATATATATATATATATATATATATATTTATTAATATTTATATATATATATATATATATATATATATATATATATATGTCTATATATTTATACAGACACATACACAAAGTGTTCGCATACATACACATACAATACACACACATATTCACCACTATAAACATGACAATCCCACTCGCATAAGCTAAAGCACATTCATCACGTCTCGCCTACTTGAATTGCCGACTTAATACAGCTATTTTAGGAAAGCAACAAATTGCCTATATCATCCTCCCAGCTGATGTCACTTCTCGGGTAATCTTTTCCCCAGCCAAATCTGAGCAGTTAAATTTATTTCACTGATCGAAGACAGTCCTCACTCTCCCTGTGCTATTTTTGGAATATCCTGAAGAGACGGACCGAGAGTAAAAGTAAAACGGTTAGAAATAAGCCTACAGTGGTATTATAATACAGACATAAAGATTGTCTGTGGTTGAAAGATTCGTCATCTCAGCAAATAGTAAAAATAAACGAGAACAGGAGGAAAATGTCACACTCGGCTCTAGTACCCTGTAGATAGGGCAACATCCAGGCAAAAAAAGAAGCATTCGGTAAAGGCAAAACTTGAAGAGAAACCCAACAGTAGTGGTACTGCTTCGCAATATTTATATATCAAAAACGTGTCTGCTCCCTGTAGAGCATAGATCCTCAAAAAATATTCGCCAAGTCTTCATATCATGAGCCAATCCTGAACACGTCCTGTTCGCTGCCTTAACATTTGCTTCCATGAGTGTCTCGGTCTTCCTCTATTCCTCTTGCCAGGCAGATTCCGGCAGATTCCAGAACAGAGCATGTCTGGTAATGTTATCCACTGGTTGCCGTAATGTGTGGCCTATCCACCGCCTCCTCCGTATTTCTTGCTTCACCATGGTATTTCCCTGGAATTTGTCCTGTTTCCCCCATCAGTTCCACGTTGGTGATCTTATCGTACCATTTCCATCCTTGTATTTTACGCAGGCAACCATTGACGAAAGTCTGTACCTTTTCCATAAGTCCCTGTGTTATCCTCGATGTTTCTGAGCCATACAATAGAACGGATATTACGTTGGAGTTGAAGATTTTTATTTTAGTGGTGGTTTTAATTTTTTTCTGACTTCCATAAACTCTTCAATGGAATGAAAGCTCTTCTCCTCCTCTGGATTCTTAGATGAAAGTCATTTTATGTACCGCAAATGTGTTTATATTGCTGCCAATGTTTGTGAAAGACTCCGTATTCTAGAGGTGGATGGCTCCAAATGCAGTTCTATTACTATTTAATATATTTTCAAATCCTGTGTTTTGTCTCTATGTATTTTATCGTTCTGTTTTGGCAAATAATAGACAACATTCAAGGTAACACTCGAAGAAAAACACCAGGGTAAGGGTACGAATAACAAAGACATGCTAAAATTATTGGTAGCACTTGGTGTGATAGAGGTTAAGGGAAAGGTGTACTTACAAGTATAGGTCGACAGTCAGGGTAACACTCGGAGAGAGAGAGAGAGAGAGAGAGAGAGAGAAAGAGAGAGACAGAGAGAGAGACGTACGTGAAGAGTAGCGATATGAGAATCAGGTTGACAGTCAGGGCAACACTCGAAGAGAGAGCGAGATAGAGAGAGATATATATAGAGAGAGAGAGATAGACGTATGGGAAGAACAGCAATACGAAAATCAGATTGACATGGCAAAACTCGAAGAGAGAGAGAGAGAGAGAGAGAGAGAAAGAGAGAGACAGACGTACGGGAAGAGTAGCAATACGAGAATCAGGTTGACAGACATGGTGGCGTAACATTACGAAAGACAGGCCGACATTCAGTGAAACAATCAGGGCAACACTCGAAAAGCAATATGGCAGCAGTATGGGCAACATTTAGAGAAATACACAGAGAGTGAGAGAGAGAGAGAGAGAGAGAGAGAGAGGAGTGGAAAGAAAGAGGGAAAGATAGAGGGAAAGATGGAGATGGAAAGAAAGAGGGACAGAAATAGGAAAAGAGAAGAATAAATAGGAACAGAAGGGGAGAGAGGAAGAGAGAGGAGACGGAAAAAATGGAGATAGGTACAGGGAGAGGGAGAGAGCAACAGAGTTGTATAGTAAGGGTAACAATGCGAGATGCAGGACGACATTCAGTGGGACAATCAGGGCAACACTCGAAACCTAAATAACAGTCAGAACTACACTTAGAGAGAGAAGGTCGGGATGAGGGGGGGGGGGGGTGAAGAGTAAGAGAGGCGTACAGTAAGGGTGACAATATGAGGAACAGGCCGACAATCAGGGCAACTCTCGAAACGAAATAAGTCAACAGTCAGAACAGCACTTAGAGAGAAGGCAGAAAGAGGAGAGAGCAAATGGCAGAGGAACAAAGAGGGAGAGAAAGAGAGACATAGATAGATGGAGAGCTACAGTAAGGACACCATTAAGAGAAACGCGACGACACAGTCAGGGCAACATAGGCAAAGGTTAACACTAGATATAGGGTCCTAATATGCCTCCGTCACACAATGATGAACTTACTATTAATGAACAATAGAGTGTGCCCCGACGATCTGATGGGTTACCGCATGAACTGAAAATATATATATAATCTGAGAATATAACGAGGAACATTGTAAATGGCCACCAGTGCCCTTTGTGGCGTTTTTGGTATAGGAAAGTAGGTATGCTGACGAAACCATACACCCTTTGCAACGTTACATTCCAAGGCCGACTAAATAACGGAACTCATATTGTGCCAAGGTGTAAAATCAATACACGCTCCATACAAAGAAATGAAACAATCTCGCGGTTCAAAACACAACAAAATCACTGTTGAGAGTGATCATTTCGCAGAATTCTTCCCTTAAACCAACTGCATATACATCTTTGTATCACGAACACGCTAATATAATTGCACTGGTAGTTGACACATACAAGTTCCGTTAATTAGTCAGCCTTCAAGGCTGACTAATTAACGGAACTTGTTTGTGTCAACTACCAGTGCAAGGTCTGTATCTAAAGTAGGCTGTGCCCAAGTCAAGACAACAGTGAGGCGAACAGCTAACCTGGGCTGAAGACAGTTAGGCGGACAGCTAACCTGGGCTGAGGATAGTAAAGTGGACAGCTAACCTGGGCTGAGGATAGTAAAGCAGACAGCTAACCTGGGCTGAGAACAGTAAAGCGGACAGCTGACCATGAATAAAGACAGTGAGGTGGACTGCTAACCTGGGCTAAGTCAGTAAAGCGGACAGCTAACCTGGGCTGAGGACAGTAAAGCGGACAGCTAGCCTGGGCTGAAGAGAGTTAAGCGGACATCTTACCTGGGCTGAGGATAGTAAAGCGGACAGCTAGCCTGGGCTGAAGAGAGTTAAGCGGACAGTTGACTATGAATAAAGATAGTGAGGTGGACATCTAATCTAGCACGGAGACAGAAAGATTGACCTTCGATTAGTGATTATATTTGTATGTTTTTTTTCTTTATATTTGCGGCCGTGCGTTTCACTCGATAGATTTTCTAGCGTTCCACTTCAGCCAGCAGAGCATCGTATCCTTTTTGACAGGACGCCTTCGGCAAAAAAATTAACGAATGTTTGGATTGCTTGTTTCTGAAGCAATTTATTTCAAATAATGAGACTTCTAGCCCATAAAACACCCATCCAAGTCACGTTTCACTATCCGTTTAAGCGATTAAGGCAAGGAAGAATAATATCATAAACTGCTGTCTGAGAAGAAGTGCTGAAAGTTTCATTACTTAAAATTTGCAATCCGCTCTGTAACCGTGAGCCAGGTAGCCATGCACACTGAGTAGGCTGTAGCGTTTTGATAATGAAGATTGGATACACCCACATTTTCATGAGACGAGACTAATCATTCCACTTCTGTGACGTTCGGACCAAGCTTATTCCCGTCCTCCCGGGACTAAAATTTGGAAGTCTTATTTCCTGTATATAATTTAAATATCCCCCACGACACTGATTTAATAATACCTTCACTCCAGTTAAAACCAGATATCACAATGCGCCTTTTAATCGTCGACGGACAGTGACCTCAATGAATCAGGTAGGAATGACGGATTTAGTTAAGTCTCCCCGTTCGATTGTATTGTGTCATTTCTCTCATGATTCAACGCAAAGCGAGCGTGTTTCCGGTATTTCTTTTTACCTGTACCTAAGATGTTTGCTACCTTTAAGATTGACATAAAATAGCTCTTTCCTGTGTTGGGTGAACATAGGGTCCTTTGGAGTGGGAATACGCGTTAATCTCCGTGTGACATATTCAATAGGAGAAACAATATGAACGTGTTGTTTGAGACTGGAGTTACGCAACATTCGGTGAATGAATATTAGTAACTATACGTTTGTAGTAGGGATACAGAGAGAGTTGCGTAAATTAATAATAATGTCGCTAGGATTGTGTTGCAACTGTAACTATTGATGTGCTCCGACGGATTCCTTGTTTAGTGTTAAGTGCACTTTAGTGGTACACACATTTTAGGTATAGATCCCATGTATATTTTTTTGTGATTAACCACCAACAGGATGTGGTGGAGGCAAGGGACAATTAAAGCATTTAAGAAAAGTTTGGATGCGCATAGCTTTTAGAGCAAGGTAATGAAAATGAAACTGGTTGTATACAGACTCTGCAGTCTTCTAAACCAGTACAGAGACGTTGCGTTAAGCTCAAATGTATCTAATTGAAAAGTACATACATTCACAAAAAACGATAGTAAACACATTAACAAACATCAGCGTTAACACATGACAGTGATCTGCAGGTAAGGTGTCCACATCGGGTGCCGTAGGTCGCGTGTTCGAATCACGGGGGAGAAAGTTTTCTTTTCTTCGCGTGGATAATCTGGAAAAAAAAGAATGTCCCTGATCTCTGGGTAATGAGATCGAACTCCCGTGTTCAGTGTCGAGCACTTTAAAAATTCCTTGGCCGTTGGAAATCGAGAAGAAGAGGCTTAAAGGCTGGCCGAACAAAATTCAAGTTGCAAATCTACACAAGTTATTTGTACCTTCTGCAAGGTGATTTGTTAAGAAGAGCTATAGATAGCGTCTGCGAGTCTACTTAGCTCTAGTGTTTGAGTCTAGACGGACTCTGACATCGGTAAAAAAAAAACAACCTTAAAGGAACTGGTTGTAAACAGACTCTGTAAAGTCTTCTAAACCAGTATAAAGACGTTAAGTTATATAATTCATAACAAACAGCAATATGTACACATGACAGTGAATTTCTCGCTCACAATAAGTAGCAAAGTGTACAAAAACAGTACTTCTCGCTCTCAAAAATAACATGTACCCATTGACAGTGTACTTCTCGCTAATAACAAATAAAACGTTTACAAATTACGGCTAACTTATCAGACAACAATTGGCGTTGAGAAGTGGAATTCTTTAGTTTACCCATCTGTAAATGGGAATGGGAAGCACAAGCATGGGAACAAAAACAAAGAAAACGAACTGACCTCCATTCTTCAAACAAAATGACATTGACCTTGTTGAAGACCCCACGCCTCATTGTGAGGGACAGTGTCGGTTAACATTATTTGTTAACGTATTATTTCTCTATACTGTTTACTAACGGACAGAAGAGATAGAGCGGATGGTTCGGGTACATATTTTATTTTGCAGCTTTTAGCAGCAAATAATCCAGTTTAACGAGAAGCGGAAGGGGGGACTAGCATCAACAACAAAACAGGAGAATAAAAATGCATGGAAAACAGTGGAATCTCAAGGTTACAAACATATGGATAACGATTTTGAAAGTTTAAATTCACGTTTTCATTTATTTGTGTGTTCATATATCGAACGACATGTATCATTGCTACAATCTTTGTTTATATGTTGACCATCCACATCATCATCTAGAGTGAAGCGTATCATTTTACTTCTGTTTTCCTTTCAAAGCTTTCTTAAAATCGTGAAAGCATGCACATATATATATATACACCTGAGCATTACCAGAAACATATTCACGAGGGTAAATGAGTAAATAGGTAGATTACAAATGGGAATTTTAAACATAAATGAGATGAGTTGAACTGCACCCCTATAAACGGCAAACACATGTTACGGTAAACAAGAACAATTTCCTGATGGAAATCCTTTGCAAAACGTCCGTCTTACCCCTTCCCTCTCCCCGACACGGAACACCGACACCAACTCACAGCTTACTCCAGAAACACAGCAGCATGATGTTCTTTGATTGCCCACTCCGTGAGCAACGAATCCATTTTGTATCTGAGCTGTGCACGTGCAAGCGGCACTTTGCGATTGCGGTAATCAGAAACCGTAATTTTTCTACCACATAATGACACCTTTAAAAGCTACCAACAACATCTTTTCCTAAACCAGTTTTTGACCGACTTACTGACTGACCTATCAGACATGTTCTGAAGGGGTGAATAAGAAAAGTTTGAGCATGCCGACGGCTATACCATTATATAGACCACAGGTTCCCAACTTTTATCGAATCACAGCCCCATTTTATAGAAGCAAAGTGACCCGAGACCTGAATACATTAAACAAAAAACCATTTCATATGTTAACTGAAAACACATTGGAAATTGATTTCTAGTATAATATAGTTCCATGGCGTACTTTAGATAGGCAGTAGGACACACCGGGACAATCTCTTGAAACGTCACATTCCATCGCCGACTAAATAACGAAACTCATATTGTGCCAAGGTTTGTAATCAATCTATTCTCTACACAGAAAAATACAAATAAATTCATGGCAAAAAACACACAACAGATCACTGTTGAGAGTGATCCTTTTACAGAATCATGTCCTGAATCCAACTGCATATCCATGTGTGTTTCCCGAATACGTTATTATAATTGAAATGGCAGTTGACACATGCAAGTTCAGTTATTTAGTCAGCGGGGAATATGACGTTTCAAACTGATTTCTTCGTGAGTAAGAAGGTCTATCTTACAGTAGGCCGTGTATAATTAAATATAATTTTAACGACATATTTTTGGATTACTCATCTGATAGGTGCAGAAACAAATGATGTATTATATTTCGCGAAGCTCGCTGACGTAAATGAAACCTTGTGCGGGACGCCATGACGTGACCTTTTTTGTTTCCCAAAATCCGTTTATGGAAACACTCAGGGGTCTGCGCATGGCCATCTATAATTTAGTTGGCCATGGTCTGCGCATTGGTGTATGCCACTATGGATGGCTTCAGTGGGAACACAAAATACAAAACTACTAATTTTTGTATGGCTAATATTCGATATTCAAAAAATTATGATATTATTCAAACTTTAAGAGAACGATTAAAAATGAAAATTGTTTAAAAAATCAATAATTTATTTACTTTGTTTTGGGATCGTGAACTATGGGTTGGGAACCATTGACACGACGGCGACGGTGGCATCAGCAACAACAACAGCCACCACCCAGCAACAGCAACAGCAAAAAACAAAATTGATGACAAACGTATGAGACAATATATTTGGCCGGTTTTTTGTTTCAATGATTAATTTTTGGTCAAGAACTTAACATGTTTCTTTGGGGGTGGGAGAGCCTTATTTTGGAGAATATTACCGATTAGATCGCGATAAGGTCTGGAGATGAATGTCTCGAAGACCAAAGTGTTGCGCAATCGCATCTTCAATTGTGAATGAGTCTTCCTTGGCGACGTACGCTTAGAGGATGTCAACGAGTACATTTATCTTGGATGTCTTCTCAATATGGAGAATAACCTGGAACCTGAACTGACAAGACGTCGCCGCGTGCGGGTTGGGCAACATTCTCATCTACTAACATGGTCCTGGATGGTTGTCATGACCAAGAACCTTCCTCTTCAACCTCACTGTTCTCCCTACGATGAGCTGCGGTGCCAGGACGTAGACACTAACAGAATCACTAGAGGACAAATTGAGAGTAGCCCAGGCCTCCAGTGATAAACCCTTGGCCGAAATCAGTCTCCGGAACCAACGTATGCAAGGTCTCCACAATTCGAACATAAAACGATTGTCCCTTGTGAAGGATGCGGTAATTCATGCAGACAAGGTAAAACATAGATGGGCAGGTTACATGTTGCGATGAAACAATGGTCTATGGAGCAGTCTGGTACCCCGAGGTAAAAAGAGACCTCTAATGTGTTGGTCAGCCTCTCTTACTGTACGCGGCAACATTCAAGATGCCTCTATAGGAGCACTTACCACGCACTGGACCTCCATGGTCCAAGACAGGGTCCGGTGGAGATTAAGTTACGACTAAAAGCTACGCTGAGGAACGGGTCACAAAGATCAATATCACACCAACCCAAATAAATCTGTTACTAACAGGGCCTGTGCATCTAGAAAAGACAGTGGACAGCCAAGATATACAACAGTGTGTAGGAACATCGCCGTTATGGAACTAATGTACATTCAATTATTGGGACGCCTAACAAGTATGTCTTTGAACCTATCCTCACACGAGGTACAACATCTAACAGAAAACCATTAAAGAAATAGGAAATCCAAGAAAATGATAGATTGATTGTGTTTTTGAAACACAATAAAGGCATATTCCGGATTGAAAACTGCATCATGGGGACAGATGATATGGCATTATGGGGTGAGATGATGAGATGTGAGAATGGGAGGAGAAGATTAGATTGGATGGTTAATGGGAGCAGTCCCTGGCGATAAGAGGTGATGGAATAAGATAAAATGATACGATTAGAGGAAATAAGAGCAAGAAGTAGATAAGCTGAAATGGTATTATGCGATTTTGAAAAATGAGATGATTATTAGAGAATGAAGAGATGAGGGGAAACCCAGTGGTCTCGAGGTAAAGAGTTTGCCTCGAGTGCTGGCGGCCTCTGGTTTAAATCACGGTGGAGACCAGGAATGTTTCACGTGGATCATCCGGTCAAAATGTAAATGATCTCTGAGTAGTAAGACCAGGCAACCGTGTTCAGTGACGCCCATGTTAAAAATCACTTGGCAGTTGGAAATCGAAACAAGTAGGTTTAACAGCCGCTGCTCGGGTAAAATGCCATTTAAGATATACTCAAATTATTCTAGGGATTCTCGCCCCGCAGAGAAAATGTCGCAAAAGGGGGACTGTGTGGCTGTAACATCAGGTCTTGGTTATGTGGCTAGCGGAGCGGCATAGATGGCGACTGACATGTTGCGGGTCTACCTTGCTCTAATTTACGCTTCCACCACCACCAGTCCCCAAAAGAGACGATCGTATATTCTAGAAGTTACCAACCAACCGTTTGGTAATAGATACTGGGATTAACCTGGCAAGTAACCGGGGGATTTTTGCCAGCAACAAAATCATCACTTCCGGCCGTCTAACGATACAAGTGGACTGGAGATAGATAACTAGAATAGATGATATAATGTAATGATTAGAGCAGATGAGATTGAGATGTGATGATGGAAGAGACGATATAATGTAATGTTAAGAGCAGATGAGATTGAGATGTGATGATGAGATGAAGGTTATGAGACAGACTACGAGATGATAGAAATATTAGTGATTTTCATATACGCTGTGTTCAGACGGTGGGGATGAGGAGGGGGGAGATACTTGCATTTCATCTCATGCTGTTCCCAATCCTATTCTGTGTCTTTTGCCTACTCTATAACACTGCATCATATGTGCGTTGTGAATATTATATTGAATTCGTTTCTTTCTTATTCGGCGTTCGTTCTCAACTAGACGTTATGACGCCGTATAAAGCGATATCTGCACTTTTGGCCCGACACATCCGATTTCAACCCTCCTTTGCGGGTTGGTCTGCTCTCTCGTTTCCTGGTACTCCACAATGAGAAGGTATCCAGTGCAAGACAATCTTACGCTGGTTGCTCAGTTCAGACAGTAGGGCCTGTAGACCTGGCAGTGTCCCGGACTTCAGTCCTTGGAGACTGATTGTGCATCTGTCAGAAGTACTACATGAAGTAGACCGACATTGGTGTGCAACAGTTTCTCAGTTATACATTATTATAATACCGCAGATGGTACGCCGTCTCCATACTCACACGTGACTGCTACAGTCCACACCTATTTGTGACAAATATTAAATGTCATATTCTAATAAACAGCATCTTGTCCATTCATTGATGTCACCTCGTTATTTGCGTCATTGTTGCTTTTTTGCTTGTTTAATTAAGGTTTCACGCAGAAAGGGATCGATACACGTTAGATTTTAGTCCATGGCTCTCACACCGTCAGGGCCGTCTAATAGAGCTCAAGTCAATCATCGAGGAACAAATGAAGACGAAAAGGTCAAAGTTGTCCATAGCAGTGACTGCTAAAGTGTTAGATACGTCATTGTACGAGCGTGTATATGAGATGGGGGTGGCCACTTACGTTTCTCGATCCTACTTTTCCTAACAGTGAACCAGTTACCAATTTCCACGCGGGTAGACTTGAAGCTGAGCTCAAAATGGAGTGCTCAACCTTAAGCTGTTCAGACATCAGCGTTGCAAGGGCCGCACGAAATCACTTTAATAAAGTATACAATGAAATGGCTGCTTAAAGTCAAATTAATGACGAAAGGTACAATGTATATACAAAGTATACAATGAAATACGGACCACACAAAAGTAAAGTTCGTGACGAAAGGAACAGACAATGCCATTAGAGCCACAGAAAGTCAAGTTAAGGACGAAAGAAATAGACAATGACATAAGGGACACACGAAATCAAGTTAGTGACTAAGGGAACACATAATGAAATAAGGGCCACACTAAGTCAAGTTAATGACTGAAGGTACACATAATGACATAAGGGCCACACGACGTCATGTTAATGACGAAAGGAACATATAATCACATAAGGGCCACACGACGTCAAGTTAGTGACGAAAGGAACAAGCAATGACATAAGGGCCACATAAGGGCCACAGTTCATCGATGTCGTTGACTCTGCATCAACACAAAAATACAGAAAACCGGCTATATTATCCGCATGACTGAGGTTATAGAGGAAGGAGGAGGGTGTCTTTCTGGTGATCATACAACTACAACCATTCTCCCAGCCGCCTGCGAACGACAAGGAAAGATTGATTACAGCGCGTCCTTGGACTATTACGGCACCCCGGGGAGAAGGGCAGACACGGATTCATGCAGCTTTTGTCTACCTCACATCAGGCAAGCTTGTTTGAATGAATAGAAGGAATCAAGTATTCAAGTAAGATTTCGCTTTAAAAATCGCAAATTGTGTCTGCGTCAGAAACCTGGAGATTGAATCATTTACCCTCGTCTTAAAAAAACAAAAACATGTCTCTGTCCAGAAGTAAAGGCTTGGCTGGTCGATGTTTGAGACTCCAGCTCCAGAGGAATCGGGGGAAGGCAACGTTTAGGCGAGAGGACACACATTTCTGCCCGAAATAACGCCTCTGATCGATCTTGCTAGAGGGGGATTGGCTCCCAGGTTCACGTTTCTCAAGAGAGCAAGTCGGCGATTAGTTTTGTGGGTTTGTTTACGTTATTTTGACTTTCCTCACGTTTTCGGGAAGCGTCTTGGGGAGAATCAGATTCCCAATGAATGCGGGGCTTGAACAAGCGCCCTCTTATGATTTTATCATCACTAACAAATATACGGTAAAGCACTCCCCACTTCTGGTATCCAAACCAACACCCTTCCACATATCACACAGGTCCAATTGTCTACTTAGTGCGGGCTTGTATTATACGTTTGAAGAGCAGCTGTACAAACAATACCCCCCCCCCCTTTCTCCCCAAAACAAAATGAATAAAAAAAAAATTATAAATAAACATAAAGATGTCAAGGATTGACATATTTGTATCCAGATGGCTAGATGAAAAGATTCAATCATCATTGTTGACATTTCTCAAGGTTAACAGCAGTTAATTCAATGGCAACAAAACCTCCAATGTGCATGAAGAGCATACAACCAGGGGGATTGAATTATGAGAGGGATGTCGTGGATGGTTCAGGCAGATAGAACGATTGGCCATGTAGCTATATGGTATATGGCTGCGATGCAAGGGACCTTTGAAGACGTGACATGGCGCGGCTCCAAGCTACTCAACGAGCAGTGGAGCGTATAACACTTTCACTACGAGACCACATTCACAACACCGCATCAGGAGTCAAACCTGCTTCAAAAGCGCTAGATACGGCGTTAATAATAAGTACAAGTGGAAAGGTGACGTGGCACGCATGCCTGACAATACATGGACACATAAAGAGACGTCATGGTGGTCCTACACCTAAAATCGTTCTCCCGGACGTCTGCCAATAAGATGGAGAGACGACCTGAGACTAAACATTGGTCCGACACGACTAGGTAAACGAAAAAGATAAGAGAAGAGTTTAGACAGTATTTGGCTACCTGGCATAATGTGTCTCAATGAACACTAAGATTACAGTAACAGAACAGATCCAACTAAGGTTAATTTCCACCACGACCATCGGATGATCTGTCACCACTTCAGCACTTCTGATTGTCTGTAATTCCTCATCGAGGTTTGTCATACAATCTCAGAAAACGATTAATCTGTTACTCCACATTTCTTGTTATCCAAACTTCCTGTTGTCCTGAAGTTTTTCAAGTCTATATACCTTTTAATTTATTTAGCATTTATTTTCTTTTAAATACTGCTTTTATGTAACATATATTTACATGTCTTGTACATATGTACTCGATATACGTAGCAATCTTTTCATAACACCCATGTCGTTTGCTTCAAACAATTTTGATTGTTCGTTGTCCCGAACTCACATGCATAAATCCGTATTTGTTCTACACAAGACTGCAAAAAACTATCTCTCTCTCTCTCTCTCTCTCTCTCTCTCTCCCTCTCTCTCTCTCTCTCTCTCTCTCTCTCCCTCTCTCTCTCTCTCTCTCTCTCTCTCTCTCTCTCACACACACACACACACACACACACACACACACACACACACACACACACACACACTCTCTCTTTCTTCCATCTCTTTCTCCGCGTTCATTATCAAACCCCTATCCTAAACAATTTTCTTTCGTTCCCTGAATTACCGTACCGAGAAGCCAGCACTTTTTGCTTTTAAAACCTTGTCCTGACAGCTAATTTTGAGCCATTCAGCAGAGAAGGTCAACTAACTCTATTGTCTGCTTTCGAGGTACATTATGGGGACTGAGTGGTCTGGAGGTAAGACATCAGCCTCGGGTGCTGGAAGGTAGTGGGTTCAAATCACGGTGGATACCGTAATTTTTTTCGTGCGCTTTCCGGATATATGGGTATTAGAGATCGGACTCCGCGGACAGTGTCGTGCACATTAAAAGAAATCTTCTTCTAAGAAGAAGGACATGCAAAGACATTCAAGCAGTTTTGGTATATTTGGCATAAGGCAAACTTATTTGATTGAATACCAGGATTCAAGTATATATATATATAATGATCAAAAGAAATCAGAGGATGTGTATATATATATATACACACACACCGGTCTTCCAAGTATGTATACCGTCGTCGCATGGAAGACGGTCTCGTCCCTCTAAAGATATTCTCTATGAGCAGCTTGTGGTAAAAGAAAAGCTGGCCCGATCACAGCTGCGTTTAAAAGCGAATGTACGCGGGACATGAAGGCTCTTGATATAGATTTGACATCTTGGGAAGACATAGCAGCAGACCGATCCAAAAAGAGATGTAACCTGAAAAGTCATATCAGGCAGGGAAATGGCAACACACAGTGAAAATGAGAGCCACATAGTCTTGTTGACAGATGCTCTCGCCGTAGTCACAGCGCTAAAAAGCCAGAAAAACACTGAGCTTAATGACTTAAGAGCAGCACTCTGCAAACTGTGCCAGCTGTCCGCACCAAAAAGGGTAGTGGTACAGTGGGTTCCGTCACACTGCAACATCCAAGGCAACGAGGAGGCAGACAGACTGGCAAAAGAAGGTGCAAGGCTACCACAAACAGATACCAGTATGACGTACGAAGAGTCAAAACGGCTTATCAAAGCCAGGTACATTACCAAATGGGAAACCGAACATACTGGTTACACCAAAAACGATGCCTATTACCAGTTGAACCGAAGAGAGCAGGTCGTTGTCTTCAGACTTCGCACTGGCCACAATAGACTGAGGTACCACCTATTCAACAAATTGAAGATAGGGTGTACCGACGAATGCCCGTGCGGTACTGGTAAAATGACTACTGAACATCTGCTGCAGAACTGCCCGACATACGGGGATCAGAGAGAGCAGATGTGGCCATTGCCAGTGGAACTGCAAGACAAGCTCTATGGTAGTGGCGAGAGTCTCAGGACGACCGCCGCTTTTTTCGAAAAAATAATGGTTGCTGTCTGACTGTGTACGCAGAAGAAGAAGAAGAATATCAGGCAGGGAGAAACACAGGGAAGAAGAGATAACGCCAAATGGTAAACCAAAAACTCAGTAGACAGATGCTTCTACAAGGTCGCATCAAGCTATTGTCAGACATGTCTGAAAAGGGGCTACTACTACTACTACTATATATATATATATATATATATATATATATATATATATATATATATATATATATATATATGGCGGTTTCAGTATTTCTAATCCATGTGCTACAATCATTATATCAAGAACACACGCTAATAGTAATAATAATAATAATAATAATAATGATGTTCGCGTAGGGGTCAAAGGCCCGTTGCGTCGATCGATCACTACCATGTCCAACTGCTAAGACTGTTTATTTGTAGCGTGTCGATCGAAATCCCTACAGACTCTCCAGCTGGAGCCGAGTACTCCGCTGTCTTGAGACGAGTGCTGCGTGGAGTGTGTTAAACCAATGTTTGTGTCAGGCTTTTTGTGTCTGACCGTATCAAGCTCCCTGTTTCTCTATGTCCTTCGCCGAGGCTTCTGATTGTGTCCACCTTTTTGTCAGCGTGAGCTTTGCGTGCTGATATAACAACGCTGGAAGAGGTATGCAACCTCCGGGGGATGGAGGGGCGGGCAGGACGGCTAAAGTCCGAGCAAGGAGATTCTTGAGTTGTGATGAGCTGTACTGAATTCTGGTGTGCAGTTAAACTGAAACGTTGGACTCAATCTTGAACTGGTTTCCCCACGGTTTAAGCCAGGCATGAAATGCGGCAAAATGCAACATATCAAACAGAATAACTGATCGAAAGTACATCCATTCCCCAGAATAAAGTCACTATTACAATCTGGTAAAGGAGTTGTGCAAACATCAGAAAACGACACAGAAACCGGAGCTAGTCAAGAGCGTAGGCACTAGGGCGCGACCATCTTACTTAATCTCTGCTGTCAGAGTATCTGGTGAAACAGATTGGTTCGAAGTACAAAAGAAAGTAAACAGGATGTATCCTCTTCTAATATGTATTAACATACATGCATAATGAGGAACGTTAGAGAGGATGATAATATCGACAAGTTTATATTCCTTTATAATCGACCAATACAGGATCCAAGGGGGTTCCGTGGCGAAGTGGTTAAACCGTTGGCCTCGTAATCGAGTAGTTTCAACTCCGGATTCCGCCGTCTTTTACACGGGTGCTTGATGCGGAGTCCCCTGCATCTTGTAGTCGCCTCCTATTCGTCTTATCCTTGACTTGCCACTCGCGTCGGGCGGCTCGAGACGAGAGAGTGAGGATACAAAGTAGCACAGTTAATCCTTACTAAATATAGCGCTAGCAAAATTAATTATGCCTTTGCCTTTACAGGATCCAAATACTAAGATCCGCAGACAACACAATGATACTAACAAACAGTAGATAGAGATTAGGGTATACAGACAATACAATGATACTAACAAACATCAGATAGAGATTAAGGTCTACAGACAACACAATGATACTAACAAACATTAGATAGAGATTAGGGTCTACAGACAACACAATGATACTAACAAACATTAGATAGAGATTATGGTCTACAGACAACACAATGATACTAACAAGCAGTGGGAAGAGATTAGGGTCTACAGATAATACAATGATACTAACAAACAGTGGGAAGAGATTAGGGTCCACAGAGAACAAAATTATACTTATAAACAGTGGGAAGAGATTAGGGTCCGCGGACAACACAATGATACTAGTAAACAGTGGAAAGAGATTAGGATCAACAGACAACACAATGATACTAACAAACAGTGGAAAGAGACAAGGGCAGCTATTTTCAGGCGTAAGCAGCTGCAGCGAAGATCAGAACCTAATTGAGAACCCTACGAGAATCGAGTTCTTTGAGTCAAAATATTATATAAAAGGCCCTCAGAATACCATTGACTTTAAGAAGAAAAGTACATACATTCGACAAGAATTCGAAATGGAGAACTGGCTCATAAATTTCATAATGAACATCACATTAATGTTCTTTGGCCACATGAAAAAACACGACAGACTTGAGAGAAGCTAATGTGTCTAGAAAGAAAGGAGGAAGCCGACCAAGATGGCGATGGCAGCGAGATATCAAGCAATGGTTTGACATAACTGGAGCAGCTCAAAGATTTCGTAATATATCGACATTCTTTCAAACGTTATCTAATCAGAGAGACGTGTCGTAAAGGAAAGAAATGCTACATGTTGATGATGATTCTGCGTTGTCCTGATTACTGCCAGAAGCTGCCCTTGTGTCTGTGCCTCTTGAAATACCTCGTTATTAGTGTGTTTTCAGTTCATAGAATATTTTTTTATATATAGGGGTGTTTTTGATTCAAAAAAGCGCTTACGGGTATTCTACATTAAATAACATTAGTTATGTGGTACGAGGATAAGCAATAGTACTACTGAACTATACATAGAATTGAAATTTAGTAGCACAAGTGAATACACCGGAAGTGATGTGACAGGACGCGTGTCTGAGTTACAGTTGTTGCTCCTTTCGTACTATTTGACTCAAACTTAATAACGTCCTTTCAATTATTGATGACATAATAGTTGTGCTGACCCGACTAGGAATTTACCGGCAACCTGTGCAGTGTTTTGTGAACGGGAACAAGAGGAGAGAATAATTTCCAGAGGCAATCAAAGGAGAACAACTCATAAAAAGGCCTGAGTTGAGGCGGAAAGCAAGAATATTGAATTACTAAGGCAATATTTCGGGTGAAATGAAATATACCGAATTTGTACATTGAAGACACACATATTAAGTGACAGATGGATGAGTGGAAGTGAGGATAGAGGAATGGATGGGTATATAGAGGATTTGAAGGCTGGATATAAATTGACGGGTGGATAGATGCATGGTTGGGTGGATAGACGAATGTATGGGTGGATAGATGAATGGATGGGTGGATAGATGAATGGATGGGTGGATAGATGAATGGATGGGTGGATAGATGAATGGATGACTGGATAGATGAATGGATGGGTGGATAGGTGAATGGATGGGTGGATAGATGAATGGATGGGTGGATAGATGAATGGATGGGTGGATAGGTGAATTGATGGGTGAATAGATGAATCGATGGGTGGATAGATGAATGGATGGTCATTTACACTGATAGATTTGGTGGACAAATGGTTGAACGGATGAATAGCAGATGTATTTAATAGAGGGATGTGTGCACAGATGAGAGGACATATGAGTGTACAGGCAGGCAGGCAGATATATATATATATATATACAGAAAGAGAGAGAGATAGATCTATAGATTAAAATATATAATATATTTATATATGTATAGTCAGAGAGAGATATACACATAGATATAGAGACAGACAGAGAAGGACATTATATATATATATATAGAGAGAGAGAGAGAGAGCGAGAGAGAGAGAGAGAGAGAGGGAGGTAGATGTAGATAGAGAGACAGAGAGAAATGGAGGGAAGGAGAGATTGATGGATGGATGAATAGAAAGGTAGATCGATGTTTAGGAGAGGAAAAGAGACGCATCACAATATGTATATGGTGTGTGTGGAACGCATGAGCGCGCGTGCGTGCGTGCGTGCGTGTGTCTGTGTGCGCACGCGCACATGTGCGTATGCGTGCGCATTAACAATTTAAAATAGTGCCTGAAGCAAAGTTACAGTACCTAGCTAAATAGTTAATTTCCATCATGGGAACTCATGCACACCTAATTGCAAACACATTACATCTGATCTTCTCTGATCTCAGCAAACACATTCGTTTCTCTTTTCTGATATTACCAAACACATTCTCCGTGATCTCTTCTGAACCAGCAAACACATTATCTCTATAATTAATAATAAATGATCTTTTCCGTTTATGCAGACGGCCATGAGGAAAGTCCTTTTTACAAGACGGGTCTTTGTTCCTTCCGACGTATACGATAGTTGTCGAGTTTCTCTCTCCGAGTACCGTCCTCTCCCCCCTCCGAGTACCTTCCTCTCCCCCCTCCGAGTACCTACCTCTCCCCCCTCCGAGTACCTTCCTCTCCCCCCTCCGAGTACCTTCCTCTCCCCCTCCGAGTACCTTCCTCTCCCCCTCCGAGTACCTTCCTCTCCCCCTCCGAGTATCTTCCTCTCCCCCTCCGAGTACTTTCCTCTCCGCCTCCGAGTAGCTTCCTCTCTCCATCCGAGTAGCTTCCTCTCTCCCTCTGAGTAGCTTCCTCTCTCAGAGCAGCTTCCTCTCTCCCTCCGAGTAGCTTCCTCTCTCCCTCCGAGTAGCTTCCTCTCTCAGAGCAGCTTCCTCTCTCCCTCCGAGTAGCTTCCTCTCTCCCTCCGAGTAACTTCCTCTCTCCCTCCGAGTAGCTTCTTCTCTCCCTCCGAGTAGCTTCCTCTCTCCGAGCAACTTCCTCTCTCCCTCCGAGTAGCTTCCTGTCTCCGAGCAATTTCCTCTCTCCCTCCGAGTAGCTTCTTCTCTCAGAGCAGCTTCCTCTCTCCCTCCGAGTAGCTTCCTCTCTCCGAGCAACTTCCTCTCTCCCTCCGAGTAGCTTCCTCTCTCAGAGCAACTTCTTCTCTCCCTCTGAGTAGCTTCCTCTCTCCCTCCGAGTAGCTTCCTCTCTCAGAGCAGCTTCCTCTCTCCCTCTGAGTAGCTTCCTCTCTCAGCGCAGCTTCCTCTCTCCCTCTGAGTAGCTTCCTCTCTCCCTCCGAGTAGCTTCCTCTCTCAGAGCAGCTTCCTCTCTCTCTCCGAGTAGCTTCCTCTCTCCCTTTGAGTAGCTTCCTCTCTCCCTCTGAGTAGCTTCCTCTCTCAGAGCAGCTTCCTCTCTCCGAGCAACTTCCTCTCTCCCTCCGAGTAGCTTTCTCTCTCAGAGCAGCTTCCTCTCTCCCTCCGAGTAGCTTCTTCTCCCCCTCCGAGTAGCTTCCTCTCTCAGAGCAGCTTCCCCTCTCCCTCTGAGTAGCTTCCTCTCCCCCTCCGAGTAGCTTCCTCTCTCCGAGTAGCTTCCTCTCTCCGAGTAGCTTCCTCTCTCCGAGTAGCTTCACATCTCGTTCAGGCATTTTTCAGAGTGATGTCTTCCATGTGGTTCACACTGCGGCTGAGTTTTCCCAAGCATTGTGGTCAATGGAAAAGTCTGTCATTGATGTCTTGTGGAAAATGGAAAAGTCTGTCATTTATGTCTTGTGGTCAATGGAAAAGTCTGTCATTGATGTCTTGTGGTCAATGGAAAAGTCTGTGATTGATGTTTTGTGGTCAATGGAAAAGTCTGTCATTGATGTCTTGTGGTCAATGGAAAAGTCTGTCATTGATGTCTTGTGGTCAATGGAAAAGTCTGTCATTGATGCCTTGCAAACCATCTTTGTATGCGAGCAGTGGTCTGCCTGGGAGTCTCGTCCCCTCGGACAGCTCACCATACAACACCTGTTTTGGAATGTGCCCATTGTCCATTCTACTCATGTGACCCAGCCAGGCCAGTCTTCTAGAACGTAACAGTCCTATAGCGGAAGAAAGATTTTCCCGTTGCAGTACTTCTGTGTTTTTTTTCTTGTCCTGCCACCTGATGTTCATAATTTTCTGAAGGCAGCGGAGGTGAAAAGTGTTAGCCGTCTCTCGTGCCTATAGTATATCGTCAATTTCTCTGATGCGTACACCAGGGTGCTGAGAACACAGGCCCGATATATCTGCATTTATGTCTGCAAATTCAGTTTAATATTTTTCCACCACACTCTTGAATAGGCCGTCAAAAGTAGTCGCTGTCTTCCATTTCTTAGATTTATTTCTTCGTCTAGAGAGAGGGTGCTTGTAATTGTTGACCCGAGGTAGCTGAAATTGTCGGCTGATGCTAGGAGATTGCCATTATGAGTGATGTTTGCTGGATTTACTGTACCTGACTCCAGGACCACCGTCTTTGAGACGTTTATTGACAGCGAGAACAAATCGCAAGGCTAAACTGTCAAATAAAGATTGCAAAGTGGCTTCATCATGAGCCAAAAGGCCAGCATCGTCTGCGAAAAGAAGGTCTCTGATTAAGACTTCCGTGGTTTTTTGTCTTTGCTCTTAGTCGAACTAGGTTGTAGATCGAAACATCAGATCTGGTGCGAGTGTAGACGTCTCCAGGAGTATTTTTGAAAGCATTTTCCAGAAGGACAGCAAATAGAATACCAAATTGGGTGGAGGCAAGACACAACCCTGTTTGACTCCAGTTTTGACTTCAAAACTGGCAGTTGTTACGCCATCCACATGTACGATCGCTTTCATGCCTTATGTATTAGTCATAAACAGATCATGTTTTAGTCCTTAGCATAGTCAAACTGATACCAAAGAAGATCTACAAATCAAATGGAACGACCAAACGCAAAATCAACACCAAGGGGCTAAAAGAAAGAGGTATTCTAGGAAGAATTTAGCAGTCTATGAGAGAGTGCAGAAGGCGAGGACTCCATAAAGGACACGTGGAACACCCTCAAAACAAATATTTACGACTGTGCTGTCTCCGCTTTTTACGTCAGGAAATCATCAAAAAAAGATTGGATGAAAGCAAATGCAGCGACCCTTATCCTATTTACTGAAACAAAGAGAAAGACAAGACTGAACTTAAAACAAAATCCTTCTGAAGGCACTAGAGAAAATCTTCGGAGCGCAAAATCAGCAGTGCAGCGAGAATGTAGGGGTTGTGCAAATGAATACTGGTCATTCCTCTGCCAAGAAATGCAAAACACAGCCGACACGGGCAACACTAAGAAAATGTATGCTGGCATCAAAGTTGCTCTCGGGCAACGCATAACACAAGTTGCTCCACTAAAGTCAGAAGAAGGCCGACCCTTAAAGACAAGAGTGATCAACTGGAAAGGTGGGTAGAATACTACTCTGATATTTATTCCACAGAGAAGCTGGCAAATCCTGCCATGAGCCAGATAACACCAAAGCTATTCCTAATGTCAGAACTAGACGACGAACCCGCGGTGATGGAACTTTTCGTAGCTTTAACTACTTTCTATTGGCGAAGCACCAGGAAATTATAACATCCCCGCAGAGGACCTCAAAGAGAAAATTGCAGTTATTTTGCCTCACCTTCATGATCTACTCTTTCGCCGTTGGAGGGAATGGGAAATCCTCCAAGATATGCGGAAGGCAAAGATTGTGTCGCTATACAAGAACAAAGGTAACAAAGTGTCGCTATACAAGAACAAAGGTAACAAAGTGTCGCTATACAAGAACAAAGGTAACAAAGTGTCGCTATACAAGAACAAAGGTAACAAAGTGTCGCTATACAAGAACAGAGGTGACAAAGTGTCGCTATACAAGAACAAAGGTAACAAAGTGTCGCTATAAAAGAACAAAGGTAAAAAAGTGTCGTTATACAAGAACAAAGGTAACACAGTGTCGCTATACAAGAACAAAGGTAACAAAGTGTCGCTATACAAGTCCAAAGGTAAAAAAGTGTCGTTATACAAGAACAAAGGTAACACAGTGTCGCTATACAAGAACAAAGGTAACAAAGTGTCGCTATACAAGAACAAAGGTAACAAAGTGTCGCTATACAAGTCCAAAGGTAAAAAAGTGTCGTTATACAAGAACAAAGGTAACACAGTGTCGCTATACAAGAACAAAGGTAACAAAGTGTCGCTATACAAGAACAAAGGTGACAACGTGTCGCTATACAAGAACAAAGGTGACAACGTGTCGCTATACAAGAACAAAGGGGACAAAGTGTCGCTATACAAGAACAAAGGTGACAAAGTGTCGCTATACAAGAACAAAGGGGACAAAGTGTCGCTATACAAGAACAAAGGTAACAAAGTGTCGCTATACAAGAACAAAGGTGACAAAGTGTCGCTATACAAGAACAAAGGGGACAAAGTGTCGCTATACAAGAACAAAGGTGACAAAGTGTCGCTATACAAGAACAAAGGGGACAAAGTGTCGCTATACAAGAACAAAGGTGACAAAGTGTCGCTATACAAGAACAAAGGGGACAAAGTGTCGCTATACAAGAACAAAGGTGACAAAGTGTCGCTATACAAGAACAAAGGTAACAAAGTGTCGCTATACAAGAACAAAGGTGACAAAGTGTCGCTATACAAGAACAAAGGTGACAAAGTGTCGTTATACAAGAACAAAGGTGACAAAGTGTCGCTGTACAAGAACAAAGGTGACAAGGGGGATTGCAATAACTTCAGAGGCATCTCCCTCCTGAATACCGCAGGTAAAGCTTTTGCACATGCAATCCTAAAGAGGTTGCAGAGACTCGCAGAACGTGTACTGCCCTGAGCCTCAATGCTGTTTCAGAGCAGGACGTTATACAACCGACGTGATCTTCACCCTTCGACAGCTCCAGGAAAAATGCAGAGAGCAGAGAAGACCTCTCTGTACATTCCACAAAGGCATTTGACTCAGTTCAGGACTCTACAAAATTCTGGAGCGGATAGGTTGCCTTTTAAAGTTACTCAGTTTTATCCTTATCTCGCCTGATACCAGCAAACACATTCTCTCTTATCTTTTCTGACCCCAGCACATTTTCTATCTAATCTTCTGATCCCAGTAAATACATTCTCTATAATCCCTTCTGGTCCCAATAAACACATTCTCTTCATTCGCTTCTGATCCAAGTAAACACCTTCTCTCTGATCTCTGAACCCAGCACATTTTCCATCTAATCTCTTCTGATCCCAGTAAAAACATTCTTTAATCTCTCCTCTTTCCGGTTAACACATTCTCTCTAATTTCTTCTGATTGAAATAAACACATTCCTTCTCTCTACTTATTCCATCATTCATATTCACTTTAATCTCTTCTGATCACAGAAAATACATTTCCTCTTATTTCTTCTGATCACTGCAAACACATTGCTTCTTAATTTCTTTTTCTAATCCCAGAAAAAACGTCAGCTGTTTAACAAACCCATTGGAAAGGAAGACTACCGTCTGGTCAGGCAAAACATACTAATCAGGCATCCTAGTCGGGGTCAGGTAAAATAAAATAGCCAAGACCCTCACCTTGGCTTCTCCGTAGCCCTTCCTGGAAAGGAGCTGTTTCTATGGCATCCTGGCTAACAAGGTGAAATATCGATCAGATCCGAGAAGTAGTGATCGATACGCAAATGAAGCATATAATAGCACAACCGCCAAGATTACCCTGGTCCATCTTCATCAGCCCGCTCAGGATGTCCGGAAAGCTACAACACACTGCCAATAAACGTCTTTTTCAGAGAGCAGACAAGGGTAAATTAGCCATTGTGGGCATTTCTTGAACAACAACCAAACCCAGAACCATACTACACATTAATTTGACGCTTGGAATGTATGAATGGTTCATTGATTTTGGTGGTCTTCTACTTTAGAGGGGATAGACTGAAGTAGTACTAATCACCTATAACGACATCGTCACAGTGTTGTAGTTGTCTTCTTCCCGTCTTTATCCCTCAAAGTGAGTGCCCTACAGTAAACTGCTTCGGCATTGCAAAAACTCAAAAGGATAAATACACACTTTGTCATACTGAAAAATACCCAACAAAATTATGAACTGGGAGAGCTGTCTAGCATACGAAACGTATAAATATATTAGCAACCAATCCATCAATTCAGCACGTTGCATTTTAACACATGACCAAGGAAAGCTCTTTATATCATACCGGACGAGTCTGTTTTATACATAAAAACATAATTTCCTTACCAGAGTCTGCATTCGGCAGTTGTGCTAAAACCTTTTAAGTCTCTTACTTTCATTACGCAACATACGTGTGTATCCCATTCTTCTGATATGAATTTCATCAGCCCTTTTTTTGTGCACTGGTTATTTTGGGCTACATTGAGATTGATCGACGCTTGAGACGATATTTTTGTATTATTTTTGTTCAAGTTAATGCGAAGAAGGATTAGAGAATATTATGCGACTGCCCACATAAAGTACGGATATCAATGGAAGCCTGCATTCGAACGTGATTGGGAACATAGAGAAGGACAGGATTTCGTAAAATATAAAATAATAACTAATTTTGTGCGTGTATGTTTGAGAGGAAAATAAGGAACAAAAAAAAAGAAATTTGACACGGGCATGCGATTGACAGATCTGAACCGAGCATTGCGACGGGAAGGGATCTGATCATTCAAAGTGAATGTCAATGTCGCACAGTTATTTTGGTCGACACGATTCTTGGTTCTTGGCACTTTAATGGGACGGATCTGCTCAGGTTAAGATTTGCACACGTCTTCAACCTGTAGTATTTCAGCATTGTCAAATAGGAGTATGAGTCAGTCTACTATGTTTGATAGAACATGATCTTGTCAACGCTTTCAACGTCACACGATGGTTAGAAACAATAATATTCATACTAAATCAACAAGTACAATAGATGAACAAACCTCTGTAAAATAATCTCAGCAGACGGCAAAGGGGAAAACGAAATCCAAAACAGATGTAATATAGCAAGACATAGCATTTAGCAAATGTCCCCGCTAGCATTGAGCAAATGTCCCCGCTAGCATTGGGCAAATGTCCCCGCTAGCATTGGGCAAATGTCCCCGCTATTACTATGTCAAGCTAAGAAGAAGTGATGTCTGTGGGAAAATGTACAAGTGGATCAACCACTACCTCAAAAACAGAACGGCCAGAGTCCAAGTACAAGGGCAGATGAGCAGAAAGGTGACACTCGAGTAGGGAGTACCCCAAGGGGGAGTACTGTCACCCACACTCTTCCTGGTGTATATAAACGACATTACAGAGAATATACCAAGAAGAGTTCATAGCTCAATGTTTGCAGACGATCTGGCTATGTGGACCTCTGAAAAGAATCTCACCATAGCAAGAAATCGGATGCAGCAGGCCCTAACATTGCTGGAAGAGTGGGCGAACTCATGGCTGGTCAAAATAAACGAGGAGAAAACCACATGCACAATATTCTCGCTTTCCATCAAACCCCAAAATACCAAGTTAAGTTTAAATGGCAAATTCCCGCAACCAAACGACAACCCAAACTATCTGGGAGTCACATTTGATAGGCGCATGACATGGAAAAGTCAGATCGAGAGAAACCGAATGAGAGCCAGAGAAAGAATGGCAATCACGAGGAAACTTGCTGGCACAAGCTGGGGAGCAGACGAAAGCATACTAAAGGAACTGTACACTGGAAGAGTGAGACCAATTCTCGAGTATGGCATTGCGGCATGGACAACAGCAGCAAAGGCGAACTTCGATAAAGTTATCAAACTTCAAAACCAAGCCATGAGAGTTATAACAGGTGGCATGAAGTCAACGCCAATTGTAGAACTTGAAAAGATTACAAAACTGCAATCCATGACCGATAGAAGAGACTGCAGAGCCCAGCTGCAGTCAGAGAAACTCCGGAGACTGACTGACCATCCAATGCTCCAGAGACTAAACTATTTGGGAAATGGGAAACTAAAGCGGAGAAACTTTGCAGAAATAGCCAAAGCAAAGATGCACGAAGATACCATAAACGCACTAACACCAAAACCCATCACTACTGTACGAAAACCTACCTGGAGGCAGGATATATTTCCAGAGGTGGTAGAAAATATACCAGGTATTGGAAACAAAAACTGCCAGACTGAAAAAGAAAGGAGAGATACTACCCTAAGCTTTACATCAAAAAACTACCCAAGCATGGACTGGACATATGAATACACCGACGGTTCTGTAACAAACACTACACAGAACGGAGGGGCAGGAGCATTCCTGAACCTACCAAATGGCAGAAAAATAACACTGTCATTCGCTACTGGTAAGTATACAAGCAATTTCAGAGCGGAGGCAGAGGCACTGAGGGCGGCAGTGGAAGAAATGGTGACGCATAAAGAAAATGAAAGCCATATAGTCCTGCTTACAGATGCTCTCGCCGTAGACACAGCGCTAAAAAGCCAGAAAAACACTGAGCTTAATGACTTAAGAGCAGCACACTGCAAACTGTGCCAGCAGTCCGCACCAAAAAGGGTAGTGGTACAGTGGGTCCCATCACACTGCAACATCAAAGGCAACGAGGAGGCAGACAGACTGGCAAAAGAAGGCGCTAGACTACCACAAACAGATACTAGTATGACGTACGAAGAGTCAAAACGGCTTATCAAAGCCAGATACATGACCAAATGGGAAACCGAACAGACTGGTTACACCATAAACGATGTCTATTACCAGTTGAACCGAAGAGAGCAGGTCGTTGTCTTTAGACTTCGCACTGGCCACAATAGACTGAGATACCACCTATTCAACAAATTGAAGATAGGTGGTACCGACGAATGCCCGTGCGGTACCGGTAAAAATGACCGCTGAACATCTGCTGCAGAACTGCCCGACATACGAGGATCAGAGAGAGCAGATGTGGCCATCACCAGTGGAACTGCAAGACAAGCTTTATGGCAGTGTCGACAGCCTCAGGATGACCGCTGCTTTTTCGAAAAAATAATGGTTACTGTCTGACTGCGTACGAAGAAGAAGAAGAAGAAGAAGTATCCCTCGGGAAGAAATGGTATACAAATACAATGGATACAAATCCACGATCACGCAAAAGATTGATAGCAGAAATAACAGAAGCAGTAAAGTTTCACTTATACAAAGCACATATTACGACCGGGTCAAGAAATATCTTCATAACCTGACACTGAAAGGCACAAGCACATACTAGGGCCAGGTCAAAATACATCTTCATAACCTGACACTGACAGGTACAAGAAATGTGTAATTAATAGCATGTAATGAGAGTTTTTATTCAGGTCAGGTCAGGTCATCCCGTAACCGGCGAGGTCGTTGCGGCACACATGAAGACATCCTCACAACTCCACGCCATCCCTCTCTGTCAGATGCCACTGCCCGTGCCTCTTCTGGTCGGAGACTGGTCCATTCTTTTATGTTGTCCTCCCATTTCTTTTTGGGCCGGCCTCTTCGTCGTCTGCCATGCTCCTTTCCGTGGAGGATTGTATTTGCAAGACCATTTGATCTCGATATGTGACCGTACCAAGTGAGTTTCCTTCTTTTGACAGCTGCCAAGAGATCTTCGAAAGGCCCTATTGCTGTTGTAATTCTATCTCGTTTTTCCTCGTTTGTAACTCGATCTTTGTACGTGACGTTTAAAAGTTTTCGGAAACATCTCATCTCCAAGGCCTGTCTGTATCCTTCGTTGAAGGTCAGCTGTAACTGTCCATGTTTCACAAGCATAGAAGAATATTGACAGGACCAGTGTACGCATTAATCTGATTTTTGTGCGTAGTGCTAACCGTTTATCTTGCCAGATTTTGTTAAGCCGTGCAAGCGCCGCTATTGTCTGTGCTATTCTGGCCAACACTTCACATTTTGATCCCTCTTCACTGACAATCGACCCAAGATATTTAAAACGGTCAACCACTTCGAGTTCCTGACCATTAGCTTTTATCTTGTTGTTGAGCCCGTAGCGTTATTGGTCATTAATATTGTCTTTCCAGCGTTTATCTCCATACCATAGTCAAGAGCTGTTTCATCGAGCCTTCTGACCCATTTCTGGAGTTCTGCTTCTGAACCCGCCAACCCATCGATATCATCTGAAAAACGAAGGTTGGTAATCGTTCGGCCCCCTATCTTGACAGTACCAACGTGACCTCCAAGTGCCTCACTCATAATTCCTTAAATGAATATATTGAAAAGAGTTGGAGAGAGTGTACACTCCTGTCTCACACCAACTGATGTGCGAAACCAGTCTCCTCGCCTCCCATTCACAAGAACTGCACTAGACGCCTTGTTATACAGGTGTTCAAGGACCGTTATAATATTTCCGTTGATATTATACATCCTTGTGGTTGCCCAAAGCGCTTTATGCTATACCCTATCAAACGCCTTCTTAAAATCCACAAACACATGATACAGTGTTGATGCTGTTCTAGATATTTCTCGCTTAGCAGCCTTGAATTAAATATCTGTTCTGTAGTGCTTCTTCCCTGTCTGAACCCTGCTTGCTCCTCGGCAATGATGTTCTCTGCTTGGGGTTTCAATCGGTCTAGGATTAATCTAAGCATGACCTTCTAATAAAGTTTTGTTGAAGCCCTAAGATGCCACTGGACTCAGCATTGTATGTGTTCATTGATGCGTTGATCAGTGATCAAGGGTTGCGAGACTTTGCCTGCGCGCAGCTAAAAACGCAGGACACAAATCTAAGTTAGTTTGAGTGAGTGTGAGTTGGCCCGAAGGACATCATCGATTGGATTTAGGGTTTTAACGTACCGTTGACATGTGTGGTCCAAAACTCTCGAACTCAGCCAGATGTGAGAGTTTTGCTTTTTCTTCTTCTTCTTCGAACGCTGTCAGACGTCAACTTGAATTTGTTCTAAGAAAGCAGCTGTCATCCTAAGGCTGCCGACACTGCCATATAGCTTGTCTAGTGCTGCCACTGGTGATGGCCACATGGGCTTTCTCTGGTCCTCGTACGTCGGGCAATTTTGCAGTAGATGATCAGCGGTCATTTTCCCTGTGCCACACGAGCATTCGTCAGTGCCACCTATCTTCAATTTATTGAATAGATGGTACCGCAGTCTGTTGTGGCCTGTGCGGAGTCGGAAGACCACGACCTGCTCTCTTCTGTTCGGCTGGTAGTAGGGATAATTTTTTGTGTAGCCAGTGTGTTCTGTTTCCCATTTGACCATGTATCCTAATAAGCCTTTTGGACTCTTCGTAGGTCAGACTAGAATCTGGTTGTGGTAGTCTTGCACCTTCTTTTGCCAGTCTGTCTGCCTCCTCGTTGCCTTAGATGTTACAGTGGGATGGAACCCACTGTACCACTACTCTTTTTGGTGCGGACTGCTGGCATAGTTGACAAAGTACTGCTCTTAAATCCTTAAGTTCAGTATTTTTCTGGCATTTTAGTGCTGTAACAACGGTTAGGGCATCTGTAAACAGGACTATCTGGCTTTAAATGCTTTCGCCTGTCAGCATTGCTTCTACTGCTGCTTTCAGTGTCCCTGCCTCCGCTCTGAAATTGCTTGAGAATTTTCCAGTTGTCACTGACAGTGTTATTTTTCTACCATTTGGTAGGCTCAGGAATACCCCTGCCCCTCCATTCTGTGTTGTGTTTGTTACAGAACCGTCGGTTTATGCATGGGTACAGTCCATGCTTGGGTAGTTTCCGCTATGTACCTCAGGGTTATGTCTCTTCTTTCTTTTTCAGTCTGGCTGTTCTGGTTTCTAATACCTGGTATATTTTCTACCACCTCCGGAATGGTATGCTGCTTCCATGTGGGGCTTCCAGGGAGGGGCTTTGGTGTTGTTACGGTGTTCATAGGGTCTTCGCTCGTTTTTCCTTTGGCTATTTCTGCAAAGTGTCTCCATTTTAGTTTGCCATTTCCAAATCTATTTAGTCGCTAATGCATTGGATGGTCTGTCAGTCTTCTGAGTTTCTCTGCTTGCTGCTGGACTCTGCAGTCTCTTCTGTCAGTCATGGATTGCAGATTTGTAATCTTTTCAAGTTCTACAATTGGCGTTGACTTCAAGCCTCCTGTTATCTTCTTCTTCTTCTGCGTACACAGTCAGACAGTAACCATTATTTTCTCGAAAAAAGCGGCGGTCATCCTGAGACTCTCGCCACTACCATAGAGCTTGTCTTGCAGTTCCACTGGCAATGGCCACATCTGCTCTCTCTGATCCTCGTATGTCGGGCAGTTCTGCAGCAGATGTTCAGTGGTCATTTTACCAGTACCGCACGGGCATTCGTCGGTACACCCTATCTTCAATTTGTTGAAAAGGTGGTACCTCAGTCTGTTGTGGCCAGTGCGAAGTCTGAAGACAACGACCTGCTCTCTTCGGTTCAACTGGTAATAGGCATCGTTTTTGGTGTAACCAGTATGTTCGGTTTCCCATTTGGACATGTACCTGGCTTTGATAAGCCGTTTTGACTCTTCGTACGTCATACTGGTATCTATTTGTGGTAGCCTTGCACCTTCTTTTGCCAGTCTGTCTGCCTCCTCGTTGCCTTGGATGTTGCAGTGTGACGGAACCCACTGTACCACTACCCTTTTTGGTGCGGACTGTTGGCACAGTTTGCAGAGTGCTGCTCTTAAGTCATTAAGCTCAGTGTTTTTCTGGCTTTTTAGCGCTGTGACTACTTCGAGAGCATCTGTCAGCAGGACTATATGGCTCTCATTTTCACTGTGTGTTACCATTTCTTCCACTGCCGCCCTCAGTGCCTCTGCCTCTGCTCTGAATTGCTCGTGTACTTACCAGTAGCGAATGACAGTGTTATTTTTCTGCCATTTGGTAGGTTCAGGAATGCTCCTGCCCCTCCGTTCTGTGTAGTGTTTGTTACAGAACCGTCGGTGTATGCATGGGTCCAGTCCATGCTTGGGTAGCTTTTCGTTATGAAGCTTAGGGTAGTGTCTCTCCTTTCTTTTTCACTCTGGCAGTTTTTGTTTGCAATACCTGGTATATTTTCTACCACCTCCGGAATGGTATGCTGCTTCCATGTGGGGCTTCCAGGGAGGGGCTTTGGTGTTGTTACGGTGTTCATAGGGTCTTCGCTCGTTTTTCCTTTGGCTATTTCTGCAAAGTGTCTCCATTTTAGTTTGCCATTTCCAAATCTATTTAGTCGCTAATGCATTGGATGGTCTGTCAGTCTTCTGAGTTTCTCTGCTTGCTGCTGGACTCTGCAGTCTCTTCTGTCAGTCATGGATTGCAGATTTGTAATCTTTTCAAGTTCTACAATTGGCGTTGACTTCAAGCCTCCTGTTATAACTCTCATGGCTTGGTTTTGAACTTTGCTAATTTTATCAAAGTTCGCTTTTGCTGCTGTTGTCCATGCCACAATGCCATACACGAGAACTGGTCTCACTCTTCCAGTGTACAGTTTCTTTAGTATTCTTTCGTCTGCTCCCTAGCTTGTGCCAGCAAGTTTCCCCATGATTTCGATTCTTTGTCTGGCTCTCATTCGGTTTTTCTCGAACTGACTTTTCCATGTCATGCGCCGATCAAATGTGACTCCCAAGTAGGGTGGGTTGTCATTTGGCCGCAGATATTTGCCGTTAGGACTTATTTTGTTCTGGGGTTTATTTGAAAGCGAGAATATCGTACATGTTTTTACCTCATAGCGCCGCTATTGCCTGTTATATCCCGTCCAAAACTTCACATTATGATCCTTCATCACTGACAATTGTGCCCAGATATCTAAAACGGTCGACCGCTTCGAGTTTCTGGTCATTAGCTTTGACCCCACAGTTGAAACCTTAGTCGCTGTTGGTCATTAATACGGTAGACATGATTAACCTATGGATGATACTTGAAGATTATGGTGTACAAGGTCATCTACTTGATAATGGCAGAACACTGCATTGGACGAGTATACACTTAATAAGAAAGACTGGTGGCATATGCTATTGAAATCGCTGCCGGTGTGAGACAGGTGGGTGTCTTTTCCTCTCTGCTGTTGAACATGTTCTTTGACAAAATCACATCCAAGACCAGTGAACACGAGACAACAGAAACACAATGGAATTCAATACACAAATTGCTTTTTTGTAGATAATTACTGTCTGTTGTACGACTATCAAAATAAACTGTAAAGCCATACCAAAGTACTTGCGACAACCTGTGCCAAATACAACTTGCGAATTAACGAGAAGTTGAAGCCAAGCACACCACAACCGCCTTGACGACAGAGGTCCACCTTCATCATAAAGCTCGGGATGTGTGGAAAACTGCTACAACCCGCCACTTAACGCCTTTTTCAGGGCTCACAAAAGAGTAAACTTTCTCATTGTGGGCATTAAGCAACAACAACATAAACAACAACAACAACAGCGTAAGTGTAAATCATATTGCTATTCAACAGGATCATTCGTTCAAACATTTGGGCAGCATATTTTCGTAGACGGTAGACTCGACAGGGAATTTGAGACTAGGTGTCAGAAAGCATCCGCTGTGACTTGCCAGCTGATATTACTGCTTAGTCTACGGAGAATTAGTTTGTTAAAGTAACCGTCTGATAACCACTACATGTGTGCCTACATTATGCTACCAGTGTTAAACATGGACCCTGTCCAATGTTCGTGAGAGAAGAATTTCGACGTGTGAAATGAAGTGTCAAAGGAAAGTCATCGGTGTTGCCAGGAATGACAGAATTTGAATCGAAGACTTTCAAAGTATGGTCAGCAAAACGTCTTGAGTAGTGTACATTTCTAGGCACAAAATACGCTGGTTCGATCATCTCAGGAGAATACACCCTCATCTTCTGTTGATGTCTATCAACTATGGTAGATCTGGCAACAAAGACGGTTGGCTATTGTATAACGACACTTTACTTAATTTCTTTATACTGCTTTAGAAGAATATGTAGAGTCTGTATACAACCAGTTTCCCCTACTATACTTGATCTAAAAATACCTTTGTATATCTAATCTATTGTTGAGTGCATTAACTGACCCTGCCCCCACTATTTCCTGTGGTAATGTACTCCAAGCATTCGCCAATCTCTCACTAAACAAATATTTTATAATATCTAATCTGAATCTGTATTTAATGAATTTGTAGCTGTGACCTGACAACGACAGACACAACACACTTGGCGGAGGACAGAATATATAAGCTTCCCACGTCGCTCAACAACATACGTAGAATGTCAACTAACTAGCTTGTATTTAACCATATATTCTGACTTTGCATGTTACAGTGGCTTGCATTCTGATGCGGCTACCATATCTCTTAAGCCTAACTCTACAACTATAACTTTCACTAGAAACAAGCTTTGATCCAACAACCAAACCAGGTCATGTACGTGGACAGTTTTAACAAGACTGGAATGACAAAGTCAACTCAGATGTTTTCAGTACACCATTATTTGTGGTAGCATTTGGGCTTCTCAGTGGTTCCTGCGTAATCTCCCATCCCAGCGTGTCACCTGTCAATTGATAATTGTTTTGTCAAGGCTAGTAAGTTCGTGCCCTAATGAAGTATTTCCTTTAATAATAATATAATTATTTGAGTGACTTTCAACTGCCACAATCCGATAATTCTTCTTTTCATTGCAGCGAGACGCTTTCCCTCTTGAAAAGCGTTTATTTAATTTCGCGTGGCTGTCGACACATACGTATCGGATGCGTGTCCTACTCTATTTCTTCAATCTGAAGATAACCTCAGGAGTTTTGCTCCATTAGTGGGGTTTGTTAATCTAACAAATTTTAATGGGTATTTGACAGGTCATTCAAAAGTGTTTAGAACTACGTAGTTCATTTAAATTCACCATTATATTTATATACATCAGGTGATAATTCTCCGGCTACGCACAGGTCACAATAGACTTAGATTCAATATGTACAACAAATTCAAGTTTGGCACTACAGACCTTTGTGCCTGCGGCACAGCCTCCATGAAGACAGAACATGATTTGCAGTCATGTCCACTGTTTACCGACAAAAGAAGTAGCATTTGGCAATAGCCAGTGTCCTTCTACGAGAAGCTGTACGGAATCATACAGAGCCTTGGGTGATATTGCACATCAGAGACGATGGAAGACAGAATTTGAAACTGTCCTATGTTACGTGTAGCAATTACAAGATGACGCAACAAATTTGATAGGGAAGGAACTGTGTGTGATGTAAAGAAGTGGCAGCGGTGCATAAAGACAATGAAAACGGACAAAACCAGTGTGGAGGTGATGTTACAGACTTTTAAAAGATCCCCATGGAAATCTATACGACAAGCATAGTATATCATACCAAGTGTCCATCGCATTTTATTGCAATCAAAGTGGAAGCCCTACATTTTCAGCTCAGGTTGAATTCACTGTATTGAATGAGGACGACCCAGATAATTGTCTCGTATCTCGTGAGTGGTTTGTGAACATGTGCAACAATGACGATTTACTGATTTGATTTTTTTATCTGATGAGGCAGATATTAAATTGGATGGAACCGACAATCGCCACAACTGTATGTACTGGACCACTGCTAATTCCCACATTGTGAAAGAACAATCATCTGATGCCATGAGATGCGATCGTGACTGCCTGTGATTTCACTCCCCTATCTGAACTATACCGATCTGTTCTATGGCTCTGCGGACGATCTATTACTGTCATTGTGAACATCTTTAACTTTATATGACATCAAACAAGAACATGTTTCCGGTTATTTATGTTCGAGTTATAATGTTCAAAAAGTGTAAACATTATTCTTGATTACTCTGCATTGTCTGTTAGCACGACCAATGATAGACTCTCGCTTAAAAAGCAAATGCGTGTTTCGTGCAGCGATGACCGTTTAACTGCGTTGCATTTGGGAAAGTCTCTAACTAAATCAATCCAAAGAATTTCCGGTAGGAGATATACAGAGATGAATTTATGAATTGCATTTGTGTTTCCTAATGTAATAGCTTTAGCATGCATTAGTATCAAATCACTTCTCGTATTTATGAATACTGCACAACATTTATCTAAAACATGATTGTTGATTAATGTATGACAAAGACGGTAAATATGCTGATTAATTTATGACAAATACAGTAAATATGCTGATTAATTTATGACAAATACGGTAAATGTGCGGATTAATTTATGACAAATACGGTAAATAAACGTAATTCGTAAAATCTGTAATATTCCAGGCATGTATATTTTGTTAACGTTACATTTCCGGTAGGTAGTATAGATGCATTTAGGAAGGGGAACTCAGATGCTAGTCCAATCAGGCACTGATCAGGACGTCAGGTCAGGGTCAGGCACAATACACTGACAATGATCAGTTTATCTCTTCCATGTAGCGTTCCCTGGAAACAGGCTGTTTTCAAGACAGCCTGGATGACGGGATGTGGATCGATGTGATACCCGTAGTAGTGAGCGCCACACAGATGAACCAATCATAGAACAACCGAATGGAAGACCACGGTTCACCTTCATCAGCAGGCTCAGGATGGGAGGAAAGCTACTACAACACGCCACATAACGCCCTTTTCGGGGCACACAAAATGATAAACTTACTCATTATGGGCATTCAACAACAACAACAACAACACATATTTAGGAAGAATTTGTTAGAGAGAAACTTCTAGATATAAGTTTGAGAAACGTTCAAGCAGGATCTGTAGGATTGTATAGACGTTTGCAAGAAGGTGTTTCAGCTCTAGGGGTGAATCAGTTAATGAACACCTACTATCATCATTGGTTCTTTTCGTCTTGTCAGGCAAAAATCTTCTTCTTCGTTCGATCTCAATATCCGGATACAAAGCCATGAGCTGGGATTTGCAAGTAGCAGGATGTAGTCCGGAGAACGGAATGCGTTGTGTATTTAGTTTACAGCTTGGCTGCTATATTCGCACCTTTCGGTCCGACACATCCGTCTTCGGCAGCCAGACGATAGTAATTGTGCTTTTAGTACAAAGCCCGGGCAGAGATATAAGGATCATGTATTGCCCATGCAGTTTCTTGTTTACTCCAAGGAAAAGGTAATACCAATACATTTGAACAAGCCAAGCTGCAGAAGCTTCCGGATCAGCAGAGCAGTGCTCTATCTGTTCGCATGTCAGGGCTTTACTATTAGACCAGCCGCCAACCAAGGCTAAGGTCCTGGTCTACCCTGCCACAATACTCAGATGAGGCTGTCTTTCCTCGCTCTAGGATAAGGCATTGTATCCTCTTGCGTGTGCTCCTTCGCACATCGTCAGTTGCCAGGTCTGATAGACGCTGACCAACTTTAAGAGTTTTCAGAAAACAGGTTGCACGGCAATATCTGACAAAACCAGACAAGATACGCCAGTATCTTATCTACAAGGCTTAATAATACACATAATATACTGCTCACACACAGTTGGGGGTGTTGTAAGTTGGGATATCTTATTTTAGAACAGGTAGGCTGTTAGGTTACGATTGTCAAATGGACATGACAGACATGCACTGCCCGACTCTCACGTGCATATTGATGCTGTCCGGACGGCACCTGCTGAGCAAGACAATTCGGAAAGCAGAATGTAGGGTTCCAATGCACAATTTTGTACAGGCTTTTGTTTCATCCAAATGCGTACAATTCATGTTCGTTGAAATGTACTTCCCATTGATAGGTTTAATGGCTCGGTAGAAGGTACATTTCTTTCTATCGTCATGCAGCGTTTGCCAGAATAGCAGACATGATAGGCATATACATATTGCAAATTGAAAGTCGGCAGGCGGATGTTGATCAGAACCCTAATGTATCATTTTCAGTTGTCTGCAGGCATTGGAACACGCATCAATATCACGGCACAGTTTCCGATTTCCCTCGGACTGCCCGCCCAAGAATCACGACACGCCACCAAAATCGACTCCTCGTTACTCAGACTCTCAGAACTCGGACTCCAAATGGTACTGAACTACAGCCGTATCTTGAACAGACTACGAGGATACGGGTTTCCTCCCATACCGTATGAAATTGCTTTCACGAAGTTCAACTAGCCATTCGCCGACCGTTTCATGCCTTGTCCATGTGACCACGCCACAAGCAAGCCAGAATCGCTATAGGTCGCTGACCACTGCAGCTCATGCACTGCTCATCATTTTGATCCCGCACCTGATTTAATTTTTCAACTTTACAATGTGCGTCATTATCGTGCTCGCATCGTCTAGAATCCCCTTCAGAAGTAGCATATGCAGACGGCAAAGATGTCGCCCTATCGGCTGCGGGTCTATATTGCTCTGGTATTTTAGTTAATTATGGATGTTACCAGACGACGGATTTACCTGGATATCACACTAGTCGACGAATTTCACTTGTGCTCATGGAAACGTGTCGTTGTTACCCACAGGTTAATTCGTTCGTTTTTGTGTGTTCTTCCTTCCAAGTATCCTGGCCTGGACATCCGATATATGAATTAGCACTATGCTTAAAATGCGTGGTATTTTCACGGCCTCGTTCCCGCGGCTGAACTTTACGAGATTGGCTACCTTCACCCCAGCTGCGGTTTTGATGTGACTGTGTAATTTAGACACGCTTATGGTGGACTAAAACATGCCTGGGAAAAATACCCAACACATGACTCACACACTGAATGATATCCCTATTACGTCTTACGGTTATGGGAAGAGCACGACACAAAACGATATATGTTTTAACCCTATGTCTCGATACAATCTTGCCACTGGTCAAAGGTTGCACAAGACCAGAACGTGAGGTTGACAAAAGGTGCAGTTACGTCCTCACCTCAAACCAAATCACAGCGCAAGTCTGCCATTTCAGCAGGTATATCAAACGAAAGTGCTGTCCACACTTCTGAACAAAAAGAATGCATGTGACGGACGCACATCATCACCCAGACGTTACCATGACCATTAATACTACCTCAACCTCCTTCTAATTGAGCATTTGTGAGATCTCTTCAGCAGACGTCTACGACGCCCAGTCGCTCATCAGACTATTCTGCAGTTAGTCTACTCTCGTCAGACGGAATGGCAGAGAGTTTCCCAAAAGAACACAAGAAAGAGAGTTCCCCAAGAGAACACAAGATAGAGTTCCCCAACAGAACACAAGACAGAGAGTTCCCCAAGAGAACATAACACAGAGAGTTCCCCAACAGAACACAAGACAGAGTTCCCCAACAGAACACAAGACAGACAGTTTCCCAAAAGAACACAACACAGAGAGTTTTCCAAGAGAACACAAGATAGATAGTTCCCAACAGAACACAAGACAGAGTTCCCCAACAGAAAACAAGACAGATAGTTCCCCAACAGAACACAAGACAGAGTTCTCCCTCCAAGAGAACACAAGACAGATAGTTCCCCAACAAAACACAAGACAGAGTTCCCCAAGAGAACACAACAGATAGTTCCCAACAGAACACAAGACAGATAGTTCCCCAACAGAACACAAGACAGAGTTCCCCAACAAAATACAACACAGAGAGTTCCCCAACAAAATACAACACAGAGAGTTCCCCAACAAAATACAACACAGAGAGTTCCCCAACAGAACACAAGACAGATATTTCCCAAACAGAACACAAGACAGATAGTTCCCAATCAAACACAAGACAGATAGTTCCCAAACAGAACATAAGACAGAGAGTTCCCCAACAGAACATAAGACAGAGAGTTCCCCAACAGAACATAAGACAGAGAGTTCCCCAACAGAACACAAGGCAGATAGTTCCCCAACGGAACATAAGACAGAGTTCCCCAACAAAATACAACACAGAGAGTTCCCCAACAGAACATAAGACAGAGAGTTCCCCAACAGAACACAAGACAGAGAGTTCCCCAACAGAACACAAGACAGAGAGTTCCCCAACGGAACACAAGAAAAGGTCACGAAAAACCGTCAGCAGATTGAACCGCTGGTCAGGACTAAATTGTTAGAGACCTCAGTATACTAAGTCTCAACTTGGGAGGTAGCCAGTTCCCTTTCTCGCTGCCTTCTATTTCCTAACCGTAAGTACGGCACTCATTTACCTCTAGATTGACTGGAACTGGCAGTAGTGGAAGTTGGACCCATACCTTTGCCATGAAAAGCAAGTGCTCTACCTCAACACTAATCATAATACATCTGAAGGCTTATTTACAAAGTGAGTCGTCGCTTTGCAACGTATTTCGGAACAAATGGGGGACCTACGAAGTAATGGAAACATGGAAAATGTGTTGTGGAAATGGAGTACCGACATCTCCTTAGATGACAGTGCTGCCACCGTCCCGTGACTAACCGTAAACCCTAGCTTCTACCATAAATGTCTTCTTGTGAGTTCCGGTTAACTTTTTACAACGGAATAAATAAATCAATTTCAATTATATTGTATGTGGTCATATTTTAAATTCAATATCCCCTACTTTATGTAAGCAGTTTAGTATCTTCTACTTGTTCTGTGTTTGGGATTTCTGATCTTGCAAATTCTTTCGTCCTATCGCCAGGATGAAGCTAACAGTACTATCCAGGTCTAAGCTGTGACCCCATAGCTTTTGCCTCATTTCTGATTCATCTAGCCAGGTCTGACATCTTAGTTCTTCGTGGGCCGGGCATTCTTATACTTTCCCTCCAGATTATCGTATTTAAGTCTCTATTCTGATTCAGCCTAATTTAATAAAAAAAACATTATTCTGAACAGCACCAGTTAAGCCCAATACCCATTTTTCGAGATAATTAGCCAAGTCTTGAACCAGTGTAAAATCCTAACCACACATATCACAGACATGCCTTTCAATTGACTCAGCGTCTCACAGACGGTAGGAATTATCTTAACTGACGTCACGAACTGTTGCAAAAATTGTTTTACAACATTTTTTGAATTCACAGACGTCTCGAATTCTTTGATTTGAAGCTAAATAGAAGCCAGCTGATGAGTTCAGTTACGTAACTGCACTTTTGATTTTTGTCTAACGGTGATGTTTACTAGACAGATTTATAATGCACATGTTTAAGCGCCGGTCGTATCTTGGGGAAATCATTGGTCTAGAGGTAAGGTGTCCGCCTTGAGTGCTGGAGGTCACGTGTTCGAATCATGCTGATGACAGGCTTTTTTCACGTGGATATCTGGTACCTGATCTCTGGGTACTGAAATCGGACTCCCGTGTTCAGTGTCGAGCATGTTAAAAATTCCTTGCCAGTTGGAAATCGAAGAAATAGGCTTAACGGCCGCTGCCGGGAAAAACTCAAATATAAAATATACCCAAGTTATTTGTACCTTACTCCAGGTGGTTTGTTAACAGCAGCTATAATTGGCGCCTAACTGGCTGCGGGTCTGATTAACTCTTGTGTTTGAGTCTATTAAGATGGAATCACACATCTGTTAAAAACGATCCTCCAAGAAACTGGTTGTACTCAGACTCTGTAGAGTCTTCTAAGCCAATACAACAACGCTTACAACAACGCTAAGTTCAGTTAAGAATCAATAGTGGTATTGAAGTATTCAGGTTTAGTTTTTGTATTTCACTTATACTTGACAAATTGAATCCTAGTGTTCAATCAGTAAAGGTTGTCTGATGTCAGGTAACTTAAAGCTGCATGAATCTGTTCCTTTCCTTCATCCCGGAGTATTATGACGGTCCAAAGGCGTGTTGCTTGCCATCTCTTCTTCTCGACGACAGGTGGTTGCAGTTGAAGGGCCACCATAAAGACACCCTCCTCGTTCATCTATCGCCAGTCATGCGGACCACATAAGCGGTCCATCTATACTTATATTTCACTCGCGTTTAAAATGTAAATTCTGTATATGATGTTTGTTTAAAAACCAGTCGAAGACCTGCTCAGTATCTAGTTCATTATTGTGCTTAGTTTCAAAGCATTATTTGGTTCTATTGACAAAATTGTTTCTTTACTAAAGAATGTTTTAATTGGTGCTATCGAAATCTAATGACCAACATTCCTTCTTTATTGATAAATGTTTAAATTGTTGGTAAATTGTCGCCTCCTTTCTAAATGCGGTCATTCTTTTGTTGCTGCAAGGATATAAGCACATACATCATTTCAAGGCTAGACACATATTGCTGCTCCTTACTCAATGAGCAACATATGTGTTCTAGCTGGTTTTACACATGTCCTTAGAAGTCGAACGTGTATGGGTCTCATCTCCGTGTAAAGTCTTTGTCGACCTGTACTTCTACAGTAGCGTATGCCCATGTGCAGGTCCAAGCTCTGTTAGTGAGCTGGATGTAGACAAAAGAGGAATTACCTGTTTAGCGAGCTAGGCTCGAGCAGCTTATTACTCCGCTGCGTTGGGACACGTGTGTGACGGTGGTTAACCGATGTACGAGTCCATCTTAACAGACTCAAACACTAGAGCAAAGTAGACCCGCAGCCTGATAGGCGCCATCTATACTGTTCCTAACAAACCATCTAACCGTGTCATACACGAAGACCCCGGCGAATCACCGTGTAAAGATTCTACATCTGCAGCAAAACATATATACATTGTTCACTTCAAAATCGCGAAAAAGATTTAGTTTTGCACATCACGGGAGGGTGTGGGGTTAATGTTAACGGTAGGGCTACATCTAAAATGCGATATATAGAGAACGAGTGATTCCCCGCGAGACGGATGACCTTGATCGGAAATTGGATAACATAATATTTAGAGGTCTTTGTAACCACATTACGGTCTTATCATGTGTGTTGTAGATTCTGTGAATGGAAATGTGCAGTTCAAGATGTTTCGTGAATGAGTGAACATTGCGGACGTGAAGACTATATTTGTTGACAAATTACTGTGCTTTCACCCTTTGCACAAATGATATAGATAATGTACAGCCTTTACTTTTGTTGTTGGATCGGTGACACGGACCAGTATTAGGCCCCACATATATGTTCTCACTTCTGTGCCAGGACCGGTGTTGGGCATCGCGCATGTGACGTGACTCATGTGCCAGGAACCGTGTTGGACAATCACACACGTGACGTCACTCCTGTATCAGAACAGGTTCTGGGCATCGTACATGTGACGTGACTCATGTGCCAGGAACCGTGTTGGACAATCACACACGTGACGTCACTCCTGTATCAGGACAGGTGCTGGGCATCGTACATGTGAACGTCGCTCATCTGCCAGGACCGCTGTTATGTGACGTCATTCCTGTGTTAAGACTGCTGTTATGTGACCTTACCTATGTGCCCGGACCCGTTGTGGGCATCGCACATGTGATGTCACTCTTGTGCCCGGACCTGTTGTGGGCATCGCACATCTGACGTCACTCTCGTGCCCGGACCCGTTGTGGGCATCGCACATGTGACGTCACTCTCGTGCCCAGACCCGTTGTGGGCATCGCACATGTAACGTCACTCTTGTGCCCGGACCTGTTGTGGGCATCACACATGTGGCGTCACTCTCGTGCCCGGACCCGTTGTGGGCATCACAGTTATGACACCGACCCTATACAACGAATATGCGCTTCTGGTTGAACCGAAAATGGCGATAAATGAGTTGTTAGATCAAGTGAAACAGAGAAAACGTATAAATCATGTTAATGACTCTGTCTTTTGCATGACCTCCAATCTGATAGGGTCTTTCTGGGAATTAATGGCTTTTGACCTACTTGCATATTTTCACTGATACACCGCCAGTTTTTCATAAAGAAAGGCTTTCTGTTTCAGACCCATAAGATTCGCATAATGTGGATGAAGATGACACGAGCAAGACCAGCGAACGTGGATCACGCCATCAAGAGATTCTGATTGTGTGTCTATTGAAGAGTTTGCATTACCACATTCATTTACCTAGACCGAACGAATGATCTAGCGAGATTTCTGAAATTGCCGACACGTTCAGAGCTGCTGCTGACGTTAAAACTACAGCAATGGCGTCTTCTAGTATATGCTGTATCCATGTTTCGTGGTCGGCAAAGAAAACAAATATACTACAAAGAACAAAAACGACAATTGAAGATTGTTCAATGATTCGTTCAACTTTAGCGTTAAAGCTATGCTGTTCCATCCTCGTTGAGTATTATCATCTGGTCCACTTGGGTATGTTGTCCAAGTGACAGAAACCTGCAACAGTTTGAAGCAACACTTGCACACCATTAACTGTAACGGGCATAAGTGACAGGATTTCTGGTATCGGGAAGGTTATTGCCATCTTTATGGTAATACAGCAGTGTTACACACAGTCCTCGTTTCATCTATTTCTGGTACAGCTAGACCGATTATTCCCATTACAAGAAATATGGTTGCCTCCCACCCCAACCCCCCCCCTTCCCCGGGAGCAATCATTTAACCCGTATGAAATGAATGTACTGAACGATCCATTTTCACAACCAAGCAGGATCAAGCTCTCTCATCTGAACACAACCAAGCTGGATCAAGCTCTCTCATCAGAACACAACCAAGCAGGATCAAGCTCTCTCATCCGAACACAACCAAGCAGGATCAAGCTCTCTCATCTGAACACAACCAAGCAGGATTCAAGCTCTCTCATCTGAACACAACCAAGCAGGATCACGCTCTCTCATCTGAACACAACCAAGCAGGATCAAGCTCTCTCATCTGAACACAACCAAGCAGGATTCAAGCTCTGTCATCTGAACACAACCAAGCAGGATCACGCTCTCTCATCTGAACACAACTAAGCAGGATCACGCTATCTCATCTGAACACAACCAAGCAGGATCACGCTCTCTCATCTGAACACAACCAAGCGGGATCAAGCTATCTCATCTGAATACAACCAAGCAGGATCAAGCTCTCTCATCTGAACATCATTTTTGGAGTCAAAGGAAGACCTTTTGCAGTTTCGTTGAACATTTTCAAGCATCAGTCTGCCACACTCACGAAAAGTGCATTTGCTGGTTCCCAAATGAACTTTTTTTATGATATCTGATAATTAGAAGAAGCTCTTTCCATTTTTGCTTCTGCTTCTACTGTCCTTATTCTCATCCTCTTCTTGATATTTTCTTTATTCTTCTTCTTCGTACGCGTGTCCAGGAGCTACGAGAAACCAACTTTCTCTAAATGAAGATGGTTCCATCTTCTCCACAACTCTAAAACTCTACTAGTCGCCTTTCTCTACATGAAGAAGAAATAATTGCATCCATAGATCTACGTAGTAGCTTATCTATACATGAAGAGTTTTATAATCCAATCCACAATTCTATGTTGCCGTCGTTCTCTATATGAAGAGGTCTCATCCATTACTCTACGAAGTCCTTAATTATTACACGCATATCGTGGCTCAGAAATCTATTTTTATCCTTCCAAATACAAGGCCTCGAATTTCACATGGACAATATACAACATTTGGCAATGCAAAGACATTTCTGCCATCTTACATATCACACTGATTAACTCCATTCAGTAAAGTGCAATGCTTTAGAAAATCTCATTAATATATCTATAGAAACAAATATTAGAAATCTTGAAATCAGAAATATTATGGAAACTAATTTATCTGCGGAATACACAAGAAGACATGCTACTAAATGAATATGCTGACCCATGAGAGCTATGCTACGGCAGCTACAAACTTTGCCCCCATCACAATGTATCTGCTTATACGTCAAAAGGAAGGACCATAATGAAACTAATCTATTAAGGTGATTTGGAAAGTTTTCCCTTTGGGGGAGATAATTTCATTAAAATGCAAGATTTACATACAAGCTATACATTGTCTTGAAGCTTGGAATGTCATTTAAGTGATGTGTCATGGTAATCACATTCTCGTGCACACACAAACGCCGAAGTCGGACAGGGTGTTGTACACCATTGAGGAAAACATTACACGTTTTTTTCCGAAAGCAGGTACGCACAGCTGCTTGCACCTCCTCGTCCGAAGTGTAACAGAGTCCTTTGAGGTGTTCCTTCAGCTTCTGGAAGAGGAAGAAGTCACAGGATGCCAGATCGCCGGACTGTGCGATTAGAGCGGTAAAATGGGGCCAAACTTGAAACGCTCTGATGCAGCCACTGTATGTCGGCTGCTGTGTGGGTGAAGATTTTCTGGTGTTAAGAATAGCGTGCTTGCACATTCAAACACGCAGCAGTCGTGCTCGAAATTTCTGCAAAGTTTTAACATATACATCGGAGTTCACGATATTTCCGTGCTACAAATATTCAGTGCAGACTACCCCATCGCAGTCCCAAACGATAGTCATCGCCACTTTTCCCCACCGAGACGACGACCTTGAATGTGTGTGGGCTAGTGGAGGTCATAGACTGGTGTATGTGTTCTGGTTCATAATGATGTGCCCATGACTCGTTGCCAATGACAATTCGACGGATGAAAATATCGCCTTCCTGTTCATACCGCGTCAGAACCTGCTGTTGGCGATGTTTGAAATCTAGTGTCAGCATAGCAGGGACCATCTCGAACACACTTTCCTATACCCAAGCAGGACATGAATAAAATCATGGTCTCGCTCAATCGAAATCATAAATATTGCGCCGATATATATAAGTATATAAATATATATATATATATATATATATATATATATATATATACTTATATATGTATATATATAGGATATATATAAAAAAAATCATCATTATCAAAGTGTAGGATGTCCTTTATAGAAAGTCGCTCCTATTACAGTCTGAAAAAAACTCTCTCGCCAAAACTCTAGCCTCGGACAGTCATTTTGCCAGGCCCCATACCTTCCATCACTGTTCTTTTCAAAACCATTCTTCCTTTTGAAGCAACATAAGCATTTCAATTTTTTGGTCAACATGAAATTGATAAACCAGTTCTACTCGTTGCTCAACTCTTGCCAAATGTCTATATTTGTCTTTCTCCGTCCAGGGTATTACGAGGATCTTTCTGAAACATTTTGACTCGAAGGACTAGATTATTGTTCTAGACGTTTTCGTAATCTTCCAATATTCGCAGCCATATTGCTGTCAAAAGGACAACACAGGCTTTCAAGACTTTCACTGGTGTTGTTTTCAGAATGTTTAGAATCTGCATTGCAATGGATATTCTTGTTATTTTTTTGGAGCAGTCGCCATGTTTGTCAATTCAGATATTAGAAATGCGTGGCCTGACCTTATTCCTCACTAGCTCCTGCACATTTATGTTGATATCGTGTTTTGTCGGTGGTCATTATCTTTGTTTTGTTTACGTTTATACAAATGTTTTGATCTTTACTGTATCCGTTTACAGCTGAAAGTAGATTCTCTTGCCATTCTGCACTTCTTGACATCATGACTGTGTCATCTGCGTATCGTTACTCTGAAATCTCGTAACCGCCAATCGCAAATGAATCGAAATTGTCAATGATGCATTTCAATGAAACTTTTAACACTACCTACGAGCATGTTCAGAAAACACTTCCACACAGCAGGTCAGTCGATATAGACTTAATTTCACACACTGAATCAGCAAGGCGGAATATACATTATTCAGAACACCAAATTCCAGAACACAAGACTTGATAAAAAAATAATAGTCACAATACATACCACAGACATTGACTGAAGTAAACACTCATTACAAAATGGCTAAAGAGGGAGAGATGGCGGTGATCAACCGTTTAGATAAATGCCTGCAAGTTGAGTACGTGGAACTACTTCACTGTTGTAAATCATGTCATGCCAGACATCCGGAGGATGCGCTTCTGATTGCGCAGATGGAAGGTCCCAAGACGCTGCCGATCCTGCAGGTGGAAGACCCCAAGACACTGCCGAACCTGCAGGTGAAAAGCCCCGGGACGCTGCCGATCCCGCAGGTGGAAGGCCCCAAGACGTTGCCGATCCCGCAAGTGGAAGGCCCCAAGACACTGCCGATCCCGCAAGTGGAAGGTCCTAAGACGCTGCCGATCCCGCAGGTGGAAGGCCCCAAGACGCTGCCGATCCCGCAGGTGGAAGGCCCCAAGACGCTGCCGATCCCGCAGGTGGAAGGCCTCAAGACACTGCCGATCCCGCAGGTGAAAGGCCGCTAGACGCTGCCGATCCCGCAGGTGGAAGGCCCCAAGACGCTGTCAATCCAGCAGGTGGAAGGCCCAAAGACGTTGCCGATCCCACTGTAGTACTGACCAGGACACAGAGCCGTACAGGTGATAAGGCACAATGCAGAAGATTTTTGTACTATTGAATTGCATTGTACCAATGGAAGACAACGGAAAACCACCGGCACATTGGATATCCCAAGTTGAGCCATCAACGACATAACATACAATTGAAGACAAATAGTGTTAAAAGGGAGGGGCGGGGGGTTGAAACGAACTGATAGACAGAGAAATTGGAGGTCCATGGTAGCAGATGCCACTGGGCGGGGCACTTGATTGTGATGTTTTTGTTTTAGGGCGGTAAAGAGTCAGATTGGTAGAAATATAAATTTGCCTCGGCGACTATAATGAGAAGGTTTTAATGCGAAAGGTAAATAGGTAAACATCAGTCACAAGGCAACAATTGCCGTCAGGGATGAAGATAACACTTCATAGACTGTCACATCCTATGTGAGGTATGGTGGCCAGCCCTCGTCCTTACTGTTAATACCTTCCCCAACACATACGCCAGGTATCAATTTACAACGTGGTCGACTGGAGGAGCGGTCGTACAAGGAACGATTCACGCCACGATTTTGATATGTCCGTTCGTTATTTCGAATCCTGGTGCGCTGTAATCCCAGCCTTAGCAAGCCAGTTAACTGTTGAGTAGGCTACACGCTCTACAAATACGAACATATGTAAGCTTAATGGAGATGTTGCTGTACTTGTGAATAAGAATATGGTGCTAGGCATTGTGCACTAATACATTATAATTCTGCTTGAGTGAGGCGTAGGGCCGTTGCTGAGAGGCGCAGGGTATACTTGACAGTAACGTCCAGTATCAGAATGGAGATCGAGGAAGTGACTTTCGTTGGGAGGTGGCTATCTGGGACATGTTTTAATGAGGGCCGTACTCGTTACTGACTCGCATTCCTTGCATCGGAAGGGGCAGAAGCGCTGCATGTGGCTTGACTGGATAGTGAACAGAGGCTTCGAACCTCCGGGAACTTGTGTGGATCTACTGTCCTGACCATGCTGGCGTTTGAAGGAATGAAAGAGCTCACTGTCCTGGCATCAGAGGCACCCGCAGTGGGGACATTGGAAATTGATTTAGGTGATATTTTAAAGTTGGTCAACAACCTCCTTTTGGATGAAGACACTGCAGTGGACGAACCAGCAATGCACAGATTGCAGGGTTTTGAAATCATTGGTGGGTCCAGCAGAGAGGAGTGCCGGAAAGAGCAGAATAAGAGTGGGTCCAGCAGAGAGGAGTGCCTGAAAGAACAGAACAAGAGTGGGTCCAGCAGAGAGTAGTGCCTGAAAGAACAGAACACGAGTGGGTCCAGCAGAGAGGAGTGCCTGAAAGAACAGAACAAGAGTGGGTCCAGCAGAGAGGAGTGCCTGAAAGAACAGAACAAGAGTGGGTCCAGCAGAGAGGAGTGCCTGAAAGAACAGAACAAGAGTGGGTCCAGCAGAGAGGAGTGCCTGAAAGAACAGAACAAGAGTGGGTCCAGCAGAGAGGAGTGCCTGAAAGAACAGAACAAGAGTGGGTCCAGCAGAGAGGAGTGCCTGAAAGAACAGAACAAGAGTGGGTACAACCGGAGAGCTAGATAAATCAGTATCTGCATTAGTCGCTATTTACTGAGCACATTTGGGTCTCCCAGACGTATAACGATGTCGATTCTTAATTAAACAGAATGAGAATATAATCTGCTATGGTGGAAATATATTTGACATATGAGTCGACAGCTTAATGGATGGATAATGTGCTTATGAGATCACTATTAATAGCAATTACATGATACAGTTGTTCAAAGTGCAGCCGACTACAAGGACGACAGGGTACAGCCACAAATTAATTAAAGACATTTTCAGATTAAATATTAGGAAATATATAAGAGAATGCTGGAATGCATAGCCAGAAGAAATACTGGCGGCAGGGTCAGTTAATGTATTCAAGAATTGATTGGATACATATGGTTATGTTCATATCAAGTTGAGAAGAAGGAACTGATCGTATACATACTATAACGTCTTCTAAACCAGTAAAAATAAGTTCGGTTATGTTTAAGACAGGGCACACTGGGGTGAGAAGATTGAGTTACAATACAGAAGGCAACAGAGAAGAGTAGGATGGGATATACCGCTTAGAGGTTGGGGAGGAAGACTATCGTCTGGTCAGGTACAACACACTGATCAGACATGTTAGTCAGGGTCAGGTACAACACACTGATCAGACATGTTAGTCAGGGTCAGGTACAACATACTGATCAGACATGTTAGTCAGGGTCAGGTACAACATAATGATCAGACATGTTTGTCAGGGTCAGGCAAAATATACTGACCAATTCCCTCACCTCGGCTTCCTCGCAGACCTTCCTGGAAACGGGCTGTTTTCATGGCAGTGAAGGATTGACGTTATCCTCGTAGTGATACGCGACACGCAGATGAAGCCAAGCATAGCACAACCGCCTGAAGGACCCCGGTCCACCTTTATCCGCACGCTCGGGATGTGAGGAAAGCTACTGCAACCCGCCCATTAACGTCCTTTTCAGGGCGCACACACCTGTAGACATATTCATTTTGGGTATTCGAAACAACAACAACAACAACAACCATTTAGAGAGTACAGAAAACAACAAATAAAATATTTACAGGCATCAGAAGAGTTCACGAAGAATATATTTAGCTTTTAGCATTATGGCTAGATTTAGCCATTTAAGAGAACAACGCACAATGAATCCATTTAGTCATTAAAGAGAAAAGAAGAGTTCACGAAAAATATAATTAGCTATTAATACAAGACATCGCCTAACAGGCAAAAAATAGATACACCGAAAGGATAATACAACATTCCAGATAAGAATCTTGAACATATTATGGCGAGCAACTCACTTCCATTTGTCAAAGTCGCCCTATTGACTTTACAAAAAGTGTCAAGGCGATGCTCTTTAGGTTCAAGCCTACTTCAGCCATCAATGAAAAGTAATTGTTTCTTATAATTAATGAATTCAGCAGAAGAGATCGAAAGAAGGTATACTTTCAAGAAATTCTCAACGATATTGCTTCCACGGGGAACTCAGTTTTTTTCTATCAGAAAACTCACATCATATAAGTAAATTAAACCATAGCATTACTGCCGTAGGGGTATGAGGTGTTAGCGATCTCACATTTCAAAGGATCGGCTATATGAGAGCGGTAGCCATCTCCTCTCCCTCGCCGCTTTTACTTCTTGGACTGAACCGGTACCCATTTAAGGCTGGGTCGACCCGGGAGCTATCGCCTGAACTGGGGAATGAACCCAGGACCACTCAGATGCAAAGCCAGCACGCTAACCACTGCGATATGCAGCTCCCTTCAGATCATATAGCACCTCACATAACGATTCAAGAAATAAAAGAAAGAGAGAGAGAGAGAGATAGAGCGAGATAGAGCGAGAGAGAGAGAGAGAGAGAGTCGACGATGAGACACTGCGACTGGAGCGAGTATAGCATGAACATGAACGAGCGGTTATTCAGCTATCGACAATTTGCCTACAATTTCGTTCTCTTCACAGTTACTTACCGAAGCAACACATCTGCTAGCATCGTTGGAAGCGGAGGGCAAGAAAGCGGGCCTCACCATACATCTCGAAAAAACGAAAGCGATGCGCAACCGTTTTGCGGAGCCCAGCCCTGTATCCCTAAACGATACACCATTAGAGGATACCGACGCACACATCCACCTCGGCCGTCTCCTCAACAATAGACAATAACTTGAAGCCCGGGATTGACAGGCGTTGTCAACCAGGTTGGGCTGCCTTCAACTCGATAAAGGCGTCAACAAATGCCACAAGAGACACCAGACTGTGAGCTGATATATTCGACAGAGTGATCTTACCAGCACTATTCTACGGATGTTAAACCTGATCCCTGACAAAAGCCACGGAGAACCAGCTAAGGACAACACATGTCTCTCTTGAGCTCAGTCTCGTGGGCATATCACTTAAACAGCGCCAGATCGGCTTACACAACAGTGACACCCGGGCATTGTCACACGTCAAGGATGTCATCCATCATGCAAACAACTCCAAACACCACTGGGCTAGCCATGTAGCCAGAAGGAAAGACAAACGCTGGAGCACAGCAACCTCTCAGTGTTACCAGCGCGGCAAAAAAAAAACAAGCCCACCTGGCAGACCCCCCCCCTTCCCCCACCCCCCTTGATGACAAGATTCGTTCGAGCTGCACAACACTGAAACAAACAAGTTAGCCACCCACTGGACAACCCTTGCCCGAGACAGATGTTAGCCACTCACTGGACAACCCGTGCCCGAGACAGAAGATAGCCACCCACTGGACAACCCGTGCCCGAGACAGAAGTTAGCCACCCACTGGACAACCCGTGCCCAAGACAGAGGTTAGCCACCCACTGGACAACCCGTGCCCGATACAGAAGTTAGTCACCCACTGGACAAACTGTGCCCGAGACAGAAGTTAGCCACCCACTGGACAACCCGTGCCCGAGACAGAAGTTAGCCACCCACTGGACAACCCGTACCCGAGACAGAAGTTAGCCATCCACTGGACAAACTGTGCCCGAGACAGAATCGACTGGAAACTGAGATGAGACCAGTACAAAACAAAAAAACATAACAGTGCTCAAGCCCAACCCGCTAAACAGAGAAATGCACCCGACTTGTAACAACTCGCACAAGAGTTGGGACCTGCAAAAGTGTTAATGAGTTGGAGGCAAAATTCGACTAAGACTAAGACAGAGACTCTTCACAAAAGTGTGGAAAGACAAACATGTACCGGACGACTCACAAAACTACAATCGAGCCAATTTAGAAGAAAAACTGACCATTCAACAAAAGTGTAAATGAAATAGCTCTTCAACAAGCTCATTAGTTTAGGTAATTAGGCAATATTTTTTTCAGCAGATTGTAGAATCTATAGAGAAATAGAGACTGTGTGTCAGATAGCTAAGGCACCCGAGCATTACTTTGCCAACAAAGCAACAGCTGATAAACAGTGTATTTATACCGACCTTGCTGAACGATAGCAAGATGGCGGAAGTGTTTTTGTTCGGTCTTTCGAACATTATAAACATCATCATTCATCTTATAGTGTCATAAAATAATCAATAACCGGTCACACGACCTGTAAATGGACCATTTTGACACGAAAGCCGAACAGGCCTAAACAACTATTATCGTAACAACTGCCACTGCCTTGTGGGATTTATGTTCGCGGGAAAGGTGTATCAGCTAATGCTGATCCTTAGCTATGTGGAGAGGAGGAACCTGCTGCACGGGAAACAGCTTATTCTAATCCATAGAAGGATGCCCAACCTTATGACCTGGAGAGAGGTCTTCCGGTTTCACCCTGCGGTGTCGACACAACAAGTGCATAAACAGTTAAACTGTGATTTTGGAATGTCCGCACCGTGCTGACCGAACTATCTGATTACCTTCATGATATAAGCGATGTCAGAAAGACACGTGTAATCAATGACGAACTTAAAAGACTGGATGTGAACATTGCAGCACTTCAAGAAACTCGGTTAACGGGCTCGGGGACTGTGCGTGAGAAAGAATACTTATTCTAATGACAAGGAAAAGACCCAAACGAAAAAAGAGAGCACTTTGTAGGCATTGCAGTTTTAAAAAGTCTCTAGTACATAATGTTGAACCAGGCGAGAATGGTTCACAACGCCTGTTTACGCTTCGTCTACACACCACAGAAAGTCCCGTCAAAGTGTATATGCACCTACATTGTGTTCCACACCTAAAGACAAATATTTCTGTTATGGTGATTTATCAGCGACCATTATAAACATCCATAGTCCAGAACAGTTTGTCATACTAGGTAATGTCAATGTTAGAGTGGGTGTTGATTACGACTCGTGGCCTTCATGTCTTGGCAAGTTTTAGTTGAACAAATTAATTAAAATGTCCACCGGCTCCTGTAGATCAGTGCCTATCATAAACTTTGTGTGACAAACTATTATTTTTAGACCAAAACACAACATAAGGTATCGTGGGTGCACCCACGATCAAAGCATTATCAGCTAGATCTAATTCTTGTCAGAAGATCTCTCCTGAAGTATCTGTGCCTGGTTCGCACTTACCATAGTGCAGACTGTGACACCGATCATTCTTTGGTTCGCTATAAAATAAAATTGTAGCAGAAGAAGTACCATCACACCAGAAGCAAAGGCAAAACTTTAGGAAAAGTACGTGAGCAGAACCAGCTCTTTTATGTTGCCTTCATTGACCTATAAAGGACATTTTATTTTCTTAGTAGGGAGGGAAAATCCTTTCTAAAATAGTAAGCCCAAACAAACTGCTGCAACTAATAATATCGTTCCATTAGGGCATGACAGGAACAGTCCAATTCGATGGTAGCATGTCACAACCATTTGGGGCAAGGAAAAACTACAAGCCTTATTGGAATGATGAATTGCAGAAAGCGGAAGACTAAGTCTCAAATGCTAGGAACATGGAGGAGAAAGAACAATCTATCGCCCTCAAAGCCATCACGGCGAAATACAAAAGAACACTAAACCAAATAACAAAATACAGCTGGGAAAACAAAACAGAAAGTCTCAATTTAGATAAAGAAGGGAATAAACTATGGAAGTTAGTCAGAGCCATGAATGACGAAAGTCCATGAAACAAACAAATTACCATCAAGCAGGGTGACAACATGCTCACTGGAAAAAAAGTTGCAAACGCCTTTATAGAGCATTATGCCAGAGCAAACCACATTGATGTTCCTACAGATAGGCACACAGACATTATTCAAGAACAAAAGAGCAAGGACAACATCAATATGGCACCAGAAGAGCACATGATGTCAAAACTAACAATGAATGAATTGGAAGAGGCAATGAGAAATCTAAAGAAAAATAAATCGCCCGGAAAAGATGGCGTAACAAACGAAATGCTGATGATGTTAGGCCAAACAGAAAAGAGAAAGTTACTATCAGTCCTGAACAGAAGCTGGAAAAGGGGAATTGTACCTCACGCATGGAAAGATGCTGTAATTATAACAGTACCAAAGAAAGAAAAAGACAGAGCTGATCCAAATGGATACAGGCTTATCAGTCTGCTGAGCTGTGTAGGAAAACTGATGGACCGTATGATAAACACCAGAATGATGTGGCATCTGGAAGAAAAACACATACTAATTCCACAGCAAGCAGGCTTTAGACAGCACTGATCAACTGAGGATCAGATCATTCTCATAACCCAAGAAATAGAGGATGCTTACCAGAAGAAAAAACACACAGTGGCGGTTTGGGTGGATCTAGAAAAGGCATTTGAAAAGGTCTGGAAAGAGGGACTTAAAGTCAAGCTACTAAGAAGTGAAGTTTGTGGGAAAAGGTACAGATGGATCAGCCACTACCTCAAAAACAGAACAGCCAGAATTCAAGTACAAGGGCAGATGAGCAAAATGGTGACACTTGAGCAGGGAGTACCCCAAGGGAGGAGTACTGTCACCCACACTCTTCCTGGTGTATATAAATATCCTCACAGAGAATATACAAAGAAGAGTCCACAGCTCCATGTTCACAGACGATCTGGCTATGTGGACCTCTGAAAAGAATCTCACCATAGCAAGTAATCGGATGCAGCAGGCCCTAACATCGCTGGAAGAGTGGGCGAACTCATGGCTGGTCAAAATAGATGAAGATAAAACAACATGTACGATATTCTCGCTTTCAAACAAACCCCAAAACACCAAAATAAGTCTTAACGGCAAATACCTGCGGCCAAACGACAACCCAAACTACCTGGGAGTCACATTTGATCGGCGCATGACATGGAAAAGTCAGATCGAGAGAAACCGAATGAGAGCCAGACAAAGAATGGCAATCATGAGGAAACTTGCTGGCACAAGCTGGGGAGCAGACGAATATATACTAAAGAAACTGTACACTGGAAGAGTGAGACCAGTTCTCGAGTATGGCATTGCGGTATGGACAACAGCAGCAAAGGCGAACTTTGACAAAATTAGCAAACTTCAAAACCAAGCCATGAGAGTTAAAACAGGAGGCATGAAGTCAACGCCAATTGTAGAACTTGAAAAGATTACAAATCTGCAATCCATGACCGACAGAAGAGACTGCGGAGCCCGGCAGCAAGCAGAGAAACTCAGAAGACTGACAGACCATCCAATGCATCAGAGACTAAATAATTTTGGAAATTGGAAACTAAAGCGGAGGAACTTTGCAGAACTAGCCAAAGCTAAGACCCTATGAATGCATAAACAACACCAAAGCCCATCCCTACTGTACGCAAACCTAACTGGAGGCAGCATATATTTCCATAGGTGGTAGAAAATATACCAGGTATTGGAAAAAAGTACAGCCAAACTGAAAACGAAAGAAGAGACATAACCCTGAGGTACATAACGAAAAACTACCCAAGCATGGACTGGACCCATGCATTCACCGACGGTTCTGTAACAAACATAACACAGAACGGAGGGGCAGGGGTATTCCTGAGCCTACCAAATGGTAGAAAAATAACAATGTCAGCGGCAACTGGAAAATACTCAAGCAATTTCAGAGCGGAGGCAGAGGCACTGAGGGCTGCAGTAGAAGAAATGGTGATAGGCTAAAGAAATGAAAGCCATATAGTCCTATTTACAGATGCCCTGGCCGTAGTCACAGCACTAAAAACTCAGAAAAATACTGAACTTAATGATTTAAAAGCAGTACTCTGTCAACTATGCTGCAGTCCACACTAAAAAGAGTAGTGGTACAGTGGGTTTCATCCCACTGTAACATCCAAGGCAACGAGGAGGCAGACAGACTGGCAAATGAAGGTGCAAGACTACCACAACCAGACCCTAGTGTGGCTTACGAAGAGTCAAAACGGCTTATTAGAGCTAGATACATGACCAAATGGGAAACCGAACATACTGGCTACACCAAAAACGATGCCTATTACCATTTGAACAGAAGAGAGCAGGTCGTGGTCTTCAGTCTGCGCACAGGCCACAATAGACTGAGGTACCACCTATTCAACAAATTGAAGATAGGTGGCACTGACGAATGCTCGTGTGGTACCGGGAAAATGACCGCTGAATATTTGTTGCAAAACTGCCCGACATACGAGGATAAAAGTAAGCACATGTGGCCATCACCAGTGGCAACACTAGACAAGCTATATGGCAGTGTCGACAGCCTTAGGATGACCGATGCCTTTTTCTAAAAAATACAGGTTGACGTTTGACTGCGTACGAAGAAGAAGAAAAACAACAATTTGGAATTCTAAGTGGTTTAAAGCATAGCTGTGTTCTGGCCCCGACACTGTTCAGAATCGTTTTTGCTCTGTTACTGAAACATGAATTTGGTAACGCAAATGAAGGCATCTGCCTTCACACTAGGTCGGATGGTAGACTGTTTAACCATGCAAAGCTCAAGGCCAAAACGAAGATAAGGGAGATCACCATCAGGGACTTGCTTTACACTGATGTTGCTGCAATTGTCTCCCCCAGTCAGCAGGATCTTCAGAGATTGATAGATCGCTTCTCCCAGCTGATGATACTGCAATTTTCATCCACAGTCAGCAAGCATTTCAGAGATTGATAAATTGCTTCTCCCAGGCTTGCAAAGATTTTGGGCTCACAATAAGTCTCAACAAAATAAATGTTCTGCGACAGGAAGTGGATGCCACACCACGTCTTAGCATCGATAATTATTAACCCGCAGCTGTGCATTAATTTATCTACCTGGGATCCCTAATAAATGACAAGCTCACTCTAGACCCAGAAATAGACAGTCGCAATTGGCAAAGCTGCTGTTACATTTGCTCGCCTCACAACGCGATTTTTTTGAAAAACTAGAAACTGACAATTAAATCCAAAACCATGGTATAAAATACATGTGTTGTAAGCACACTTCTATATGGCAGCGAGACAAGGGGAAAACTTAGGCCAATCATTAGGACAGGTTTAACACCTTCCAACTACGGCGCCGGCGATCCATTCTTTGAATTACATGGAGGGACAGAGTGACAAATGTAGAGGTACACTCTCGCACTGGGCTTCCAAGCATGCACACTCTACTTTTGCAGCTAAGATTACAATGCCTTGGTCATGTGGGCCGCGTGGAAGATGGCCGCATTCCAAAAGATGTCCTCTATGGACAGAAGGCAAACGGCACGAGAACAGTCGGCCGACCACAGTTGAGGTTCAAAGATCTGTGCAAGTGTGATATGAAGACATTGGAATGAATCTGACATCCTGGGAAAACGAAGCTGCAGACCGATTCAGGTGGAGATGTACCCTGAATTGCCAGCTCTCTCTTGGTGAAGCGACGCTCTTGCAACACAGAGAAGTGAAAAGACAACGCAGCAAGGAAAAAGACAACGCAGCAAGGAGAAAGACAACAAAATCTAAGTACATTGTTACTGTGATTCTTTTATTCTCCCCACTCTAAGTCATATCATCCTATAATCAGTCATGACTGAAAAGTGCTACTACTATACCGCCCATGTTGCCAGTGCCAAACATGGCCGCTGTCCAGGGCGTGTGAGAGCAAATTTCGATTTGTGAAAGGATAGTTTGAGGAAGGTCTCGGTGTTAACAGGTAAGAAAAAGTGCAGCACGACGACATTCACAGTATGGTCGGCACTACATCTTGTACAGAATACATTTCCAGGCGGAGAATACATTTCCAGGCACAGAATACATTTCCAGGCGGAGAATACATTTCCAGGCGGAGAATACATTTCCAGGCGGAGAATACATTTCCAGGCGGAGAATACATTTCCAGGCACAGAATACATTTCCAGGCGGAGAATACATTTCTAGGCACAGAATACATTTCCAGGCGGAGAATACATTTCCAAGCACAGAATACATTTCCAGGCACAGAATACATTTCCAGGCGGAGATAACATTTCCAGGCGGAGATAACATTTCCAGGCAGAGAATACATTTCCAGGCGAAGAATACATTTCCTGGCGGAGAATACATTTCCAGGCGGAGAATACATTTCCAGAAACAGAATACATTTCCAGGAAAAGAATACATTTCCAGACACAGAATACATTTCCAGACACAGAACACATTTCCAGACACAGAATACATTTCCAGACACAGAATACATTTCCAGAAACAGTAATACATTTCCAGACACAGAATACATTTCCAGGCACAGAATACATTTCCAGGCACAGAATACATTTCCAGGCACAGAATACATTTCCAGACACAGAATACATTTCCAGGCACAGAATACATTTCCAGGTGGAGAATACATTTCCAGGCACAGAATACATTTCCAGGCACAGAATACATTTCCAGGCACAGAATACACTGGTTCGGCCATCTCATGAGAATGCACCAACACCATCTTCCACCGACTGCTTACAGCGCTAGTAGATTTAGCTTCATGGGCAAGGAGCGGCTGTAGGGCAGGAGGATAGATTATAAAGTGAATGTGCAACAGCCCAGGCTCACATTGGCCAAATCAACGCACTTGGCGCAGGACAGACTAATTAATTTTGCGTACGACTTTAAACGGCATATGTAAAAAGAAAAATAATTAACTATTAACACAAGGAATAGATTAATCCATTATAAAGTACACGGGTGCGCCAACATTCATTATCACAATTATAATAAACGGAAATTAAAACTAGCATAATAGTCCTCAATTTGAGAGCAATAGAGCGCACGGAGGAAATTTGACAGAAGAAACATAAAATTGACAGAAGAAACGTCAAAATTTTGCAATTTCAATAAACAAATAGTGGGAATATAAGCAATTTAACAATTAGAAAACATATCATGTTCGTCCATCACATGTGATGTAGACTATTCTCTTTGGTTAGCCGTGTGAGCCAGTATGTTTTTCTTGCTGGGTGACTTCCGCAGTGATATGAATTAAAGTGAGTAGCAACCACGCGTTTTGCTTACCTCATTCTCTCGTCCAAGCTACTCTCGGTCAGTGGCAATATATTTATCGAGATGACTGGAGATAGCACAGGATGCCGATTGTATTATTAGTTTACTTCTGAAGCCTTTCCCGCAAACAGGTATCCCGCAAGGCAGCGGGTGTGGTGGTGGAAAGGGGGGGGGGATGACGTCTATCGTTGTGTGTCGTGCCAATCCCATTACCACGAAAGTTCCAAGGGACATCACTAACCGTGTGAGGGACTTGGGAATCTATCTTAGGATGTATTCTAGTCCATTATAGTCGTCTTTATTTTTCACACATCGAAACCGACATTGTTTGCAGCTAGGGCAACAAACTAGTGGAGTTTAACCGTGTGAATTAGACTGTGAATATACGTCTCAGGTTTAGCATAGTGTTAGTAATATAGCCGATATCCAGACCAGGATAATGGGACGGAAGACAATACAAAGAAGCAATTAAACAGTTAAAATGGAAAACAATAACTGGTTTCCGTGAACACAAGTGTAAGTCGTCTACTAGTGTGAATTCCAGAAAAATCCGTAGTCTAGCGTCTCATTTAGAAATAAAACAGCAGTGCAATGTAGACCCGTAGCCGGTTACGGCGCCATCTTTGTTGCACCAAGAAAACATATGAGAACTGTAATATACTTAACTTAACTTAACGTCTTTATACTGGTTTAGAAGACCCTGCAGAGTCTGTATACAACCAGTTACATTTACATCACCTTGCTCTAAAAGCTATGCGCATCCAGTTTATTCTTAAATGCATTAACTGTCCCTGCCTCCACTACCTCTCCTGGCAATGCATTCCAAGCAGACACCACTCTCTGACTAAAAAAATATTTCCTAATATCTAACCTGGACCTCTCTTTAGTCAGCTTGTAGCTATGCCCTCGTGTTATTGTAAGTGGCTGTATTTTAAAAAAACTTGTTATAGTCTAATTTATCTATTATATATTTATATAGATCATTACCAATTTGAAATACCAACGGAAGACAAAGAACTGGATGTATCAACTAATATTCATATGAACAGCAGTGCACACAGAATATATTTCTCAGTTAGTGGACTTGAGAGCTTGCAGAAACACAATGACGCCATTATTAGGAACATTGGTTAACAGATTTATTCACCTACGGAAAAATGCCCGAGTTTTAGAATGACAAAATAAGCAATAGCGCTGATCCGATGCAATAAATAATTAACATTCAAATCTGAAGGGACATTATCAGATGTAATCAGACTGGACAATAGTAGAGGTCAATTTCCACTTTCCACTAGAGCGATTGACTCGGCCTCGAGAGACACTTCATTAGATTGTTAGCATTCGAGGTTTTCCGATTCTGGAATGGCGTACTCAAGATTATCAACACGAGTTATATTTGCTGTGTTAAATTACAGGGATAGGAAACTAGCGAAACGAGAAAACATCGGGGATTCTGATTATTAGAATTAGTATCCACAGGAGGTCGTGCCATATAATTTTTTACTGTTTAAATTGGGAGGGCCCTCAAGGGTATAGTGTCATCGTTCTATTGTTCTTTTTCTAAACTTTTCGAGCAATTATTGAGAATAACGATAACGAATGAAATAAGTGTGAAGAGGTTACGTCCTACGTCCGTTGACACTCTTATAGTACTATAATCTTGATATTAAACCCGGCACATTTCATAGTTGATGCAAGGTTACTAACAGCTATTTCAATTAATTCCGCTCTTGTACGGTTACGTATTGTTTTTTACTAAAAACATCACCTCATTAATGGGAGACCAAATGCACGCCTGTAGTTTTATGGTCAATAGAACGACGTCAAATGATATATTTATTCATATATTTATTCATATCTATATATATATATATATATATATATATATATATATATATATATATATATATATATATATATATATATATATATATATATAATATATATGTATGTATATAGTTCATAGAAGTACAAAAAAGAGTCGATGTGTTCCATAGACTAAAGCATTTGATAAGTCCAACAAGAAAAGCTAACTGAGCGTCTACAAGAAATTCATTTGGACGGTAAAGACATTAAACTAATCAGTAGCCTGTACTGGGAGCAGATGTCAACAGTTAGATCCGACACGAATTAATCTCCGCGTATTGATATCAGAAGAGGTGTGAGACAGGGATGTGTGTTGTCACCTTGCCTCTTTAACCTTTACACAGAGAAAATCTTCAGACAGACTGAAGTAGTACCTGGACCAAACATTAATGGAAAAATAATCAACAATGAGTTATGCTGGTTATATACAAGAACCTGTGCTGAGATAATCAACACCAGAAAAAATGAATATAATTCAGACATTGACATTAATAAAACAAACGTTATGTTATTTACCAAAACAAATGTGCAGCCCAAATCTAATATCCGAGTGAATGACGTGATACTATAACAGGTAGACAGCTATTTGAGATAGATAATTACAGGTGATGGCAGACGTGAGAGGGACGTTGCGAAGATAATATGGATAGCCACACGTGCATTTAATTTGACGAGGAATTTATTGGTATCCAGGAAAATAGGCAATTCATGAGAAATAAGACTCATCGGGCGTTTATATTTTCAACATTATTATAAGGTGCACAAACAAGAACTACGAACAAATAGTTGGACAACAAAATAGAGGCCGTCGAATTGGTATATATAATGTGTTGCATTTCATGGAACGAGAAATAGAGCAATAGTGATGTTCTAACGAGAGTAGGCATGGGTAGAAACTTTTTACATACATTAACTTTAGGCGAGTCAAATATTTTTGTCATATAAACAGACACAATACTTCATTGAAAACAGTACTGACGGGTAGAATTTGAAGGAAGGCGGACAACAGGTGGGCAGCGATATAAGAGGGAGAACAACATAAAAAGTTGGACTAATGTCAGTCTGGCAGAGTGTGCCGTCAAGAGAAGAGAAAAAGGGTATTGGAGGTTTTATGCAGCCAACCTTAGTTTCGAAGACAGCCTTTGCATTGAATTATTGAACGTTTTTGGCACACTAACCTTTGATTATCGTTTAAAGCAAATCATGCAGAGCTGAATGCGAGGTCTGGCAGAGTTTAGGCAATGGTAGTTACAACAAATCGTAGCGGTAGAAATAAAATGTCTGCGAAGAATATTAGCTGTAACAAGGAGAGACATGATCAGAAACGATGACATCAGGAGTAGCAACACCAGTATTAGACTACATCAAAAGATAGCAAGTAAAATGGTTTGACCAGGTAACAAGTCTATCACCACACTGCACCCACCAATAAGCAATGCTATTTGGATGCAACGGATTCTAGGTCAGAAGCCGACCCCGGATACGGTGTATATATCTGAGGCGGGGAATGCCACTGTGCATGAGGCACACGAGCTAGTTCTAGAGATCTCTTCCTAACCTGAAGCTGAAAGGAAAAACAGGAGAAGCGAAAAAAAAAAAAAAGAAGAAAAGAAGAACAGAGGAAGAAAAGAAGACAAAATGAGGAAGAGAAGAAGAAGTAATGAGGAAGAAAAGAAAGAACAAAGAAAATGTGTTGATCTCGAGGATTGCCGATTCTGCATTTGATTTCTTGTCATGCTCCCCCCGTTTGTGCTATCTCTGCATAACAGATATATAAATATGCCTGTCTTGCTTGTTCTTTGCTAACTATTTTGTATGGTGAATTTATTTAGTCTCATGATAAGTATTTGCTGGATATTTATTTTCAATTCAACTTGTTGACTGGATGCACTTATAGTTTTCAGCTTCATGTTGATATGAGTATACCCATATTGTCAACATAATCTGCACATTACATAAATTCCAATACACGAAATACTGTTTATCTTATTCCTCTTACAGTGTCCTCTGAGGTTGGGCGCGTCATGGACTACATGATAGAAAGAGATTGATTGATAGGGACTCTCCATCCCATTCGCCTGTTTTCTCCTTAAATGTTTGGTTGCTCTGATAAACACGATATGTTAAATATGTGTAATAGTACTTTAAAGATCCGGTTAACAGTGTGGCATATTGGAAACATGTTGTAAGATCCATATGTTCTTTGAACAACAGCACACTACGGGTGATGTGGTCAACATCACGCCGGCCAACTTTACTTTCCCATATTTTTTTGGTATCTTATTTTTGAGGTTTGTTGGACCCCAGGTTCCGTTTTGCGATTGGATAAATCTCGCACCAACTGAGGAACGCACCCCGTACACCGACTGGCACTGCGCTACCTCGGCTCAAACATGTGAATACTAGACGTCTAATGATCTAAAACACGCGGTTAGGGAAACAGACATCACTATTATCCATAGAACCCTTATGTGATGTTCAAGGACTGTTACAAATAAACAAAATGTATGTGTTTGTGCAATTCTGAACATTGCTCTATTGTGTTTCGGAGGGATAAGATATTGTATATTATAAGACGAAATGGCCATTACATTTGGAAGGCATCAAAAGAATGTGTGGAACAGGCAGGGAAACATTTTCGCCATCAGGATCATGGCATGTCCTGCTGTGGTGCTGAAACCACTTCTGTACGCATGAGAAACATGGACAGTTTATAACAGACCTGTCAGGAAACTCAGCCATTTCTATGTGAACTTTCACCCGCAGGCTGCTTAGGACATGCAGGCATGATAAATTGTCAAACCTTGTCGTCATCAGGGCGAGGCTGTATGACATCCGTACGCTGTTATATATAGTTCAGATCACATGGTCTGTGGATGTTACTGCTACGTCCGATTATTTACAACACTGTAGGTAGGCGTAGGTCAATCACGAATGCAGCCTTCACCTTTTATTCATGAGTAATTAAACACGGAGGCCGTTTAAATAGCCATTATTTTACTGCTCAATACACCACGTACCACTACACAAGTTTTTGCTTGTTGGAAAATGTGTTCGATTACAAATTGATTTTGAACGATTTATCTTCTAATTTTGCAGATTGGGGCTAGGCGATTTTTTGGGAAGGGAGAAGTAGATTATTGTAAAACATTGTGTAAGGATTGTGTAAGGTAGATCTGTTTATTTTGTTTATTTAGATGTAATAAATACGCTTGAATTGGATACTAAAAGTTGTGTCGATATTACAAACACAGTATTGATATGTTGTTGTGGATATCTATCAAAGCGACTAGGCCAGAGAGAGAAAGAGAGAAAGAGAGCAAGAAAGAGAGAAAGTGAGAGAAAGTGAGAGAAATGTAGAGAAGAAAAGAGAGAGGGGAAGAGAGAGATTGAGACAGAAACGGAGGGAGAGAAATAAAGGGAGATAATGAGAGGGAGAGAAATAGAACGAGATAAAGAGAGAGAGAGACAGAGAGAGGTAGATACAGAAAAAGAGAGAAACAGATAGAATGAGAGAAATATATAAAATAAAGAACGAGAGAAAGAGAGATTGATAGAGTGAAAGAGACCGAGAGAAAGAAAGAGATAAATAAAGAGATAAAAGATAAATAGAGAGATAGAAAAAGAGAAAGAGAGAGACAGAAAGAGAGAAAAAGAGAAACAGAGAGACGGAAAGAGATAGGAAGAGAGATAGAAAGAGAGATAATGGGATAGCGAAAGAGAAGGAGAGAAATAGAGAGAGAAAGCGGGAGAGAGAAACACAGAAAGAGATTGAGAGAAAGAAAGAGAGATTGAGACAAAGAAAGAGAGACAGAAAATGAGAAAGAGAGAGAGAAAGCGAGAGAGAAAAAGAGGGAGATAGAGAAGGAAAGAGAGAGAGAAGAGAAAAGAGAGAGAAGAGAAAAGAGAGAGAACGAGAGAAAGAGAGATAATGGGATTGAAAAAGAGAGATGGGAAAAAGAGAGAGAATGAGGGAGAGAAAGAGAGATAGACAGTGGAAGAGAGAGAGAGAAAGAGAGAGAAAGAGAGAGAAAGCGAGAAAGATAGAGAAAGAGATAGAAACAAAAAGAGAGACAACGAGAGAGAGGAAGGACACAATGAAATGAATTTGATTATTTGCATGTAAAGTTGCAGGTGGTTTTTTCTCTAACAGATGGATCGCCATTCATCGTTAACGAGTTTCTTCAACAAGCAATGTGTGTCTTAGGCCAGCAGAGACTTTACATTTCTCCCCATTTGCTGGTAGCAAGAACGTGTCTCACCAGAATACCAGGATCTGGAATGACACTGCCAGCTTCGATGTGTTGTGTATCCCATGTGATCATTTAAATGGAATTGAGAGATCAGGGCCGATTCCCCATGTAAATACATGTGTTGATCGCATTTGTGCCACTGTGCAAATGAACAATTCATTGGACAAGTTGATGGCGCATACATGATATTTATGTGTATGCGATCACTAGTGCAAATGACATGTTTTACCACTTTAAAATGTACGATTTGGGAACTGAGACGCCGGTTCGGTCAGGCACATTATACTGACTAGGACGTCGCGTCAGGTTCGGGCACAATATACTGGCCAAGACCACTATCTATATGTTCCCTGGAAAGAGACTGTTTTCAAGCAGGCTTCTGATGATATGTGGATCGACGTGTTCCTCGTAGTAGTGAGCGACACACAGATGGAGCCAAGCATAGCACAACCGCTCGGTGAACCGCAGTCCACCTTCATCAGCACGCCCGGGATGTGTGAGGTAAGCTACTACAACTCTCCACTTAACGCGATGTTCAGGGCGCACAAAATAGTAACCGTATTCATAGTGGCCATTAAACAACAACAAACAACAACAAACAACAACAAAGTGTATGATTGACAGAGGGGTTGGGGTCATTGTCTCGTACATCAAAGGAGCCAGAATCGTAATCTGCAGTAACATCTACCCAGTTCTATACTTATGGGTTAGACGGACATCAAAGAAACCTATCCCCTCTCATGATCAGGTTAAAGACCTATCAGTTTGAAGCCTCTGCCACTTCACTTCCCACGCGGAACGTCATATATAACTACGTCACCGTCGCCCAGTAGCAGACTCTACTGTCGGGGATGAAGTGTTGGCTCCATTGTACGTGACCAAGGCCTGTCTATGAGGGGGGGGGGGGGGTGATGTGTGGGACAGACTAGTTCCCGTCCTCGCTGACTGCCATTCCGTAACAGTTGGCCGAATCTGCATTTGCAACTGGGTCGATGAAAATTAAACCCCGTATCGTTTCCGTGAAATGCGAGCAGGATAGGCCATTATTTTACACTGAGTTATCGCTGCTGTCCCAAATCAGTTGAAAACATTGCAAATCTGAATGATTCAATTCAGTTCTAGTGCCTTCTCCCCAGCTAATGCCTGTTGCAATGGTTGTCCAGAATAATAGAGACAAGGTCAGTTAATGCATTCAAGAATAGTAGAGGCAGGATCAATGAATGCATCCAAGAATAGTAGAGGCAGGATCAGTTAATGCATTCAAGAATAGTAGAGGCAGGATCAGTTAATGCATTCAAGTACTGGAAAACGTAGGTTTTTGTCGGTGTGGACATTTGTGAATGGGAGAAATTGAATTTGTGAGCAATTGTCTGTATAAGAAATTGTATGTGTGCGCAATTGTCTGTATGAGAAATTGTCCGTGTGAGTATTTGTTGCGTGGGCATTTGTTGCGTGGGCATTTAATGTCAGTTGGGTTTTATCTGTTCCCAATTTTAGTGTGCGCTCTTGTTGTATGGACTTTTGCCATGCAACCGTTGGGATTTACAATACAGCAATGTCTTTTACCTAAGGGAAGTAAACGCAAGAAAGAATTCAAAGTTGTTGTCGGGTGCATATGAACTTAACGGTTTAAAACTCCCATTTCACAAGGAAAAGGAGTATAAATGCATATACTTGATAATTGTTTTACTTTATCTTATCTTTAGCTTGGTCCTAATGAAGCATAGGGGCACACCTCCTGACGTCAACGTTCAATCATCGTATGTGTTCGTACAATGGTGGCACCTGCATACATTTCTTTTGCATGATGAGGTCACTAGCCCCTTGCAAAGCGGGATATAATAGTCATTTGTATCATATTTTCAAGTTTGCTTTATTTCAAAGGATCCACATGAGCATTTTAATTAGTCAGGATCTTTGATCAGAATGTCACCATTAACAAATTTGTGGTGTCACACTGAGATCATGTGGCCAGAATGATCAGTTTATACCTGTATCGTAGCCAAGAGACGACGAATTGAACACCCCAACAAGGCTTCAGTTTATATCTAGAGCACAGAGAAAGCAATATGGTACCGCACAGACAGGAATCTACCACGGAGACGACCTCCTATACGCTGGTCCGACTCCCTTGCAACCCAGAATAACATTCACGATGCCATGTATTGGCGACTCATGTTCTTCTTGTCTATTGTGGCCCAAGACAGAGCCCGTTGGAAGATAAGCTGCAACTCGCAACGGTGTAACCATAGCTGAAGGACGACCCATCCAGTAATCCAATAAATTCAGTGGACTTGGTCATTTGACAGACAACAAACAAGGCATGCCATTAAATTTACTCTTTAACAGATCCCATGGCATATAGTTATATCAAGCAACGAAGAAGCAGAATGACTAGAAAAGCTAGGAGCAAGCAAGGTTTAAGTATGCACATCAGCCACTCTGTAAATAGAAAAACAAATAATGTACTACAGTGGCAAAGAGGAATGCTTGATTCGATGATCAGAATATACCGAGTGTCCGGTGAAGGAATAAGTACTGAAATACTGTAATCCCTGTGTCCATTCAGGAACAGTATGTGTCCTGTGCCAGGTAGTAAAACGTTGTCTAAACTCATCTCTGTACTTTGCCTTTAAGTAACATGTCGGACCAAGGTATTGTCGCTGGCTATCTTGCCATCTCATTGGGGGACATCCGGAGACAGATAATTAAAGGTATAGGGCTACCATGACCTCACTGTGGAAGATAATAATAATAATAGCTGTCCATCGTTGTCGATGAGGACCGCCGACATCGTCCTTGTCACAGATTTCCCTGTTGGGTGTGGCTGAACAGGCCAATGCGAGCACGAAAACATCTGCTACATATCGGGCTCACGAGGTTTGTAGAAGGGGATGGTGATCCCGCTGCTCGGGATTTCCGCGTCTCGCGTCTGTTCTGGGCTTTCTCAACACGGTCATCTTCACCGGCAACTACACCCGATTTGACTGCGCTTCTCCAGTCAGATCTGTTTTTCGCAAGACATTCCCAGGTGTCGATGTCTATCTGGCAACTTTTTAGTGAGTCCTTCAGACCGTCTTTAAAACGTTTCTTTGGGCGCCCTCTCTCGCGCCATCCCTCTATCAGCTCCCCGTAGATAAGCTTCTTTGGGAGCCGCTCGTCTGACATACGGACGAGGTGTCCGGCCCATCCTAGTCGTGCTTTTTCTAGCAGTGCATGAATGCTGGGCATGTTAGCCCTCGAGAGAACCTCGATGTCAGTGACACGATCTTGCCATCGGATGTGGAATATTCGCCTCAGGCAACCTGTGTGGAAATGGTTTAACCTCCTTGCATGTCCAGAGTATACAGTCCAGCTTTCGCAAGCGTATAGTAGGGTTGGAATGATGGTTGCACGGTAGACTTTGAGTTTAGTCTTGACGCTGATGCCACGACGTGCCCAGACCATCGAGCGCATTCTACCAAAGGCTGTGCTGGCCTTTGCTATTCTACTTGCCACCTCATCGTCTAGGCTAACAGATCTCGACAGCGTGCTGCCCAGATATGTGAATTTGTCTACGGCATTCAACGTCTGCCCGGTAACTGTAGTCTCTGGTTTTGTGTACGGTATGCCTGGTGCTGGTTGGTACATGACCTCTGTTTTTTTGGCATTTCTGGTCAGGCCAAAATTTTCGCATGCGGCAAAGAACTGGTCCATTCCAACCTGCATGTTCAGTTCTGAGTTGTTCATTAGAGCGCAGTCGTCAGCAAATACAAGTTCCCTGATTATGTCGCCAGCCACTTTGGTTTTGGCCTTCATTCTTCTGGAATTGAGTAACTTGCCATATGTGCGGTACTTTATGGGTATTCCAAGCTCCAATGATCTGAAGGCGTCTGTCATCGTGGCCGCGAACATCATGCTGAACAAAGTCGGGGCGAGTACACTTCCTTGTTTTACTCCGTTTGATACTAGTAACGTTTTAGAGATTGCACCGCTGTCCAGTATACGAGCACACATGCATTCGTGTAGCTGTTTCACCATTGTTATGAACTTGTTGGGGCAGCCAAACTTAGACATTATCATCCACAGCCCTCCTCTGTTTACTGTATCAAATGCCTTTGTCAAATCAATAAATGTGGCGTACAAGGCCTGATTTTGCTCTCGACACTTCTCTTGTACTTGGCGAGCGGCAAAAATCATGTCCAATGTTTCTCTTCCAGCTCTGAATCCACATTGGCTTTCTGGGAGGTGGTGGCTTTGTTCAAGGTGTTTGTTGAGCCTGTTTAGCAGTATGCGCGCTAGGATCTTGCCTGCTACGGAAAGTAGCGATATTCCAAGATGATTGTCGCATTCCTGACGATTGCTTTTTCTTTTGTATAGGTGAACGATTGAGGCGTCCTTTAGCTCCTGCGGAATTTTACCTTCAGCCCACATGTGACAGAAGAGTTCAGTGATTTTTCTGGTGAGGGATGGGCCAGCTGTCTTATGTACCTCTGCTGGTATTGCATCAGCTCCTGGAGCTTTTCCTATAGATAGTGAGCTGATTGCCCTGTCGACTTCCTCCTCAGTAATTACTTCATCCAACGCCAGGTTCAGTTCCACCTGCGGCATTTGCCGGATGGCCTCTTCATTTAGTAGCGATGGGTGGTTTAGTATTTTGAAGAAGTGGTCTGCCAATCTGTCTAGAATCTGAACCGTATCTGTTAGCAGTACCCCAGCCGCACTGCGAACTGGAGTATTACTAGAGGGCTGCGGGCCGTAGAGAGCTTTCAGTGCCTCGTAAAACCGTTTGGTGTCATGACGCTCGGCGAACATCTCAATTTCGTCAGCTCTTTTGCTGAGCCAGGAGTCTTGCATCTCTCTAAGCCTTATCTGGACAGCTTTGCGAGCAGTATTGAAGGCAGCTTTTGCTGCCAGAGATGGTGTGTCCCTCTGGTATTCCATTTGCGCTTCATGTTTTGCATCGAGAAGGCCCTGTATTTCTAGATCGTTCTCATCAAACCAGTCCTTATGCTTGCGCGTGAGTGGGCCAATGTGTTTAACAGCTGTATCGTAGAGTGTGTTTCTCAATGATGCCCAGTTCTTTTCGATGTTGTTCTTTTCAAAACGAAGCTCAGACAGTCTACCCTCAAGCTCTTCCTGGAAGCCTCCTCTCGTGGGTTCGTATTTCAGCTGAGAGACATTTAGCCTCCCCGGTGGTTTCATTTTGGGCTGGATCTTGAAGTTTAGCTTGGCAATTACAAGTCGATGATCGTTCCAACATTCTGCACCACACATGCTCTTCGTTACCATAGCATCCGCTCGATCCCTACGTCTGATGATAATATAGTCAATGAGCTGCCAGTGGCGGGACCTTGGGTGCATCCATGTGGTTCTATTTCGGACAGGTAGTCGGAAAGCTGCGTTTGTAATGAGTAGTTTATTTGCGGCACATGTGCTCAGAAGGAGCAGTCCGTTACTATTGCATTTTCCGATACCATGCCTGCCAATGGCCCCTTCCCAGGCTGTATGGTCTGTGCCAACCCTAGCGTTAAAATCACCGAGGATGACCAGTTTGTCAGATTTGGGGACTGCAGCGATGAGCGCCTCAAGGTCCTCATTAAACTTATCTTTTGTTTCCTGAGGATTTGTCATTGTGGGTGCGTATGCACTGATGAGTGTTGCATGGCGCCCTCCTATTAGGGGGAGACGCAGTGTAATCAGGCGGTCATTAATTCCGCTGGGCATGCTTGTGATGGCAAAGCCAACTCCAGCTTTACGGCGTTCTTCTTTGCTGCGGCCGCTCCAGAAGAAAGTATAACCAGCGCCTTCTTCTGTGATCTGTCCTTCCTCTACCAGTCGTGTCTAGCTCAGGGCAGCTATGCAGATGTTGTATCTAGCCAGTTCCCTGGCGATCAGTGCTGTCCGTCGTTCGGGTCTGTTTGCTTTGGTGTTGTCCAGTAGCGTGCGGACATTCCATGTTGCAAGCGTGATGGGTAGTTTTCGTGATCGTTTTCTGCCTGTTCCGCCGCTGCAGTTTAGGGGCCCTGCCAGTTGCGAGCTGCTAGTCAGAGTGTGATCTGTAGGGTTATGTCGTGAGTTGCGAAATGTGTTTATAGTGAGGGAGATGTGCGCAGAATCTTCCTCACTCTCTCGTTCGTACTCAACATGTTCTAGAAGCAAGACATTGTCAAGACTTCTAGTGAAGGGTTCGGATGCAGACAGTATGGTGTCAGCGTGTGCCTCATTATTTCGGTAGCCCTTCCCTTCTCTTTTATCGCTGGGGTGGAGCTTTGAGGTATCAGTTTCTGAGTGCATTTGTTTGTGTATTCTTTTTCCACCTCTCGTTCCTCTGGTCTTCCACCTTGATTGTATACTTGTGAGTTCCGATGCCTCCTGGGGTAAGTGTATTTGCAGCACATTCAACAGATGTAGATCTGAGTTTGAAGGGACGTAGTGTGCTGATCGAAGCGCGATGAGCTCCTTTCTGAAGTACCGTATGTTTGACGGGGTCAGGATGACCTCCTTCGTTTCAGTGTATATGCTTCGTTATCTGGGTCACGATACAGCACGGAGCGACACTAGCCTTTGACCGGACCTCACTGTACGTGCCCATCTAATGTTAGGCATGCGGAGAGAGATAATTATAGGGCTACCATGACTTCACTGTACGTGCCCATCTAATGTCAGGCATGCGTACATCATGGTCTGTCTACCTGTAGTTTCTTAGCCATGCCGTAGCTTGCGACGTCATTGAAGCAGGTTTGACTCATGATGGCGGTGTTACGGATGTCGTCTGGAAGTGACAGTGTTCTACTCTACATCGCTCGATGAGTAGCTTGGAACCGCGCCATATCACATTTTCGTTGTAGGTTCCACACCTAGCAGCCATATACCATGGCTGGAATGACCAGTCTATTGAAGGTGGGAGCTCTCGCTTTGTTGTTTTTCATCTGCTGAAGTTTTGTCTTGATGCAGTTGAAGCTGAACCACCCCGCAGCTAACCTTCGTGAGATCTCTCTGTGTATGTCATGGGAGTTCGTCTTTGTAGGCCCAAGTAGATGTAAGTATTCACCCTCAAACAAAAATGACATCATCAACAACAACGCATAGAACAGCAGAGCGCATGCATGCAACTCGGGACAGAACACGCAGACAGGAAGCAAGACTGAAACCATTTAGATCATTGGGGGGGGGGGGGGGCGGCGTGGGCTAGTGGTTAAGTGACACGGCTCACAAACCGAAGGTGCTGGGTTTGATCCCCATCACAGCACCCGCCATTACCCCGGGGAATCAAACCCTTAGAAAATGCAGGAGGAAGAAGACCCTTACATACAATGCATGCTGAAGTCTGATGCACTAGACCGACAGACGCAAAATAAAACCACAGTGCAACGTACACCTCCTTGGGGATATGAGAAATAAGGCGAACGAAAAAATAATTAGATCATCTACATGTGGGAGCCGCGTAGCGCAGTGGTTAGCGAGCTGGCTTTGCATCTGAGAGGTCCTGGGTTCATTCCCCAGTTGAGGTGGTAATGTTTTTTCAGACCGCACCGACTCCCTAGTCGACCCAGTCTTAAATGGGTACCGGCTCAGTCCGTGAAGTAAAAACCGGCAGGGAGAGGAGATGGCTACCGCCCTCGTATAGCCGAGCCTTTGAAATGTGAGATCGCTAAGATCTCACACCCCTACGGCAGTACTACAATGGGTTACTTTACTTCACTTCAAACTAACAAATCGGCCATAACTTCACTCATCCGTATGACAGTGTAATACTTGTTGCTCGATCGCAAAGTAAACGAGTTATTGCTGTGATCTCTATCAATATATATGCACATCATCATGTAGCATGTACTGTGCAGAACGTTGCTTCCACTCGATCATGTCTGAAAGAAACTCGATCTGTTGGCAAATCTCCAGATTGCTCTAAAGTCAAGCCCAGCCATTCTTTGACATCTTTAGTGCCATTGTCGTCATGTTGGCCTGCTTCTGTCTCTCTTGTCCGGCATTATGCCATTACCGTTCTCTCAAGACCTGTGTGTCTTTTTTTAATGTGGCCAAAGTATTTCACTTTTCTGTTCATGATGGAATTTATAACCACATTTCTTCTTTGTATAACTCTTGTCGGATGCCTGCATTCTTCTTTTCTTCTGTCCATCGTATTTTGAGGACTTTTCTATAAAAATTTTTACTCGTAGTTGGTGTATGCCCACAGTGAGTAAAATTGATATTTTCTGCGGCGGAGAGGATATTAATGTCTGGTCATCAAAACATACTGATTGCACACGTTAGTCAGAGTCAGGCAAAATATACTGATCAGATAAGTTAGTCAGAGTCAGGAAAAATATACTGATCAGACAAGTTAGTCAGAGTCAGGCAAAATATACTGATCAGACAAGTTAGTCAGAGTCAGGCAAAATATACTGATCAGACAAGTTAGTCAGAGTCAGACAAAATATACTGATCAGACACGTTAGTCAGAGTCAGGCAAAATATACTGATCAGACAAGTTAGTCAGAGTCAGGCAAAATATACTGATCAGACAAGTTAGTCAGAGTCAGGCAAAATATACTGATCAGACAAGTTAGTCAGAGTCAGGCAAAATATACTGATCAGACAAGTTAGAGTCAGGCAAAATATACTGATCAGACAAGTTAGTCCGAGTCTGGCAAAATATACTGATCAGACAACTTAGTCAGAGTCAGGCAAAATATACTGATCAGACAGGTTAGTCAGAGTCAGGCAAAATATACTGATCAGACAAGTTAGTCAGAGTCAGGCAAAATATACTGATCAGACAAGTTAGTCAGAGTCAGGCAAAATATACTGATCAGACAAGTTAGTCAGAGTCAGGCAAAATATACTGATCAGACAAGTTAGTCAGAGTCAGGCAAAATATACTGATCAGACAAGTTAGTCAGAGTCAGGCAAAATATACTGATCAGACAACTTAGTCAGAGTCAGGCAAAATATACTGATCAGACATGTTAGTCAGAGTCAGGCAAAATATACTGATCAGATAAGTTACTCAGAGTCAGACAAAATATACTGATAAGACACGTTAGTCAGAGTCAGGCAAAATATACTGATCAGAGAAGTTAGTCAGAGTCAGGCAAAATATACTGATCAGACAAGTTAGTCAGAGTCAGGCAAAATATACTGATCAGACAAGTTAGTCAGAGTCAGGCAAAATATACTGATCAGACAAGTTAGTCAGAGTCAGGCAAAATATACTGATCAGACAAGTTAGTCAGAGTCAGGCAAAATATACTGATCAGACAAGTTAGTCAGAGTCAGGTAAAATATATTGATCAGACAAGTTAGTCAGAGTCAGGCAAAATATACTGATCAGACAAGTTAGTCAGAGTCAGGCAAAATATACTGATCAGACAAGTTAGTCAGAGTCAGGCAAAATATACTGATCAGACAAGTTAGTCAGAGTCAGACAAAATATACTGATCAGACAAGTTAGTCAGAGTCAGGCAAAATATACTGATCAGACAAGTTAGTCAGAGTCAGGCAAAATATACTGATCAGACAAGTTAGTCAGGGTCAGGCAAAATATACTGATCAGACAAGTTAGTCAGAGTCAGGCAAAATATACTGATCAGACAAGTTAGTCAGGGTCAGGCAAAATATACTGATCAGCAAGCTAGTCAGAGTCAGGCAAAATATACTGATCAGACAAGTTAGTCAGGGTCAGGCAAAATATACTGATCAGACAAGCTAGTCAGAGTCAGGCAAAATATACTGATCAGACAAGTTAGTCAGGGTCAGGCAAAATATACTGATCAGACAAGTTAGTCAGGGTCAGGCAAAATATACTGATCAGACAAGTTAGTCAGAGTCAGGCAAAATATACTGATCAGACAAGTTAGTCAGGGTCAGGCAAAATATACTGATCAGACAAGTTAGTCAGAGTCAGGCAAAATATACTGATCAGACAAGTTAGTCAGGGTCAGGCAAAATATACTCCCCAAAACCCCGTCCTCGACTTTCTTCCAGTCCTCTCTGCAAACGGGCTGTTTGCACGACATCCTGGCTAACGAGGTGAGAGGATCGACGTCCTCCGCGGTAGAGATGTAGACGAAGATAGAGTCAAGGAGGATCCCGTTCTACATACATCAGCATGTGAGGAAAGCTAAAGCAACCGACAATTTAACGTCCTTTTCACCACCAACCAATCAATCATTCTTTTGTGCGTGCGCGCTGAAAAGTGCATAAAGTGGAGGGTTGCAGTAGTAGTAATATAATATTATACATACACGATCTAACTGCACCAAGTGAATATACGACGATGCGAATGAAGACGTCACTTCTGGTGTAAACAGCACATATCAACTGTCAAGTTTGCAAAATTCCATTATCCTCATACTTTCCTCAGCAGACCGTTGAAAACATCGCGGGTGTGATACAGAATTCGTCCATTGATCATCGAGCGGTGATTCGGTTTCCAACCGCTGAAGCATGTCCAGCAGTTCGACATTCATCGCATAATGCAGTCAGTGTATTGGGACAAAAGTGTGTCGAAGACAACAGTGAAGAACTGGACAACGATGTTTAAAGAAGAACGTGAGTTAACGAAAGATCTTCAGAGACCAGGTCAGGCGCATATTGTTATGTCAGAAGACGCCATCGCCAAAATTAAAGCAGCAATTCGGGTCACAATACAGTGCCTGCATTCTGCGATGAATGTCAACTCCTCAACATCTTGGTACGTGCTGTGTATATCAGAATTGGCATCATAATCGTACATTTGTTCACTTGGTCTGGTTTCATTTGAACACGCCTCATAATATATATATATATATATATATATATATATATATATATATATATATATATATATATATATATAATATATTTATTGCTCTTTAGTGCTCTCTAGTCCGCTTGTAGATAAAGCAGAGGCTGTTCAAATGTTGACATACATAAGTATGGGCTGTATCTCCTGGGAGGAAACGTGAACAAATATGGAGGTCATAAGGGGATTGCAAATGGGAAGGTACATACTGAAAGAAATATAACGTTGGTAAATAACATATTTTAGACATATAAATGGACACAACATATTGCTAAAAACAATACTACAAGAAAAGGTGGATGGGACGCGGACAAGCGGAAGATAGCGAAATACGTTGGGAAGACAACACCAAGAGATGGACTGACAACCGTATATCGGAGTCCAAAATACATGACAAGATGCAGTGGATATTGGAGATCCATTGGAACAAACCCTCGATGTAGAGACGGCGCTTTACACTTTATATCATCTTCATCTTCACCATTTGATCAACAAAATTCCAAAAAAATCGCAGTGCTTCAGTAAAACTGATAAAGGTGTGATTTATTTATTGCGTGAGAAAGAAGGAAAGAAAAAGCAAAGAGTGAGAGACACATATTAGATAGAGATAAAGAGATAGAGAGATAAAGAGATAGAGAGATAAAGAGATAGAGAGATAAAGAGATAGAGAGATAAAGAGATAGAGAGATAAAGAGATAGAGAGATAAAGAGATAGAGAGATAAAGAGATAGAGAGATAAAGAGATAGAGAGATAAAGAGATAGAGAGATAAAGAGATAGAGAGATAAAGAGATAGAGAGATAAAGAGATAGAGAGATAAAGAGATAGAGAGATAAAGAGATAGAGAGATAAAGAGATAGAGAGAAGGAGATGTGTGAGGAAGGTTACTACAACTCGCCGCTTAACGCGATGTTCAGGGCGCACAAAATAATAAACGTATTCATATTGACCATTACACAACAACAAAGTCTATGATTGACAGAGTGGTTGGAGTCATTGTCTCTTACATTAAAGGAGCGAGGATCGTAATCTGCAGTAAGATCTATCGAGTTTTTATACTTATGGGCTAGACGGACATCAAAGAAACATATCCCCTCTCCAATCAGGCTGGACACCTATCAGTTTGAAGCCTCTGTCACTTCACTTCCCACGGTGATAGATAGATAGATAGATAGATAGATGGATAGGATAGGATAGGATAGGATAGGATAGGATAGACAGACAGACAGACAGACAGACAGACAGACAGACAGACAGACAGACAGACAGACAGACAGACAGACAGACAGACAGACAGATAGATAGATAGATAGATAGATAGATATATAGATAGATAGATAGATAGATAGATAGATAGATAGATAGATAGATAGATAGATAGATAGATACACAGATAGATATATACATAGATAGATAGATACATAGACAGACAGGCAGGCAGGCAGGCAGGCAGGCAGGCAGACAGACAGACAGACAGACAGACAGACAGACAGATAGATAGATAGATAGATAGATAGATAGATAGATAGATAGAAAGATAGATAGATAGATAGATAGATAGATAGATAGATAGATAGATAGATAGATAGATACATAGATAGATAGATAAAGAGAGAGAGAGAAAGAGAGAGAGAGTGAGAGACCAACAGATGTAAAAGAAAAAGCTCTGACCTTTTCTTGTTAGAGTCTGCAGGCTGGATTGCGAGAGAGTAGAATATCCAAATGAAAGGACTGTGCTCGACTGCATCTCGTCTTCTGGCTTTACTTGTATCGTGAAACATTGTAGTGACATGGCAGTGTGACAGCATCTAAATATATGTAAGTCAGTGAATCCAGAAATTACGCAGCAGTACCTGAACACGAAAACAAAACAAAAATGTTAGGATTTGTCATCAGCTGCAGAAACAAGAGCTGTTACTAATTTCACTGTTATGATAAAAACAAGAGACAATTAAGAAGTTATCACAGGCAAAAACAACAAGAAATCCGAATGTAGCAGTTAAATCATGAACACGTTATTTTACCTGTAACAGCAAAACAAATATCAGTACAATGTAGATGGAGTAGTATAAACAATATCTTCTGCTGCGTTCGTTCTCAATCTCACACTACCAAGTCCTGAACCAAGCTTTGCAGGTAGCAGGATGTTGACCAGAGAACAGAACGGGTTGTGTCGCTAGTTTACAGCTTGACTGCGATATTTGTCCCCTTCGGTCCGACGCATTCTTCTTCAGCAGGAAACAATATCTAACTAATGCTTTGACAATTACAGCAGCACGTGTGTCATCAAAGCTTCACTTAGGGCGGCAGAAAACGTTTAAAGTGGTGTACACAAGCTAGAAAACTTTTACAATATTGCACATGGCAGGAAAGGCTAGAAGAAAACTTTTAAAATATTGCACATGACAGTAAAAGCTAGAAAACTTTTAAAATGTTACACAATTAACAGTTGTGTACACGTCACTGTATTACATTAGCAAACTGTAAAGATTTTTTTTTCCTGACAAAAAACAAGAACAAAATATAAAGCCTTTTCTTGGGCAATAAAACTAAGAGAAAGTTGTACCACTGCTCTAATGGTAAGCAGCAAGAGATAAAGACACATTTGACTTGTGTACGTGGTAGAAACTAGCAAACATGCATCTTGTGTCCATGGTAGTAGAAACTAGGAAGCATTAAACTTGTTTACGTGGTAGTAGAAACTAGAAAACATTAAACTTGTGTACGTGGTAGTATAAACTAGAAAACATTAAATTTGTGTACGTGGAAGTAGAAACTAAAAAACATTAAGTTTAAGTTTGTGTACGTGGCAGTAGAAACTAGAAAATATTAAGTTTATGTACTTGGTAGAAGAAACAAAAAAAGTTATACTTTTGGTAAATGATAAAGAGAAAAAATCATCATAAAAACATCCTCATCCTCATCATGTAGCATGTCATTTGCAGAAAGTCTCTCCCTTAACAGTTTGTCATCAAGAAACTCGTTCACTTTCCAAATATCCAACTTGCTCCAGAATCATGGACACGCATTCCTTGACATCTTAACTTAATTTCTTATACTGGTTTAGAAAGCTCAACAGAGTTTGTGTGCAACCAGTTTATCCAATCCACCGATACTGAAAATACTGTGAGCATCCAATCTATTTGTGAAGGTATCAATTGACCCTGCAACATCACATCCTGCCGCAATGCATTTCAAGAATTCACCACTCTTTGACTAAAATAATATTTCTTAATATCTTTTCTGGACCTGTCTTTAAACAATTTGAACTGTACAACCCTTGCTATTGTAGCCGGTTGTACTTTGAAAATATTGGTATAATCTAATTTATCCTCTTCATTGATTAATTTATAAACTTATATCAAGTCACCCCAAATTCTTCACAATTCGAGACACTGGTCACTTTTGTTAGTGTTTCCTCATAACTATAATTCTGAAACCCCGCTCTTTTATGAATTCTTTCAGCATGTTTATAACCACTCTATTACACTCTACCACACTTGAACATCTATTGTAACTCTTCTTCGTACGCAGTCAGACAGTAACCATTATTTTTTCGAAAAAAGCGGCGGTCAACCTGAGGCTCTCGCCACTGCCATAGAGCTTGTCTTGCAGTTCCACTGGTAATGGCCACATCTGCTCTCTCTGATCCTCGTATGTCGGGCAGTTCTGCAGCAGATGTTCAGTATTGTAACTCAAAAGGTCCCTTTCCTTTTTTTGTGTGCATATTTGTGTTCTTTCTCATCATGTAATTATATTCCCTATTTGATCCGCCCATGTGCTGACTGTACGTTTTTCTACATTAAACTCCCTAGAAAGCTCTCAGACCATTTTTTCATTACATCAAAATCCGATTTCAATAGACCCACCTCTGCCGGAGAAGAGACCCTGCCGCTTAATATTGTGTCATCCGCGAACTTTGCAATCATGGATCTAATATTTTTTTTTTTTTTGCGTTCGCCTTTTTCTCTAATCCCCAAGGCGATGTGCGTTGCACTGTGGTTTTTATTTTGCGCCTGTCGGCATAATGCATCCGATTTCAGCATGCATTTTATGTAAGGGTCTGCTTCCTCCTGCATTTTCTAAGGGTTTGCTTCCCCGGGGTGCTGTGATGTGGATCGAACCCAGCACCTTCGGATTGTGAGCCGTGCCACTTATCCACTAGGCCACGCCGTCCCCTTTGGATCTGATATCAATGTACAACTCATTTTAGTGACATCACATTATTGGTCGGTCCCTACCACTCTTACCAGGCACCAAATGTTACATTTCTATTCTCACAAGACCAAAAACAGAGGTTCTCAAAAGGTTCAGTTTAGTTGCTGGTACTCTGCCAAACTTTCCTCAGGTTGCGTATCATGTAATGGAGCATCTTAGATATATTGTAGAACACTAAGCGATACATCAGCCATTTTCTAAGTCGGAAAGCTGCAGCAAAGGTGTATGGTTCTTGATGCTGAACTTTACGGGTACGTTTGTCTGGTAACCGCACGTTCCAGTTTACTTAGACGTAAACAATTAAGAGATTGGTACATACCAGCATGATATGAATAAAAGAATAAAAATAAACAAAAACGTCACAATCGAAATGTCTTTGTCCATCACTAATGAGAGTACAAGTTGGTTATTGATCCAGCGGCCTATGGACTCCTGCCCTTTGGCCCACCATTACGTGCAGCCAGCATTTCGTGTAGCCACGTTTATGATGAAATAAAGCAATGTTTACAACAAACCACTGAGGCTTCTGCACTTTGACAAATGCCATATAATAGTGTATGCACGTATGTGTGATCTGCTGTTCAGTACCATAAATTGTGCGCCATGTATCTGGTCTCGTGAGGAACAAGCTTCCTTCTAGCACCTTCGAACCCCGGACACATGCAAAAATGATGTTCTCAGTTTTATAAGGCAGCTGATGGGATCTAAATGCTGAGCAGTGCATGAGCTGCAGATACTAGCAGAGGGGCCGAGATCCGTCAACATCTCCACGCGGTGATCCGGAATAACCGGCTGCAACAGAGCAGATTGGCTAACGGGAAGGGTTCGAAGAGGGAAGGTAACCTCGCACTCAAAAATGCCTGCTGAAGTCTTGATGTGTCGGACCGAAACGTGACAATATCGAAGTCAAGCTTTAAACTACCACACAACGCATTCCATTCTCCGGACAGCACCCTATTACTTGCAATGCCCTTTACATGGCTTGGTAGTGAGATAAGGATCAGGAACGAAGAAGAAAATAATATGTCTGTTGAGTTATATGTGTTGAGTGCGAAGGCGGAAGATAGTGCTTTGACCTCCCCTTTTAGGGAGTTGACATTTTTTAGATTCATGATGGTCATATGTAGATGTCTCACCTAGTAATGCCCATTCCCCATCTGTTCAGCCAGGCCTCAATGTTCGTAGTTTTTAGTAGTTGATTAACTGTTTGTAAGGTGCTCTCTGCTTGATCCCCTCAAAGCGGTGTGATTACCTTGTCATTAATAATTTGGTTTTGTTGTCTAAAAACTGTTTCGTCGATTTGACACATTTACTGGCCACTGCTGCGGCACGGGTGTCTCGACCAGAGCGGAGAGGGAGACTGCTATTTGCTTGAACAATTAATGATTTGTAATGCGGGGACGGAAGGCCTCTTCTACGCCTCCAGCTTGTCCTGGTACGTCATTTAGCGCCGAGGATCTATTTGTGAAGTATCTTGTGGGCCAGCTTTATCATATGATCGAACAATGATACTCGGCGTCGGTCCAGTAATTCCGAGATTGGGTGAAGGCCTGTTTCAGCAGAAACCTTCACGTTGCGGATGTAGTCGTTCCATCTAATGTCCAGGATACGCCGTTGGTTACCCATGTGGAAGGATTTCAGTCTTGTCAATGCATTTACGTTCTTACCTGATGGGGTGTATTTCGATATTTAGGACAGCCCGGGTCTACAATGACCAGCATCGTCTAGAGCTGGAGTGCGGACAATTGTCCCTAAAGATTTCGATGTTTTTAGGTCTTTGATGGGAAAGCCACGGATTAAGCAGTGTTAATCTAACGATGTTGTAGTCAATACACGTTTCCTTGTTACTTGTAAAGAGTAATCGTTCTAATGATTATTCGTATTTATGTGGCCGACTGGACTGGATGCCGGCCTTCTGACTACGTCGACATTAGCTCAAAACCTTGTTAAGACATTTGTACTTTTTTCGAAAAAGAATAAATAAAAACAACTTCACCTGTACAGTTCATGTTAATTCCGCGGACAATCAGCTTTTATTGATGCAGGTATAGGCGGCCTTTATTCCCCAGTCCATTAAATTCACACTTCGACTTCATGAAGGCAGAGGGTGGGCATAAATAAGGAGTACTCTGAGTGGTGTGAAGTGAAAAGTGGTGTGCCACAGGGCTCGGTTTTGGGACCAATTTTGTTCTTGATATATATATAAATGATTTGGACATTGATATGGGATCCATGATTGCAAAATTTGCTGATGACACAAAACTATGCAGTAGTATCTCATCTAAAGCGGAAGTGGATATATTGATGTCGGATTTAGATAAAATTCGAGAATGGTCTGTTAGCTGGCAAATGGAGTTTAATGTAGATAAATGTACAGTCATCCACATGGGTAGATCCAATATAGAACATAATTACAGAATGGGAGAAAACAATATTAGAAAGATAGATAAGGAAAGGGACCCAGGGGTTATAATAGATCATACAGGAAAGGTGAGTGAGCAAGTTAAGGTAGCAGTGAAAAAGGCAACTGCAATGTTAGGTATGATAAAAAGAAAAATTAAATATAGGAGCAAGGAAGTGATCGTCAAACTGTATAAAGCTTTAGTTAGACCTAGATTGGAGTAGTGTATACATGTGTGGAGTCCTTATCATAGAGGGGATATAAGCATGCTGGAAAGAATACAAAAAAGAGCGACAAAGATGATAGTGGGATTCCAGAATTACAGTTATGAGGAACGACTCAGAAAAACCGGCCTACAGTGTCTCGAAGAGAGAAGAATTCGTGGTAACTAAATACAGGTTTATAAGATGATCAGAGGAATGGATAAATTAGACTATAACAAGTTTTTTTTTAAATACAGCCACCCACAATAACACGAGGGCATAGCTACAAGCTGAATTTAGAGAGGTCCAGATTAGATATTAGGAAATATTATTTTAGTCATAGAGTGGCGTATGCTTGGAATGCATTGCCAGGGGAGGTAGTGGAGGCAGGGACAGTTAATGCGTATAAGAATAAACTGGATGCGCAAAGCTTTTAGAGCAAGGTGATGTAAATGTAACTAGTTGTATACAGACTCTGCAGGGTCTTCTAAACCAGTATAAAGACGTTAAGTTAAGAATGAATGTGGAATAAACACTAGAAGAATGGTTGATTTCAAAATAGTTTTCCATTACACAGTTCGGCCGCGTAGTGGGAGGGGGGTGGGAGGGGGTGGGGGGGGGAGAATGTGTTGGGCGTAGGGGTGGGGGCGGGATGGCAGGGGTAGAGCAGACGATTATATGTCGCTTGTTTCTGTAGTCTCTACTCGGTGTACAAGATAGACTATCGCAATTAAACAAAACCCTGGATTTTCTGAAGTTTTGAAGCCCTGTGTCTTCGGTTCTGAAGCAGGTGACACCACATCTTGGCCACACACACCATAAAACGTGTCACAAATTGAGCTAAAAAGACGATTTTACTTACATTATTATTTAAATTTGGAGAAATAATCGAACAAGTACAGAAGTTGACATAATTAGAACAGACCATCATATAAATGCCTGCAATGAGACGGACATTGAGACAAACGTCTTAGACTTAGTCGATCGGTTCTTCTTGTCATATCCAAAGACTCCGCGTACCACTCGGTTACACACGGACACATTGATTGCTTTTTTCAAAAAAGGTGTTCAGAGAAAATCAGAAGCTGGTAACTTAGTTTAACGTCATTATACTGGTTTAGAAGACTTCGCAAAGTCTGTATACAACAAGTTTCATTTGGATCCCATTGCTCTAAAAGCTATAAGCATCCAATCTATTCTTAAATGCATTAATCGTCTTTGACTCCATTACCTTTTGTGGTAATGCATTCCAAGTATTCACCACTCTCTAACTAAACAAACATTTCCTAATATATAATCTAGACTTTTCTACAGTTAATTTGTAGCTATGCCCTCTTGTTCTTGTAGGTGGTTGTATTTTGAAAAAAAACTTGTTATAGTCTAATTTATCCTTACCGTTGATGATCTTGTATTAAGTCACCACGAATTCTTCTTTTTTCTAGACACTGTAGGCCGGTTTTTCTGAGTATTTCCTCATAACTGTAATTTTGGAATCCCACTGTCAGCTTTGTCGCTCTTCTTTGTATCCGTTCGAGCATTTTATATCTCATCTCCGATAAGGACTCCACACCTGTACACACTACTTAAATCTAGGTCAAACTAATGCTTTATACAATTTGACAATGGCTTTCTTGCTTCTATGTTTAATATTTAATTTATTGATACCTAACATTGCATTTGCCTTTTTCACTGCTTCCTGAACTTCCTCACTCACCTTACATGTATGATCTATTATAACGCTTAGGTCCCTGTGATAGAATAAGGATAGAATTGAGAAGAAAAAATAATAAATTTCACTGTATGGGGCTGAAACATGGATTCTAGCACAGAACAACTAACAAAGATTAGAAGCGTTTGAAATGAGATGCTATCAATAAACGGGAAGAGGGAGTTGAACACAATTAAGATCCAACGACAATGTCCTCACCTAGGTAGGTGCACAAAGACATATATTTAAAATGACAGAGCAATGAAGATTGAGCTGCCTGGCCACAATATGAGACAAGTACGTCTACTATAAAAGAAATTAGAGGGCAAAATCGAAGATAAGGGAAGAAGGGTGCGATAAATATTCCTTTACATCTGAGGTATGCTGAGATACTCATGCCTGAACCTGTACTGTAATGAAGAGGACAGAAGAGAATAGGGTCAAATGGAAAGATCCTTAGACAACCTCAGAATAAGGCCCAGGACTAACCAGTCGACGATGAAGATGACCACGAATAAGGTCAATATGCAGATGATCGTCACCAATATAATGTCATAAATATAGAGGACTGTCACTAATATAGAGTGGTGTCACAAATATAGAGGACTGTCACCATTATAGAGTGGTGTCATAATTATAGAGTACTGTCACCAATAAAGAATGATGTAGAGGACTGCGACCAATAGAGAGTGATGTCATAAATGTAAGAGGACTGTCACCGATATAGTGACGTCATAAATATAGAAGGATATCCACAAATATAGAGGACTGTTACCAATATAGAGTAATCTCATTCATATAGAAGACATTCATAAAAGAAGAGGACTGTCATAAATGTAGAGTAACGTCATCAATGTAGATAACGTAAATAACGTAAATAACTACCACCAACGTAAACAACTACCACCAACGTAGACAACTAACACCAACGTAAACAACTACCACCAGCGTAAACAACTACCACCAGCGTAAACATCTATCACCAGCGTAAACAACTACCACCAACGTAAACAACTACCACTAGCGTAAACAACTACCACCAACGTAGACAACTACCACCAACGTTAACAACTACCACCAACGTAAACAACTACCACCAACGTAAACAACTACCACCAGCGTAAACATCTACCACCAACGTAAACAACTACCACCAGCGTAAACATCTACCACCAACGTAAACATCTATCACCAACGTAAACATCTATCACCATCGTAAACATCAATCACCTACGTAAACAACTACCACCAACGTAAACATCTACCACCAGCGTAAACATCTATCACCAACGTAAACATCTACCACCAGCGTAAACATCTATCACCAACGTAAACAACTACCACCAACGTAAACATCTATCACCAACGTAAACAACTACCACCAGCGTAAACATCTATCACCAACGTAAAACAACTACCACCAACGTGAACATCTATCACCAGCGTAAACATCTATCACCAACGTAAACAACTATCACCAACGTAAACATCTACCACCTACATAGAAGATTACTTTCAAGATGACTGCGCCAAAGCACTTACTTCTCTCTTGGAATAATCGTTTCTGTTGCAATGTGTTTTAAATTGATGTTGTGGCGATCTCCATTCACAACTCTATTGAGTTGCATTTTCTAAAAGGCATGCAGTTACTGTAGTAATATTCGGTCCTCCTACACGGTAAATGGATCTTGGATCACAACAACGCAATTACTGAATAATAAATCATATACTGTAATAAGCGAATCGAATACATACCTATATATCAGCTAGCCTGTGTCTGTCGAGTCAACAGCGTTCGAATAGTCCAGCTAATGATGCATGCTTATTTCAACCCTTGTTAGCAGCACAATCCAAAAGAACGGATGAGCAGTCCTCCGCTCAGGTTAATACACTAATGGGTTAGTGGGATTGTGTAAGTAATTACTGCCTGAGATTTGCAATGTGAGATAAGTGAACGAACTTCACAGCACTACTGCACTGGAACACTTGTTGCGTGCGTGCGTGTACAGCTTAGCTTGATTGAAAGAAAATATACATGGTCTATGTCACTTGTCACTTGTTGGAGTTGATACATTCATGTAAATTCAATGTTAATTTAATGAAAACAAACAAATACCATCATCATCGTGTGTGAGGCTTAGAGACATTGTTGTTAGTTAAGGTTTTCCCTACGTTTTGCGAGTCGTACTCCTCTTCAATGCAATCACAATCAGTTCGCATTGTCAGTGATAATATTTTTAAGACAAGTATCTTTCGTTTGCGGAAATCATCACAATTTGACTGGATAACCTGCGCTGCCTTTTGGGGGTTTCAGGAAAGCAGGATTTATCACAGTAAGTCTGTCACCATCTGGGTGGCGTTAATCTGTGCCAGCACTGTGAATATCTGGAACATTATTGGCTACTTACAGTTTCCTTTGCCATAGTTGTGAATATAGAGAAATAGTCCTGATCATCCTACATTTCCAAATTATTTGATGTGATCTACCTTCCGCTGCCTTGCTGGGTACCTTTATACAAAAAGGCTTCTGAAGTTAACCCTGAGGAAAAGTTGCATCCTGTGCTATCTCCAACCGTCTATATGTCTTACCACTCGACAAAAGTAGCTCAGGACGAGAGCGTGAGGAAACGATCTCACTTTAATCCAAATCACCGCGCAAGTCACTCATTTCAGCATATATAAGAACTGCAAAACAGTGTCCACACGACTGAACAAAGAAGAGTGTCCACACGACTGAACAAAGAATAGTGTCCACACGACTGAACAAAAGAAGAGTGTCCACACGACTGAACAAAGAATAGTGCCCACACGACTGAACAAAGAATAGTGACCACACGACTGAACAAAGAAGAGTGTCCACACGACTGAACAAAGAATAGTGCCCACACGACTGAACAAAGAATAGTGCCCACACGACTGAACAAAGAATAGTGCCCACACGACTGAACAAAGAAGAGTGTCCACACGACTGAACAAAGAATAGTGCCCACACGACTGAACAAAAAGTGAATGTTCTCCATCACAAGCAATAGACCAACATCATAGAACAGGATACATGATCTTCTTGATTTTGTAGCAACCTGCTTAAAAGTTTATCTTTTCTTTTACCATTTAGATACCTCTTGATTATGCTAGCTATTTGAGTTTCTCTCAACAAAATTATACAGCTTTTTTCCATCCACACAGGACACACAACATCTGCCTTAGTGCTGCACTTCCTCGCCAGATCCAGTAGCGTAGGTCATCACGGACTTGGACGGTATGAGGGTATGTTGAAGAGGTCTTAATAGTGGACCCATATGAAAGTTCAATTAGGAGAGATATCTGCATCCGTCAGAGATGACTTAATAATCTGTAGTCGACTGTTCTTATACGAGAAAGAATGCCTGGATTTGGTTTATGTAGTTTGTCATATGGAGGCAGGGTCAATTAACGCATTAGTTTTTCTTATGCTTTGTCGTTCGTTCTCGAACTTTTACTACCTAGCACTACAGGTAGCAGAATGTAGTGCGAGAACATAATAGGCTGTACAGTCGATTTCAGTTTGGCCGCGATGCTTGTACCGTTCGATCCAACACACTCGGCTTCTATCCCCCTTTCTTAGCCAGTCTGCTCTGTTGTAGATTGTTGTCCAGAATCACTGTGTGTATGTGTAGATGGAGCTTGGCACCTCTGGGTCGCTGGCCCTGGCGCTACCTGACCGCTGCATTTCATGCATATCTCATCATCTTCATCCCAATTTATACATGCAAGAATAAATTGGTAGCGCATAGCTATTTTTAGATCTAATGAATGTAAAATAAACTGGTTGTCTGCAGACTATGCAGTCTTTAAACCAGCATAGAGAGGTAAAGTATTGGAAATGAATTCCGAATGGATTGAAAATTAGTTAACTGGCAAAAGGCAGAGAGTGTGCATAAATAAGGAGTACTCTGAGTGGTGGAAAGTAAAACGTGAAGTGCCACAGTGCTCGGTTTTGGGACCAATATTGCTTTTGATATATATATAAACGATTTGGACATTGATATAGGATCCATGATTGAAAAATTTGCGGGCGACCCAAAACTATGTAGAAGTGTCTCATCTATAGCAAGATATATTGAGGTTGGATTTAGACAAAATTCAAGAATGGTCTGTGAGATGGCAAATAGAGTTTGATAGTTAAATGTAGAGTCATCCACATGGGTACATCCAATATGGAGCATAATTACAGAAGGGGCGAGTGCAATATTATAATGATAGATAAGGAAAGGGACCTAAAGCATATAATAGACAGACAGGTAAAGTGAGTAAGCAAGTTCAGGTAACAATGAATAAGGCAAATGCAATGTTAGGAATCATAAAAGGTATGAAGATATATTAAATATAGGAGTAAGGAGTTGATAGTCAAACTGTATAAAGCATTAATTAGACCTAGATTGGAGTACTGTGTACAGGTGTGGAGTCCTTATCGTAGAGGGGATATCAACATGCTGGAAAGGATACAAAGAAGAGTGACAAAACTGATAATGGGATTCCAGAATTACAGTTACGAGGAAAGACTCAGAAAAACCGGCCTACAGTTCCCTGAAAAGAGAATAATTCGAGGTGACTCAATACAGGTTTATAAGATAATTACAGGAAAACAGACCAATTAATTACAGACCAAAACAAGTTTTTGTTTCAAAATACAACCACTAACGAGAATAAGAGGGCAGAGATACAAATTAGCTAAATAAAGGTCCAGATTAGGATATATATTTTTAGTCAGTTGGTTAATGCTTGGAATGCATTGTCCAAGGAGGTAGTGGAGGCAGAGACAGTTAATGCATTTAAGAATAGATTGGATGCGCATATGTTTTAGAGCAGGGTAATGTAAATGTAACTAGTTTTCTACAGACTCTGATGAGTCTTGTAAACCAGTATAAACAACGTTAAGTTAAGTTAAGATCACTTCTTTTTTCTTTCCACGATTTATTTATCGGCAGTGGGTGAGGTATTGGCTCTCTCCTTATGTTAGGAAGTTGATCTATTTTTCCAATCCCTCTCGATGGACCATACGCTACCCATTCCCTTTGACTCCACACCGTAAAGGAAGCAACTAAATGGCAAAATGTCATGACCATTGCATGATGTGTGTCTTTGATCTAATTTCATGCAACATTTTCATTGTTCTAGCCTGACCACAATAAAGACTTACTGAATGTAACTGTAGTATGCTTTATACTTTGTTCTAGCCAGTGAAACACATTACCATTCCCGTGATACTAAATCTCATCATTTCGCCACCCCGCCACCTGTCCCCAGGCGCAATGTGGAAGTGCAATCTTCTTCCGTGTGGGAACTCCGTGCCCTTTTTTATTTGGAGTGCAACGTTCTGTAGCGTCACTTTAAGACAGTCAATAAATAATTGTTTGAATGTCTTCTTGCTCTGAAGCTTTGAGGTCTGCTGGTCGGAGGCATTCGTGTACATATGTTCATACCATTTAATTTATGTGTGTCTATAAATAGCATTCGTGCAAAACGTTTAATTGTTTGTCTGTCTATAAATGTAGTATGTGCATACCATGTGAATGTATGTATGTCTTTAAATGTCTTTTGTTCATATAATTTAATTATGTGTTTGTCTATTAATATCTTATGTTCACAAAATGTAATTACATGTTTGTCTAAAAATGTCTGATGTTCATACCTTTTAATTGTATGTCTGTCTATAAATGGCTGATGTGTTCATAACTAGTAATTGTATGTTTGTCTATAAATGTCTGTTGTTATACTTTTTAATTGTATGTCTGTCTATAAATGACTGATGTTCATACCGTTTAATTGTATGTCTAACTATAACTGTCTGATGTAATACCTTTTAATTGTATGTCTGTCTATAAATGTCTGATTTTCATACCTTTTAATTATATGTCTGTATATAAATGTCTTATGCTCATACCTTTTAATTGTATGTCTGTCTATAAATGTTTGATGTTTTCATAGCTTTTAACTGTACGTTTGTCTATAAATGTCTGTTTGTATACCTTTTAATTGTATGTCTGTCTATAAATGTATGATGTTCATACCGTTTAATTGTATGTCTAACTATAACTGTCTGATGTAATATATTTTAATTGTATGTGTGTCTATAAATATCGTTTGTTCATACCTTTTAATTGTATGTATGTCTATAGATATCGTATGTTCATACCTTTTAATTGCATATGTGTCTATAAATGTCTGATATTCATACCATCTAATTTGCATGTCCGTCTATGTGTGTTGTGTCTCCCACTTTCAATTTCTTTACGTAAAATCAACACAAATACACGACAAGCATGAAAACGATGCATCCTATCTAGTGAGATAAAGTGTAACAATGTTGTGCATCCTATCTAGTGAGATAAAGTGTAACAATGTTTTGCATCCTATCTAGTGAGATAAAGTGTAACAATGTTGTGCATCCTATCTAGTGAGATAAAGTGTAACCATGTTGTGCATCCTATCTAGTGAGATAAAGTGTAACAATGTTGACAGCTATAACCCTCCTATCTTGTAACATATAATGTAACGATGTAACGCCCACTAACATCACACATCCTTGCACGTAACATTACTTGTAAACATGTAACAGTCCTCGTATGGGTTGTCCCGGAGTGCAGTGCTGTCGGTTTAGCAAACTGTAATTTAACACAACATAAGGCAGGTTAACATAACATCACATGGCGTGGCATGTAGTAATGACGATCGTTTCACTCATCAACAATACATCATGTTGACATGCCAGCGTATAAGAAACGCTTTCTTTTCCCACTAATCCATTGTTAACTCCCATGTGTCTTTTGTTCTCTTCGGCCACTCTTAGCCTAGTTATGTGCCCATTTTTTCATGTTTTCCAGACTCCCTTTCTGCAACCATTTTACACAATATATACAACGTATTACGATGAAACATACATCAATTGTGTATGTTGTAATAGTTTGTGTTATGAATACTTGTCACTACTTTATTACGCAGAAACATGGACAATGAATAACAAGTTGGAAAAGAGTATTGAAAGCTTCGAAACGTGGGTATATAGATGATCGGGTCGCATTTCTTTGGAAAGAGAAGAAAACAAATGTGGAGGTATTGAAGGCGTTGCGGGTGAAAATATAGTCAATCACAGAAATCAAGAGTTAGACAGTTACGTTATTTTGGTCAAATAACAAGACATATCTCCTTGTTGAAGACCATACTGGAGGGTAGGGTGGAAGGCAGTCGTTGAAGAGGCAGATAACGTTATAAGTGGGTAGATAACATGAAAAGATGGACTGAAAAAGCCTGTCAGATTGAACGATAACGGCAAGAGATTCAAGCACACTGGTGATTCATTGCAACCGACCGTCGATGTGGAGATGACACTTGAACGTGGAGATGACACTTGAACGTGGAGATGACACTTGAACGTGGAGATGACACTTGAACGTGGAGATGACACTTGAACGTGGAGATGACACTTGAACTTGGAGATGACACTTGAACGTGGAGATGACACTTGAATGTGGAGATGACACTTGAACTAAACTGAATGCACGATTCTGTTACCAAACGCACAAACAGTTTATGCATGGATCATGAGCACACACATGCTTGTAATGGACAAGGTGGCTTTTATCTTCTTGCTTGTATTCTTCTTCTGTTCCTTCTTTCCCTAAAACTTCAATCTATTCCTCATGCTAAATTGTTTTTCTTCATCTCCTACTTCTTTCTGTTCCTCTTCTTCTTTTTCAACTTGTTCTTTTTTTGAGAAGTTTAGATTTCATATTAAACATTTCATAGGTTCTGACAAGACCGTTCAAATCATGTTGCCGTCTATCTTCATCTTATTTGGTCGTCGGCAACAATTAGTTTACAAATTGAGTGTTGTATTATGGCTGACTTATTGTTGTTCTATTTTTCTATGATATGGTGGACATACAGTAACGAGGATCATTCTTAGTCAAAACACAACTACAAGGAAAATGGTCATTTTAGCAGAATCCAGGTGCGTACTCCAATCCGTTTAAAGCCATACACAAGACATAGTCACACGAAATATAGTATAATATCGGGCTGCTGTCTGAGATATAAACAGATCTAGTTCTACAGTGGGATCCGTCTACTGTGTGATCCTTTGTTACGAGAAGGCACATGAGCTTGCACAAGCCGGAAGTAGCCGCAAACACAGGTATAAAAAATGCAAAGAGACTCATCAAACGATCAATGAGAACGGAATGGAGAGGCCAGCCCAATGAATACAAACCAGACAATGACAGCAATGACAAACTTGGCAGAGATGAGCAGACAAAGATCTTCAGACTCAGTCCGGGAAATTGCAGACTCAACCTCCACCTCCACAGAATGGGGTTTAAAGACATCACCACGTGCGATTGGGGAACACCCAAGCCAGGACCAGAACATACCCTGCAGGACTGCCACACTTATGCAGAACAGGAGACAATCTGGCACGTGAGAGCGGTCATGATCGAAAAGCTATGGGGGACCGGCGAAAACCTAACACGCAGCCTCCATCGTGAACTTCACCGTACTTCAAGGATACCATCAGTTGATCGAAGGCGAAGAATAGGAAGAAAATGAAGAAGAAGAAAAGTTAAAATAATTATAAGAATAAGAAGAAGAAAAAGACAAGAAAACGATGAAAAAGAATAAATGTAGTAGAAGAAGATCAAGAACAAGATTAGGAGGAACACGAACAAGAATAATAATAAGAAGGAAAATGTGAACATTAGTGGTAATATCACATATCCCTGCAGTAGATCCTGGCTAGATGTATAAACAAAAGGTAGATTATTTTTGACTGTTGTACGTAATGGAACATATGAATTCCAACCACCAGCAGACGTACGGAAACAATTATGCATTCCCTAGCCACAGTGTCTGTACACGGTTCATTAAAGGTCAGACAGTTTAATTACAGGTGATTGGTTCGCGTATTACCTGTTGTTAGGTTACAGAGGTGTTAAGGCTAATGTTCGCGGTGCACCAGAAACAAATTACCCAACATAAACAATGCTAGTCCACCGTGTTCCAGTTTTTAAAAAGGACGGTACCACAGTAGGTCATCTTTTCCTTTTTCTTTCTCGAGAGCTCGTGAAACAAACGATATTTCAATCTGCTGATCTACTAATCTCTCCGTAAGCTTCTGTAATATTCTTCTGGCAGATAGCGATGGTATTGTGATAGAAAAAAGTATTGTTGTTCTTGAATGCCCAAAATGAGGAAGATTAATCCTTAAAAGTGCGCTAAGTGGGGGGGGGGGGGTACAGTAGCTTATCCTACATCCTGAGTGTGCTGATGATGTTGGACCGAGTCCATGCGGTTGTGCTGTGCTTGGCTTCATATGGGTGCTGATCAAAACATCAGGGATCACGTTTATCCACCACCTGGGGAGGAAGACTGATGTCTGGTCAGGCACAACATACTGATCAGACATGTTAGATGCTGAGCAGCGCATGAGCTGCAGTGGTCAGCGACCCATAGCTGACTGCTAGCGTCAGGACCAGCGAACCATAGCTGCCAAGACCCTTCTACAACTCCAGGCGGTGATCCTGGATAACAGACTGCAGCAGGGCAGACTGGCTACGGAAAAGGGATCGAAGAGGGAACGCTAACCCGATACTAAAAAAATTCTTGCTGAAGTCGGATGTGTTGGACCGAAAGATGCAAATATCGCAGCCAAGCTGTAAACTACGACACAACGCATTCCGTTCTCTGGACTACATTCTGCTACCTTTCAGGGTTTGGTAGTGGGAGATTGAGAACGAAGAAGATGAAGAAGAAGAAGACATGTTAGTCAGAAAAATCTGGGAAGTAAAGGCGACCGGTGTGAGGCTGGCCTCATCATCCCCTAACGGGCCGTTTGTTCCAAATAAAATGATCCTAGCTACCATATTTCCTATACACCGCAAAGCTTGAAGGGATCTTTACTTTTTTTTTACTATGTTAATCGGTGTCAGGCAGAATATACTTGCCAACCTTGGCTTCCACGTAGCCCTATCTGGAAACAGACGGTTTTTATAGCAGCCTCGCTAACGAGGTAAGAGATCGACGTGATCCCCATAGTAGTGAGCGAACGCAGATGAAGTCAAGCATAGCACAACCGCCTGGGAGATCCACTTTCATCAGCACGCGCGGAATGTGAGGAAAGCTACTGCAACTCGCTACTGAACGTCCTTTCCAGTGTACACAAAAGAGTAGACCTACACATTGTGGGCATTCAACACAAACAAATCCACCACCTCGCTAACCAAGCTGCCGTGAAAACAGCTTGTTTCCATGGAAACCTGCATATAAGTGAGGTGGAGATATGGCTAGCAAAGTGGTAAACAGAGTTACACTTGAAAAACTACAAGAATATGTAGGCACTAAACTAAGAGAGGAATAAGCAGCATGTTTAAGACAAATCCCTCTCTGGAAGTGCTAAAAAGTGAAACACCCTCCCTAGGTCTGTCTATATCCTGGGTCAAGACCAAAGTTCAGAACCTCATTTCCGACTGGGCACCCCAGGGTATTGAAGCTCAAGCTCACACTGCGGTGGGCACCAACGAATTCATTTGGAATTCATTTATCTCAGTAGCATATCATCCAATAGACGCAGCGTTCCTGAATGTCAAGGCGGGTTGGACTAGCTGCGTCCGCCATGCACGTCTCTGACGTGTGTGGAGTAATGGCAGGATTTCCCTGGGAACAAAAATTCGCATCTACCAGTCCTGCGTGGTCCCAGTCCTGCGTGGTCCCAGTCTTGCGTGGTCTCAGGCTTGCGTGGTCCCAGTCCTTCGTGGCCTCAGTCCTGCTAAGTCCCAGTCCTGCTTTTACGGCTCCGAAACCTGGATATTCCTAAAACATGACATGTCGAGACTGGAAGCCTTGCATATGCGCAACCAGCGGTGTATCCTGGACATCCGATGGCATGACTACATCCACAACGTGAAGGTCTTTGTTAAAACAGGCCTCCTCCCAACCTCAGAAAGACATGACCGACGCCGAGTTTCTTTGTTCGGTCATGTTGTACGGCCTGGCGAAGAAACCCCTAGCCACAAGATACTTCACAAGTCGTTTCTCCGCGCTAAAAGTCTTCTCCTGACCGGCTGGAGGCGCAGAAGAGGCCGCCCTCGAACAGTATGGCTCCAGCAAGTAGCAACCTCCTCATCTGGAACCACGCCACAGCCGTGAGTCATGGATGTGATTGACCGAGACATTATCGAGATGACTGGATATAGCACTGGATGCACATTTGTCCTTAGGGTTTACTCCCGAGGCCTTTCCCGTAAATAGGTATCCCGCAAGGCATCGAGAGGAAGGGGGGGGGGGGGGGGTGATGACATCTATCGTTGCGTATCGTGCCTTTCACATAACCGCTAAAGGTCGCGGGGACATCACTCAGCGTGCAAGTGATGTGTTGGGCATCTCTCACGGGTCGTGTTCCAGTCTATAATAGTCACGTGACTACACAGTCCCACCAAAACCGACACTGTCTGCAGCTAGGGTGAACGGCGCCAATCTTGAGAAGTTCAGCCGTGAGCACTAGACCGTGAATACGATACAAGTTTAACCGTTGTTCTAATTCATTTAGCAGATGTCCAGGCCAGGATTAAAGAAGTGGGTGGGTGGGGAGGGGGTTGGTAGGAGAAAACACACAAAAACGAACGAATTAACCTGTCCAAAGGGAAAACAACGACACTATTCCGTGAAAACACACGTTGGTCGTCGACGTGTATGAATTCCAAGCAAATCTGTGACCTGGCGGCATCCATACTGAACTAAAAGAGCAGAGCTCTACTTTCCTTTCGCGAATCATTCCTATTTCATTACTTATTTACATTGATATGTTCAATTTCAACAATTTATGAATAAGGTACGTGAATTTGTATTATGCAAAGAATCATTAAAAACGATTACATTTAAAAAAAAAAATTGAGCAATGTTAAACACGAAGCCAGTACGGCGCCATCTTTGCTGCTCTAGAACTACTCTAATCAGACATTCTATAAACAGTTACTGAAATGGATTTCCAATCTGTCCCTCTATTTGTTTACTATGCACAAAAAGAACACTGACAGATTGGATAGGTGCACACTTTTTAAAGTATTAAGAAACTATGGGATCCCACATTTTGACCAGCAGAACAGAGCAGGCGAATGAGGACATGTGGTGTAAAGTCTCGCACGAGGGACAACTGACAGAAACATATAATATTGATTATGAGGTTCGCTGGGGATGTCTACTAAACCGTATCACCCTTTCACCTCCTGCTGGCAATTGATTGGATTATGAAAGAAAGTACAGCCTTTAAAAAATTTCAATTTATTCGTAAATTGTTGGACATTATGGGGTTACTAGAGCGAGATTGTGTTTAACTAATCTATGTGGAATAGATGGGAAGGTTGCCAAATGGATTGAACATTTGTTAACGGGAAAAAGGCAGAAAGTTGGCATAAATAAGGAGTTGTGTGAGTAGTTTGAAGTAACAAGTGGATGAACAATCAGACAAACTGGGACTGGATACTAACGTGAAGGAAACCAAGCTCCTTAAAATAAACTAGATTTTTAAAGAACCATTTATGCTGGAGGGAGAACCACTGGAAGAGACGGGTGCTTTACCTATCTGTGCAGTTCAATTGGTACGTCACAAGGCACAGATGCAAAGGTGAAGAGCAGAATTGGAAAGGCAAAGGTGGTATTTCTTACAATAAACAACATATTGAGATCCATAGAAATGTAGATGCATACCAAATTTAAACTATTCATTTCCAGTATCAAGTCGATGCAGTTGTATGGTTCGGAAACATAGAGAACGACCAACGCCATACAACATAAACTTCACTTAACAGGTGCCCATGAAGGATAATTGGCATAACGAGGTAGGTGATGAATGAAGACTTCCTGAAAGGAGACAATAACCGCCAATTAAGAAAAGAAAATAGGGCCGGATCGGCCATTTATTGACGAAGGCACTGTCCAAGTTAGCAAGGTAGGTTCTCACGTAGAATCTGCTGGATGAGAGAAAGATAGCGAGACTTAAAATACATAAAGAAGAGCATGTGGGGGAGCTACAATTAAATGGTTACATCTGAAGAGAGACAGAAAGAGATGTCCATGTCCTTGAATAATGGCGGGATGTGGACAATGGACTTTGCACCGAGGGGAGCGACGGGCTTTGATTGATTGATTGATTGATTGATTAAAGTAAGTAGACTGCCTACTTGGCGACACGTACCAACCATTCATGAGCACGATGTTCGGCCTATGAGTCCGAGGCTGCTAATATGAGGATGGTTTCTTTTCGATTTGATATTTGACCTGACTAAGTGGAGTGTGGACACACCTCACAACCAGATGGTGCTGAGTTTGCTCCCCAATTACAGCACCAGCCGTTACCCAGGGGAAGAAAGCCCTTAAAAAATGGAAGAAGGAAGCAGATCCTTACATAAAGTGATCGCCGAAGTCGGATGCACTAAGCTGACAAGCGCAAAAAAACCACAGTACAATCACACTGCCTTGGAGCAGACAGAAAAAAAACAAACGCAACAAAACAAAACAAACAAAAAACCGAGCGAGCTACTGAAGGGGTCCTCCAGGCGGTTATACTATGTTTAGGTTCATCTGCTTGTCGCTCACTACTACTGTGATCACGTTGATCCCTGACCCCGTAACCAGGCTGTCGTAAAAACAGCCCGTTTCAAGGAAAGACTGTGTGGAAGCCGAGGTGAGGGTCTTGATCAGTATATTTTGCCTGACCCTGACTAACATTGCCTGATCAGTATATTTTGCCTGACCCTGACTAACATTGTTTGATCAGTATATTTTGCCTGACCCTGACTAACATTGTTTGATCAGTATATTTTGCCTAACCCTGACTAACATTGTTTGATCAGTATATTTTGCCTGACCCTGACTAACATTGTTTGATCAGTATATTTTGCCTGACCCTGACTAACATTGTTTGATCAGTATATTTTGCCTAACCCTGACTAACATTGCCTGATCAGTATATTTTGCCTGACCCTGACTAACATTGTTTGATCAGTTTATTTTGCCTGACCCTGACTAACATTGTTTGATCAGTATATTTTGCCTGACCCTGACTAACATTGTTTGATCAGTATATTTTGCCTGACCCTGACTAACATTGTTTGATCAGTATATTTTGCCTGACCCTGACTAACATTGTTTGATCAGTATATTTTGCCTGACCCTGACTAACATTGTTTGATCAGTATATTTTGCCTGACCCTGACTAACATTGTTTGATCAGTATATTTTGCCTGACCCTGACTAACATTGTTTGATCAGTATATTTTGCCTGACCCTGACTAACATTGCCTAATCAGTATATTTTGCCTGACCCTGACTAACATTGTTTGATCAGTATATTTTGCCTGACCCTGACTAACATTGTTTGATCAGTATATTTTGCCTAACCCTGACTAACATTGTCTGATCAGTATATTTTGCCTGACCCTGACTAACATTGTTTGATCAGTATATTTTGCCTGACCCTGACTAACATTGTTTGATCAGTATATTTTGCCTGACCCTGACTAACATTGTTTGATCAGTATATTTTGCCTGACCCTGACTAACATTGTTTGATCAGTATGTTGCTCCTGACCCTGACTATCATTGCCTGATCAGTATATTTTGTCTGACCCTGACTAACATTGCCTGATCAGTATATTGTGCCTGACAAGACGTTAGTCGTCCTTCCCCCATTAGGTAAGATTAAGGTAATGAGCAGTGGCAGGTGGCAAACTAGACCTAAAGTTATTCTAGAGAAGAAAACGTTCAGAACGTCACGAGTTTTGAACATTTTAACTAAACAGCAAAGGAGATTGTCAACAAGAAAAAAAAAGAGAAGAATAGATATGGCACCACAGAGGTTAACTAAAACGAAAAACGTGTGGCAGAAAACTTTTGCAACAAAACTACAAAAATACAGATTCTACGGCATTTTATCTTCCCGAGTGGCAAGGTATGGACGCAAGATATGGTCAACTACATAAAACCTACAGAATGAGATTAACTTCTTCCAGCTAAGTTGATAGAATAAATAGAGCTCAAAATTCTATGGACAGCGAAAATGAAAAACGCACAACTCTTAAAGGAGCTCAATGTAGAAGAGAACTGGTTAGTATACAATGATACGTCTAGAAAATGAGCATATTTCTGTCACATCAAACTTCACATTGGTCCAGGAACAACGATACTGAGAGGTATGGTACTTTGCAAAAGAGGCAGAGACAGACCGAGAGGAAGATTGACATGGCACATTATATAGGGTCTGGGATTGGCAGTGACAGAGATGGGAGACCTGGCCAGAGACCGAGAATCATACATATTGACTTTGATGAAAGCGAATTTTTGCAAAGGATATACTACCTGATGATAAATGTGTTTATATATTTGCGAGAATCAAAGCTCAAATCAAGAACAGGTAAAGTACCTCCAGGGACTTGTTATTTGCTAATAACGCTGTAACTATCACTCACAGCCAGCATGAACTTCAGAGATTGACATATCGCTTCTCCCAGGAGTGCGACGATTTCGACCTTGCAATAAGCCTGAATAAAAGAAAAGTCCTTGGACAATAGATACCAGCCCAACCATCACTGTCGATAACTACGAGCTGGCAACTGTGGGCCAGTTCACCTATTTGAGGCCTCTAGTCAATAATGAAGGGAGACCCAGTGGTCTAGAGGTAAGGTGATCGGTCAACACTCAAGTTAAAAATCTACTCAAATAATTCTAGAGATATTTGCCGCACATGTTGCAAAAAAGGGGACTATGTGGTCATAACAACAGGTCTTGGTTATGTGGTTAGCGGAGCGGCTTAGATGACGCCTGACAGACTGCGGGTCTACCGTGCTTTAATTTACGCTTCCACCTTCACCAGTCTCAAATATTGACCTCGCAAGTCACCAGTGATTTTCACCTACAAAATAAATATGAAAAAAAGGAGCTCACACCTCTCCACGGGATCAAGATGCTGAGCAGCGCATGAGCTGCAGTGGTCATCGACCCATAGCTGACTTATAGTGTCAGGACCAGCGAACCAGAGCTGCCAAGACCCTTCTACACTTCCACGCGGGTATCCTGAATAACAGGCTGCAGCAGGGCAGACTGCCTAAGGAGAAGGGATCGCAGAGGGAATGCTAACCCGGTACTCAAAAAATTCTTGCTGAAGTCGGATGTGCTGGACCGAAAGGTGCAAATATCGCAGTCAATCTGTAAACTACGACACACCGCATTCCGTTCTCTGGACTACATTCTGCTACTTAAGTCCTTTCAAAGTTTGGTAGCGAGACATTGAGAACGAACGAAGCCAAGTCACACCTCTCCACGACGTTTAACGACATAAGCGGACCAAAGAAAGATATATAGATCAATGATAAGCTCTTCGTAGACCCCGCGTTGGCGAGGCTGCTGCTATATTTTCTTATCTAACAACACGTGTCTGGGAAACCCCAAACTTAAGCCACGACAAAGGCCATGGTTTACAATGCATGTGTCGTCATTACGCTTCTATATGGCAGAAAAACATGGACAAGCTATGCCAAACAACACCTTTCACTACGAGTGCCTGCGATCCGTCTTGGCGTCTTATGGAGAGAGAGAGAGACAGGGTGACAAATGCGTAGGTAAATTCTCGCACCGGTCTTCCAAGTATGTACACCATCCTTCGACAGCGAAGACTGCGACGGCCTGCTCATTTTCATCGCATGGAAAACGGTCTCATCAAAGATAGTATGTATGGACAGCTGGCGTGTGATCAAAACAATCAGTTGGCTGATCACAGCTGCAGTTCAAAGTTGCATGTAAGCTGGACATGAAAGCTGTGCATTTGGATCTACCATCTTGGTAAGACATAGCCGCAGACCGATCCAAATGGAGATGTAACCTGAAGAGCCATCTCATGCTGGGCGAAAATGAGCTCATGAAACACAGTGACTTAAAGATACTACGACGAAAGGAAAAGGAAAACCAAAATCTCCAAGGTCGCATCAACCAACAATAGTCAGACTTACTTACCTCATATATATATAAGGTCGCATCAACCAACAATAGTCAGACTTACTTACCTCATATATATATAAGGTCGCATCAACCAACAATAGTCAGACTTACTTACCTCATATATATATAAGGTCGCATCAACCAACAATAGTCAGACTTACTTACCTCATATATATATAAGGTCGCATCAACCAACAATAGTCAGACTTACTTACCTCATATATATATAAGGTCGCATCAACCAACAATAGTCAGACTTACTTACCTCATATATATATAAGGTCGCATCAACCAACAATAGTCAGACTTACTTACCTCATATATATATAAGGTCGCATCAACCAACAATAGTCAGACTTACTTACCTCATATATATATAAGGTCGCATCAACCAACAATAGTCAGACTTACTTACCTCATATATATATAAGGTCGCATCAACCAACAATAGTCAGACTTACTTACCTCATATATATATAAGGTCGCATCAACCAACAATAGTCAGACTTACTTACCTCATATATATATAAGGTCGCATCAACCAACAATAGTCAGACTTACTTACCTCATATATATATAAGGTCGCATCAACCAACAATAGTCAGACTTACTTACCTCATATATATATAAGGTCGCATCAACCAACAATAGTCAGACTTACTTACCTCATATATATATAAGGTCGCATCAACCAACAATAGTCAGACTTACTTACCTCATATATATATATAAGGTCGCATCAACCAACAATAGTCAGACTTACTTACCTCATATATATATAAGGTCGCATCAACCAACAATAGTCAGACTTACTTACCTCATATATATATACCAACACAGACACACGCACACACACACAACACATACACAGGTTCTTTGACGAGAGAACAAAAACAATAACACAAAGCATAAATAAACAAACACTTGCGCGCATGCATAAAACCACAGGGAAACAAACACACACATTTAAAATCATACACGGAGATATAAAAAGATATAAACACGTAACCATATCTTTGCACACACACACTCAAATTTATATTTTCACATAATACACACACGCACACACACACACACACACACATGTAACTACATAATAACACAGACGCATATTTATACGCAGCAAACAATTACCAACTACTCTCCCATACACACACACACACACACATACATATATGCAAACACACACACAAATGCATAGACATATACACTTTGACATGCACCCACACTTATGCACAGACATATGTACACTTACGCTAAATATACACGTACACGATGGACATGCAATCATGTCACACTCACATACAAGTGCCCACGTTAGAAAGCGCGCACGCAGGCACACACACAAACCCAAACATTATAATAGTGACGTATTAATTTTCATCATCAAACTTCGATGAATTAATAATAGCACATAATCGCACGAGTTTCTCGAACCTATAACACTAGATAGACTACTGTGTCGACAGATGTGTGTACTACGCAAACTGGCCAATGAAAAGATTGCAAGCCTCAAAATCATGACAAGGGAAAGAATGGTGTAAATATTAAATACATTTAATCACAAAACAAATTCCTGATTGTCTCCCATAGTTTAGTATCGTAACAAAAGTTCCGATTTGACATGAAAGATAAAGATAGAAGTGTAGAAAACATGGCTATATTCAGCTTTGGGAAAGGTTATCATTGAGGTTAGGTAACATCGTCTGATATGATGGATAATACAATGCTGCTGTAGAAACTGGAACTACTCTATCGTGGACCAACGTTGAACGATTCCAGAAGTTCTTTGCTAAGATGAGGGGACTGTGTGGGCTAGTGGTTAAGTGACACGGCTCACAACCCGATGGTGCTGGGTTCAATTCCCATTACAGCACCGGCCGTTACCCCGATTACGCAAACTCTTAGAAAATGCAGGAGGAAACAGACCGTCACATAAAATGCATGCCGAAGTCGGATGCAATGGGCAGACAGGCGCAAAATAAAAATCGTAGTGCATTGACACCACCTTGTGGAATTGAGAAATAAGGCGAACGCAAAAACAAGTTAAAAAAATTGCTGAGGCGAAACAAATAAGCGGATATAGAAGCGGTAGTATAAATTATCGTCTTTTGTTTGACACTCTCAACAGTTAAAAAAGGGGGGATTAATCTGTGACGTCACAATGATGGTCCTGTGTACATAATGTAGGAGAACTGGCTAAAAATCAAGTCTGGCAGGACGGCTGGGATGAAGCATGCTACATGATGATGATAAATCTGGGTTTGTTGGATTGTTGTGCTTGTTAAGTGTTATGTTTTATGTGTGTGTATGTGTGTGTGTGTGTGTGTGTGTGTGTGTGTGTGCGTGTGCGTGACTGTGAGACTGTGTGAGTGTAAGTGTGAGGGCGAGTGTGAGTGTGTGTGTGTCAGAGCGTGAATGTGTGACTGTGTGTGTGTGTGTGTGTGTCAGAGCGTGAGTGTGTGAATGTGTGTGTGTGTGTGTGTGTCAGAGCGTGAGTGTGTGACTGTGTGTGTGTGTGTGTCAGAGCGTGAGTGTGTGAATGTGTGTGTGTGTCAGAGCGTGAGTGTGTGAATGTGTGTGTGAGTGTGTGTGTGTCAGAGCGTGAGTGTGTGACTGTGTGTGTGTGTGTGTCAGAGCGTGAGTGTGTGAATGTGTGTGTGTGTGTGTGTCAGAGCGTGAGTGTGTGAATGTGTGTGTGTGTGTGTGTCAGAGCGTGAGTGAGTGAATGTGTGTGTGATGGCGAGTGTGAGTGTTTGTGTATGTGTGAGAGCATGCGTGTGTGACTGTGTATATGTGTTTGTGAGCGTGAGTGTGTGACTGTGTGTCTGTGTCTGAGCGTGAGTCTGTGACAATGTGTGTGTGTGTATGTATGCGTGAGTATGTTACTGTGTGTGTGAGTTTATGACTGTGTGTGTGTGAGAGTGAGTGTGTGATTGTGTGTGTGTGTGAGCGTGAGTGTGTGACTGTGTGTGTGTGTTTGAGCGTGAGTGTGTGACTGTGTGTGTGTGTATGTGTGTGTGGGCGTGAGGGTATTACTGTGTGTGAGAGCGAGTATGTGACTGTGTGAGTGTGTGCGTGCGTGTGAATGGCAAAGGAAAAAGGTTGTGTTCTGTAAGCGATAATTGTATTTTCGCTTAGTTATTGGTCCATGTTTGTATGTGTGTATTTATGTTTTATGGTGGAGGGGGAGGGGATGGTGGGAGTAGACGGGGTTATGTGGGCGATAATTGTATTTTCACATAGATTACGTATAATCCTTCGACAGCGTGCAAATAATTGCAGTGATTAATGTCTTGAGAAACCGAGGTATCGTCGAAAAGTACGCCCACCTTATAGAGAAGATAAACGACGGCCGCTCAACTGAGATAACTCTTTTCTACAAGCCATTTTCCATAATATTCAAGCTCTGAGGAGTACGATACGGGGATACCATCAAAATTGTATACTGGGTGCTCTTGAACACGTTTTTAGGTCTCAACACTGGTAGGTTCGAGACTTTAACATAGATGGCGAGATATTCTTACATCTACGTCTTGCAGACGGCATTGTGATCTCCTGCTACATTATTTCTGAAGCCGAATAAAGCCTGAATAAGCTGAATGAACCAGGCTAGACGGTTGACCTAAATACGAGAGGCGTTCAGAAAGTAATGAACTACGTCGTTTTTTTCAGGAGCTGTTTATTCAAAAAGTATGACATTTCTACACAATATACATGGATATGTCCGGTAAACATATGTATTATTCAACATAATCTAGGTCAACTTGTACAGCTTTATGCCAGCGCGAAAGAAGTGCATGTATTTCTAGCCTATTCTTGATCATGTAGTCATTTCTTGTCTGCATGAATCACTTCTTCATCATCTTCAAACCTTGTCTCACAGAGTGCGTCTTTGAGTTGACAAAAAAGATGAAAATCAGAGGGGGCGAAATCGGGACTACAGGGTGGATGGGGTAGTACAGACCAACCCATTTTGGGGATTCCTTTCCGTGTTACCAGCCTTGTGTGAGGGAGTACATTGTCGTGAAGGGGTGTATGTCTGATGGATTATTGTGCGGTCAAGCTCTGCGAAGTCGTCAATTGAGTTTTGTTTCCATGTCTTAATGTAAGCTTGTGAATTGATTGTCTCTCCTCTTGGCATATCCACAAGAATATCACCTTTAATGTGCCAAAAGACAGTGATCATGACCTTTCCAGCTGAAAGAATTGTCTTGAATTGTTTTCTTCGTGGTGATTGTGGGTGTTACCACTCCATGGACTGTCTTTCTGTCTCAGGTTCAAAATGATGTGTTCAGGTTGCATCACCTATAACGATACTAGCCCAAAACAAAAACAATTATCCCCATCAGCATTGAAATGCTCCAACAATCCAAAAGAAATTATTTTCCTTTGCAAAATGTGGTCATTTGTGAAACTTCGAGGAACTAATGTTGCACAAACCTTAGACAATCCGAGAGTTTTTAAAACTGCATTTGCACTACCAACTCTGATAGACAGCTGTAAGGCCAGTCGTTGAGTAGTGATTCGCTCATCAGTAAGAATAATGCCCTCAGGCGCATTTCAACATGTCTGCGTAGGTGGCTGTTCCAAGACGGCCACGCCCGATCAAGCAACTCCGTATCTACACTTCCTGATTCTTTGATTCTCTGAACCCAGCAACTAGCTGTACTCCTGTTGACTACACAACTTCCTTACACATCACATAGACTCTTGTGAATGTCCACAACCGCTTCTTTCTCTGCAGCAAGACATTCTATCACAATTCGCTGCTTATAACGCAAGTTGCTAATATGCTCAATTTCAACGGTTTAGTGCAATTTAGTGCACACAATTGACACATGCCATATTTGAAATGTGCACATTATTAGCTGAGAAAAACGATGTAGTGTATTACTTTCTGATCGCTCCCCGTATAAATAGAATGTAGACCATTTCTACTGAACCATTTCTGCCCTACAGGGGAGCCGTGATTGGAAGATGAGTCCATAGAGAAAGTCAAATCGTACATCTATCTAGGCCATACAAGCAACAACCACTACATGATTAGCAGATGTCATGAAAGAGAGCGGCCGGTTGGTTCAGCTTGAACCGGTTTAAACCAACACTTGAGCAGATGACGGACGTCAAGGCCAGGGCTCGTACCTACAATAGCATGGTTATTCCAGGAATAGTACACGGGTATGATTTTTGGGTGAGGTTTGGGTGTAAGGTTTGGGTGTGAGGTTTGGGTGTGAGGTTTGGATGCGAGATTTAGGTGTGAGGTTTGGGTGTGAGGTTTGGGTGTGAGATTTGAGCATGAGGTCTGGAGTTTGCGCAATTCAGACGCAGACAAGCTCCAAACTTCTGAAAGAGCAATGGCGAAAAGAGTTCAATATATCTCCCTAAGAAACCATATTCGAAATATCAACATCTACGATCAAACAGATTTCCGGGATGTACTCAACTTAGTGTCAAGGTACAGATGTACCGACCATGTGGTCTCCAGGACTGACGATAAATAGACGAGGGGGGTGCCATTCTGGTGGCCACACAACTGCAACCGCCGGTCAACGAGATGGAGAGGTGATCTGCACCACGCCTTTAGACCATCATGGTACTTCAGGATAAAGGACAAACACAGATTCAAGCAGCGTTTGGCTACCTGGTATCAGGTAACTCTGCCAGGTTTAATACCAGAGTTCAAGTCAAGCATAATCCATGGGCCATGAGTGTGTGTGCGTACGTATTTGTGTGTGTGTGTGTGTTTTGTGGATGATAATTTGATGTTTGCGTTGTCATTGGTCCACGATTGTGTGTGTGGATGTATGTATGTGTGTGTGGATGGAGGCGCGGTGGAGAGAGAGGCAGCGGGGGTGGTAGTGGTAGGTGTGTTGTGTGGGCAATAATTTTATGTTCACATAGTTCTTGGTTCGTGTCTCTGTGTGTGAGTGTGTATTTGAAGGGGATTGCTTACTAAGCTCGTTATTTCACATGTGTATGGTTGTGTGTGTGTGTGTGTGTGTGTGTGTGTGTATGGATGGGACAAGGGTCATGTACTCAATATAATGTATTCCTCATGTGTGTAATTGCGCGCGTTCGTATGATATGTGTATGTGATATGTGTGTGTATGCGTGTGAATAGGTAACCAAACGTAAGGAATGGTCCATGTATCCGCATGCGTGTCCAGAGAATTGTTGTGTGAGTAGTTACGAGTTTGTTCACTATAATTAGTGCAAATACAAGGGGCTTGTCATAAGTCTCTACCCTGACTATGAAGTAGTAGGAGAAGAAAGTTGAAATGTGGCTCATTCAATTAGTTACAGACTTGAGAAGTATGAATTTCCCTCACACACTTTATTGACCGGGTCTGCTACTCTAACGGTTTATCAGAACAATGGAGAAATCAGAGGCCAGAACTGTAATAAAATGCTTGATGTTGCAGGGAAAAACACCTAAAGAAATACACAGGGAAATGGAACCAGTGTTTGAGGAATTATGTCCTTCTTATGCTTTTGTAAAAAAATGGTGTAGACAGTTTAAGTGTGGCCAATCCCATGTTGCTGATCTTCCAAGATCAGGTATACCATCATCAGAGTGCAGCGATGAAACAAATCATTGACCAGAATAGGAAAATGACAATTGCAGAAATATCTAGGTCAGTAAAATTGAATGAAAGTACAGTTTTTAGAATTTAACACAACAGACTGAACATGAGAAAAGTGTGTGACCACTGGGTCCCGCGTCTGCTGACATGTGAACAGAAACAAACGAGGGTTGATTGCTGTGGCCCTACCAGGAGTAGAGCCTGCGGCTTAAATTGACTTAACACGCCAATAATGTAGAATGACTGTCAAATCGAGAGCACCTTCGTGGGGTCTAATAGTGAACATGTGCTGGTATTAGAGCCACGGAAGACAGGTCAGTCTCTTAACCCCCTAATGAAAGAGCGTCTGCTATGGTAATCTGGTCGGAAATCGCAGGTTCCAGAAACTTGGCCATTGACAAACTAAAAAGTCCTCTATTGATACGTCCGGTCTAATATTGAACGGGTGCTGGAAATAGACCCTCGGAAGACAGGTCAGTTTTACCCTACTAATGACAGGGCGTTGCTACGGTAATCCTGCTCAACTCGAGAGGAGCCGCAGACATTTGGTGTACGTACTAGGCTGATAAGCCAACGGCGCGAGGCTACAAGGTGAGGGATTACGGTCGAACGCCTCTAAGCCAAAATCCCGCCCAAAAGCTCAGCACGATTGCAAAGGGAGGCTTCGACATGGTGGGGACCTGGGGCTCCCGCTCCAGCCCCGCCCGGTCGAGCCGCAGAATGAGGTCTCTGCCGTCCGCCGATCAAAGCGGGCGGGAAGCTGCTCGATATTCACCCCATACGGCGATGAGGTATGAAACCATTTGTAGAAGACTTAGTTCTCGGTCGGGGTGCCCTAAGCAGTAGATCAGCTACCTCACTGCGAACTGCTGAGACTCAACCCTTGACCATGAGATATGTCCGCATACCAGGCGAACAACATCTCCGTGCAATGACCAGGCTTGTCCCCTGGTCAAATGCACTATTTCGAGAGGAATCACAGGTCGCTGACATTTGGTCCACGTGCTTGGCTGATAAGCTACCATCTGAGGGACTACGACCGAACGCCTCTATGCCAGAATCCCGCTCTAAATCTCAGCACCGCTGTGATGGGAGGCTACGACATGGCTGGGGCTTGCGTCTCAGCCCGGCCCGGTCGAGCCGCAGAAATGCACCTGGTAAAATGCACTCTTGCCTCGCTCTTTGCCTCTGTCTGCTATCAGTCATCCCAATGGACGCAGAAGAGATGCAGTCCAACGGACATTGCACCTCCTGCCCTATTGTGACAACCTCCCGGGTGGCGGGGAATGCTAGGCGTACCATCACTGCAGATGAGCAGAGAAAATAAAGGGAGCTCACTCACATGCATATGCTACGTTTCTGGCAGGACGTGACGATCCTTGGACAAAGTCACACTGGACTGCCTCTCTTCCGGGATAGTACAAACTAGTACATAGTCCATCATATCATTGCCAAACCCTATAGACACGAGTAGGGAAGACTCGATAGTCCTGCAAGACAACTTCCTAAGAGAGACAACTCTGACCAAAAACAACTGCTGCCTTGCAGTTAGGCTGGGGACAGCCAAAGGCTAAGGAGGGCAACCCTACAGAAACGCCTGTTGAAGTCGGATGCACTGAGCCACAGGCTTAACAAAATAAAACAGTGGAACGTAAATATCGATGTAAACAGCGTACGATGAAGAAGAAGAAGATTTCTGTGGCCAGCTGCTCAAAATGTGTTGGTCAAAAAACATGTTGCCGACCATGGTGACAGTAGATGCGATTTGGATTCACCATTATGGCTCAGAATCCAAATGTAGCAGAGAGGACAGGGCCTTGCTCTAATCTACACACCTAATCCTGAATAAATCTAAAACAGAAGAAACTCCGGTAAACAAATCATTTATTTCACACTAAACGATCACTCTTCTCTTCCTAACACACTCCCTTCAATACAGGGATAGTCTAACCTAACCAATCTATACTCCTAACCCTGAGCTATTGACAATAGTCACCTTTCTCGTGCTTGGCCGGTCGTGACGTCTTGTGTGTCCGAGTTGTGGCCGGAACAGCACCGGTTGGTACCTCGCGTCGTGACCTCAACTCAGGTGGATCGTCCTTTGGTCTCGAAAAATCAAATCAGCCGCAGGTATGAACTTAACTTAACATCTTTATACTGGTTTAGAAGACCCTGAAGAGTCTGGTTACAACCAGTTACATTTACATCACCTTGCTCTAAAATCTATGCGCATCCAGTTTATTCTTAAATGCATTAACTGTCCCTGCCTCCACTACCTCCCCCGGCAATGCATTCCAAGCAGACACCACTCTCTGACTAAAAAAATATTTCCTAATATCTAACCTGGACCTCTCTTTAATCAGCTTGTAGCTATGCCCTCGTGTTATTGTAGGTGGCTGTATTTTAAAAAACTTGTTATAGTCTAATTTATCGATTCCTCTGATCATCTTATAAACCTGTATTAAGTCACCACGAATTCTTCTCTCTTCGAGACACTGTAGGCCCGTTTTTCTGAGTCGTTCCTCATAACTGTAATTCTGGAATCCCACTATCATCTTTGTCGCTCTTTTTTGTATTCTTTGTAGCATGTTTATGTCCCCTCTATGATAAGGACTCCACACCTGTACACAGTACTCCAATCTAGGTCTAACTAAAGCTTTATACAGTTTGACGATCACTTCCTTGCTCCTATGTTTAATATTTCTTTTTATCATACCTAACATTGCATTTGCCATTTTCACTGCTACCTTAACTTGCTCACTCACCTTTCCTGTATGATCTATTATAACCCCTAGGTCCCTTTCCTTATCTATCTTTCTAATATTGTTTTCTCCCATTCTGTAATTATGTTCCATATTGGATCTACCCATGTGGATGACTGTACATTTATCTACATTAAACTCCATTTGCCAGCTTACAGACCATTCTCGAATTTTATCTAAATCCGACATCAATATATCCAATTCCGCTTTAGATGAGACACTACTGCATAGTTTTGTGTCATCAGCAAATTTTGCAATCATGGATCTCATATCAATGTCCAAATCATTTATATATATCAAGAACAAAATTGGTCCCAAAAAGGAGCCCTGTGGCACACCACTTTTCACTTCACTCCACTCAGAGTACTCCTTATTTATGCCCACCCTCTGCCTTCTTCCCGTTAACCAATTTTCAATCCATTTGGCAACTTCGCCACCTATTCCATGTGATTTTAACTTTCGAAATAATCTTTGATGAGGTACTCTATCAAAGGCCTTTGCAAAGTCTAGATAAATAACATCTACTGGCTCCCCTTTATCTATGATTTTAGTAACCTCCTCCATGAATTCTAATAGATTTGTTAAGCATGATTCCCTCTAGTAAACCCATGCTGACTATTTCTAATTAGATTAAATTTTTCTAAATGCATTACAATGTTTTCTTTGATTATTGACTCTAACAATTTACAGACTATGCTCGTTAAACTCACCGGTCTATAATTTGCCGGATCTGATTTTTTGCCTTTTTTGAATAAGGGGATCACTCCTGCATCTTTCCAATCCCGTGGAACAATCCCTTTTGTAAGTGATTGAGAACATAATATAGCCAATGGTTTTGCTAGTTGGTTTCTAATTTCATACAGCAATTTTTGGTGAATACCATCTTGACCTGGACATTTATTCACTTTCAACCCCTCCAATTTTTTAAAAACCATTTCCTCTGTAATACAGATTGATCTTAATCCCGCTGTATCCATGTCTCTTTGAAAAATATCTATAGGCTCTGGGATCTCGGAGCAGTCCTTCTTTGTGAAGACTGTGCCAAAGTACTGATTGAGCAGAATAGCAGCCTCCCTATTCTCACTTATTATTTTCCATGTACTGTCTATGAGAGGGCCTACTTTGTCTTTCGTTATTTGTTTATTTCTAACATAAGAAAAGAAGCTTTTACTGTCAGTCTTGATCCTCTGAGCAAGTTTTTTTTCAAAGTCTATTTTTGCTGTTTTATTCGCTTTCTGAGATATGTTCTGCTTGTCCAAATATTTTACATATGTTTCTTTTGATTTACCTGCCTCTATATATTTTTGCCATGCTTTATTTTTTGCTTTTCTACATCTCACTACAAATCTAGTTATCCACTTTTTACGCTTGGGGTTTACCTCCCTACATGGAACACATTCCTCTTTTAGCGTTTCTAGAACTGTTTTAAAACTTTCCCACTCCTGTTCAACATCTGTTCCTACAATAATATCTTTCCAGATTATGTGGTTCGCTGCCTCTTTCATCCTCTTCACATCTGCCTTAGAGTAGTCGTATGTTCGCGTGTTTATGTTTACTTCTTTCCCTGCAATAAGATCCCAACGGATGATTTGATGGTCACTTGAGCCAAACAGTTCCCCAACGGTAACGTTTTCAATCATATTTTCCTCTGTGGTAAAAACAAGGTCGAGTATGTTTTTGCCTCTGGTGGCTGCTTCTACATGTTGAATTAAAAAATTGTCAGTTATGCACGTAACAAAAGGTTTTGACTCTACAAGTGCTTCTGCCATATCCCATTTTATTTCTGGATAGTTGAAATCTCCCATTAATAATAATTTCCCTTTACTTGCCTTTGCTATGCTACTAATCAGCTCCTCATCTTCCTCTTTTTGACTTGATGGACATCTATAGCACACTCCAATCACTGTTTTTTCACCCCCACTTTCTATTTCTCCCCATACACTTTCATTTTTGTTACCACATGATAAATAATCTTTGATCGTTATATTAACAGAATTTATACAGTATAATAAAACGCCACCTCCCTTAGTCTTGTCTCCAATTATCCTATCTTTCCTTAACATTGTATATCCCTCAATTTCAAGTTCACTATCTGCAATCTCCTCATATGTCCATGATTCTGTTAACCCTATTATATCTGGTTTTTCTTCTTCTACATACAGTTCCAATTCTTCTCTTTTATTTACTATGCTTCTCACATTTGCATAAAAACATTTTAGTTTGTAATGTTGTTGGTTTTCCTCTTTTTGCTTCTGCTTTATCATTTTAGTGTTTGCTTTTCTACTATGTATTTCACACTTCCCTGACTCCAAATTACCCCTTTGACTACATCCTCTATAGCACCCTATTGTAGGCCTATCTTTAGTCTTGCCTGTGTTGAACCGGTGCCGACTGACCACGTGATGTAGTGACCCGGGGACAACGTTTACAAGTCTTCTCAATTCGTGCAGTCTCCGATCTGTGTTCCCCCAATCGGGTATCGTAGAGAAGACAAGCCCCTGCTGCAAAAATGGGGTGGCGTTCGTCTTCACAATTCGTACAGTCTCCGCTCTGTGTTCCCCCAATCGGGTATCGTAGAGAAGACAAGCCCCTGCTGCAAAAATGGGGTGGCGTTCGTCTTCACAATTCGTACAGTCTCCGCTCTGTGTTTCCCCAATCGGGTATCGTAGAGAAGACAGTCCCCTGCTGCAAGCGGGGTAGCGTTCGTCTGCACGTCTTCTCAATTCGTACGTTCTGCGCTCCCCCAATCGGGTATTGTAGAGAAGACTCCAGAGCTCCTTTGCTTTTTTTTTTGTTTTTTTTTGCTTTGATGTTTGCCTCACTAGTTTCTACTGGCGGAGGCGCGCCATTTTCCACCCCAGTCCGTAGTCAATTGGGCGATATCAGGACGCATAAACCAGTGCTTGGATGCATGTGTGCATCTGTATGTACCTATGCTAGGTTTGTGCGCCCTCAGAAGCTAGCCCAACCAAAGTGCAATGGAAGGGCTTTACCACGAGGGCGCGTGTGAAAGTTGTGCAAGGGTGTGACTGTAGGACAGAGTCAAATGAAACAGAGTGAGGTATGAAGAGGGAGAAGGGAAGAGTGGCCCCCAGGGATCCAAGCTCCTTTGCTCCTGGCCCGCCAGAATTTTTATACTCCGAGACTATTTTCTCAGCCCGGGACTACATCCAAGATGGCGTCGCTATTACTCCGCCATCCTGAGCGGTACTTACCGACTGAGTGTTCAGGTCCCGGTGGGAAGTCCGTGGGGAAACGAGATTTGTTTCCCCAGACTAAATATGTCACACAAAATTTCCAGAATGCATTGAAAAACCTCTGGGTCACCAAACCAAGAACACATAAATCTGCAAGAAAAGTGATGCTGACTGTTTCTTTGGGACGTTAAAGATATCATATCGAAAGATTACCTGCCTAGTGGCAACACGGTTAATGGGCAATATTATGCAGATCTCCTTACCAAACTAACAAAGACTGTGCCCAGAAAACGAGGAATAGCGCACACTCAAATGCTGCCTTTGCTTCAAGACAACGCGCCCTCTCATTAAGCAATGCTTGTGCTGCAAACAGCCAATGATTTGAATATTGAAATTCTTCCACACTCACCACATTCTCCGGATTTAGCTCCATCAGACGTTTTTCTTTTTCCAAAACTAAAAAAATAGCTGAAAGGAAATCATTTTGTCGGTGACGAAGATGTCACACTGGCTTGTGAGAACTGGTTACTCATTCGTGGTCAAGGTAAAGATTTATGTCCAGCTCCTTGTAATAATAGTTACCCATTACGATCGAAGATGGCGACAGCATTATACTTGTGCTGCAAGATTTGATAACAGACTTCATTTTCTCACAAGGTTTGGTAAGATTTGTTGCTGTTCATCTGTAACTTGCGATTGAATATATTAAGGTGGGAAATATTTGCGTATCGTCATTCCCACTCTCTTGTTCCCTAGTAACTTAATACGGCCGAGAAGCCGACTGGAGTTAGCACGTGATGCAGGTATTTACTCAGTTGTCTCCAGAAGCCTTTCCGTAAACAGGCTACCCACAAGGCATCAGGGGATAAGGCCTTCGACAGGATCATGTCAAACAAGATGCCGTTTCGAATGTTATTACCACTTTCCTCGGCCATTATTTCAAGATAACAAATGATCATATTATTATTGGGAACGACGTGGGCTAGTGGTTAAGTTACACGGTTCACAACCGGAAGGTGCTGGGTTCGATCCCCCATCACAGCACCGTCCGTTACCCCGGGGAAGCAAACCCTTAGATAATGCAGGAGGACGCAGACCATTACATAAAATGAATGCCGAAGTCGGATGCACTGGGCCGACAGGCGCAAAATAAATACCGCAGTGCAACGCACACCACCTTGAGGGATAGAGAACTAAGGCGAACACAAAAAATTTAAAAAATCATATTACCATAAGCATGACATATGTCCGAAGTCTATATGTATGAAATTTAGATGGCTTTCCAGCAGCGACAAGTTCATATTAACGAACATATATTCTTCAGATTCAATAATTGTCTGTGTAGCAGAAAAACACATACCAGCATAGTCCCGTTTAAGTTAGTTTCACGTCTGTTCACACACAATCCCAACGGTTACGGCCTAACAGCTTGAACACAGCTCATGGTTGTAGGAGTTAGAATACATATAATCCAGTGAGCATGAATATTATATGCACATAGATGTTCGTTTCTGTATCCAGAACATAAAGTCTTACATATAATCCAGTGAGCATGAATATTATATGCACATAGATGTTCGTTTCTGTATCCAGAACATAAAGTCTTACATATAATCCAGTGAGCATGAATATTATATGCACATAGATGTTCGTTTCTGTATCCAGAACATAAAGTCTTACATATAATCCAGTGAGCATGAATATTATATGCACATAGATGTTCGTTTCTGTATCCAGAACATAAAGTCTTACATATAATCCAGTGAGCATGAATATTATATGCACATAGATGTTCGTTTCTGTATCCAGAACATAAAGTGTTACATATAATCCAGTGAGCATGAATATTATATGCACATAGATGTTCGTTTCTGTATCCAGAACATAAAGTGTTACATATAATCCAGTGAGCATGAATATTATATGCACATAGATGTTCGTTTCTGTATCCAGAACATAAAGTGTTACATATAATCCAGTGAGCATGAATATTATATGCACATAGATGTTCGTTTCTGTATCCAGAACATAAAGTGTTACATATAATCCAGTGAGCATGAATATTATATGCACATAGATGTTCGTTTCTGTATCCAGAACATAAAGTGTTACATATAATCCAGTGAGCATGAATATTATATGCACATAGATGTTCGTTTCTGTATCCAGAACATAAAGTGTTACATATAATCCAGTGAGCATGAATATTATATGCACATAGATGTTCGTTTCTGTATCCAGAACATAAAGTGTTACATATAATCCAGTGAGCATGAATATTATATGCACATAGATGTTCGTTTCTGTATCCAGAACATAAAGTGTTACATATAATCCAGTGAGCATGAATATTATATGCACATAGATGTTCGTTTCTGTATCCAGAACATAAAGTGTTACATATAGTCCAGTGAGCATGAATATTATATGCACATAGATGTTCGTTTCTGTATCCAGAACATAAAGTGTTACATATAGTCCAGTGAGCATGAATATTATATGCACATAGATGTTCGTTTCTGTATCCAGAACATAAAGTGTTACATATAATCCACTCAACATCTCCATCGAGTCAGAAGAAATTAGTTTCAACAAACACAGTCCAATAAAATAATGGATTCACACAAATCACGAAGGCAATGCCCATGTGAAACGAGCTATTAGAGCACACGTTCTCACTCGCTGGGCGGCTAACAATAACCCTGCCACAAGGCAACTATTAAAGTAGTGTTTTCAATAGTCATATCGCTCTTATTATGTCGAATCATATTTTCCTCATTTCATCGAATCTCCTTTGCACTGCAAGGATTGTTAAAAGCAATTTGTTTTGACTGTGTGAGTGGAACTAATGTCATGTTACATTATCGGAACAGTTTTCTTTATACACATAAAAACTCAAGTCGCTGAATTAACACTTCCACAACATCGTACTGATCTGACCACAGCATCGTATGACCACACACAATTCTACAAAGCTTGTTGCTCGACAGCGTCCTACAGTTTGATCGACTGTCCAACGCTTATTGACAGTTAGAAACATCCGATACGGCAATGATAGTGATGTCAGTGTTGTCAAAAATGACAACACATGTTTGAAGATGTGTGTTCGTGTCCTCTGGATTAACTGTAATCAGTTACGCAAAGTACCAATTTGAAATAATATGTGAGAGATATCAAGTCTGATGGCTAACAATTCATGCCTGAAACAAGTAATCGTATGCGAAAATTCCAGGATTTCTACGCCAAACAACTCTGACCATCCATTGTCGGCCGTTTAGGGACGTCTTCACTACACCTAATAATTTGAGACAGAGATATTCACTTCAGATGTGCCGCTAAATGCGCAGGCTTCATTAACCAGAGCATCTACTGTAGCTAACTATCAGTTCTTGCTTCGTGAGATATAGAGAGGGTGGTTGAGGCACGAGAAGAGAACAGGCATAGCGGACTTGAGCCTTCAGCTGCCCCTGTTAATCAACTGTCCAGGTTTTGCCGGCGTTTTCAGAAACGGAGAGAAACGTCTTCACTTCATAAGCACTCAGAGAGTGACAGTCAATTGGGAATAGTGGGACATACTGCCATAATTTAATGACCACCTTCAGGATAATGAAAATGTGATCAATGGCTCAACAGTACACATGCTGGTTAACATCAAATGTGGGTCAGATGGGCGTTGGTGCCTGACGACATCATCCTTATCATCAGGTTCGTCAGTCCGGAGACTTATGTTGAACCTTTCTGATCATGTTAAGCCACTGTCCTCGTTTAGTCAGTTTTGAGACTAAAGTTGAACCTTTCTGATCATCTTAAGCCACTATCCTCTGTTAGTCAGTCCGGAGACTAGTGTTGAACCTTTCTGATTATGTCCGGCCATTAGCTTCTGTTAGGCAGTCCGGAGACTGGGGTTGAAGTCTTTCGATCATGAACGAGAGTGTTCCCTGTTCCCAACATATCGTTTCAGCTGAGTGTAAGTCTCTATCCAAAAGTTCTTGCAAGCATGTGTGATGTAATTATTCCATTGACGTCTTTTACTCCGCTGAATTTTGCCGTGTAGCATTGTTATTAGTAAGCCTCCTTGTCGTTTTCCGTGAAAACAGTCTGTCTTACTGCAGTCTGGCTAACATCGTGTGAGATCGACGTGATCTCTGTAGTAGTGAGCGTCACGCAGATTAAGCACACCAATCTGGAGGACCTCTGTCCGCCTTCACCAGCACGCTCGGATGTGAAAAAAGCTACTTGCAACCCGCCATTTAATAATTGTTTCAGGGTGTACACAAAAGTACACTTACTCATTTTGGGCATTCAACAACAGCAACAACAACAACTGCTTTTTTGTATACCCGTACTTGATTGCTTATGTGACCTTATAACTTGTAGCGCTTGTTTATTAAACCATTTTGTATGTTCATCTCACTCTCTGTATCCTGCGATATTATACACCTCGAAGGCATCTAAGTCCAAATGTCAGATGCTACGGATCAGATATGTGTAGTGATTATTCTCTTTCAACCCTCAATATTGATGTTATTTGTTGTTATAAAATTGAGGAAATGTGTACAGCGAACCAGCTCTAGAAACATTGAGAACACACAGGAAACTGATGCTGTTATATACTCAGGTCTGTGCCGCAGGACATCAGGCTGGGGCCTCTGTGATAGTGAGAGGACAGGTTGTTGATGAGTGGGATGGGGAATACTCTTTAACAAACTCCAGTTTGACAGTAGATATGGAAGCAGTGACTTCAGCGTTAAGATGGATATCTGTGATCCTCTTAACAAGGGCAGTCATCATGACTGACTCGCAAACTGTACATCAGAAGATACAGAAGGGATGGCTTAGGTACGAGTGGATAGCAGCTGCTTAGGCCTCCAACCTCCGGATGTTGACATGGATCTACTGTCCTGGTCATGCTTGGGTTCAAGGCAACACAAAAAGAGCTGACATCTTGGCTTCACAAGCTCGCATCATCGGCACGCGCGTTAGTCATGGATATGAGTTACATTTTAACATCATTCAACGACCGCCTGTTGGATGAGGACACCGAAATGGATGAATCAGCAACCCACAGACCGTAATGTTTCAGCATCAAACGAGGTTTGAGCGATGTGGGGCGCTTAAGAGAACGGAACCAGAGAGTGTACAACCAGCGAGCTATAGTGACCATCAGCATCTAAACCCTGCACCATTTGCTGAGAGAGGCTGAGCACGTATGGGTTTGCCCACATTACTGTGACGTTGATTCTTAGAAACAGCAATCAGCTCTAAGAACCATCAAAATGTTGACCATCTGTCCCAGAATCGAAGATAAATCAGTCAGATGAGACATACAGATCAAGACTCCCACTTAGGTCGTCGTTCCTGCACAGGAGTGGTCAATAAGATGGAGTTAAACTGTGCAATCCTCATAGTAGCAAGGTTATTGAGAAGTCTCGTATTGCCCGACAGCAGAATATAAGGGAGCCACTGTAACCCGCTACGATTGAAACGACATACATAGTTAACTTATGCCAACAACAGCCATTTGTCTTATTCAGAAATAAATACTACCTATCGGTTGTCCTGAAGTGCAGTGATGTTTTTTCATGTAGAACATAACGTAATGCCTGTCCCAATGTCATCCAAGCTAGTCATGTGGTGAGTCTTTGTGCTGGTTGTATATGACCCCCATCATTTTGGTTCAGTGCTCTACATATCATTTTGAAGATTACAAATGTTTGGCAGAGTATGCGGAAATAAAAGCGACTTTTGTTTCCTGAGGAAACACGTTTTTGTTTAGCTGTTTGCGCAGTTGTTTTTCATTTGCACAATTCACTGCGCCGCTCCATTGCTGTTTTTTTATAATCTTATGAACTGTATCCACACGATTCTCGACCACGTTATGCAACACAAGCGTTAACAAATAGTAATCCAGTTTGCTTTCTGTTAAGCTGTTGATTGTTTATGTGTTGTTTTGTTGTTCAATTCTGATCTCAAATAATAACATTAATTACCTAATTTTTTAAAAAGTCAGATTTTACTTGATAATGTGGCGTTTCTGGAAATTTGGGAATGTGACGTTCTCAGCACAAGCAACAACGTGCAGATGTAATATATGGTATGCATAATGGTATTGGCATCTATGGGCACAGTGAGAAAAGTGATATGTAAGTGTTCATATAAGGCTTGACACGTAAGCTGGTTCATTCGTTCATAGAGACTTGACATGTAGGCTGGTTCATTCGTTCATACGAGACTTGACATGTAGACTGGTTCATTCGTTCATAGAGACTTGACATGTAGGCTGGTTCATTCGTTCATACGAGACTTGACATGTAGACTGGTTCATTCGTTTATATGAGACTTGATACGTAAGCTGGTTCATTCGTTCATAGAGACTTGACATGCAGGCTGGTTCATTCGTTCATACGAGACTTGAAATGTAGACTGGCTCATTCGTTCATACGAGACTTGACACGTAGGCTGGTTCATTCGTTCATACGAGACTTGACATGTAGCATGGTTCATTCGTTCATATAAGCGTGACATGTAGCCTGGCTAGTTCGTTCATATAAGGCGTGACATGTAGGCTGGTTCATTCGTTCATATCAGGCGTGACATGTAGCCTGGTTCGTTCGTTCATAAAAGGCGTGACATGTAGCCGGGTTCATTCGTTCATATCAGGCGTGACATGTAGGCTGGTTCATAGGTTAAAACGTGGCTTGGCATCTATGTCTATGTATTCATTCAAACAAGACTTGCCATGTAAGCTGATTTCTTAGTCCAAACGAGACGACATGTGATAGGATTTACTAGTTCACACGAGACTTGACACGTAGGCTGATTCATTTGTTAAAACGAGGCTTGGCATGTAAGTTGATTCATTCGTTCAAACGAGCTTTGGCATGTAAGTTGATTCATTCGTTCAAACGAGCTTTGGCATGTAAGCTGTTTCATTCCATCAAACAACACATGACAAGTAAGCTCAAATTTCTTTAAACGAGTCTTGATATATAATCTGATTCACTCACTCATTGCAAGCTTAACAAGTAAACTGATTCATTCGTTACATTTAGGTTTGAAAGAGAATACGCATTCCCCCAATCCTGTGATTTATGATGTGATAATTACATTCATAGCTTGTACATGGCAAGAAGTTGTTTTGTTTATCAATCTTGAAGTTTATCAAGGGCCACGACACTAGAAGATTCACAACTTTTTCTTATCTTCACTTTCTAAGACTGTCTGCAAGTTAAATTGACGGCGACATATCTGCACTTGTAAATTTCACCGATGGTAGATTGTCCCACATTTAGTCCCTTTTATTTCTCCTTGACACTCACCGTTCGTGTCTAAGGTTAGATTCATATTAGTGTTTGATTTTTCCAGTACTGTTATTTCTTTTATTATTTTCGATTTATAGCTGCTTCTTTTCTGTGTACAGTGTTATCTGTTCTGGGTTTGTCGATTGTTCGCGTTGTTGGAGAATTTGTAGCGACTGGCATCGTTCTTCAGTACACAGACCGAATTTTGCCGCTACTCCGAGAAAGCAGGCATCAACAGAGAAGGCTGGCTAAGGAGAAGGGATGGAATATTTAAGGCTAAGCCAGCTGCTAAAATAATGCCTGCTGCCGATTACGGATTTGTCGGATCGAAAGGTGAAAATATCGCAGTCAAGCTGTAAACTAGCGACACAACGCATTCAGTTTTACTGACTACATCCTGCTACTTGCAAAGACCTGTCCAGGGCTTGGTAGCGGGAGATTGAGAACAAAGCAGAAAAAAGAATAAGTACACAAACCAACCCAAGAAATTCGAACTGTAATTTCCTGCATATATTTTGTTTCGGTTATTTGTGATGTAGCTGTTACTATTTGTATCTTGGGCACAATATTTCATTTCATGGTGCTATGTTCTGTTCTGCTGCTAGGAATAGACTTCACTGCATTACGGATATACCCGTATGTGCTCAGTCTGTCTAAGTAAATGGCGAAACCTGTGGATATTGATGTTGCCATCAGCTCGTTGGTTGCCCACACTTCTGCTACACCGTCCATTGCGCCCCAGTGCCCTGGTTTGATTTGAAAGATCTGCGGTTCGTGATTGGCTGATTTAGTTAAAGTGATAGACTTACAAACCTCATTCTTACCCATATTTAGTGTCCTGATAAATGGTGGCTGTCAAGTTGTCAGTCCCTGCAGGTTTGATGTAAATGGTGGCTGTCAAGTTGTCAGTCCCTGTAGGTTTGATGTAAATGGTGGCTGTCAAGTTGTCAGTCCCTGCAGGTTTGATGTAAATGGTGGCTGTCAAGTTGTCAGTCCCTGTAGGTTTGATGTAAATGGTGGCTGTCAAGTTGTCAGTCCCTGCAGGTTTGATGTAAATGGTGGCTGTCAAGTTGTCAGTCCCTGCAGGTTTGATGTAAATGGTGCCTGTCAAGTTGTCAGTCCCTGCAGGTTTGATGTAAATGGTGCCTGTCAAGTTGTCAGTCCCTGCAGGTTTGATGTAAATGGTGGCTGTCAAGTTGTCAGTCCCTGTAGGTTTGATGTAAATGGTGGCTGTCAAGTTGTCAGTCCCTGCAGGTTTGATGTAAATGGTGGCTGTCAAGTTGTCAGTCCCTGCAGGTTTGATGTAAATGGTGGCTGTCAAGTTATCAGTCCCTGCAGGTTTGATGTAAATGGTGGCTGTCAAGTTGATCCACAACAGTTCCTGCAGGTTTGATGTAAATGGTGCCTGTCAAGTTGATCCACAACAGTTCCTGCAGGTTTGATGCATCTGCATCTGTCATTAATTCTTTCCTCAACCAGCACTTCTCTACCCTCCAAAGTAAGGATTGAGAGTCTGACATGATGACTGCTCCTGTTAAAGAGGTCCCAGACAACCATCACAGAGCAGCAGACACTGCTGCCATCTCTATTATCCTAATGGAGATTGATTCTCTCAATGCCCCGCTGTACTCATCCACGACCTGCCTCGAACTCTATCAGAGACACCCACCAGATATCTCACTACACAGCACCGATTCAGAGGTATATATATGGACGCCACTATAGTTTGTGTTATCAGCTTACTAACCTCGATATGTGCCTTCACCGGTCTCGTGGTGTTATATGGATTGTTTGCATACTGCGATACTGTGCCATGTACTTTGTGCATGTCCAAAGTGTTTGCACTCAGATCATTAAATCTTTGCATAAATGTATTTGTCCGTGTTTTTTGTTTTTTTGTGTTTATGATTTAGGTTCAGCATGGCACTGAAAACACGTTATGGTCTACAGCTTTCTAGTAACTCTCAGTTCATAACGCTGATGGATTTCTAATCTAAGCTCAAATCCACGACAGTTGAGCAGAACATTTCTGACACATACTTTACAGTCCATAATCAATAAATAAAGAGACCATCTAACGTATGTCCCAGGTAGAAAACAACATGAGTTTGGAACTCATCACCGAAGATCAAGAAGAAAAGACCAGCAAAGCTCTGTTCCCAGGACGAGCCTCTGGAGCTGACGTAGTACCAGCAGAGGTGTGTACAAAGGCAAGAATATTCCTCTCTAAGAAACTCACTGGACTCTTCTGCTCAGTGTGGGATGAAAGAACAGTTCCTGAAGAAATGAAGGATGCGTTGATAGTTCATATCTACACGAAAACATGCAATCGTCAGGAGTGTGACACTCACCGCGGAATTCCGCTGCTGTTTATTGCCGATAAGATCATTGCGTGCGTACTACTGTTTCTGTTTCTGTTTCTAAGAACCGACGTCACTGCACTCCGGGCATACCCATAGGTGCTCAGTCTGTCTCATCAAATGGTGTAAGGTATGGATGCTGATGGCCCCTGTAGCTCGCTGGTTGTACAAGCTCTTGCACCGCCCTCTCATGTGCCCCACTCCGCTCGAACCTCGTTTAATGTCGAAACTTTGCAGTCTGTGGATTGCTGCTTCATCTATTGCGATATCCTCATCCAGCAGGCGGTCATTGATTGTTTTCAAAATGTCACTTATGTCCATCACTAATGTGCCCATGATGGGAGCCCGTGGAGCCAAGATGTCAGCTCTTTCATTGCTCTGAACCCTGGCATGAGCAGGACATTAGATCCAGGTCAGCGCCTGGAGGTTTGAGGCCTCAACAACAGCTATCCACTGGTACCTAAGCCATCCCTTCTGTCCTTTCTGAAGTACGGCTTGTGAGTCTGTCACGGTGACTGCCTTTGTTATAGAAGTCTCAGATATCCATTTCCGTGCTGAGGTCACTGCTTCCGTCTCCATTCTCATACTGGAGGTTGTTGACATGTATGTCCTACTGCGCTCAGCCATGAACTCTCCTCTCATTCTAGCCGAGAAACCCCAGCCTGATGTCCCACTGCGCACGACTGATCCGTCGGTGTATATGACAGCGTCACTCTCCTGGGTGTTCTCAGTTATCAACTGATTTACCTCGTGCTCTGCTCTCCGCGTTGCTCAATCTTCTGCATTCCTTGCCTAAGGTTATGATGACTCTCTGGTACTCTATCATTCTATCACCAGTGTGGACCCATTCTTCCCCTTTGGCTATCGTCTCAGCTGGAGTGACGTGTCCGATTGTTTTCTCAGCCTGTGCCATCCATGACGACCCTCTCTTGATTCTTGATCCCTTCATATCTGAGATACTACTGTGCAGAGGGCGTCGAGTGTCTGTGGTGACACGCATATAGGCTTTGACGTGTGCCAGTGTATGTCTGGATGTCACCGATAACAATCCCAACATGTACCGCATCATCCTAATCGGGGTATCTCTAGTGCAGCCCAGAACCAGACACATACCTTCATTCTGGGTGCGTTCCGACCTTACACACTGTGTTCTTGATAGTGTGAGGATGCCTAGTCCGTAATCGATGACATACAATACGACCTGACGAAATAAGATGAACAGGAAACGTTGTTCCAAGTCGGCAGCAGCCATGGTCTTGAGTGCTCTTAACCCTCTCTTGCATCTTTGTTTGATGTGGTCAACATGGCAGTTATAGGAAAGACTGCGATCAAATGTCACTCCGAGGTATTTCAACCTGTCACACCTGTCGATGGTGCAACCATCAAAAGTGATGCCCGGGAGTTCAGCCTTTACTATGGAATTATTCAAAGAGCACCACATCATGCAGGCTTTGTTCGGATTGATCTTGGAGCTTGCGTCGCCGCAACCACTGTGAGATTGCTTGCAAGGTTTCCTGGATGTCTTTGACTAACTCTTGCCTGTCTGAGCCAGTCCTGTACGTTAGGATGTCATTGGCAAATGTCAACTTTCGCCCTGTCCCTGTGGGTTGAATATTGGCCACTTTTACTGTGTAAATGTTGAACAGCACCGGTGAGATTGGAGACCCTTGAGACATTCCTGGACATCTTCTCCTCGGTTCTGATGTCCACGATCCCACGCGTAGCGCAACTGTTCTTTCCATCAGGGCAGCTGATATCCAACTAACCAGCCACAGGTTTAAACCACACTGCTGCAGACAGGTAATTAAGGTCCCAAAATCGACACGGTTGTCTGCGTCTTCCAGGTCAAGTGCCACCGCGACTGTTTCTTTCTTTAACTGAAACCCCTCGTACACATCATACTCGAAAGTTCTAGCGTTAGCCCAGGTCTCCTTCGCTGTTCTATAGCTGCCCAGCGTATCGGGTAGAATCTGCTCCCGTTCACGGTAGGCCATTATTTTCCTGGCCACTATCTTCTCGAGCAATTTGCCATTTACATTTTGTATGGTGATTATTCGATAGCTGCTGAGAAGCGTGGAGTCCTTACCAGGCTTAGGCAGTGGGCACATATAGCTATAAAGCCAGTCCTCAGGCAATGATGACTTCTCTATAGTGTGGTTGAACTCCTTCACCATATTTCTTGTATCTGTGCGATCCAACTGCTTGATGTGGCAATACGTCACTCCATCAGAGCCTGGGGCAGTGTTTTTGCTTGTACGTAGGCTATTGACGACCTCTGCCACGGTGATAAGGTCTACATAAGCCTCTTCCCTGATGGCTGCGTCTAAGATGCCTTTCCGAGTTTCCTGACGAGCATCTCTGTCGCCTTTGTCAGTCTGGGCAACATATCGACTCAAACAAACTTAGACCCTTCTCTTCATCTGTCTTCAGGAGCCTTCCTGTGGTGTCTTGAATGTTGGAGATAAGCTGGCTTGTAGTTTTTCCATTTATCTTTCGATGCATGTGCCAGAACTTCTGGAGGATATTATCATTACCCACTCCTGTGATGAACTCCTCCCATTGCTCGCTTTTGGACTCCCTAGCTAACGCTTTAAAGGAATTGGTAGCTTTGTGTTTTACCTCCTCCTTCTCGTTCAATGCGTTGACATTAATACCAGCTCTCTTTCTGGTTTTATGCCAATCATTTTTTGCCGCCTCCTTTTCTCTCCAGGCCGTATCAACATATAGAGTCCACCGGGGTGTTTGGACAAAAGGGGATCTAGTGGTCCTGCGTCCTATCGTCTGTCGCATCTTGTTCACTACATTACCCTGTTAGTACGTGTATCTGAACACCTGTTTGGCTTTCCGATGTCTGGTGTGTTTTCCTCTGGGTATAACTACGACACACGGCAGGTGGTCGCTCTCTTGTGCCCCTATTACGTCCCAGCGTGTGGATGGAGCAACATCACTGGATATAAGAGCCAGGTCGATGACCCCGTCCGTATCTCCAGATCGAGATGCTATTCTAGTCGGACGTCCATCATTCAAGACAGTGAGGTTTGTGTGGACTAATGCCTGGTTCAAGGATACCCTTTGCCTATTTTTCCACTCCTTTGACATAGCATTAAAGTCACCTGCAATGAAGCACATTTTGCTCTGTGATTCTGACGTCCGACAGAAACTACCACCTTACGTCCTCGAAGAGGTGATCTACGTGAGCGTATACGTAGATTCTCCATTCCTGGTGGTTGATTGTTAATTCAATCCCTTGTATCTCGACTTCCTCAATTTTACAGTTGCTAGTATCTATCCACTTATGGGGAAGTTCTTGCTTCACATGCATCGTCAGTCCCCACTTACTAGGCCCGCATGGATTATTGTAGCACCTGTATCCTGGACACTTGATTCTCCTTCAAGCAGGTCTCCTGGATCATGAATATGTCGAAACTGTACACCAATTTTTGGAGAATCACTTCGCGTTGGGTAGCGCTGCGGCAATTCCTGTAGCCTATCCGTACATTTTTTATCCCCAAGTCTATTTGACTTTCTTCGACATTTTCTCTTTCAGGCTCTTTTTTTTCTTTCTCTCCTCTTCTCTCCCCTTCCTCTCCTTCTGCGTCCACATTCCTTATCGCCATTTGCAGGAGACATCGACTTCAGAGCACGATCTCCGTAGCTCCCGCGATGACTTTTATGTGTGGTTTGTCATCAGAGTTTGCCTTCTCCTAGAAGATTTGCCTGCGGGGCTAACGCGTCTGCTCTACTCGGTTTGTGGTCGGTTGTCTCCTCCATTTTGATCGTGGTGTCATATTACCGTACGGGTCGACGTATGCACACCCGTGCTATCCCACGAGACAATGGGTGGAGCACAGCTACCAGTCCAACCGTCCGGGTATCACTCTAGCGATCTTGTTATCTCAGCCTTGAACTGATCACCGCGACCCAGGGCACGCACAGCAACACACGTTGGCCTAGCAAACCATTGGTCAGCGAAGACCCTAAATCAAATCGACCTTCGCGGTTGAACGATTTTGGTCTCGGTCACTGCGATCCCACTCGTTGTCGATAATAGGGATTTATAGATACAGGATGCTATACAACGGTACACTAGACGGTAAACTAGGTATATAAATGCACACAAACTTCCACAGTACACAGCCCTGAATGTTTGTCATCAACTGTGAAAATTTAAGTCCGATTTGAAACTTGGTAATAGCCTAAACAAATCCAAACAGCGGAGTGAATCGTGAACACAGCCTGTCCCTAACTTGCCCACCTCCTTGTCCCTTAACAAACATCTTGAGCTATACCTTCACCTCCCTGAAAGTCAGTGTGGATTCAGAGCTGGTCGAAGAACTAGACATGATATTTGCAACTCATCGGCTGTAGAAGAAATGTCGAGAACAAAACATCTGTAGACTACGTTCATTGACTTCATCACAGCAATCGATTAGGTCAGCGGAGGTGAGCTAAGACAGACCAAGTTCATTGATCTCACCACAGGGATCGATTAGGTCAGCGGAGGTGAGCTAAGACAGACCAAGTTCATTGATCTCACCACAGGGATCCATTAGGTCAGCGGAGGTGAGCTAAGACAGACCAAGTTCATTGATCTCCCCACAGGGATCGATTAGGTCAGCGGAGGTGAGCTAAGACAGACCAAGTTCATTGATCTCACCACAGGGATCGATTAGGTCAGCGGAGGTGAGCTAAGACAGACCAAGTTCATTGATCTCACCACAGCAATCGATTAGATCAGCGGAGGTGGGCTAAGACAGACCATGTTCATTGATCTCACCACAGGGATCCAAATGCTGAGCAGCGCATAAGCTGCAGTAGTCAGCGACTATAGCTGACTGCTAGCATCAGGGCCAGCGAACCATAGCTGCCAAGACCCTTCTACAACTCCACGCGGTGATCCTGGATAACAGGCTGCAGTAGGACAGACTGGCTAAGGAAAAGGGATCGAAGAGGGAATGCTAACCCGGTACTCAAAAAAGGCTTGCTGAAGTCGGATGTGTTGGACCGAAAGGTGCAAATATCGCAGCCAAGCTGTAAAACTACGACACAACGTATTCCGTTCTCTGGACTACATTTTTCTACGTAAGCCCTTTCAGGGCTTGGTAGTGGGAGATTGACAACGAGCGAAGAAGAAGAAGAAGATTTCACCACAGCAATCGATAAGGTCAGGGAGGTGGGCTAAGACAGACCATGTTCATTGATTTCACCACATCAATCGATAAGGTCAGGGAGGTGGGCTAAGATTGACCATGTTCATTGATTTCACCACAGCAATCGATAAGGTCAGGGAGGTGGGCTAAGACAGACCATGTTCATTTATTTCATCACAGCAATCGATAAGGTCAGGGAGGTTGGCTAAGATAGACCATGTTCAAACAGGCTGCACTGGGAAATTTGTATCTCCGGCGAAACAGCTCACGAAGGCATGGCCGCACGTGTACTTAACATCGACGAGACGTCTACGTCACTCGTGGTCAACAATGGCGCGAAACAGGGATGTTTACAAACACTGACCCTGTTCAGCAGAATGTTTTCAGCTGTGCTGACGGACATCTTCAAGGAGACCAATAAAATTAGTTAGTTGCCCATCACAACTGACGATGTAACTTGCGCTGCTTTTGGATTATGGTGGGAAAGAATATTTGCGCTGGTCATGAACCTCACTCTGTGGTACCATAGTACATTAAACCAATGGTAAGACATAAATTAAGATGACTTGTGGTAATCCAGGATGCAGACAATCTGGTGCCCCCTCGTTGAGACCAGGGGTGGCTTAAAACGTGGGGGTTCGAACCCACGCCGGTTCCCTGCATCGCTTTGAGAGGTTAGTGCCTTTCCTCTCGACAACAGCGACCCCTAATGTACCGCATGGGTGGTACCTATTCGATACCGACAGACTGATACGAAGACCAATGTGCGGATGGCTGTGAATAATAGCTAGGAACAGAATATGCATAAAGGTATGAACTGGTTCTAAATTGATGTGACATCTTAGGCTTGACCATTAACACTAAGAAGTTAGCAGTCAGTTGTTACAATGAGGGGACAGACATTGCAAGCGTTTGAAAAATGTGCCTACTTGGGAAGTTTACTATCGAGATCAGTGACTACTGCTAATGGGTTGGCTGTAGACTAATCCCAAACAGAACATATATATTTCAGACACCAATCAAAATCAGATCCCCAGGACCCAAACAAGAAATCGAAAAGAAGCAGCCAGAGTTTGAACTTCAAGCTGAGAACAGCGCAACAAATATCTGAACGGAGGAGACCCAATGGGTGAACCATTTTTAAGATGATGTCACCACTACGACGAGTTAGTCGAGCACCTTTGGGCTCTATGTGCAGGGCTAACCAACGTGCGAAACTGCTGATCTTACACCACAACAATGAGACTGAATTGTACTTTTATCAAAAGGGGCATATAGCTCAGAACTACATATATTATTTCATCATCATTATCATCATAATCATCATTACCATCATCATCGTATACCACAACATAGAGCTGATGGAGAGAACAGGCACTGCCGCGGTCTTTACATCAGCGAGAGAGTAATTGATTCAAACATCATATCGGATCTTAACTTAACGTCTGTATACTGGTTTGGAAGACAAAGAAGAGTCTGTATACTGGTTTAGAAGACAAAGAAGAGTCTGTATACTGGTTTAGAAGACAAAGAAGAGTCTGTATACTGGTTTAGAAGACAAAGAAGAGTCTGTATACAACCAGTTTCATTTACATTACCGTGCTCTCAAAGCTATGTGCATACAATGTTCTTAAATGCACGAACTGTCCTTATCTCCTCTACTTCCTGCGCCATTCTAAGGATTCACTGCTCTATGACTAAAAAACGTATTTTGTAATATCTAATGTGAACCTTTATTTCCTTAATTTATAGCCATACTCTTCTCTTATTGGATGGTTTGCTGGTTATTGATCCAGCGGCCTATGGGCTCCTGCTCTTCGGCCCAATGCCATATAGTGGTGTATGCAAGTGTTTCTTAGCTATTGTTTAGTTCCGTACAAAGTGGTCCATGTGTCTGGCCTCGGAGGAAGAAGCTATTGTTTAGTTCCGTACAAAGTGGTCCATGTGTCTGGCCTCGGAGGAAGAAGCTATTGTTTAGTTCCGTACAAAGTGGTCCATGTGTCTGGCCTCGGAGGAAGAAGCTATTGTTTAGTTCCGTACAAAGTGGTCCATGTGTCTGGCATTGGAGGAAGAAGCTATTGTTTAGTTCCGTACAAAGTGGTCCATGTGTCTGGCCTCGGAGGAAGAAGCTATTGTTTAGTTCCGTACAAAGTGGTCCATGTGTCTGGCCTCGGAGGAAGAAGCTATTGTTTAGTTCCGTACAAAGTGGTCCATGTGTCTGGCCTCGGAGGAAGAAGCTATTGTTTAGTTCCGTACAAAGTGGTCCATGTGTCTGGCCTCGGAGGAAGAAGCTATTGTTTAGTTCCGTACAAAGTGGTCCATGTGTCTGGCCTCGGAGGAAGAAGCTATTGTTTAGTTCCGTACAAAGTGGTCCATGTGTCTGGCATTGGAGGAAGAAACTCTTTCAACACACCGGCAAGCTCCAGATATTCAAAAAGATGATGCTCAACAGTGTCATAGGGATGTGTGCACAGCCGGCACTCTGGGGCATGTTCTGGTTGGATTCTGTTTAAGTGGCTGTTACGTTGTATGTGTTGAGTGTGAAGTCTGAATATGGTGCTTTGGTCTCTCCTTTTCAGGAGGTTGATGTTGTCTTTAGAAATTGCTATGGCATGTGTTTGTAGATTTCTGTCTCAGTATTTTCCATTGTCCATTTATTCAGTCGGGTCTCTTTGTTCGCAGTCCTCAGTAGTTTTTTTTGACTGTCTATAGGGTTGTTGATGTGTATTATTTATCTTGACTTCCTCCCTTCTAGTCGGTCTGCGTATCATTGCCCGGTGTATTTGAGTGACCAGGGATCCATTGTATAACTATTCTGACTTGATGTAAGAAGTTGGCTGGCATCTAGGGATATTTGGGTAAGTTCAGGCTTACAATGACCACCATTTTCCAGAGCTTGAAAGAGTCTGTAAAGATTACGGGCTATTAGTGGGAAAGCATGAAATACAGTTCTGAAGCTGTACAAGGATACTTCCAATGCTGCTACTTCTGCATCATAATTTGAACATATCTACTCCCATGCTTCAAACAGCTGATCAGATGTTCTGTCTGGATACTCTATGCAGACTCTATATCCCGCTTTAATGGTGGCCTTAAAAGCAGACAAATCAGTACAGACATGTATCCATTCTTCTGGGTAGGTGTCAATCGTTCTCTGTGATGCTCTCATAAGACACACTGGATCAGAACTCCTTGTATTATCAACAAATATGTTGTTGTATTTTGAAAAAAAACGTTATAGTCTAATTTGTCCTTCCCGATTATCATCGTATAATACTTGCATTAAGTCACCTCGACACAGTAGGCCGGTTTTCTGAGTATTTCCTCATAACTGTAATTCTGGAAACTCACTATCAGCTTTGTCGTTCTTTTTTGTATCCTTTCCAGCATGTTTATATATCTGCGATAAGGACTCCACACATGTGCACAGTACTCCAATCTAAGTCTAACTAATGAACCAGCATATAATCACTGTCTGACTATGATTACTTTCTGTTATGTTCTTGCTGTTGCTAATTTCTCCTAGACCGTTGTACTTGTCTCCAGTTTTACTCACGGCAGGACGGGTAGTTAGGTAATTCGTTTAGGAGACAATTCCCATCGCCACACCTATCTAAGAACGCAACTAGATTGTGTTTCCGGTTGTTCAAGATGGTGGTTGGTTTGAATTGACAGAACAGAGATTTATAACGTTTCAGATAAGTATTAGTGTTGAAAATTAATTTGTGTAATAATAACATAGTTGTGATTGTAGTTTATTGTAGCATACGTATTTTCAAATATAGTGGCCTTGTTATAACAGATAGTTAGTGCCTTTACAGAATTAAATAGCGTAGAACAGTGAGCGGTAGTAACACTCAGATAACACTAGGCCTAGTCGTTTTGATACTTTGTAGAAAGTTAAATACCAGCGACATTTGTTTGTTCCTTTTTTGGCGTAGCTTTAAGAAGTATACATTTTATTAGGTATTAATATAACTTATTGGCTAACGGAAATAAATAGCAAAATTAGTATGGCCACTAAGACGAGACGAACTGCTGCGAGGAAAGGCCAAGTCAGATTATGTGATTTGTGTGGCGAAAATGTTAGTATTACTACAACGTTGGAAGATGAAGGAACCGTTTTATGTAGGATATGTAGAGTTGAAGAGAGGCAGGCACAAATGGAGTGCAATATAAGGGAAAATGAGAAGAGGTTAGAGGAGATAGAAAAGAGGCAGATGGAAATAGAAGGGAAACAAGTGAAAATGGAGGAAATTTTAAAGAAGCTGCAGTCAAGGTGTAGTCAAGGAAGTAAGGGAGATTTGAGTGAGGAAACAGCTCACAGGGCAGAGAGCTTTGGAGAGAAGTATGCACATATAGGTGAGGGGTCAGTTTTGGTAGTAGGAGATTCAATGGTGAGAGAGGTTGGCAGACATTTGTCTAAACAACACAACATGTTTGAAAGAATGGATATTGGTGGAGCAAAAATAGAGGACATAGAGGGGAGAATAAAGAGGTTAGATGACAAAGGAAACAGTCATGTGGTAGTATTGGCAGGTACAAATAATGTAAAGAGAGATGGTACAGAAATAATTATGGATAAATATAAAAGTCTTATGAGAACACTTAAGGAAAAAAAGTTTAGAAAAGTCACAATGATGGGCATTTTAGACAGAGCAGATGGGTCAGACTATCTAGATAGCAAAATAATAGGTATCAACCTTAGGTTACAGGTGATGTGTGCGGACATGGGAATGGAATTTATTGATGTTAAAGTAGACAAAAGTAAAATGTTAGATAGGGGAGGTTTACATCTAAATGAGATAGGACAGCATGTTGTAGCAAAGTATATGTTCTATCATTGTGTTAGAAATTTAAACTAGTTAGGCCTATGAAGTATGAGACTAAAGATAGGCCTACAATAGGGTGCTATAGAGGATGTAGTCAAAGGGGTAATTTGGTGTCAGGGAAGTGTGAAATACATAGTAGAAAATCAAACACTAAAATGATAAAGCAGAAGCAAAAAGAGGAAAACCAACAACATTACAAACTAAAATGTTTTTATGCAAATGTGAGAAGCATAGTAAATAAAAGAGAAGAATTGGAACTGTATGTAGAAGAAGAAAAACCAGATATAATAGGGTTAACAGAATCATGGACATATGAGGAGATTGCAGATAGTGAACTTGAAATTGAGGGATATACAATGTTAAGGAAAGATAGGATAATTGGAGACAAGACTAAGGGAGGTGGCGTTTTATTATACTGTATAAATTCTGTTAATATAACGATCAAAGATTATTTATCATGTGGTAACAAAAATGAAAGTGTATGGGGAGAAATAGAAAGTGGGGGTGAAAAAACAGTGATTGGAGTGTGCTATAGATGTCCATCAAGTCAAAAAGAGGAAGATGAGGAGCTGATTAGTAGCATAGCAAAGGCAAGTAAAGGGAAATTATTATTAATGGGAGATTTCAACTATCCAGAAATAAAATGGGATATGGCAGAAGCACTTGTAGAGTCAAAACCTTTTGTTACGTGCATAACTGACAATTTTTTAATTCAACATGTAGAAGCAGCCACCAGAGGCAAAAACATACTGGACCTAGTTTTTACCACAGAAGAAAATATGATTGAAAACGTTACCGTTGGGGAACTGTTTGGCTCAAGTGACCATCAAATCATCCGTTGGGATCTTATTGCAGGGAAAGAAGTAAACATAAACACGCGAACATACGACTACTCTAAGACAGATGTTAAGAGGATGAAAGAGGCAGCGAACCACATAATCTGGAAAGATATTATTGTAGGAACAGATGTTGAACAGGAGTGGGAAAGTTTTAAAACAGTTCTAGAAACGCTAAAAGAGGAATGTGTTCCATGTAGGGAGGTAAACCCCAAGCGTAAAAAGTGGATAACTAGATTTGTAGTGAAATGTAGAAGAGCAAAAAATAAAGCATGGCAAAGATATATAGAGGCAGGTAAATCAAAAGAAACATATGTAAAATATTTGGACAAGCAGAACATATCTCAGAAAGCGAATAAAACAGCAAAAATAGACTTTGAAAAAAAACTTGCTCAGAGGATCAAGACTGACAGTAAAAGCTTCTTTTCTTATGTTAGAAATAAACAAATAACGAAAGACAAAGTAGGCCCTCTCATAGACAGTACATGGAAAATAATAAGTGAGAATAGGGAGGCTGCTAATCTGCTTAATCAGTACTTTGGCACAGTCTTCACAAAGGAGGACTGCTCCGAGATCCCAGAGCCTATAGATATTTTTCAAAGAGACATGGATACAGCGGGATTAAGATCAATCTGTATTACAGAGGAAATGGTTTTTAAAAAATTGGAGGGGTTGAAAGTGAATAAATGTCCAGGTCAAGATGGTATTCACCCAAAATTGCTGTATGAAATTAGAAACCAACTAGCAAAGCCATTGGCTATATTATGTTCTCAATCACTTACAAAAGGGATTGTTCCACGGGATTGGAAAGATGCAGGAGTGATCCCCTTATTCAAAAAAGGCAAAAAATCAGATCCGGCAAATTATAGACCGGTGAGTTTAACGAGCATAGTCTGTAAATTGTTAGAGTCAATAATCAAAGAAAACATTGTAATGCATTTAGAAAAATTTAATCTAATTAGAAATAGTCAGCATGGGTTTACTAGAGGGAGATCATGCTTAACAAATCTATTAGAATTCATGGAGGAGGTTACTAAAATCATAGATAAAGGGGAGCCAGTGGATGTTATTTATCTAGACTTTGCAAAGGCCTTTGATAGAGTACCTCATCAAAGATTATTTCGAAAGTTAAAATCACATGGAATAGGTGGCGAAGTTGCCAAATGGATTGGAAATTGGTTAACAGGAAGAAGGCAGAGGGTGGGCATAAATAAGGAGTACTCTGAGTGGAGTGAAGTGAAAAGTGGTGTGCCACAGGGCTCGGTTTTGGGACCAATTTTGTTCTTGATATATATAAATGATTTGGACATTGATATGAGATCCATGATTGCAAAATTTGCTGATGACACAAAACTATGCAGCAGTGTCTCATCTAAAGCGGAAGTGGATATATTGATGTCGGATTTAGATAAAATTCGAGAATGGTCTGTAAGCTGGCAAATGGAGTTTAATGTAGATAAATGTACAGTCATCCACATGGGTAGATCCAATATGGAACATAAATACAGAATGGGAGAAAACAATATTAGAAAGATAGATAAGGAAAGGGACCTAGGGGTTATAATAGATCATACAGGAAAGGTGAGTGAGCAAGTTAAGGTAGCAGTGAAAAAGGCAAATGCAATGTTAGGTATGATAAAAAGAAATATTAAACATAGGAGCAAGGAAGTGATCGTCAAACTGTATAAAGCTTTAGTTAGACCTAGATTGGAGTACTGTGTACAGGTGTGGAGTCCTTATCATAGAGGGGACATAAACATGTTAGAAAGAATATAAAAAAGAGCGACAAAGATGATAGTTGGATTCCAGAATTACAGTTATGAGGAACGACTCAGAAAAACGGGCCTACAGTGTCTCGAAGAGAGAAGAATTCGTGGTGACTTAATACAGGTTTATAAGATGATCAGAGGAATCGATAAATTAGACTATAACAAGTTTTTTAAAATACAGCCACCTACAATAACACGAGGGCATAGCTACAAGCTGACTAAAGAGAGGTCAAGGTTAGATATTAGGAAATATTTTTTTAGTCAGAGAGTGGCGTCTGCTTGGAATGCATTGCCAGGAGAGGTAGTGGAGGCAGGGACAGTTAATGCGTTTAAGAATAAACTGGATGCGCATAGATTTTAGAGCAAGGTGATGTAAATGTAACTGGTTGTATACAGACTCTGCAGGGTCTTCTAAACCAGTATAAAGACGTTAAGTTAAGTTAACGTTAAGTTAATGCTTATACAGTTTGACAATCACTTCCTTGCTACTATGTTTAATATTTATTTTTAATCATAATCATTGCATTTGCCTTTTTCAATGCTACCTGGATTTGCTCACTCACTTTAGCTGTATGATGTTACCTATATGATGTCAGCTTCATCAGTATCTCCGGTACTGTAAGAAGCGTTTGAGGTATATGTCTTTTACTTCTCTCTGAAGCTCATGTCTTATTTGTGGCATGTGGCACTTATCTTTGATTCCAAAGACATGGTAGAATATACTTTTGTTTAGTTCTGAATTTTGGTTGTCAATTTCCCATAAAGCACCGGTTAGGATGATCTTTTTTCAGGTTTATCTTCATCATCATCATTATCATCATTAACTTTCCACGTGTGTCGTTAGACGGCGGGAGGGGGGGGGGGGGGGTGTAGTTATCTGTCCTGTGCAAACTCTGTTGCCGTTGGTAGTGTCAATCCATGTTTCTTTTGACATTACTGATCATATTCCGTTAAGGCCATCCAGTCTGTCATTGTTTGGCATGCGAAAGTTCTCTAGTGGCTTGCCACCGGGCTTATCGCATTTATTCTTAACATAACTTAACTTCTTTTTACTGGTTTAGAAGACTCTGCGGGAGCCACTAAACAAACAGTTTCTCATTCCAGTGTAATTTCATTTACAAAGTGACCAGCGGACGGTTGGAATGTTCGGACGAAGTCGTCGCCGGACAGTCATGCTGGCGTTGGATCTGGGGTTGGCATTGGTCATCTCATTCCTGATCAGATGGCCATTACTATCAGGGGTTGGCATTGGTCATCTCATTTCTGATCAGAGGACCATTACTAACATGGACATGAATGAACGTACACATAGTTTCATGTACGAGGCGTGTTCAAATGAGACCGGACTTAACTGCACCAGGTGAATATACGTACGTTGCGCATGATGAGGTAACTTCTGATGTAAACTAAACTAAACTAAACTAAGTCACCACACACTTCCTGCATTCTGCGATTGATGTCAACTGGTCGACATCCTTCAGCTGTTAGAAACCGAATCCCCGCTCGCTGATCAACTCTGGATTCCGTATCACAACCGCCATGTTTTCAACGGTCTGCTGGAGAAACTATGAGTCGGAGGATAATGCAATTTTGTAAACTTGTCGGTGGGTATGTACAGTGACGTCAGCATGCACAGTGTAGGTATGTTCACTTGGCACAGTTAGGTCCGGTTTCATTTGAACACGCCTCGTACATTAAACTTCGCACACATGTGTGCATGTATAAATATATTTTTGAGCGTATTTCAAAATCCCGAGTATTATTTAAAGACAGTAACATCATACAGACCAAACAAGACATCAACACCACTATTAAGATTGAGTAACGCAGGTCAGTTCATTCGACACTTTCTTTAATGAATCCATTATAATGAAGCTCTTATAAAGGCCGTTAACTCACGCAATATAAAATAATACATTACCCCCAGCATAAACTGGGGCACCAAGTTCTTCGCTTAGCCCTTTCTCTCATGTCGCAAATCTATACAATCGTAATTAATTAATTTCACCCCGTGACCTTTTATAAATATTTATTTATGAAAACGCTTGTTCAATTTTTATTGTACGTTGAAACTCAAGCGTCCACATAAATATACAACATACATTTTATTATTTTATTCAGTTTTTTTTAGGGGGACGTGGAGTAGGGTGTGCGCGAAGGGTGGGAGAATAGTGTGTACCATGCAATATTTCCTCTAACGATTTGAGGACTGTGAAGGAATACGTTTCATAGAGTCTGCACAAATTACATAGTATTGTGCTGTAAAATCTGAATACAATCGTTCGTATCAACAACATTGAATTATACTTCAAAATTCCTACTTCGTAGACTTCGAAGCTATTGTCTGTGAACGGATACACAGGCCAAAGGCTTGTCTTAGATGGAGCGTAGATGTCGTATTCTCAGTTACATTTGTGACTCAACTCGTGGGGAGGAGTATTTGGGTGTGTCTCTGTGAGGAATACTCATCCACTCAGCGAATACAGGGCGCTTTCTAATTTGAGAACCATTATGAACGCAAAGTAGGTAACATGGGATCTTAGACATTATGATGATTGAAGCTTCTTGCAATATTACCAAGTAAGTAACCAATAAATAATTACAGTGTTGGTTTTACAAAACGAGAAATGGTGTAAATATATATGTATTTACATGTGTTGTAATGGTAGTTGTATGGGCATTAAAACGAATATCGATTCAGTATATTAGCGGTTCTCACTGAGAACTTGACGGCCCCTTTCAAGATGACGTATCTCAACAATTGGAATGGGGTAACTAGCGAACAGTTTGAGGAGCTATTAATAAGTTAGTAGGGAGCCTATTGAAATGCTCTTGGGGAACAGAGGTCTTTGGGGCATTCCAAAGAGGTCTTTGGGGCATTCAAAAGAGGTCTTTGGGGCATTCCAAAGAGTTCTTTGGGCATTCCAAAGATGTCTTTTGGGCATTCCAAAGTGGTCTTGAAAAACTCCAAAAGAGGTTTTGTTGTGTCCGTGGAGAAATCTGTGCAAATCCATGAATACGTCTCGAAGAGTCACTGTAGAGGTCTTTAGGAACAACAGTAGAGGTCCTGTGAAATCCATATAAAGGTCTTGTGAATCTTATGTAGAAGTTCTGAGGAATCAAAGTACAAATCTTGAGGAACCCACATGGGTCTCGGCGAGCCCCTACAGTGGCTTTGACTAGCCCTTGGAAAAGTCGGCAGACGCCATGAAGATGTCCAGGGAACACTTGAGGTGATCGAGAAAATATCTGAAGTTGTCGATAGGATCCATGAACATATATCGATGAGCCAACAACATTTAGAACTTTGGTCGGCGAAAGTATTTAGTATTATAATTACATCTTTGTTTATGACCATTCTTTCTTAATAAATTATACATAACAAGAAAATAATTGATATCGTCTTCTTAACAATGTTACACAAAACACTAAAATATCACCTTTTTAAATATGTCATACGTTACACAAATAAAGTGATATCTCATTTATTAAAATGTTACAAAAGACATTAAAATATCACTTTTTAAATATTTCATACGCAACCCAAAAATAAGTGATATATCATGTATTAAAATATTACACAACATTAAAAGATCACCTTTTTTAATTGTTCATACGTAACACAAATAGAGTGATATCTCATTTATTAAAATGTTACAAATGACACTAAAATATCACCTTTTTAATTTCCCAAACGTTACACAAAAATAAGGGATATCTTCTTTATTAACATGTTACACATAGCACTAAAATATCCCCTTTTTAATATTTCATAAGTAACACAAACATAAGTGATATATAATTTTTTTGCTACACATAACACGAAAATAAGAGATATCACTTCTTTTAATATGTAATACATAGCACAACATTATTATTTGATTTCTTAAATATGTTACAAAGAACAACAAAAAGTAATTGAAATAGTCTTTCTTAAAATGTCATTGAGACATCAATATATATATATATATATATATATATATATATATATATAGATATATATAAATATATATACACACATATATATATATATATATATATATATACACACACACATATATATATATATATATATATATATATATATATATATTCATATATATATATATATATATATATATACATATACATACGTATATATATTTATTTATCTATATATATATATATACATATACACACACATACAAATATATATATATAGTTATTGCACTTGCATCATACAACATTTTTACTCCACAATGCGAAGTATAGACCATCACTGCATTTGGTCCATTTAAAGTAAGCTTGTAATCAATCGAGTGCAATCATTCAACCTTTCGTTGCAGCGTGAATGCAGTTCATACCAGCTGGTCGTTTTACAAAGAGCATCTAACTGAGATTTTACAGTGGCTAATTATAAATGATCGTAGTGAATTCTAGTGCTACTTGTTGGGGAGAAGAACATGGAACCACTGCACCTTCACGCATTTGTGAAAAGTAGACTAACGTTTCCAATGATCGGGAGGGGTCTTTGTGTTTGACACGAATAGCACCATTGCCCCACAGAGAGCATGTCGCGAAAGACGACTGTGTGACGTGGCATTACAGTGGCTATGGTTAGGTGGTTTGTTTAGTGCACCACAGATGACGCATAACAGTCTGCGAGTCTACTCTCCCTTATTGTATGGCCGTGCACATTGGCTAACCACTCTCAGCGGCAATTTGTCCCAACGTTGCGCAGTAATATGCTGCTTGGGCCTTGTCCGCTAAGCAGGAAATCTACCACTCGGCTTATTCCCGCTCATTCCATAACTGGGACCTGCACAGGGATATCTGACCTTATAGAAATACAGGTCGACTGAACTAAGAAAATTATCCTCTGGTCTGGCAAAAACATACTGATCAGACAATGTAAGTAAGGTTCTGGTAAAACATACTGATCAGACAATGTTAGTCTGGTTCTAGTAAAACATACTGATCAGACATAATTAGTCAGGGTCTAGCAAAATATACTGACCAAGATCCCCATCTCACTTCAATGTAGCTATTCCTTTAAACGCCTCGTCTCATGAAAGTCTCGCTGACGAGATGGGATTGACGTGATCCCCCTTGTAGTGAGTGACAGGCAGATACAATCAATCAGTAGTGAGTGACAGGTAGATACAATCAATCATATCACAATTGCCTTAGGGATCCCGGTTCATCTTCATCAGCACGCTCGGGATACCAGAAGAGCTACTGCAACCCGTCTTTTAACGTCATTTTCAGATCATTCAAAAGTCTCAACTTAATTTTCAACTTAAAAAAATAACAATACCCCTCTCCCCCGCCCCCCCCCCCCTCCCTTTAAAAAAAAAAAGGGAATGAATACAGTTGCGTATGAAGCTAGCAAACACACAGTGTAAAACACATTTATGCCAACTGTAATGGTGGCTATGCACATACTGAGGATGAAAATGAACAATATTATAACGGTAAAGTGTTATTTACATGATTTTGTTGCCAATCCTAAGAACAATCCTATGTAGGCGTTTTTTCGACATAATTATAGCGCAATAGTGATCCTATTATTCTCATCCCGGGTTACACAAGGTGCTTTTATGCTACTAAGAAAACAAAACGTATCCCACATTTCAAATAATGTATCGTCAGGGCCAGCGAACCAGTGCTGCCGAGACGCTTCTATACCTCCACGCGGTGATCCTGGATAACAGTCTGGCTAAGGAGAACGAATCGAAAAGGAAGGCCAACCCGGTACTAAAAAAATGCCTGCTGAAGTATGATGTGTCGGCCGAAAAGTACAAATATCGCAGTCAAGTTGTAAACTACGACACAACGCATTGCCTTCTCTGGACTACATTCTCCTACTTGCAAAGTCCTTTTCAGGGCATGGTAGCGGGAGATCGAGAACGAACGAAGCCAAGCCAAGCCAAATAATGTGTGTGTGTGATCCCGTGTTCATGCCGAGTAACATATTGGGAATATGGTGTTCGATCTGTGTATTCTTGACCAACGATACACTTTGGCTGATGCTAGAAAACATCTTTCCCGCTCCTAAAAATTTATACTGAAGGCTCGAAAACAGACTCTTTTCTTCTTTATTGATCAGTACACAAGCTTAGAAAACAGCTTTCTCTCTTCTTAATATATTTAAAAAGAAAACTAGAAAACAATGTTCTCTCTCATTGACATAATTTATACAGACGACATGAAAATAGCTATCTCTCTTCTAACCATAATTTATACCGAAGACTAGAAAACAGCTTTCTCTCTCATAACCATAATGTGTACAGAAGGTTAGAAAACTGCTTTCTGTCTTCTTAATATATTTAAACAGAAAACTAGAAAACAGCTTTATCTCTCAGTGACATTTATACAGAAGGCGAAAAAACAGATTTATCTATCCTTAATATAAATGTATACAACAAGCAAAACAAACATCTTTCTTTCTCCTTAACATATTTATACAGAAGACTAGAAAATAGCTGTATCTATCTTTAATATAAATTTATACAGCAAACTAGAAAACATCTTTCTTTCTCCTTAACATATTTATACAGAAGACTAGAAAACAGCTGTATCTATCTTTAATATAAATTTATACAGCAAACTAGAAAACAGCTTTCTTTCTCCTTAACATATTTATACAGAACATTAGAACCAACACAAATATTTATACAATTTAAATAACAAAACTGTCGCACGACTTTACTCCCATTATTTTGGATAGATTAGGGGTTTTTAGGCTGAGGACTACAGGTCGCTTTGCCACTGCTGTCGCAACGTCGTGAGTTTATTTCACCCCAAACAGAAAAAAAGTTTGTCTGCCCTACCACAGTTTCGATCCGCTGCCCTTCTTTTCAGCAGGCAGGAAGGCATCGAAACAATTCGGCCACGAGCGTTTCTTGTACATAACACTGAGAAAATGGCTTTCTTCTATCTCAACATGTTATATGCACTCACTTTAAACATACGGAGTATATTTTGTTCATGATCCATTCAAACTTCTTTCTCCTTAGTTAACATACTATATAAAGAAAGAAATAACCCACGCACTCCTTTATCAGTATGTTAAATACACGACTAGAGAAACAGATAAATCACTTCGTACTTTGATGTGGTGTACAAATATGAAACGAAAAGACACCGTCTTTTGGAAGGCTACTAGCTTATGCAACTTTGTATGTAATCTCGATCTAATAATGGGAACATTTGCTGTAAAATATATTTATTAACAGCTGGTATTACAATTGATTGTGAGCAATAGGAAAATATATACAGGCCAATGATAAATTACGGAATGGATGTAGCCATGTGAATCAGCAAATACTGATAATATTCATAAATTACCCACGCGTGTTTTGTACAAACGTAACGATAACCTCCACACATAATTGATTTGAGTATTTCCTGGGTTATTTACCCTAGTTCGGCTTAGTTCCTAAAATCACAATGGACGGATTATGTTGAAATAGCCGCCATGTCTAACGCTTATTTCTTATGTGGGATGAGTTGAATATTCTTATATTCTTCCTATCAGGCATTTGGACTGGTCTTAGCCTTGATACAAGGATATCAGAATTTATAGCGTGAGGTTTATCCAAAGCGTTATTTGGGTGTCAACGTTGTGTCTGTAGTGTGTGATACTATAAGAACTGCAATGGTTAGAAGAAATATTGCATGCAACTAGCTAATGCGGTCATTGATTATCTTCAACAAACATGTTTGTTTTTATGAAATGCAAGTGTGAGTTCGGGTAAATGTTGAGAACAAAAGTGATTGTATGCTAGTTGCCTCTGGTACAATTAGCCTAATATTTCTGTTCATCGATTACTTTGTAGTTACTATAGGGAAGTAATAATACAGCTGTCTTTCTTCTTAATATAAATACACAGAAGACTAGAAAAGTTTTCAGTCCAATTATCTACAGTTTGCTTCTCTGAAAACAGCTGTGGACTACTTCCTTAATCATTTGTTTGTATGGGGAGACACTAAGAATACGACAACTGTAACATTCCAAGAATATCATAAAGAGCTATATGTGTTGGTATATACGGCTAGCATCCTCAACATGTGAATAGTGTTACCTCTGCCACAGATAAAACGTTTTTTATTGCAAGATTATGCTATATATATATATATATATATATATATATATATATATATATATATATATATATATATATATATATTATATCGTATACCGATGGATCGGCGGTACACAGTGTTTTATCACGTTGGGGTTTATCGGTTTAATTGAGAGGCCGGGTTGTCGCATAAGAACGGGGCATACTGGCCAGCATCCTCCAGTAGGGGAATGAAGATGGAAGCAGGACTATAACTTCTAGATGGCTATCTGGTACCTCTTTAACGGGGTCAGATTCACTATCCCTACCTCAAAAGGTAGAGAAAAGCTGGACAGCTATGGGTATACTTGGAATGCAGTGAAGTCGCTCTTAGAAACGAAACAAAACAATTGGTGATCCCAAGTCTTCGTAAGAAATCAATTTGTTTAGGGTATGCAAAAAGTTTGGCACGAAAATAGACAGATTGAAAAGCAAGACTTTTGTAATTTCCAAGAAATATAGGCCAATAAATATGTCTTTCAATGGAGACATAATGGAACAAGTACAGAAGTTTACATATTTGGGCCAAACCATTACAAAAGATGCCCGCAAAGAGACATACATTAAGACAATGGCGAAAACTAGATTAAGAGAAAAACTGAAATTGTTAACCTCAAAGAATATCAAGAACAAGTTGAGGGAAAGAATAATCGTCACACAAACGGTGAAACAAGCTTGGAAGTGTTTGAAATGTGGTGCTACCATAGAATGGAAAAGGCTTGGAAGCGTTTGAAATGTGGTGCTACCATAGAATGGAAAAGGCTTGGAAGCGTTTGAAATGTGGTGCTACCATAGAATGGAAAAGGCTTGGAAGCGTTTGAAATGTGGTGCTACGGTAGAATGGAAAAAGGGAGTTGGGCAGAAAGAAGATCCAATGACATTTTTCTCATTGATGCCGGGACACAAGGATAAATATTGCATATGATACAAAAACGTCGGTTGAGTTGGCTGGGTCACAATATGAGAGATAAAAGTCTTCTACGGAAGATACTAGAGGGCAAGATTCAAGGGAAAGAGAGGACCGGGGCGACCAAGACTCACCTTTACATCTCAGGCATGCTGGGACATTAAAGTATCAACTGATGCTGCAATGAAGAGAACTGCAGAGGATAGGGTCAGATGGAGAGACACACTCAGCCAACCTTACAGTCTCCGAACTTATCAACTAGATGATGATGATGATGAAGTGTATGGACGCCTTTAACTAGGCAATTTCGTTTTAATTCGTGTACATGGTGAAATATGAGTGGCGTTATATTAGAACAATTTCCCCTGTAGCAAAGTGAATGGGTTCGTAACGTGGCCAGATCAATCTCCCAGTCAGGTCTGCTGAATATGTATATACATGACTGATCTTATTTATAACCGCAGACCGTTGAACCCGTTACTGGAATCAAGAAATTCGAGTACTCAATCAAACAGATGCATCTGCTGAAATCTATCCTCTTGTTTTACAAATCCATCTCGTCGGTTCTAACAAGGTATCGTCTCATTGCCTTTCTGGTTTGTCTTCGGAATTTGATTTTGCTTTTTGTTGTAAGTTTGTAAATGGCTTCTTGTTTGCGGTTTACTAGAAACGAGGACTGTCATCGGTATTACTAAGAAAGACAGAATGCTTAACTATGACGTTTGCAGTATGGTTGGCAATACGTCATGTGCAGAATACATTTCCAGCCACCAAATACATTGGTTTGGTCATATAATGAGAATTCAATCTCATAAACTTTCACTGATGGCTTACAGCGTTGGTAGATCTAGCGGCCACAAGGCAAATGGACGGTCGCGAGGCAGGTGGATAGATGACAGAGTTGTTATGCTCAAATTGACCAACGCGACGAACTTGGAGCAGGCCAGGTGACTTAAGCTCCCTACGTCGCTTAACTGCATAAGTGGAAAGAAAACTAACTAATTAACACGATCTGGAGAAAGTGCGGCTCTAGAGTGTTCATCATCTACAATTGTATATGTTGCCTGCTCAACAGTAAAGGGTCAACACACTGCCTTTGACAGCGCTGGAAACCGTTAGACTCTCATTGTGCGAGGTCTTGCTACGTGGCGTTTTCCATGATCAACTCATTGATGATTTACACCCTATCAAAAATTTGAGTGATTGTAGAACGGACAAATGATATTCAGAATTCATTACCTAATAATTAATAGATGCCCGCTGCAAACAAAGATGGTAACACAATCAGACGTGCTATGAGAAATGATTATACATGACTGTCATGTCAGATCCTGGTTCGGCATACTCTGTCGCAGCCGGAGCACACATACGTGAATTCCTTTGCAGGGTTGTCGTGCATTGTGTTCGTTTTGGCGTCTCACTTTTTCTAAGTCACGGCGATACAGTTTCGATCTGTGATCCGAACACCTTGTGGGATGATAGCACGCCAGGTGGAACAGTTCTGTGCAAGCCTCTACCAAAAGGCGGCATTAGGTGTTGAAGCGTTTCAGAGACATGTTTAATCAGTTTCTGTGACGTTGCTTCTGTTCTCCTGACGAGCGTCTGCCTGTTCCGAACTCACTGCTGCTGGGGAAGGCGTACATCACACGTTCGAACAAGATGCCCTTTCATCTTATCTGGACATTCTGCAGAAGCGTTTTGAACATCAACATGTTTGACTTGTTAAGAATTTCAGAGTTAGATACTTTGTCCTGCCACCTGATCTTAAGCAGCACGTGACTAATCTTCAAACGTTTCACTTTTTACATGATGTTAAAGAGTCACATTATTAGCACGCTGTTTGCAGACTATTATAGAATGTAAAATCGCTTGCTGACATAATCAATGAAACATTATGTTCACTCTTCATATACGATGAAGACAAATCTCTTTGCTCCGCCGCGTAGACAGTCTTTTCTCTTACCGTGTTTGCTGAAATGGGGGGCCTGCGCTGTTTTTTGGGTTTAAGTGAAGAGGAACTGCGACTTTCTTGTCCCGAGCTACCTCTTGCTAGTGACAAGATTTTATCGAGACGAATGATGCAGATTTTTCTTTAGGGTTTACTCCCGAAGCCTTTCCCGTAAACATGTGTCCAAGCAAGGCAGCGGAGGTGATGACATGTATCGCAAGTTGTCGTAGGGACATCAATCAGCGTATGATTGATGTGTTGAGCATCTGTCCAGGTCCGTGTTCTAGTCTATTATATTCGTGTCTACATTTCACAGTCACACCAAAACGACGCTATCTGCAGCTTGGGCGAAGGGCGCCAATCTCGTGAAGTTTTAAATTAGACCGTGAAAACACGAAACAGATTAAAGCGTAGTGCTAATTCATATAGCCGATGTCCAAATCAGGATAATCGGATGGTAGAAAATTCAAAACTCGAACGAATGAACCAGTCCAAACCTAAAACAACGACATGTTTATGTGAACACAAGTGTAATTCGTCGACTAGTGGGAATCCCAGGCAAATCCGTAGCGTGGCGGCATCCATAATAAACTAAAACACCAGAGCAGTGTCAAACTGCAGCTGGTCCGGCGCCATCTTAGTGAACATGAGACATTGTAAACTCCTGGCGAATCTGGAACTGTCATCTTCTGTATGGTCTGCGATATTAGCAGAGCCACTGCAACATGCTACCACAGATCATTAACAAAGAGGTAACAACTCCGTAAGAGGAACTTGGAACAACAACAGAACCCGACTTGACACTTTGAGATTTCATCCAAATTCCGACAGAATTGGCACGGTGGTATTTCATTCAAATCTTGATAGAATAGAGACTGTGGTATTTGTCATGTCTTGGTAGAATTGATACTGTGGAATTCCACTGAAATCTTGGTAGAATTAATACTGGGGTATTTCACTAAGAACGTGGTTGAATTGACACTAGTACTTAATTGAAATAATGTTATTTTAATTAACGCTTAAATGTGTCTTCTCATGTCACACCTATCACCCATGCCTTCCCTTAACTGTACATCTTGTTATGCTCACGTGCCACGCATGTCTTCCATTAACTGTACATCTTGTTATGGTTACGTGCCACGCATTTCTTCCCTTAACTGTACATCTGGTTATGGTCACGTACCACGCATGGCTTCCCTTAACTGTACACCTGCTTATGCTCACGTGCCACGCATGTCTTCCCTTAGCTGTACATCTTGTTATAGTCACATGTCCGGCAGGTCTTCTTTGGACTGTTCCTGGTTATAGGAGTTTGCCAAATAGATCTTTCCTTAACTGTATCTTGTTATGGTCATCTGCCCCTTCGGTTTTCCCTTAACTGTAACTGGTTATTGGCAACTCCCAGGTAGGTACTCGCTGACCTCATTAAACGTATGGGAGTTAATTTTAATTAGACCTCCGCGTAACTGTTCGTTCAGGGCTTGCTATCACTTGGATCACCATTGAAATATGCCGTCATAAAGTCACTTGGCCACTCCCATAGCCCAGCCTTATTAAGGGCAACTGTCACTTTATACACACTGAACTGTGTCCGTACAGAGTAATTTAGGTCAGCGTACAAATGGAAGCGTCTTGTGTTAAAGTTATTCAACTTCAGCCAGATTATTGTTCAGAAAGTCAGCGTATCACAAACACGGATTATGCTCGAATGTGTTTAAATTACAGTTTATTTATGGACTTTTCCTTTTTCATAAAAAAACTAACTGTTTCTTGTTTAATGTTTCTTCTCTGACTCATTGTAACACAAGTACTTGTTTTATACAATTTAAATGTACACGTTGTTTTTCCAGATGTAAACGCCGACCTCCACTATGCTCAGTGCTAGACTGCCTCAGATTGTCTGATTAATTTATGTGCATACCAAGTTAGTTCCCCTGAAATTCGGAACGCTCTACAAGGGATATTGTAGCGCACATTTATCGTTGAAATGCAATCAATATACAGCCGGGTTCACCCCTACATAGTACGTTTGTGTTATGACAAATGAGCAATTTGATGAGCTGTGTTAGATAATACAAAAGTCGCAACACGCAGACAGCCTGTACGAGTTAGACGAAGGCGTCTGTTTGAGGCAAATCTTTGGTCAACTCATCTTGGTCGATAGAGTAGCTGCCGGAGGTTGTAGTCGTGTTCCCATCGTCCTGGACTTCCAAGTTGTCGTGTATCATGTCATGGATCGACCTTGATGGCACGATGTAGGCAGCTTGAGGCCGCTTGTGGAACGACCTTGACCTACTACAGGTCACAGGCACTGCGCAACCTGAGTAAGGGTCAAAGAAAATGGCTTCTTCATACAACTGTGGACAACTGGCTTGCTTGTAGTGGTTGGGATTTTGAGCAGTTTGTAAGTAATTCGACGGCGGTGGGAGAACGAATCTGCGTTTGCTTCCAGGAGAGCGATCGTGATAGGAGTCCGTGTACAGGGACTTGCTGCTAGCGGCGCGGGAAACGGTTGGTGCCAAATGGGAATGAGGGGGTGACATCCCAGACTCTTGGACACCGGTTCTGCTGTAGTGTGATCCAGATTTGTCTCCCTTCATGGTATTCGGTGGCTCAGAGCACATCCTCATGTCACCACGCTTACCAGAAACATATACAATCCGTTCGCCACCCTGGACCACTCCGTTTGCACGGGAACAGCTTTTATTACTTTTTGTGGAGCCTCTCTTTTGCCCGCTACTTGTGCCAGAACTGAACATCTTCTTCAGGGTAGAACTCTTGGAATCTTTTTCTGGGCTATGAATCGCAATCTCTCTCTCCCCAACCTGAAGCGTGTCAGTGCTGGACTGCTGGGAGAAGTCGTTGTTGGAGCCGTGGAAAAGACGAGGTGAGAGAATCGAAGGAGGGTAAGCACCGTTTGGACTGTAGTCCTGCCAATGAACATAATTCGTCGACCCACTCATTACAGTGTTTCCGTGCTGATCAGTGGATGGTGTCTGGAAGGTAAGCAATAATGGCGGACGATCGTAGCCGGAACCGGAAGTTGGGCGAGAATATCCTTGTTGCTTGTTGGCATTTGGACGAAGATTGCTGTGACTTGGAGAGATTAAGCATCCGGAGTCATCTGAAAATACAGGAAATAAAATATGATTTAAAGTTAAGTGAAACGACGATAGATGAAGAAATATGTGTGTACATATCTGGGAAGTAACATAAATACAGACAGAGAAACAAACCAAAATATTAATGTCTCGGCTAGCAAGGCCAACTTTGCTATAAACACTGTTCGCCCAATATGGAACTAAACAGCATTCTCCATAAACTACGATTATGCTGTTTAATATGTGACGAACTATCGCCATCTTGGAAAGCCAGCATTCCATGTTCTCACTGCCTGTGATTTGGGAGGAATACTAACGTCTGGTCAGGTTAAAATATACTGATCAGACATGTTAGTCAGTGTCAGGCAAACCATACTGGACAAGACCCTGACCTCGGCTTCCTAGGAGCCCGCCCTGGAAACGGGCTGTTTTCATGGCAGCCTGGCTAATGAGATGATGGGTCGACGTGATCCACGTAGTAGTGAGTGACACTCAGAAAAAGCCAAAAATGTTACCAAGAATGCGAACCAGAAATGTTATGTCTTATATTTCGACGTAGACCATGTGCATTTTCTCCATCTGCCTACTAGCAAGCCAATACCATCTAGAAGCAAATGTGTTGGTGTTATCTTGAAGTTATTGCTATAAAGATAACAAGCAGGATAGAACTGACAATGTCAGCGTGTTAGAAAATGAAAACTATTTTATGTAATAAGTCACTATCTTGTGAAGTGAGAAAAAAATGACTTTAGTGTAATATAATTCCAACACTGACATATGGCTGTGGATTCGGGACAATAGGTAAACGAGCAAGATGTTCATTAGATGGACAAGCAACAAATCAAATGACTATGTACTGTTATGCGTGCACGCACAACATACTTTTGTCAACATTAGAAAGAAACAACCAGTGCATTTCGTGCGCAGTGGAAATATGGAGAGCGGTTTTGCAACAGGCACGTTTCCGGATTAGAGACACAGAAGAAGGCAGAAATGTTAAATATTGGGAAGCCTGAGTACCTGGTATGGGCACGCATCCAACTATAGAGCTGATTTCCAGCACCAGGGGTTGTGAAGATATATATTTCCTACGTCAGCCGATATGGCACTTGACGATGATGTTTCTTCTTTGATGTTTGTCCTGAAAAGGACACTGTGATATCTGTTCTTAGTTTACAGTAAGACCGCGATATCTGCACCTTTCGGGCCGACACATGCGATTTCAGTTGGCTTTATGTTTGAGTAACTGGTTTCCCCTTCCAATGCGATTGCTATCAGTTTGTCAGACTACATTAGTAGCCAGCGCAACCTGTTTCCAGAACCTATACGTGAAGACGGAATAGGGTCTTCGCCAGCTATGCTTCGCTAACCCTGATGCAAGCAGCCGGATATGAGTCTCTGGCTGCTGTCAACCCATGCAGTGTTGCATCTTGACCCCATGATGATGTATAAGATGAATGCAAAGTCTTTTCTACTACATGGATCTCAGACATGGCATGTATTATATCCAGACTGTAGACGTTCATTAACATATTTCCTCTTCGTATATGTTGTGCTAGGTGGCCAGAAGTTAAGGCTAACACAGATGTATGGTAAAGAACAGGTAACACTCATACGAGCGGAAGATGGGGAGAGATTTGTGTGGATGGAGGTGGCACATTCTTAGAAAGAAACCGGGGAGTATAACCAGATATGTTCTTCTACTTCTTTTTCTTCTTTCTCCTCCTCGTTCGTCTTCAGACTTTTACTGGCTCTATAGAAAGGCAGCAGTCGATTTGAGGCCAAGTACAGCTTCTCGTGGAAGGACACTGGCTGCTGCCAAATGCTGCTTCTTCTATCGGTGTACGATGGGCAGGACTGCTAGATATGTTCTGCTGTCATGCGGTCTGTACCGCAGATACAAAGTTCTGTAGTGCCAATCTTGAACTTATTGTATAAATAACACATCAGTCTGTTGTGTCATATGCGTAGCCGGAGAATTATCACCTGATATCCCCTAGAGTTGGTGGTAGGCATCGTTGTCCATATGGTCAAGGTGGTATGTTTTCCATTTTGCTCTGTACGTGGCTATGAAGGATGCTTTTGTGTCATCGTATGTGGTTGCTGTATCACGCTGTTGCAGTGTCCCTCCCTCTGGCGAGCCTGTACGCTTCTTCGTTGTCTGGAATGTTGCATTGGGAGGTATTCCCTGAACTATGCTTTATTTGAAGCACTTGCGCATGTGTTCGAATAAGTCTGCCAGAACGCCGAGTTCATTTATGTGCTGGTTCCTGAGAGCCGTCAACACTGATAGACCATATGTGAGATTGTCCACTTGTTTTTTCTGTAACCATATCTGCGCTTGATAGGAACCTATAAGGACAGAGATGAGTAGGAAGGTCTAGAATAAAACTTGGTGACGATCTGTCGAGAAGGAAAGCCGTTTAATCGGGTTCTCGTTGGTAGAACAAAGACGGAGCTGCTGGCGCGACCCTATGTTCCAAGGGGAACAAAGAAAATAAATGATAATGTTGATGATAATGATGATGGAACTAGAAAACTAAGTTCAGAAACAGGTTAGACTAAAAAAGCATCATCCAAGTTGGGTTGACATCACAAAGCCCTGACATTACTGTTGTTTAATCCTAAATGAAACAGCTATGTTTTTACAAAAGCTGAAGTGGAGATGTTTTGAAAGACATTTCTCGATTATTCATTTCATGTCATTAATTTTGTATTTGTGATATTTTTAGAGATGTTTAGCTTTCAGTCTTTCATTAATTCTTAAAATTTAGAAATGATTTTATTTATTTTAAAAGCAATTCGCTTGTTGTTGTTTACTTTGAAGTCCAGAATGGATGTGGAATAAATGTCATTTATCAGGAATAAATTTTAGAGGCCGACCATCCCACATATAGCAGGGACATCGCATTTAGATAAGCCATTGTGCTATGTTCTAGCATAAATATGAGTGTGTCTGCCGTCATGAGCCTATTTACAGCTGGGTCGACTGTAACGTGTCGATACTGAGTAACAACCCGGTGTTTTAGCAGTAATAAATGTGCGTTCTACCACTCTTTCATTCAAAAAGTGTTTATGCCGAAAGATTGCCGATTTTTGTTCCAGAAGGTGAGTTACTCAGATAATGTTTCTGCCGGAAGGTGAGCTACTCAAACAAAGTTTATTTCCGTCAGTGAGTTATTCAAAAATGTTTGTTCCGCAGGGTGAGCTACTTAGACAATGTTTATGCCGAGAGGTGAGAGACTCAGACAATGTTTATTCCCGAAAGTGAGCCACTCGGTTGATAAATGCTTATAACGGAAGTTAAGCTACTCAGACAATGTATCTACGACGAGGTGAGAGACTCGTACAATGCATATACCCGAAGGTGAGCTACTCAGAAAATGTTTATGCTGGAAGGTGAGCTACTCAGAAAATGTTTATGCTGGAAGGTGAGCTACTCAGAAAATGTTTATGCTGGAAGGTGAGCTACTCAGAAAATGTTTATGCTGGAAGGTGAGCTACTCAGAAAATGTTTATGCTGGAAGGTGAGCTACTCAGAAAATGTTTATGTTGGAAGGTGAGCTACTCAGAAAATGTTTATGCTGGAAGGTGATGTTGTGAAGCAACAAACAGGATGAACGACGCAAGGTAAACATAATAAACTATCCATTATATTGATCAACAAGGAAAAATGTGATTTTCAACCGTCGTTTCTGAGCAGAATGTAGATGCAGAATGGTCGTTATGTGACGTCATATATATATATATATTAATATATATATATATATATATATATATATATATATACGGCATAAAGTAATGATTAGGAAAGATGGTCTTTGAGATGGCGGGTTAGAGTAAGCGTTTTGTTGCAGAGTAATTAGTAAGAGAAAGGAAGACCGTCGGATCGTAATGGAGAGATATTTTATGTCTTACTGTAAAAAGAAACCAGTTGAACAAGAAGCAAACCTTTAAGGAATCATTAATGTACTCTGCTCTGGTAGATACGAGGTAAATTAGAACTTCGCAGAGTACAAGTATATATTCTGACTAGGAAGTACCGAATAATTAGTAGGAGTCTGAAATCAATGCCATCGATGTTACAGAAACTGATCAAAGCGGCTGAGACAAGATATAGTATGATCAAATGCTGAACAGATCGTGGCAAGTCAAAAATGCTTTATCTGATATAAAAAAGACACATGAAGTCACCTTGGCGGAAAGAGCGAAAATAGAGGAAGAATGTTGACGGTTCTGCACAGATTTTCTTACGTTTAAAGCAGTAATCTACGAAATGCCTCTCATTTCAAGATACATGTCCATACTGTAGATTATAAGATCAGAGACGATACATGCGATCAAACATCTAAAAACAGGTAAAGCCCCAGGACTGGATGGAGTCACTGTAGATGTTATTCTGGAGGGAGGGGGAATAATATCAAGCAAACAGGAAACTGTTCAATAAATGCCTGAATCAAGGTAAAATCCATAACCAATGATATACTTCCAAAACAAAACAAATTCATCAAAAGTAGAAAATATAAGACGTAGCAAACTTTATATTAGTCGACCTGTACTTCTACAGGGGTGGAAGCTCATGTGCAGGTCCCAGCTCTGGCGTGAGCTGGGTGAAGCCTGGAGGAGCGGGCTAATTACTCCGCTGCGTTGGGTCAAGTTGATTAACCGATGTGCGAGTTCACCTTAATAGACTCAAACAGTATAACAAAGTAGATCGGTAGCCTTCTATGCGTCATCTATGCTGCTTTTAACAAACCACCTAACCATGGCCGGTCTTGTGACCTGCCACACAGTTAATAGCCTCTTACGACATGCTCTCTGTGGGGCAGTGCTTCTGTTCATACACAATGACCCATTCCCACCACCCGGGACTACCGTCCTAGCTAGCTACCCCCCCCCCCTTTCTACAGTGTGTATGCTCTCATCCTTCTACAATGTTTTCACGAGAGTAGTTACGAACCGAAAGGGGCTGCGTGGCCTAGGAGTGAAGCGTCTGTTCCACAATCCCAACGCACACAGTTCGAATCACGCTCGTGTTCAGTTTGGCAGACATGGTTTTTGTTTCGCGCATCCACGGAGCCGTGTAGCGCAGTGGTTAGCGCCCTGGCTTCGCATCTGAATGGTCCTGCGTTCATTCCCCAGTTCCGGCGGTAATGTTTTTTCAGACCGCAATGGCTCCCAAGTCGACCCAACCGTAAATGGATACCGGTTCAGTCCGGGAAATAAAAGCGGCGCGGGAGAGGAGGCGGCTACCGCCCTCATAAAGCCGAGCCTTTGAAATGTGAGATCGCTAACATCTCACACCCCTACGGCAGTAATGATATGGGTTAATTTACTTTACTTTACATCCACGTACGGAAAGTAATGGCAACCTACTGTACCGCACACTTGCCAAATAGGTTGTGGTTGTAAGAGGCGACGTTCGGCAAAGGACGTGCTTCTTACTTTTAGTTATGTACCTACTAAAACAGCAACCTGAAAAGTGAGAAGCAGCAACGAGATCAGGCAGGATTCAGGAAAGGCTACTCGACCACTTCCACACGCTCAACTACTTAATGATGAGAGCAAGGAAATTAGGTATGCCCTTATGTTTATAACGTGTTCGGGGACTATAAAAACAAGTCTGCAATAACAAAGCAGGAACTGCAGTTATCACAAAAAGCATAGCAGGATATACGTTTGATAATACACTCCATATAATAACGCTGATTTCAGCCCACACAATTTGTGAGTCATCAATTTCAATATTTTATTAATGAAATGTCATGTCGCGTTCCGCTGAGACATCGTCAGCAAGATGGCAGTGACACCGCCTACGTCTGAAAGATCATGACCTGTGCAAAGGAAGGCTGGCATTTTAGAGTAAACATCCATGTGACAAAAGACAATAATGGAAGTCGACGAATGTCAAGGGTATGCCAAGTTTTGCAATAACATAAACCAAATCGACGTGTATGTTTTCAAACCCTCTGTACTTATATACTGCATATTTTACTTATCATGTATATCATTTCCTGTTATATAATGCATGCTTTACTTATCTATCATGTTATGTTACTGAATGCATGCTTTACTTATCTGATATATCATTTCCTGTTACATAATGCATGCTTTACTTATCTTATATGTCATTTCTTGTTATACAGTGCATGTTTACTTATCTTATATGTCATTTCTTGTTATACAGTGCATGTTTACTTATCTTATATGTCATTTCTTGTTATACAGTGCATGTTTACTTATCTTATATGTCATTTATTGTTATACAGTGCATGTTTACTTATCTTATATGTCATTTCTTGTTATACAGTGCATGTTTACTTATCTTATATGTCATTTCTTGTTATACAGTGCATGTTTACTTATCTTATATGTCATTTATTGTTATACAGTGCATGTTTACTTATCTTATATGTCATTTCTTGTTATACAGTGCATGTTTACTTATCTTATATGTCATTTATTGTTATATAATGCATGTTTACTTATCATACCTACCATTCCTTGTTATTGAATTTGTTTAACTCATCATGTCTATCAGCAAGGTTTTGTTATGTAATTAATGTTTTGATTCATCTCACCTGCCAGTATAAGATTAGCTGGGAAAATAGACTAACGAAGAAATTGTTAAACTTAAATGTCACATATAAGAGGATCTCTTTAACTAATGATATCCGAACAACACATACTTTGAGATCACTTTCTGTCCTGACACATTAACATACAGGTATTGCTAGCTGGCGCGTCGTCTATTGGTTAATAATAAAGCAAATGAATAGGTCGTCGCCTCATTTGTTAAAGAAAACATCGGTCCCGTACTTAATTTTAACTGCTATTATCACCTTAAAGTAGGGCTTGAATTCAGTCATTTACAACACGGTAAAAAACATTGCTTTTTTATATGATGCAATTGCCAGTCCTATACACACCCGTCTTTCCACCTATTAAGTCATACAAGGAAAAGAAATAACTTTCCAATTATGCTTACCATGGGAACAACTCAGGGGAAAGTAGACATTACGTCACAGAAGACTGTGCCAAGAACACCGTATCATACATATTATTAGACTTCAAATATACTTTCAGAAGGAACAAATGTAGTTTTCACGTTGTGAGATTCAGACAACGTGTGTTTTAATCCATAGTCTTGACTGTAGAAGTAGACGTACTCGTTTTGTGTACTTTATTAGCATCATCATCGTATACGTCTCAGTCTATATAGATCATGTGCATGACGCCCATTGAGGTTTGTACGGCTCAGTCTATATAGATCATGTGCATGACGCCCTTTGAGGTTTGTACGGCTCTGTCTATATAGATCATGTGCATGACGCCCTTTGAGGTTTGTACGGCTCAGTCTATATAGATCATGTGCATGACGCCCTTTGAGGTTTGTACGGCTCTGTCTATATAGATCATGTGCATGACGCCCTTTGAGGTTTGTACGGCTCAGTCTATATAGATCATGTGCATGACGCCCTTTGAGGTTTGTACGGCTCAGTCTATATAGATCATGTGCATGACGCCCTTTGAGGTTTGTACGGCTCTGTCTATATAGATCATGTGCATGACGCCCTTTGAGGTTTGTACGTCTCTGTCTATATAGATCATGTGCATGACGCCCTTTGAGGTTTGTACGGCTCTGTCTATATAGATCATGTGCATGACGCCCTTTGAGGTTTGTACGGCTCTGTCTATATAGATCATGTGCATGACGCCCTTTGAGGTTTGTACGGCTCTGTCTATATAGATCATGTGCATGACGCCCTTTGAGGTTTGTACGGCTCAGTCTATATAGATCATGTGCATGACGCCCTTTGAGGTTTGTACGGCTCAGTCTATATAGATCATGTGCATGACGCCCTTTGAGGTTTGTACGTCTCAGTCTATATAGATCATGTGCATGACGCCCTTTGAGGTTTGTACGGCTCAGTCTATATAGATCATGTGCATGACGCCCTTTGAGGTTTGTACGGCTCAGTCTATATAGATCATGTGCATGACGCCCTTTGAGGTTTGTACGGCTCAGTCTATATAGATCATGTGCATGACGCCCTTTGAGGTTTGTACGGCTCTGTCTATATAGATCATGTGCATGACGCCCTTTGAGGTTTGTACGTCTCTGTCTATATAGATCATGTGCATGACGCCCTTTGAGGTTTGTACGGCTCTGTCTATATAGATCATGTGCATGACGCCCTTTGAGGTTTGTACGGCTCTGTCTATATAGATCATGTGCATGACGCCCTTTGAGGTTTGTACGGCTCTGTCTATATAGATCATGTGCATGACGCCCTTTGAGGTTTGTACGGCTCAGTCTATATAGATCATGTGCATGACGCCCTTTGAGGTTTGTACGGCTCAGTCTATATAGATCATGTGCATGACGCCCTTTGAGGTTTGTACGTCTCAGTCTATATAGATCATGTGCATGACGCCCTTTGAGGTTTGTACGTCTCAGTCTATATAGATCATGTGCATGACGCCCTTTGAGGTTTGTACGTCTCAGTCTATATAGATCATGTGCATGACGCCCTTTGAGGTTTGTACGGCTCTGTCTATATAGATCATGTGCATGACGCCCTTTGAGGTTTGTACGTCTCAGTCTATATAGATCATGTGCATGACGCCCTTTGAGGTTTGTACGGCTCTGTCTATATAGATCATGTGCATGACGCCCTTTGAGGTTTGTACGGCTCTGTCTATATAGATCATGTGCATGACGCCCTTTGAGGTTTGTACGGCTCTGTCTATATAGATCATGTGCATGACGCCCTTTGAGGTTTGTACGGCTCTGTCTCCTGTATTTCGATACTGTCTGCTTTGACCGTAAAGGCCGATCCGCGAGTGATAGTCCATGCCAAAGATCATACATCGATGCTAAGGAAGTTGGATGTCAGGGGTTTCTCCCGATATCTTCTGTTTGTCTCTTTTCTTTGTAGCCAGAGGGCCTCTACCAGCAACTGTAGCTACTGTTCCTTCCAACTTACTGTCTCCAAACTACTCGATGCTGAGAAATAGTTTCCCAGCTTTTGGAAATAATGTCGCAGGACTTCATGTGCCTCTTGCAGTGTGGGACTGCCGATTCTTGTATCTCCAATGGAAAGCTGACAATAGTGAATACCCTTTCGTAGTCTCCCATCTTCCACACCACAAACATGCTCCAACCACCGATGGCGTATGTGTACCAACGCATACAAAAAAGGGCCAAACTGCAGAACTACATGATGGGCAATGAAGATAATTTATGTGTTAAGGGAAACACTCATTTGTCCGTGTACTGTACATATTTTTCTTTGTGCGTATGTATGAACGTGTATACGCATACATTTGAGAAATATTTTATAGCATATGTGCAATTATGTAATAAAACTGATAATGTCTTGTTTAGGTTGCTCTTTTTTAACTGAAATATCGGGATTCACACATGTGTCGGTCCTACATGGTTAGTGGATGCCATTTGAAGTCCTAATGTATCCTATGTTGTTGTTGTTGTTGTTGGTATTAATTGCCAACAATGAGTAGGTTGCTCTTATGTGCACCCTGAAAAGGAACGTTAAGTGGCAGGTTGCAGTAGCTTTCCTCACATCCCGAGCGTGCTGATGAAGGTGGACTATGGTCCTCCGGCGGTTGTGCTATGCTTGACTTCATCTGCGTGGCACTGAATATTACGGGGATCACGTCTATCCCTCATCTCGTTAGTCAGGCTGCCATGAAAACAGCCCGTTTCCGGCGAGAGCTACTAGGAAGCCGAGGTGAGAGTCTTGACCAGTTTGTTTTGGCTGACCCTGACTAACGTGTATGATCAGTATATTTTGCTTGACCAGACGTTAGTCTTCCTCCGTATGAAAAGTTCATTTTTAATTGTTTTTGTTCGGATTAGTTAGGTGCTTTTGGCTGGGGGGGGGGGGGGGGGGGGGGCGGGCTATATAGTCACCATGCTCTTCTGGAGTTGCCAACAGTCCTGCAGAACATGGTCCACTATTTGTTTGTACTTCCCCAATTGGACACATGTTTGTGTCCAATTTTTAATTTATTGAACCGACAATTTGTCAATCTGCAGTGACCCGTTTGCAGTCGAAGATTATCACTTGATCTCTTCTTAGCAAAGACTAGCACCCTTCTGCTGAATCAGATCCTGGCTGTTCTCCGCGCCACTTGTCTCCGAAGTTCAATGTTATCATTGTCTTCATTTTGTTTATATGTTGCTCTGTCGTTAGTTTGGGGTTTGCCGCCTCCCTCTTTTGCCAGTCAACCTGCCTCCTCATTGCCTTGTATCTTACAGTGTGGCAGGCATCCATCGAATATTCACTCTGTTTAAATTTTGGCTTTCATTCAAGAGAGCCTCATACAGGTTGTCCAGTTTATTATGTGGGTCATTTTGACTGACAGGGAATCTGTAAGGAAGACTCTCTCGCAGTAAATAGTAACGGGTGTGGATACTGAAGGTTACTGCAGTTCGTTGGTTATTCACACTTCTGTTGTGTCCTCTTTTGCGTTCCGGTCCGCTCGAACCTCGTTCGATATTTTTTTGTAATCTGCAGTTCAAGAATTGCTGATTCATCTATTGCAGTGTCATCATCTAACAGACGGTCATTGATGGACAACAAAATTCTACTCCCATCCGTATCTAATGAACTTCTATAGGATCACAGATGTAGACGTTCTTTCGCGGTGTGGCATGACAAGTATTCAAACATCTCTGTGAAAATCGCAGCTTAGATGGGCTGGCCATGTTCTCCGCATGTCAGATGGGCTGGCCATGTTCTCCGCATGTCAGATGGGCTGGCCATGTTCTCCGCATGTCAGATGGGCTGGCCATGTTCTCCGCATGTCAGATGGGCTGGCCATGTTCTCCGCATGTCAGATGGGCTGGCCATGTTCTCCGCATGTCAGATGGGCTGGCCATGTTCTCCGCATGTCAGATGGGCTGGCCATTTTGTCCGCATGTCAGATGGGCTTGCCATTTTGTCCGCATGTCAGATGGGCTGGCCATGTTCTCCGCATGTCAGATGGGCTGGCCATGTTCTCCGCATGTCAGATGGGCTGGCCATTTTGTCCGCATGTCAGATGGAATGGCCATTTTGTCCGCATGTCAGATGGGTGGTTTCCAAAGATACTATATGACGAGCGTGAGACAGACAAGAGAGCTCACGATGGCCAAATAAAATCAAAACGTTGCAAAGACATAATGAAAGCATCACAGAAGAAATGCAACTTTGACAATGATGATTGGAGAATATTGCTGCTGCTCGCTCTGCATGGCGTAGTCATATCTCTTCTGACACGTCACATATGGAGCAGACACGAATCAAGGAAGCTGCACAGAGACGAGCGACACGAAAGTCAATAGACGAGTTGCCTCCGTCTGACGGTCAGACACTGTTTGCCTGCTCTCAGTGTCACAGACGTTTTCAGGCTCGGATTGGTTTTATCAGCCTCCTACGAACCCACTCCAGGATTGATTCTGGCGTGATCCTCTTAGGAAACGATGGACAAACAACGTACCTATAATTGGCGCCTGTGCAGCCAGAGTGTCAACTCTTTCGTTTTTCTGAACTTCAGGAAGACCAGAACAGACGAGTCACACCCCACTGCAGGTTTAATGTCTCTACAGTTGCTGTCAACTCCTTAGCTTGCCCTTCAGTACCATCCGCAGTGTTGATTGGAAGTCTGGCACGATGACTATCCATTTTAAAGAAGCCATAGGTACAGCCACTGTTCTATTCTCGTACTGGAGGCTGCTGGTCTGTATGCCCCGCACCGATCAGATCCGACATGTCCTCTCACTCTACCCGAGAAACCCCAACCAGATATTGAAAAGCCCTGATCCATTGGTATACATTATGTCATCATTAAACCGCGTGTTTTCATTTATCAACTCGTTAACCTCGAGCTCTGTCATTTCGATGCACCACTTCCTGCATTCCCTGCCTCAGGTTATGATTACTCTGTGGTAAAATGTCATTCTATCGCCAGCGTCAACCTATTCTTCTCCCTTAACTATAGTCTCAACTGCGGTCCCCGATCCAATCAGTAAATACATTAACAACTAACGCTCTGAACGCAAATACAAATTACTTTGTTGCTCAACACGTGTAAAACAGGTTTACTGTGAAGGAAAACAACTGCGCTGTATTTCTGAAAGGTTCTATAATGGTCTGTGTGTGATTGTATGTATGTGTATTTATTTATATTTATATATATATGCGTGTGTGTGTGGTGGGTATATATATGTGCAATATGATAGGTATGATAAAAAGAAATATTAAACATATGAGCAAGGAGGTGATAGTCAAACTATATAAGGCATTAACTAGACCTAGATTGGAGTACTGTGTTCAGGTGTGGAGTTCTTATCGTAGAGGGGATATAAACGATCGACAAAGCTGATATTGGGATTCCAGTTATGAGGAAAGACTAAAAAACAACCGGCCTAGAGTGTCTAGAAGAGAGAAGAATTCGCGGTGACTTAATACAGATTTATAAGATCATCAAAGGAAAGGATTAATTAGACAAGCTGTTTGTTTTCATGAAAAAAAAAACACCTACAATAACAATAGGGTATAGCTACAAATTATCTAAGAAAGGGTCCAGATTAGAGAACATAAAACATTTTTTAGTAAGAGAGTAGTGAATGCTTGGAATGCATTCCCACATGATGTAGTGAAGGCAGAGACAATTAACGCATTTAAGAGTAGATTGGATGCGCATAGAGTTTAGAGCAAGGAAATGTAAATGAAACTGGTTGTATACAGACTGCAGAGTCTTCTAAACCAGTATAAAGACGTTAAGTTGAACTTTATATATATATATATATATATATATATGTATGTATGTGTGTGTGTGCGTGTGTGAGAGTGTATATATTTGTCTGAAGATGCCATAACTCTCGAATGAATCGACATTTCGAGTTGAAATTCTCGCTGAACATTCTATGGCTATTATTAGATCACAATTTGTTTCAAGCTGCTATTTTCCTTTCCTGTATCACAGGCATTTGGCTACATATTTGCATGAATAATATTGTTTACCGGAAAATACTGACACAACTAACTGATGTTCTAAAGACAACAGGTCCAGTGACCTAAACTACTGTAGAAAGTGGGAGAAGTCGTGAAGCAGGAGCATTGGGGAAGAGCTTGTTGAGGGCAGGTTCAGAGGCGGAAGAGATAGACGGAGGGATGGGTGCGTTAGTAGGGAATAATTGTATGTGGAAAGATTGAACTTAGAAAAGATGCCACAGGGAATGGGTTGGTTGATTTACATAATTATCCCGCGCAATGCCGGATAATATTGGTAGCAGACTGTTTGTCACAGCGTGTCATTGTTATTTTAATTCTGTCTTTTCCGATAATTGTAATACTGGAGAGATCATTATATACCTGAGAACGAATCATTAGTTATGGATAATCATTGGAGATAATGCAGAGGCTGACGCAGTGAGAAAGTGGACTTCAAGGTTAATCAATTAATAAGTCATTCGAGGCGTGTTCAAATGAAACCGGAGTTAACTGCACCAAGTTAACATACGTACGATAAGCATGATGGCGTCACTTCTAATGTAAACGGCACATACCAACCGTCGAGTTTGCAAAATTGCATTATCCTTTGACTCATTGTTTCCTCAGCAGACCGTTAAAAACATGGCGGTTGTGATACGGAATACGTTCAGAGTTGATCAGCGAGCAGTGATTCGGTTTCTAACAGCTGAAGGATGTCGACCAGTTGACATTCATCGCAGAATGCAGGCTGTGTAGGGTGACAAAAGTGTGGCTCTTGGCGATGGCATCTTCTGATGCAACAATATTCCACTGACCTTTTCTAATAAGATCTTTCGTTTACTCACGTCCTTCTTTAAACATCGTTGTCCAGTTCTTCGCCGTTGTTTTCGACACACTTTTGGTTTCATTTGAACACGCCTCGTATATGCCTATGGATCTGTGCTACGGGGCAAGACATTCGTTTCGGGCTTCTACGCAAGAGTGAAACGATTACTTGGCAGCTATGTCCAGTTTCAGAATGAAGATCGAGATCGTGACGTGATCTATAAGATGGATGGCTATGTGGAACCTCTTTATTGGTGACGGCAATCGCATCTATCTGTCAATTATTAACTTAACTATTTTTAACTTTTTTATACTGGTTTAGAAGACTATGCAGAGTCTGTACACAGCCAAGCGGTTTAATTTACATTTCATTGCTCTAATAGCTATGCACATCCAATCTATTCTTAAATACATTAATTGTGCCTGCCCCTACTACTTCCTGTGACAATGCATTCCAAGTATTCACCACTCTCTGACTAAAGAAATATTTCCTAATATCCAGCCTGGACCTATCGTTAGTTCTTTTGTAGCTATGTCCTCTTGTTCTTGTAGTCGGCTGTATTTTGAAAAAAACAACTTGTAATAGTCTAATTTATCTAATCTTTGATCATCTTATAAACCTGTATTAAGTCACCTGGAATTATTCTCTTTTCTTGACACTGTAGGCCAGTTTTTCTGAGTCTTTCCTCATAACTATAATTCTGTAATCACACTCAACTTTGTTACTTTTCTTTCTATCCTTTCCAGTGTGTCTATATCTCCTCTATGATAAGGACTCCACATCTGTACACTGTACTCCAATCTAGGTCTAACTATTTGCTATATACAGTTTGACTGTCACTTCTTTGCTCCTATTTTTAAAATTTATTTTTATCATACCTAACATTGCATTTGCCTATTTCACTGCTACCTGGACTTGCTCACTCACCTTACTTGTATGATCTATTATAACCCCTACGTCTCTTTTCATTTCTATTATTCTATTATTGTTATCGTCCATTTTGTAACACTGTTCCATTTTGGATCTACCCATGTGAATGACTGTACATTTATCTACAATAAACTACATTTGCCACCTCACAGACCATTCTCGAATTTTACCTATATCCGCTCTCAGTATATCTACTTCAGCTTTAGAAAGCGCAGAAGAACTGGCTATGACATGTGCGGATAGTAGACATAGAGTCCTTGAGCCTACGAGAACTTATGTAGATCTACTGTACCATGTTGTGGTTTGTGGGAATGAAAGAGCTGACCTTCTGGTCGAAAGGCCACCACCAATTGGGACATTGGCGATGGTTAAAGGTGACATTTTGAAATTGATCAACCACCACTTCTTGGATGAAGACACTGCAGCCGCGCTTCTTGGATGAAGACACTGCAGCCGCGCTTCTTGGATGAAGACACTGCAGCCGCGCTTCTTGGATGAAGACACTGCAGCCGCGCTTCTTGGATGAAGACACTGCAGCCGCGCTTCTTGGATGAAGACACTGCAGCCGCGCTTCTTGGATGAAGACACTGCAGCCGCGCTTCTTGGATGAAGACACTGCAGCCGATGAACTAGAAATGCACATATTGCTATTTTTGAAATCATTAACGGGCGAGTAGGAATAAGGACCAGGAGTGTGTATAACCAGCGAGTTACAAGAATCATCATTATCTACCGTCTTCCCCATTTCTGAAAGGGACTAATCACCTATGGTTCTGCCTGGAGTTCTTTTAAGTTGATTGCTAACAAAATCAAGTAAAGCAAATGTAAAAGGCAACAAACAAGACGTCTACATAATTGGCTCAGATGACTTAGTATAAGAAAACATTACAAGTATTTGTTGAGGACCTATACTTCACAGGGAGCTGACAGCTTTTTGATTGATTTATGGAAAACAAAACCGCATAATATAGATAAGAGTGATAATAGTAAATGACTGGCAGCTACACGAAAACACTGCAATTTATGAAATACACATGTTCCATAAGTTTGGAAATAAATAGATGCCAAACAATAAAATGATCCTGAGAGAACAGATCAAAGTTGTGTATATCCAGGAAGCTAAAGGAACCATCAGCATCTCATGAAAGAGACGGATGAGATATGTATCTGTCCGCCGTGCGTTATGACGGTCTTGGTTACAGATTATACCAGTTTGAAAATATGGATGCATTGAGAAGTATAACGCTAACATACAGCTAGGGGCACTGAGTATTTCAGGAAAATTCCCTTTATCCAGACGTTCCTCTAGACGATTATCAATAGTTATAGATCAATGAAGCAATAGAAGAAAGCCATCGATTTTTGTCACTCAATGACGTCAATTCATATTGAAATGCCGGTACTATAATGGTGGCTTTCAGTACGATGGATGAGAAAATAGAAACAACATTTGTTTAATCGCCTGCACCGCAGACAATTTTTCAGATTACACGGAAAATGTGGCATGTAAATTGGTTTGTTTGTCAGTTGACGGCTCAACCCCTTTAGGCGACGCGTAACAGACCGTGCTATAAAAGGTACAGATCGTTTAAGTGATGGACATGTAATCTGTTTTAGACCATAGGGTAGAGGAATTTACAAGATGTGCCATTTGTACTCCGTACCGTTGCTGATGTTGAACGCCCACACCGAGTAACTTTACTCTTTTATGCGTCATGAAAAGGGCGTTAGGTGGCGACTTGCAGTAACTTTCCTCACATCGCGAGCGTGATGATGAAGGGGGTCCACGGCCCTCCAGGCGTTTTTGCTATGCTTGTCTTCATCAGCGTGTCACTCATTACACTACATAGATCACATCAGTCCCCTACCTCGTTAGCCAGTCTGTAATAAAACATACTGTTTTTAGGAATAAATGTGTAAATTGAAGGAGGGGGGGGGGGGGGGTGCTCTCGAGGTACGCTGTTCGGCTCGGGCGCTGGAGGCCGAGGGTTAGAATCCCGGTGCAGACCGGAATTTTTCACGTGAATCATCCAGTAAATATTTCCCCAGATCTATGAGTAGTGAGATCAGACACCCGTGTCCTGTGGGGCGCACGTTCAAAATACATTAGCAGTTGGAAATCCAAAAGAGTAGGCTTAACGGCCGCTGCTCGGGCAAAATTCAAGTTCAAAATCTACTCAAATTATTCTAGGGATTTTCGCCCCACAGAGATTATGTCGCAACAAAGGGGAGTGTGTGGCTATAAAATTTGTATTTTGTGTAAATTTGGTTGTTTAATATGGTAAATGTTCACACCATTTAACATGCCCTAAATAAAACCGTTTTCTAACCTAAAGTTATTTAGCACAAACATCTGAAGATAGAAATAGTAGGGGCGATAACATGAGTAACAAAAATCATTTTCGGTTATACAAATCTTCGTGTACCAGTTGAACATGAAGCAATCCATTTTGAGATTGTAACATTTTAATAAAATAATACAACTTTTCTGATCAATATTGCTATTTTTGTAAATATTTCGACATATCTCTGTAAAAAATTCAAGTATGTAAAATAATAACTTTCATTTTTATAAGATTTATTTTATTTTCTTTATTCTCACTCATATACAAAATAAACTAAAGAGATTTAGTACGTTGTAAGACGGCCCGGTTAGAATTTATTGTTTCAGTATATGTAATGTCATGTCAATTTCATTTTCTTCGTCTGCGCATACACGCCCTGGGTTGAATGAATTTCAGTTTGTAGTTGCGTCATGAGTTGGTATTATTTATTTTGTCAGTATGTGTAATGTCTGATTTGTTTAAGTACAAACACGGCACATCAGGCGGAAACCAGTGATCTCCAGTTGTATCTGTGAGGCGTCACTCTTTTCAGCTCGTGTATGTTGTTCAAGCCCATAATGGATCCCTGTCTGACAATTGTACTGCGGAGAGTGTCTTTCGGTCTTTCTCTTTTCCTGCTACCAGAAGATGACCACATAAATGATTGCAGAGGGAGTCTCTTGCTGTCCATTCTAAGACCATATCCGATTATGCGCACCGTTTTTTTTCTCATAATCAGTGATGAAACATATTGGCATCTGTGACGTCTCTAATCGTTTTGTTGAATATAAAATCATAAAAGCCAATGGTTCAATAGTTTTCTAAGGCATTTATTCTCAGGTGCAATACGTTTCTTTTCCAATGATTTTTTTATTTTTAAGCATTCACAGCATTAGGTGAGAATTACTAGTACAACCTGACCTATGTCTGCACGCTCAATGATTGTGATGACCAAATGTTCGTTAGTTTGGTAAGATCACTTGCCAAGTTAGAACAACGGACACATTTTCATTACATGCGTCTCCATCTTATGTCATTTTGCATCCCCGATAGGTGGAACTATAAACTCTTTGCAATATATCTCCATGAAGCTGATAATGGCAGGTTTGTTGGTGAAATTCATGAGCTTCGTCTTGGAATAATTAATTTAAGAAGTTCTGACAAACGGCTTGGCTTGGTTGATCAAAATTATTGTACGGTTTTTTAATAATTGAAACTCAAGTGCGCCATCTGCAAAATAAGGTCCTCTAAAAACGTGCCATTTATCCATGTTATGCTATCATGTGTAATAGGTCATGGCAGTTGTGTTTGTTTTAAACGATTTTGGTCAATAGCACAAAACGTACAGTGTTAGCATTTTATATTAACTCGGAAACCCAATCAATCTCTCCATATTCTCCCGTCTAAACAGTCTCACACTTTTAACACCTCCCACTCATTCACAGGTAAACTTAACTCACACTTAACACTCTTTCACATACCTCACACATTAACCAGCAACCACTTACAGCCTGGCCTCTTCAATACAACTTCACACTATCTGCCATCTCACCGATCACCTCTCTCACACATACACCTAACACCAGCATAACCCACTCTCACATACCGACCTAATATCAACAAAGCCTACTCTCTCCTAAAGCCCTAAGATCAACATAACGCACTCACACACACACATACATCTAGTACCAACATAACCAACTCTCACAGACATAATAACAACATAACCGACCCTCACACACACACCTAACACCAACATAACCCACTTTCTCACACAGACTTAGCACCAACATATTCCACTTTCTCACACAGACCTATAACCAACATAACCCACTCTCTCTCACAAATCTAACATCAACATAACCTACTCTCTCACACACCTAACACCAACATAACACACTCTCTTATACACCTAACAACAATATAACCCACTCTCACACACGCACCTAACACCAACATAACCCACTCTCACATACCGACCTAATACCAGCATAGCCTACTCGTATAGATACACCTAATACCAACATAGCCCACTTTCTCACATAGACCTAACTACAGCATTGCCAACTCTCATATACATAAAAACAACATAACCCACTTTCCAATACATCAAACACAAAAAATAACCCATCCTCAACACACACTTAACATCAACATAACAAACTCCCACACACACACCTAACACAAACAGAACCTACTCTCTCACACACACCTAACACCAACATTACCCATTCTCACAAATATATTTAACACCTAACACCAACATAACTCTCTCTCTCTCTCTCTCACAAACACACACACACACTTAACGCCTAACACCAACATATCCAACAGAACTAACACGAACATAACCAACCCTCACACACATCTACATAACGAGTTCTCTCACACACATCTAACACCAACATAACCTACTCATACACACAAAACATCAACATAAGCTATTCTCACACATATATCTAACGCCAACATAACCTAATCTCTCACACAAACCTAACATCCAAAAAACGAACTCTCTCACACACAACATATAACATCAACAAAACACACCCTCACACACACACCTAACATCAACATAATCTACTCTCCCACACACACATTACATTAACATAACCTACTCACGCACGCACACATAACATCAACCCAACTTACTCTCTCACACACACCTAATATCGAAAAACTTACTCACACACACACACACACACACACACACCTAACATCCCCATAACCTACTCTCTAACACACACCAAATATCAGAATAGCCCACTGTCACACACACCTAACATCACCATAACCCACTCTAACACACTTCTAACATAACCATAGCCCACTGTCACACACACCTAACATCACCATAACCCACTCTAACACACTTCTAACATAACCATAGCCCACTGTCACACACATCTAACATCACCATAGCCCACTCTAACACACATCTAACATCACCATAACCCACTCGCACACACATATCACATCACCATAACCCACTCACACACATATCTAACATCACCATAACACACTCTAACACACATCTAACATCACCATAACCCACTCGCACACACATCTAACATCACCATAACCCACTCGCACACACATCTAACATCACCATAACCCACTCGCACACACATCTAACATCACCATGACCCACTCACACACACACATCTAACATCACCATAACCCACTCTAACACGCATCTAACATCACCATAGCCCACTCTCACACACATCTAACATCACCATAGCCCACTCTCCCACACATCTAACATCACCATGACCCACTTACACACACACATCTAACATCACCATAACCCACTCACACACATACATCTAACATCACCATAACCCACTCACACACATACATCTAACATCACCATAACCCACTCACACACATCTAACATCACAATAACTCACTCTCACACACATCTAACATCACCATAGCCCACTCTCACACACATCTAACATCACCATAGCCCACTCTCACACACATCTAACATCACCATGGCCCACTCACACACATACATCTAACATCACCATGACCCACTCACACACACACATCTAACATCACCATAAACCACTCACACACATCTAACATCACCATTACTCACTCTCACACACATCTAACATCACCATAGCCCACTCTCACACACATCTAACATCACCATGAGCCACTCACACACATACATCTAACATCACCATAACCCACTCACACACATACATCTAACATCACCATAACCCACTCACACACATACATCTAACATCACCATAACCCACTCACACACATACATCTAACATCACCATAACCCACTCACACACATACATCTAACATCACCATAACCCACTCACACACATACATCTAACATCACCATAACCCACTCACACACATCTAACATCACCATAACCCACTCACACACATACATCTAACATCACCATAACCCACTCACACACATATATCTAACATCACCATAACCCACTCACACACATACATCTAACATCACCATAACCCACTCACACACATACATCTTCTTCTTCTTCATCTGCGTACACAGTCAGACAGTAACCATTATTTTTTCGAAAAAAGCGGCGGTCATCCTGAGGCTCTCGCTACTGCCATAGAGCTTGTCTTGCAGTTCCATTGGTAATGGCCACATCTGCTCTCTCTGATCCTCGTATGTCGGGCAGTTCTGCAGCAGATGTTCAGTGGTCATTTTACCAGTACCGCACGGGCATTCGTCGGTACTCCCTATCTTCAATTTGTTGAATAGGTGGTACCTCAGTCTGTTGTGGCCAGTGCGAAGTCTGAAGACAACGACCTGCTCTCTTCGGTTCAACTGGTAATAGGCATCGTTTTTGGTGTAACCAGTATGTTCGGTTTCCCATTTGGTCATGTATCTGGCACACATACATCTAACATCACCATAACCCACTCACACACATACATCTAACATCACCATAACCCACTCACACACATACATCTAACATCACCTTAACCCACTCACACACATACATCTAACATCACCATAACCCACTCACACACATCTAACATCACCATAACTCACTCTCACACACATCTAACATCACCATAACCCACTCGCACACACATCTAACATCACCATAACTCACTTTCACACACATCTAACATCACTATAACTCACACACACACATCTAACATCACCATAACCCACTCGCACACACATCTAACATCACCATAACTCACTTTCACACACATCTAACTTCACCATAACTCACACACATCTAACATCACCATAACCCACTCACACACACACATCTAACATCACCATAACTCACTCTCACACACATCTAACATCCCCATAGCTCACTCTAACACACATCTAACATCACCCTAACACACTCACACACATCTAAAATCAACATATCCCGCTCTTTCACACATCTAACATCACCATAGCTCACTCCCACACACATTTCTAACATCACTATAACTCACTCTCACACACATCTAACATCACTATAGCCCACTCTGACACACATCTAACATCACTATAGCCTACTCACACACACACATCTAACATCACCATAACCCACTCTCACACATATCTAACATCACCATAACCCACTCTGACACATTTCTAACATCACCATAACCCACTCTCACACACATCTAACATCACCATAGAACACTCTATCACAAACAATCGCAACACGTTTGCCACATGAAGCCGCACAGAAATAGGGATTACCGCCTTAGTTTTCACATGTCAACACGCAACACATCATAACCGTGATACAACCCCTACCCCCTTCACCAACCCCCCTTCCTCTCAGGGAGATCACACATCGTCATAGTACATATAAACACGATCTCATACCTCCCTTCCGCTTTCGAAACCCATATAACGTCACTGTCACTCGTCTCACATATAAATATATACATGGTCTCACATATCCAGCCCTCTTACTAACCATAAATACCATCTCAGCCAACCATCTTATATATAAGCACCACCTCACACATCTAACTTTTTCACCAACTCTAAACACCATCTCAGATAACCCTCTCACATATAAACAGGTTCTCACATATCCAACCCTTTCACCAACTCAACACATCATCTCACATATAAACACGACCTCACACATCCAACCCTCTTACCAACCCCATAAACCATCGAAGTCGCCCATTCGCATATAAACATGCTCACACAGACACCCTTTCCCGCAAGCAAACTCCCCTTGATATATGCTAGTCCTAACAAATCCATTAGATAAACGGAATATTCCATTTCATAAGTGATTAAATCTGTACGAACACGAGACAAATCCATCCATTAGAGATTGGTTTTCCTTGAATACGTCTCAAAAACAGAATCATCCCCTTTGATGGGGCAAACAAACGACATATACAATATACAACCTAGCAATTTAAGGCAAGATGTTGTTGTTGAATGCCCACATTGAGTAAGTTGACTCATTTGTCCGCCCTGAAAAGGACGTTAAGTGACGGGTTGTAGAAACTTTCCTCACATCTCGAGCGTGCTGATGAAGGTGGACCGGGATCCTCTAGGTGGGTTATGCTTGGCTTCATCTGCGTGACGTTGGACACTACGGAGACCATGTCAGCCAGACTGCCTAGAAACACTACACGGAAGATATATAACGGTCACAGTCAGTATACTGTGCCTGGCCGGACTATCGTCTTAGATTAGCAAAGCAAAGGCGAAATTCAAACAAAATCTGAAAAAGAAAAACATATTTGAAAGTCTTTTTGAACCTCACAGACAATACAGTACCTTGGGCATCCAATAGTACAAGCTTGAGGAAACAACTCTGAACAGAGATAAAGAAGTTCGTGGGCAGAGAGGTAAGGTACAAAAAGAAGTGCTAGCATAAAGTGTTTGAAACCTTTGTCGTTTTTAAAAATTAAAGGTTTGGCTTTCTGGATTTTGGAGGCGAAGGCACGCGCTTTTCTACCCCACGCCGTAGTCCTTTGGGTGATACCAGGACGTATTGCAATTGCGGACGTATTGATCAATGTTTGGATGAGTATGTGTATCTGTTTGTAATGTGGACGTATTGGCCAGTGTATGGATGCGTGTGAGTATCTGTTTGTAATGTGGACGTATTGCCCAGCGTATGGATGCGTATGTGTATCTGTTTGTAATGTGGACGTATTGCCCAGCGTATGGATGCGTGTGTGTATCTGTTTGTAATGTGGACGTATTGGCCAGTGTATGGGCCTTTCGAGCGGGAAGGAGTACCATCGAGCAGATATTTAATCTTCGGCTAATGAATGAGAAGTACTCAGAGTATCATAAACAACTCTTCCTTGCCTTCATTGACTTTAGAAAGGCGTTTGACAGAGTGTGGCATGCGGCTCTATGGTCAACAATGAAATTGTGAGAGTAATTGCCAACCTTTATGAGCAGACGACAAGCGCAGTCTCGGTAGAGGGAGTGCTAGGCGATTGGTTCCGTGCGACGGTGGGTGTGAGACAGGGATGTATACTCTCCCGAACACTCTTCAATATATTCTTGGAGAGAATAATGGAGACGACCTTAAACGGACATGTTGGCACGGTTAAAATAGGTGATAGGCTTATCACAAACTTCCGATTTGCTGATGATATTGATGTATAGGCAGGCATAGAAAGGGAACTGCAGGAGTTGATTGGTAGATTGGATAGAGCGGCCCTGAGTTTTGGTATGGAAATCAATGCAGATAAAACAAAGCTCATGACCAATAACATAGCATGGTTTAAATCTGTAATAGAGGCAAATGGGCAGAAACTTGAGGTGGTAAAACGTTTCAAATATCTGGGATCGTTGATCAGTGAATAGGGATCGAAGCCAGCGCTAATTGCAAGAATAGAACAAACAACAGCGGGCTGACTCGGCTGAAACCTATATGGCAAGACAAGCGGCTCGCCCTCGGCATAAAAGTCAGACTACTGCGCTCTTTGGTGCTATCAATATTTATGTATGGCTGCGAGAACTGGTCCATTACAGCAGATATCCATGGCAGAATACATGCAATGGAAATGAGGTGCTATAGAAAACTCCTAAATGTTACATATAAAGATCGTGTCACGAACGTAGAAATACGTCAGAGAGTTGAAGACGCTATTGGTCCTTTTGAAGATCTGTTCACATCTATCAAAAGACGAAAGATGGCCTGGTGCGGGCACGTCGCGAGATCCAACGGAATTACCAACTCGATACTCTTAGGTTCCATACCGGGACAGAGAGGGTGAGGACGTCCAAGGAAGAGATGGGTGGACAACATCGCTGAGTGGTCAGGCCTTCGTCCCGGTGAGATACGTCAAGCGGCGACAGACAGAGAGGGATGGCGTGGGATTTTGGGAGTGTCTTGATGTGTGCCCCAACGACCTGAAGGTTACAGGATGAACTGAACTGAACTGATGGATTCGTGTGTGTATCTGTTTATAATGTGGGCGTATTGGCCAGTGTATGGATGCGTTTGTAATGTAGACGTATTGATCAATTTTTGGATGCGCGTGTTTGTAATGTTTGTAATGTGTGTAACACACCAAGCATATTACATCTGCGATTGCATGTTTGTAATGTATTGCAAAGGCAATTTCGCAATAGAGCAGTTTTGCCAATCCTTTCTGTACGTGGAGAGGTGGTCATACCAAGAAAGATCTTCAACATGCCCAGTCAAACTGGAAAACGAAGTGGTTTCGGACCCGTTATGTTGGAACCGAAAACCAAGTGTACACTCCTACACCACACACTCCCCCGTCTTAATAGAATAACAATAATAGTACAGCAGAAAATTATCTGCAAATGAAGAATAAAAACAATAGACAGCCATACAGAAACTTAACTAATAAAAGTATAGCTCGTTAGCGCCTACGCATTCCATTGGACTTTCTGCGAACACCAGGTTGTGAAATACCTAACCACAAAACGATTTCTTTTCAGAGCTAATTTCTAGGAATATCATATGCCGATCTAGAACCAGTAAGTCGTATCTCATCCGAACCACATAAATCGCTTTGAACTCATGCCATAACCCATATATACATGACATAGACTGCTGGAAAGTCAAATAATGAGATTCTAAGGCAACGAGTTAACCAGAACAAAATCGGAGCTAAATATTTTAGCTTTCGTATTAAAACATAGATAACATTAATTTGTTAAACACTATCGATCCATCATTCGGAAATCAGATTCAAATCAACTTGTATTCAAAATTATTACCAAATTTCTCATTCTTTGCAAATCTACAATTTATATTAAAAAGCACAACCAATCTACAATTTATATTAAAAAGCACAATCCATCTACAATTTATGTTAAAAAGCACAATCAAAACAAACAAACGCACACAAACGTGACAGAGCATATAATCCCTAGTGCATAAATAATACACACATAACGAAACCTCACTGGACGAAGATGTCAACAATTCACAAACAACTGTCCTACTCCCCAAAAATGTATTTGTTTATTATCTATGAATGTTATCAGCGAACTCAAAATCAATAACTCTCTAGCGGGGATGTTCAAATTAACAGGGAACCATAAATGGATGTCGCAACGAAACATGGGCGATGCTGCATTTCTCGTGTTACTCTCGGACTTGAATATATACATAACGAATAGATTCAGCTTAAATATATACATAACGAATAGATTCAGCTTAAATATATTCATAACGACTAGATTCAGGTTAAATATACACATACTGAATATATTCAGCGTAAATATATGTATACTACATAAATTCAGTTTAAATATATTCATAACGAATAGATTCATCTTGAATATATACATACAAAATAGATTCAAACTTGGTTCCCATTAGATAAACGCTAACGTAAGATGAAGACCTGTGAAACGCTCTGTGAATGAAGTGCTGCAGGAAAAAACATTTCGCGGCGTTATTTGAAACAGCACTTTAAGAAAAACGGTGAGGACTACATTAGGGAATTACTATAGTCAAGTAAATACAATAAAGTGGTTTGGACATTTGGTAAGAATGCAGTATGATCAACCCTCAGCGAGGTCATACTACATGGAGGTTTCATAGCCACCAGCAAGAGGTCGACCAGATGGAGGATGGATAGAGGGGATCAGGGAAATATTGGACATGTTTAACACGTTGGCAGCACGAAAGAGAAGTCTACGCACACCTCATATGTGCGACACCGTAAAAGAAGAGCTGTAGGACAAAGGAAGAAGAAAACAGTAATATATGAGGGGGCCAAGAGGTCTCTAGGTAAGGTTTTTGCCTCGGGTGCTAGAGGTCGCATGTTCATATCACGATGGAGCCGGAGTTTATTTTACGTTGATCATAAGGTACACATTTTTCCTGATCTCTGAATAGTGAGATCAGATACCCGTGGTCAGTGGCGCCCACGTTAAAAATCTCTTGGAAGTTGGAAATCGAAAAGAGTAAATTTAAAGCCAAAATTCGAAATAAAAATCTTCTCAAATTATTTTAGGGATTCTTGGCGCATAGAGAATATGTAGGAAAAAGTGAATTATATGGTTATAACATCAGGTCTTTGTTATATGGTTAGCGGAGCGGCATATATGGCGCCTGACAGAATACGGGTCTACCTTGCTCTAATTTACGCTTCCGCCACCAACAGTCCCAAAAAGAGGCGATCGTATATTCCAGGGGCAACCAATCTAACATATACTGGGATTGGCCTGGCAATTCACCAGCGGATTTTCACCTGCTAAAAAAAATTTGAAACAAACGAGACCACTCCTTCCCACAACGTCTAACGAAACGCGTGGACTGAAGATAGAGAGATAGAATAAGAATAGATTCACATTGAATATATCAGCTTCATGCTATTGACATACATTTCATAGGAAAGATACACATTGTCTTCTATTAGCTACATAAACAACATAAACGGGTACAGAAGTAAGAACAGAAACATCAGAACTGGTGACAAACCAGCTATCACAATTAACAAGGCATAACGACATCACAGTTGAGAGAAGAAGTCAAATGAAATTAGATAACATGCATACCAGACATCTGTTATCAGTGTCAGAAATTGAACCTGGCCAATGCACACAAGACCGATCAAACATGTGACATTTATTTGTATTATTTGTTGTTGTTGGCATTCGCCTTATTTCTCTATTCCACAAGGCGGAGTGCGTTGCATTGCTTTACTTTTGCGCCTATAAGCCCAGTGCATCCGACTTCGGCATTCATTTTGTGTAAGAGCCTGCTTCCTCCTGCATTTTCTAAGGGGTTCTTCCCCGGGGTATAACAGCCGGTGCTGAGCTAGGGATCGAACCCAGCACCTTCGGGTTGTAAGCCGTGTCACTTAACCCCTAGCCAATGACACCGTCAAGCATGTGAAAGAAAATGGCAGCAGTGTCGATCATTAGAAAAGGAAGCGTCAAAGGAAGAAGATTAAAGGAATTGACGGAAGGGCACCACCAGGAGTGGAGCCTGCGGCTTAATTTGACTCAACACGGCCAACACTGAAATGATTGACATGCCGAGACCACTTTTCTGGGGTCTAATATGGAACTTGTGCTGGATTTAGACCCTCAGAAATCTGGGGTTATGCCCCCTGTGGCTCGGTTGGTCTGCATCGAGTGTTCTGACAAAGGAATTGACGGAAGAGCACTATCAGGAGTGGAGCCTGAGGCTTAAATTAACTCAACACGCCAATACTGTAGAATGACGGTCAAAAAGAGAGCACCTAAGTGGGGTCTAATAGTGAACATGTGCTGGAATTAGACCCTCGAAAATCTGGGGCCACCCTCTAAGTAACTTGATTGTCTCGCTAAAGGAATTGACGGAAGAGCACCACCAGGAGTGGAACCTGCGGCTATCATTGACTGAACACGCCAATACTGTAGAACGACTGACAAATCGAGAGCACTACCGTTTGGGTCTAAAAATGAACGTACGCTGGTATTAGACTCACAGAAGACAATTCAGCTCTCTAACACTCTAATGAAAGAACGCTACGGAAATCGTGTTTAACCCCGCAGAAACCGCAGATTTCAAATACCTGGTCATTGACAAACAAAAGCCCTCAATAAATTCGTCTGACCAAATAGTGAACGGGTGCTGGAAATAGACCATCTGAAGACAGGTCAGTTTTACCCTACTAATGACAGGGCGTTGCTACGGAAAACCAGCTCATATCGAGAGGAGCCGCAGACACTTTGGTTCACGTACCAGGCTGATAAGCCAATGGCGCGAGGCTACCATGTGTAGGATTACGGCCGAACCCTTGTAAACCGCAATCCCGACCAAAATCTCAGCACCACTGCAATGGGAGGCTCCTACATGCTCGGGACCTGGGGCTTGCGCCCCAGCCCTATCCGGTAGAGCCACAGAAAGAGGTCCTTGCCGTCCGCCGATCAAAGCGGGCGGACAACTGCTTGATACTCACCTTATACGGCGATGGGGTGCGAAACCACCAACTAAAGACTTAGTACCTGGTTGGGGTGTCGAAAACAGTAGAGCAGCCACCTCACTGTGAACTGTCGAGACTCAACCAATGACCATGAGAGCTGTCCGCACACCAGGCGAACAACATGTCTGTGACGTTACCAGGCTTGTCCTCTGGCTAAATGCACGTCGGCTACGATATCCACCTCTGTACGTTATCAGCCATATAACTATCATGCTGGACGCAGAAGAGATGCAGAGCAGCGGACATTGCACACCTGCTCCACTGTGTCAACACCCCAGGTGGCGGGGAATGCTAGGCGTACTATCCCTGCATAGAAGCCAAGAAAATAAAGGTAGAAAGAGATACCCCACTCACATGCAAATGCTACGTTTCTGGCAGGACGTGACGATCCTGGGATACAGACACACTGGACTGCCTCTCTTCCGGGTAAACCAGCCCATCTCATATATCATCTAACATATCATCATTGCACCCTATAGACACGAGTAGTGAAGACTCGATAATCTGGTAAGACAACTTCCATAAGAGAGACAACTCTGATCATAAACAACTGCTGCCTTGCAGATAGGCTGGGGACAGCCAAAGGCTAAGGAGGGCATCCCTACAGAAACGCCTGTTGAAATCGGATGCACGGGGCCGCAAGCCTAACAAAACAGTGCAACGTAAATCGCAGCATGATGGCAGTACAACCTATTAGAAAAACGTATGGCGGTCATCCTGCGGAGTCCCGCCAGGCAGCGATAGTGCCGGGCCTCACGCCTCGAAGGGGCCCACCCTTGACTACTGGTGGTCACCCACCCATGTGTCGTGGAGTCAAGGCACATGGCTATGGGGCAACTTCTATTGGCCAAAACCTCAAGACCCTCAAAATACTACAGTGGAATGCGGAGGGAGTCATTAACAAAAAACTTTCCCTAACACATCACCTGCATGAAGGTAAGATTGACGTGGCATGCATCCAGGAAACGCACCTCAACAATAACCATAAATTCTCAATCAGAGGATACCAGACCTTCCGTCTAGATAGAGAAGGCCACAAAGGAGGGGTTCTGATACTGACCAGAAACTGCATACCGAGTAGCGCGGTATCTGTCAATCACACCGGACAAGCAGAAATTGTAGGAGTTGACATAATGGCTCAAGAGACGAAGCTCCGCATTTTCAATCTGTACGGACCACCAAATAGAGACCTATCGCTCTCGAGTATGGAGGTCAGAGACTCCAACTGCATAGTAGTTGGAGATTTCAACAGCCACTCGGAGAGATGGGGATACTCTGACACAGACAGCAGAGGTGACGAAGTGGAAGATTGGGAGATAGATGCAAATCTCTCCCTAATCAATAGGCCGGAGGATAGCCCTAGCTTCTATTCAAGAACATGGCATACCACCTCGACTCCAGATTTGGCCTTCTCCACACAGGACATACACCATAAAATAGACCGCCAGGTGCTAAACCAACTGGCAGGTAGCGACCACAGGCCGATCAGGCTAACCATTGACATTGAAGTAGGCCCAGAGGAAACAAAACCGCTCCCACGTTGGAATTACAAACGAGCCGACTGGGACAGATTTGCAATCCTGACAGATGGGCTGTGTGAAACCATCAACACACGAAACACCAAAATGAAGCCCATGGTAGAGAGCCTAAGCACGGCAATAATGCAAGCCGCCACTGAAACCATCCCAAGAGGAGCTAGGAAAAACTATAAGCCCTACTGGAATGATGAGTTGCAGAAAGTGGAAGATGCAGTAACAAATGCTAGGAACATGGCAGAGCGAGAAAAATCCATGAAGGCAAACATCGCCCTCAAAGCCGCCGCGGCGAAGTACAAACACACTCTCAAGCAAACAGCAAGAGAAAGCTGGAAAAATAAAACGGAAAGTCTAAACCTGGACAAAGACGGGAACAAGCTATGGAAGCTAGTCAGAGCCATGAACGACGAAACCCCGTCAAATAAACAAATTACTATCAAGCAGGGCGAGAACTTGATCACAGGTAAGAAAGCCGCAAACGCCTTTGTCGATCACTATGCCAGAGCAAACCACATCGAGGTCCCTGCAGATAAGCATACAGACATTAGCGAAGAGCTAAAGGGACACGAAAACATGAATACGGCTCCTGAAGAGCACATGATGGCAAAACTAACAATGCGCGAAATGGAAGAGGCTATGAGAACACTAAAGAAAAGGAAATCCCCCGGAAAAGACGGGATAACAAACGAAATGCTGATGGGGCTGGGCCAAACAGCTAAGAAGAAACTGCTATCGGTCCTGAACCAAAGCTGGAAAAGGGGAAGTGTACCACAGGCATGGAAAGACGCAATACTGGTACCAGTACCAAAAACAGGAAAGGACAAAACAGATCCAAATGGATACAGGCCCATAAGCCTACTGAGCTGTGTCGGCAAGCTGATGGAACGGATGATAAACACCAGACTGATGTGGCATCTGGAAAAAAAACGAATACTAATTCCACAGCAAGCCGGCTTTAGACAGCACAGATCCACTGAGGACCAGGTCATCCTCATAGCCCAGGAGATAGAAGATGCCTACCAGGCACAGAAACACACAGTAGCTGTTTGGATGGATCTGGAAAAGGCATTTGACAAAGTCTGGAAAGATGGACTTAGAGTCAAGCTAAGAAGAAGTGATGTATGTGGGAAGATGTACAAGTGGATCAACCACTACCTCAAACAAAGAACGGCCAGAGTCCAAGTACAAGGGCAGAGGAGCAAAAAGGTGACGCTCGAGCAGGGAGTACCCCAAGGGGGAGTACTGTCACCCACACTCTTCCTGGTATATATAAACGATATTACAGAGAATATACCAAGAAGAGTCCATAGCTCAATGTTTGCAGACGATCTGGCTATGTGGACCTTTGAAAAGAATCGCACCATAGCAAGAAATCGGATGCAGACGGCCCTAACATCGCTGGAAGAGTGGGCGAACTCATGGCTGGTCAAAATAAACGAGGAGAAAACCACATGCACAATATTCTCACTTTCATTAAAATCCCAAAGTACCAAATTAAGTCTAAATGGCAAATTCCTGCAGCCAAACGACAACCCAACCTATCTGGGAGTCACATTTGATCGGCGCATGACATGGAAAAGTCAGATTGAGAGAAACCGAATGAAAGCCAGAGAAAGAATGGCAATCATGAGGAAACTTGCTGGCACAAGCTGGGGAGCAGACGAAGGCATACTAAAGAAACTGTACACTGGAAGAGTGAGACCAGTTCTCGAGTATCGCATTGCGGCATGGACAACCGCAGCGAAGGCGAACTTCGATAAAGTTAACAAACTTCAAAACCAAGCCATGAGAATTATAACAGGTGGCATGAAGTCAACGCCAATTGTAGAACTTGAAAAGATTACAAAACTGCAATCCATGACCGATAGAAGAGACTGCAGAGCCCAGCTGCAGTCAGAGAAACTCCGAAGACTGACCGACCATCCAATGCACCAGAGACTAAACAATTTGGGAAATGGGAAACTAAAGCGGAGAAACTTTGCAGAAATAGCCAAAGCAAAAATGCACGAAGATCCCATAAACGCACTAACAACACCAAAACCCATCACTACTGTACGAAAACCTACTTGGAGGCAGGATATATTTCCAGAGGTGGTAGAAAACATATCAGGTATTGCAAACAAAAACTGCCAGACTGAAAAAGAAAGGAGAGATACTACCCTAAGCTTCATAACGAAAAGCTACCCAAGCATAGACTGGACCCATGCATACACCGACGGTTCTGTAACAAACACAACACAGAACGGAGGGGCAGGAGCATTCCTGAACCTACCAAATGGCAGAAAAATAACACTGTCATTCGCTACTGGTAAGTACACAAGCAATTTCAGAGCGGAGGCAGAGGCACTGAGGGTGGCAGTGGAAGAAATGGTGACACACAGTGAAAATGAGAGCCATATAGTCCTGCTGACAGATGCTCTCGCCGTAGTCACAGCGCTAAAAAGCCAGAAAAACACTGAGCTTAATGACTTAAGAGCAGCACTCTGCAAACTGTGCCAGCAGTCCGCACCAAAAAGGGTAATAGTACAGTGGGTACCATCACACTGCAACATCCAAGGCCACGAGGAGGCAGACAGACTGGCAAAAGAAGGTGCAAGACTACCACAAACAGATACCAGTATGACGTACGAAGAGTCAAAACGGCTTATCAAAGCCAGATACATGACCAAATGGGAAACCGAACATACTGGTTACACCAAAAACGATGCCTATTACCAGTTGAACCGAAGAGAGCAGGTCGTTGTCTTCAGACTTCGCACTGGCCACAATAGACTGAGGTACCACCTATTCAACAAATTGAAGATAGGGTGTACCGACGAATGCCCGTGCGGTACTGGTAAAATGACCGCTGAACATCTGCTGCAGAACTGCCCGACATACGAGGATCAGAGAGAGCAGATGTGGCCATTACCAGTGGAACTGCAAGACAAGCTCTATGGCAGTGTCGACAGCCTCAGGATGACCGCCGCTTTTTTCGAAAAAATAATGGTTACTGTCTGACTGCGTACGCAGAAGAAGAAGAAGTAAGCTATGTCACTTAACCCCTAGCCAATGACACCGTCAAGCATGTGAAAGAAAATGGCAGCAGTGTCGGTCATTAGAAAAGGAAGCGTCAAAGGAAGAAGATTCCAGATATAAAATGGAAACGACGCCATGTCCAGCATAAAGAAATGGACATACAATAAATGGTTTGATCAAATTATCTGGGTGTTTCCCGTTATTTTCGTCACATGACACGATACGTTGCAGGTATTTAGAGCAAGAGGAAGACAAAGAAGATTAATTAATGATGGTAAAGAACAGTTACAGAGGCATCGATTGAAACAATCAGAGCGACGCAAGTGCGACACTTTGTGAAACAATGAGACGTAGCCGTCTAACGACATTAAGTGAACTAATAAGACCTTGCTGTCTAACGCCATTAAGTGACACATAGAGACGTGACAGTCTAACGATATTAAATGAAAGATTGAGACGTTGGAGTCTCACGACATCAAGTGAAAAATTGAGATGTGGACGTCTCATGTCATCAAGCGAAACTTTAAGACGTGGCCGTCTAACGACTTTAAATGAAACACTGAGACGTGTCATCTTCGTCTAACGACATTAAGTGACGCGATAAGACGAGGCCATTTAGCGACATTAAGTGGAACCTTAAGACGTGGCCGTTTGACGACATTATGTGTTACGATACGACATATCCATGACAGTACTCTTTCAAGTACCACTCGACAAACTATGTTTTCGGTCATTCTCTGTTTGGCTTTTCTTGGCTTGTTTCATTCTCTGTATGGTTTGGTTTGGCTTCGTCCATTCTCTGTATGGCTTGGCTTCATTCATTCTCTGTATGTCTTGGCCACGTACCTTCTTTAAATGGCTTGGCTTCATTCATTCTCTGTATAGCTTGGCTTCGTTCATTCTTTGTATGGCTTGGCTTCGTTCATTCTGTGTATGGCTTGGCTTGGCTTCGTTCATTCTTGATCTCCCCCAACCAAGCCCTGAAAAAAGCTTTGCAAGTAGCAGAATGTAGTCCAGAGAACGAAATGCGTTGTGTCGTAGTTTACAGCTTGACTGCGATATTTGCACATTTCGGTATACTCTGTACGATTGATATTAATTTCTCATGTATCCCATAGTGTCCCACTATTAAATCCGTCATTATATACTGTCAAACGTTTACTCATAATCTATCAAATTCGTGTATATATATAAATTCTTCCTAATCGTCTGTTCCACTATGACGTGCAAGATGGCTGGCTATATGTTCTGCACGTGATCTCTCACGACGAAATCTCGCTTGTTCTTCTCTATTTGGATCAATGCCAACAACCTAGATCAATAAAAACAGAACTGATTATAGAAACATTAATAATAATAGCTAGTTTGTATTTCAGAGGCACGTGTTCTTGTCACTCAGTGTCAACATCTCAGACAGAACTGACTGTTTCCATAACTTGAGATTGCTTGAGTATTACAATCAATATTGCTACATATCCCAACATGACTGTTTTCCAACATGTTATTCGTCCAGCGTAATCGATGAGAACCACTTTGTCAGCATTCAATGTTCGCATGAATTCGAAGATGGCTAAATAAGCCAATCTGAGCCTTAAATTGTCTGTTGCACTTTGTAAAAGAAAGTAAAACACCTGCTTCCACCGGGGTTGAAGAAGGGTTGATGTGAGTTGACTTGCGAACTGATCGACTCTGGATGGCCTCATCTATTCATGATATATCATGTCTCTGAACACCCTCAGAATTAGTGCTTCTCCAGTCTGTGCGATTGGTTGCGATTCTGTCCCAGTTATCGTGGTTAATACCGCACTAGATCAGCGATCTCTGTCCTTGTCTTTCCTTGTAGCTTTTCCGTTGCCCACCACTTGCTCTCTTGCCATTTCGGAGTTAGCCATAGAGCAGCTCGTTGATCCGGCGTGCGTACCACATGACCATCCCATCTCTGCTGCACATATCATGCCGCGTATACTGGACTTATCCGATGCCGCTAACACATATGTGTTTGGCACCATGTCCTGCCATCTAATCCTCAGCATTTTCCCCCCGCAGTGCAGATGGAAGTGGTAACATTTCTTGGCATGGCAAGTACAGACGGTCCAGGTTTCACGGGCATATAAGAGGGTAGGTAGAAATAATTGCAGTGTAGACCTGTATTTTTGTTTGGGTCCTGATCCCTTGTCTATCACACACCTTGGAATGAAGCCCACCAAGTGCCGCACTTTCTCTAGATTCTAGACTGTTCTTGTGTCATCATCTATGTCATGCAACATAGTAAAGTACCAACATCATTACCACATGTCATGTCACGTGACGTAAAGATCAATTCATTTAAAATGAACTTTGAATATTTCAGCACTTACGATATTCTCCGATTTCTCATCCAGATCCAATTTAATTTCAGATTTTGTTTTCTGTTTTCCAAAGTTTGTCTTGTTCTACAATTTCCCGTTGTCACACGGTTGTCCTGGTCATGCATACTCAGTAAATGTTCAGTGAAACGTGCCTGAATAAACTTTAATTCTTGACATGTCAGTTGTGTTTCTTGTCCACCATTTAGTTGATGTTGTCGTTTGATGCCCACAAAGAGTTTACTCTTCTGTGCGCTCTGTAAAGAACATTAAGTGACTGGTTGTAGCAGATTCCCTCCAGAGCGTGCTGATCTCGTGTCTTTATATAGAATTTATATTTGAATGTTTTATCATCATCAAGTGCCTTGCCGGTTGGTGTTGGTCATCATGACATGAACCTGCATTTCCTCGTGTAACGTGTGTCATGAATCAGTTCTACCATTGAACGCCTCCATAGCCACGCCCTCAAGCTGTCCAATATTTGATATATATAAATCTATGCCTCACTCTGTCCTTCTTCCCGGCTAATATGCCTGTTGTTACCGTGTGTTCCAACTCACCTCTTTCCATACTATGCCCGAAAAAGAACTTATATATTGTCCTGGCTTGTTCCATTAGCGATTTTCTGTTTACAATACTATAAATTATAAACACGGTATTTTATTACAGTGTATTAATCCACAATAAAACTTGTTATAACATAATTTTCTTTCTTCTTCTTCGATCTACTCATGCAATGCCTCTAGCCTGGTAAGGTTTACTAAGGAGACTGAGTTTCAGGTCTTTAGTCGGTCCCCCACAGCGTGTTGAGCATTGTCGCTGCTCCGAACCAGACTTCCTCTCTTTTGTCCTGTAGGACAGTCCTGCAGGATATGTTCTCGTGTTAGCTTGAGTGCTCCGCAATCGCACGTGACGGTGCCTTTAAAACCCACTCTGTGGAGGTGGACCTTGAGTCTGTAATGTCCTGTTCAGAGTTTGAAGATCGCTGTCACTTTTGTCTGTGCTCTCATGTCCTGGCTTGTATTCTCTGTGTAGATCTTTCCATTCCGTCTTCGTCGATGTTTTGATGAATGTTTTGATGAATGTTTTGATGAATGTCTTTCCCTCTTCATAGCTCCTAATATGGTGTCTGCGTGCTGCCACGTTCGGGTTTGTTTCCGAGGCCTTCTCGTCTTCAAGAATCCCACAGTGGGTTGGAATTCGGTGAATGGCTAGTTGTGTTGTTTTGGGACAAAACTCCAATGCTATATTTTATTTCGTGCGATACTATATCTTGTTTGGGCTTTAGATGGCATGGATTACACTCATAGAGTCTGTTAGAATGACCGTTTTCCATATATCTATGTTTTGGCTGATAAGAATCATCGAAGGTGCAAGTACATCTCTTGCTTCAGCTCTGAAATCGGTACAGGTCTGTCCTGCTTGTATGGAGTAGCTTTATATGTTGCAGTCTGTGTGTGTCATGTAGAAATTACATGGAAAAGAACATTTTAAAATATCGAAAAAATCATCGATCATCAATGTTTGCTGGCAGTGCCACTGGGAATTTTTACGGTGGACTGGACCTTTCGGAGCCGCAGACCTTTCGGAGCCGCAGATCTTTAGCAGTCCCGCAGACCTTTCGGAGCCGCAGACCTTTCGGAAATATGTCAAAAACGGGAAGAATAGACTATCGGCAGATTCAAGACAATAACACTGATCAAGACCCACCTTATGTGCTCATCGTGCTTCTAAAAGCAGCACGTGTGACAGCAACCTGGACATCAAGGAGGGAATCTACGATGTGATCGCCATAGTTGAAATCATAATGATAAATCTGACATTACACTACGGCATTGAGGACCAAGTTACATCTCTTCAGCACGCCTTACAATTTAAAAAGACACAATGAAGTTCGCCGCGTTAAGAAATAGGTCATTACGTAACAGGAAGAGTAATAAGACATGACGAATAGGACATTTGGCAAGAGAAATATTAATAAGACATGACGAATTGGACATTTGGCAAGAGAAATATTAATAAGACATGACGAATTGGACATTAGACAGGATATACAAAAAAAGACATGACGAATAGGACATTTGGCAAGAGAGATATTAATAAGACATGACGAATAGGTCATTTGGCAAGAGAAATATTAATAAGACATGACGAATAGGTCATTTGGCAAGAGAAATATTAATAAGACATGACGAATTGGACATTAGACAGGATATACAAAAAAAGACATGACGAATAGGACATTTGGCAAGAGAGATATTAATAAGACATGACGAATAGGACATTTGGCAAGAGAAATATTAATACGACATTACGAATAGGACATTTGGCAAGAGAAATATTAATAAGACATGACGAATAGGTCATTTGGCAAGAGAAATATTAATAAGACATGACGAATAGGTCATTTGGCAAGAGAAATATTAATAAGACTTGACGAATAGGACATTTGGCAAGAGAAATATTAATAAGACATGACGAATAGGACATTTGGCAAGAGACATATTAATAAGACTTGAGGAATAGGACATTTGGCAAGAGAAATAATATTTTATCATCATCAAGTGCCTTGCCGGTTGGCGTTGGTCATCCTGCAATGGACCTGCACTTTCTCGTATGACGTGTGTCGTTTATCAGTTCTGTCGTTGATCGCCTGCATTGCCACGCCTTCAATCTGTCCAGGATTTTATATCTATGCCTCCCTCTGTCCCCCTTCCCGGCGAATATTGCATGTTGTTACCGTGTGTAAAGAACAATAAGTAGTGGGTTGTTTTATCTACCCTGGTTAAAAGACTTGACAATTAGGACATTTGGCAAGATGAATATTAATATGACTTGACGAATAGGACATTATGCAAGTTTAAGAAGAATAGGAAATAACGAATATGACATTTGGCAAGATGAATATTTATATGACATGACGAATAGGACATTTTGCAAAATGCAGAATAATAAAGCTTGTAAAGGTAAAGGTAAAGACGGGCGTCCATCGTAGACGATGCTGGCATAATTTATTTGCTAGCGGTATTTTTGGTAAGGATTAACTGCGCTACTTTCTTTTTATCCGCACTCTCTCGTCTCGAGCCGCCCGACCCCCGTGGCAAGTCAACGACAAGACGACTAGGGGGCGACTACGAGATGCAGGGCACTCCGAAACAAGCACCCGTGAAAAGACGGCGGAGCCCGGAGTCGAACCCACACCACCTGATCACGGTTTAACCACTTCGCCACGAAATCCACAAATAAAGCTTGACGAATAGGATATTTGGCAAAAGACAGAATAATAAGACTTAACGATTAGGATATTTGGCAAGAGACAGAATAATAAGACTTAACGATTAGGATATTTGGCAAGAGACAGAATAATAAGACTTAACTAATAGGGCATTTGACAAAAGTAAGAAGAATAAGAAATGCAGGATTGTTGTATGATTAACAATTTTTTTTAAACGGTGCAGAAAAAAGTAAAAAATAAAGTAGAATTAGAACAGTACAATGAACGGAGGAGACGCAGAGAAAAATAAGGAAAATGCCGAGGAATAACAACAATTTGATGTATTAAAGGCAGCAGGAAGTCCAGAAGTAAACAAGAAGATATGACTATCAAACACATTCGATTTCTGAGGGACAAACAAGGAACACGTACTCAATATAGCCACACAGAAATACAACAAATGGTTAGAACACACAGTCAAATCAACAATTTCTTTCAGAAGATTCACATATAACAAAGCCTCCAAGAGCAACCCGACACTATTCTTCTTCTTCATCTTTGCGTTCGGTCCCGTATGCTCGTTTTATGTCACCAGATGGGCCGCGTCCATGAAGTGACACGTCAGTCACAGGTCCTCAATGTTTCCCCACAGTTTGTCTTGTTTGTTTGTAACCTCGGGCCAGGTCTTCTCGCGGGAGTCTTGGTGCAGTGGACATGTTTGCAGGATGTGTTCTGGAGTCTGGGGTCTTTTCTGACATGTGCATTGTGAAGTCTGTGCTGCTTTCATTTTATGCATATGTGCATTTAATCTGCAATGACATGTTCTGAGGCGGAAAATTATTATGGTATACTGTTTCCTATTCAGTCTATTGATTGGGTCCTGTGGGTATTTGCTGTTTGTTTTCTCTATCCACTGTTTATATTTTTGGGATGTGTGCATTGCCTTCTGGCAGTGACACTGGGTGAGTGAATTGTTATCTTTGTCTTCCCTCACTGACAAGTCTGTCCACCCATTCATATACTATCATTCAAATTAATTCAAACATTTAATGTTAAAATAACTATCAATAAAATACAATGTGAAATACTCCCTGATTTAACAGACTAAGACTGGTTGTGCCTGAAAGGTCTGTCACTCTTTATACAGGGGCAACAACTAATATATAACACCGTGGTTATGTAATGGGGGATATTAAAACAGGGAAATGGCGAACAAATATAATAATTGAAGAAAATGATTATGAAAAATGAAGCAAGATGACAGCCAATAGGAAAATGAAGAGACATGTGTATGTATTTGTGAGTGTATGTGGTAGAAAAGGGAGAGAGGGATTGTGGCGTGCGGGTCGTAGACATACTTAACAATGCCTACCTGTCACAGAAGAATAGCTCTGACTTCCGTCCTCACTGGGTCCCCTTCCGCTGTCTGCGCCGGTACTCAGAATTTCATCCGCCATTTTTGTTCGCCAGACCTGTATAGTAATCAGAGGATTAGTGTGTTAGCTAACCTGTTACATGTCAGTTCACTATAGACAGATGCAAACAGCATTTAAGACGCATTTACTTTCATCTGGTACTCTGGATACATAAACAAGTCACAGCAATTCTAAACACAACAACTCGCAAACGGTACATTTAAACACACTAACTGTCAATAACTCTAAGTACAATAACCCTCAAGTGTAAACTTAAACACACTAACTGCCAATAACTCTAAATACAATATCCCTCAACAGTAAACTTAAACACACTAACTGCCAATAACTCTAGATACAATAACCCTCAACAGTAAACTTAAACACACTAACTGCCAATAACTCTAGATACAATAACCCTCAAGTGTAAACTTAAACACACTAACTGCCAATAACTCTAAATACAATATCCCTCAACAGTAAACTTAAACACACTAACTGCCAATAACTCTAGATACAATAACCCTCAACAGTAAACTTAAACACACTAACTGCCAATAACTCTAGATACAATAACCCTCAAGTGTAAACTTAAACACACTAACTGTCAATAACTCTAAATACAATATCCCTCAACAGTAAACTTAAACACACTAACTGCCAATAACTATAGATACAAAAACCCTCAACAGTAAACTTAAACACACTAACTGCCAATAACTCTAAATACAATACCTCCCAACAGTACATCTAGACAGATTAACTGTCAATAATTTTAAACACATCAACTCCTAACAGTACATCTAGACAGATTAATTGCGAATAATTGTAAATACATTACATCCCAACAGTTCATCTAGACAGATAAATTGCCAATAATTCTAAACACATCAACTCTTAACAGTACATATAGACAGATACATTGCCAATAATTCTAAATACTTCAACTCTCAACCGTACATCTAGACAGATTAACTGTCAATAATTCAAAATACATTAACTCCAAATTGTTCACATAGACAGATTAACTGTCAATAATTTTAAGCACACTTACTCCCATCGGTACATCTAGACATTATATCTGCAAATAAATCACACCACATTAACTCCAGACAGTACATCTATACACGCAAGAAGGTATCATAAAACGTATCTACTCCGAAAATGATTTCTGGCTACATTGACTGTAATAGATTTAGGCACAATTCACAATAGTTCTAAACAAATTTATTCTCAACACTAATCTAGACACATTATGTTCTAATCTGTAGTTCAAGGACGAATTCAGTCTTATCTGTAGTTCAATGACATATTCACCCTCATCTGTAGTTCAAGGATATTCACTCTCATCTGTAGTTCAAGGACACATTCATTCTCATCTGTAGTTCTATGACACATTCACTGTCATCTGTAGCTCTATGACACCTTGACTGTCATCTGTAGTTCTATTACACATTCACTCTCACCTGTAATTCTAGGATTCATTCACTCTCATCAGTAGTTCTATGACACATTCACTGTCATCAGTAGTTCTATGACACATTCACTCTAATCAGTAGTTCTAGGCACATCACTCTGATCTGTAGACTAGGACATATTCCCTCTCATCTGAAGTTATAGGACATATGTATGTATCACTACAACGCCACACATCTGTTCTCAGCAGTGTAGCGTCCCTCATCAATGCTATCAATCGTTACGCTCATCAATCAAACGTATCAATACATTTTCACACTATTAATTACAACAATATATCGTCAGTATATCGTCATACTTTCATTATCGTCAGCTCTACTACGTGAGCGAATGAAAAGGGATGCACGACTAATGCTATTCCCACATTGTGCTACAAGTGCCAAAATTTGACATTAACAAACAGAGATAAAGAAACATCGCATAAACGGGATGTAAAGCCTCCGCAGAATTTTTGGGTACCCAGAAAGGAAAGAATCAGAAATAAAGATATTAGGAGACAAGTAAGTTCAACACCAATGCTAGATCACTCGTTACACTATCCTGTCTTAAATACTGCGTTAGTCTGCTAGAACATTTCTCGTACCATCCTGTTTTAGATACTGGCCTTGTCTGCTAGAACTTTCTCGTACCATCCTGTTTTAGATACTGGCTTAGTATTCTAGACCTTTTCCTGTACCATCCTGTTTTAGATACTGGCTTGGTATTCTAGACCTTTTCTCGTACCATCCTGTCTTATATACTGGCTTGGCAGAACAATACTGAACTTAATGATTTAAGAGCAGTACTCTGTCAACTATGCCAGCAGTCCGCACCAGAAAGGGTAGTGGTACAGTGGGTTCCATCCCACTGCAACATCCAAGGCAATGAGGAGGCGGACAGACTGGCAAAAGAAGGTGCAAGACTTTCACAACCAGATACTAGTATGACATACGAAGAGTCCAAACGGCTTATTAGAGCTAGATACATGACCAAATGGGATACCGAACATACTGGCTACACAAAAAACGATGCCTATTACCAGTTGAACAGAAAAGAGCAGTTCGTGGTCTTTAGACTTCGCACTGGCCACAATAGACTGAGGTACCACCTATTCAACAAATTGAAGATAGGTGGCACTGACAAATGCCAGTGTGGTACCGGGAAAATGACCGCTGAGCATTTGCTGCAAAACTGCTCGACATACGAGGATCAGAGAAAGCAGATGTGGCCATCACCAGTGGCAACACTAGACAAGCTCTATGGCAGTGTCGACAGCCTCAGGATGACCGCTGCTTTTTTCGAAAAAATAAAGGCTGATGTCTGACTGCATACGATGAAGAAGAAGAAGATACTGGCTTGGTATTCTAGACCGTTTCTTGTACCATCCTGTTTTAGATACTGGCTTGGTATTCTAGACCGTTTCTTGTACCATCCTGTTTTAGATACTGGCTTGGTATTCCAGACCGTTTCTTGTACCATCCTGTTTTATATACTGGCTTGGTATTCTAGACCTTTTCTTGTACCATCCTGTTTTATATACTGGCTTGGTATTCTAGACCGTTTATGTTCCATCCTGTTTTAGATACTGGCTTGGTATTCTATACCTTTTTTCTTGCTATCGTGTCTTAGATAATGGCTTGGTTTTCTAGACCTTTTCTCGTGCTACCCTTTCTAAGATGCTGGCTTGTATCTATCAGATAACTTATCACACCATCCTGTCTTAGATACCAGTCTGATCTGTCAGAAATGATGTTATACCAACCTGTTTGAGAAACTCGGGTGGGCTGACACATCTCATCCTGTCATATACCCTCTTATATCAAATACCATCTTATATCGTATACCATCATGTCTTATACCCTCTTATATAATATACCATCTTATATCGTATATCATCATGTCGTATACACTCTTATATCACATACCATCATATCCTATACCCTCTTATATCATATACCATCATGTCTTATACCCTCGGGTGGGCTGACAGATCCCATCTCATACCATTCTGTCTTATACCTTCTCGTCGGCTGACAGATCCTATATTATGCCATCCTTTCTTATACCCTCGCCTCAGATCTCCCAAAGTCTGTTCCTCTAGTTATCTCATATCTCGTTTCTCTTATTATACTCACTCTAAACAAATAGCAAACCCTACTTTGTAATCCTTTTATTACATTAGTTGCTAGTAGTTGCATCCATTGTCATTTATCACCTACTTTCAAACAGCTGCGATCAATACTCCCTTCACGCAATTACTCCCAAAACACTCCCAATATTTGCCCTATAAAAACCACCGTCCAATCTGAAACTATCTTATCACCAGGCAACGTAATCCTCAAATGAGTTAAATAAGACAATGCTATCAATTGGCATATCCCGAGGACATGACAGAGCTAAGCACTTCTACTGTTTGCTTTCCCACGGCACGTTGGCATATGTCTGTGTCTGATCTTTAATTTCTTGAATAGATGATACTCGAGTTGTGACATGTTTGAGAGACTGAATAATGTCGCTTGATCATGTCTTCTTTGAAAGGATCAGTATGATTCCTTTGCATCCCATTATGTTGCCCTTATAACCATTCAAAACTGAATGTTGTTTTTAACTAAAAAATTTCATTTTGTCAAATGTTACACTCTCTAGAATTTGAGATGTGTTTACTTCATTCTTTGACACGCCTCTGTCCTTCTATTTATTGTGGTGTGTCTTGAAATGCTTTGTTCATTCAATCTTGAATTCCTCGCTCAATTCTTATGTTGTTTTTCTGAGAGCGTTTCCTGTTATTTTATCTTCAAAAATTGTTTTAACATCCTGGGAAGACGAAGATGCAGACCGATCCAAGTGGAGATGTACCCTGAATGGCCACATAACGCTCGGCAAGTTGTTCTTGCTACACAGAAAAGTGAAAAGACAACCCGCAAAGAGAAAGACAACGAAAGAGAAGTATATGTTCAAATCATCCTATATGGATTACTACTACTACTACTACTGCTACTACTACTACTGCTACAATTGTTGCAAATAGTGACCCACGTCAAATAGTCACTCACGTTAAATAGTCACTCACGTTAAATAGTCACTCACGTCAAAAAGTCATTTGCGCCAATTAGTCACTCACATCATATAGTCAGTCATTCATGTCAAACAGTCATTCACGTAAAATATTAACTCACGTCAAAAAGTCACCCATTCAAAAACGCCCTTACGTCAAATAGTCACTTACGTCAAATAGTCACTCACATTGAAAATTCCCCCATTCAAAAAGTCACTCATATTAAATAGTCGCTCACGTTAAAAAGGCACCCATTCAAATAGTCAGCCACGTCACATAGTCAACCACGTCAAATTGGCACTCACTTTAAAAAGTCACCCATTCAAATAGTCACTAACGTCAAATAGCCACATATGTCAAATAGTCACTCACGTCAAATAGTCATCAACGTCAAATAGCCACTCACGTCAAATCGTCGCCCACATCAAATTCACGTCATATAGTCACTCACAACATATCGTCATTCTCGTTAAATAGTCACCCACGACAAATAGTAACTCACGTCAAAAAGTAATTCACATTAAAAGTCATCCCTTCAAGTAGTCACTCACGTTACATAGTCACTGTTAAAAGTTACCCAATCAAATAGTCAGTCACGTCAAATGGTCACCTATTCAAAAGGCACTCACGTCAAAGTCACTCGCGTCAAATACTCACTCATGTCAAATAGTCACTCGCGTCAAATAGTCACCAATGCCAAATAGTCACTCAACGCCGATTTCCACCATAATCGTACCTGTCTGTCTCAGAATTGGATTGTCAACAAAAAGTTGGAGAGAGCCACGCATTAACTTTGCTCCTCTGTGGGAGTTGACATAACTGGAGATATGTTTTACTGTTTGTCTATTCTCCCACACGGGGATATGTCTGTATTTCCTATTTAAAATTTCTTGATGAGAACAATCGCAGTTTGATTACTGTTTCTTGATCTTTTCTTCTTCTTCCTCTTCTTCTTCTTCTTCTTCGTCTTCTTCTTCTTCGTCTTCTTCTTCGTCTTCGTCTTCTTCGTCTTCGTCTTCGTCTTCGTCTTCTTCTTCTTCTTCTTCTTCTTCGTCTTCTTCTTCTTCTTCTTCTCCTCCTCCTCCTCCTCCTCCTGTTGTCCTACTGCTCTTGCCATGCCATGCGACGTCGCAGAGAAGAGGATGCGTTGATTTCTTGTTATCGGCAACTGGGAGGCATGTGCTGTTGCTAGGTGTAACTTTCTATGAATATCCGAGAACACCCTCAATCCATCGACGTCCAGATCTGCCTCTTACTCATGGACCTTCAGACCCAGGCCTCACACATTTAAAGTAGCCATTATGAATGTCAGCTGTATGTCTGTGTCCTTCACTTTTACACTGGTTATCGGTTTCAACGTAGGCATTCTAACCTACTTGTTTACTTGAGCATATATGTTTTAGTTAGTTAGTTGTCTTCCTACTTGTACCGCTGAGCGCCATGGGGAGCTCAAACCGTCTACACTGCGCCAATTGCGATGCGTCGGTCAATGTGAACCCGTGACGCTGCACAATCACGCTAATGCCATCTATCCACCTGTCTCGTGGCCGCCCCTTGACCTATATCCAGATCTACCAGTGTTGTAAGACATCAGTGGAAGTTGAAGAAGATGCATTCTCATGAGATGACCAAACAAACTTTTTTCTGCGTGCAAATGAATTCGGCATTAAACGTAGTGATGTCCATACTTTGAATGTCGCCATTCGGCATTAAACGTAGTGATGTCCATACTTTGAATGTCGCCATTCGGCATTAAACGTAGTGATGTCCATACTTGAATGTCGCCATTCGGCATTAAACGTAGTGATGTCCATACTTGAATGTCGCCATTCGGCATTAAACGTAGTGATGTCCATACTTGAATGTCGCCATTCGGCATTATGTCTCTTCGCTTAACACTCCTGACTTTCCTCAAACACTTCATTTCCCACGTCGAAATGCTAGTCTCACGTGCCCTGAACAGAGGCAATGTTTGGCATTGGTAGCACAGAGTCGGTATAAAAATACTGTTTGTCAGCTGCTGCTTTGTTGCCAAACTAATACTCGGGTGTCTAAGCAGTAGGGACAGCTGATAAGTCACAGCAGATGCTTTTTGACACCTTGTCTATATTTTTTAAACAATTGCAAATCACCTATCGGCCTTCTGTGTTTGTTGTATGATCATTGTTACCCTATTTGTAGTTACTGTACGTCTTATATTGGAAACAGCTCTTTTTTTTTCTTTTTTTTTCTTTTGCGTTCGCCTTATTTCTCTAATCACCAAGGCGGTGTGAACTGTGGTTTTTAATTGTTGCGCCTGTCGGCCCAGTGCAACCGACTTCAGCATGCAAGGGTCTGCTTCCTCCTGCAATTTCTAAGGGTTTGCTTCCTCTTGGTAACGACCGGTGCTGTGATGGGGATCGAACTCACACCTTCTGGTTGTAAGCTTTGTCTCTTAACCACTAAGCCACTCCGTCCCCAACAGCTCTCTTTAAAATGGGAAGTAACACATATTATTCGGTCAACAAATACAAGAAAGCTGTTTATACTCCGCCATCTTGACCGAAACTCAATCTTTTCTTGATATGGAAAATCATGGATTTGTTGTACTAATCCGGATGTGTTCTGTGCCATTTGTCTCTTTAGTAGTTATTTTTATTATTGTCTTCACTTCTCCAAAGTTGCCTTGACTTCCTAAGTATTGCTTGATCCTTCTTTGGCTAGACTATCTGTCTTATTTGAACATATCCAACAATGTACACCATTCTGTATGTAATACACCATTCTTTCAGCTACTAAATCAACAAGGGCAAATGTTATTACCTTTTCCTTGGGATCTGGATTAGTGACATACACCGAAGTCGGTTGCACTGTTGGCCTACAGTGGAAGGTAGCCAGTCTGGTCATCGACCTGTCTCTGGGCATCTCTGGAGCACAGTCTAGGTCACTGTTGTCGCTGTTGCGGTTTGAGCTATCATCATCGTGTGACTGTGCGCAGCATCCGTGGTCCTGAAATGTAAAAATAATTCAATGTAAATTTAGCCGGAAATGTAGAATGTAACGAATATAAGCGCGTGCCAGATCATTGGTCCTAACATGCACAACCCTATTTAGGCGCTTTATGACATGTTTGAGTAGCAATGATGACGTGTAACGGGTCATGGGTCTAATTTTGCTATGGTATTGTAGTACATTAATTTGACTGGAATTCACACTAGTCGACGACTAGCTGGAAATCTGTTGCGGTTTGCCATTTTGATTAGTTCGATTGTTTATTTAGCGGTGATTGTCCCTCCCATTATCCTGGCATTGTCGGTGACTACTTTACATTGTATTTCGGTTACGCTGTGTTGTATTTCCATGGCTCAGTGCAGACTGTCGAACGTCACGAGATTGGCGTCCTTTGGCTGGTTGCTGGTAGTGCCGGTTTTTGGGTGGTTGAGAAATGTACACACGGGCCAATACTGGACTAGCACATCAACCCGGTGTAACTGGGTCTGATGAGTTAGCAACATGCTCAAGACACATCCCTCGTAGGCTGAGTGATACCCCTACGACCTCTTTTGTTTACTGGAAAGATAAGATAAGGCGTAGAAGAAATTGACCATATACAGACTCTGCAGAGTCTTCTAAACCAGTATTATGACGTTTAATTATTGCTAATTTGAGGCTTGAGATAAAGTTAATGATCACACACAGCAAAGGCTATTTTCTCTTTGTATCTGTGTTTATATTAACCAATTTAACAACATAGGAGTAATATACGTACATTTAATCTAATGAGCCAAAAAGATAAGGATTATTAATCTAGAATAAACCCATATTATAGTTGGTACCTGGCTCTGTAAGGCATTTCAGCGTATCCTTCCACTTCACATAATCTGAAAGCTCTAATAGTTAAGGATTTATTATGCTCCTTCTAAGAAGCATTGTCTTCAACAGGACTCCATTTGACAAAGAAAAGCTCTTTAATATTCTCAATATTCGTTGTAAGCCAAGATAGACCCATCCGATTCGTGGAAAGAGTACTCGCTTTGCAACACAGAAGTGCCAGGTTCAATCCCGTTACATGCACTATACAATCTACCTAGCTGTAGATGGGTGCCTAGCTTTCAGTTAGTGGAAGGGAAGGCAGCACGGAAGGGAACTGGCTAACTCACCTTTTACAGAATGTGTGGACTAGTAGAATGACGCTTATAACACGCCATATGTTAAGAGACTGCTTAATGTTTTAGAACTAACACATATTCTGTTTCTGAGTCGCGAAGTGAAAAACGTTTCACTATAACATTTCTCGGTCGGATATTCATTTACAATCTGGTAAACTAAATGACTAAAAAAGAGAAACAAAGATTCCTGGTATCGGGTAAACATTAATGTAACAGTAGGGAAAATACCCATGTGGCGTTAAATGGTTCTGATAAAAAGACAATAAATACAAGAACAGAGAAATAGTTGGAGACCTTTGAGATGTGGTGCTACCAAAACATGAATAACATGAACTGGACAGAGACAAAAGTCAAGGGACAGAGTGTTGGCAGAAGTCTGAGAGGAAAGAAAGCTGCTACACAAATTTCAAAAACATCGACTGATCTGATTGAGAGACAACCTGAACCTGTGCCATGGGGAGGGGAGGGGGGAGGAAGATTGTGTGAGGGGCGCATTGAAGAGACTTGGAAGACAGAGTACGGGGAAAAGGTAAAGGGGAGGACCAAAAAATAACTTTGTGACACAAGCAAGCAGAAACATGGCGGTGAAGACATGCTGAGCTGAAGACGGCTGGAGATGTCAGGAAGATATGGAAAAAAAAACAGATTTTGCAAACCACTCTTAGGAATGAATGACTTGCGATGATCGGACGAAATCTCTCTCTCTCTCTCTCTCTCTCTCTCTCTCTCTCTCTCTCTCTCTCGCACGCACGCACGCACCCACAACACGCACACACAACACACGAACACAGATAAACACACACACACACACATAAATATATCACGTTCCTGTGATGTGTGAAACACACACACACACACACACACACACACACACGTACCCACACACGTCCTCCAACAAGAATCAGTTTCTTATTGCTCTACGACCTGTAGCTGTGACATAACGAGGACATGTTATCTAACCTTGCCTTCCGTAACTACTCTGATTTAGATCGAGATTAATCACAACAGCCAATACCCTAATCAAATCAATGGAGTCTCGTGTGATCCTTCAACAACTTCCATGTTGAGGACCACCAGATGTAACTTCCTTTCTCTCTGCAGGCACTCCGAGCACAATTTCCTCGGTCTGCCTTTCAAAGACTTTTCTCTCACGGAAGATCATGCGCTCTTTCTTTCTCTTTCATATCCGATTCTGTCAGTGAGACATGCTGGCATCTTCTCTTTTTCAAACGTCAATGACATCTGTATTTTTGGGTCTTAAAAGCATCTGGGATCATTCCTTCCCGCATCTCTCCCTTACTACTCCATATATCATCATTTCCAGAGCCTTATTTTCAGCTCAGCTCTCCTGGCCGCATTTCTCTTTTGTCATGGCTGGAATTAAATGAAACTCAGTTTGCCAATGATTTAAAGAATCCGCTCTTCCTGCCTTTAAATTATGTCCCCCTTAATGACGTTCCTTTCATTGGCTGGTCGGCTCAGCCTTTTTGACCAATTAATTGCCAAGTAATTGTCGTCAGAAAACGCACAAATGACGGCTTTTGAATTTGATAAATTCATAAATTCACAATCTTTTTAAGCGAGATTTGTCTTTCCAATGAGTGTGGCAGATAGTAAACATTGGAAATGGGACAAGTCTAACAGATAATGGAGGAATTTAAAACGAACACAAAGTTGAAATAGGAAGGGCTGAATAGAATAGAATGTGTATACTCAGACAAAACGTATTGACGGAATTAGAGATATGCTGTGAAAGCTATCCCTCCGAGTAAGCTAATTGCATGTCAAGAGCCAATAACCGTATTGATCGGATGTGCATGGGCGGTTGTCTGGTTCAGAAAAATGGCAATTAATGGTCCGGATCTTGGTATTTGCCTATGTCTGTTACAAAGACAAAACAACCGTTTAGCTATTTTAACAATTTTAAAATTACCGCTGATTAACAGTGCAGAATCAACGTGTCTGAAATCGGTGAATCCCCAGTGATGACTAGTCTCCTTCAGTACATGACAATGGAAACATATAATGATTGTTTTACCTGCTCGTTAATTGGCTTGGCTTGGCTTCGTTCGTTCTCAATCTGCCGCTACCAAACTCTAAAAGGGCTTAAATAGCAGAATGTAGTTCAGAGAACGGAATGCGTTGTGTCGTAGTTTACAGCTTGACTGCGATATTTGCACCTTTCGGTCCAACACATCCGACTTCAGCAACCATTTTGTAAGTAGCATTCCCTCTTTTGTCCCTTCTCCTTAACCAGCATGCCTGCTGCAGTCTGTTATCCAGGATCACCGCGTGGAGGTGTAGAAGGGTCTTGGCAGCTCTGTGTCGCTGGCCCTGACGCTAGCAGTCAGCTATGGGTCGCTGACCACTTCAGCTTATGCGCTCGCTCGTTAATTAAATATGTTCACTAACTCTTGATGTATAATACGTTTCCATAGACCTCTCTGATTCTAACTTTGGTTTGCGGCTAGCATCATCATTTGGTTGGACTACCTCCGCTGCCACCTGTGGGTTTCAGGCATGCCAAATAATGTATGTATTTGTCGTCTTCTTCTTCTTCGTTCATCCTTAGATCAAGGTCCCGGTTTCTCTTACAAAGGACACCGTTGTCTGTAAGGCTGTTTTATCTGTATACAGCTTTTGTCTCATATATGTCTCGCGAGGTCTGTGTTGTTCTGTCTTTTCCTGCGTGACCATGCAGGTTTGTAACATGTGTTCCACAGTCAGGGTATGCTCCCCACACGGACACTTGTCATCTGACTCAATTCTTATTTTGTTGTAAAGTTGACCCTTGATTCTGTTTATGCCCAGTTTTCAATCTAAAGAAGATGTCTTGCTTTTCTCTAGTTAAATTAAAGTAGATGACTTTTTTTTCGAAAGTTGGGGTATTGATCAGTCCATTTTCCTTAAAAGTTGGTTTTTAATTATGGTCTTGACCATAGAATTTAGTAGAAGCGTGTGACCTCAGCGGTTCCATTTCTGCACCCCACTGCCTTGTAGGAAACCTGATAGGACAGGCTTCGGGAGAACACCTTAAGAAAAATGTGCAAGACCGTCTGTCCTCAGTCGTCACGCCACTGAATCAAAGTAGTCGAGAACGAGAGAGTGAGGCTGACACGCGCAACTCTCCTTCATTATAATACAATTCACACGCAACTCACTTTGCTTTAATATCACGTTCGCTACTCCACTATCTACTATGCAATGCACAATGGAACTGCCTTTTATATTTGGTGGCGCATAGAACATTCGAACCCTCATGGAACGTGTAAAAAATTTAATAATTCACCAAGGTCGAATGGGTTTACCTATGTCTCTATTTAAAGTGCAGCAGACAATTCGTGGCTCCGTTGGCTTATTATCCATCTTAGAACTCACAAGAACATTGGATATTGACAAAGTAGTCACCAATTTTTGCGATGGCAAACAACACAGAGCTGGTTCAATACAACGACATTTCATAACCTTTACTAGGAAAAATGTCATCTTCATTCAAGCGTGATTAGACAGTAATAACAAATAATAAGTGTATCAGTCAATGAGGCCAACTGTAGTAATATGTAACAACCCTTCAAGTTCAGACCAATTATGCAAATATATCATTAGCTGTATCCCTACCTAGACTAATTATACAAATATACCCTTAACTTATCCATCAACCAATTATGCAAATATATCATTAGCTGTATCCCTACCTAGACTAATTATACAAATATATCATTAGCTGTATCCCTACCTAGACTAATTATACAAATATACCCTTAACTTATCCATCAACCACTTATACAAATATATCATTAGCTGTATCCCTACCTAGACTAATTATACAAATATATCATTAGCTGTATCCCTACCTAGACTAATTATACAAATATACCCTTAACTTATCCATCAACCACTTATACAAATATATCATTAGCTGTATCCCTACCTAGACTAATTATACAAATATACCCTTAACTTATCCATCAACCACTTATACAAATATATCATTAGCTGTATCCCTACCTAGACTAATTATACAAATATACCCTTAACTTATCCATCAACCACTTATACAAATATATCATTAGCTGTATCCCTACCTAGACTAATTATACAAATATACCCTTAACTTATCCATCAACCACTTATACAAATATATCATTAGCTGTATCCCTACCTAGACTAATTATACAAATATACCCTTAACTTATCCATCAACCAATTATGCAAATATATCATTAGCTGTATCCCTACCTAGACTAATTATACAAATATACCCTTAACTTATCCATCAACCACTTATACAAATATATCATTAGCTGTATCCCTACCTAGACTAATTATACAAATATACCCTTAACTTATCCATCAACCACTTATACAAATATATCATTAGCTGTATCCCTACCTAGACTAATTATACAAATATACCCTTAACTTATCCATCAACCAATTATGCAAATATATCATTAGCTGTATCCCTACCTAGACTAATTATACAAATATACCCTTAACTTATCCATCAACCACTTATACAAATATATCATTAGCTGTATCCCTACCTAGACTAATTATACAAATATACCCTTAACTTATCCATCAACCACTTATACAAATATATCATTAGCTGTATCCCTACCTAGACTAATTATACAAATATACCCTTAACTTATCCATCAACCAATTATGCAAATATATCATTAGCTGTATCCCTACCTAGACTAATTATACAAATATACCCTTAACTTATCCATCAACCAATTATACAAATATACCCTTAACTTATCCATCAACCAATTATACAAATATACCCTTAACTTATCCATCAACCACTTATACAAATATATCATTAGCTGTATCCCTACCTAGACTAATTATACAAATATACCCTTAACTTATCCATCAACCAATTAAAAAAATAAATCAGTAACTTATCTGTCTTGACCAATTGTACAAAAACACCCTTAACTTATCCATCTAAACCAATTATCTAAATATACCCTTAACTTATCCATCTAGAACAATTATGCAAATTTACCTTTTACTTATCCATCTAAACCAATTAAATAAATATACCCTAACTTATCCATCTAAACCAATTATACAAAAAAATACTCTTAACTTATCCATCTTGACCAATTATACAAATATTTCGTAACCGTATACGTGTAGACCAACTATATTAATGTTTCATAAAAGTATCAGTTCATAAACTACATAAATGTTCCATGGGAGGGGGGGGGGGGAGGGTAACATGCTCTGGGCTGGACGTCCCGCTCGTTAAAGGAAAGTGAAGCGTCTGATATAGCCTTTCCTTTCCAGGTGTAGAGATCGCCGCTGGATTCACGGTTCGGCTTGCCGTTCAGGAGTTCACATGTCAATGACCTCTCCTACATTATTGTGTCCCCAGCAGCACCTTCATGAGGGGCCCCCTGTTTCTTACAGAGCTTGATGTGAGGCGCGACCGAGTACCCGGCGGTATAACTGGGCTGGCAGATTGGGCTCACTAGCCTTGGTTGGCAGTCAATCTAAGAGAAGGTAAACTCTGACTCTAACCCCGGGTAGACGAAGCTCGTTAGCCTGTTCAGGCAGTTCGCCTAGGAGAGGAGGAACTCTAATTTTAAAAACACAAGTGCCAGACAGTGCTGGCTAGTCTTAGGACGATGAGAGTATCATCGGATGTCTCGAGTAACTAGCATCTGTGGGCAACGACTCCACTGCCTTGTGGAAACCTCGGGAGAGGTATGGCTACGGAAGTAACCCCAGACAGAAAATCCGGAGTGGTAGCACCTAAGACGGATGGTTTCAAAAATGCGAACTCATTCTAGCAGCTCCTGCAACTGAGCTGGCGCCAAATTGTCATGCTTTGCATTCCTGTTGATTACACCAGCGAGGCCGAGAGAGGGATCCTGCAGTTTGGGCAGCCCAAGATCTCCATATTCAGCGCCCAGGCTTGCGCCCTGAGAGCTACTCACAGGGTGCCACTGAGACACCTATTAATGAATGAACATAAATGTATCAGTTCATCAACTGTGTTAATGTTCCATAGACTTTTAAGTATATCAACGGTAATAATATTTGATAAAGTAATCTGCGCGTAAAAATAAAAACGTAAGTATCCTGGTCCATAGCAGATTTACAACGATCAATATATTTGACTGTTTTAAATTAATGGGCAGTAGGTTGTCATTACTCTCCTTATGGGGCGGAGCGATCACAACTAGAAAAGAACCCCGTGTCTCCCAAATTGAGCACGGTGGACTTCGAACCCGGTGGGTTGGGATTGTGCCACGCTTCCTATTTGCACGAATGTTCCAAAATCAAAACGCAAAGTTAGTCTAATAGCGAGTTTTATTGTTGGGGTGCTTCATTCATTGTACGGTGTCTCACATTTTCAATTCGGTAAATGTGAATTAGTTTTCTTAACTGCTACCATGTTTTCTATCTGTGTCAGGACTCACTTACAAGTAGATGTGCTAGTCTTTATCTTGATCTTGATGACCCGTTCCTCAGCGTAGATGTGGGTCCAAACTTCGTCTCCAGCGGACCCTGTCTTGGACAACGATATTCCAGTAAGCCCTCCTCCAGAGGTATCTCAGATAATGTTGTGTACAAATAGGGAGTCTTTCCAAAGCATTGGATATCTTCCTCGCGGTCTCTTCTTGTCTAGGGGTTACCAGATTGATGTCGCCGTGCTCCATCGACCAACGTTTCGTCGGAACATGTGATCTGCCCACCTATGTTCTGCCTTGCCTACATAGATTACCGCATCATTCCTCAAGGAACATCCCTGTATGTCAGAATTGTGGACCTTTTGTATATGTTGGTTCCGAAAAGTGATTCCAACCAAGCGTCTCTCAAGACAGGGCTGGATCACTCTCAATTTGTCCTCCAGTGATTGAGTGTCCATGTCTCAGCAACGTAGCACATTGTATGGACAGCTGTGGAATTGACGAGAAAGACTCGTACGTTCTGGTCTTGGCAACCGTCCAGTAGACTAGTGGAGACATCGACTGCAAAATAGTTTTAGATTCGATAGACTCCCATTTTGTCCAGCGTTCACTGTTAGAACAAGGTGCCCATCCCGGTTGTGTCAGAAATCTAGCCAACAGTTATACGAACTGCACTACCACATTTCGTCCCTTCCGTTCAATTGTTGTACCAGTTCAGAAGGGGGTTGCCAGGGGGTTCAGTTGCCAGGGGGAACTAACTCACCGATGTGCTAGTATGCAACACAAATAATACTACGCACCCCTTTTCAGTAGACGAGGAAAGTTCTCTCACACCTCTTCAACCCGTACGCTCACCAGATGCTGTACAGCGTCACACTACTGCTGCAGTAATGAAATAAAGAAACATAATCCTGTTTGCTCTTACTTATCTCGTTTTTCTTGTCTGTTCCTTTATCTATGTGATCTGAAGGAGCACTACTTCTCAGTACCTCATGAAATGTCCACCGCCATAGTCCTATATCCATTGTGTGTGCTACGGTTTCAGTTATTGTAATGCCCGTCCCCCGTGCCTTAGGGCAACCTCTGCTTCTAATGCCAAGAACTGCATCTCGCAGTATCACGTTAGGCAAATAGTGAGAACTTATTATATGGCCGTAACAACAGGTTTCGTGATTTCATAGCTAAAAGGAGTTCCAGATACGGTACGATAAACCACAGCCTACTGTAGATGCAGGCCTTCTGACTCACAGAGAAACCCAATTGAAACGTCATATTCCAAGGCTAATAAATGACGGAACTTCCATGGGTCAACTATCATTGCAACTATAATAGGGTATTCGGGAAACAAAAATGGATATACAGTTAGTTTCAGGACAGGATTTTGTGAAAGGATCACTCTCAACAGTGATTTGTTGTGATTTGAACCGTGAATGTATTTTGTTTCTCTGTGTGGAGTATGAATTGGCCCAATATGGCACAATATGAATTCCGTCATATAGTCCGCGGTTGACTGTGACGTTTCAGGAGGTTTTCCCGGTGAGCCAGACGTCATATCTAATGTAGACCATAGATAAACTGTCAGACATTATTGCGTACATTGACAATCGAGATGTGTTCTCGATATGATACGGAAGAATCTTTCTGAAACACCTCATCTCCATGACCAACATTGTGCGCAAAATTTAATATCCATGTTTGACACGCATATAGGTACACAAAAAGGACCAATGTCCGCATTAAATTGATTTAAGTGAACAGATGTATGTTTTTATCTCTCCAAACGGATTCGCTTGTCATAGCCGGATTCTCGTTCGCTGTTCCGGTCTTGCACCATCGCCGCCAATGACAGACTCCCAAATATGTGAACTGATTAACTGTTTCCCACGCCTGGTCATTGATAGTGTTACTGCCAGTGATTCCTCCTCGCCGTTCGTTACCTGTTTGGTCTGACCAGTGCTGGCTGCCATGACATGCTTGTCATATACAATAAATTTATGCTTTTTTGTTCAAACATCTTATCTTCTCAGTCGTTATAGATATGAACCCTGGTTCATTGACCTACATTAATTGTGTTTGCGCACATGAATCTCATTTTCTAATGCAGAAAACATTTCGCTCGTCTTCGATTCTGAAGTTCACTTTTGCTGTATTTGTCATCACAAACTATATAATTACAGCATCATATTACAAAATATTCCAAGCAATGCAAGTAAAATGAAGAAGAACTTCTCTTAATTTTGATTGGAGGAATATTTGTAATTCCCAAAGTTAATTTCCCCCATACAGATCAAAGCTAATTCCTTGCACGGTCTGGTCAGGACAGTTCGACCCACCAATTAAAATGAAGATTATAAGATTAGTATGTAATCTAAACATGCATTGTTTATGCACGGGCGTCTACGCGTGTCTGTATCATCGAAGCAAACGGAACTCTTAACGAAAAGCTCATAACCACATTAATAACATCAAATGGAAAATGCAATATTGAAATTACATGCATCATTATTAACTCATTTATTCTGGAAGAATTTGACTTCTGGGTGCAGTTATATTATGATTTTTTTTTAATGGAGGTAATATTCAGCAACGTGTGTGCATTGATTTCTGCTTTGAACTCGCGAAAAATACTGGTTCTTCGTTTTCCGAAATGCGACAATAAGCTTTCAGACAGTACTGTCTGAGTCGATATAAGACGTTTGATTGGTATTCCCGCTTTAAAAGTGGACGTTGATTCTTTGAAGATATCCCCCCCCCCTCCTTCCCCTTTCCACCTACCTCCATTCCTCCCTCAAGACTGATCATCCCCGTGTGCAAGAAATCATACGCGCTTATCGACGATCCAACGCGACGAGACAAATGAGGGTTATTACAAAAACTGTCTGCCGAAGGTGCTTCTGTCATTGCCAAGAACGTTGGAATAAGTGCATACAATAATAAGAGAACGACTTTGAAGGAGATAAACCCAACTAGCCGATATGTCTGCTCATTGCCTCTAAAGAAATGCAGTCCTGAAACTTAGTGAACACCAACACGGTACATTTCCCCATGTTAAATGCACATTTGAAAACGCATTCATACCTCCATTGTTACTTTTAGTCTACAAAATTAAAATCACACGAAGATTTGCACCTGGTGCACACAAACTAATACAGGTGAAACATATTGGCAAGGCACACGCAGCTTGATAATGATTCAATTGATGAGGACACGCATTTTCCCAGTTGCAACTTACAGTTGTGAGACATCGACATTAAATAAATCAATTGCAAAATAGGAGATCACAGATTTTGAAATGAAGTGTTACAGACGGGTGTTGAAAATATCATTGACAGATGAAGAGGCAAATAGAGACATGTTGCCATCTTTTTATATTACACAAAATTGTTTCTGAAACCACACCGGCAAGAAAAACGCTGAGATATGTCAGTCATATGAAGAAACATAACGGTCTGGAGGGAGTGATAAGGGATGACGTGGTTCCTGAAAGGAAGAAAAGAGGTTGACTCCGACATTATGGACAGCCTGGGGATGTCTTTGTGTGACGCAGAAAGATTTGCTGTAAGCTGAGATGCATACGGAGCTGCCATAACGGAGACTAAAAAAAAAGTAAAATAACCCATAGGATTACTGCCGTAGGGGTGTGAGGGGTTAGTGATCTCACATTTCAAAGGCTATATGAGGGCGGCATCCATCTCCTCTCCCTCGCCGCTTTTACTTCCCGGACTGAACCGGTACCAATTTGAGGCTGGGTCGACCCGGTCGCCGTTGCGGTCTGAAAAAACATTTCCACCTTAACTGGGTAATGAATCAAGGACCACTCAAAAGCAAAGACAGCTCGCTAACCGCTGCACTGCACGGCTCCCTTTAATGATACATTCTGAAATAAAACCAAAATAATTCACATGATGATGATGTCTCAGTCTTATCAAAGTTCATTGGAAGGTCAAATGTGTTGTCGTTTTTATTCATAAGGAATTGGTAAATGAAACAGCAGATGTAGAAGCAGGGTGCGCAAAAGAGAAAAGCATTAGTGTTGTTGTTGTTGTTGTTGTTGTTGTTGTTTATGCCCACAATGAGTAAGTTTAGGTGCGCTCTGAAAAGGACGTTAAGTGGCGAGTTGTAGCAGCTTTCTTTACATCCCGAGCGTGCTGATGAAGGTGGACCGCGGTTCTTCATGCAGTCGTGATTTACTTGGCTTACTCTGCGTGGCGCTCACTACTACGGAGATCACATTAAATAACATCTCTTAAGTCAGGCTGCCTTGAAAACAGCCTGGATGAGAGAATGCGACATGGAAGTGGAATTGTGGTCTTGGTCAGTATGTTGTGCCTGACTGCATTAGTGTCTCAGTTCCCCTAATAAAGGGTTAGCAATCATCATCGTCCTCATCATCATCATCATCATCCTCATCATCATCATCATCATCATCGTCCTCATCATCATCATCATCATCGTCATCAGCATCATCATCATCATCGTCCTCATCATCATCATCATCATCATCATCGTCATCATCGTCATCATCGTCCTCATCATCATCCTCATCATCATCATCATCCTCATCATCATCATCATCATCATCGTCATCATCATCATCATCATCATCATCATCGTCCTCATCATCATCATCATCATCATCATCGTCATCATCGTCATCATCGTCCTCATCATCATCATCATCATCATCATCATGTAGCATGTCCTTTATAGAACGTCGCTCCCATCACAGTCTGTCTGAAAGAAACTCGTTCCCTTGCCAAAACTCCAGCCTCCGCCACAGTCAAACTCAGGCATTCCTGGATATCTTGGTCCCATCGTCTTCTTGGTCTACCCGTACCTCTTTTGCCTGGCACCATACCTTCCATCGCCGTTCTCTCAAGACCGTTGTGTCTCTTGATGTGACCAAAGTATTTGCATTTTCTAGCCAAAATGGAATTGATAAACCAGTTCTCCTCTATGCTCAACTCTTGCCGAATGTCTAATTTTTTTTTTTCTCTGTCCAGGGCATTTTGAGGATCTTTCTGTAACATTTTGACTCGAATGATTCGATTATTTGTCTAGAAGTTTGGGTAATCGTCCATGATTCACAGCCATAAGCTGCCACAGGAAAAACACAGGTTCTCAAGACTTTTACTTGTATCATTTTGTTGGTGCTCTGCCACAATTTCTTCAGGCTGTTCAGTCTCTACATTGCCATAGCTAGTCCTCTTCTAATTTCTTTCGAGCAGTCGCCATTTTTGTCAATTCTGGAGCCCATATACTCAAAATGTGTGACCTGATCTATTTTCTCACCATCCTCTGTAAATGTATTATGCTGACATTATAATAATAAGAATAATAATACAATAATTATAAATAACCTTACAGTCCGCATCGTTGTATTAATGTATCTAATTTATCATTTATATTTACATCGTATTCACCTGGATGCATTAACTTCTATATGCTGTTAAGTGTTATAGCCCAATCACTGAACTACAGACCGTTTTTAACAAAGTTTATTACAACCATCTTTTCACATTTACCATTGGACTAATTTACACACACACACACGCACGCACGCACGCACGCACGCACGCACGCACACACACACACACACACACACACACGTACACACAATCACATACCTCCACTCAAACACAATCACATACACTCACATACACAAACACACACACACACATGTAAACGTTGAAAGCTCACAAAATGGGAGGATGATTAACGTCTGGTCAGGCAAAATATACTGATCAGACATGTTAGTCAGGGTCAGGCAAAATATACTAATCAGACACATTAGTCAGGGTCAGGCAAAATATACTAATCAGACACATTAGTCAGGGTCAGGCAAAATATACTGACCAAGACCACCTTGGCTTGCTCGAAGTCCTTTCTGTAAACGGACTGTTTTAATTTTTAACCTTGCAAACAAAGTGAGGGATCGACGTAATCCCCGTAGTAGTGACCGATACGGCCTGGCATAGCACAACCGTCTGGAGGACCCCGGTCCATCCTTATCGGCTCGCTCAGGATGTGAGTAAAGCTACAAATACCCGCCATTATCCCCTCTTTACACAAAGAAGCAATCCTACTCAGTGTGGGCATTCAACAACAACAACAACAACAACAACAACAATAACAACAACAACAAAGCTCACAAAAATATATTAATGCGAAGAAAACAACGAAAATAAAACGTGATACATTATTCGAAGATTATCAAGCAAGAACAACAATTCAATGCTCGGAGATAACATGGAAGGTTAGCAATACGAAATGATAACAGCAGAATATGAAAACAAATAACAGCAATTAAACATTTAACCAAATGTCAAGAAGTTGACATTAATGCATTGGTCCGACTCACACGCAAATGCTATTAGAACTACACTTCTAAAGTTTGATATGAGGATACTTGTGGAAGGTGACGTGCCTTATGAGGGATTATAACAATAGCCAATTTGATCAAATATATATGATTCCTTTCCCTTTGTGGGGGTGGGGGAGGGGGGTGGGTAGGGAAGGATGGGTGAGACTGTGAGAGGGTAGGAGGGAATTAATAATATAAATAGTCTACTATACGCAAGCTAAATATGATGCATCATCATCCTCTTCTATATTTGGAATTGTTTACCATCAGCGCTTTATACAATGTCTGAGCAACCTAGTGTATTTAATGTTGCTATTTTGATATGGTTATTTGATTCACTTTACTATTTCTTCCTTACTATGTGTGCTCTCTCAGGTATATTAAATTTTCTGACGATGAGGCTAACGTCTGGTCAGGCAAAACACACTGATCAAACAACGTTAGCAAGGGTCAGGAGAAATATACTGGCCAAGAACCTTACCTGACCTTCTCGTTGGTCGTCATGAAAACGGGCTAACAAGGTGAGGTTTAATGTGATCTCCGTAGTAGTGAGTGACAAGCAGATGAAGCCAAGCATTGCACAACCGCCTGGAGGATCCCGTTTCATTACGGGATGTCATTCTGCCACACGTTCCGTCCTTTTCAGGGCGCACAAAAGGGTTACCAACCCATTATGAGCATTATCAACTAACCAACCAACCTAATAACCAGCCAGCAAACCAACAAGCCAATCAACCAACCAACCAACCATATTAATTTGTATTCTTTTACAAACTTTCAGCATAAAAATGTTCATCAGTTGTGTTTGCATTAATTATTCCTTCAGAGATTAATATAGCAGTAATCATTATGTTACTTAATGTTACTTCAAATACCATTATGGAAGAACCTGGTTCTGGATGGGGATAATGTGGTTGTGGGTGGAGCGTAGTAATTAGTAGTACTGCTCACATATCACATTTATCATGTAATTTAACCAGACTACACTAGCGCGGGTTGTTTCCAGGGCCGCCTCTTGGAAGTGGAATAGTGTCTTGGTCAGCTCTGGTTCGCTACCCTGAAGCAAGGAGTCGCTAGCTGATGCAGCTCATTCAGCATATTGCATCGTAGGCCGTCTACGATGTTAACTAAGAAAGATCAACCGAACGAACTGGCACTATCTAGAGGTAGAAGATTGATTCTGCAACAATGGCGTTGGTGTATTGCATGGGCGCATCACTATCAGACATATGCTAGGATTTTCTTGATGTTCCTGTAAAAGCTTGGTTTACGTTCCCATCGTAAAGGTAAATATAGTCCCATAGCAGAAACTGCCATCCGGGATGGAGTGTTAGAACCTTTATTGTACTAAGTCACAGCTTTATTAGGTGGGGGTGGTCAGTGTCCTTCAACACTGTAATTTTTCCTTCCCTAGGAGTCAGCCCGGTACCCATTTGCAACCGGATCTGCTTGTAGAGAGAGTTAAAATCCTCGACTTTTCCAGGAAATACGAGTATTCTACCACTGCGTTAATCAGCCGATTCAAAGATGGCACGAGCTTAGGCAAGGCCCCAGAGGAAGAACGTCGGGAGGAACCTGTCCCGTACATCATCTACCATACACTACATGGAAGTCACTGAACAGACTCCAAACTGGTATTTCCTTGTGCAAGATGAATTTGAAACGATGGGAATACACAGGTGATGACAAATGTAACTGGCTTGGCTTGGCTTGGCTTGGCGTTGCTTCGTTCGTTCTCAATTTCCCGCTACCAAACACTGAAGGGACTTAAGTAGCAGAATGTAGTCCAGAGAACGGAATTCGTTGTGTCGTAGTTTACAGCTTGACTGCGATATTTGCACCTTTCGGTCCATCACATCCGACTTCAGCAAGCATTTTTTTAGTACCGCTTTAGCATTCCCTCTTCAATCCCGTTTCCGTAGCCAGTCTGCACTGCTCCAGCCTGTTATCCAGGATCACTGCGTGGAGGTGTAGAAGGGTCTTGGCAGCTCTGGTTCGCTGGCCCTGACGATAGCAGTCAGCTATGAGTCGCTGACCACAACAGCTCATGCGCTGCTCATCATCTTGGTCCCGGATGAAATGTTTAAAGTTTGAATATGTTGTTGTTTGCGAATGCCCACAATGAGTAGGTTTCTCTTTTATGCGCCCTGAAAAAGATGTTAAGTTACAGGTTGTAGCATCTTTCTTCACATCCAGAGCGTGCTGGTGAAGGTGGACCGGGATCCTCCAGTCGCTTGTGCTATAATTGGCTTCATCTGCGTGTCACTCACTACTATGGAGATCAAGTCGATCCATCGCCTCGTTAGCTAGGCTGCCATGAAAACAGCCCGTTTCTAGATAGGGCTACTAGGAAGCAGAGGTGAGGGTCTTGGCCAGTATATTTTGCCTGACCCTGACTAGCATGTCTGATCAGTATATTTTGCCTGAGCAGACGTTAGTCTTCCTCCCCCAAAAGTTTGGTTAATAAAAGAAGTGGCAGATTTCCTTCCTTTGCTATCAGTTCCTCCCACACTGTAAGTTGGGTACCCAATTTCAGCAGGATAGACTGACGCGTATCGATAACGTGATTTTAAAACATATACATATACTGTGAAATACTCTCTTTCATTACGATACATATGCACAGTGAGCGCCTCACTGCACATAAGATAGTCTCGTTAAACTAGGAAATTGAAATTGTATATTTTCAAGCAGTCACAACCGAATAGTTCACACAGCGGAATGTGAATTGAAGTATTGGCAGCCCGATATGCCTGAGCGTGATGAGCTGACAGCAGCCACCTGCTCCTAGCTGACTGGCCAGTGAACCAGGACAACGACTATTTCGCCTCCATGCTGTGATCTTGGAAACAGGTTTGACTAATGTAATCTGCCTAAGAGAATAGAAATCACAATGGAAAGGCTAACCCGGAATTCTAAAAAATTAATCTGAAGTCGAATGTGTCGGATCGAAAGGGGCAGATTTCGCAGCCTCACTGCAATTTACGACACAGCGTCACAACGTTTATATTCAGGACGAACGCCAAAGAAGAATTAAGTTCCTATTAGTTTATTTATTAGGTTATTCCATACCGTAGGATGGTGTTCAACAGTCCCGTGCAGGTTACAGTCTACCTGTACAGTCACGTGTAGGTACAGTCTACTTGTACAGCCACGTGTAGGTACAGTCTACCTGTACAGTCACGTGTAGGTACAGTCTACTTGTACAGCCACGTGTAGGTACAGTCTACCTGTACAGCCACGTGTAGGTACAGTCTACCTGTACAGATCCGAAACTGGACATTATTCGAACATGACATATCAAGATCAAAGGCTTTCCACGTGCCCAACCAGCGTCTAGCAGACCTCCACCCAATGCTAGTAATACTGGACCGTCGTCGAGTCTCCTTTATCAGTAACTCTCGTGGACTCTCCTTTCTCTCTCTTCTTACCTCACTCTGTTTCATTTTACTCTGTCCAACAATCACACTCTTGCAGAACTTTCACACGCGCCATCAGCGTGAGGCCCTTCCATTGCACTTTGGTTGGGTTGGCTTCTGAGAGCGCATAAACCTAGAAAATGTGCATAAAGACGCTCACATACATCCAAGCACTGGTTTATGCGTCTTATTATCGCCTAATTGACTACAGTCTGGGGTGGAATAGGCGCGCATCGGCCAGTAGAAACTAATGAGGCAAATACGTAAAATAACAAAATAAAAACTTAATCTGTCTTGTCACACGGCTGGACCAGAAAAGTCCAGCCTCAAGCCCTTCACACATTCTTCCTCGGTGGCAAAGAACTTTCCCCGACCAAATGAAGGGGCATACGAGGTCGTCCTTGTGCAAGATGATTTGGGCAGATAGCAGCCGCCCCCTACGTTCTAACTGATGCATCGAGCCACGCCGATCAAAGCAAAAGGCAGTGATGACGATATAATTCAATTAGCTGTGAGCTTGTAGATATTGACAGCACAATAACTCCACGGACCGAAGCACGCTCGTGCTACTCAGTTGTTGTGGTGATGTGTAGAGTGTGTTGTGTATGGTAACATGTGGTTGGAGCAGCCGATTTTGCTTAGTCGGCAAGCCCTGGACGCAGAGTCAGAAGGTGTTCTACGGATTCCTCGTGGTCTTCACAGACCCTGCAATGTGTGTCACGATGACGTTGGTCTGTTCTATGCAGATGTTTATTGAAAGGAGAATGGCCTGTTCTCGGATTGAAGATCAAACTCCAGTCTCTTCAATTCAATTTCTTGATTGCTTTCTGGGGATCTAGTTTTTCTTGGTGTCTGAAATTCGACCAGTCTGGGATATAACCAACTAAAAACGCTTCCTGTCTTTAATTGTTTCTAAGGATCTGCCCGCAGGTCTGTAGTGTGATGCTAGGTAATGGATCTGGTAGTGTTGTCCCGCTTATGGCCAGCTCATTAGTCCTCCCATTTCCTGGGACCCCGAAGTGACCAGGTATTTACTTTCGCTCCATAACAGGTGGACAGTTGGTCAGCTAATTTATAAAGAGTATTAAAATCTGGAGACGTTCTTAGATACCTAAGCAAACTTTGTAGCGTGTTTCACCAGTCAGTCAAAAATGTCACTAGACAGCATGGTCGGACAGTCATGAAATTTACAAGTGTATGGTAACAAATTTAAGCTAGGCACTCCTTCATATTTATCTCTACATAAGCAATGCGTAACAAACATAAATTTGTTGTTTTACTTAGCTTATCTCTTCTGAAGAATAAATGCACTGCATTTAGATTCAGACACTGTGTCCTTGAACATACTTGGTAGGTTTAGTACTGGAGTACCATTGATTGATTACTTTAGTAGGTTTACTTTGTGGTAGTTGAGGTCCGTCTAGATTCACCATCATATGTACAATCTATTCAAACCGTAATATTATTAATAATCGTGCGAGAACCGTTATGTAGTAACAATTATTTCACATAATTATCTAGCATGTGTTTTCTAAGGACTTATAATGTACCCGTCCTTGCGATTGTTATCGCCAAAAAAGTATTTATTTACTTAACTAACTACTTAAAACTGATTGTTTTCTTTTTACTCAAGAGACAATTTTTAATCTTCACAGAGGAGTGCCTCTTGGTCAAACTCTTTTACTTTAAGTGTATTTTCCTACTCCACATACAGTTCCAGATCTTTGAGCATATACAATGTATGGTAGAATTGTCTAAGAAGTTTGAAAACCCGTCTCTGACGAGTAAGACACGATATCAAATTCACAGAAAGGCATTGGCTTTTTCTTTCGGTGGTGAAATCAAGGACTAACCCTAGCACAATGTGTTGTGATTGTAATGTCTAGTGACATATTTTCAAGATATATAAATCAGTCCATTAAATCTCCCCCCGCATCTGTCGTCCCACTCGGCCCCGCTCCCCACACGACATATCCCAGCAAAGTTAATGAATTTGGTAAACTATAGATTGTTTAAGTGGTTCTAGGTGAGTGGTCCTGGATGAAATCACTTCATGGCTAGTCTGAAGTAACGAACTGCTTTAATGACAGTTGGCTGTTAACGCAATTGATTGTGAAAGTACCGTGACAATTGTTAATTTTGGATGTCAAATAAAATGATCACTAGACCGGACAACACTCAATATTGCAATGATTCAATTTAGAGGATGATGAAATGGTTAGGGCCCTCGGCCTCTGTCTGGGTATATAGGTTGTATCTATAGTATGGGGAATGGACCCTAATGTTTGGTCAGGCAACCCATTCTAATCAGACATGTTAGTTATGGTCAGGTAAAATAGACTGTTAGTCAGGGTCAGATAATATATACTGACCAGACATGTCGGTCAGGTTGAGGTAATATATACTGATCAGACATATCGGTCAGGGTCAGGTAATATATACTCATCAGACATGTTAGTCAGGGTCAGGTAAAATATACCGGCAAAGATCCGCCCATACGCAGTTGTCATTGGTAACAGGATGTTTTATTGCAGACTGCCTGATGAAGTGGGAGGCCGACGTGATCCCTGCAGTAGTGAGCTACACTCAGCTATGATAGGTTTGGGACCTGGGGCTCGTGTCCCAGCCCGACCCGGTCGAGTCACAGAAAGAGGTATCTGCCGTTCGCCGATCAAAGCGGGCGGGAAGCTGCCCGATATTCACCCCATACGGCGATGAGGTGTGAAACTATTAGTAGAAAACTTAGTTCTCGGTCGGAGTGTCGTAAGCAGTAGAGCAGCCACCATACTGCGAACTGTTGAGACGCAACCCCTTGATCATGAGATATGTCCGCACACCAGGCGAACAACATCTCCGTGCCATTACCAGGCTTGTCTCCTGGTTAAATGCACTCCTTCGAGATGAGTCTCAGGTCGCTGACATTTGGTCCACGTGCTTTGCTGATAAGCCAATGGTGCAAAGCTACCACCTGACCAGCTACGGCCAGAATCCCGCCCTAAATCTCAGCACCGCGTCTCAGCCCGGCCCGGTCGAGCCGCAGAAATGCACCTGGCCAAATGCACAGCTGCCTCGCTCTTTACCTCTGTCTGCTATCAGCCATCACAATGGACGCAGAAGAGATGCACTCCAGTGGGCATTGCATCTCTGCCCTATTGTGACAACGTCCCAGGTGGCAGGGAATGCTAGGCGTGCCATCACTGCAGATGAGCCAAGAAAATAAAGGAAGCAAAGAGATACCTCACTCACATGCATATGCTACGTCTCTGGCAGGACGTGACGATCCTGAGACACAGTCACACTGGACTGCCTGTCTTCGGGGAAAGTACAAACTAGTACATAGTCCATCATATCATATCATTGCCAAACCCTATAGACACGAGTGGGGAAGACTCGTTAGTCCTGCAAGACAACTTCCCAAAGAGAGACAACTCTGACCAAAAACAACTGCTGCTTTGCAGATAGGCTGGGGACAGCCAAAGGCTAAGGAGCGCATCCCTACAGAAACGCCTGTTGAAATCGGATGCACTGAGCCACAGGCTTAACAAAATAAAACAGTGCAACGTAAATATCGCTGTAAACAGCGTGCGATGAAGAAGAAGAAGAAGATGATACCAATCATTGTACAACCGCCTTAAGAGCCCCGGTCTACCTTCATCAGCACACTCGGGATGTAAGGGAAGCTACTACAACCCACCACCTAACGCCCGTCTCATAGCGCACACAATAGCAATCATACTATTCTGGCCATTAAACAACAACAATAACAATCATAGTATGGACTAAGCTGTTGTATTGGGATGAAATTTCAATATATCCTGCCTACTAAACGGCAGCTGTCAGAACAATCGGCGTTTATGCTTCAGCCCTAAAACTATTCTCTTCTTCGACAGAAAAATACAAATGGAAAAAAGACAGCAATAATAGTTTATCTCTCTCTCTCATTCGCTCTCTCTCTCTCTCTCTCTCTCTCTCTATATCTCTCTCTCTCTCTCTACTCGTATACATTCGGTGGATATTTAAAATATTACAATTGATAAAACCCGCTTGTTAATATCGCGTACTGTACCCGCTCTAGCGTTGACCCGTGTCTTTGAGCTGAGAGCCGGTCTACAGAAGAATAAACCTGACTTTCTGGTGAGCCTACACAAAAATTGGACGTTTTATTACAGAAAATAATTGGGGTTCAGCACGGGCAATCTTACACTGATACGGCCTGCCGGCCCCTTCCTTAGGGTAGATCATGGCCAGAGATTTACCCAGTTTTCTCACGAGATGGTATCTAATTACAAAAAGAGTCATATTGCACTGCATTTGCGTCCAAGCCCTTGAAAAAAAAAAAGTTAGCATATTTGCACATTTTAGCAGTGCTCTATAGAAAGCTATTCACACAGATGATGAGGTGAATAGAATACAAGGATAGTTAGAGCACGCATGGGACCTTCATACTAAGGTGTTTGCGTATTACAAACGGTGACCTTGGGGACGGCGTGGGCTAGTGGTTGAGTGACAAGGCTCACATCCAAAAAAGCGCTGGGTTCGATCCCCATCACGGCACCGGCCGTTATCCCGGGTAACCAAACCCTTAAAGAATCCAGAAGGAAGCATACCCTTACATGAAATGCATGCTAAAGTCGGATGCACTGATCAGACAGGCGCAAAATAAAAACCACAGTACAACGCACGCCGCCTTGGGGATTAGAGGAATAAGGTGAACGCAAGAAAGAGAAAGAAAGATACTAAGGTATAGGATAGGCGAGGGATGAAAACTCAAAACAAAAATGGAGCGCATGAGCTGCAGTGGTCAGCGACCCATAGATGGCCGCTAGTGTCAGGGCTAGCGAAACAGAGCTGCAAAGACCCTTCTACACCTCCACACGGTGATCCTGAATTGGATAACAGGCTGCAGCAGGGCAGACTGGCTAAGGAGAAGGGATCGAAGACGGAATGCTAACCCGGTACTCAAAAAATGCTTGCTGAAGTCGGATGTGTTGGACCGAAAGGTACAAATATCGCAGTCAAGCTGTAAACTACGACACAACGCATTACGTTCTCTGGACTACATTCTGCTACTTAAGCCCTTTTAGGGCTTGGTAGCGGGAAATTGAGAACGAACGAAGCCAAGCCAAGCCAAAACAAAAATGAAGATATATGCTGGAGTTGTTCTTTCTACCCTTTTATATGCATCTGAGACGTGGACTGTCTATAGTCGTCATGTAGGGGAATTAAACCACTTCTACGTGAACTGCCTGCCGAAACTACTGAGGATAATATGGCAGGACATGGTGGTGCCAAATACAGATGTGTTAACGCGATCGGGCATGGCAAGTTTACAAGATATGATATGTGCAGCAGGGCTGAGATGTGCTGGCCATGGGTGCGCATGTCGGATTAACGTCTTCCAAACAAGCTGCTCTATGGGAAAATGTAGCGGAAAAGGTACAAGGACACACTTCAAGAAATCAGTGGTACAGTGCAATATTAAACACGATGACCGGGAAAAAATCGCTACCAATCACATTGGAACAGCTCTATCGTGAAAGGTGCTCAGCGACATGATACATCAAGAATAAAGGAGACTGTACAGAGACGATCGCTCCGCAAGTCAGCTCACATCAACCCTTCTTCAACCTTGGTGCAAGCGAATGTCCTATTTCCGTATGCAATATAACAGCAGACAATTCCATGCAAAAAACAAAAAACAAAATTTAAGCGACGGCTCGACTTCATCGCCTCGGGTTTTCCCCATTTAGCTCGGTTTCTCTCGGCAGGTGGGTACTCCATGGGTACCCATATCTGTCAAGAGCATCGCACAATGCACGAACTCCTTAGCTCCAGCGATGAACCCAGGGATCTCCGGAAAAAATTGACATCATAGACCGACCGTCGCAGCTCTAATTTGAACCCCGACCGTCTGAACACGAGGCAAACGGCTTGACCACTTCGCCACATAGAGATTTCACCACATTTGAACTCACGCGAAGAGTGAATGTTGACAAAGTGGTCCTCTTCAATTACAATGGACGAACATAATCTATACTAAACTATTCTGCACTGTTGCCGCATTGGTTTCGTTGAGGGTTCCATCTGCGATAGTTACTAGAATTTGAGCACTGTCCCATTGAGAACTAGTCCTAAAAGATAACTAACAGTGTGAGCTACTTCCTCTAGGATACACGACTCTTCAAAAAATATCATTTCAAAAGTCTCAGTTGATTACCTGTCTTTCAGTAGCAGTGTTTATGTATGGACATCCCTGCATAGTGTTTGCTCCCCTTGCATACTAAATGGTGTAGTAGCTGCATGTCGAAATAGGCGACTAACTGTGTGACATCGTATAACACCGGTCATGGTTAAGTGGGTTATTAAGAGCAGCATATATAGCGCCTCACAGGTTAAGGGTCTACTTTGCTCTAGTGTTTAAATCTATTACGATGGACTCGCACATCGGTTAACAACCCTCCTTGTAACTGGTTGTATACAACCGCAAGCACAAAATATGTTATTTTACTATTTTGCATTATTCATTACTTTATTTTTGCTGCGAGTTGCATTTTAATAACTTGCAGTAGCTCAATCATTTCAATGAATCTAGTGTGGCTGATCTTATATTTTCCTAGGGTATATTCTTAATAGCTATTTAGATTACTACTTATTCTTAAGTGTAACGTCTAATTGTCTCTGACAAAGACAATTTAGTCGAAATGATGGTTATTTGATTTTGTATTTCCGATTAGGCTCAAATTACTTACTTGATTGATTTTTATCGGTGTTTTAAAACTGTTTGTTTGTAATATATATATATATATATATATATATGTATATATATATATATATGTGTGTGCGTGTGTGTGTGTGTGTATGTATGTGTGTGTGTGTGGTGTGTGGGATATTATATTATGGGACAGCCATGACACACAACGATAGATGTCATCCCTCTCAGCTGGGGACAAAACTCTGCATGCTGAACTATCTTCAGTCGTCCGGATACAATCTTGCCACTGACCAAAGTTAGCTCAGGACCAGAGAGTGAGGTTGACAAATGACGGGACACAGCAAGAGAACAGACTGTGCACACGGCTTAACAGACAGACTGGTCTTCATGTGATGAACTGACATCAAATATACATATATAAATATATTTATCAGCTCGAATTTGTGTAACGGTATATCTCTATACAAAGAGACAAATATTAAAAACGAAGATTGAGTTGGATGAGACACAATATACGACATGAAAGTCATCTAGAAAAGATACTTAAAGACAAGATCCATAGGAAAAGAGGAAATGGGACATCAAGAATCTCCTTCACATCTTAGGCATGAAAAGACATTGAATTCCGTACCTACACTGAAATTAAAATAATTGCAGATGAAAGTTGTCAAATGCAAAGACATTCTCTTACAAACGTACACTTTGTCTTATGACTGATCAACCAGACGATTAATGTATTTCAGTAACATTTGCGTCATATATATCGTCTAATTGGGCTACTGCGACGCCAATCCGGTCAGACGCAACGTGCTGACTAGGACCACTGTCTCTCTTCCAAATAGCGTTCCCTGGAAATATGCTGCTTTCAAGGCAGCCTGGCTGACAAAATGGGAATCGACGTGATCCCCATAGTAGTGAGCGTCACACACATGAAACCAAGCATAGCACAACCGCCTGGCTGACCGCAGTCCACCTTCATCAGCACGCCCGGGATGTAAAAAAAGCTACTACAACCCGCCACTTAACGCCCTTTTCAGGGCGCACAGAAGAGGACACTTACTCATTATGTGTATTAAACAACAACAACAATTGTTTAATTATTTTAACAAACTCTCAACTGAAAAAGCTATACACGAGTTCGAATCCCCCCCCCCCTCCTCCCTCTCTCCTCCGCTTTCTCCCCCTCCCGCCTCGTCTCCCCAAAGCACAACCCCTTTTCACAATTCTTGTGTATGAGATTATAGTTTCAACGAAAAATAAAATCACACTGCTCTGAATATTCATACGTTTCTTGGCCGTTTTGTCAGAAAGCTGCTTTCCTCGATCGGCCCTGGCGTTCTTATTTGTGATCCCTGGTGTCACGGTTGGGGCATTTAACTGTCAGATTAGCTCGGCATTAGGGCGATTCCAGAACTTAGTGCCTCGTTCAATGTTTTAACTAAACATTACGCGGTGTGATTGTCGCCATTTTCTCATAAACTGTGTTCTTCCGCAGGAAATAAATAGTTCCTTTACAAAACGTACTTTCTGGCACGCGAAATGGCGTGTGTGTTGTGCATGTGGTCGTGAATGCATGTGATTGTGTGTGTATGTGTGTGTGTGTGTGTGTGTGTGTGTATGTGTATCTGTATGTCTGTGTGTGAGTGTGGGTATGGTTCTGCGTGACTAGAGTTGAGTCAATGTACAAGTCTGATTATCCTGATCTGGACATCGGCTATATGAATGGCACTACGCTTAAACCTGTGTCGTATTTCAGGGCTAGTTCACATGGCTGAACTTCACGAAATTGGCGCTTCAGAAATATAAACACTACTATAATGAGTTGAACACAGCCGGGGAGAGATGCCAGACTCACTCAGACGCTGAGTGATGTCCCTACGACCTCTTGTGGTTATGGAAAAGGCACGCCCCATAATGTTAGATGTCATCCCCCCTCTGCTGCCTTGTGGGATACCTGTTTACGGGAAAGGCTTCGAGAGTAAACCTTGAGGAAAAATCTACATCCTATGCTATCTCCAGTCGTCTCGATAAATATCTTGCCACTGATCAAAGGTAGCTCAGGACCAGAGAGTGAGGTTGATAAAAGGAACAGTTTCTTCCTCACTGTAATCCAAATCACCGCGCAAGTCACCCATTTCAGCGGACACAGCAAGAGAGAAGACTGTCCACACGGCTGAAGAAAGAGAGTGATCTTCATCACTTGTGATGGATGAACATCATATACAAGTATGCTTACGTATGTTTATATGCGTGCGTTTGTTATATGTGCCCATGCGATTGCTTACGGTCATTCTTAGATATGTCATATGTTAGGGTATGTTAAGCTGCCCATCAAAGCGACGATGGTGACATCATAATCCGGTTTTGTCTTGATGTGGTGCATTTTGATTATAGTGAGGAAGAAACTGCGCTGGTCAACAACATTACTCTCTGGTCCCGAACTACCTTTGACCAGTGGCAAGACATAAGTCAAGACGACTGGAGGTAGATCAGAATTTAGGAACTCTGGTTCCAACTCTTTGGGACGTGTGTGGTACATCGAGATGAAAGGCTATAGGGAATCAAATGTTCTACAAACCCGGCAAACTCTTTGGCACTCAGTCTCTCTCAGCCTAGGGTCGTTTGATGTATTCATAGATTGTTCCAGCAGCTTCTTGAATATAAACCATACATTATTTGTTCGTTCCAGCAATGCCATGAGAAATATGTATCTGCTTTCGAGCAACATAAACAAGAAACAACATACAAGAAAGTCAAGTGATGGGCAGCCAGAAATTCGAACGCCAGACCTCTAGATGACGAAAGGGCTTTGCCAAAAGAGAGATATGTGTAGATATTAGACCAGTGGGCACACTAAATAAATTGTCACTTCTGGGTGAGTTGTTCGTCATTCAACACATGCGACTATGGAATATAGTCCGGCTTGTACACCTGCGACACAAGCAATTAAGGCCTAGCCTTAGTTGGTGTATACATTTTGTTCTCTACGTTGCCCTTTTAGCGGATTTTGTCTCACCGTATGTGGAGGGAGAAATTGAGTCGATAAATGTGTCTGGATCGAGCTTGGACTATATTTTATAGTCGCAAGAGTTGAATGAGGAAAGACTAGCCCAGTTGTAACACACTTTTTAGTGCGTCTAGCGGGCCTAGTGCTCAACTTATAATGCTCTCTTGTGGCAAGGCGCGTCGTTATTTGAAGGTCCGGCGTTCAAATCCAAGCTGCTCATTACTTCACGTTATTTTCTGCTGTTTGTTATATATGTTACTCGAGTGTAGATAAATACTTCTCTTGTGATCACAAACAGACATTTATTTGTTTACACATCGTTGCCTCAAAGTTTCCACATATTCCCTTTCTCGTCGTGTTGTTTATACACATCTGCTTCGACCTCTGATTTATATCACTCTGCTAGACCTACGGCTGATGTTAAATTCGCGCCGTTTCGTTATTTATCGATTACAGTGTAACCATCCAATATGGAAGCTGTAATTAACTGAATTGAATGTATCATTCTATACATATTTAATATCCGCACAATGCGTATTATCGAATTCTAAATGTCAGCTCTTGCAACGCTATTAAGCACATTATGAGCTGAATCAGGGATTGGAATTCGCAAAACGTGATTCTAAATGGGTCGCCCCTAGGTGATATTGACGAATATATCTTTCTCGATCGTTTTCCAAACATGGGAAATGAAATGAAGCCAGAGATTGTGAGGTGCCTACGAGCACGGCGGGCCGCCTTTAACTCGATCAAGATGGCCAAAGATGCAGCAAAAAACACCAGACTGCCAGTAGACCTCATTGATTCAATGGTCCATCCAGCAGTCTGCTACTGCATTGCGACCTGGTCTAAGAGCAAGTCATGCTTCGCAGGAGCACCGTCGTTTAGTTCCATCACTTAGAAAAAACGAACGATGGCAGGGAGCAGCTACCCTATAGTAACAACATCGGCGACAAAGCTGGCACAAGACATACAACTAGACCTCCCCACGACGTCTAACGACACAAGAGGAAAGATGATGATGAATTTTATTATAACTATTTTTACCAATAGCATATTACTAAGACTTTTTTTTTACCACAACCATTTTCTTATAACTATTTTTTACCACTGGCGTTTTACTGAGACTTATTTTTACCATTGGCATGTTATTATTGCTATTTATAATAATAATAGCTGTCCATCGTTGTCGATGAGAACCACCGACATCATCCTTGTCACAGATTTCCCTGTTGGGTGTGGATGCGCATGTGGCTGAACAGGCCAATGCGGACACGAAAACATCTGCTACATATCGGGCACACGAGGTCTGTAGAAGGTGATGGTGTTCCCGCTGCTCGGGATTTCCGGGTCTCGCGTCTGCTCTGGATTTTCACAACACGGTCTTCTTCGCCAGTAGCTACACCCGCTTTGAGCGCGCTTCTCCAGTCAGATCTGTTTTGCGCAAGACATTCCCAGGTGTCGATGTCTATCTGGCAACTTTTCAGTGAGTCCCTCAGACCGTCTTTAAAACGTTTCTTTAGGCGCCCTCTCTCGCGCCATCCCTGTCTCAGCTCGTCGTAGAGAAGTTTCTTTGTGAGCTGTTCGTCTGACAAACGGACGAGGTGTTCCGCCCACCCTATTTGTGCTTTTTCTAACAGCGCATGGATGCTGGGCATGTTAGCCCTTGAGAGAACCTCGATGTCAGTGACACGATCTTGCCATCGGATGTGGAACATTCGCCTCAGGCAACCTGAATGGTATAGTTGGGTTGTAATAATGGTTGCACGGTAGACTTCGAGTTTGGTCTTGACGCTGGTGCCACGACGTTCCCACCTCATCGATTTCATTCTACCAAAGGCTGTGCTTGCTTTCCAGCTTGCTACCTCATCGTCGAGGCTGACAGATCTTGACAGCGTGCTGCCCAGATACGTTTTTTGTACGACATTCAGCGTCTGCCCGTTTACCGTAGTCATTGGAGCTTGCCTATTTTACCACTACCATTTTACTATTACTATTTTTACCACTACCATGTTATTATGACTATTTTACCACTACCATTTTACTATTACTATTTTTACCACTACCATGTTATTATGACTATTTTACCACTACCATCTTACTATAACTATTTTTACCACTACCCTTTTGCTATAACTATTTTACCACTACCATTTTACTATGACCATTTCAGAAAAAAATTAAACGTGACAGCAGAAGGGAAATGATAAAGGAATAATCCAGAAGTGAGGAAATTAAGGGAAGAAAAGGGATGGAATTGAGAGCAAAAAATCTGGATAAAAATGGTTCTGAGATGTGGCAGAGACAAAGAAGCGAGCAGTCGGTGAGTTAATGCAGAAACTCATTCCTTTTCAAGAAAGAGAGAAGGGTGAATAGTAAATGAGAATTAATGGAAATGCAAATAAAGCGCACAGGACAGATTTTGGGAGTGAGTGTGCAGTGGTAGGTTTCTGGATAGTTTTTGTTTAAGGATAAAATGCGATTGAAGAAAGATAGAGAGAGAAAGAAAGAGAGAGAGGGAGAAAAGGAGAGAGAGAATGAGAAATGTGTGTGTATACACACAGACACACAAGCGTATAAATATACAAACAAACATGCATGCATTACATACATTGCATGCATTACATTCATTACATAACATACATTCATTACATAACATACATAAATACATTACACACATTATATACAATACACAAAATGTGCACATATGCGTGTACATGTACTATTTAATAAACACCCGCATATATGTACATACTTTTACATAGTTACATACAGTAGGGCAAAGGTTTTCAAACTGTTTAGGTCCACGGCTCACTTGACCTGTGCACACATCATCACGGCCACTCTCTCTATATTATATAAGCAAATTTTAAGCTCATCACATATAACTTATTTCAAAATCCCCCACGTTCTTAATCAAATGTGTTGTTTAATTGTCTGGAAATGACATCGCTGTATATGTTGTACAAAGTGACTACGTCTGTTGCAAGTGTGTATGTTGGACACATGAGATTGTGAGAATTATTTTTACATTTTTGTTATGATAAATCTCAGTGCATTATATCCATTGTTTAAATAGTTTATTCTTCCTCATTAATATGTCGTTTTAGTTAGGTAATCTTCCCGAGATTGCCGCTATTCGCTGCAGACAGCGTCAGTTTTGGTGTGACTGTGAAATGTAGACACGCGACTATAATGAACTAGAACACGTCGCCCGAGAGAGATGTACAGCACATCCCTTACACGCTGAGTGATGTCTCTACGATGTTTTGTGGTTCTAGAAAAGGCTGGAAAGACTTCGGGAGTAAACCCTGAGGAAAAATCTGCATCATATCTATCTCCATAATGTCTTGCCACTGGCCAAAGGTAGCTCAGGACTAGGGGGTGAGATTAATAAAAGACGCAGTTTCTTTCTCCCTTTAATACAAATCACCGCATACGTCACTCATCTCAAAAAGAAACACATAGAAGGGTCTATATCACATATGATGATCGAACATCAATATTTCGTTATTTGTGTATGTAAAACAACCAGTAATTGGTCTGTATGTGTGTGCTCCCTGTTATACTTTGTTGTGGGGATGAAAGGTCAGCACAGACAATGAGCAGACAACAGTCGCTCGTTTTAGGATCAGGGCTGGCTAATATCTTATTCCGCCTCCAAGCAGCGGCCCTGGAAACAGGCTGCACTTGTGTAGTCTGGCTAAGAGAAAAGGGAACACATTGAGAAGACAAAGCCTGTACCCAAAAAAAGGCAGCTGAAACTAGATTTATGGCAGAAAAACCCAGTTATGGCAGCCTTGCTGGAAACTACAACAGTCTTTTTCAGGAGGAACCCAGAATCAGAAAAAAAGAAGAATCAGACGAAGAAGAAAAATAAGAAGAAGAAGAAGAAAAAGAGGAAAAAGAACAAACAGAAGAAGAAGAAGAAGTAGAAGAAGAAGATACCATGTATATGTGTATCCTTTCTGTACTACATCTCGTGGTCTCGTCCATTTTGGTTTAAAAAAATATAATTTCTTTCCAGAAATACCATATTTTACCCCAAAAATCTAACTATTTGTTATCGCCCTTTCCTCTTCTTTGTCTACGCTTTATTTGTAAAAATGCGTGCGTCATCCATGTCTTCTATGTATTGTTTTCAATCATTTGGATGATCACAAATTTACAATTCGAAAACTTTCAAATCTGAAAATGGCATTGCAACGAAATCTGACATTGCTTTCTAGTGTAATTCACGATCTTAGTGTTTGCTCGGTGGATAACATGTTAGTTATGTCCGTTGCTTTGACGCCACAAAGGATTTAGCCAAATATGTGGCAATCTCATACTGTTTCTGTCATTTGTGTGTGTGTGGGTGTGTGCGTGTGTGTGTGTGCGTGCCCTTGCTAGCTGATGGGCTGGAATATCTCTGCAATCTGTGTGACTTTCTTTCTCATTCGTGATTCTTATTTCGGAAAGTGTTGCATCGCAAATATAATTGGTTTCAGACTTACCCTTTCATAAAGGGAGGGGAAACTGACGTTTTGTCAGACAAAGAATACTGATATTTCTATTTTAGTCAGAGTAAGGCAACACTTAGTGGTCAGATTATGTTAGTCCGGTGTCGGGCAAAGCATAGTAATCTGCCTATGTTAGTCTGAGTCAGGTAAAACAAACTGATCTGACTATGTTAGCCAGGCAAAACATTGGGATATGCTTGTTAGTCTGTGTCAGGTAGAACAAACAGATCAGACTGTGTTAGACAGGCAAAGAATAATGATGTGTCTATGTTAGTCAAGGTCACGCAAGACATAGTTATCTGACTATTTAAGTCAGCGACAAGCAAAGCATAATAGTCTGGCTATGTTATTCTGGGTCAGGCGAAACATATTGCAATGGATCTCCAGTGTACATACTTTTACCGGTCCATTTTCTGGTGTTATTTGCTCACTTAAAACGTTGTCTGCCTCTTGGACGACTGTCTTCCACTTTATCTGCTAGCATGTTTCTCAACAAAGAGGTGTGTCTTGTAATGTACTCAAAATATCTTAGTCTCTTTTCACCCCCAACGTTTTCAATACCTAAAACATTTTGTTTAATTCTGTTTCCACGAAATGCAACCTAATATGATGCCTATAGAAAGTGCATTTCAGGTTCCATTCGATACGGATACAGTCGGGTGTTCTGCATTTAATGCTAAAGCCACGCCATACCATGTTTGAACCAGCTTCACAACGACTTTGGTACATAACTATGCCATCTTAGAAGCGACTTATGTGCTGCCTGCACACATACATTTTAAAAGACGTTGTAAACTGACTGATCTGCAAGAAGTAGAAGGGATCGAAGAGGGAAGGCAACCCGGTACTCAAAAATGCCTACTTAAATTAGATGTGTTGGACCGATATATCGCAGTCAAGTTGTAAACTACGACACAACGCATTTCGTTCGCTGAACTACATTCTGCTACTTGCAAAGACCTTTCCAGGGCTTGGTAGCGAGAGATTGAGAACGAAGAAGAAGAAGAAGAAGAAGGAGAAGGAGAAGAGGAAGAAGAAGACTGATCTGCAAAGAGTATCATAGGCACTCTTAACGGACCTATGTCAGATGAAGTCTATAAAAAGGCAGACTGACAGCGCAAGAAATTTGTATAAGGCGAGGCCCTACTGCTGAACGTCTTGAATGAAGATTTCTCTCATGAAGTCGGTTGCGAGTCGTTTTCTCGTTGACAGTGACGTTGCTCGTTGCTCTCAATGTCGCTCCCATTCCGTTGGTGTTTGCTGCTCTGTCTCTCAGTCCCGCTAGACAATGTGTGGATCTTGTTGCACATTTGTTATTCTTGGATGCTTAGACCATCTGGCTTCTTCCACAGCTCAGGTGTTTATAAGACGACCTCGCAGTTTTTGAAAGACCGAGTCGGTGTCGCAAGTCATCTAGAAATATCTCGCATTGACACACTTTCATGAAGCCTTACCCAACATCTGTCATGGATACTAAGTGGTCGTTTCTGAGGCATTGTTAAACAGTTCTAACAACACGACCGGGGAGGTTGATCAGGCATGTTAGTCAGGGTCAGGCAAAACATACTATCCAAGACCCTTACCTCGGCTTCCTCGTAGACCTCCCTGAAAACGGGCTGTTGTCATGGAGGTGAGGGATCGACATGATCCCCGTAGTAGTGAGTGACACGCAGATGCAGTCAAGCACAGCATAACCGCCTGAAGGACCCCGGTCCACCTTCAACCAGCACCATCGGGATGTGAGGAAAGCTGCTGCAACCCACCACTTAGCGTCCTTTTCAGGGCGCACGAAAGAGTAAACCTACTCATTGTAGTCATTCGCAAACAACAACTAAAACAATCTTTTGGTATCCAAGAAAAATGGCAGAATCTGCTGCACTTGTTTAACTGAAAAGACAAGTTTCCACTACTTGCAATGTATCCATCCTTTGATGAAAGTGAAAATCACTTGCACTTTCTCTTGATTGTGTTTGGATTTTCAGTGCATATAAAAGCATGACTTAACGTGTCACTATAATGTGGTTTATTAACTTGCCTAGCCCTGGCAATCAGTTCTTATGGGCAATCGTTTGAATATGCGAAGAAATTATTTTTATCACAACTCAGCTGGAAAATGATAGAGGCCCCTGAATTACTGTGAGCAGTAGAGTTGCATCTGGCCTGCACGTTAATTAATTATATTTGATGTTGTTTAGTATATGTGGTTTAGTATATGTTGTTTGGTGTGTGTTGTTTGGGGTGTGTTGGTTGCTGTGTGTTGTTTGGTGTGTGTTATTAAGTATATGTTGTTTGGTATATGTTGTTTGGTGTATGCTGTTTAGTATATGTTTTTTTGGTCTCTGTTGTTTGGTATATGTTGTTTGGTATATGTTGTTTGGTATGTTGTTTGGTATATGTTGTTTGGTATATGGTATTTGGTATGTTGTTTGGTATATGTTGTTTAAAATGTTGTTTAATATGTTGTTTGGCATATATTGTTTGGTATGTGTTGTTTTGCATATGTTGTTTGGTATATGTTGTTTGCTATGTTGTTTGATATGGTGTTTGGTATATATTGTTTAATATGTTGTTTAATATGTTGTTTGGTATATGTTGTTTGGTATGTGTTGTTTGGTATATGTTGTTTGGTATATGCTGTTTGGTATATGTTGTTTGCTATATGTTGTTTAGTGTACGTTATGTGATATGTTGTTTGGTATATGTGTGGTCCAGGTAAACACAGATGTAGTTCGATATCATATACTGCCATCGGGAATAACATACCCGAATGTTGAACTAGGGCTTATATTTTAAATAGGCCGGTTGACCAATTTCATAAATCGCCGTTCAGCTTGTCCTCACAAAGTAAGGTAACAATCTGCAGCTGGGTTGGCCGGAACACATCAAGATTAAAGAATGGACACAATCCGTTTATCTGTGTGCTGATTAAAATATTAGTTTTTTGTCATAGACATGGCTATGTCATTTATACGATCCATCTGCGCGTGTAGTTTCTCAGAATTGATCTAGTTCCTGGAAATTTTCATCAGTTCATTGTCACCAACTCGTCACATTATATTAGCCTGATCTCCTTAGGCTTCATCCACAAAGTATCTGTGATTCCACAGTTTCTGTAGGAAAGACTCAAAATCCTTCTTGATATGTCTCCTGATCAAAGAAAGTCTCAACGATGCTTCTTCTTCAGAATAAATCTATGCGTGTTAGGTTTCAGCTTGAACTTTGAAGAGCTCAAATCTCTTAAGTTTCCAATCAGTGAATTTATGTCTGTTCAAACAACCGACTGCACAGAGATTTCTAGTTGAAACGTCTACTCAAGTTGTACGATAGCTACCCCACCTATGAAGATTACGTCTAGACATAACAGCTGAGATTACTGCGAGAAATCGTGATGGAAATGTCTCAAATTTGAGATTACGGGGGAGGTCTGATTTTTATTACGGGGTTGTCTAATTTCTTTCTTATTCCTAAAAGGAATCGATATTGTTCCCGTGTGGTTTACAGACTATTAAGGGGAAGTCAGATGAAGCAATGACATATTATGATACGGGATAATACAGGGATCGGATATAAAACGCCATTATTCTGGTGAAATAATGAAAGCTTAATGATCGGAGGTAAAACAAACTTTAGAGAACGAAAACTTAAATAACGGCTCAACAAATACAATTGTGACAACTAAAAGCTATTAACATATAAACAAATCTTCAGGTTTGACAACAAAAATGGCACACAATACCAGCGATTAACTGTCAAAAATGTAGGAACAAAAGATGCAAATATTCATATGTTCAATATCAAGTCACAAAATCATTTATCATCACTCTAAGACACATGTCTTCAACAAATACACGCATAGTCCTCCTCTCCAGAACCATTCGTTCCATCTATGTAAACGTTTTTTTGTTTCCTTTGGGTATATCTAGAGCTATCTTCTGCGTATTTGTTTAGGATTGCTTCAATTTTCAATTCCAGAAAGAAACTTTACGTGCTTATACTGGTTTAGAAGTTTATGCAGTGTATATATATAATCAGTTTTATTTACATTCACATAATCGTCTGCTTCTTCGTACGCTGTCAGACGTCAACCTGTATTGTTTCGAAAAAAGCAGCGGTCATCCTGAGGCTGTCGACACTGCCATAGAGCTTGTCTAGTGTTGCCACTGGTGATGGCCACATGTGCTTTCTCTGATCCTCGTATGTCGGACAGTTTTGCAGCAAATGTTCAGCGGTCAATTTCCCGGTACCACACATGCATTCGTCAGTGCCACCTATCTTCAATTTATTGAATAGGTGGTACCTCAGTCTATTGTGGCCAGTGCGAAGTTTGAAGACCACGACCTGCTCTCTTCTGTTCAACTAGTAATAGGCATCGTTTTTTGTGTAGCCAGTATGTTCTGTTTCCCATTTGGTCATGTATCTGGCTCTAATATGGCCTTTTGGACTCTTCGTAGGTCACACTAGGATCTGGTTGTGGTAGTCTTGCGCCTTCTTTTGCCAGTCTGTCATTCAGATAATCTAAAAATAAATATACGCATCCAATCTATTCTTCAGTGCGTTAGTTGACCCATACTCCAATATAACATGTGGCAATGCGTTCCAAGTATTCACCCCTTTCTGGCTCAAAAATGTATTTCCAGATTTCTAATTTGGACCTTTCTCCAATGTTTGGCTGTACCCTCTTGTTCTTGTAGGAGGCTGTCATTTGGAAAACTTGTTATAGTCTAAGTTATCCTTTCCGATGATTGTCTTATAAACCTGTATTAAATCACCTCTAATTATGATCTTTTTCTATACACCGTAGAACCGCTTTTCTGAGTTTTTGCTCATAGTTATAATTATGGAATCCTATAATCAGTTTTCTCGCTGTTCTATGTAATCCTTTCGGTATATTAAAATCCTCTCTACGATAAGGACTCCACACATGTACACAGTACTACAATCTCAATCTTGATCTAACTAATGTTTTATACAATATGTTCACGGAAGCCGGCAGAGTGGACATAGAGATTGCACATATAATTCAGAAAGCGAACAGCGTCCACTACCAAAATACATCCATTTTTAAACACACGAGTTTCTTTCGGAAAAGAAGAGGATAATAAATGCACTACCTATTTCTACATTATGTATATTACCAATATGATAATATTGGTCCTTACTAGAAACAAATAAGAGAAAGATCCAGAGCTGAGATGCGCCATGTGAGGAGTGCAGTCGGAAAGACGATCCGTGACTCAATCCGCAACACCTCACAGAGGCAGACAGTGGGGACAAACCAAGTTGTCACCAACAAAATGACGTGGTTTGGTAATTGTTTTCGGATTGCATTTTGACTAACCTACAGCGAGAGCATTACCGGTAAACGTGTAAGCGGCATAACATGACGTCGGTGGATCGAGGGTGTCACTGACAAACTCGGATAGTTAAATATAACGAAAGCACCTGATGATGTAAAGAAATCTCCTCATTCCGTCTCTCTTCAAAAATCGCGGCAAAGACACTGAACAGAAGTCAAAGAAGACATCTGTATCTTACCGGTTTATTGATATTTTAGCCTCACGCTTCAAAACATCAAAACTACAAACAAGCAACTATTTAGTTATAGGGATAGCAAAGAAGCTGCGACAGGAACTGAGAACTGGTTTTTCTAATGCAAAACTTGGCAAGGTGAAGTTCCTTACATTGTTTGCCTAACAGCAGTATGTATGTGCTATAAGACTTGGTTTAGTTCACCTATCATTTCCGCATCGAAGATCGGATGACATTAATATAACCAATTATTGGTCTCTTATCTTGATGGTGTAGATCGGTAAGGCGGCGCCGTAGACTTCATTAACTGACAAAGATTATGGTATGCACAGGTTCTCCCTGAAAACCAAACTGGGTTTACAATTCCTGCATCTTTCCTGTTCTTCTAGAGTGCACTGAAACCTAGAAGATCTAGCAAAGAGATCAGAGGAGTCTTGAAGACTTCCAAATACAAGATCAGTGGTGCATCTGGGAAATCTACTAGTATGCCTTGGTTACCAATAATGAGTTCGTCCGACCAACATGTCATGTTTATTGTTTCTATGATGTACCTTCACAGTATCTCTGTCTTCAGTAATATGGCCCCTATCCCCCAGGATAGCCCGGCCTGTCAGATCCTGTAGCTGATAATCCAAAACAAGGGTTGGAAAAGAACATGTCAGACAAGCAGGCACCTCCGGAGTCGCATTAAAATACAGAAATGGGAAATGCAATGTGTGAAGAGTGCAGCCGGAAAGACAATCCGTTGCCGGATCTGACACGCCACCTGCACCTCTTCAAAACCTGAAGGTCTCATGGACTTTTGTTACAGACGATCAACATGATGAGCCTTGATCACACTAGTGGTTTGTTGTTGTTTGCTAATGCCCACAATGGTTATGTTACTTTATTGTGCGCCCTGATAAGGACTGTAAGTGGCGGGTTGCAGTAGCTTGCCTCACATCCCCGAGCGTGCTGATGAAGGTGGACCGGGGTCCTCCGGGCGATTGTGATATGCTTAGCTTCATCCGCGTGTCATTATCTACTACTGGGAACATGTCGATCCCGCATCTCGTTGGCCAGGCTGCCATGAAAACATCCCGTTTACAGGGAGGGCTACGAGGAAGCCGAGGTGAGAGTCTTGACCAGTATGTTTTGCCTGACCCTGACTAACATGTTTGACCAGTATGTTTTGCCTGACCCTGACTAACATGTTTGACCAGTATGTTTTGCCTGACCCTGACTAACATGTTTGACCAGTATGTTTTGCCTGACCCTGACTAACATGTTTGATCAGTATGTTTTGCCTGACCCTGACTAACATGTTTGACCAGTACAGTTTACATCATCAGATGTCTTCCTCCTCACACAAGAGAGTTATTATTATCGAAAGTGCAATCTGCCAGACTATTCCTAGCCCATCTCTAGATGTTAATTCTGCCAATCATAACATGCTCGAATATGCCACCATTGTCCTCCATCTGTTCTTCCAGTACGGTTTTCAAGTCAGGTCATCCTGTAACCAGTGAGGTTCTTGGGACACACATGAAGAGGTCTTCACAACCCGACGCCACTCTTCTCTGTCAGCGGCGGCCGCTGGCTGTGCCTCTTCTGGTCGGAGATTGGTCCATTCTTTTATGTTGTCCTCCCACGTCTTATTGGGACTGCCACTTCGTTGTCTGCCTTGAAGGTTCGTATTTGCAAGACCATTTGATCTCGATATGTGATCGTATCAAGCGAGTTTCCTTTTTTTGATAGTTGCCAAGAGGTCTTCAAAAAGCTCCAATTGCTGTTGTGCCACGCTATCTCGTATTTCCTCATTGTAACTCGATCTTTGTACGTGACGTTTAAAAGTCTTCGGAAACAATTCATCTATAAGGCGTGTATCCTTCGCTGAAGGACAGCGGTAACTGTCCATGTCTTACAAGCATAGAGAAATATTGACAGGACCAATGTACGCATTAATCTGATTTTCGTGGATAGTGCTAACCGTTTATCTTGCCAGATTTTGTTAAGCCGTGCAAGCGCCGCTATGGCCTGTTCTATTCTGGCCATCGCCTCACATTATGATCCTTCATCACTGACAATAGAACCCATATATTTAAAACGGCCAAACACTTCAAGTTCCTGCCATTAGCTTTCATCATACTGGTGAAGCCCTCGGCGTTGTTGGTCCTTAATTTTGTATTTCCATCGATTATCTCCATACCATAGTCAAGAGCTGACTATGGTTTTAAGTAAGGTCTTAAATTGCTGAATGTTAAATGTAACTAAAAAGTAGATCAGCACATATTTGCCAACTACATAACTTGTCAAGATAAAAAATAATAACCCAATTCATATATTTACTGCCACAAACTATGTGATTTAGAATTATCTTGGCTACTCGCTAATACACATGTCTCAGAAAGCGTGAATCGCTGGCGGGCACACGCCGATGTCGTCATATTAACGCGTATCTTGCACTTTACGTATGTTAGTTTATTATTTTTTTTTATCTTGTATTGTCTTCTATGTGTAACCTGGAGAGACGATTACAAACTGGGACACTGGTAAAAAAAACTCTACAAGTATATAAGCAATTACGTGTGCTCGTGCAGTTATAGTGTTTATTGACATTAAATTATATCAGAAGATATTGTTGTTGTTGTTGTTGCTCATGTTGCTGTTATTATTGCTTGTTTTTCGAAGCTGCGCGTGCTGAATTGAGTTATTCTTGCCGACGTTTTTTTGTTTGATATTTACATGGCTCTTTTTTATTGACTCTTTTTACATGACTCTTTTTACATGACTCTTTTTACATGACTCTTTTTACATGACTCTTTTTACATGGCTCTTTTTACATGGCTCTTTTTACATGACTCTTTTTATTTGGCTCTTTTTACATGACTCTTTTTTATTGACTCTTTTTACATGGCTCTTTTTACATGACTCTTTTTTATTGACTCTTTTTACATGACTCTTTTTATATGGCTCTTTTTACATGGCTCCTTTTTATTGACTATTTTTAGATGGCTCTTTTTACATGGCTCTTTTTACATGGTTCTTTTTACATGACTCTTTTTACATGAGTCTATTCACATGACTCTTTTTACATGACTCTTTTTACATGACTATTTTTACATGACTCTTTTTACATGACTTTTTACATGGCTTTTTTTACATGGCTATTTTTATTTGGTTCTTTTGACATGGCTATTTTTGCTATGCTCTTTTTAACATGGCTATTTTCATTTGGCTCTTTTTACATGGCTATTTTTACATGGTTCATTTTTGCATGGCTAATTTTACATGGCTCTTTTACATGGCTCTTTTACGTGGCTCTTTCTACACGGCTATTTTTGAATGGCTCTTATTACATAGCTATTATTACATGGCTCTTATTACATGGCTCTTATGGCATGGCTCTTATGACATGGCTTTCTGTACATGCCTCTTTTTACACTGCTCGCTTTCACGGCTCTATTTACATGGCTCTTGTCTTATGCCAAACAGACTGAATGAGGGTTTTATTGTGCCGGCGGTCTTTGCTAACACGATCTGACAGCCATTAATTATGGAGGATAAATGTACCAGAATGACTTGCGCCTTTTCATAGCTAAAATGAAAGTAGCATGTCCTTTGCAGAACGTGGCTTCTTACAACCGCCAATCTATTTGGTTGTTACAGGTCTCTTGGGAGGTGTGCGTTACGGTAGGTTGCCATTTCTTTCCGTACGTGGGGGAGCGAAAAGAACCAATTTCTGCCTAACTGGACACAAGGGTGATTCGAACCTTGTGCGCTGAGATTGTGAAACGGATGCTTCACCACTAGGTCATGTAGCGTCCTTTGTTAGAGATCTGAGAAATCAAATGTAACAAAACTCATATTTATTTATTTGTGTGTGTGTCTTATTTGTCTATTCACCAAGGCGGTGTGCGTTGCAGATACATGACCAAATGGGAAACTGAACATACCGGCTACACCAAAAACGATACCTATTACCAGTTGAATAGAAGAGAGCAGGTCGTTGTCTTCAGACTTCACACTGGCCACAATAGACTGAGGTACCACCTATTCAACAAATTGAAGATAGGTGGTACCGACGAATGCCCGTGCGGTACCGGTAAAATGACCGCTGAACATCTGCTGCAGAACTGCCCGACATACGAGGATCAGAGAGAGCAGATGTGGCCATCACCAGTGGAACTGCAAGACAAGCTCTATGGCAGTGTCAACAACCTCAGGATGACCGCGGTTTTTTTCGAAAAAAAAATGGTTACTGTCTGACTGCGTTCGAAGAAGAAGAAGAAGAAATGTAACAAAACTCATATTTATTTATTTTTGTGTGTGTCTTATTTGTCTATTCACCAAGGCGGTGTGCGTTGCACTGAAGTTTTTATTTTGCCCCTGTCGGCCCAGTGCACCCGACTTCAGTATGTATTTTATGTAAGGGCATGCTTCCTCCAGCATTTTATAAGTGTTTGCTTACTCTGGGTAACGGTCGGTGCTGTGATGGGGATCGAACCCAGCACTTTCGGGTTGTGAGCCATGTCACTTAATCACCAGCCAACGCCGTCCCCTTCACGAAACTCATATAACACAATTGCTATAGATGTGCTCGGTTCATATTTCATTGCTGAAGGTGTAGACGGCAGAGTAAGATTCGTGTAGCTCCCGTGGAGGCTCCGAAGAGCTATAACAACAAATAATATATTAGGTAGTCTACAGAACACAGGTGTGAATATTAGCAGCCACGCGTAGAACATCTGTCTATTCATCGATCTGTGCAACAGAAAAGACACAAACGCAGGTTAACAATTTAAGGTTCTCCCTTTCTCGCACCCATTCCCATGCACTTTCTCCGCCCATTTTCCCGAACACCACCCTCCCCCCGTCCACCCCTTCCACACACCTTTTATAAATCGTCGCATCTCTTTCCTGTTTCATCATCCATGCTTCCCCCACCACCTTCCTCCTTCACATCTCTCACAAACCCGCCCCTACATCTTTCAATCGAAGAATCCATTATGCGTTTGATTAATTGTTTATTGATCTATTTTTATATTACTCTTTTACTCAGCATTTTATACGGTCATTATAATCAAAATGAATGTATTGATAACATATTAAGTCACATTTTAAACACACACAAAAAACAAAACAAACATTGAACTAGTGTCTAGGATTTGAACTACTGACCTCGAGCCCACTAGGCAAAGATCACATCCGAGACCACCGTGTCAATTGAAAATAAAGGATCGCTACGAATGTATGTAGTATCGGTTTGTTCTGACTACACAGGCAGACATATTCACGTTTCGCTACGTATACAATTTACTTCACTTTATTGATTGCAAAAAAATAAGCATCTCTACGACTATGTAAATTCGTGGGCACTTATAGTCGGAAAATAAACAAATCGCATCTTTATACCTATGTCGACTATTAATCTAAAGACGCCTTAATACAATGGAATGTAAGGATACGAGTTTAATCAGCATCCGGCTCCCAGGATCACAACGGCACCTCGACCATTAGCATCATGCGTTGTATGCGTAGTGTGTTGCTAGGCCAACCAGACACGTACGGGGGCTTTCCTGAGGCTGTCATTTTCAAGATCATCATCATCATGTCCCGTAACTAGAGCAGTCATTTAAGCACCAATACTGCAGGTTATTGAATCAGTTCGCGTCATGCCCCTGAGTTTTGTGCCACGATATTTGTTTTAGCTATTGACCTTTCTGTCCACTCTTTGATGTTGTCCTCCAATCTCTTTTTCTACCTGCCTCTCTTACGTTTCCCAGGCACATTACCTTGTAGGATCGTTTTGGTCAGCCCAACAGATCTTCAAATATGCTCATACCATGTGAGCATGCGTGCTTTTACCATAATCAACAGGTCTTTACATTGGTCATACTCTCTCCTAACGGTGTCCCTAACTGCCTTATTCGTGACGTGGTTTAGATATGAAATATCGAGGATTCGATACAAACATGTAATCTCAATTGCACACATTCTACGCTCTAAAACAACTGTCAGAGTCCAGGTTTGGCACACGGAAGTGACACGTGCATACATTAAACTTCACTTGGATTTCTGGTTGACGCTTTTGTCTCGCTTATTGCGGCCTCAGTTTGATCAGATCAGCCACGGTCATCGCTGTTCGTGCCTGAATCTCAGTTCTAGAACCGTCCATATCCATCAGCGATCCAATGCTATTTAAACCGTTTAACAATGTGCAATGGCTCGCCTTTGATCGCAGTCGAACTTGTTAGTCCCTCTCTGACGTTAACCGTGATATTTTCCTTCTATTTCTGCACTAATGTCCATTCCAAAGATTTCAGCTAAGGATGTGCTGTGTTGGCGGTTAACGCATGATTTTCCTACAAGTCTGGTAACTTGATCTACTTTGTCATTTGTCACTGGTAGAGCATGGGAATCATTAGTGACGGTCTTGAGCTCCGTGCTCGAATCCAACAGTATCAGGAGTAGCACCATTAGTAGTAGTGGCAGTAGTAGTAGATTGGATGCAGTACATGCATCTCAAAGACAAAGCTACTATATTTATTCTCTAGTTAGAAACAATCAAGTCTACCCAGAAATGCATGCGTATGTCTTGCTGCATAATAGAGAGAAATTGACAAAAGACAGACATTATACCTTGTACAATGACATGTGCAAAACTTCATCCCCAGCGACAGTGTTCTATATGGGACTCTCATTTCACCTTTTTACAGATGTATGTGCATACTGGAGCTCTCCGGAACAAGCAGATATGTTATGTCAATATTGTGCGAGAGACGCGCCATTTAACCAATGCGCTTTGGTCTTAGACGTTTACAGTCGAGCCGCCATTGTCAAAGTTCATTTAGAAACAGCTTCCAGCACTGCCAGTTAAAATAAAAACCAATGTCAGCTGATAATTGCCAGCACTGCTGAGTCACTGACAATTGCGAGAGAGAAAGAGAGAGAGAGCGAGAGAGAAAGAGAGAGAGAGAGCGAGAGAGAAAGAGAGAGAAAGAGAGAGAAAAAGAGCAAGAGAGAAAGAGAGAGAGAATGAGAGAGAGTGAGAGAGAAAGAGAGAGAGCGAGAGAGAAAGAGAGAGAGCGAGAGAGAAAGAGAGAGAGCGAGAAAGAAAGAGAGAGAGAGCGAGATCGAGAGAGAAAGAGAGAGTAAGAGAGACAGAGAGAGAGCGAAAGAGAGAGAGAGCGAGAGAGAGAGGGAGAGAGTGAGAGAGAGAGAGAGAGAGTGAGAGAGAGAAAGTAAAGCAATAATAACTTGGAGAGAAGAGTATCTGTAAAGGGAGTTAGTCAGGGTATTTGAATGTCATTAAGATTAGAAAGTTTGTCTCTTGTTGCAAAGGGACGCAACTGTATACCCAGTCTCCAATATATCCTGATATATATAATGTAAACCTGATTTATGTTTAAGAAAGGCAAGTATGTGAGAAAGGATATGGTCACACTGAATCAGAAATAAAACACTATGTTCAATGAAGTAGATAAACACAGTATCCACAACATCTTCTAGAGGCTAGATTTTCTATACCTATGGCTATCTTTCTTTGCCGCTACGTTTTCATTAGATTTATCACGTCAAATGTTCTTTGTGATTAATAAGTACGGCCTTTATATTTGTTACTGTTGTGTAATGCCAACAATGGTTAAGTTTACTATTTTGTGCGCCCTGAATAGGGCGTTAAGTAGCGGGTTGGTGCAGCTTTCCTCATATCCTTTGCGTGCTGAAGAAGGTGCACCTCAACGTTGCGTGACGCTTATTAGTACAGGGATCACGTCGATCCACATCTCGTCAGCCAGCCTGCCTTGAATATAGCCTCCTTCCAGGGATGGCTATATGGGGGTTAGATAATGGTCTTAGTCAGTATATTGTGGCAGACCTTGACACATCCTGGTCAGTATGTTGAGCCTGACCGAACTAGCGTCTCAGTTTCCCGTCCTTCAGAGTAACTACGTAAATGTGTGTCTATGACAGGCTAATCTTAGATGAGTTTACCATACTTGGAAATATGTGTCTAAGACAGGCTAATCTTATATGAGTTTACCATACTTGGAAATGTGTGTCTAAGACAGGCTAATCTTAGATGAGTTTACCATACTTGGAAATGTGTGTCTAAGACAGGCTAATCTTAGATGAGTTTACCATACTTGGAAATGTGTGTCTAAGACAGGCTAATCTTAGATGAGTTTACCATACTTGGAAATGTGTGTCTAAGACAGGCTAATCTTAGATGAGTTTACCATACTTGGAAATGTGTGTCTAAGACAGGCTAATCTTAGATGAGTTTACCATACTTGGAAGTGTCACAATCAAAGGAAACTCCATACTACGATGACGATTTAAAATGTCTTTCCTTTTAGGAGATCATTTCAATAATTTTCAAGATTGACACATGTGCTGTACATTGTCTTGCTTTCTTTCTTCTTCATCTTTTTTCTTCTTTTTCTTCGTCTTCTTCTTCTTCTTCTTGTGTTGTTCATGCTAGATTGGTAGTACCGTCGCTAGGAGAAGGTCCGCAGTCCTCTCCAGATCCGTGGGGCAGTCACTTTGGCTTTCTCTAGCCAGGTTTAGCATCGTAGGTCTATGTGTATTGGGCAGTTCTGTAGGATGGGTTTCGGTGGGGTCTGGGCACCACTTCCAAGTGGGCAGTGACTCGTGTGTGATATCTTGAGCCAATGTAGGTGACAATAATAGTCTGCAGTGGCCTGTTTCTCAGACGAACGATGGTGGTTTGTTGGTGTCTGTTGAGCTGGTGAATTTGATCAGGTCTATTGCTCACTTCCATCTTTTTAAAACATTTTAAATTTGTTACTGATTGTGGATGATAATTGTTGCCTCTCAGTAGGACACTGCATGGATGTTGCTCGATCTTGCCACGTGCTTTGAACAGGGCATCAGCTCTCTCATTTCCTGTGATTCCACAATGGGAGGATAGCCACTGAAGAGCAACTGTTGAGGTTCGTTGGGTCTTGTTGGGCTCTGATCTGATTTCTTGCAGCAATTTGTCACCTCTATGGTGTATTGTATTGCTTCTAATAGTGATCTGCAATATGTAAAGAATAGATGCTTAGTTGGTGGTAGTTCGTCTGATCTGGTGCACATTCTTAATGCATGTAGGAACGCCATAGACTCTGCTGGAAAAAGGCTTCTTAGAATGGAAAGCGTATTAGTTATTTTTCTAGTGTTGTATCTTACAAAAATGCTTCCTCCACCATCCCTAACTGCGCCCTCCGCAAATACGTCTGTGTACACGTGAGCCCAATCCTTGGTGCTGTTAAAAAGGAACAACAGAGAGGTAAAATAGTTTCCAAACGTTCAATCTTGCTAGTTTCAGTAAGAAGATTACAAGTTAACTATAACTATTAACCTCGACGGAGAACAAATCCACCAAGATTGTCCACAGAATGCATACGTGCGGATTTCCCAATAATTTACGATGCATTTATTTACGGAATTAAAATTAATTGTCGAGCAAACATTCACAATATTTCAGCTTCATTCCCACAATGCACCGTTCGCATTAAGAGGATTACAGTTTCCGCTTTGGCAGTCGGAGTGTGTGTCAGAATCTAGAACAGCCATTTTCTATATTTCTCAATACATTCCACGACCAAGAAAGATAACTTTTACTTTAGCTTTATATATTGGATCTATTCTATTTTCATGAACATTCTGACTGTATTGAAACCCATTTTTATAAACCGTTGTAAAATATGTATGGATTAAAGGAACATTAGGATGGATAATCATGGAAATAATCTGTTACGCTCCAATGGGACGAATAAATCAGATATCCGCTGTGTTAATCCCGGTATTTGTAGAATATGTTCTAAAACTTTCATTTAAATGCAGATAGTTTATTCCCACTCATCATGTCTTGTTGTAAATTGTACAGTTCCCAATGTCTTGTGTTGGAAAATTAAGTATCAGAGGCGGGTTTGTACTGGCTAGAAATAGACGATTGCGCTGGTGTCACGGCCTTTATTGGATAGTCAATACCAATTTGGGCATGTACGAAGCGTGTTCAAATGAAACCGTACCAAACTTCAACAAGTGAATATAGGTGCGATGTACATGATGACGTCACTTCAGGTGCAAATAGCACATAACAACCGTCAAGTTTGCAAACTTTTATAATCATCCGACTCATAGTTTTCTCAGCAGACCACTGAAACAATGGCGGGTGTGATTACGGAATCCGTCTAGAATTGATCAGCGAGGAGTGATTCGATTTCTAACAGCTGAAGGATGTCGACCAGTTGACATTCATCGCAAAATGCAGGCAGTGTAGGGTGACAAAAGTGTGTCGAAGACAACAGTGACGAACTGCGCACCGATGTTTAAAGAAAGACGTGAGTTAACGAAAGGTCTTCCGAGACCAGGTATGGCGCATATCATTGCGTTAACTCACGTCCTACTTTAAAAATTCGTTGACCAGTTCTTCACTGTTGTCGTCGACACACTTTTGTCACCACACACTGCATGCATTATGCGATGAATGTCAACTGGTCGACATCCTTCAGCTGTTAGAAACCGAATTACCTCTCGCTGATCAACTCTGGCCGGATTCCATATCACACCCGATACGTTTTCAACGGTCTGCTGAGGTCACAAAGCACAAAACAATGAAGTAATGGAGGAGATGCAAAATTAATTAAATGTCATACTAACATACTTTTTTCTATCAGGCATCCACAAGCTAGTGGACAAAGTGCGTTGCAAGGCAAGGAAACCATGTCGAAAAATGAGTCGCAAAAAATGTCTATCTCGCACGCTTGTAAACATGTTAGTAACAAAATGGCTGCTACTTAATGTCTGCCCCTCATATAGAGAGAAACTAAACACATTTCAAAGACGAAAGTCGTCAATAGTGTACGCAATAACTGATCGGGCGCTGATTTGTAATGCCAAGCCAGTAATAAGTGCGTAACTATAGACCAACCTGACTGCATCTTGAATACTCGGGTACGGTAACATAATTACATTGAAGTACCGCTCTTCCAATTGACTTCCCATTACTCATATTTAGCTACTGATCTGCTACATTCATCCTGTAAAATATTATATGCAAAATATTATAGTCTGTCACCCCTTTGAACATTTTCATCTATTGTCTCCTCTTTTGTAGTTGTTGTATGGAAAAAGTTCAACATCTTCAAAGTAGCACATACAATGCAGTAAAAAGTAGTTAACACTATCTTTCAGTAAGTGGTAAATAAGTTCATTTTGATATTTTGAAATGTGTCATTGTTATTCGTTCCACACTTGTTGTTGTGTAGGTTAGAAGGGATGTTTTAAGAGATATCATGATGGAAATATGAAAATCATCTAGCAATAATGCACATCTCACGGGCAGCGAGTTTCCATGTAAACATCATAGGGTGAAGGTAGACGAAGTGGTATGCAGCCGGACGGAACTAGTGAAACCCTCGTCCCTAATCAGTACTGCCGCTCGATCAGGAAAGCGCTGGCCATTGGCAGCCCTAGATCCATCAGCCTAGACCCCTACATCGCCAGCAGCCGCTCGATCAGGGAAGCGCTGGCCAATGACAGCCCTAGATCCATCAGCCTAGACCCCTACATCGCCAGCAGCCGCTCGATCAGGAAAGCGCTGGCCAATGACAGCCCTAGATCCATCAGCCTAAACCCCTACATCGCCAGCAGCCGCTCGATCAGGGAAGCGCTGGCCAATGACAGCCCTAGATCCATCAGCCTAAACCCCTACATCGCCAGCAGCCGCTCGATCAGGAAAGCGCTGGCCAATGACAGCCCTAGATCCATCAGCCTAAACCCCTACATCGCCAGCAGCCGCTCGATCAGGGAAGCGCTGGCCAATGACAGCCCTAGATCCATCAGCCTAAACCCCTACATCGCCAGCATGACTGAGGGGACAAACGTATGTCGAGGAAAACCGTGAAGAACTGGACAATGATGATTAAAGACGGACGTGAGTTAACAACGGTCTTCCGAGGCCAGGTCAGGCGCATATTGTTGCGTCAGGAGCTGACATCGCCAAAATGTATGCAGCAATTCCATTTACTACACGTTTGTCACCATACACTGCCTGCATTCTGTGATGAATGTCAACTGGTTGACATCCTTCTGCTGTTAGAAAACCAATCACCGCTCGCTGATCAACTCTGGACTGATTCCTTATCACACCAGACATATTTTTTTCAACGGTCTGCTGACAAAAACTATGAGTCGGAGGATAACGAAACTTTACAAACTTGATCGTTGGTGTGTTCTGTTTACATCAGAAGTGACGATATCATGCGCATCGTATGTATTTCCACTTGGTGAAGTAAGTTATTAATTAGAAATTAATATGTTTTAATTTGAACACTCCTCGTACATTAAGCTAGCCTATGTGAAAAGTTAAAACATATTATTGCATATTTTTGGGTAGGAACCTTTGGAGTTATTTAACCCTGCTGTTATTACAAATGAGATCAGTGCGGAAATCCCTTAAAGTAAAGTTTACGATTTGTGTACAGAGTTCTGTATTAAATGTTGCCCACAATGAGTTTGTTTACTTTTGTGTTAGCCCTAAAACGGATGTTAAGTGACGGGCTGGAATGGCTTTCCTCATATTCCGAGCATGCTGATAAGGTAGATCATGGTCTTTCAGGCGGTTGTGCTATGTTTGGATTCACTGCCTCACACTCACTACTACAGGGATCTCGTCGATCCAAATCTCGACTGTCAGACTGCCTTAAAAACAGTCTGTTTCCAGGAAACGCTGCATGAATAGCTAGTGACCTCGGTCACTATATTGTACCTGACCATGAGGCGAAGTCCTGGTCAGTATGTTGTACCTAAAAAGCAGCAGGTATCGCCCAACAAGTAAACCATATGACCTTTTTTTCTGATGTTTCAGTATGAATGTATTCTATCTAGCCTTGCTCTGTAATGAGATGTTTTTGTGCAGGATAAATTTGAAGAAACTGATAAAAACAATATATACATGTCAATACAATCAACTTCACCCTTGACTGATTAATACAAGTGGCAAAGGCTTTCTAAAGTAGCTTGCGGATAGAAGAAGGAAAGAACAATTGTAAATCGAATTACGTAATTTAAATATATTAAAGACACATTATTAGTGCAAGTTTCCTGCCAGAGACGGATGTCTCAGACTGAAAGGTGCAAATATCGCTGTCAAGTATGAACTAGGGACACAACGCACTCCGTTCTCCGGACTATATCTCGCTACTTGCAAAGCCCTGTTCATGGCTTGGTAGCGGGGGATTGAGAACGTTCATGGCTTGGTAGCGGGGGATTGAGAACGTTCAGGTCTTGGTAGCGGGGGATTGAGAACGTTCATGGCTTGGTAGCGGGGGATTGAGAACGTTCATGGCTTGGTAGCGGAGGATTGAGAACGTTCATGGCTTGGTAGCGGGGGATTGAGAACGTTCAGGTCTTGGTAGCGGAGGATTGAGAACGAACGATGAAGAAGAAGAAGTGTAAGTTTCCTCAATTCTGAACACACAATAGTTTCCTCAATTCTGAACACACAATAGTTTCCTCAATTCTGAACACACAATAGTTTCCTCTATCAGAACCAGAACGTTTAGTAACGCAGAGTACACATTGAATGTGAAATGTCATGTGACATTAGCGATAATGTTTCACAAAGTCTGATCTGCTAAACTTTATCAATATGGCGTGCGTTATACGTGATGCACCTCTGAAACGTTAACTATATCATTGTTTGTATGATAATTTGAAAATAAAAGAGAACGCATGTTGCCTTAACATTTGGGATGCTCATGTGGATTCAATTTTTATTCGATTAAAAAAAATATATGTGTGTATGTAAATGTAAATGAATTAATAATGTTACGCGTAATAATTACACATTTCGGTTGTTAAATTAAAAATATGAAGTGTAAATTTGTCGCTGTAACATAAATTTAATGTTGACAAAGATCATTTGGTAAGCGTATATTTGTAGTAGAATTACATAATATGTCAGCTTACATTTTATATTTATTCAGACAAATGAATTTAAAATTGAAGTATTCAATCCTATGTTTTTTAGATATGTCAGCTGCATGTAAAGGTTGTTGTTGTTGTTGTTCAATGCTTACAATGATTAAGTTTACTCTTTTATGCGCCATAAAAAGGACGTTCATTGAGGGGTTGGAGTAGCTTCCCTCATATCCCGAGCTTCGTGATGAAGGTGGACCTCGGTCCTTCTGGCAGTTGTGCTATGCTTGGCTTCATTTGCGTGGAGCTCACTACTACGAGGATCACGTCGATCTACAACTCGCGCAACCAGACTGTCTTGAAAACAGCCTGTTTCCAGGGAATGTTACATGGAAGAGAGATTGTGGTATTGCTCAGTGTATTGTGCCTGACCCTGACGCGACGTCCTTGTCAGTATGTTGTGACGCGCCGTCCTGGTCAGTGTATTGTGACGCGACGTCCTTGTCAGTATGTTGTGACGCGCCGTCCTGGTCAGTGTATTGTGACGCGACGTCCTTGTCAGTATGTTGTGACGCGACGTCCTGGTCAGTATGTTGTGACGCGACGTCCTTGTCAGTATGTTGTGACGCGACGTCCTTGTCAGTATGTTGTGACGCGACGTCCTGGTCAGTATGTTGTGACGCGACGTCCTTGTCAGTATGTTGTGACGCGACGTCCTTGTCAGTATGTTGTGACTCGACGTCCTGGTCAGTGTATTGTGACGCGACGTCCTTGTCAGTATATTGTGACGCGACGTCCTGGTCAGTGTATTGTGACGCTACGTCCTGATCAGTATGTTGTGCCTGACTATACAAGCGTCTCAGTTCCCTTACACGTAAAGGCAGAATTTGATATTTTGTCATCACATAATGGAAGTATATTTATTTCAGAAAAATGAATTCATAACTTGACATATATTCATATCTAAGGATGCAAGAGAAATACATTTTTCATGAAAAATAATACATTTATTTATTTATGTTTATGCATTGTTTCTACAATTGTTCTATTATGTTATTTTGTCTACAATTTCACATACACAAAAGATCATGTAATATCATATTGTAGAACAGGAAATATATATTGTTCAACTACAAAAAGTCATATCTTGTCTCGATTGATTCCTACGTTCTTCCTTCAAATTTTCTTATATATTCCTGATGTGGGTAATCTACATGTACATATGCTATTGCAATGTGGGATATTTTATTTCCCGTCCTTAAATAATAAAAACACCCCAACATTTGAATAAAATAATAATTAATTCGCCAATTTTACAGTCATATCAATACAAACTTTAATATAGTGTGACACTCCCTTAGTGCTGCATTGTAATACCATTGCATCAAAATGTCAATGGTAAAACACTGTTAACGCAATTAATGTCATAGTCTGCGCAACTCTATAAAATGTATAGGATATTCATATTTGCTTATAACAGAAGACAGAACCTAAAGTGACGGTAGGGTTAGAAGAGTGGTGAATAGGGCGGATAACGCAACATTCTAAACAAATTAGATCTGTTAGGTGATATAAAGTGACACATGGACAAAATTACACAATTTTCTCTGCAGCTGCATTATTTTACAGCGCGTCACAATTTTCTAGGGTTGTTGACTTTGAGTCTGTAGCTTTTTTATTTGACGGTCTATTGATACGATTTTTTTGTGAGTAGAGAAATAAACGGATAAAGAATTTACTGGTATTATTTTTCTTTTTGTGTCTGTTAGTTTATGAAATTCAAGAAGGTGAAGGTGAACATTTTGAAAAACATCCCAAACATTTAGAATAACCTTTTCTAGATGAAGAAATGTGCTGCATTCAATTTTGAAATGAAATCAGGTTTTCGTGGTTTAACGTCATTTAGAATGACATTTGCCATTCTATAGCTCAGAACGGACATGTACTCATTTTACAGCTGAGTACACTGAGCGTTTTATAAACCGGACATCTTTGAGTTGAGAAACTAAGCCTCTAACGTCTTGTCCAACCACATGCATATGTTAGATGTTTACATCCCACAATAAGTAGGAGCTTAGAGCCGATCAAGGACTTTGAGACATCCCGTGGTCGAAAGGCTACGTTGCATATCAATCAAACACAGATTATTCATACATAATTCCAAAGCGCATGAAGCACAATCTCTCCCTCCTCTCTCTCTCTCTCTCTCTCTATCTCTCACACACTCTCTCTCTCTCACTCTCTTGCTTCTTGTCTCTCTCTTTCTCTAAACCAATTCTCACAAAATAGTCAGCTTTAACAAATAAGGAAGTCAAAAACCCTTAATCGAGCAATTCGGTGTCTTATATCTGTTTTTAAAAACGTCATTAAAGTACACTACAAAAACATAAAAAACAGTACATCAACAAGCAAGAAGTGGTGCACGTTCTTTGATGTATTGATTGACAACAATAACAAAATAATCAACAACTAATTCAGTGGCAATAATTCAAAAATATTGCTAATTTTTATGTGTCACACTCATTCCCTCCACTATTCATGCGCCGCGGAGCAATCCGCAGATCTTATAACGTATCCAGAACTATTTTTCGTTAGGAAAGAAAGACATCTGATGCTGTAAACTGCAAATTATGACCACTTCACTTCCTAGCTAATTCATTATTTTTATTCTAACTCTTTATTCTTGTTGTCTTCTTTTCTCTCCTTATCTCTTCACTGGTGTAGCTAATCGCCCGTGGGAAAATGCAATTATGTTCGTGAGCCTTTCGAGTGGCCTGTTGGATTTTGAATTATCTCCTCATTAACATTTTTATCTCTTCAACAATCCATCTTTTCATTGGTCTGCTTTGTGTCACACATTTCCTTGATTTAATCACTCGTTTTGGGTGAGAGTGGTTGTTCTGCCTTCAATGCTGCAAAGATGTATATTTTTTAAACATATTATTAGAGGGTTCTATGCCTTTCGCGAATCAAGCCCCAACCACGGAGCGACAGAAGGTTATTGGTTATATTACGGCGTCCGCCGCTTTATTTATACATTCTTCCTATTACATTACTTCTCCGTGCAGACCAGGCACAACAAAAATGGGCAGGTCACATGTTGCGACGAAAAGATGGTCGATGGAGCACAGCGACAGCAGTCTAGTACCGCCGATGTAAGAACAGACCGCGGGGAAGACCTCCAATGCGTCGGTCAGACTCTCTTGCTGTACGCTGCAACATCCGAGACTCCTATAGAGGAGCACTTACCACGCACTGGACTTCCGTGGCCCAAAACAGGGTCCACTTGAGACGTAGTTGGGACCTACAGTTACGTCGAGGAATGGGTCATAAGATCAAGATTACATTCCTTGAGCTCTCCGGAAATGTGTTTCTAGTGCCAGATAAACTGGTTGAATAGACTGCAGAGTCTTCTAATCCAGTGTAAAGACGTTAAGTTAGGTTAAGTTCAGTTAAATTAAGTTAAGAACAGATTGTGTACATGCCTGCAATATCAAATGAACATAATTAACACCCCTGTTGTACACTCTAGTCTACACAGTCGGACAGTTCAGGAAGGTAAGAAACTGGCCACTTTATTCCAACATCACGACAGCTCATACATTTACAATGATCTCTCTAACACTTCATCCCCAGTGGAAGTATTCATGGTATCTTAACCTTTATGTAAAGAACAGTCTAGTTTCGTGGACTTAATGTCGCTTTATGTATGCTTTGTTGAGTTTCACTGGAAATCTGAAGAGTTTGATTATATAGAGAAGTACTGTTTGTAAAACTTGCTTTAATTAATAAGTAGGTCAGACATGCACCCCTGACTTTTTTGAATATTCTGTTATAAGCAATGCATGGTCCTATTTGAACTGCATAACTTAATCAGATGTTTTCGTATAAATAGCCACAATTTGGAATCAAGACGCTGAGCACCCCATGAGCTGCAGTGGTCAGCGACCGATAGCTGACTGCTAGCGTCAGGGCCAGCGAACCAGAGCTGCCAAGACTCTTCTACACCTCCACGCGGTCATCCTGAATAACAGACTGCAACAGAGCAGAAACGATAAGTAGAAATAATCGAAGAAGGAAGGCTAACCCGGTACTCAAAAATGCCTGCTTAAGTTGGATGTGTTGGACCGAAAGGTGTAAATATCGCAGTCAGGCTGTAAACGCACTCCGCTCTTTGGACTACATCCTGCTACTTGCAAATCCCTGTTCAGGTCTTGGTAGCGGAGGATTAAGAACGGACGTAGAAGAAGAAGAAGAAGAAGGAGAAGAAGAAGAAGAAGAAGAAGAAGAAGAAGAAGAAGCAACAGATGATTGATCGTTTGCGTTTTTTCATGGTGGACAGATTGTTATCTTTGGCAGCAATAATAGTAATCTAATTTTTTGTGTTTAAACTGTGTAAGTTTGTTTGTTTAAAGTTAGATGCCTATTGCAAGCGATGGTGGCGACATCAGCAGACGGTTTGATCTTTTTTGTGGCTATAATATCAGGTCTTGGTTATGTGGTTAGCGGAGCGGCATAAATAGATCATGACAGGCTGTGGATCTACCTTGCTCAAATTTACGCTTCCATCACCACCAGCCCCCAAATCGCGATCGTATATTGCAGGAGCTACCAACCTAAGGGAGCCGCGTAGCGCAATGGTTAGCGAGCTGGCTTCGCAACTGAGTGGTCATGGGTTCATTCCCCGGTTGAGGCGGACATGTTTTTCAAACCGCAACGGGTCTCCGATCGACCCAGCCTTAAATGGGTACCGGTGCATTCCGGGAAGTAAAAGCGGTGAGGGAGAGGAGATGGCTACCGCCCTCAAATAGCCGAGCCTTTGGAATTGAGATCGCTAACATCTCACACCCTTTATGGTATTAATGCTATGGGTTATTTTACTTTTACAAACCTCACGGCTGGTAACATATTGGGATTGACCTGGCAGTACAGATTACTGATCAGTCAAATGTCTGGGAAGTTCTACTGCATTGAAATGGAAAAGTGAAGCGAACATATCCATGTTTGATTTGCCCGTCACAATAAAACCAGAACTAGGATTTCTTCTTCTTCTTCTTCATCGTTCGCAGTCAGACAGTAACCATTATTTTTTCGAAAAAGCGGCGGTCATCCTGAGACTGTCGCCACTGCCATAGAGCTTGTCTTGCAGTTCCACTGGTGATGGCCACATCTGCTCTCTCTCTGATCCTCGTATGTCGGGCAGTTCTGCAGCAGATGTTCAGCGGTCATTTAACCGGTACCGCACGGGCATTCGTCGGTACCACCTATCTTCAATTTGTTGAATAGGTGGTACCTCAGTCTATTTTGGCCAGTGCGAAGTCTGAAGACAACGACCTGCTCTCATCGGTTCAACTGGTAATAGGCATCGTTTTTGGTGTAACCAGTATGTTCGGTTTCCCATTTGGTCATGTATCTGGCTTTGATAAGCCGTTTTGACTCTTCGTACGTCATACTAGTATCTGTTTGTGGTAGTCTTGCACCTTCTTTTGCCAGTCTGTCTGCCTCCTCGTTGCCTTGGATGTTGCAGTGTGAAGGGACCCACTGTACCACTACCCTTTTTGGTGCGGACTGCTGGCACAGTTTGCAGAGTGCTGCTCTTAAGTCATTAAGCTCAGTATTTTTCTGGCTTTTTAGCGCTGTGACTACGGCGAGAGCATCTGTAAGCAGGACTATATCGCTTTCATTTTCTTTGTGTGTCACCATTTCTTCCACTGCCGCCTTCAGTGCCCCTGCCTCCGCTCTGAAATTGCTTGTGTACTTACCAGTAGCGAATGACAGTGTTATTTGTCTGCCATTTGGTAGGTTCGGGAATGCTCCTGCCCCTCCGTTCTGTGTAGTGTTTGTTACAGAACCGTTGGTGTATGCATGGGTCCACTCCATGCTTGGGTAGCTTTTCGATATAAAGCTTAGGGTAGTATCTCTCCTTTCTTTTTCAGTCTGGCAGTTTTTGTTTCCAATACCTGGTATATTTTCTACCACCTCTGGAAATATATCCTGCCTCCAGGTAGGTTTTCGTACAGTAGTGATAGGTTTTGATGTTGTTAGTGCGTTTATGGGATCTTCGTGCATCTTTGCTTTGGCTATTTCTGCAAAGTTTCTCCGCTTTAGTTTCCCATTTCCCAAATTGTTTAGTCTCTGGTGCATTGGATGGTCAGTCAGTCTTCGGAGTTTCTCTGCAGTCTCTTCTATCGGTCATGGATTGCAGTTTTGTAATCTTTTCAAGTTCTACAATTGGCGTTCATTTCATGCCTCCTGTTATAACTCTCATGGCTTGGTTTTGAAGTTTGCTAACTTTATCGAAGTTCGCCTTTGCTGCTGTTGTCCATGCCGCAATGCCATACTCGAGAACTGGTTTCACTCTTCCAGTGTACAGTTTCTTTAGTATGCCTTCGTCTGCTCCCCAGCTTGTGCCAGCAAGTTTCCTCATGATTGCCATTCTTTCTCTGGCTCTCATTCGGTTTCTCTCGATCTGACATTTCCATGTCATGCGCCGATCAAATGTGACTCCCAGATAGTTTGGGTTGTCCTTTGGCTGCAGGAATTTGCCATTTAAACTTAATTTGGTATTTTGGGGTTTTATTGAAAGCGAGAATATTGTGCATGTGGTTTTCTCCTCGTTTATTTTGACCAGCCATGAGTTCGCCCACTCTTCCAGCGATGTTAGAGCCTGCTGCATCCGATTTCTTGCTATGGTGAGATTCTTTTCAGAGGTCCACATAGCCAGATCGTCTGCAAACATTGAGCTATGGACTCTTCTTGGTATATTCTCTGTAAGGTCGTTTATATATACCAGGAAGATTGTGGGTGACAGTACTCCCCCTTGGGGTACTCCCTGCTCGAGTGTCACCTTTTTGCTCATCTGCCCTTGTACTTGGACTCTGGCCGTTCTTTGTTTGAGGTAGTGGTTGATCCACTTGTACATCTTCCCACAGACATCACTTCTTCTTAGTTTAACTCTAAGTCCGTCTTTCCAGACTTTGTCAAATGCCTTTTCCAGATCCACCCAAACAGCTACTGTGTGTTTCTGTGCCTGGTAGGCATCTTCTATTTCCTGGGCTATGAGGATGACCTGGTCCTCAGTGGATCTGTGCTGTCTAAAGCCGGCTTGCTGTGGAATTAGTATTCGTTTTTCTTCCAGATGAACTAGGATTTAACAAGGTATTCTTTTACATTTGCGTACATGACAGTTGTTCATTTGCGTACATGGCAGTTGTTCATATGCGTATATGGCAGTTATTCATTTACGTACATGGGAGTTGTCTGTTTGCATGGAGTTCTATTTCTCATATTTTAACTAGCTTTCCCATAACCTAGAGTGTTGACATTTTGTACACAGCCTCTACTAGTACGACCTGTTAATCTATCAAGCTGTTACGGATCTCGTACATGGAAAAACGTGTACTGAAAAACGTAGTTCAGGAAATCTGGAACTTCACGTTGCATTCAAATAGGCAAACGCGTTGAGTGAGTTGGAAAATTACAATCCATCCGAAGCAAATATTTCAGATGACGAAATCGACGAAATCGACTTCTGACGATTATCACTATAAAAGATTAAAGTCGCAATGGGGGAATTCAGACGCTTGTCCTGTCAGGTCCAGAATACTGACCAGGGCATCTCGTGAGGGTCAGACATAATATACTGACCAAGACCACCACCTCTCTTCCATATAACGTTTTTTAGGAACGGTCTGTTTTCAAGGCAGTCTGACTGGCGAGATGTTAATCGATGAAGTAGTTAGCATCACGCAAATGAAGCCAAGCATACCACAACCGCCAGGAGAACCAATGCACACCTTCATCAGCATGCTCGGGATGTGAGGAAAGCTATTACAACCCACCACTTAATGCCCTTTTCAAGGTGCACGAAAGAGCACGCCTTCTCGTTTTGGGCATTGAATAGCAACACAGTCGGAGATAATGTTGATTGACACCCATTTTTTTTTAAACGCCAATGCACTAATCACAAACACACCAAACTAAGAAAAACACGATCATATAGTCCAAACAACAAAAAGAACGTTTTAGTATAATTACAGATTTTGCATAAAATCGTGTTTAAAAAACGTATATAAAACGTGTTTAAAGACGTGTTTAAAAAACGTGCTACTGAATGCTTATGTGTGTCTTCACATAAGCAGTCATAGAACGTATGTCATTTCTTTATTCGCAATCAGATATGTTTGACTAAAGTAAAATGTGTACTAGTCACGGATCTCGTAAACAGTAGAGCAACCCTTTCACTGCAGACTGTTGAGCCACAGTTTTAGAACAGAGAATTTGTCAGCACAGCAAACGAACAACATCTCCTCCGATGTCCGCCTGCCCTGTTGACCATTTCTGAACTGATTTGCCGCGCTTCGTGTACTAGTGACATCACTTTCTCCCCGTCGGCAAGCTATCTTAGTTTCTAGTCCTGCTCTGGGAAACGATACTGTTTGGAGTTTATTCATGCGTCACGTGATGCTCAAGGGCGAAGTTCGTGGCAAAAGAAGGAGAGTTCTACCAAAGATGTGGTGGAGCTATTGTATTCGCAAGTTGTCTGGTGTGACATTAATTGAAACCTCAGCGCTGGCAATGTATAGAGTACCTTGGTGACAGACAGCTCATGACATACTGAAATCTGATTTCTCTTCGACCACCTGGGTTTCGGAACAGACGTAATGATAAGGGTACATGTGATCGGCAGCCATACCTATTGGGAAGCATTCCCATACAACTACATTATAAGTGACCAGAATTAGGATTTATTGAAAGCTGGTGAGGAAGTAAAAGTTTATCGGAATGCATGAGCTGTAGCGGTCAGCTACCCAAAGCTGACTGCTAGCTTCAGGGCCAGCGACCCGGAGCTGCCAAGCCTCTTCCGCGGGGTGATCCTGGATAACAGGCTGCAACAGAGCTGACTAGTTAAAAGGTAAGGGATCAAAAAAGAAATAGTAATACTGTACTCAACAATGCCTGCTCAAGTCGGACGTGTTAGATCGAAAGGTGCATATATCGCAGTCAATCTGTAAACTATGACACAGCGTATTCCGTTCTCCAGATAACATCCTGCTACTTGCAAATCCCGTTTCTGGCTTGGTAGCGGAAGTTTAGGAATACACGAGGAAGAATTAGAGATCCCGGTCTGTTTGCCGGGAGATACACCCTCTTTTCTTCTTTCCACTAAAACTCTTTACCTAGAACAGTATAGCTCTATTTATACCCAGACGCTTTCTAACACGGAGGAACAATTTTCCTGACAGTAATCAGATAATGGGAGAAATAAATCCCTCTCTCCTCCTCTTCCCACATCAGTTTTTAAAGGTCAGCACAAAAATTCTATACTCACGCTGTGCTCTGAAGATGTTTTGGTAGCCATGATGCGAGGCCAAGCCTTTGCCATCGGTTACACAATGCACAAGAAAGTTGCTGGAAATTTTCCGTAGAAATTTCCTTTAACGGCAAAAGCTTTGCAACTTATTGTCTAACGACGTTTTTTTTTGCAATGTGGTTTTATGAGGTATTAGGTCCCCGAGGTCCCCGAGGACCTGGAAATGTCAAATTGAAAATGTATTAGGTTACTGTGTTATGGGAAGTGGTAAAAAATGACGATAGTGGCTGGATCTAGCGACAAATGGGAAGTTTTACCGTGTCATTCAAATGTGAAAGTGTAATGTGTCAGGAGTCTGAAGTGAAGGTTGCGGTCTTGCGATCACGTTAGAGAAAAATCATTTAAACTAAGGCGACGCTGCGGCGGGTCTGTGGATTAAAGTCAAGTTAGTCAGTGTCGGGTCATCTTCATCTCAATTGGGACAAGTCCATACGCACTCAGATCTCATCCTCAGTATGTCTTCCAGTACTTGATGACTGACACGCTCAAATCTCATTAGCAGTATGTTTGTCACTACGTCTAGTACCGAATACCATTTCCAGGCATAAAGAACGAAGGTTTCACGGGAATCCACCCTCAACTTTCACTGATGGCCTACATCGCTGGTAGATCTGGCTACAGAGCAAGGCGCAAGTGGATAGATGCAATTATAGTTACTGTGTAGCGAACCGATATCTCATTGACCGACGCAACGCACTTGGCGCAGAACAGACGACTTAAGCTTCACAGGTCGCTTAACGTCACACGTGGAACAAGTAACTACTATAATAATTACATATTGAAAAGAGACCATGTTTTCGGAACAAAGATTTGAAAAATCTGGCCAGCATGCGCGGACAGTAACCGTCGAATCATATATGGCTGATTACATCAGGGTCAGCGAATCAGTGCTGACTAAGACCGTATACTGATTCCAAGTGTCGGTTCTGGAAACAGGCTGCACTAGTCAGTCGCTTAGTCTGATCAAGGGATAGATGAGAAGGTAATCCAGGTACTGCAACTGAAGTCGGATTCGTCGGACCGAAAGGGACATATATCACAGCCTCGCTGTAAGCTGCGATACATTGTTACCATGTCCTTTTTCAGTACAAACACCGAAGAAGGGGGAATCAGTGGTCTTGAGGTAAGGTGTCCGGCTTGGGTGCGGGAGGAGACCGGGATTTGTGTCACGTGGATCTATTTGGTAACAATTCCCCTGATCTTTGAGAAATGAGATCGGACTGGCGTGTTCAGTATCGAGCATTTTACAAATTCCTTGGCAGTTGGAAATCGAAATTTAAAAAAAGTTATTGCCCATCGTGAAGCTGTGATGGCCACAACATCGGACGGTTATGTCTTAATAATGAGATGTGCGCTGTATGAGGATTATAGTGAGGAAGAAAATCAGATGGTCATCAATTTCACTCTTATCCCGAGTTACCTTGGATCAGTGGCAAGACTATTGGCCGAGACGACTGGAGGTAACTCGGGTTGCAAGAGAACTCGGGGAAATCGAAAAGAGTCGGCTTAACTGAAACTGACCGGACACAATTCAAATGAAAAATCTAGCCAAGTTATTTGTACCTTTCTCCAGATGGTTTGTTAAGAGCAGCTATAGATGGCGCCTAACTGACTGCGGGTCTACTTAGGTTTATAACGTAAATAAACTACATAACATAGATCAAAGTCTCACGATTCATTTCCGAACAGGACACACCAAAGTCAACAGCCACTTGAACCGCTTCAATCAAAACTTAGGCAGGGAAGGACAGAATTTCTCAATAGCTATGTGATGGCAACAACACCAAGCGCAACGACATTAGCGACACGACCCTAAAACAGGCACCGGGTTTACGTTTCTGGGAAGCAGGAACGTATCTTCACTAACGACGGAAGACTAAGCAGAAAGAAAATAATGTTCTTCTTCTTCTTCTTCTTCCTCGTTCGTCTTCAGACCTCATCTTCAATGATCCAACAAAGGCAGCAGTTTACTCAAAGTTCTGTACACTTCTGTACAGCTTCTCGTGGAAGGACACTGGCTGTTCCCAAATGCTACTTCTTTTGTCGGTATACAGTGGACAGGACTGGAAAATATGTCCTGCCTTCATGGGGGCTGTGTCACATGCACAAAGGTCTGTAGTGCCAATCTTGAACTTGTTGAACATGTGGCATCTAAGTCTGTGCGTAGCCGGAGAATTATCACCTGGTCTCGCCTGGAGAGTTGATGGTAGGCATGGTTTTCTATGTGGCCATGGTGGTCTTTTTTCCACTTTGCACTGTACTTTGCTCTGATGAATGCTTTTGTCTCATTGTATGGGATTTGGGATCAAGATGCTAAGCAGCACATGACTGCAGTGGTCAGCGACCCACAGCTGACTATTAGCAACAGGGCCAGCGAACCATAGCTGCCAAGACCCTTCTACACCTCCACGCGGTGATCCTGGATAACAGGCTGCATCAGGGCAGACTGGCTAAGGAGAAGGGATCGAAGAGGGAATGCTAAGCCTGTACTCAAAAAATGCTTGCTGAAGTCGGATGTGTTGCATCGAAAGGTGCAAATATCGCAGCCAAGCTGTAAATTACGACACAGCACATTCCGTTCTCTGGACTACATTCTGCTACTTAAGCCCTTTCAGGGTTTGGTATCTGGAGATTGAGAACGAACGAAGAAGAAGAAGAAGTATGTGATTTCTGTATCACCCTGCTGCAGCATTCCTCCCTCTCTGGCAAGTCTGTCTGCCTCCTCGTTGCCTGGAATGCTACAGTGGGCTGGCATCCACTGGAGTGTGCTTTTTTTAACCACTGGGACAGGCGTTCGAGCGAGTCTGCAGAGCACCAAGTTCATAAATAGTGTTCAAGGTAAACTACCATCTGGCACAGATACTGAAACATATAAGTGTCATTATGTCCACTAAACAGACGTAATTAAACATCCCTACGTTATGTTTTCAGTGTCAAACTTTTAGATCCCTATTAGATAGACACAAACATAATATACGCTGTTTTACGAAATGCAGAAGGAAAGACAATTAGCGACACAATTCCCAACATCACGCTAATGAAAATGGTTGAACTTCATCAGTTAAGGTAGGTCTTAGGTTGGAAAGCAAGAAAATCGCCCACAATATCACTTTTATTTTCTTATTAATATGATTCTACAATCATATCTACACAAAATATACAACAGTGAGCACAAATTGCATCTAGAAGTTTGATAACTTCTTTTTCCAACAGAAAGAGGTATTGTTGAATACTACATTGAATCAGAGAAGATAAAGTAGTTTGGACATTTGACAAGAATGCAGTATGATCAACCTGCAGCGAGGTCATACTACGTTAAGGTTTCAGTGCCAAGAGCAAGATGTCAACCCCGGCAGCATTTGATAGAGGAGATCATAGGAACACACCAAAAGTTCGGCAGGTAAGTCTCCCACCTAGCCCAAACCAGAAGTCTACGCATGCCACGCCGCATGACAATAACAGTAGAACAAAGGAAGAAGAGAGTGGAGCTAGGCAAATATTAATCGACGTCGAAGTGACGTGATATGTTGCAAATTACAAACCGATCTTCTAAAACTAGAGAAAAGCTAGTACATTCAACAGCAGTGGTAACGATTAGCGCATGTTGAAGAGAAGATGTTGCCACCAAGATGGCTGAACAGTCACCCTTTTCACAGTGCAGTATAAAATGTCAAAGTGGTGTCATTTCAGATGACATTTGGCTGAGAAAATTATGGTGGTGAAATATGGTGAAACATATTCGTTGCAGACAGACGGATCAATATGTGTGGCGCGTGACTCGACTAATAGGTTTGGCTGTTGTTTTTGTTGAATGCCCAGGATGGGGCAAAGATGCAGCATTGCATAAGCTGACAGCAGCCATCGACTCATCTACGTCGTCCAGTATCTCTCCATCGAAGATGTTGGGTGGCGGGAAGCGAATTGATTGAGCATGACTTCCGTCTTGGACTTGTTGAATTCAAGTGCAGCTTAGAAAGAGTCCAACATATTTATTCTAGTGTGACCTACGAAGAGTCCAAAAGGCTTATTAGGGCCAGATAAATGGCCAAATGGGAAACAGAACATACTGGCTACACAAAAAACGATGCCTACTACCAGTTGAACAGAAGAGAGCAGGTCATGGTCTACATACTCCACATAGGACACAACAGACTGAGGTACCATCTATTCAATAAACTGAAGATAGGTGCTACTAACGAGTGCACCTGTTGCACTGGGAAAATTTCCGTGAAAATCTACTGCACAATTGCCCGACAGACGAGGACCAGAGAAAGCATTTGTGGTCATGACCAGTGCCAATACTACGCCAGCTCTATGGCAGTGTCGAGAGCACGAAAGATGAAAGCTGCTTTCTCTGACAGCGTACGAAGAAGAAGTAGATGAGTTTATCTTTCGTTCCGTCTATTTTGAACGCTGCTTGCATTTCATTGGCGGAAACTGTATATCTTCTTCCATTTAAATCTTGAAGTACGTTATCCGTATGTTTTGTCTGACCCTGACTAATATAGTCTGATCAGTAAGTTTTGTCCGACCCTGACTAACACAGTCTAATCAGCCTTTTTTGTCCGATTCTAACTACCATAGTCTCATCAGTATATTTTGTCTGACCGGATATTAATCTACTCTTCCCAATGAGTTTGGTAATATGTAAACAACCAACGTTATCCAAATGACAGTACTTACTTTCCCTGAACTGGGTACCACATCATGCACCATGTTTCCAATGATCAGCTACGGTGAGTTTGCATATCATGCCTCCTCAACATATCATCTATATTGCATATTTCCAGAAGATGTCAGCTCATTAGGTGATCTGGGTTTTGTGTTGCTTCACAGCCGAACAATGTGGAGAGACAACCCACAGACTCACCAGTCCAAAATGGGGGGAGACAATCCACAGACTCACTGGTCCAACAATGTGTGGAGACAATCCACAGACACACCAGTCCAAAAATGGGGGGAGACAATCCACAGACTCACCAGTCCAACAATGGGGGGAGACAACCCACAGACTCACCAGTCCAACAATGTGTGGAGACAATCCACAGACTCACCAGTTAATGCGTGACATAAACGCTAACGCATATGTCAACCAAAATAACAAACAGTAATTTAGCGAAATGCGGGAAAGCGAATGGAAATACGAAATAGTTTTCAATTAAAAAAAAAGCGATCAAGATGCTCAGCAGAGCATGAGCTGCAGTGGTCAAGGACATAGCTGACTGCTAGCGTCAGTGCTGGCGAACCAGAGCTGCCAAGACCCTTCGACACCTTCGCGCGGTGATCCTGGATAACAGGCAGACTGGCTAAGGAGAAAGGATCGAAGAGGGAATGCTAACCCGGTACTCAAAAAATGCTTGGTGAAGTCGGATGTGTTGGACCGAAAGGTGCAAATATCGCAGTCAAGCTGTAAACTACAACACCACGCATTCCGTTCTCTAGACTACATTCTGCCATTTAAGCCCTTTCAGGGTTTGGTAGCGAGAGATTGAGAACGAACGACGCCAAGCTAAGTCAAGCCAATTTTTAACAAAGAAAGAAAGGAATACATTTTTTTAAATCTGAAAATATCAGACATCAGATTATTACATTTCATATTAACTAATATTTCTGGTGACTATTCTTTAAACGTATATATTTATTGTGTTTCCGCCCATCTACTTCAAATAATCAATTGTGCATACTTGTTTGGCGTTCTGCGCCATTCCTTAATTACAATTTGAGGATTAGGCACAGACATTTGATTTGCTTAGACGAATTATATAATTATTTCTGCATTTCTTTATATTTGATACTGGTAATCGTTGAACACATTTGATACTGGTAATCGCTAATCTAATCTGATACTGGTAATCGGCGATCATATTTGATACTGGTGATCGGTGAACATATTTGATTCTGGTAATCGCTAATCATAACTGACACTGGTAATCGCTCATCATATTTGATACTGGTAATCGGTGAACATATCTGATTCTGGTAATCGCTTAACATAACTGACACTGGTAATGGCTAATCTTATTTGATATTGGTAATCGTTAAATATATTTCAATAGGACATTTTTTGTAAATGTCAGTATAAGACTCAATTTATCGTAAGACGCGTTTATATGAACAAATTGTTAATGTCTTTTTTCGGCAAATCCGCCATAAACATTGGCCTAACACTTTCTTAAACTACATCGTGACGAGGGGTTACAAGACTTTGAGCAAACAAGACGCAAGAATGGAAATTGGAAATAATAATAAAATGTATATTCAAACCTGAATTAACAAATATTATTATAATTGTTTTTGTGGAGCCTAGTCGGCAACAGTGAGCTGGCTTGCTCAGACTAGGACTACACCGCGCCAGGGTTCGAAATCATGTACGGACAGAAACACGAATTTATGTGTGGTTCGTTCCTGGTACGATCGCTTCTCCAGCCGACCCAGCTGTAAATGGGCACCTGACATATGCGTTGTGGAAGGTATAAACAGAGAGAAATGGAAGTGACTCCCCACCTTACATAGGCTGCGGATTAGTCCACGGAGAGTAATCTTCATCCCTGACGGCAATTGTTTCTATGGGACCCACCTTTACCTTAAAAAATAGTTTATTTCTCAAAGTAAAGAAATTATAGAAAATGATGATCATGATAACAATAATAATAATAAAAACAACAATAATAATAACAATAATATAACAATAATAATAATAATAATAATATTTGTTTAAACCAAACGTGGCGACAAAATTCAGAAGCTGACATAACTAGCTTCCTTGTAAAGTTTAAAACATGACATCTCCTCTGATAAACCTACCAAGCGATGTGATGTTTTCGCTCTCATTATATACAAATTACTGCGCCTTAGCTTTGAGGAATTACAAGTACCAGCGATTTCAACAAAGCGGGCAGATTGATTCCACGTGAGCCAAAATTTGCTTCAGCCGACGCTCACTGCAATAACACTAACGCGTGGATAAATGTGTCCCAGCTATCGATACCAAGATGATTTCACGACGTGCTGGCGACTCCTCTTTACCCGCATAGCTTGCAATGTGAGCGGGCGTTGATGTTCAAGAACTCGTCTGGGTTATGTTCTATCATTACTCCACTCTCGATACTCACGCGAGGGACCACCATAATGGCCAGCTCACAGCAGGAAAGCGCTGAAGCGAATCCAATTAGTCTCTGTTTGTTTAGGATTCACCAACTCTATCTGCAATAAGAAACATTTCCCAATGCTGGAACACAATAGCACATTTTTCACATTTAATAACTGTACTATCCAGTCATCGGTGTTACCAGAAGAGACAGAATGCGGAACGACGACATTCGAAGTATGGTGTCGAATACATTTCCAGGCAGAAAATAAGTTGGTTTGGTCATCTCATGAGAATGCACCCACATCATCTTCCACTGATGGCTTGCAATGCTGGTAGATCTGGCTACAGGGCAAGGGGGCGGCCGCGAGGTAGGTGGCTAAATGACATTAGAGTGATTGTGCATCGACAAGGGCTCACATTGACCGACGCAACGCACTTGGCGCAGTATAGACACTTAAGCTCCCTACGGCGCTAAACGGCACAAGTGCAAAATAAAACTAAGTAACTAACTATCAAGAGTGGTTTACCGGGGTCTATGTGTATGGCATGGACAAGAATAGAACCACTGCACCACATAGAGAGCATATCGTAAAAGGCGGCTAATTGTGTAACATGGCATAACACCTGCCATATTTAGGGGATGTGTTAAGAGCAGTATAGATGGCGCCTAACAGGCTGCTGGTTAACTTTGTTCTAGTATTTGAGTCTATTAACCAAAGTCAGACATAAGACTTGCCCATAAGTTAATCCTGCATAGTGGAGTATTAAGCTGCTCGAGCCTAGCCCGCTAAGCAAGAAATCCTCATCCTGACTAGATCCAGCTCGCGCCAGAGATGGGACCTAAACATGAACGTATGCTCTTGTAGAAGTACAGGTCAACTACGACTACAACTAAAACTCTTACAAATCAAATTTTATTAGCTCAAATATACAGTAACGCTAAGTAGCCAATAACTTACTTTAACCCTGGGTTGCAGAGGTATGCCACGATTAGCATCAGATTGCTTCCTCTGGGTGACTTTGGATCGTCTTCGAGGTCTTGTTCCTTGACTCTTTGCACCATTGGACAGTCTTTTTTAATTTTTTTTTTTATTGTACATGTTTTCCTCATTAGTTTTTACTGGCGGAGACGCGCCTATTTCACCCCAGACCGTAGTCAATTGAGCGATATTAAGACGCCTAAACCGGTGCTTGGATGTATGTGTGCGTCTGTATGTTGTACGCTCTCAGAAGCCAGCCCAACCAAAGTGCAATGAAAGGGCCTCACCCTGAGGGCGCGTGTGAAAGTTGTGCAAGAGTGTGATTGTTGGACAGAGTCAAATGAAACAGAATTAGATGCCCAGAGTTACCGCAGAGTTACATCGCGTGACATTTTTGTTTTGTGCTTAGATGTTTGCCTTACTAGTTTCTACTGGCGGAGGCGCGCCATTTTCCACCCCAGACCGTAGTCCATTGAGCGATATCAGGACGCATAAACCAGTGCTTCGAAGCATGTATGCGTCTGTATGTACCTATGCTAGGTTTGTGAGCCCTCAGAAGCTAGCCCAACCAAAGTGCAATGGAAGGGCCTCACCCTGAGGGCGCATGTGAAAGTTGTGCAAGAGTGTGATTGTTGGACAGAGTCAAATGAAACAGAATTAGATGCCCAGAGTTACCGCAGAGTTACATCGCGTGACAGTTTGGTAGCCGATCTTTCATTCTGTAGACTTGGCCATACCATCACAGTTGAGATTACTCCACTCGAGTCTACAACGGCTGGGCTTCGAAATATTCTTATTGTGACAAATTACAAACCTTCTCTCTTCTTGTTACTTTGACAGGCGTTATCTACTCAAATCTGATCTATAATGCACGTCTAACTATAAATTACATCACTATATAAATACAAAACAATTTCACAGAAACCTATACAGTTGCTGCCCTTTCTCATGCAATCGGAAATCGAAGGGAGAAAACTTCTAGCTATCTAGTGACTTCCAGGACGCCATATTGCTCATTGCTGGATTGGCTAGAGGATTTACAGAACTGATAGAAAATGGCTGCTTGCCCAGAAAAACGCGACATAAGGTTCTTGGTAGATCACCCCGGTTACAAACAGATTATTTAGTTCGAATTCGTGTCCCTCTGATCAGCAATCGGATGCCCTAGCTCCTCAGCCACTTTATACTCTGTTGTTTGCAGATGCAGTAAAGACGTGCTTAACAGGTTCTGGGTCTCATGTTGTTCTCGTGTTTTGGTCCATGATAGAAGTCAACAGTCTATGGTTTTGACTGAAATTCACACTAGTCGACGGCTTGCTCTTATATCCACGGAAATGTTTTACTGTTTTACATTTTTGTTAGTAATTCCGTTCATTTTGTGATTCTTCCATCACCGATTATCCCGAAATTGTCATGGGCTATTTGAAATAAAATGTCAACTGCCCTGATCACCTTGTCGTCAATATTACTGTAACTTTTCGATACACATGGCATTTTAATGGGAATATCAAGCATAATATCATGTCTCAGATTCCTCATCAGTGCACTAACTCGAGGGACAGTCAATGTTCAAGTGCACTGTGGGTAGCGGTGCCAGGAGGAGCGGCGCAGCAGTCGGACAAAAGTAGTGAAGCCAACTACCCTTTTCAAACCCTGCCCGCTGATCAGGAAAGAGATGTCTATGCCAACAGCAGAACCAACAGCCCAGACTTCTCTAGCGCCTGCATGACTGCGTGAAGGCCAGGGGGGACGACTTTGATAAACATTCAAATTCTAACGAAGCCTCACCAGAGGAATGTGAAAGTGGTATTCTACAGGCTCTGTAGAGTCTTATAGAACAGTTCTCTATGTGATGTTAGAACAACTGAGACTGGCCCGGCAAGCCATCGGTGAATTTTCTTATGTTAAATATGAAGCACTGGGGGACCGATGGAAATGTGACAAGAAATGTCAAAAGAAACACGGAGAAACACCCACATCACAGTCAAAGCTGGCACACCACAGAAAACTGCACCTCTCCACGTCGTCTAACAATATAAGCAGATAAAAAAGATGATGATGATTTCGACTACCCTGTGTTGGCGCCATCTACCTTGTTTGTTAACAGTACCGGTTTTAGTGTGACTAGGAAATGTACAGGTGGGCCAATAATAAACTAATTCATCGTCCGTGAGAAACCCTGCCGCGTAATCAAGATGCCCATGACGCATTGCTCACACAAGGAGTTATGCTCCTACGACCTCTTAGAGTGGCAGGAAAGATAAGACACTATGTGAAGTACAAGAAACTGGTTGTATAGATACTCTGCAGAGTCTTCTAAATCAGTATAATGACGTTATGTTAAACCATGTTAGAGGCTTGCCTTTCCAGATTCTCTTTGCCAATGAACGACACTTTTAACCTTATATAGCCGTCTATTTGGGTTACATCAGGACTACTGACCATTGCATAGATTACGTGTATGTATCTGTTTGTAATGTGTTCCACTGCGGCAGTTTTGCAGTGCCGTATTTTTGCCATTCTTCTCTGTACGCGGAGAAGTGGTCATACCGAGAAAAATCGCCGAATTGTCCAGTCAAACTGGTGCAAACTGATTTAGGAACCCGGTATGATGGGAAAAAGTAAGATGGCCGCGCCTTAGTGGCTGCGCTCTCGACTCGCTCCTGTGTTTGTGTCGAGTTTTCCGGTGTTTGGTGGTTCCTTTTCGGATTGTATTTGACAACTCCTTCATCAGGTGGTATCAAGAACTTTATTCTGTGGAACTGATCTGCTTTAAGCTGCATTTCATGTCTGGCTCAAGCCGCGGGAGACCCGTTAAATGGCGGCGTTCAACGTTCCGCTTAACTGCACACCAGAATTCAGTCCAGGGTATCACTATTCGAGGTCCTTTCTGCTCGGACTGAAGCCGACTTCCTCCTGCCCGCTCCTTACTCATTCGGAGGTTACACAATATCTCTTCCAACCTCGTATTCTCAGCACCTCAAGGGTCACTCTAACCAAATGGTGGACACAAATGAAATCTTGGCGGGAGACTCGTAAAAACAGAGAGTTAAACACGGACAGACACAGAAAGCTTGACTGGCCTAACACACTCCTCGCGGCCCTCATCCCAAGGCTGCGGTGTACACGGTTCTACCTGGAGTATTTCTGTCGACACGCCTCGCATGAACACAGACTCAACAGTTGGACATGGTAGTGGTCGATCGACGCAACGGGCCCATGACGCCTACGCACACGAATATTATTATGTTGGGACTTCAAACGAAGCTTGCTCTAACTATCCCATCATGACTAGCTAAAACTTAATTAATGCACACCCCTTGTCCGTAAACAAGATAGAATGGCTCACCCCCTCACACGCGCTCTACGAAATACCACCAATCTTTATTTCCAGGCCAGAGATATGCAAATGTGACAGGTACTGTCTCCTTCATTCCCTAGGGAACAATTGTTAGTCCCCAGCTCTTCACTTTTCTGGCAGTCTGGTTCGATTAGAGGGACCTGACTGGTGATACGAGACGAGAATGTCAAGATAACAGCCTTCAGAGGTGTTTCCATGGGGACGCTTAATTGAGGATAGTTGTCGTGGCCGCGGACTGCTCTCAGGCGCACAAGTATGTAAACTTCATTATTACCCCGGATAACCAACCATCCATTGTTAACCAACCATCCATTGTTAACCAACCATCCATTGTTAACCAACCATCCATTGTTAACCAACCATTCATTGTTAACCAACTATCCATTGTTAACCAACCATCCATTGTTAACCAACCATCCATTGTTAACCAACCATCCATTGTTAACCAACCATCCATTGTTAACCAACCATTCCTTGTTAACCAATCATCCATTGTTAACCAACCATCCATTGTTAACCAACATCCATTGTTAACCAACCATCCATTGTTAACCAACATCCATTGTTAACCAACCATCCATTGTTAACCAACCATCCATTGTTAACCAACGATCCATTGTTAACCAACCATCCATTGTTAACCAACCATCCATTGTTAACAAACCATCCATTATTAACCAACCATCCGTTGATAACCAACCATCCGTTGTTAACCAACCATCCATTGTTAACCAACCATCCATTGTTAACCAACCATCCATTGTTAACCAACCATCCATTGTTAATCAACCATCCATTGTTAACCAACTATCCATTGTTAACCAACCATCCATTGTTAACCAACCATCCGTTGTTAACCAACCATCCATTGTTAATCAACCATCCGTTGTTAACCAACCATCCATTGTTAACCAACCATCCATTGTTAACCAACATCCATTGTTCATCAACCATCCATTGTTAACCAACCATCCATTGTTAATCAACCATCCATTGTTAACCAACTATCCATTGTTAACCAACCATCCATTGTTAACCAACCATCCGTTGTTAACCAACCATCCATTGTTAATCAACCATCCGTTGTTAACCAACCATCCATTGTTAACCAACCATCCATTGTTAACCAACATCCATTGTTCATCAACCATCCATTGTTCACCAACCATCCATTGTTCACCAACTATCCATTGTTAACCAATGTCGATCTTACGTCTGCTACACGATGGTTTTGAAGGCAGGAGTAACACAAGCCAAAACTCACGCCTGAATATCGTTGCAAAACTATACATTACTGGGATCAGTATACTGAGCAGTGCATGAGCTACAACGGTCAGCGACTATAGCTCACTGCTAACGTCATGACCGCGAACCAGAGCTGTCAAGACCCTTCTACAACTTCACGATGTGATCCTGGAAAACCGACTGCAACATAGCATACCGACTAAGGAGAAGGAATATGTAAGGGAAGGTTAACCCTATACTGAAAAATACCTGCTGAATTGAATGTGTCGGACCGAAAGGAGCAAATATCGCCGTCAATCTGTAAACTACGACACAATGCATTATGTTCTCCGGATAACAGCCTGCTACTTACAAATCCTTTTCTCATGGATTGGTATCGGAAGCTTAAGAACGAATGAAGAAGAAGAAGAAGAAGAAGAAGAAGAAGAAGAAGAAGAAGAAGAAGACGAAGAAGAAGAAGAAGATACATTAGAGGACTACACGGTGACTCGTCCGTCAGCGGCAGTTAACCCGTTGCGTGTCCTTACTTCTCTCCCAACGGCTTCTGGGCATGTCAGTCATGCTGTTCGCAGAAACCAAAACTGACGTTACTGATGTTATGACAATGATGAGGCAATTAAGACTTCACCAAGACGATACCGTTTCATCTTCCAAAAAAGGAGCATTTACAAATATTTGCAGAATTCGTCAGCACCAGCACACGACTATGAATGATACCTGGTTCAACAGGCAAGCAGATGAAATCCATCTGTCTCTGACGTGGGTCAAGGTAGACCAGTAAATAATGCGTCGCTCAACTGTTGCATCGTGAATTTTGTTGCGGGATGAAGCTAAGTCGAACCGGAGCGTTGGTGGTCGTCCTAGTTGTCAAATTATTCGTTACTTCTTCTACTTGTTCTTCTTCTTCTTTGTCCGTTCTCAATCTCCTGCACCAAAGCCCTGAATAGAGCTTTGCAAGTAACAGAATATAGTCTGGAGAACGGAATGCGTTGTGTCGCTAGTTTACAGCCTGACTGCGATATTTGCACTTTTGCACCTTGTTGAATGTTCAATACGCTAGGTGCCATTATTATGCTCAAATGGAAGCCATGGACGGCTGCTGCTGGTGTATAGGAAGGCTAGAAGTGTGTCATTGCCAGTTGATTATTGTGTGCAGCCTGGGACGTATCTACCCATCGTGTTAATGGACTTTTGCCGTCTACGCTGCCTACATACCTACCTAAACCTATCTACTTACCTATCTATATACCACATATCTACCTCCCTTTTTTGCAATCCCTACCTACCTACCTACTTACCTATAAACCTACATTTCTACCTACCAAGTGCCACCTTCATACCTACCAACCATCGCCTTCCTAACTATATACATTCCTTTATACTTCCCTATCCATTGTTAACCAACCATTCATTGTTAACCAACCATCCATTGTTAACCAACCATCCATTGTTAACCAACCATCCATTGTTAACCAACCATCCATTGTTAACCAACCATCTATTTCTAACCAACATCCATTGTTAACCAACATCCATTGTTAACCAACCATCCATTGTTAACCAACCATCCATTGTTAACCAACCATCCATTGTTAACCAACGATCCATTGTTAACCAACCATCCATTGTTAACCAACCATCCATTGTTAACCAACCATCCATTGTTAACCAACCATACATTTCTACCTACCAAGTGCCACCTACATACCTACCAACCATCGCCTTCCTATCTATATACATTCCTTTATACTTCCCTATCAACCTCAAACCACCTTTCTATCTACCAACTACCACCTGCACACCTAGCAACTACCACCTAACTACCTATATACCTACGTTTTTACCTACCTATCAACTTATATTTCTAACTACCAACCATCACCTACACCTACTGATCTATCTACATGCCAACCACCGCATACCTACCTATCTACCTACCTACTAACCATCCCCTACATACATACCCATCAATCACACCCTATCAATTACACCTTCAAAAGGTACATACCCAGACATAAGTCTTCACCAGGGCCATATGCCCAAAAGCCTCCTATAAAAAAGGAAAGGGCTTGGTGTTAAACTAGAATGACTGGAGCTAGACACCTCACCATGTTAAATCATTGCTGCAAAATCACCACTGTAAATGCCCAGATAATGCGTACTGTAAGTTGGCCAATTATAGTGGTCGTCATATGCTTCATTTGGAGCGGAGAGGCGAAGCAATCAATCACAATACCTATTCCCAGGACTAATAAGGCGAATCAACCAATCACAATTGCATTTTCAAGGACTAGTAAGGCAAATCAACCAATCACAATTGCTGTTCCCAGAACTAATAAGGCGAATCAACCAATCACAATAACTGCTCTTGGGACCAATAAAGCGAATCAACCAATCACTAGTTGTTTCCAAGGCTAACAAGGCAAAACAACCAATCGCTAGTTATTATCACGACTGACAAGTCGAATCGGCCAATCATAACAACTGTCTACGTTATCCCTATTGCAGGGGTAATCTGGCTTTCTTTAGGCTGAGGACTAACTGCCGCTTAGTCATTACTGTCGCCACGTCGTGTGCTGACTATGTTTGTTTTTGTCACCCCAAAACAACAAATGCATTGCCGATGATTCAATCCAATACTCTCTCTTTCAGTAAACAAGCGTCGACATTATACGGCTACGAATTTCCCAGGACACTAAAAAAAACAAAAAAACAAATGTGGTCAAATAAGAGATTATAACTTTATGTCGCTCTAATATTCACCCATCTCAATCGAAAATGGCAATATCTTAAAATTGTGTGTTGCGAGATATGTTCTTTCATGACTGTAACGACCAATTAAGGCACGGCAGGTGCAGCCAGACCAGGAGCGAATCCCACATGTGAGGATTCGGCTATCGAAACGTCTTACGTTCTGTTGTTTCTGACGACATTGTTGTTTCTGAGCATAAGCGATGGAGTTACGCTCTGTGGTCAGAGCACATTGTGTGATGCTAGCGAGCCAGGAGGAACGGTTCTTTGGAAACATCTTTCAGGAACAAACATCAGCATTTAAGTTTTTCAGAGACACTTTTGATGAGTCTATGTTAGTATTTTCTCTGCCCTCCTTGATACGCCTTTGTCTATTCTGCGCTCACCATAAATTAGCTGCTTCTGGAAACGATCATCGGGCATGCAAACAGCATGTCACGTCCATCTGATCCATACTTTTTGTAGAAGCGTATTAAATTTATCAAACAAATACTGTTTTTAGAGTGTACGAATGCCCACCAAACGATACCCAATAGCCCAGTCCTCTGTGTCGCCCCAATTTGATAGTGGAATAGACATACCGGATGAGAGAACACACAAAAGGTTTTCATAGTGGAATAGACATACCGGATGAGAGAACACACAAAAGATTTTCACATTAAAGATGCTGAAGCACTCCAGTCAAACACAAGGCCAGTCCTATAGCTCACACAGTCATAAAAACAATCTTTCGAGCGAACGATTTCAGTTTAAGGATCGTCTCCGGTTGAAAGATAAGCTCGCATTAGTATCACTACCACTAGAATTGATTACATCCAATTTGAATTTCGCCAACATCAATACGGTTGCCTCGGTGCGCAGGCCTTGTCAGGACTAAGATATTTGTTCCAAAGATCAGACAGAATATTACTAGTTTTTAAATGACCAACTGACCCGAAAATAACGAAATGATTATGGCCGTAAGAGCGTTACAACTTCAAAGAAGGGTTGAAATCGTAGATCTAATGTTCTGACCTAAAACAGCAGTTACTGTGAGCTCCGCTTTGAAGTTAAACCTAAACTGGTGGGTGGGTGTGTGTGCGTGCGTGCGTGCGTATGTGTGGGCGTGTGGCTGTGTGTGTGAGTACGTTTGTGTGTATGTATGTATGGGCGTGTGGCTGTGTGTGTGAGTACGTTTGTGTGTATGTATGTATGTATGTATGTATGTATGTATGTGTGTGTGTGTGTGTGTATATATATATATATTCATCATGTAGCATGTCCTTTATAGAATGTCGCTGCCATCACAGTCTGCCTGAAAGAAACTCGTTCCCTTGCCAAAACACCAGCTTCCGCCACATATCTTGGTGCCATCGTCTTCTTGGTCTACCCCTTCCTCTTTTGCCTGGCACCATACCTTCCATCACTGTTCTCTCGAGACCGTTGTGTCTCTTGATGCAACCAAAGTATTTGCATTTTCTAGCCAAAATGGAATTGATAAACCAGTTCTCCTCTATCCTCAACTCTTGTCGAATGTCAACATTTTTCTTATTCTCTGTCCAGGGTATTCTGAGGATCTTTGTCTAACATTTTGACTTGAAGTATTCGATTCTTTGACTGGAAGTTTTGGTAATCGTCCATGCTTCACAGCCAAAAGCTGCCGCAGGAAAAACACAGACTCTCAAGACTTACTTTTATCATTTTGTTGGTGCTCTGTCATAATTTCTTCAGGCTGTTCAGTCTCTGCATTGCCATAGCTAGTCTTCTTCTGATTTCATTCGAGCAGTCACCATTTTGTAAACTCTTTATTTTGTCATTTACATATATATATATATACACACACACACACACACGATTTGACACATTTTAGTGTGGCTCACAGTATGTCAAACATTTCACCAGTCAGCGTGGTCGGACTACGGTCATGCAATTTATGTTAACAAACTAGGCACTAATTAACCGTTATTTCTAAATAGCAATGCGTACCAAACCAACACATGTGGTTTGTGTCTTTGAACATGCATGGCAGTTTTAGCATTGAAGTGCCATTTACGAATATTAGGTTTAAATTGTGGCAGTGAAGACCATTTAGATTCACAATCATAAGCTAGCTTTTGTACAATCTATTTCAGTCGTAATATCATTAATAATCGTTCGAGAGACGTTGTGTAGTAACAATCAACAACGGATATTTTTTTTTATTCGTAAAGCAAAAACTGTTTCTCGTCACAGAAGAGCAGACGAGCGCTTTCGTCAAGCCTGGTATACATTTATATATATATATATATATGCAATCTAATTAATTCTCGATTGTTCTTTTATCACGAATTGGGGGGAAAGAGAGAGAGAGAGAGGGGGGGGGTAGGGGGAGGAGTAATTTGATTGGTCGAATGAATCACGATATCGGTGTATGAATCTTGCTTATGGTGAGAGAAGTCCAGGGTAAAGGGTTTATGGTGATAAAAGTCCAGGGTAAAGGGTTTATGGTGAGAGAAGTCCAGGGTCAAGGGTTTATGGTGAGAGAAGTCCAGGGTAAAGGGTTTATGGTGAGAGAAGTCCAGGGTCAAGGGTTTATGGTGATAAAAGTCCAGGGTCAGTGGTTCAAATTCGGACGAATCCAAATTGTTCTTCTTATAATTTTGATTACATTCTCAATAAATCAAAAGTTGAAATCTGGAAACAGCTGCTATTTGTTTATTTTCCAGCTGTAAGCAGCACCAAATTTAGATTAGTCATAGAGCGAACTCATTTGTTGTAATCATTAAAGCAATGTCATGTTCTGTACCAGACGAAACGTGTTCTGCCTGCCTGTGGATGCAAAACAACCAACACAAGTTACTTCCAAGGCGAATCAATTTTCAATCCGGTGGTGGTCTAGGGTCCGTAATACACGCCAAGGATTCTACAGATCATTAGTTCCAATCTTAATGAGCCCTATGGTGTTATTTTTCTTCTCATTTTATCTTTAAAACATTACGTCAACTCGTATCACATATCACATTCGATAATAGCGTCGTTTTAGGATGAACTCAGAAAAAATGTATAATTCAATTTTTTTTTAAAAGAATAAAAGTAATAACTCACTATTGGGAGGTTGTTGGGGAAGGGTGGGGGGGGGGGGGGGGGGGGGGTTTGTTGGATAAGGGTGGTGGGTTGTTGGGGAAGGGTGGGGGGTTGTTGGGGAAGGGTGGGGGGGGGTAATTGACGCTGAAAGATGCAGTGGGGATGGGTACAAGAAAGAAGAAGATTTAATTGTTAATATGTTGTTTACTCTTCAATACTGTTCTGTTAAACTGGCGGGAAGATGTTCTGTCCACGTCTGGTAGCACTTATGGCATAATGCCCCTTATATAACTAGTGGACAATACCAAGCTGCTAATGTCGTCAATCATTATTATCTTCCATGTTGAGGCAGAGAAAGAAAGCAATGGGGATACGCTGTTACTCGGTAAAAGCTGCAGACGGGGCGGATGTGTTTTTACTGACTGAGAAGGAATGAGGTGCTAGTCTGAGACGGTCTGGGACCAAGGTGCTTGGAGTAAACAATAGAATGCAACTCATCGAATAATAATAGATGCCCATCGCAAACGAAGATGGCAACAACATCAGATGTTTACGAGATGTGTTCTCCTATATGACTGTAAAGTCCAATCATGGCACGGCAGATCTTACGGCACCTTGGAACATGGGTAAACAGTCGGCTGTGAAAGCGTGACGCGTTCTATTTTTTGCAGGCATAAATTTTCTCTTCTCCTTCTTCTTAATCTATCAACTGATGCTACGCTTCTAGACCAGATAAGTTTACATTGGAGACAGTCCGTTTCAGTTCTCTGCTAGCTTTCCACAGCTTTCACAGCATGGTCGCTCCTCAGGGCCAGACTGTCTCATTTTGGTCTGCATAGATCGGGCAGTACTGATAGGTATATTTTTGTGTCTCCTTACATGTGGCGGTGTCTCTACGAACCATTCTGTGAAACTGGGCATTGTGTCTGCAATATCCCCTTCTGAGTCTAAAGATCTTTGTGCCCTTCGGGCAGAACGTTTTTCTCTGAGTCTCATCGTAAGAGTTACGATCTGCATCTGAGCCCATTGCGCGATCCATGGGCATCAGGTGAAACATTCCTATGCAGGCCTCTCCAAGGAGACGACATCAATATTGAAGCTTTTTAGAGACATCTTTAAGGAGTCTCTGCATCATTTCGTATATCTCTTTGATGACCGTCTGCATTTTCTGAGATCATGGTATAGCATCTATAAAAGCATCCAATCTCCCCCGGAGATTCAGCCACCATCCTTCTCAGAAGAAAGGCTGTAAATAGACCCTACGTTTTCAAAGTTAATTCAAGTATAAAGGCGACAAAATTGGATGTCTACTGCATAATGACGCAAATCACGTAATCAGACTGTAAAATAATGCCCACGTTAGTTGCCCATTGCAAACGATGATCGTGACATCATTAGATGATTTTGTCTTGATGATGTTACTTGCGATAGATTTTGATTGTAGTGAGAAGAATCTGCGCTGGTTATGAACATTACTCTCTGGTCCCGACCTACCTTGGTCGAGTAGCAAGAAGATAAGTCGAGATGGCTGGATATAACTCAGGATGCAGGTATTCTGATCCCACCTTCCTTGAGACTAGCAATCGATTGAAACCTGCGGGTCTCGATCACCCCCCATTTCCGATAATCGCTTCGAGACAAGTGCCTTATCTCTCGACCACAGCAACCCATTATGTTGTGCACAAATTATATTATGTACAGAAGGTACGACAGAGATAGATAGATAGAGAGAGAGAGAGAGAGAGAGAGAGAGAGAGAGAGTGAGATATAGAGAGAGATAGAGAGAGACAGAGAGAAAGAAAGAACGTGGGCAACTTAGAAAGCGTGAAAGGGAGGAAGAGGCTTCAAACACCTAAAAGGGTATCCTTAACTAATAAACGAACCTTCAGATAGGAACAGATCAGATTCTAATTAAGCTTAACTAAATGAAATGCCGAGAAAATCTAAAAGAAAAAAAAAAAAAAACTTTAACTTTGACTTAGATGTTAAACAACGTACTAATGGAGAAATTGTTGGAAGTGAATATGTTATTCCTATACGAAAGCGCAGGGAATTCAAAACATGTCCATAAAGACGCTTTTTGAATACTCAAGGCAAACGCAAAGGCAAAGGCAGCCGTACATCGTAGACGATGATGGCATAATTCATTTTGCTAGCGTTATTTTTAGTAAGGATTAACTGCGCTACTTTTTATCTTCACTCTCTCGTCTCGAGCGGCGAGACCCCATTGGCAATCAAGGACAAGACGACTAGGGGGAGGGGGGGGGGGAACTACGAGATGCAGAGGACTCCGCATCATGCACCCGTGACAAAGACGGCGGAGTTCGGAGTCGAATCCAAACTACCTGATCACGAGACCGACGGGTTAACCACTTCGCCACGGAATCCCTATTTTGATTACCCACTCTTCAAATAAATGTGATCCTTTATTCTGCTAGAGAAGTTGGTTGAAGGATAGAGTTGCTGCTATTTGACTGCTCCAAGAACTATGTCGAACGTTTCATATTGACGTGCCTTCTTTGTTTGAGAAATCTGTTGCAAGGAGGACTCGAGCTCGTACAGAAGAATGGGGACGATGCAAACATAATAAATCCAAAGCCTGGTCTGCAGGTACAGCCTTCGCTGGGACCAGACTCTGTGGATCGAGTGCATGTATTAAGCCACCAAGCCAATCCTACAGGGGATATCGTGACAGCTGCGTGCGTTATAAGACGGTCTGTAATCTCTTCAAGCTAACGGCAAAACGTAAAGATAGATACATCTCTACTGCTGGCCATCTCTTGGTTCCCCCACTCAGTTGTCACTCTCAGCTAATCCCGTCTTTCAAATCGAATTCCTGCACTACATTGCTAGTATTTCAAAGCCATTTGTGTGTATACACTATTCTTAACTTAACGTGTCTACACTGGTTTAGAAGACTTGGAGGGTGGTTTAACCGATGTTCGAGTCTATCTTAATAAACTCAAAGATTAGAGCTAAATAGACCCGTAGCCAGTTAGGCGCCTTCTACATCTGCTTCTTACACACCAGCTGGGAAAAGGTACACACAACTTGGGTATATATTTAAGTTGTATTTTGTCCGGGCAGCCGGCGAATTCCAACTGCCAATGCATTTTTAACGTGCTCAACACTCCACACGAGAGTCCGATCTTACTATCCAGAGATCAGGAAAATTTCTACCACTAAATCCACGTGAAAAAAATTTCCGGTCTTCACCATGATTTCGAACCCGCGACCTTAAGGTGCCCGAGACGGACACCTTATCAAAAGACCACTGAGTCACAGCCCCCCCCCCTCCCCCCACATACATCGTTCAATAACGTACGATTATACTTTAATGGTTAGTTGCCCCAATGCACTAATACTAAAACTAAAATCGCTCTCAATTTTGAGATGGAGCGTAAAAGCAATACTCTAACACAATATATTTTGTGTCGTTTCATTTAGAAAAGTGGTTACATGTTCTGTACATTACTCTTTTCAGTCATGCACATATACTTATATTATAGAGCCAGACGGAAATATAGACACATATACAGTGGAAGATAAGTTGCAGAGTGCTGTACGACAAGAATGAATGCCAAACTAAAGATCTTCAACGCAGATGCCCCATGACATGAAAACACGGCGTATGACGAAAATCAATATTTAGAGATTACATGGCTTTTTCAGTAAATCCATGGGAAAGATTCTAGGCCTACAGTGAATCGACGAAGTTACAAAAGAAAAAAAGAAAGCTTATTGGAGAGACAAGGACAAAGGCAGGTGGGACAGGGCATTTTGGGAAGAAGGTGACGCTGTATACGTTACCTGATGCAGATGAACGAAGCCAGTTTCACGAGGCAATCTCTTTCATGAAGGCAATAGGGAGGGTGAAATAGACAAAGGAAGACAAAGAAACATGCGGAGAAGAGGTCTAGAGACTAATTCAAGGGAAAACAGAGAGAAAATTGAAAGAACAAGAAAGTAGAACAGGACCTGTCTGCATGGAAGGGTATGGTTGATTGTATGTACGTCCTAATGTGATCAGGGTGAAGTGAAAGTGATAGTTGATCGTATGTGCGCCTAATGTGATCAGTGTGAAGTGAGAGTGATAGTTAATTGTATGTTCATCCTAATGTGATCAGCGTGAAGTGAGAGTGATAGTTGAATGTATGTGCACCCTAATGTGATCAGTGTGAAATGAGTTTCTTTGTTTTTTTAAATTTTTTTATTGTTCTTGCGTTTGCCTAATTTCTCAATTTCCGAAGGCGATGTGGGTTGCACTGCGTCTTTATTGTGCGCCTGTCCGCCCAGTACATCCGACTTCGGCATTCATTTTATGTAAGGATCTGCTCCTCCTGCATTTTCTAAGGGTTTGCTTCCGCAGGGTAACGGTCGGTACTTGATAAGGATCAAATCCTGCACCTTCGGATTGTGAGCCGTGTCCCTAAACCACTAGCCGTCGCCGTCCCCTTGAAGTTCAAGTGAAAGTTGTTTGTATGTGCGTCCTAATGTGATAAGTGTAAAGTCAGAGTGATAGTTGATTGCATGCATACCCTAAGGTCGTGTTCGAAGTCAGAGGACCCGTTGATTGACTGCATACCCTAAGGTCGTGTTCGAAGTCAGAGGACCCGTTGATTGACTGCATACCCTAAGGTCGTGTTCGAAGTCAGAGGACGCGTTGATTGGCTGCATACCCTAAGGTCGTGTTCGAAGTCAGAGGACCCGTTGATTGCATGCATACCCTAAGGTCGTGTTCGAAGTCAGAGGACCCGTTGATTGGCTGCATACCCTAAGGTCGTGTTCGAAGTCAGAGGACCCGTTGATTGGCTGCATACCCTAAGGTCGTGTTCGAAGTCAGAGGACCCGTTGATTGGCTGCATACCCTAACGTCGTGTTCGAAGTCAGAGGACCCGTTGATTGGCTGCATACCCTAAGGTCGTGTTCGAAGTCAGAGGACCCGTTGATTGGCTGCATACCCTGAGGTCGTGTTCGAAGTCAGAGGACCCGTTGATTGGCTGCATACCCTAAGGTCGTGTTCGAAGTCAGAGGACCCGTTGATTGGCTGCATACCCTAATGAAATGAGTGCTGGGAGGATGAAGTAGGGAGACTTAATAACAAACAGATTTTCAGACCGACAGACATACAATCATCTCTTCAGGAAGGAAAGTAGACATGTATACAGGCAGACATAAATACAGAAAGACATGTAGACGAATACAGATGGATATGAAGCAGGAATACAGACATGACACGAATACAGACAGACATGAATATATGCAAGCAGGCATACACGAAGAAGGCGGAAGTGAGCATTGCAAAACAAAAAACATAATACTGATAGACGTTGGCTAACTGGCAGCAGGTACAACTTGATAGCCTGAATACCAGAACACCAAGTATTCCTAGTATCACGCAGGGGATTAGGTAAAGGTACATGGCCAATCCGAGGGCAGCAATTGCCATCTGGGATAAAGATAACGCTCATGTACTACGCCGCAGCCTATGAGATGAGGTTGCCAGTTCCCTTCCTGGCTGTTTGTACCTTCCCCAACTCAGGTACCCATTTACAGCAGGTTTGACTGGAGGAGCGGCCGTAGCAGACACGAACCGCTGCCGGAATTTTTGGTGGAAAGTAGATAGAGAGACAGACAGACTATTCAATAATTCGAACATATATTAATTGTTATATAGTTCTTGAAGATTGGATATCTGATAGATAGTCGGAATACTAAATCCATTGGTGTAGTAGCTGACAGCCTAACGCAGATGTAGCATCACCGATCTTTTGTTTAGTTACTTGTTCTTCGCAGAACGTCGATTCTAACAACCGCAAACCTGTTTGGCTGATAATAAAACCTTCTTCTCTTTTGTTAGAAATAAACTAAAAACGAAAGATAAAGTAGGCCCTGTCATAGACAGTGAATAGAAAATAATAAGTGAGAATAGGGAGGCATTTAATCTACTCAGTCAGTTCTTTGGCACAGTCTACACAAAAGAGGACTGCTCCAAGATCTCAGAGCCTATAGATATTTTTCAAAGATACATGGATACAGCGGAATGAAGATCAATCTGTATTACAGAGGGAATGGTTTAAAAAAAATTGGAGGGGTTGAAAGTGGATAAATGTCCAGGTCAAGATGGTATTCATCCAAAATTGTTCTTTGAAATTAGAGACCAACTAGCAAATCATTGGCTATATTATGTTTTCAATCACTTGCAAAAGGGATTGTTCCACGAGATTGGACAGATGCAGGAGTGGTCCCCTTATTAAAAAAGGGCAAAAAATCAGATCCAGCGAATTATAGACCGGTGAGTTTAACGAGCATAGTGTGTAAATTGATAGAGTCAATAATCAAAGAAAACTTTGTAATGCATTTACACAAATTTAATCTAATTAGAAATAGTCAGCATGGGTTTAATAGAGGGAGATCATGCTTAACAAATCTATTAGAATTCATGGAGGAGGTTACTAAAATGATAGATAAAGGGGATCCAGTGGACGTTATTTATCTAGATTTTGCAAAGGCTTTTGCTAGAGTATCTCATAAAAGATTATTTCAAAAGTTAAAATCACATGGAATAGGTGGGGAAGTTGCCAAATGGATTGAAAATTGGTTAACGGGATAAACGCAGAAGGTGGGCATAAATAAGGAGTACTCTGATTGGGGTGAAGTGAAAAGTGGAATGCCACAGGGCTCGGTTTTGGGACCAATTTTGTTCTTGAAATATATAAATGATTTGGACATTGATAAGGAATCAAGGATTACAAAATTTGCTGATGACACACAATTATGCAGTAGTGTCTCATCTAAAGCAGAAGTAGATATATTGAGGTCGGATTTAGATTAAATTCGAGAATGGTCTGTAAGCTGGCAAATGGAGTTTAATGTAGATAAATGTGCAGTCACCCACATGGGTAGATCCAATATGGAACATAATTACAGAATGGGAGAGAACAATATTAGAAAGATAGATAAGGAAAGGTACCTAGGGGTTATAATATATCATGCAGGTACAGTGAGTCAGCAAGTTCAGGTAGCAGTGAAAAGGCAAATGCAATGTTAGGTATGATAAAAAGAAATATTAAACATAGGAGCAAGGAAGTGATAGTCAAACTGTATAAAGCTTTAGTTAGACCTAGATTGGAGTACTGTGTACAGGTGTGGAGTCCTTATCAAAGAGGGGATATAAACATGCTGGAAAGAATTTAAAAAAGATCGACAAAGCGGATAGTGGGATTCCAGAATTACAGTTTGAGGAAAGAATCAGAAAATATGGCCTTCTCTGCCTAGAAGAGAGGCGAATTCGTGGTGACTAAATACAGATTTATAAGTTGAACAGAGGAATGGATACATCAGACTATTAGGAGTTGTTTTATTTTAAAATACAGCCATCCACAAGAACAAGAGGGCATAGATACAAATTAACAAAAGAGAGGTCCAGATTAAAGTAAAGTAAAGTATCCCATAGCATTACTGCTGTAGGAGTGTGAGGTGTTAGCGATCTCACATTTCAAAGGCTCGGCTATATGAGGGTGGTAGCCATCTCCTGTCCCTCGCCGCTTTTACTTCCCGAACTGAACCGGTACCCATTTAAGGCTGGGTCGACCCAGGAGCCATTGCGGTCTGAAAAAAACATTACCGCCTCAACTGGGGAATGAACCCAGGACCACTTAGATGTGAAGCCAGCGCGCTAACCACTGCGCTACGAAATATTTTTTTAGTCAGAGTGGTGAATACTTGGAATGCATTGCCACGGGAGGTAGTGGAGGCAGAGACAGTAAATGCATTTAAGAATAAATTATATGCGCATAACTTTTAAAGCAAGGTGATGTAAATGAAACTGGTTGTATAGAGACTCTGCAGAGTTTTCTAAACCAGTATAAAGAAATTAGGTTAAGTTATAAGTTTCTTGTGCAGGAGCGCTGCCAATACTTTCTTCGCGATGAGAAATCAACCTAAAAAAGGCGAACATCGGTGAGTCTAAATTAACAGCCAATGGAAGTTCAACTTTTCAGTTGTCCTCAGACACTCACACACACACACACACACACACACACACACACACACACTTACTCCCTCACATACACACACACACATACACACATATATATATATTCACGCGCACATCTACTTACACACTAAACATACTCATACACTCGTACGCACTCATACACACACACACACACAAACACACCTACACACACGCAAACACACACACTGACCTTGTCTTCAGGCTCCAGCTCGTTGTACTGGTCCGCCAGCTTGAGCTTGAACAAGATGATGTCGTCATTGACCTCGTAGACAGTGTCACCAGACACTGGTCCGTTCTGCCTCTTGTCGTAGTGCTTCCAAGGCTCCTCATCGCTGGAGCCTTGGTCTTCTGTCACAGGCGTTCTCATCTTCACCTCCATGGGCAAGCCGCCGGTATACTTCGACCTTCGATGCCTGGTGTCTTTTTTCAAGAATCGGATGACTATGAGAAAAACAACAATCGCAATGAAGATGGTAATGCCAACCAGGACAGTTACTATGATAATATGCTCGTTCGTGCCGAAGCTGGCCGCTGTCACCGTTGCGTTGCCCTGGGTTACCACAATAACCAGAGTGCTAGTAGTTGATAGCGGCTGAGCGCCGTTGTCTCTCACAAACAAACCGATTGTGTAGGTGCCTTTGTCTTTGGACTGCAAGTTTCGCATCGTGAAAATCCTGCCTGTTCTTGGTTCTATCTCAAATACGTCTCTACCACCTTCTACTATCGTGTAGGTTAACGAAGCGTTTTCGCCTACATCTTGGTCTGAGGCAATTATATGTGTGATTGTGCTGTTGTAGCGCGCGTCCAGGGTAGCGTAAACAGTTTTATTGTTTTGTTTTGGGAAATCAAACACTGGGGTGTGATCATTGACATCAGTCACGAGGATCCGAACGTGAAGATCATTAGTCTGTTGTTTATCGCCGTGATCCCAAGCCAGGACATCGATGTCGTAAACGTGTTGAACCTCTCTGTCAAACACTTTCAGGGTTCGGATCTCACCTGTCTCGCTGAGCTTAAACAGTTTGGTAGCCTGGTTTTCCGAACGAAGCTGGTATCCAACTTGCCCAGATGGTCCATCATCGGGATCTATAGCGCTGATGTGCCCGATAAGAGATCCTATAGGTCTGTTCTCATTGACGGTCAGGGAATAGCCATTAGGCACACGAGGCATATTATCGTTCTCGTCAATGACATCTATAATTACCCTCGCCGTGGAAGAAAGACTTGGAGTTCCAAAGTCAGCTGCCACTACTTGGAAGTCAAGTTGCTGGAATAATTCGCGATCTAACCACTGCTTGGTGCTTACTTCCCCTGATTTCGGATTCATCTGAATGTACGATGCTACTAATGGAGTTACGTCTCCCAATTTGTAAGAAACCGTTCCGTTCTGCCCAATGTCTATGTCCTCGGCTTCAATCTTTAATATAAACGTGTCAATGTTTTCACTGATGTTGGCCCTGTATAAGGACTTCAGAAACCTCGGAGGGTTGTCGTTGGCGTCTTCTAGGATAACAGAAAAAACAACAGATGTTGTCTTTGCCGGACTACCGCCGTCCATGCAGATTATAGACACGTCATAAGACGGGACTCTTTCTCTGTCTAGATTACTGTACACGGTGACCTTGTACTCTGAGTCTTTAAGGCGCTGAAGACCAAATATATCGTCTTGAAGGTGGCATGAGACCACACCGTTATCACCTGTGTCGGTGTCTTCCACCAGGAAATGAGCGACCACGAATCCAGGTGATGCGTTCTCAACGATCCTGGACACTGGAGATCCTGGTGGGATTGTCATGCGTATAACAGGCGCATTATTGACGGAGTCTATTACGTGAATGTTGACCATAGCCTGAGCGGTCTGAGACTTGACCCCCTGGTCAACGGCTTCGACCACCAGGGTTAACGTCTTTCCCTGAAGTGGTGTTAGGTCCCTGAGTGTAAGAACATCGCCTGTGTTGGCCACTACACGGAAGTTGTTGAAGGACTCCTCTGTCTGCCTTGCGCCAAGCCGGAATCTGAAGAAAAAATGATTGAAGAACAATATTGAAACTTGAAGGCATAAAATGAAGCTTGAATAAAAGAATTGTTAGACAATGTTGCTGTTGTTCTTGTTCGAAGCGCAGCCGTGCTGAGCTGAGTTCACGACATTAATCCGGTAGCCGGTTACATATGTTGTTATAACATTCCGACGCGTAATTGGGGAAGATGGATCGGTGTCCGCCTATCTGTAGTGTAAAGCGATGCACCTTACTAAGCTCACCACTCCAATATTGGAATTACGGTTTTTTTAATCATCATCACATAGGTCTGACTGCGACGACAGGGTTTTTTCCAGGAGCCCAAACGAGGAGTGGGGTAGGGGGGTGTTGGGGGGGGGGGTTATCCAATGGTCCACTGGTCACTTTGTAACAGGACTACACAACTGGAGACTGGGTTAGGGACCTACACAACATTACACAACTGGAGACTGGGTTAGGGACCCGCAACGGTTTACACATAAATGTCGTGGAACGCGTCTCTTATGACTTAAGTGAATTGTGATTGCAAAATACGAAAGTAGGAATGACAGCATTTGTATCAACCGGGTTCTCTGACGAGAGTGCTACTCAACGAGCGATGGAGCGTAGAACACTGGTCACTTTAACTACGAGACCACATCCACAACACCGCCATCAGGGATCAAACCTGCTTCAATGACGTCATAGATACGCCGTTGAGAAGAAAGTCCAGGTAGGCAGGTCACGTGGTGCGCATGTATGACAATAGATGGAAACGTAAAGTGACGTAGTGGTGACCCTACACATTTAATTGTGGCCGCTGACGTCGACCAATGAGATGGAGAGATTGCCTTCGACAAGACATCGGTCTAGCATGGTGCTTAATGACAAAGGACAGACATACGTTCATACGAGTTTTGGCTACGTGAGATAGGGCAAATAATGTGAATCAATGGACACCAGTATGGCTTGGCTTGGCTTGGCTTCGTTCGTTCTCAATCTCCCATTCCCAAAACCCTGAAAGAGCTTAAGTAGCAGAATGTAGTCCAGAGAACGGAATGCGTTGTGCCGTACTTTACAGCTTGACTGCGTTATTTGCTCCTTTCGGTCCAACACATCCGACTTCAGCAAGCATTTTTTTAGTACCGGGTTAGCATTCCCTCTTCGATCCCTTCTCCTTAGCCAGTCTGCCTGCTGCAGCCTGTTATTCAGAATCACCACTTGGAGGTGTAGAAGGGTCTTGGCAGCTCTAGTTTGCTGGCCCTGACGCTAGCAGTCAGCTATGAGTCACTGACCACTGCAGCTCATACGCTGCTGAGCATCTTGATCCCGTACACCAGTATTACAGTTTTCTGAGGGAATATATAGACACTATATATTTCTTCAGTCAAATAAGCCCCTTTGTGTAGATGATCAATGCCTACTTTACGAAAGTGAAGACGATATGCAGCAACATCTGCCTGCGTTCAGCTCTGTGTGTGAAGGATACAGTACGAAAATTAACACATCCAAAACAGAAACTATTTAGATAAGCAGATCGACTGAAAACACGACCATTATGGTAAACGGGACCAAGATCGAACAAGTGCAGGAATTCAAGTAATTGGGCAATGTTTTCACACAGGATGGAGGTTTAGATAGAGAAATTGAGATCAGGTGCCAACAACGCAAATGCAATTGCATTCTAGCTGTCAACATTATTGAAACATTCTAACATAAACATGTCCATAAAAAGAGTGCTGATCAACAAAATATTCATGACAACTGTCGGTTACCAGTGCTGAACGTTTTCAACGTAACTAGGAGAGACAGAATGCGCAGCGAAGATGTGAGAAGAATAGTTGAAGCAATATCTTGCCCTGAATATATTTTTGAGGAGAGAATCAAGCGGTTTGGTCACATAATGTGAATACAATCTGGCCAACTATCCCTGTGCGCCTATAACGCACGACGTTCTGGTTTTCGGTACCGTGGAAGATGGAGAACTAGATGGACGTGGATTGTTTCGGATATTCCAAATCGTCATGGGATGACGACTACTTCAGCGAAGCACCTGGCATGGACAGAAAACTACGGCTACCCACGCCGCCTCACGGCACAATTGGATAAGATAAAACAAGACAAGACATATATTTGTGAATTCATATGTTAATTTGTCTGCTGCTATCTCTACAGGATTACCAATCAAGTTTTCTCTTTCTTATACTTGCTGTTAGGCTATACTGAGCACTGCCGACATAATCACACTCCAGAGAGACCCATATATACTCAGTCTATATCACCGGAGGGAGTAATATATGAATACTGTCATCCGTGCAGCTCACTGGATCTACTCCAGGTACTTGCTAGCTGGATCTAATCCATATATCTATAACATGAATCTACTTCAGATATATGCTATTTGTATTGTATTTGGATATCTAGTCACTGAATCTAATCCAGATATCTGCTAGTTGGATTGCCTGTGGATATATATAACCTGGTTTTAATCCAGATATATGTTGGATTGTCTGTGGATATCTGTTAGCTGGATTTAGTCCAGATATTTATAACCTGGATCTGATCCAGATATCTATAATCTGGATTAATCCAAGTATATGTATAACCTGGTTCTAATCTAGATATCCATAATCTGGATCTAATCCAGATATCTATAACCTGGATTTATTCCATATATCTATAACCTGAATCGAATCCAGATATCTATAACATTGATCTAACCCATATATTTATAACCTGGATCTAATCCAGATATATATAGTCTGAATCTAATCCAGAAATCTATAACCTGGATATAATCCAGGCATATACAACCTAGATCTAATCCAGATATATATATAACCTGGATAAAAATCAAAATATCTTTAACCTGGATCTAATTCATATATTTATAACCTGGATCTAATCTAGATATCTATAACATGGATCTAATCCAGATATATCGTCACTGCATCTGCTTCACGTATCTCCTTTCTAAAATGTGTGATAAAGTAGGCTGAATCTGTATGTCGGCTTAAAGCACAATTCAACGCTCTCTGTTCTTCCGTGTTTCTTCAATATCTCACTGGCATCCTCCATCCATCTTGTTGTGGTCTCCCTCGTGATCTGTAACCACCTTGTCTGCTGTTGTAGATCATCATATATGGCAGACTTTGGTATGTGATGATCAGGTGTCCGTACAACTTTATTTGTTGCCTTGCAATGTAATCCAAGCACGATGTAGCGCCCACCCTCTCTCTGCTTCCTTTGTTTCTTGCTCTGTACAGCCTTGTGACCCTGATCGCACTTCTCAGACACATTTTGCATTCCATGATTTAGTTTTCTTGTGTTTTTGTGAGTCCATGCAATGAGTTGGTAAAACAAAATATTAATCAACTGTCTCTTTTTCGTCATTCGGATATCACGTCAGGTCATCCCGTACCCAGTGAGGCCGTTGGGGCATACATGAAGTTATCCTCACAACCCCACGTACCCTTCTCTGTCAGCGGTCGCTGCCTCTGCCTTCTCTGACAGGAGATTGGTCCATTCTTTTATGTTGTCCTCCCACCTCTTTTTAGGACGGCCTCTTCGTCGTCTGCCTTGCACCTTCCAGCGCAGGATTGTATTAGCAAGACTATTTGATCTCGATATGTGGCCGTAGCAAGCGAAATGCTTCTTTTGACAGTTGCCAAGTGGTCTTCAAAACGCCCTACTGTTATTGTAATACTTTCTCGTATTTCCTCATTTGTAACTCGATCTTCGTACGTGACAATTAGAAGTACTCGGAAACATCTCATCTCCAAGGCATGTGTCCTCTGCTGCTTTTTTGGAAATGTTTGTGTCTAAATATTGGTGACAGCTGACACCGTTTTTGCTTTCTGTGTTCTTGATTTCACATCTCTGTCCCCTCTTCTATTTTGTGTGACCCCCTTATTTGAATTCTCTGACCTTTTCAGGAAAAATACATTTCTTGGAAAGATAGGAAAACCAATAATGAGGTTCTGGAACGACTTCAGGTGAAACAGACACTTCTAAAAAAATCAGATAAATACAATAGTTTCGTCTTGTCAAGCGCCTTGACTGTCTGCTAAAGATTATTTTAGAGGGTAGTGTAGAGGAAAAGAGAGCCAAAGAGCAACAGAGGTACAGATGGACAGACAACATCAGGATGTTGTCAGGAAACAGTTTGACTGGGTGTACCAGCCTGGTGGGAGACAGTGACAGATAGATATTCATTACGATCAACCTCCATTGCGGAGACGGCACTTGATGATGATAATTATGACCTGTATAAATTCTATATTTTTCAATTGAACATTTAGCACCTTTTAAATTATGTTAACTATCATTGTCTCTCCCTCGTGGAGACGCATAGTGCAGTGGTTAGCGTGCTGGCTTCGCATCTGAGTGGTCATGGGTTCATACATGTTGAGGCGGTAATGTTTTTTTTTCAGACCGCAACGGCTCTCGGGTCGACCCAGCCTTAAATGGGTACCGATTCAGTTCGGGAAGTAAAATCGGCGATGGAGAGGAGATGGCTACCGCCCTCATATAGTCGGCCCTTTGAAATGTGAGATCGCGAACACCTCACCCCTACGGCAGTAATGCTATGGGTTACTTGACTTTACTCTCTTGGTCGTATTAATTCTCACATTATATAATGTAGAAATTGTGAATGGGATTCAAAAGTTCGTCTCAAGGAACGATGCTCTGATCATCTGCAGAAAGAAGCTCATTGATGTGGTTTCTTGGTTTGCTTCATTCGCTATTTTGTCCATATATGCAACCGAAGCAAAACCAGAAACCACCACAATGAACTAGATTTGTTTTTGCAGATAGTCATAGTCTCTTTCATTTCGATGAGCAAAACCTCCAAGAACATATGAATGCTCTTGACAATATCCGGGATAGAAATGACTTGGCTTGGCTTCGGTCGTTCTCAATTTCCCGCTACCAAACCCTGAAAGGGCTTCAGTTGTAAAATGTAGTCCAGAGAACGGAATGTGTTGTGTCGTAGTTTACAGCTTGACTGCGGTATTTGCACCTTTCATTCCAAAACAAATCCGACTTCATCAAGCATTTTTTGAGTACCGGGTTATCATTCCCTCTTCGATCCCTTTTCCTTAGCCAGTCTGCCCTGCTGCAGCCTGTTATCCAGGGTACCGCGTGGAGGTGTAGAAGGGTCTTAGCAGCTCTGGTTCGCTGGCCCTGACGCTAGCAGTCAGCTATGGATCGCTGACCACTGCAGCTCATGCGCTACTAAGCATCTTGATCCCCGCAATAGATATAATATATGGATTCGTACAGCAATGACGGAAAAAACAAAAATGACACTCAATAGAATAGAGAAAACACTGAATATACATGTAAAAGGTATAGAGCTTAAAAAAGTCAGTGAATACACATACTTGTACAGCATGTTTAAACACGATGTAAGGTTTAAGAGAGAGGTGGAATCAACACGACGTAAAGCTAATGCGGTTTCCTATCAGCTCTCACCATTACTATGAAACTTGCATATTCCAATGAAGATAAAGCGACAGCTGATAAATATATATTTTATATAATGTACAAAAGGATCAGCCACTACCTCAAAAAGAGAACATCCAGAGTTCAAGTACAAGGGCAGATGAGCAAAAAGGTGACACTTGAGCAGGGAGTACCCCAAGGGGGAGTACTGTCACCCACACTCTTCCTGGTGTATATAAATTAAATAACAGAGAATATACCAAGAAGAGTCCAAAGCTCAATGTTTGCAGACGATCTGGCTATGTGGACCTCTGAAAAGAATCTCACCATAGCAAGAAATCGGATGCAGCAGGCCCTAACATCGCTGGAAGAGTGGGCGAACTCATGGCTGGTCAAAATAAACGAGGAAAAAACAACATGTACGATATTCTCGCCATCAAACAAACCCCAAAACACCAAAATAAGTCTTAACGGAAATACCTGCAGCCAAACGACAACCCAAACTACCTGGGAGTCACATTTGATCGGCCCATGACATGGAAAAGTCAGATCGAGAGAAACTGAATGAGAGCCAGAGAAAGAATGGCAATCATGAGGTAACTTGCTGGCACAAGCTGGGGAGCAGACGAAAGTATATTAAAGAAACTGTACACTGGAAGAGTGAGACCAGTTCTCGAGTATGGCATTGCGGCATGGAAAGCAAAGGCGAACTTCGATAAAATTAGCAAACTCCAAAACCAAGCCATGAGAGTTATAACAGGAGGCATAAAGTCAACGACAATTGTAGAACTTGAAAAGAGTACAAAACTACAATCCATGACCGACAGAAAAGACTGCAGAGCCCACCAGCAAGCAGAGAAACTCAGAAGACTGACTGACCATCTAATGCACCAGAGACTAAACAATTTCGGATATGGGAAACTAAAGCGGAGAAACTTTGCAGAAATAGCAAAAGCAAAGATGTACGAAGACTCAATGAACACACTAACAACACCAAAGCCCATCCCTACTGTACGAAAACCTACCTAGAGGCAGCATATATTTCCAGAGGTGGTAGAAAATATACCAGGTATTGGAAACAAAAACAGCCAGACTGAAAAAGAAAAAAGAAATACAACCCTGAGGTACATAATGAAAAACTACCCAAGCATGGACTGGACCCATGCATACACCGACGGTTCTGTAACAAACACAACACAGAACGGAAGGGTAGGGGCATTCCTGAGCATACCAAATGGCAGAAAAATAACACTGTTATTGGCAACTGGAAAATACACGCAATTTCATAGCGAAGGCAGAGGCACTGAGGGCGGCAGTGGAAGAAATGGTGACAGGTAAAAGGAATGAAAGCCACTATAGTCCTGCTTACAGATGCCCTGGCCGTAGTCACAGCACTAAAAAGCTAGAAAAATACTGAACTAAATGATTTAAGAGCAGTACTCTGTCAACTATGCCAGCAGTCCGCACCAAAAAGAGTAGTGGTACAGTGGTTTCCATCCCACTGCAACATCCAAGGCAACGAGGAGGCAGACATACTGGCAAAAGAAGGTGCAAGACTACCACAACCAGATAATAGTATGACATACGAAGAGTCAAAACAGCTTATTAGAGCTAGATACATTACCAAATGGGAAACAGTACATACTGGCTACACTAAAAACGATGCCTATTACCAGCTGAACAAAAGAGAGCAGGTCGTGGTCTTCAGACTTCGCACTGGCCACAAAAGACTGAGGTACCACCTATTCAACAAATTGAAGATAGGTGGCACTGACGAATGCTCGTGTGGTACATGAAAAATGACCGCTGAACATTTGCTGCAAAACTGCCCGACAAACGAGGACCAGAGAGAGCAGATGTGGCCATCACCAGTGGCAACACTAGACAAGCTCTATGACTCTGTCGACAGCCTCAGGATGACCGCTGCTTTTTCGAAAAAATGAAAGGTTGGCTTCTGACAGCGTAAGAAGAAGAAGAAGAAGATATATTTTATACCATCTCTCTGCTAATAGTGCCAGACATGGACTCTCACCGAGGCGCAAGGGAGAAACAAAATCATAGTATGCGAAATGAGGTGTTTGAGATATGCTTTCGGGGTCACAAGGCTGGACAGACTACGAAATAAAGTAATCAGACAGAAGATGGGTGCAACACCGTGCATGGAAAACATGGAAAGGCAGAGAATCAAATGGTTCGGACACCTGACAAGAAAGCAACCAAAGTTACCAGCTGCACGTATCTACAATAACAGACATCAAAGTTGCAGAGCAAGAAGTAGGCCACGAAAAAGATGGTGTCACTGAGACACGGAAGAAACACAGAATTGCAACACCATCAGCGACAAAGATTACATACACCAGAAAACTACACCTCCCCACGACGTATAACGACACAACTCGATAGATGATGATGATGTTGATACAATGAACAATAGTGGCGATAGCATATATCCCTGTTTTGCCTTGGTCCTAATCTCAAACCAATTAGCGAGTCCGCTTGGTATTCACAGCGTACTTTGGCTATATTTGTACTATTCAGAGTCTTGTACACATTTACAAGATTCTCGACTTGTACTGACGCAGTTCGCTCAATTTAGCGACACAATACAAAGGCGATCTAAAATCTGCGCCCAACGACATAACACAAGTAATCTTCAATGTCCCCTGAAATTTCTACTGCATGATCTCCTACATATGCGCATTAGATTATATGCGCTTACTTTAAGCGCATTTGACGCTCGTAATTAATTATGTACATGTTTCATTTTATGATCCATCACCATCCACATTTCTCAATTCTGATCTCACTGTTTCCATTTTCAAAGTAATTGCGCAATATAAACAGCGCACGTCAATGCTGTCTCGCATAGGCGCATTTACATGTTAAATCGATGGCTGTACAACTCTGAAGCTTTCTGTCTTAATGTCTGCCATCAATTCTGACATTAGCCATGTTCATGAGCGTCTTTCAGCATTTTGCTGTTGAAGATTCAAAAATATGTTGTTTTTTTGTTGTTTATATTTTGTTGTTGTTTCAGAAATAACTTAATAGCAGGTATTTTACTGCACATTAGAGACACACATTATAGATGACATTCGATGGTTGTAGTTAACCGTCCTGGATTTAATCATAGTTAAATAAATGGTTGCTAACATTTTGCAACCGTCCTGCTGAAACAGTTTAAAGGTGGCTCTGAGGTGGGAGTGACGAGGGGGCAGGAAGGTGCGTGTTTTAAATAAAGTTTTGTCCCATAGTAGTTACACAATTCTTTCTGGGAATTAATTTGTAAGAGACTCCAGTTTACTAATCAAGGTTTGTTCTATAATAGTTACACTACTATGGGGGAAATGAAGTTGTTAGTGATTTCATTATACTAAATCAAGGTTTGTCCCATAGTATTTAAACTACTGTCGAGGAAGGAAGTTGTTAGAGACTTCGGTATACTTAAGTCAAGGTTTGTCCGTATGTAGTTACACGAATGTTTGTGGAAAGGGGGGGGGGGGGGTGAAATTCTTAGAGGCCTCAGTATATTGAATCCAGGTTTTCCCACAGTAGTTGCAGGGCTGTCGTGGAATCAAGCTGTTAGAGACTTCATTTAACACTTCATTATATTAAGCCAACGATTGTCCAATAGTAGCTACACTACTGTCTGGAAATGAATTTATTAGACTTCAGTATGCTAAACTAAGGTTTATACCATAGTGATGCCATTAATTGTCGCAGGATGAAGTTGTGGATGAAGTTGTGAATGAACTTGTACATACTACACGACATGTTTAATAAGATTGGGTGCTCATATGGTTGTTACGATCCCTATCACATTACTAGTCATATGACAGGTACCCATTAACAGCTGTGTCTACTGAAGCGTGACGGTCACTGGAGCTGAACCTTTGCCAGGAAAATCCTGTGTTCTGACACCACATTAATCAGATGTTTTATTTATATGATCATCAATTTTTGAAAAGCCACTATAAATTGGAAGGAAAACTAACTTCTGATCAGGCAGAATATACTGATCAGACATGTTAGTCAGGGTCAGGTAAAATATACTGGTCAGACTTGTTAGTCAGGGTCAGGCAAAATATACTGATCAGACATGTTAGTCAGGGTCAGGCAAAATATACTGATCAGACATGTTAGTCAGGGTCAGGCAAAATATACTGATCAGACTTGTTAGTCAGGGTCAGGCAAAATATACTGGTCAGACTTGTTAGTCAGGGTCAGGCAGAATATACTGGTCAGACTTGTTAGTCAGGGTCAGGCAAAATATACTGGTCAGACTTGTTAGTCAGGGTCAGGCAGAATATACTGGTCAGACTTGTTAGTCAGGGTCAGGCAAAATATACTGGTCAGACTTGTTAGTCAGGGTCAGGCAAAATATACTGATCAGACATGTTAGTCAGGGTCAGGCAGAATATACTGATCAGACATATTAGTCAGGGTCAGGTAAAATATACTGATCAGACATATTAGTCAGGGTCAGGCAGAATATACTGATCAGACATGTTAGTCAGGGTCAGGCAAAATATACTGATCAGACATATTAGTCAGGGTCAGGCAAAATATATTGATCAGACATATTAGTCAGGGTCAGGTAAAATATACTGATCAGACATATTAGTCAGGGTCAGGCAAAATATACTGATCAGACATGTTAGTCAGGGTCAGGCAAAATATACTGATCAGACATGTTAGTCAGGGTCAGGCAAAATATACTGATCAGACATGTTAGTCAGGGTCAGGCAAAATATACTGATCAGACTTGTTAGTCAGGGTCAGGCAAAATATACTGGTCAGACTTGTTAGTCAGGGTCAGGCAGAATATACTGGTCAGACTTGTTAGTCAGGGTCAGGCAAAATATACTGGTCAGACTTGTTAGTCAGGGTCAGGCAGAATATACTGGTCAGACTTGTTAGTCAGGGTCAGGCAAAATATACTGGTCAGACTTGTTAGTCAGGGTCAGGCAAAATATACTGATCAGACATGTTAGTCAGGGTCAGGCAGAATATACTGATCAGACATATTAGTCAGGGTCAGGTAAAATATACTGATCAGACATATTAGTCAGGGTCAGGCAGAATATACTGATCAGACATGTTAGTCAGGGTCAGGCAAAATATACTGATCAGACATATTAGTCAGGGTCAGGCAAAATATATTGATCAGACATATTAGTCAGGGTCAGGTAAAATATACTGATCAGACATATTAGTCAGGGTCAGGTAAAATATACTGATCAGACATATTAGTCAGGGTCAGGCAAAATATATTGATCAGACATATTAGTCAGGGTCAGGTAAAATATACTGATCAGACATGTTAGTCAGGGTCAGGCAAAATATACTGATCAGACATGTTAGTCAGGGTCAGGCAAAATATACTGATCAGACATGTTAGTCAGGGTCAGGCAGAATATACTGATCAGACATGTTAGTCAGGGTCAGGCAAAATATACTGATCAGACATGTTAGTCAGGGTCAGGCAGAATATACTGATCAGACATGTTAGTCAGGGTCAGGCAAAATATACTGATCAGACATGTTAGTCAGGGTCAGGCAGAATATACTGATCAGACATGTTAGTCAGGGTCAGGCAAAATATACTGATCAGACATATTAGTCAGGGTCAGGCAGAATATACTGATCAGACATATTAGTCAGGGTCAGGTAAAATATACTGATCAGACATATTGGTCAGGGTCAGGCAGAATATACTGATCAGACATGTTAGTCAGGGTCAGGCAAAATATACTGATCAGACATATTAGTCAGGGTCAGGCAAAATATATTGATCAGACATATTAGTCAGGGTCAGGTAAAATATACTGATCAGACATATTAGTCAGGGTCATGCAAAATATACTGGTCAGACTTGTTAGTCAGGGTCAGGCAGAATATACTGGTCAGACTTGTTAGTCAGGGTCAGGCAAAATATACTGGTCAGACTTGTTAGTCAGGGTCAGGCAGAATATACTGGTCAGACTTGTTAGTCAGGGTCAGGCAAAATATACTGGTCAGACTTGTTAGTCAGGGTCAGCCAAATATACTGGTCAGACTTGTTAGTCAGGGTCAGGCAGAATATACTGGTCAGACTTGTTAGTCAGGGTCAGGCAAAATATACTGGTCAGACTTGTTAGTCAGGGTCAGGCAGAATATACTGGTCAGACTTGTTAGTCAGGGTCAGGCAAAATATACTGGTCAGACTTGTTAGTCAGGGTCAGGCAAAATATACTGGTCAGACTTGTTAGTCAGGGTCAGGCAGAATATACTGGTCAGACTTGTTAGTCAGGGTCAGGCAAAATATACTGGTCAGACTTGTTAGTCAGGGTCAGGCAGAATATACTGGTCAGACTTGTTAGTCAGGGTCAGGCAAAATATACTGGTCAGACTTGTTAGTCAGGGTCAGGCAAAATATACTGATCAGACATGTTAGTCAGGGTCAGGCAGAATATACTGATCAGACATATTAGTCAGGGTCAGGTAAAATATACTGATCAGACATATTAGTCAGGGTCAGGCAGAATATACTGATCAGACATGTTAGTCAGGGTCAGGCAAAATATACTGATCAGACATATTAGTCAGGGTCAGGCAAAATATATTGATCAGACATATTAGTCAGGGTCAGGTAAAATATACTGATCAGACATATTAGTCAGGGTCAGGCAAAATATACTGATCAGACATATTAGTCAGGGTCAGGCAAAATATATTGATCAGACATATTAGTCAGGGTCAGGTAAAATATACTGATCAGACATGTTAGTCAGGGTCAGGCAAAATATACTGATCAGACATGTTAGTCAGGGTCAGGCAAAATATACTGATCAGACATGTTAGTCAGGGTCAGGCAGAATATACTGATCAGACATGTTAGTCAGGGTCAGGCAAAATATACTGATCAGACATGTTAGTCAGGGTCAGGCAGAATATACTGATCAGACATGTTAGTCAGGGTCAGGCAAAATATACTGATCAGACATGTTAGTCAGGGTCAGGCAGAATATACTGATCAGACATGTTAGTCAGGGTCAGGCAAAATATACTGATCAGACATATTAGTCAGGGTCAGGCAGAATATACTGATCAGACATATTAGTCAGGGTCAGGTAAAATATACTGATCAGACATATTGGTCAGGGTCAGGCAGAATATACTGATCAGACATGTTAGTCAGGGTCAGGCAAAATATACTGATCAGACATATTAGTCAGGGTCAGGCAAAATATATTGATCAGACATATTAGTCAGGGTCAGGTAAAATATACTGATCAGACATATTAGTCAGGGTCATGCAAAATATACTGATCAGACATATTAGTCAGGGTCAGGCAAAATATATTGATCAGACATATTAGTCAGGGTCAGGTAAAATATACTGATCAGACATGTTAGTCAGGGTCAGGCAAAATATATTGATCAGACATGTTAGTCAGGGTCAGGCAGAATATACTGATCAGACATGTTAGTCAGCGTCAGGGAAAATATACTGGTCAGACATGTTAGTCAGGGTCAGGCAAAATATATTGATCAGACATATTAGTCAGGGTCAGGTAAAATATACTGATCAGACATGTTAGTCAGGGTCAGGCAAAATATATTGATCAGACATGTTAGTCAGGGTCAGGCAGAATATACTGATCAGACATGTTAGTCAGGGTCAGGCAAAATATACTGGTCAGACATGTTAGTCAGGGTCAGGCAAAATATACTGGTCAGACATGTTAGTCAGGGTCAGGCAAAATATATTGATCAGACATGTTAGTCAGGGTCAGGCAAAATATACTGATCAGACATGTTAGTCAGGGTCAGGCAAAATATATTGATCAGACATATTAGTCAGGGTCAGGCAAAATATACTGATCAGACATGTTAGTCAGGGTCAGGCAAAATATACTGATCAGACATGTTAGTCAGGGTCAGGCAGAATATACTGATCAGACATGTTAGTCAGGGTCAGGCAAAATATACTGATCAGACATGTTAGTCAGGGTCAGGCAAAATATACTGATCAGACATGTTAGTCAGGGTCAGGCAAAATATACTGATCAGACATGTTAGTCAGGGTCAGGTAACATATATTGATCAGACATATTAGTCAGGGTCAGGTAAAATATACTGATCAGACATGTTAGTCAGGGTCAGGTAAAATATACTGATCAGACATGTTAGTCAGGGTCAGGTAAAATATACTGATCAGACATGTTAGTCAGGGTCAGGTAAAATATATTGATCAGACATATTAGTCAGGGTCAGGTAAAATATACTGATCAGACATGTTAGTCAGGGTCAGGTAAAATATACTGATCAGACATGTTAGTCAGGGTCAGGCAAAATATACTGATCAGACATGTTAGTCAGGGTCAGGCAAAATATACTGGTCAGACATGTTAGTCAGGGTCAGGTAAAATATACTGGTCAGACATGTTAGTCATGGTCAGGCAAAATATACTGGCCAAAACCCTCACCTTGGCTTTCTCGTAGCCCTCCCTTAAAACGGGGCTGCTTTCATGGCAGCCTGGCTAACAACGTGAGGGATCGACGTGATCCCTGTAATAGTGAGCAACACGCAGATGAAGACAAGCATAGCACAGCAGTCTGGAGGACCCCGGCCCACCTTCAGCAGCACGCTCGGGATGTCAGAAAGCTACCGCAACCAGCTATATAACGTTCTTTTCAGGCTAAACCTACTCATTGTGTGCATTCGAAACAACATAAGCCCAATACTGCAAAGTATTTGAAGCAATGGAGTTGTTTATCTTCAGCCCCAGCCATGTCGGCCATTAGCACAGTGGCAGAAAACTCGCTATTAGAGTCAAAGGTACATGGTTCAACTCTACCGACAGCTCTATTCGACCCAGCTGTTAATTGGTACCTGATTTATGACTCATAATGTAGCCCGTCTGTTGCAGAACGTTCATCCCATCACTCTTGTGTCAATCTCCAGCTTGCTCCAGAGTCCTGCACAAACATTCTTTGACATCTTGGAGCCATCGCCTTCTTGGTCTGCCTCTGCCGCTCTGTCCCAACACCATACATTTCATTACCGTTCTCTCAAGACCGTTGTGTTTTCTATGGGAACAAAGTATTTACATTTTCTGTTGATGACATTGTTGAACCAGTTATCCTCTATGCCCAATATTAGTCGAATATCTGCATTCTTTTTATTTGATTCCTTGGAATACTCAGGTACCTGTTATAAAATTTCGACTCGAAAGACTCGATTCTTTGAGGTTTGGGTGACTGTCCATGTTTCGCAGCCATATACTGCCATGATAAAAAAAAAGACAGGTTCTCAAACTGTTCACTTTTGTTGATTTTCGACAATTCTCTTGCGTAAATCATTTTAGAAAGCTGTTAACTAATAGCTAACATCCTGTTTGCGACATTCAACTCAACCAATACCAGCCCTGATTTGTCGCTTTTAGACATAAAAACAATGCGCTGAGCATATGTGTTTCCGCCAATTAAAAGCTACCTTAGGCACGATTCAGAACACGACAAAAGGTCAAACATTCCCATATACGTGACTTGCGTAGGAGACAAAATAGGGCTTAGTTGTATATAAACTGATCAATAGCCCATTGTGTCATTTTATATTGCTCGCTCGATTACCTTCGCCAAAGCAGTTTTTCATCAAGGGAGAGGATTCACATCTAAATCCTGCAACCTCTGTGGGCAACAACTCCACTGCCTTGTAGAAACCTCGCGAGAGGGTAGAGCTACGGGAGTAAACCCAGACAGAATATCCGGAGTATTAGCACCTAAGGCGGATAGTTTCAACATTTCGAACTCATTCCAGCAGCTCCTCCAGCTGAGCTGTTGCCAAGCTGCCATGCTTTACAATCATTTAGATTACACCAGCGAGGTCGAGAGGGGGATCCTGCAGTTTGGGCAGCCCATGGTCTCCATATTCAGCACCTAGGCTTGCACCCTGAGAGGATACAAATACTGAGACGCCTATGATGGTGATATATATATATATAACCGCTGGGCGGAGAGGAAGACTAACGTCTGATTAGGCAAAATATACTGACCAAGACCGTCAAGTCAGCTTTCTTGTAGCCTCCTTGGAAACTGGCTGTTTTCATGGCAGCCTGGCTAATGAGGTAAGGGAATGATGTAGTCCCCGTAGGGGTGAGCAACCAGCAGATGAAACCAATCCCAGCACAACTGCCTGGGAGATCCCGGTTCACCTTCATCAGTATGCTCGGTATGTGAGCAAAGCTACTGAAACCCGTCACTTAACGTCCTTTTTAGGGCACACTCAACAGCAACCTTACTCATTGTGAACATTCGAAACAACAACAAAACATTTATCCGCTCAGGCTCTCCTATCGTCAGCCACTTCAATGGCCATGTGCAGCGAGGTAATGTTACTGTCACAGGTTTTTGTCATGTGATCATATCCTGTGGTTGATCAGTTATTAGACTGGTTGTAAGGTTGTCTGAGTATGTCTCACCATTTATCCCTATCATCTGGTTGATCAGTCGTGAGACTGGTTGTATGGTTGTCTGAGTATGTCTCACCATTTATCCCTATCATCTGGTTGATCAGTCGTGAGACTGGTTGTATGGTTGTCTGAGTATGTCTCACCATTTATCCCTATCATCTGGTTGATCAGTCGTGAGACTGGTTGTATGGTTGTCTGAGTATGTCTCACCATTTATCCCTATCATCTGGTTGATCAGTCGTGAGACTGGTTGTATGGTTGTCTGAGTATGTCTCACCATTTATCCCTATCATCTGGTTGATCAGTCGTGAGACTGGTTGTATGGTTGTCTGAGTATGTATCACCATTTATCCCTATCATGTGGTTGATCAGTCGTGAGACTGGTTGTAAGGTTGTCTGAGTATGTCTCTCCATTCGATCATATCCTCTAGTTGATCAGTTCTTAGACTGGTTGTAAGGTTTTCTGAGAATGTCTCTCCATTTGAATCAATCGTGATGTGTCTGATAATGTTACTGATGCTGATAGTGCTGATACAGGCGCATTTCCCGTCCTTATACTGGGTTAGAAGACTCCGTGGAGTCTGTATAAAACTAGGATTCGTTTACAAACACTTACATTTTTTTTTAAAATCTACACACATATAATATATTCTTGTCTTCACTAAGTAACCCTGCCCCCACTACTTCATGTGGCAATAGATTCCAAGCATTAGCCACACTCTAACTAAAAAATATTTCAAAATATCTAATCTGGACATTTATTTAACTAATTTGTGGATCTGTCATCTTGTTCTTATTTCAAGAACACAATTGATCGAGCCCTGTGGCACTCCATTAACCAATATTCAATACATTTGGCAACTTTCTCACTTATTCAATGTAATTTAACTTTCTAAATAATCTGTGATGAGGTACTCTATCAAAGGCCTTTGCAAAATCTAGATAAATAATATCCACCACGCCGTTGATGATAATGATAGTGATGTTGATAGAGATGGTACTGATGATAATAGTACTGATGTAGATTATAATGATGATGACATTGATATGACACTTATATGACACTGATGATGGCACTAATGATGGCACTGATGATCAAAATGATAACGATAGTGATGAAGAAACTGAAAATAATGATGTGATGATTACATTGATAATGACATTGACGATGACATTGATAGTGACACTGATGATAATGATGATACTGATAACCATGTTAGTGGCGAAAACTTATGACGAGGAAGATACTCATGATGATGATGACGATGATCAAGATGATGATTCTGATGATAATAATACTGGTGACGATGATTTTAATGACGGTGATAGTGATGACGAGGATACTTACGATACTGATGTTTATAATGAAACAGATGATGATGATGATGGTGTTACATGATCCCAAGATAATATTATTGTGAATCATAAAGACACTAGCCGTTCAAGTTGAGCTCAATCCGTGATCGAGTGCACGAATGAGTCATGGCAGATTGTAAAGATCGCCAGTAAAGAGGGGTTCTACACGGAATCACCAGAGACAGTGTCAAGTCGGGTCGATGGATAGCCATATTATGACTAGACCACTAAAACATCTATTACATCGTAGAGAAGTGTTGTTATTGTTTTAATACTCACAATGGGTCGATGAGGCTAACGTCTGGTCAGGCAAAACACACTGGTCAGACAATGTTAGCCAGGGTCAGGAGAGATATACTGGCAAAGACCCACACCTGACGAGACGATGAGGCTAACGTCTGGTCAGGCAAAACACACTGATCAGAGAATGGTAGCCAGGGTCAGGAGAAATGTACTGGCAAAGACCCACACCTGACCTCCTCGTTGGTCGTCCCGGAAACGGGCTGTTGACGAGGACAATAGGCTGGCTAACAAGGTGAGGTTCGATGTGATCTCCGTAGTAATGAGCGACACGCAGATGAAGCCAAGATGACGTCCTAGAGGACCCCAGTCCACCTTCATCAGTACGCTCGAGATGTGAGGAAAGCTACTGTAACCCATCACGTAACGCCCTTTTCAGGGCGCACATATGAGTAACTTACTCATTGTGGGCATTCGAAACAACAACAACAATAACAATGAGAAAGTTTACACTTTTGTACGCCCTGACAAGGACGCTAATTGGCTTTCCTCACATCCCGAGTGTGCTGATCAAGGTGGGCAGCGGTTGTAGAAGTGGTTGTGCTATGCTTGGCTTCATCTGGGTGACGCTCATTTCTACAGGGAACACGTCGGTTCACATCTCGTCAGTCAGACTTCCTTGAAAACAGTCTATTTCCAGGGGACGCTTCATAGAACAACGATTGCCGACTTGGCCAGTGTATTGTGCATAACCCTGACACGACTTCCTGGTCAGTATGTTGTGTGTGACCGGACCAGCTTATCAGTAAATGGGGAAGCGGTCAGTGCGGATACTCGACTCATAATTAATAATACTCTGGATAATGACACTGTCATTGGTAGGTTAATGTGACCTACGCGGTGATAGATGAGAGTGAGGCATCTCTTCTAGAGGGAGAGTCAGTGATGTTACCGAGCAGAGGAAGGTTAATATGATAACTTACAGTTTCTGAATGAGATAGACGCAGTTAATTCAACATATGGTACATAGAGATGTTCTCTCTGCTACTTGGCGTCTTTATACGTATACAGTATCTTTCATTCCGTCTGGACATCAACATATGTATACCGTCTCTTTCATTCCGTCTGGACGTCACCAAATATATACAGTCTCTTTCATTTCGTCTGCACGTCAGCATGTATATACTGTCTCTTTTATTCCGTCTGGGCGTTCTCATGTGTATGCAGTTTCTTTCACTATTCCTGCGCATCCCCATATGTATACAGTCTCTTTCACTAAATATGCGCGTCCCCATATTTATACAGTCTCTTAGATTCCGTCTGGACTTCACCATATGTATGCAGTCTATTTCATTCCGTCTGGGCGTCACCATATGTATACAGTCTCTCTCATTCCTTCTAGGCGTCCCCATATGTATACAGTCTCTTTCACTCCACCTGTACGTCAACACATGCATATAGTCTCTTTCACTCCACCCGTACGTCACCATATGTATACAGTCTCTTTCATTCCGTCTGGGCATTCTCATGTGTAAACAGTCCCTTTCACTACACCTGCGTGTCCCCATATATATACAGTCTCTTAAATTCCGTCTAGGCGTCCCCATATGTATACAGTCTCCTTCATTCCGTCTAGGCGTCCCCATATGTATACAGTCTCTTTCACTATACCTGCGCGTCCCCATATGTATACAGTTTCTTTCACTATACCTGCGCGTCCCCATATGTATACAGTCTCTTTCACTCGACCTGGGCGTCCCTATATGTATACAATCTCTTTCACTCCACCTGTACGTCCCCATATGTATACAGTCTCTTTCACTCCACCTGGGCGTCCCTATATGTATACAATCTCTTTCACTCCACCTGTACGTCCCCATATGTCTACAATCTCTTTCACTCCACCTGTACGTCACCACATGTTTACAGTCTCTTTCACTCCACCTGTACGTCACCACATGTATACAGTCTCTTTCACTCCACCTGTACGTCACCACATGTATACAGTCTCTTTCACTCCACCTGTACGTCACTACATGTATACAGTCTCTTTCACTCCACTTGAGCGCCCTCAAATGCGCACATTCCTTTCAATTTCTGTAAAATGCAGATGACAGATAATGAGGTTTGTAGCTTCTGCTATGCCTCAGAAATGTCTCTATGACTTAGTCAAGTATTCATTTCTAGTTTGGTCGAATGGATGATCCAGACATTCCATGAACAAGGCCTCAGCATGTCCCGTCTGAAAACTGTGCACAAAGTGATTCTAAGCCAGGCTCACATTCCGTAGACCACCGATTCTCAAAATATTCTACGATGACTTCATAAATCAGAGCAATCAGCGTATTCAATCCATGCCTCAGAAGAACACTGAGCTTAATGACTTAAGAGCAGCACTCTGCAAACTGTGCCAGCAGTCCGCACCAAAAAGGGTGGTGATACAGTGGGTTCCGTCACACTGCAACATCCAAGGAAACGAGGAGGCCGATAGACTGGCAAAAGAAGGTGCAAGACTACCACAAACAGATACCAGTATGACGTACGAAGAGTCAAAACGGCTTATCAAAGCCAGATACATGTCCAAATGGGAAACCGAACATACTGGTTACACCAAAAACGATGCCTATTACCAGTTGAACCGAAGAGAGCAGGTCGTTGTCTTCAGACTTCGCACTGGCCACAACAGACTGAGGTACCACCTATTCAACAAACTGAAGATAGGGTGTACCGACGAATGCCCGTGCGGTACTGGTAAAATGACCACTGAACATCTGCTGCAGAACTGCCCGACATACGAGGATCAGAGAGAGCAGATGTGGCCATTGCCAGTGGAACTGCAAGACAAGCTGTATGGTAGTGGCGAGAGTCTCAGGATGACCGCTGCTTTTTTCGAAAAAATAATGGTTACTGTCTGACTGTGTACGCAGAAGAAGAAGAAGAATCCATGCCTAAGATGATGTAGAATGAATGGACACTGAATGAAGAAATAGCGGAACGTGAAGGTTCATCATTTCGTGGAACGTATGTGGACATATTGTATAAGTGACAGCGACTGCAACCAAACGGCTGATATATTGGATTGGAAGTGCCGATTGTGGAGTCACTAAATTTGATCAATAGAGTATTTTCGAGCCTCGTTCGATATCAAAGGTAGGAAGCGTGTGAATTGGTTATTCATCTATGGTGGTCATTGACAGTTGATTTCCATTTGAGTGACAAGCTTTCTTCATCACTTCCGTACCATCATTAGCGTACTCACGTGTTCATTAGATAAACTGCAGAGTTTCTAGATTGAATTGCAAATCCAAACAGTTATGCCCCGGCTCTGTCATTTGGACAATCCCCAAATATATCAATCAACCGATACACGCACGTGACCTATTTTAGCAGGCTTCTAGTTATCAGGAAAACGTTTACAGAAGCCCTCGTCTGTTGTCAGAACTGATATAACTCCGTACACGATTACCCGGACTACTTTTAGAACCCCTGATCAGATTTTTCATCCAAAACATCAAACCTCTGTCCTTCCATCAGCGCACATATCCCGACACGTAATCGCCATATTTGTCCATGTCAAAGATAGTTTTTATCTCGTGGCACCTCCCTTTTGGTCGCAACGATCAGATGGCGAGGGGCCTCTAGTTCTGACAAATGGCCCAACTGGCTGCGTCAGATTTCAAATTGTATTCATATTTTGAAAATTCAATTCGTCAATGCTGGGAGAATTCAGAAATTGGCTCTTCAAGAAGTGGGTCATTTTGTGGGCTTTCAGATGTGGGAATATTGTATTCATCTGAAGAGAAACTGGAAAGGGGGAAGGTGGAGACAGGGTAGACTAAGACCACTGTAACCTTCAAAGCATGACGCGAAAGGAACATGAAGAGGGATGTGCATGAGGTTTACAGTCTCAGCACGTAAATAAAAGTATGCTGACACGACACCTGCAATATGTGCTTACATTTGGTTTTAAAAGGAACTGCAGCGGCTATGACCCAGTGTTTTGTATAGGCATGCGCCTTAGAAGTAACACCAACATAACGCATGGTACCTACATCGCCACACGTTTATCAATCTATGATGCACACATACACGTGTCTTTGGTGGCTTGGAACAGCACACACATAACATATTATGTCCTCCCTGTTTTCTAGTAGCAGTAAGAGACGCATTATGCAGTGTATATTTGTCCAATTCAAAATTGAGGGACCAACTGTAAGATAGCAAAGAAGTTTGAGGCAGTAATCAGTTTCATGAGGGGAACTGGCAATATGCTGTAAATCGTGAAGGAAGTAAATCAAAAACTTTAATACATTTAGAACATGTTTTAAATCAATTTAATAGTATAAGTGAAAGAATATTTTTTTCAAAGAATGTTCCGCGATAAAAAATATATTTAACAAACCTAAGAACTTTAATTGTAATTGAAAGATTTAAATGAAAAGAATATCACAATATAATATATATTATGCACATAAAAGTTACATAAACTGTTAAAAAGCATATTCAATTATTTACAAACTACAGGAAAAATGAGCGAGAAAGCTTAATTATTATGGAATCTATGTATATTAACACTAATTATTAGATTTGTATATAAGGATTTCTACATAAGGATGTATGTTTAAGTATTTCTATGTAATGATTTCTATATAAGGATTTCTACATAAGGATGTATATATAAGGATGTCTAATGTAATGATTTCTGTATAAGGATTTTTATATAAAGATTTATATGTAATGATTTCTATATAATGATTTCTATATAAAGATTTATACACAAGGTTTTCGATATAAGTATTTCTACATAAAGATTTCTAGATAATGATTTATACATTCGAATGTCTAAATAAGGATTTCTATATAAGTATTTCTACACATGGATTTCTAAATGAGGATTTCTACATAAGGATTTCTAAACTGTCTACATTAGTCCCCCGCTTTACCAACTATTGAGGGTCTTACATATGTTTCTGAATTTGTTGTAATTATGTTTAGAGTGTAACATCGTTACTATGACCGACATTGAAACAAACGGCGAGAGATATATGTTTTGATAGCTGTGATCAATAGTTGTTGCTATGCCAAAGGTATTGCTTAGATAGGTTAAGCTGTCGGCAGCTTGATGATGTTGGTGTTGTACGGTGATCTTAGGTTGGCTATTCTCGATTCTTCGACGTACTAAATCATTTGTGATACGCTTTTTGTAGGTGCCATTTAGGAGTCTTCAAAATTATATCACCTCCATGGCCTGGATTCTTTTCTAGAAGTCTGCCGTAAATCGTCGATGTTTCGCAGACTTAAAGGGATATCGAAAGAACAATTGGCCTCTATGGCGAAGAAGAGTCATTTATCCTTCCACATTAGATTCAATCGTGCAAGCGCCGCTGTTGTCTGTGCTATTCTGGCATGACCTCTGGTTTTGATCCCTCATAACTAATCGTTAATCCCAGATACTTGAAGTGGTTCACTGTTTCAAGCTCCTGCCCATTTGCTTTGATCACAGCGTTGATTCCTTCAAAGCCATCAACTGTGTCTCTTCTGCGTTTATCCGCATGTCAAAACTCAGTGCTGTTACATCCAGTCTTCGAATCAATTCCCGAAGTATTTGTTTTTGAAATAGTCGCCGTAGGAGAATAGACGTTGTTTAAGAGAAACCTAGCCTGAACAGCCAGTTTTATGAAGTAAATATCTGTTATTTGAGAGAATTCTTGAGAGAATGGACCAGCTCGCATGTACTGTTTAACTATATCAGTGCGTACTGTTGATATCACGCATACCCGCAGATTCATACATCTTCACACACACATTGAGGATATGTGTCAAGCAGAAGAGCAGAGCTACCTTAACCTGGCTGTGTTATGTAATAACATATTCATTTACCTGTTATAAAGAGCACTGAAGTTTTAAAAAACACAAATCATAACATTGTAACATGCACTGACAAATATACAGCTCCAAGATAATGAATGAAGCAGAGTGAGACCATAATCCGCAGAGATCAAGTTCTGTGTGAATACATGATCAGTAATTGGATGTCTTTGTCCACAGCTGCGTTCCTTTTGCTGGAAATCGATTTAGAGTTCGGTACGAATTAGACTATTGGAAATCTATTTTGGTAACAAGGAACGGATTTTTCCTTTGTTGGATGTCTAAACGCGATTTTGATTATTAACCGTGACTTGATACCAGCACGGATGGCACCGTGAAAACGTGTTTTGATTTTCTTTATAATAGATTTTACAGTAGGATAAAACGATCTTCTATACCTGGGGTTTCACAATGAAGCCACTCTGTAGAATATGTGTATGCCCCGATGGCTGCTTGAAGGTCATTTACAGAATCAAAGTGCCGCATGAATGGAACACATCTGCTAAGGGTCGCATGCATATAGTTTAGTTACATAAGGGACGTATGAGCAAGGTTATGATTCCTAAGGGACGTGTCAACAAGGTTATGATTCCTAAGGGACGTATCAACAAGGTTATGTTGTCTAAGGGACGTATGAACAATGTTTTGTTGTCTAAGGGAAGTATGAACACGATTATGTTGTCTAAGGGACGTATGAACAAGGTTATGTTGTCTAAGGGACATATGAACAAGGTTATGTTGTCTAAGGGAAGTATGAACACGGTTATGTTGTCTAAGGAACCTTTGGACAGGTATGTTGTCCATAGGACGAATGAACAGTTATGTTGTCTAAAGGACTTAGGAACAGCCATGTTGTTTAAAAGACGTATGAATAGTTATGTTGTCTAAAGGACGTAGGAACAGTCATGTTGTTAAAGGGACGTATGAACAGTTATGTTGTCTAAAGGACGTAGGAACAGAGTTGTATTCTAAGGAAAGTATGAAAAGAGTTATGTTATCTAATGGACGTAGGAACAGTTATGTTCTCTAAGGGATGGAGGAACAGTTATGTTGTCAAAAGGACGTAGGAACAGGCATGTTGTTTAAGGGACGTATGAACAGTTATGCTGTCTAAGGGACGTAGGAACAGAGATGTATTCTAATACAGTTTTGATAACCAAAGAATCGAATAATAGCAGAGGTAATAGCATACTGGATTAGATGAAGATAAGTGTCTTGACTTAGAGGTAAAAGCTAAACGCTAGTCTGAAAACTTCAAGGACCGTCCAATTACATTGTGTAGGGTCGATAAGTTCATTGAAGGGAAAATAAATAATACAAACTCTGCACTAATATAATTTTGCTAACCCATGGCCGAATCAATACAATATTAGCAACTCAAGTGTTAATCAAGACACGTTTAATAACTTAATGACATAATGAAGAGATATTTAATAACTTAAAGACCGAATGCATTCAATTGTGTTAAATCAATGGCTGAATTAAAACACGTTTGAAACTCATTGGACAAACAAAGACAAGCTCAATAAATCATCGCATGAAACCAGACATGTGATAAATCATTGTATAAATCCATACACGTTTGATAAATCAAGGTGGACATTATACAAGATCAGCAACTCCATAGCCGAATGAAAAAGCACCTCGGTAATTAAAGGACCGAAGGTTGACAGGTGTGAAAACTCATTTGCTCAAAGAAGAAATGCTTTGTAACCGTAAAGATGAATAAGAATATGTTTGTTAGCCCTATCAGCCACGTAAAGACATGTCCAATGGTCAATTCCACTGCTTGCAATCTGTTCTATATTTTGTTTAAACACATATAAAACAAAATATATTCTAAGGGAAACTACCAAAATAAATTACAACAATGCGATGTTTTCAAAAACATGAGCTTAAATATGTATGTCGTTTCATTCACGAGTTATTGTTGCTCGATGAACATTATTTACCGACACATACTGACACGATGAACATTATTTACCGACACATACTGGTACGATGAACATTATTTACCTACACATACTGGTACGATGAACATTATTTACCGACACATATTGGAACGATGAACATTATTTACCGACACATACTGGTACGATGAACGTTATTTACCGACACATACTGGAACGATGAACATTATTTACCGACACATACTGGAACGATGAACATTATTTACCGACACATACTGGAACGATGAACATTATTGACCGACACATACTGGAACGATGAAAATTATTGACCGACACATACTGGAACGATGAACATTATTTACCGACACATACTGGAACGATGAACATTATTTACCGACACATACTGGAACGATGACCATTATTGACCGACACATACTGGAACGATGAACTTTATTTACCGAGACATACTGGAACGATGAACCGCCACCATGAACTGACAGCATTCTTTGACAACATCAAAACTTAAAATCGTTCAATCCCATCTATTTATTATATGAGCATTGATGGCTTCGTGGTTATTTACTACCGAATTATGTGTATTAAAACGTATATTATGTTCTTAGCTAAGTCGGGTATTAAAGCTTGGGGGAATAACACGGGTAAGCTGAGGGGAGAGCGGATGCGACTGGCAGATTGAGGAGAAAGGAAAGTATTGGCGCGATATGGGTGATGAGATCTGTGGTCTGATGGGGGAGAGGAGAGAAGAGATTGGCGGTAATCTGGAAAGAAAGAGAGATTGAATTATTTTGGTGATGCAATTGATAGAGATGGTTGGGGTAGCTGGCGGGGTTGCTGGCGTGCTAGAATGCAAGATGGGAGTGCAATGGAGAATACCATATGAGAAGTGTGTAAACAATTACCTATCTTCATAATTATCCCCGCGTATTCCATCTTCCCAGTGGCAACGTATGGACGGATGTGAAATGTGGACCCAAAATAAACACTTTAGACCGTCGAAGACGGATGTGTCGGACCGAAAGGTGCAAATATCGCAGTCAACCTAAAAATTAGTGACACAACACATTCCGTTCTCCGGACTACATCCTGTTACTTGTGAAGCCCTGTTCAGGGCTTGGTAGCAGGAGATTGAGAACAAACGCAGAAGATGAAGAAGCACTTTAGAAAGGAATGAATCTTTTTGAACTAAAAGGCTACAGCAGAGGGCTCAAAATACTACCGATAGCGAAAATGACAAATGCAGATATTCAAAAAGTAACTGGACAACGAGGAAAATTACTTAGTAAACAATATATTGTTTAGAAAGTTAAAATATTTTTTGCCACATCAAACTCCATAATAGCCTGGAGAGAAAGATATTGGAGGAAAGCGAGGTAGAGGCAGGCCAAGGAGAAGATGGAAACAAGATATATCTCCTGAAAATGATAGCGATATAGGCAGGAGTTATAGATAGAGATGGAGAGTCTTACACATCGGCTGTTGTGAGAGCGAGGTTTTGCAAAGGATATGCTACATAATGATAAACGACGGGAGAAATGCTAGTTCACATGTAAAAACTTCAACAAGTGTTCGTTTACATATCAATATGATCCTAGGGGACGCGTGGGCTAGTTGTTAATGGACACGGCTCACAACCGTAAGGTGCTGGCTTCGATCCCCATCCCAGCACCAGCCGTTTTCCCGGAAAAGCAAACCCTTAGAAAATGGAGGAAACAAATAATCATAAAATGCAAGCTGAAGTCGGGTGCACTGGACCGACAGGCGCAACATAAAAACCACAGTGCAACGCACACCTCCTTGGGGATTCGAGAAATAATGCGAACGCAAAAAAATTACAAAACAAAAAAATAACTAAACAACAAACAAACATAACCCTATATACTTATAGGCATTCTTATCAACTGACATCAAAACGAATTTATGTATCACCAACTGACATCAAAACCAATGTATGTATCATCAACTGACATCAACACGAATGTATGTATCATCAACTGACATCAACACGAATGTATGTATCATCAACTGCCATCAAAACGAATGTATGTATCATCAACTGACATCAACACGAAAGTTGGTATCATCAACTCACATCAAAACGAATGTAAGTATCATCAACTGACATCAAAACGAATATGTGTATCATCAACTGACATCAAAACGAAAGTATAATCAACTGACATCAAAACGAATGTATGTATCATCAACTGACATCCAAACGAATATATGTATCATCAACTGACATCAAAACGAATGTATGTATCATCAACTGACATCCAAACGAATATATGTATCATCAACTGACATCAAAACGAATGTATGTATCATCAACTGACATCCAAACGAATATATGTATCATCAACTGACATCAAAACGAATGTATGTATCATCAACTGACATCAAAACGAATGTATCTATCATGACTTACGTGACACGTCCATTGTTTCCAAGATCTTCATCTGTTGCTGACAGAGTCATAACCCGATGCCCAACATGGGAAATCTCGGCCACAGATTCGTCGTAGGTCTGCTTAGAAAACCTGGGAGCGTTGTCGTTGACGTCATTAAGTGTGACATTGATGGTGAGCTCTCCAGAACGTCTTACTGTCCCGCCATCCAATGCCAACACTTTGAGGAAGTAATGAGGCTGGCGTTCACGATCCAACGCAGCCTTGACGTACAGCTGAGGCGTCAGGCTGTCGTCAAGGTTACGCGTGACCTTCAACCCGAAGACGTCACTGGACGTGACAAGGGAATACCGCTGTAATGTATTGTTGAGAATATCGCGATCAGTGGCCGACATGATGGGGATTGAGGTGGACACTGCAGCGTCTTCGTCAATCTTCACATTCATCGTGGACATGCTGAAGGTGGGGGAGTTGTCGTTGACATCCTGGACAAAGACTGTAACCTTGAACGTGTAAAACTGTTGACCTGACTCTGTCTGCGCAGCCAGGTGGAGGTTTAGTTTGCACGATGTCTCATAGAAGCAGATCAGCTCCCGGTCTATGGCAGAGGCTGTTCTAAGCAGTCCAGTAGTGTTTACGATTGAGAAGTACTTGTTATGGCTCTCTGGATAGAGGAGGATACGATACCGAAGAGTCGAGTAGTCTTCAGAGCTGAGTAGTTGGTAAATATTCGAATCCTTGCCAACACTCCCAACAACAGTATTGATTGGCACTTCTTCATCGATTTTATAAGAAAGGTCAAAGGTTTGACCTTGAACTACGATTATCACAGTGACATAGCATACACATAGCCTTGAGAACATTTCTACTGACGTCATAAATGAACTCATTTTATGTCCTGAAAATTCTTTCACTGGACACGAATTGTGAAAATAATGAAATTATGACGAGTTATTCACAGTTTTAATATTCCACAACCCGATAATTTTGGTTTTTCTCAGCTTTTCAGTGTTTATTTGTATATAGACGCTTATCTCAGTAAATGTGATTGTTATTATAAACATTATTTTGAATAATTGCCATGTGTTATCCTTTAAGTTAAAACTGGATGTTTAAGTCTTCATCTTTCGTTGGTCAGTTGTAGTTAAAGTCACTTGTATAAGTAGCGTTAACGTGTACTATTTAACTGCTTTTGCTATGTTCGGTTTAAACTTCAGCTGGGTAAAGTCCCGCCCTCTTTCACATACAAAAAGAGCCAGTTATTTTTATTATAAAACACAGTGAATTTGTCGCCAAAATATAATCACTATACAGGGCTGCTCTCTTGAGCAGCGCTGAAAAGGATGAACTATTAAACGGGCTGAGTCTCAAGTGAGCGTTGATTTGTTGACAGAAAAGAGTTTGAACACCTTTCTCCAGAAAAGTCTTGCGCCCTCTAACACCTCATCCTCGGCGACAGCTATTGAACTTCATTCACTTCTTTACCTTTTGGCAAGGTACGCTCTTTCCATCTGCAGGCTGTGTCCTGCCAGTTATATTATGACATCTCTTTTTTTGGAAGGATTATGCCGGATTATCAGCGCTCAAGAATCAAGGTCTTGGTGGTCTCACGCAATGCTGATGGCCTGAGTCTGTGGCTGTCTGTGAATAAAGGAGACAGTGTATAACATAATGTAGACAATGACAGTTTACACATAATGTTGCCGATTTCCCATTTTATGAATTGGAACTGGAAACTAACGAAGTGAGAGAAAAATGTAACAATGACGACATAGAATTTACGTGAACAACTGAAATGTGAACAAATACAGGCCTTGTTATGAAATAAAGAGCATGGGTTATTCTGTTTGTACATGAAGACAATACGCAAATATAGTCACATTGAAGAAACTGGAAGTGCGTAGATAAAGGGAAAGAACAAGAATAACTCAAAGGAAAACATAATAGAGACAAAGTTAAGAGATGACAAAATTAGAGACAACAAAAACTAGAGACACAAATTAGAGCAAAGAATGAGAGAGGAAAAGATAGAAAAAAATACCAGAGTGCTCCAACAGAAGCACAAGATAAGATAGGAAAAAGAGGAAATAAAATACGTGAGGAAAACAATAAGATCAAAGTAAGAGAACAAAATAAGGTACGAAAAATTACGAGAAAATAAAAACTGGAAAAACGAGAGAGAGAAAAGAAACAAAACTAGAAGGAACATGTGACAGAAGAAAATATAAGTGGAGAAAATAAGAGGACAAACAAAAGATGAAACATTAAAGAGAGAACAGTTTTAAAGGAAACAAAGAAAGGGAACAGATGAAAAGATTACAAAGGAAACATTTTAACAGTAGCAGAAATAAGAGTAATATTTAAGAGGAAATAATCGTATCCGAGAAAGGGTGAATCTGGAACTAATCTTTGTGTCACATGCAGAGAAAATTGGGGACAACAGATAATTTTTTCTGGACAAAGTTGTAAACAATGTGCGTACAAGAGGCCGAGAAGTGCATGAGCTGCTACGATCAGCATGACAAAGCTCACTGCTAGCGTTAGGGCCATCGAACCCCAGCTGTAAAGACCACTCATCTCCCTAAGACGTAAGGGTAGATCGGAATCTCCCCTTAGCCACGGGTTAATGGTCCCTCAGATGTAGGCGCTGGCCAGCAGCAGCGTCTTCTAGTCTACGCGTGGGGGCTGCTGCTGCCGAGATGTACGACATTCGTCTCTCAAATCGTCAAGCAAATGGTGGACGATCGACTCCACAAGTTTCAAGTGAGCCATGGTCTCACGGATTGTACGCATCTCGAGCTATTTCCAGTCGTCTTGATTGTATGTCTTGCCACTGGTTCCAGGTAACTCAGGACGAGAGTGTGAGATTGATGACCAGCGCAGCTTCTTTCTTACTATAATCAAAATTCAGCGCTAATTACATCTTCAGGACTAGGACAGTCTGATGATGTCGCCATCTTCGCTTGCGATGGGCAACTTACTTACTTACTTATTTGCTTACTTATACCTCCATACTGTGATCCTGGATAACAGGCTGCAACAGAGCAGACTGGCTAAGGAGAAGGGATCGAACAGGTTAGGCTAACACGGTACTAAAAAATGCCTGCCGAATTCGGGTAGTGTCGGACTGTAAGGTGCAAATATCGCAGTGAAGCTGTAAACTACGACACATCACGTTCTGCTCTATGGACTTTATTCTTCTACCTGCAATGCCCTTACTGGGGCTTGGTAGAGAAAGTTTGAGAAAGAAGAAGACGATCCACGTGTCACAAGATCAATTGTACTTATAACTCTGGACATATCTACACATACATACACACACACACACACATACACACACACACTAGCAGAAATACACACAAACACACACACATATATACACACATACACACAAACAAACGCGCATATACACACAAATATACAAATATACATGCACACAAACACACGCATACAGAAATATCCACAGGTTCACACACGCACATACCCACACGATAATACACACACACATATACACAAATCCACACACGCACATGCATACAGACAAATACACAAAAAACACTAATTCACAAACGAAAATACACACAAACACGCATACACATACATGCAAAATACATTTATACATACACATTCATACACATACACATACAAACAAGCACGTACATAGACAATAACATATGTACGCACACATACACACATACACAAACACTCAAACAAACACACATACCGACACAGATACACATTGAAAAAACGCACACACGCATAAACACTAACTCTGGAATAAACGCACAGACATATACACACAAACACAAGCAAACACACACCCACACATACATACAACTATATCACACGCACGCACAGAAATACACACGCACAGACATACATACAGGACAAACACGTTTACAGACTGATTAATGCAACTTAAATTTGAAACTGTAAAAATAACTGTAAAGGTCAGTTTCCTGACAGCAACTGCCGTCGCGGATGAAGATAGCTCTTCATGTACTAAGCCGCAGCACATGTAAGGTGGGGTGGTTAGTTCCCTTTCATGCTGTTTTTAACCTTCCACAACTCATACATTAAGTACCCATTTACAGCTGGGTCGACTGGTGGGGAGGGTGGGGGTTGTACCAGAACAAACCATAGCCCGGATTGTTGTTCCGTCGGTCCGTTAATTCGAACCTTGACACGCTGTAATCTCAGTCTAGCAAGTCTGCTCACTGCAGACTAAGCTACACGCTCGACGCTTGTATCAGGAGGTATCACTCGAACTCCAGCCACAATGGTACTGCCGTGGGTGGTAAGCATTTCAACCAAGTCGTCTCGAACGCTGCTTATCGCAGCTAGGGAGTCTGACCATCGCGTTGTAAGTCTTCCCCGCGGTCGTATTTAGCCTCGGGAATACCTGGTTGCTGTCGTCGTGCTCCATCGACCAAAGCTACGTCGTTGCATGTGACCTGTCCATCTATGTGTTTCCTTGTCTGCATATATTACCGGATCATTCTGTATTGACGACCTTGATGAATTTCTGCCCAGGTGAATTAGGAAACACGTATATGTCTGTATTGAAATGATCCTTCATTATCGGTATAGAGTTGGATAATGCCTTAGTGTAAACACAATGATACATTCAATTATAAACATCATTAATTCTTAATGTAATAATATTAGCTGTCCATCGTTGTCGACTACGACCGCTGACATCATCCCTGTCACAGATTTCCCTTTTGGGTGTGGGTACGCATGTGGCTGAACAGGCCAATGCGGGTACGAAAACTCTGTTGCATAACGGGTACACAAGGTCTGTAGAAGGTGATGGTGTTCCCGCTGTTCGTGATTTCCGGGTTTCGCGTCTGCTCTAGGCTTTCACAACACGATGGTCTTCGCTGCCAGCTATACCAACTTTGACTGGGCTTCTCCTGTCAGATCTGTTTTGCGCAAAACATTCCCAGCTGGTGACATCTATCTGGCAACTTGTCAGTGAATCCCTCAGACTGTCTTCAAAACGTTTTTTTTTGGCGCCCTTTCTTGCGCCATCTCTCTCTCCGATCGCCGTACAGTAGCTTCCTTGGGAGCCTCTCGTCTGACATACGAATGAAGTGTCCGGCCCATTCTGTTGGTACATGTTCTAGCAGCGCATGGATGTTGGACATGATAGCCGTCGAGAGAACCATGATGTTATTGACACGATCTTGTCATCGGATGTGGAATGTTCGCCTTAGTCAACCTGTGTGGAAGTGGTTTACCTCCTTGCATGTTCAGAGTATACAGTCCAGCTATCGCAGGCGTAGATTAAAATTGGAATGATGGTAGCACGGTAGACTTTGAGTTTGATCTTGACACTGATACCACGATGCTCCCACACCATCGAGCGTATTCTACCAAAGGCCATGCTGGCCCTTCCTACTCTGCTTGATACCTCATCGTCGAGGCTGACAGATCTCGACAGCGTGCTGCTCAGATAGATGAATTTATCTACGACATTCAGCGTCTGCCCGCTGACTGTAGTCTCTGGTTTTGTGTATGGCATGTCTAGTGCTGGTTGGTTTACGACCTCTGTTTTCTTGGCATTTATGGTTAGATCAACATTTTTGCAAGCGTCAGAGAACCGGGTCATTCCTACCTGCATGTTCAGTTCTGAGCTGCTGTTCAGAGCGCAGTCGTCAGCAAACACAAGTTCTGATTATGTCGCCATCCACTTTGGTTTTGACCTTCATTCTTCTGGGATTGAGTAGCTTGCCATTCGTGTGGTACTTTATGAGTACGACAAGCTCCAGCGGTGTAAAGGCTTCTGTCATCGTGACCGCGAACATAATGCTGAACAGGGTCGGGGCGAGTACACATCCTTGTTTTACATTGCTCCGCTGTCCATTATACCAGCACACATGCCTTCATGCAGCTGTTTCACTATAGTTATGAACTTGTTGGGGCAGCCAAACTTGGACATAATCATCCACAGCCCTCCTCTGTTGACGTAATGACGTGTGGAAATAAACACACATTAAAATCATAGGCAGTCCGTTTTGCGTTGGAAATTATGTTAACAAGAAAGATGGGAAATGGTAGCAGCAATTAAAGTAATTTTCGCAAATAAATGGATAATAAAAATATGAACATTTTGACGTAATTACTTGTTAAAAAAAAATCAAAATAAGCCACAATTAAATAAATCCATTGGAATGCTCTTTAATACCCCACAACTTAACCCATTAATATATTTTTTTTAAAACAAATGTGCACTCATATATAATGGTGATGACATCGGTTTATAAAATCAAAACAAGGAATTGCAAATTATATTTATTTTAATGCGAGACAAGAGAAATAGTTAAATGAAAGTAGTACATTAAGAGACAGTTCGACCATTAGCAAATTCTTCTATATTTGGATAAAGACAAAAATGGCAAGATATTGCAACACAAGTCATAGGTGTATTGGTGGTCCCTGTGCAGAAGGTGCAATCTCGATCAATTGTTCACTTATCGTCTTTACGTACGTCGAAAGAAATGACCAGCTGCTTTCTTTATTGTTTATACTTCTTATTGGAATGTTCTGTTCCTAAGAATCGACATCACTGCATTCCGGGCAAATCCATAGGAGCACAGTATCTTTCAGTAAATGGTGATATTGATGGTTCCTGCCGCTCGTTCGCTGTTCCGTCCTCCTTTGACACCTACTCCGCTCGAACCTCGTGCTATATCCAAAGTATGTGATCAGTAAATTGATGATGTAGATCTATGACGGTGTGATCATCTAACGGGCGGTCATTCACAGACTTCAAAATGCATAATGTTATTCAAGGTCAGACACTATATACTGAGCAAGACAACTATCTTTCTTATGAGATCAAGATATTTTACCAGTTCTTAATACAAAGGTTTGTGGAGTACATCCATACTAACAAATAAATGAACCCATAACATCCGCTCAACATAGCGAACGTATGTGAATCAGAGCACATTGTTGTACCATCTACACACTACCCACATACCACACCATATTGTTACACTATCAACTCAGCATACCACATATATGAACCACCGATGATTGTATTAATCGTACTCAAAAAATGGACACGGAACTTCTACTGAATAATGTTCAATAGGGATCAAGATGCTGAGCAGCATATGAGCTACAGTGGTCAGCGACCCATACCTAACTGCTAGCGCCAGGGCCAGCGAACCATAGCTGCCAAGACCCTTCTACACCTCCACGCGGTCATCCTGGATAACAGGCTGCAGTAGGGCAGACTGGCTAAGGAGTAGGGATCGAAGAGAGAATACTAACCCGGTACTCAAAAAAGGCTTGCTGAAGTCGGATGTGTTGAACCGAAAGGTGCAAATATCGCAGCTAAGTTGTAAACTACGACACAACGCATTCCGTTCTCTGGACTACATTCTGCTACTTAAGCTCTTTCAGGGTTTGGTAGCGGGAGATTGAGAGCGAACGAAGAAGAAGAAGAAGTTTAATAGACGAAGAATAAAGAATATATATATCGCTACCACAATCATCAGTTCTGTACATACTCTCAATTCAGTTCATGTGCCATCTCCGCATCGAAGGTCGGCTGCCATGAATCTCCAGTGTGCTCTAACTCTTGCTATAAAGGTTCATTCTTACAGGATTATTTTCTAGTCCATCTCCTGATGTTATCCACCCACGTAAAACGTTGTCTGCCTCTTGAACGACTGCCTTCCATCCTACCCTCTAGTATGGCCTTCAATAAGGTCTTGTTATATGACCAAAACAACGTAACTGTCTAATCCTGCTTTCGGTCATTAATTCACCTTTCACCCTCAACTTATTCAATGGATCCTCATTTGTTTTCTTCCTTTTCGATGAAATGCGACCCAGTCTACGATATATCCACATATTCTAAGGTGATGCGTTAACCTCGACTCAAAATTTAATTTTAAGGTGCAGATATGTATCCTGCCACAGATAACGTTCCATTACGGTCGCAACGTATGTGCACGCCCGGATGATCACTACTTCCAGTATTTGTCTAAATTGACGTTTTGTTTTTGTTTCTCGAACCCATGATAACATATTGTGTCTGTTCAAACGACGGTCAAGTATGATACAATTACGACCAAGATGTCTAGAGGTAAGACGATGGCCTCGGATGCTGGAGGTCGCAGGTTCAAATCACGGTCTCGGCCGTGATTTTTTCACGTGAACTTTCTGGTATTTCTCTGGGCAGTAGAGATCGGTCCCTCGTTACTGTGTCGCGCACGTTAAAAATCCCCCGACAGTTGGAAATTGTAAAGGGTAGGCTTAATGGCAGCTACCACGGCAGAATATAACATTCTGTTACACATCTACTCAATCTATTAGAGAATCCTCCCCCGTGCTACGGGGTTCGTGCATCGTAGTGATATTCTCCCAAAAAATTATGAAGAAGAACAGAGCACTAATGGATTAAACCGTGCGCAGTGACGTTGATTCTTCGACTAAACTAAACTTAACTAAACTTAACAATTACGAACAAAAAAAACGACATTTAAGTTATTTTTTTATTATTTTGCAACTACATAAAGAAATGGCCAAGGCCATGTCTAAATAATTCCTCTGTCTGTACCCCTGGGCACGTTAAAAACTCGTTGCTGTCCACGCTTATTAGGATTCCTCGTAGGGGAATAACAGAAGATTCCACTGAATTATAGAGGCCCGATAATAAGGGCAACACAGTAAAACAATCACGCGCCATGGATTGACAATCTAGGATCTTGTATCCTGGCAAATAGAAAGGACACGAAAATAAAAAAAAAAGCTACACACGCATAAAAACCGAAAACGCCTATAAATCCCAGAATTCACGTCCGTAAAACAAGGCTCAGATACCCGGCCGGGTTGGGAACGTCCATGCATGAACATGTGGTGCTGTAATCATGGCTGGCAATGCCGCCAAACGAGTGCCATTTGCGGGTGTAACGATGTTTGAGAGATTACGGTTGAATTCATTTTAAAAAGGCTATAATTCGCAATGAATCTTCGGTTCACGGGAGGTAGAAATGAATTCCTTCTAGAGTTCTCAAACCTCTTCTTTCTAGAGCCGCTACAAATATGGGTTTAGAATATGTCGGATGTGTTTTTAATGTTGAAGAATGGGAATACAATTTCATCCTTCGCGTTTCCATTACATGACTTTTCTACTTTCTTAATGTGACTTTTTTGATTTGGTGGCATAGAAGTTGTGATCTTGGTTCACAATGCTCGGTTAAACAGACCGATTACCGAGTGGTAGGCCGGAGTCTTTGTGTATGACAAGGACAAGAATAGCACCACTGTCTCACAAAGAGCATGTCGTAAGAGGCAACTAACTATGTGACATGGCATAACACCGGCCATGATTAGGTGGTTTGTTTAGTACAGCATATATGGCGCCTAATATGCTGCGGGTCTACTTTTCTCTAGTGTTTGAGTCTATTAAGATGGAATCGCACATCGGTTAACCACCTTCTGTAAGCGCTTGTTCCAACGCAGCGAAGTATTAAGCTGCTCGAGCCTAGCCAACTAAGCAGGAAACCCTTCTCCCGGCTACATCCAGCTCCTACCAGAGCTGGGGGTCTGCATAGAGGCATGGAGCCCTGTAGAAGTACAGGTCGATTAAGAAGAGCTAAAAGCTAACAGACCGTTCACTGTGCGAGGGTTTTATGGTATGCCCGCTTTCTCCAGTTGACCCAACTGTAAAATTCAGGTGAATATTTCGGATTCACTGCGCAAGTAACGGAGTTTGTGCTCTGTCGTCGGCAATTTCAGCAAAAATACGGACTAGAACATCGGGAGGTGGCCAACATACATACACGCTAAACAAGCAAACCTATTTAGATACAACGGATTCAAGGCCAAAGACCGACCACGAAAAAGGTGGTTTACGGAAATTCCTGAGGCGGTGAATGCCACTGTGTATGAGGCACACAGTGTGGCTCGTTCTAGAGACCTTTTCATAACCTAAAGCTGAAATTAAAAAACAGGATTAGTGAAATAAGGTATGCACAGTCTTCGGAACAGAGCCCCGAGAGGAACAGCATACAAAAGTGGCGCCAAAATAATGCTGAGGGTTGGATGGAGATCGAAGAACCTGCACCGGGACATGACTTGCCATTTACGTGGAGATCTCTGGACAGGTTAAGAACAGGTGTGTCCAGATGTGGGTCTAATTTGAACAAGTGGAGATTTGCAGACATCGAATATTGCTAGTAGTGGGCCGTCCAGGACCCGGACCTCCTGATTATGTCCTACGATGCAGGGCAATGGAGGACCTGAAGGTGGCAAATGAAAAACCACTGAGCATGGCTGGTCTTTGGACGAAGACTTAGTGAGGTTGCCGGACACGGAATATAAGTAGGTAAGTAGATAAGTAAGTAAGTACGTTAGTTAGTAAGTAGGAAAGTTAGTAAGTATGTAGGTAAGTAAGTAGGTAAGTAGGTAGGAAAGTGAGTAGGAAAGTAAGTGAGTAGGTAAGTAAGTAGGTACGTAAGTAAGTAGGTCAGTAAATTGGTAAGTAAGTAGGTAAGTAAGTAAGTGAGTAGGTAAGTAAGTGAGTAGGTAAGTAAGTAAGTAGGTAAGTAGGTAGGTAAGTAGGTAAGTAAGTAAGGATGTAGGTAAGTAAGTAAGTAAGTAGGTAGGTTAGGTAGTTGGTAGGTAAGTAAGTAGGGTATGTAAATTGGTAAGTAAATAGTTAATTAAGTAAGTAAGTAGGAACGTAAGTAGGTCAGTAAATTGGTAAGTAAGTAGGTAATTAAGTAAGTAGGTATGTAAGTATGTAGGTACGTAAGTAGGTAAGTAAGTAGGTAGGTAGGTAAGTAAGTAAGCGAAATGCAAAAAGAAAAAGTCTGTCTTAATTAAAATCATTGCAATAAAGTTTGCTTATTTTTGAGGTTCGTTGCTACATAGGATTTCCTCTGACATTCGTTCCTGTGTACCGGCATTGCTTGACTTTTTTAATGAATAGATGTAACTGTGTGGTACAATCACGTTCTGAAGATTACGTCTCGATCGTGCCAAGCCAGCATCCGGTGAGGTCTAATACCTGTCTGGTATAAAAAATACGTTCAGAAAGTATTTTTGTGTTAGAATTATTTAGTAAGGTATATTGATTCAGCAAAGACGTGTCTTAACACTAAGAAGCAGATGCTAATCTTTTTTTTTTTAAATAATCATCGTTATCATCAGGTGCCGTGCCGTTTGGGGTTGGCGATCATGGATCTCCATTCATTGCTATCACGTGCGACGTTTACTAACTCTGTTGTTGACTTTCGTCCATGCAATACTCTTAGGCTATCCAGCATCTTCTCTCTCACGGCCTTCATGTGTCTCTATTTGCTGCTATCTTTCCTGTTGTCATGACGTTGCTCCAAGCCGCCTCTTTTCATAACATGTTAAAAAAGAGATTACTGCCTTGTTTTGATCCTTGCAATTTGTGTTTGTGCCTCTTCGAGTAATGTATTATTAGTTTTCTTAGCTTTCCATGGGATCCCTAGCAGTCGTCTGTAAAACCACATCTCCGTTCCTTCCAAAGGTCTAATCGCTTGTTTGTTAACTGTCTATTATTAACTGCTATAAGTCAATATTGGTTACACGTAGTACCCAAGGACTCTCTTTCTCAGTTCCAGATTCAAGATTTTGTTGCACAATATTCCTTTCATGGCCTAGAAGACGGATTTTGCTTGGGCTATTCTGCCTTTTATTTCGCAATTGCATCTTTCATCTTCTGTTATGTATGTGCCCAGGTGTTTAAACCTGTTAAGTTATTTTTAAAATACCATGACACATTAAGGTCCGTACTAATCCTCAGCGTTTGAAGACCTGATGATTCCATGTCTCACTTTTGCATTATTCTGTATTAGTTTTCGAATCACTTTTTGTTACTTATACATTATATTGTAACCAAAGGTATATAAATCAACTTAAATATGTATGTCCATGATTGACTTCTGTATTACATAATAGAACAGCTCGAAATTATCAGAACTTTCCGTAGTAAAAAACCTCACAAAAACTTAGCCAAATCCAACAGAAAGATCTAGGCTGATAAATCTGATTTAGATGACAGTATTCAACTAAGGGCAGTGCTCAGCATCGATTCGAAACCTATAAATGTGAGTGAATGGGACGACTTTGGGGTTCTCGGGGAAGTCTCTGACAGACGATAATGTAGCAGATGTATGAACCGTTGTCTGGTGTATGTTTTTATTGTTGTCTGGTGTATGTTTGTATCTTTGTCTGGTCCATGTTTATATCGTTATTTGGTCGATTTTTGTATCTTTGTCTAGTCCATGTTTATATCTTTGTCTGGTCCATGTTTATATCTTTGTCTGGTGCATACTTGTATCTTTGTTTTGGTCCATGTGTGTATCGTTGTCTGGCCCATGTTTGTGTCGTTGTCTGGTCCATGATTTTATCGTTGTCGGGTGCATGTTTGTATCGTTGTCTGGTCCATGTTTGTATCGTTGTCTGGTCCATGTTTGAATCGCTGTCTGGTCCATGTTTGTATCGCTGTCTGGTACATGTATGTGCCGCTGTTTCATGCATTCATGAGGTATGATAGTAGAGGCATATCTACCAAAATGAGTTTCTAAACATAATACTGGCAACCCACACAAAGATCAGCTATGTCACGCACTCAGAAAACACCCCCACAATACATTAAACACAGCCCTACAGGTACAAGCGATCAAAAGAAGACTTGAAGAAGCGGATTTAACCGACCAATTGCAAACTTAAAAGGTCTATCAATTTTTACCCCGACCTTTTTAGCTACATAAAATGGACCTAATTCTACACAGAACATGTTTATCAACGATTATTATCAACTGACGCAGCTTTTTGACTGTAGTTTAGCTTGTCAGCGGACTTACGCTCTCCGCTTCGCCGATTGTCCGTCATCACAGAACTCGACTGTGTTAGTACTGCATGAATACAAAGACAATGACTTGCACGAAGAATTTTATTTCAGTGAGACAGGGATGCCCTGTTCGTCGACCTCACTCTCTCGCCCCAGTTGAATATTAACCAGTGGTAAGACAAGTCACGACAACTGGATATGAACTCGGGTGCAGTGGATGACCACGGCTGCTTAAGTGCCTCGCCATGTTCTGCCGTGGTAGCCTGATGACGAATTTCCTGCTTAGCTGGCTAGGCTTGAGCAGCGCAGGTCACATCTATAAAAGCTTTCCCTTTTCTTGCTATCTTACTTTGTTGTTACCACCTCTTCTGCCCCTTTTCTTTCCGTTTGTGTGTTTGGGCCTCTCACTGACAAGAACTCCGAGGTAGGCAAGACGTCTTGTCACCTCCAGTGGTAACTAGTGACCCCTACACACCTCCGCTCTAAGTGTCAGCAAGGTGCCTCGAGAGCACGTGTGCATTCTCGCTGCCCGGCCCCGCGATGTTGCGCTCACGCGTTGTCGAGAATAGGGGACGAAAGGCTCAGAGTTCGACCACAACTAGAATACGGCACTTTATCAAATAGGTGTATCATATTTCACATATACTAATTGCAGTACGGTCCTCATGTGGTGTTCCGTCGATACACTTCTTGAACTCATTCGAGCTTTGAAAGAAGATGAAATATCACAATGTCCTAAGCTGACGTGACAGCGACCAGTCACGGGGCTCGACCGGAAGTTAATATATCGTTATGTTATGTACTCTATGTCCCTGTTTCACACGTACACATCTCGTTAATATATTGTTATGTTAGTAGCTTTATGAGTTGTGCGCGCCCAAATGGCCTTGATGCTTGCCTGCTGACAAGGATGGCAGCGGATCGAATCCTCGGTAAGGTTGTTTTTTCCGGTTGGGGTGAAATAAACAAACATAGCCACACACGACGCGGCGACGGCAATGACTACGCGACCTGTAGTATTCTTCCTAAAGACATATCGGCAACACCAGAAATGGAAATGAAATCGTACGATAGATTTTTTGACAGTAGCTCTTTGCCCGTGTTTCCTACGTACATATTTTCCAAAAACATTTCGAAGTTAATAACTCTGTCCAAACGTGTTATTGAAAGACAGTGTACACGCACATAGCCAGGTCTCGGACCAGGAGCTGTGTCAGAGAAGACGAGTTACAGAAATGACAATTGTTGTATTTTTGTGTAAATTTGACAGAATGACTATTTGCAGTGCAAAATAATGTTTAAGTTAATCTGTTTGTGAGACGAATCACTAAACAGTCTGATGACTCCGGCAAGTAGATTCTGTCCAGGGAATGCTCGAATTTATGGCTCAGAAAACACAAGTGTAGCTCTGTACTAATTGCGTTGTGATTGTGAGGGCGGGGGTTGGGGTATTTTAATGGTGATATGGGAAGCAATTGGCCCAGTAGATGAATGAGGCGGGTACTAAGAGTTTGGAATGTGCGTTCTGACATCAGATGGTGAGAGAGAAAGGGAGCAGTAAAGAATGTATATATATATATATATATATATATGTATATTATAAGACAGAGAGAGATATAGAGAGCGAGATAGAGAGAAAAACATAGAGGGATAAATTTACTGAACAAAAACGCAAAAAAGAGATTACGAGAGAGAAAAACACAGAGAAGTAGTAACTAAGCGAGCAAGCCATATGGAGAGGCAAAGAGAGAGAGGGAGAGAGAAACATTCAGAAATATTAATCGAGCAAGCAATATAGAGAGACAAAGAGAGAGAGAGAGAGAGAGAGAGAGAGAGAGAGAGAGAGAGAGAAAGAATACACTGGCCAGTTGGTTAGACATTACAATCAAATCTGTAAGGAGCTAAAGAGCAGCTACAGTCAACGGTCAAGTTCATGACGGAAACTCGCCAGATGGTATAAACATCTATGACGTGACCACAATAAGAGAGCAATATACCCAGACAAGTTCTTGATGGAACTTCTTGTCTCCCAATTGCCAAACTTCACAGGAAGTCTGTATCAAAGCTAAATGCTACAATGAGTGATGAAAATAGTATTCTGTTTAGGAACAAACAGCTGATTAACACCCCAACTGCCGAAAAAAACAGCTACTATGATTTAACTAGAGAAGAGCACATCGTGATCTTCAGACTGAGAACTGGCCATTACAGACTCAAGTCATCTTACAACAGAATAAGGGAAGGAAGACTAACGTGTCATCAGACATGTTAGGGTCTGGCAAAATATATTGGCCAAGACCCTCACTTCGGCTGCCTCGTAGCACTCCCTAGAAACGGGCTGTTTTCAAGGTAGCCTGGCTAACGAGGTGAGGGATCGACGTAATCCCCGAAGTAGTGAGCGACGCGTAGCTTTTGCAGAACATCGCTTCTTACAACCGTCTATCTATTTGCATGATAACAGTTTCTTGGGAGGTGGGATGTGCGGTAGATTACCATTACTTTCCGTTCCCGGTGGAGCGGTTGCGCAGAGGAAAGACTCCGTGTCTATGTCCCACACGGTGGGATTCGAAATAGGGGAGTTAGGATTGTGAAAATAACGGTTAACCCCTAGACCAATTTTAACTACATGTCGCAAATAAATGTTCCAAATAATACACCTGTCGTATCTTACATTATATTCTGTTGGGGGACACAGTCATACAGGATGTGGTTTCGGACACATATATTAGTAGCAGTGTACGAGGTTTGGATAAACATTTAAAAATTGGAACAATAAAAGGCGAAAGCTTTCATTGAATTGAGGAACATATTGGAATCAAAAGAAATTAAATGAAACACTAAAAGGAAAAATTGTCAACTCCAATGTAAATTCCACTCTACTGTATGGGCATGAAACATGGAGAAAGAAAAGCATAGAAAAACGGTAGACTTTCATAAATGACTGGGTGCGCGGAATAGAGAAATTGAAATACATTATTAAGATCAATAATCTGCTGGTAAATATCCAGACGTACAATATTGGAATTTGACTTGAGGAGAAAGGAATGTCCACCGAAATATTATCAAACAAGCTGCTACCGTTACAATACAGTCTCTGTTCTGGCATCGCCAAAGTAAGCAATGTAGAGGCAGATAGAGACACGCATGAAGAAGACAGCTCGAAGCAACATGAAAGGAACAGACAAGGAAGTAGTTCAAGCTGGTACGTATGACCAAGTACATTAGGACATGGTTTGTATTTGTTTAAAACCTATGTTCCACAAAAATCCGGTAGTATTTCAATTTGATTTCTTCTTCTAATCTTTTTTTTTTTCATTTTCTTCTTCTTCTTCGCCTTCTTAGACGTTCGTCTTGAAATGGCCGTTGCAATGTTCTGTTAGAGTTTTACAGCAAGCCTGCGATATCTGCGTATTTAGGTCCCACACAAAAAATTTCAGCGGGCTTTATTTGGAGCATTGGGTTTCCCACCCCCACGGCGATTCCTATTCTCTTAGCCAGACTACCCTGCGCCAGCCTGTTTCCAGGGTCGCCGCTTGGAGGTGGAATAGTGTAGTGTTCTGTTTTGCTGAACCCGATGAGTCGTCGCTGGCGCTAATAATGAATTTACTGTCCTATAGTTGCGGTCGGTCCCTCATTTAGATTTAGAACCTCCCACCTTACCAAACTTTATTCTGTATACTCTATCATCTGCAACCAAAAGTCAATTGCCTCCAAACCTCTTTGAACACTTCTAGCCATTTAAAAAATCCCATCATTTAAAATGTTCTTACATTTAGGCACTATACAGGCATCTTTTGTTTCCTTGCAAAACTTACATGTTTCTAAGTTAGCTTTTAATATTTGCATATGTGCAGTTTTTACCCTAGAGCTGCACATCCTTGGTGCAGATGATCAAAGTGTTGTAGTTGTTGCCGGCGATGATTGCTACAGCCTTAGCAAGGCAAAGGCAAAGGTCGCCGTCCATCGAAGACGATGATGGCATAATTAATTTTCCTAGCGCTATTTTTAGTAAGAATTAACTGCGCTACTTTTTATCCTCACTCTCTCGTCTCGAACCGCCCGACCCCAGTGGTAAGTCAAGAACAAGACGACTAGGGGGCGACTACGAGATGCAGGGGACTCCGCATCAAGCCCCCGTGAAAAAGACGGCGGAGTCCGGAGTCGAATCCACACCACCTGATCACGAGGCCGACGGCTTAACCACTTCGCCACGGAATCCCCGTAATGATTACAGCCTTAACAACTACATCAGTAACACATCACAATTCAGCAGATACGTCGTATCCGTCACAAGAAGCTGTGACCTTCAAGGAAATCCTAAGGAATTTGTCAATTGTCACGAGCTGCGTGTGACATCATATTTCTACCAATTTGATTATTTTGACATTCTTTGTGGAACGTGGGAATCCAATACTGGAGAGGTTAGGGGTAGGTTGAAACTACTCTACACTACAATCCATGTCGTAATAGACGGCCAAAGAGAGTTGTGTTTTGACCTAGCAAGCTCGTCATATACAATTACAATAGCACACATAGTTTTCTGGTGCAGGCTGACTACAGTAGCTTCACAGGCAGCTTATGTCACTTAACTACACATGAAAAATAACATAAACGGTATTACTGAATGATCACTGAAATCAAGCCTTAAAGGTGCATACATGGAAAGCCCATATTATGAGAACAAGATCACCTAGCGGTAATCAAAGAGACAGGATATTAAAAGAGATAGATTCATTAATATATCATAATCTGAGGCGCTAGCCCGGTGAGGCACAACATAGTGACCAGGACAACGCGTCAGGTTCAGACACAGTGTACTGATCAAGACCATTATCTCTGCCATGTAGTTTCCCCTGGAAACAGGCTGTCTTCAAGGCAGCCTGGCTAAAGAGATGTAGATTGACGTGATCCTCGTAGTAGTTAGTATCAATGAAAAGATATCTAGCATAGCACAACCGCCTGGATCACAGCAGTCCATCTTCACCAGCACGCTCAGGATATAAAAAAAAGCTGCTTTAACCGGTCATTTATAAAACCTTTTCAGGACGCATAAGAGAGTAAACTTACTCATTGTGGGCATTAAACAACAACAACATCAATAATTCATATCTCATTGTACTTCCATAAGAGAGACAACTCTGATCATAAACAACTGCTGCCTTGCAGATAGGCTGGGGACAGCCAAAGGCTAAGGAGGGCATCCCTACAGAAACGCCTGTTGAAATCGGATGCACGGGGCCGCAAGCCTAACAAAACAGTGCAACGTAAATCGCAGCATGATGACAGTACAACCGATTAGAAAAACGCATGGCGCTCATCCTGCGGAGTCCCGCCAGGCAGCGATAGTGCTGGGCCTCACGCCTCGAAGGGGCCCACCCTTGACTATTGGTGGTCACCCACCCATGTGTCGTGGAGTCAAGGCACATGGCTATGGGGCAACTTCTATTGACCAAAACCTCAAGACCCTCAAAATACTACAGTGGAATGCGGAGGGAGTCATTAAGAAAAAACTTTCCCTAACACATCACCTGCATGAAGGTAAGATTGACGTGGCATGTATCCAGGAAACGCACCTCAACAATAATCATAAATTCTCAATCAGAGGATACCAGACCTTCCGTCTAGATAGAGAAGGCCACAAAGGAGGGGTCCTGATACTGACCAGAAACTGCATACCGAGTAGCGCGGTATCTGTCAATCACACCGGACAAGCAGAAATTGTAGGAGTTGACATAATGGCTCAAGAGACGAAGCTCCGCATTTTCAATCTGTACGGACCACCAAATAGAGATCTATCCCTCTCGAGTATGGAGGTCAGAGACTCCAACTGCATAGTAGTTGGAGATTTCAACAGCCACTCGGAGAGATGGGGATACTCTGACACAGACAGCAGAGGTGACGAAGTGGAAGATTGGGAGATAGATGCAAATCTCTCCCTAATCAATAGGCCGGAGGATAGCCCTAGCTTCTATTCAAGAACATGGCATACCACCTCGACTCCAGATTTGGCCTTCTCCACAAAGGACATACACCATAAAATAGACCGCCAGGTGCTAAACCAACTGGCAGGTAGCGACCACAGGCCGATCAGGCTAACCATTGACATGGAAGTAGGCCCACAGGAAACAAAACCGCTCCCACGTTGGAATTACAAACGAGCCGACTGGGACAGATTTGCAACCCTGACAGATGGGCTGTGTGAAACCATCAACACACGAAACACAAAAATGAAGCCCATTGTGGAAAGCCTTAGCAAGGCAATAATGCAAACCGCCACTGAAACCATCCCAAGAGGAGCTAGGAAAAACTATAAGCCCTACTGGAATGATGAGTTGCAGAAAGTGGAAGATGCAGTAACAAATGCTAGGAACATGGCAGAGCGAGAAAAATCCATGGAGGCAAACATCGCCCTCAAAGCCACCACGGCGAAATACAAACACACTCTTAAGCAAACAGCAAGAGAAAGCTGGAAAAATAAAACGGAAAGCCTAAACCTGGACAAAGACGGGAACAAGCTATGGAAGCTAGTCAGAGCTATGAACGACGAAACCCCGTCAAATAAACAAATTACCATCAAGCAGGGCGAGAACTTGATCACAGGTAAGAAAGCCGCAAACGCCTTTGTCGATCACTATGCCAGAGCAAACCACATCGAGGTCCCTGCAGATAAGCATACAGACATTAGCGAAGAGCTAAAGGTGCACGATAACACGAATACGGCACCTGAAGAGCACATGATGGCCAAATTAACAATGCGCGAAATGGAAGAGGCTATGAAAACATTAAAGAAAAGGAAATCTCCCGGAAAAGACGGGATAACAAACGAAATGCTGATGGGGCTGGGCCAAACAGCGAAGATCAAACTGCTATCAGTCCTGAACCAAAGCTGGAAAAGGGGAATGTAACCTCAGGCATGGAAAGACGCAATACTGGTACCAGTACCAAAAACAGGAAAGGATAAAACAGATCCAAACTGATACAGGCCCATCAGCCTACTGAGCTGTGTCGGCAAGCTGATGGAACGGATGATAAACACCAGACTGATGTGGCATCTGGAAGAAAAACGAATACTAATTCCACAGCAAGCCGGCTTTAGACAGCACAGATCCACTGAGGACCAGGTCATCCTCATAGCCCAGGAGATAGAAGATGCCTATCAGGCACAGAAACACACAGTAGCTGTTTGGGTGGATCTGGAAAAGGCATTTGACAAAGTCTGGAAAGACGGACTTAGAGTCAAGCTAAGAAGAAGTGATGTTTGTGGGAAAATGTACAAATGGATCAACCACTACCTCAAACAAAGAACGGCCAGAGTCCAAGTACAAGGGCAGATGAGCAAAAAGGTGACACTCGAGCAGGGAGTACCCCAAGGGGGAGTACTGTCACCCACACTCTTCCTGGTATTTATAAACGATATTACAGAGAATATACCAAGAAGAGTCCATAGCTCAATGTTTGCAGACGATCTGGCTATGTGGACCTCTGAAAAGAATCTCACCATAGCAAGAAATCGGATGCAGACGGCCCTAACATCGCTGGAAGAGTGGGCGAACTCATGGCTGGTCAAAATAAACGAAGAGAAAACCACATGCACAATATTCTCGCTTTCATTAAAACCCCAACATACCAAATTAAGTCTAAATGGCAAATTCCTGCAGCCAAACGACAACCCAACCTATCTGGGAGTCACATTTGATCGGCGCATGACATGGAAAAGTCAGATTGAGAGAAACCGAATGAAAGTCAGAGAAAGAATGGCAATCATGAGGAAACTTGCTGGCACAAGCTGGCGAGCAGACGAAGGCATACTAAAGAAACTGTACACTGGAAGAGTGAGACCAGTTCTCGAGTATGGCATTTCGGCATGGACAACAGCAGCGAAGGCGAACTTCGATAAAGTTAGCAAACTTCAAAACCAAGCCATGAGAATTATAACAGGTGGCATGAAGTCAACGTCAATTGTAGAACTTGAAAAGATTACAAAACTGCAATCCATGACCGATAGAAGAGACTGCAGAGCCCAGCTGCAGTCAGAGAAACTCCGAAGACTGACCGACCATCCAATGCACCGGAGACTAAACAATTTGGGAAATGGGAAACTAAAGCGGAGAAACTTTGCAGAAATAGCCAAAGCAAAGATGCACGAAGATCCCATAAACGCACTAACAACACAAAAACCCATCACTACTGTACGAAAACCTACCTGGAGGCAGGATATATTTCCAGAGGTGGTAGAAAATATACCAGGTATTGCAAACAAAAACTGCCAGACTGAAAATGAAAGGAGAGATACTACCCTAAGCTTCATAACGAAAAGCTACCCAAGCATGGACTGGACCCATGCATACACCGACGGTTCTGTAACAAATACTACACAGAATGGAGGGGCAGGAGCATTCCTGAACCTACCAAATGGCAGAAAAATAACACTGTCATTCGCTATGGTAAGTACACAAGCAATTTCAGAGCGGAGGCAGAGGCACTGAGGGCGGCAGTGGAAGAAATGGTGACACACAGTGAAAATGAAAGCCATATAGTCCTGCTTACAGATGCTCTCGCCGTAGTCACAGCGCTAAAAAGCCAGAAAAATACTGAGCTTAATGACTTAAGAGCAGCACTCTGCAAACTGTGCCAGCAGTCCGCACCAAAAAGGGTAGTGGTACAGTGGGTCCCTTCACACTGCAACATCCAAGGCAACGAGGAGGCAGACAGACTGGCAAAAGAAGGTGCAAGACTACCACAAACAGATACTAGTATGACGTACGAAGAGTCAAAACGGCTTATCAAAGCCAGATACATGACCAAATGGGAAACCGAACATACTGGTTACACCAAAAACGATGCCTATTACCAGTTGAACCGAAGAGAGCAGGTCGTTGTCTTCAGACTTCGCACTGGCCACAATAGACTGAGGTACCACCTATTCAACAAATTGAAGATAGGGTGTACCGACGAATGCCCGTGCGGTACTGGTAAAATGACCGCTGAACATCTGCTGCAGAACTGCCCGACATACGAGGATTAGTGAGAGCAGATGTGGCCATCACCAGTGGAACTGCAAGACAAGCTCTACGGCAGTGGCGACAGCCTCAGGATGACCGCCGCTTTTTCGAAAAAATAATGGTTACTGTCTGACTGCCTACGCAGAAGAAGAAGATATCTCATTGTACCAAAATAGGCAAGGTTTTTATATCTTTCTGGAATTTATAGAAAACTACAAATATTCAGTCTGCCACGAAAATTAAAATCTTCAACTCCAAATTTAATTCCGTCCTATTTATACGGCTGTGTGACGTAGGGAGCAAAGAAAAGTACAGCTAAAAAGGCCCAAGCTTACATCAAGGAAAGCTTAAGCCGAGTTTAGACAATCAAATGTCGGAAGATTCTGAAATTTTGCAAACTTGACGGTTGGTATGTGCTGATTACACCAGAAGTGACATCATCATGCGCATCTTACGTATCTTCGATTGGGGCAGTTTGGTCCGGTTTCAGGTGAACACGCCTCGTGTATATATATATATAATATATATATATTTATATATATATAATATATATTTATATTATATATATATATATATATATATATATATATATATATATATATATATATATATATATATATATATACATACATAAATATACATATATATTGTGTGTGGGTGAGTCCGTTTCTAGACTGATTAATGTATACATTTCTAATAATGTTATCGCTACTTTGCTTACACAGGCAGCTAAAGTTTCAGATCAGTGAAAACAACAGCCACTAAGATTAACAGCGAAGAACGATATAGAGTGTGTAATCGTATACGTTTTTTTCTGAACAAAAACAGGACATAATAAAATATAACAATAGCACATACCTATACATGTTCCAGGGCCCACACTACAGCAAGGCACCACCCAAGAGTTTACAAGTGCTATCTACCAGCTACTCTGTAAACGACGGTTGCCGCTGGGAACGGATTTTCTGTCTTCTATCTCAGCTTGTGTTGAAATTTTCCCCTCAGAAATATATCGGGATGTCGCAGTTTCTGTGAGAGGGAGAAACGACAGCTCCCGGTCAATGAAGCTAGCTAGCCACGTGCGCATTGTGGGGCTTACTCAAGGAGAGAGACATGCGTGTGGGTTGAGTGTGGGTCCGTGGGTGTGTGTTATTTGTGCAAATCTGTTTTGCGCCTTACGGCCTAGTGTATCCGGATGTCGTGATCATTTTTATTTGACTCACTTTTCATGTCATTGCTGGGTCTAGTGTTGTGCTGGATGAAACTAGAAGACACGTGACTGCTCCCTAATACCGTAAGTATTTGTAAGTAGGAACGCAGTAAAACGAGAGAGAAACGTGGCAATTAAACATTAACTGATTCAAATGTAAGGTAGGTACTTGTCACTTGATTCACCCCAAATAAATCAAATATATATTTTTAGCACCGATATATACTTTTATCACCGGCTTTGAGGGTAATGTTGTCACAGAAAAATCCACTTTTTAATTGTTAGGGGTATCAAACATTCTGTGTTCGAGAATTTCTGCTTTCGCCTCTGCTGCCGTTTGTTCAAGCCATCTTTTGTTGAAATCATCAATGCATTTCTTTAATCTGTCAACGTTGGTCCATGATAAAGAGAGCAGCATTAAGTTTCTACAGCAGCTTAGCAATATCCATGCTGTAAGACGAATCGATAACAACCATGTTATGGTGTTGTCCTTGACTGAAACGACAAAATAGATGGAGATGTCAACAGGCACAATGTCGGCAGGCATCCCTGTGTGGCTAGGTGCTTGGCTACAAGGCTTGGACATTGTCTGCAGGCAGATCATTATGTTTGTATACTGCTGGTCTTAAGAGCTGACAAGCATCTATTTTTGCAAGTCCGAGTTGGGTATTTCAAAGAATGCAAGTATTGAATTTAAAAAAACAGAATGAGACAGGTTTGTGTTTATACTTTTAATAAATCCTCTTATTATTGGAGGACCTGACACTACAGTTGACATAGATGAGAGGAAATGTATTAGACGAACAAATGAGGTGGTACGATATTTACCACAGCAGTTGATATTGGGTGGCATCTATTGTGAGACAGGGGATGGCTTTGGCATCTGCTGTAGGACAGGTGAGTGCTTTTGGCATCTGCTGTAGGACAGGTGAGTGCTTTGGCATATGCTGTGGGACAGGTGAGTGCTTTGGAATCTGCTGTGGGACAGGTGAGTGGTTTGGCATCTGCTGTGGGACAGGTGAGTGCTTTGGCATCTGCTGTGGGACAGGTGAATGCTTTGCCCTTTGCTGTGAGACAGGCGAGTGCTTTGGTCTCTGCTCCGAGACAGGCGAGTACTTTGTCCTCTACCGCAAGACAGGTGTGTGCTCTAGCATCTGCCGTGAGACAGGCGATTGCTCTATCATATGCATGAGACAGGTGAGCGCTTTGACATCTGTCCTGAGACAGGTGAGTGCTTTAAGATATGTCGTGAGACAGGTGAGTGCTTTGGCATCTACCGTGAGACAGGTGAGTGCTTTTGGATCTGTCGTGAGACAGGTGAGTGCTTTTAAATCTGTCGTGAGACAGGTGAGTGCTTTGGCATCTGCCGTGAGACAGGTGAATGCTTTTTTATCTGTCGTGAGACAGGTGAGTGCTTTGGCATCTGCCGTGAGACAGGTGAGTGCTTTGGCATCTGCCGTGAGACAGGTGAATACTTTGGCATCTGCCGTGAGACAGGTGAGGGCTTTGGCATCTGCCGTGAGACAGGTGAATGCTTTGGCATCTGCCGTGAGACAGGTGAGTGCTTTGGCATCTGCCGTGAGACAGGTAAATGCTTTGGCATCTGCCGTGAGACAGGTGAGTGTTTTGGCATCTGTCGTGAGACAGGTGACTGCTTCATGATCTGTGTTCCAGATCGAACATCATCTACTCGTATGCCATTTATTACGGTACATGTTCGACCGGACACAACAGTCATGCGAGACCAACTGCGCGCATATAACGGGATCACCAATACATCTAGATTTAATAATCAAACAGTAAACTACTCCGTCAACTTTGTTGACCCTACTACAGGTGCACATACATAATGCATCGAACGTTCTTGGAAAACCGCACATTAGAGAAACAAGCGCCAAAATGGCACAGACAACATATGCATTATTCGGACATGTCAAGTTCATGAGGCGCCGACCAATCGAAGTAAATGGTTTGGACGTGTTCAATGCTATTCTTGCCAGCCCAATAATTAAAATGGAGGTGTTTGGTTGTTCGATTATTTCAATCCACCTGCCAGAAAGTGTTCTTCTGCTCCTTTTTAGGGCCCTACATTCTTCCAGAAGATTCGCAAAACTGAATATCTATCGTTATCTAAGTTTTTACTTATTTATTTTTTTTAAAAATTATATCGACCTGTCCTCCCCGTAATCCGAAATGAAATGTCTCGGTACAGTCATGAGCTAAGGTGAGATCCCAGGGAGCTCTGTTTGGAGTGAATTAAGGATGTCCTTTCTTATGTGCCTCCACAATATTTACTGTCAGAGTCCTCAATCTCGAGCAAGTTGAAAGCCTGAATCACATATAAGAAGACTGAATCACGTATAAGAAGACTGAATCACGTATAAGAAGACTGAATCACGCATATGAAGACTGAATCACATATAAGAAGACTAACTAATCAGCATTCCTACCTAAACTGTTGTCTTACAGGTGGGAAATACACCTCGCTGCAAGAAACCCTTGACTTCGATGGAAAAAACTCACCCCCATTCCGCCACCTCCCCCCAAACCGTACGCCCCTAAAGTAAGATGTGATCAATGGTCAATATTACAACTGTCAAAATATTTTCAGTAGACAAAGCTTCTTCGCTAACCGTATTTACGGAAAAAGTGCTGCAGATACTGGTTGGTTGGTTGCTAATGACCACAATGGGTTGGTAAACCTTTTGTGCGTCGTAAAAAGAACGGAACTAGTGGCAGACATAGTAGCTTTCCTGACAGCCCGAGCGTGCTGATGAAGTGGACCGGGTTCCTCCAGGCGGTTGTGCAATGCTTGTCTTCATCTGTGTGTCACTCACTACTACGGGGATCATACCGAACCTCACCTTGTTAGCCAGACTGTTGTCTTCGATAACATCCCGTTTCCAGGACGATCTACGAGGAAGTCAGGTGAGGGTCTTGGCCAGTATATTTCTATTGACCATGGCTAACATTGTCTGATCGGTGTGTTTTGCCTGACCAGACGTTAGCCTCATCGTCCCATCAGGTGAGGATCTTGGCCAGTATATTTCTCCTGACCATGGCTAATATTCTCTGATCAGTGTATTTTGACTGACCAGACGTTAGCCTCATTGTCCCATCAGGTGAGGGTCTTGGCCAATATATTTCTCTTGACCCTGGCTAATATTGTCTGATCGGTGTGTTTTGCCTGCCCAGACGTTAGCCTAATCGTCCATCAGGTGAGGGTCTTGGCCAGTATATTTCTCCTGACCATGGCTAATATTGTCTGATCGGCGTGATTTGCCTGACCAGATGTTAGCCTAATCACCCCATCAGGTGAGGGTCTTGGCCAGTATTATCTTCTGACCCTGGCTAATATTCTCTGACCAGTGTGTTTTGCCTGACCAGCCGTTAGCCTTATCGTCCTCGCGGCAGATACTACACGAAGTGGTGAGGTCTAGCTTGCATTTCGCCAATAAATACAGGATAATGATGCATCTGAAGATGTTTCTAAAACTGAATCCGAAGATGTGCATAATAATGAATTTGAGGATGTTTATAATAATGAATTAGAAGATGATTCTAATAATGAATGCGATGATGTTTCTAATAATGAATCTGATGATGTTTCTAATAATGAATCTGATAATGTTCCTATTGATGTTCTTAAGCATGTTTCCAATGATAAATCCTATTTTTTTAATGTTTTATGATGATGAATCTGATAATGTTTCTGATAATGTTTCTGATTCCGTTTCTGATGCCTTATCTGAGGATGATGGCATTTCAAAACAACAAAATTCAGTACACATAATATTCAAAACAAGCGTAAATAAATAATATAGGTACCACAGCCACGTTTCCAGGTTAAATAAAGTACATATAATCATTGCGCGGAAAATATCAACATTACAGAGCACAATGGAAACCAGGAAACAGGAAACGAAACAGATAAGCATTTCAACGGGTCGCAGTTTTCTGTGCCTCTCCAATATCATATCACTGACACATAGAATGGGTGCTTTTATAGGAATTTCCCAGTTAATTGTCGGGCAAGCTAGGGACTGAACTGATAGTTGGGAACATATCTAAATCAAACTAACAATTTCTAAGCAGCAGCTCGCCCAGCTCGCTTGTTTGTATTTGCAATTATATTATTACATGCTTATGTTTGTTGATTTTTATTCAGAAAAAAAACCAGGGGGTAAATAAACTGACAAATCAAATATCTCGGAATTTCAACACTTTGGGAGAGTCGATATGACGTCAGAAATGGGCATTTAAAGAAAGAGTTAGTCTCTTTTCGATGTGTCATGTGTTTTCTCAATGTTGGGAAGATTGTAATGAAAATGCTAACAAAAACGGAAAATATGATCCCATATTTGTATTAGAGATACTAAATTCGGGGGTGTTTAAAATGTATTGAAGATTTGGCCGGGAGAATTGAGTAACTCAGCTAGTTTAAAACTCTAATCCCATTCAAATTACTCTCAATGGGACAGTGTGTACTTCTCTCAGCGGTCCTGCCATTGATGGAAGTATTCCAGGAAGGCTTCTTTGGGAATGGAGTACAACTGTGCTGTCGTGTTCCACATAGTGTCTTCTTGTCACGGAAATCGGGTTCCTTAAGCGGCAATTTTAACTTGGTCAACAGCCCAAAATCGCAAGAGCGGTCTTAAGGGTGTAGGAAGCCCGACGAACCATAGGAATCCGTTTCACCTTCGCGATGTTGCGTGGAACAAACGACTGTACCTGTGGGAAACGGGAACTTGGCAGCCCACATATGACAACACACTCGCTCATTCTTCACATCTCATTCAGACTTTTGTTTTGCCCAAGACATCATTCCTCTGGTCATCAATCACAACTTTAAAGAAGCCCAACAATCATTAATGGGACAATGAGGCTAACGCCTGGTCAGGCAAAACACACTGATCAGAGAATGTTTGTCAGAGTCAGGAGAAATATACTGCCCAAGACCCTCACCTTACGGGACGATGAGGCTAACGCCTGGTCAGGCTAAACCCACTGATCAGAGAATGTTTGCCAGAGTCAGGAGAAATATACTGCCCAAGACCCTCACCTTACGGGACGATGAGGCTAACGCCTGGTCAGGCAAAACCCACTGATCAGAGAATGTTTGTCAGAGTTAGGAGAAATATACTGCCCAAGACCGTCACCTAACCTCCTCGTTGGTCGTCCTGGATACGGGTTGTTGTCGAGGACAACAGTCAGGCTAACAAGGTGTGGTTCGACGTGATCTCCGTAGTAGTAAGCGACACGCAGATGAATCCAAGCATATTACAATCGCTACCATCACCAGCGCGCTCGGGATGTGAGGAAAGCTACAGCAACTCGTCACTTAACGCCCTTATCTAGGTCCACATAAAAGTAACCTTCTCATTGTGGGCATTCGAAACAACAACAATAACTATTGATCAACCTAAAAGTGATCAATAGAGCTGCTGGTCAGAAGGTAAACACAAGTAAAACAAGATGTCTCAAAAATACTTGCTACCAAAAGTAGGATGTCAAGTTAGGAAGGTAGAAAATTTACCAGGTATTGCAAACAAAAACTGCCAGACTGAAAAAGAAAGGAGAGACACTACCCTAAGCTTCATAACGAAAAGCTACCCAAGCATGGACTGGACCCATGCATACACCGACGGTTCTGTAACAAACACTACACAGAACGGAGGGGCAGGAGCATTCCTGAACCTCCCAAATGGCAGAAAAATAATACTGTCATTCGCTACTGGTAAGTACACAAGCAATTTCAGAGCGGAGGCAGAGGCACTGAGGGCGGCAGTGGAAGAAATGGTAACACACAGTGAAAATGAGAGCCATATAGTCCTGCTGACAGATGCTCTCGCCGTAGTCACAGCGCTAAAAAGCCAGAAAAACTCTGAGCTTAATGACTTAAGAGCAGCACTCTGCAAACTGTGCCAGCAGTCCGCACCAAAAAGGGTAGTGGTACAGTGGGTTCCGTCACACTGCAACATCCAAGGCAACGAGGAGGCAGACAGACTGGCAAAAGAAGGTGCAAGGCTACCACAAACAGATACCAGTATGACGTACGAAGAGTCAAAACGGCTTATCAAAGCCAGATACATGACCAAATGGGAAACCGAACATACTGGTTACACCAAAAACGATGCCTATTACCAGTTGAACCGAAGAGAGCAGGTCGTTGTCTTCAGACTTCGCACTGGCCACAACAGACTGAGGTACCAACTATTCAACAAATTGAAGATACGGTGTACCGACGAATGCCCGTGCGGTACTGGTAAAATGACCACTGAACATCTGCTGCAGAACTGCCCGACATACGAGGATCAGAGAGAGCAGATGTGGCCATTGCCAGTTGAACTGCAAGACAAGCTGTATGGTAGTGGCGAGAGTCTCAGGATGACCGCCGCTTTTTTCGAAAAAATAATGGTTACTGTCTGACTGTGTACGCAGAAGAAGTAGAAGAAGAAGTTAGGAAGGAAAACCACCGAGGAAGTTAACTCCTATATCTACCTAAGCGAAGACATTTATCATGAAATCTGTGAAGGATGAATAACAACTTGCAATAGGTAACTAACATTGGTGTACCGATATAGCTAATGCGTTGATAAATATCGAGAGTATGCAGAAATATAACGTGTGGTAACGTTAAGTAGTGGTATTCATTAGAATTATTTATGAATAAAAGGATTCATAAGGCAAACGTTTGAAATGTATACATTAAAATAACTTCGTGTATGCTTTTGTAATTTGTTCCGTGTGTGTGTGTGTGTGTGTGTGTGTCTGTGTGTGTGTGTGTGTGTGTCTGTGTGTGTGTGTCTGTGTGTGTGTGTACGAGAGAGAGAAAGAGAGAGAGAGAGAGAGAGCGAGAAAGCCATGAAACACAAACTAGTTTTGGGACTGTAAATGAAATACAGTCTATTGTCTCGGACTTTGGTCAGAGTGAATGATATGAATGAAAATGTCACGCGAGATATGCATCAACTATCTTACGTCCAATGTAGAATAATCATAAAACATAACGTGACTATTCCCAGCTACCTTTGACTTTCCGTTCTTTGGGTATTCAACAGTTTAAGCCCTCCAACGGTGAGAAACAGGTAGATGAACATTGAGCATCTAATTTCTTCTGGTAACTTCGAAATGAACGCTGCATGTTATACTATCTGCGTGTATGTGTATTAACGAGTCTGTGACGTCAGTGTAGGTTAATTCGTTGCATGGTTAACAGAGCCGGCCATTCTAACGTTCTATTTTCTCATCCTGCATCATGGAAAGACATTTGTTTTAGCAATGGACATTCCCGTCCACTCTCTGATGTTGTCTTCCCATCTCCTTTTCTGCCTCCTCCTCTCTTACGCTTCCCAGGCACAGTACCTTGCAGGATTGTGTTGGTCAACCCAAACGATCTTGAACCATGCCTATTGCATGTGAGCATGCGGGCTTTTACCATGGTCAATAGGTCCTTACCTAGGCCGACCTTTCTTTTAACAGTGTCCGGAACTGCCTTATTTGTGACAAGGTCTGGATACAAAATGCCGAGGACGCAATGCAGACATCTCATCTCTATTGCACTAATTCTACGATCTAGGACCACTGTCAGAGTCCAAGTTTCGAACGCGTAAAGGTACACGGAATTGGCAAGTGAATACATTAAACTCAACTTGGATTTCAATTGATGCTTTTCTCTTTCTATAGCGGCCTCACTTTGGTCAGAGCAGCAATGGTGAAATATATTTGAATCTATCGCTTGGCAGTATCGTCAGTGTTTATATCATAATTAGCAGTGCAATTAATGTGGATCTGACGCAGTTTATGTATTCTAAAGAATTAGAAAATGCGAATATAATTGCCTGTTACATCTAATTTTAAAAAAGTGTTATAATGCTAAAGCATATGTTTAATTTGAGTGGTAACACTCCCACATACATGTGTAAGACGTCTAATATCCTTACTATTTGTATTGGGTAAGATGCGTAATATCCTTACTATGTATATGGGGTAAAAGTAAGTCGCATGTCTTTTTACAGAACGTAGCTTCTTACAACATATTTGGCTGTTACATAAGTTTCTTGGCAAGTGTACAGTACGGTATGTTGCCATTACTTTCCGTACGTGGAGGAGCATTCGCCCATGTGTATATGTGCGGACAATCATCAAAGACAGCCGAACATATCCTAAAAGACTGTTATATGGTTGGCCAATTGCGAACTGAGCAGTGGCTCACTGAAACGAATCTCCAATCAAAATTGTGTGGTAACCTTGAAGAAATCTCCACTATACCAATCTTTATCCAAAGAACTGTCTTCACGTGTACATACATTTTTTTTTAAAATGGCGAATGAGAAGAAGACAAAGAAGAAGAAGAACAAAAAGACTGGTTCTCTTATGTGAAGCATCATTTGATTATTTACATGACTTTTTATGATCAACGGTTTCTCTTGATTCTGTAACACCAAGGCTGCCGTATTTATAAGAAAGAACCATTAGTGGATATATGGACACTTACTAACCAGCGGGTATTATGTCAAACAAAGATCAAAGAATGTTGAAGATTCACTAGCGACAATTTTAGCGAGAAAATGTTATTTCATCCTAGCTATTTCTCCAGATTAAATCTAACGTTTAAAAACAAAATGATACGGCCAACGTGCCAAACAATGGATTAACTGTATCAAAAACTAACATCTTCGCTTCGTTCAGAGACAGACAAACTACTTCGCAAAGAATGATCGTCTATTCCGAGTTAATGAAAACCGTTGTCTGAGCATTTTGTACCGTCCACTACAAGTCGAAGGTAAGTGGGACAAGCGTGCTAAACGAGCCATTTTGCAAAGCTTGTGAGATCATCAAGCGAGTTTCCCTGGGCGATTGCTCGTGGTCAAATGACACTGTAATGGCCAGTATCAGCGGATCCTAAAGGTCAACAACTCTCTCCCAGGAGATTGGTTACATGAAGTTCGTGAACGAAAGGGAAAGAATGTACTCAGACTAAGAGTTACTGGATCGGTGTGTCAGTGGTCAGACAGGCTGACGCATTAAAAACTTAGCAGTTTGTTTCATTGCGTCATTAAAGATTTTGTTTTATGGATTCTTAAAACTTAACGTCTTTACAATGGTTTAGACGTCTCTGCAGAGTCTGTATACAACCATTTTCATCTACATGTCCTTGCTCTAAAAGCTATCCAATCTATTATTAAATGCATTAATTGTCCATGCCCTACTATTTCCTATGGCAATGCATTCCAAGCATTCACCACTCTGACTAAAATAATATTTCCTAATTTCTAACCTGAACTAATCTGGATCTAATCTTTAATTAATTTGTAGCTATGCTTTCATGTTCGTGTAGGTTGTTGTATTTGGAAAAGAAACTTGTTATAGTCTAATTTAACGTTCCTATATGGTGATGGCACGTCCCTTTCTACTCGAGACTTTAATCCTTTGGGACATATCAAGACACATTGAAGATTGTATGAATGTGTGTGTGTATATGTTTGAAATGTTTTCCAATGTACCAGTTTTGCAGTACAGTAGTTTTGCCAATCCTTTATGTGCGCGGAGAAGTGGTCATAGCGAGACAACGTTCTTGGCATGCCATAAAGCTGATATTTTCGCTTGGCAAATGGTCATATCTAAACATGCACATTTATCAATGTAAATGTGTTCTGGATTGTTTAATGTATTTTAAGAGGTAGTTTTACATTGCAGAAGAGCGCGTTGCCGAATAGTTTCGAGGCCTGCCTACCTGCCGTCAAGGAGGGCAGCGGTTCGAATCCCGGTATGACATATGTTGTTTTTCAGTTGGGGATTAAATAAACAAACATAGCAAACACACGACGTGGTGAGATCAGTGGCGAAACGGGCTGTAGTTCTCAGCCTAAGATACCCCTCGACCACCCTAGCAATGAGAAAAAAATCGTATTGACTGACATTAAAGATTGCATGTCTCCAGAGGTCAACACTTCTTCATAGTGAATGCGTTATTGAAAGAAGGAAAGTACTACAGAGAAAGATAGAGAAAGTTATGTTATGATTCTAAGAGGTAAGCAGTATTTCTAGTCATATATTGGGATATGGATACTGGTGGTTTCAGTTGCTCTTTTGTTATAGACTCCCTTGATTCGAGATCTCCTATGCGACAGTCAGCTAGATCGTAGTTTGATGTCAGCTAGATCGTAGTTTGATTTCAGCTAGATCGTAGTTTGATGTCAGCTAGATCGTAGTTTGATTTCAGCTAGATCGTAGTTTGATTTCAGCTAGATCGTAGTTTGATGTCAGCTAGATCGTAGTTTGATGTCAGCTAGATCGTAGTTTGATTTCAGCTAGATCGTAGTTTGATTTCAGCTAGATCGTAGCTTGATTTCAGCTAGATCGTAGCTTGATTTCAGCTAGATCGTAGTTTGATGTCAGCTAGATCGTAGTTTGATGTCAGCTAGATCGTAGTTTGATTTCAGCTAGATCGTAGTTTGATTTCAGCTAGATCGTAGTTTGATTTCAGCTAGATCGTAGTTTGATTTCAGCTAGATCGTAGTTTGATTTCAGCTAGATCGTAGTTTGATTTCAGCTAGATCGTAGTTTGATTTCAGCTAGATCGTAGTTTGATTTCAGCTAAATCGTAGTTTGATTTCAGCTAGATCGCAGTTTGATTTCAAAGTTCTGCATTCTGTGAATTGCTATTTAATCATCTAATTGTTAGTCACTGATGCACTCAAACTGATTCTCCTATCAACATCTAGAAAGCCCTTAATGTGTGCCAGTGGAATCAGGCTGTTAGCTCAACCTGTTGTCATGAAGTCAGGAATAACAAAAACGGTAGATCGACACCAGCGTATGGATTGATTTAAAGACAGAAAACTTACTAAACTGTAAACTCTTACATATACATAGGCCAAGTGATACATTTCAGAAAAATCGACCATAAATCTCAAGACGAAGAACAGCTGCTTGCAATTATTTTAACTCCATTAAGCCAGTACTCCAAGAGATGGAAGGCACCAAAACAAGAACTCAACTTTCAATTCCCTGGTCAATAAAACAATGATTTACGGATGTCAAGTGTGGAGCTTGCCCAAAATCAAAGCTTGGAAGACTTTGAGCTCTTAGAGAGCAATGGAACCGCGCGTACTATTAAAATTATGATAAGGGATTAGATCCGAAACGAAGAAAAACGACATGAAAATTTGTTTGAATTGTGAAATTGTGGAAGGATCGATCTCACGCAAAAACAGTTGGGCTGGACATGTGGTACACATGCCTGACAACAGATGGACATGTGGTACACATGCCTGACAACAGATGGACATGTGGTACACATGCCTGACAACAGATGGACATGTGGTACACATGCCTGACAACAGATGAACATGTGGTACACATGCCTGACAACAGATGGACATGTGGTACACATGCCTGACAACAGATGAACATGTGGTACACATGCCTGACAACAGATGGACATGTGGTACACATGCCTGACAACAGATGGACATGTGGTACACATGCCTGACAACAGATGGACATGTTGAGCTCTGTGATGCCCATATCCCTGTACACGTCCGCTGGGTAGCCTACTTAAGCGAAGACGAGATGGATTTATCAAAGACCTAGGTAATGCATAAGATTGGGACGCAGATATACATTTTGTTGACGTCCTCGCACAGAGCATACTTACTGGACTGATACCTAAGATAATATGAGATTATCTCAACCCATTATAAATATATTAATATTCGTACATTCTGTGTCATGCAACCTCACAGAACAGAAATCAGCCACCATGGAAGCTCTTTCGTTCGCCACAATGAGATCCACCAAAGTACATGGTTCTTGTATTATTGAACACGTGTACACATGTCTGTGGTCTTGTCTGGCTCACAGACATTGTCATCCGCATATCCCCATTTTTATTTGAAGTTTAGGTGTAAACCTAGACACTTCCGCTCTTAATCTACTTAGTACTCTCCTCACAGGGTATAGCATGTTATGTCCTGTCACAAAGTCTTCTTTCATATCAATCCATTCATCCCCCTATCTTTGACGCCATTTATTGGTACGGTATTGCTCTGGTTTCTAGCCTGTGAACTATACGGCTTGTAAGAAATGTTACCTTGATTTCAGCAGACCTCTTTCTGGAGTAAAACCCAAAAGGAAGTGTCTATGATCGCAAGACTGCTTTTTTCCTTCCGACTTCTGACGCGAGAAATCGAGATTTCTGATGGCGCTAGTTGTATCAGCTTTTCCCTTTGGACTTAAGGTACCCTGTCACAATACGATATTCCTCGTGTATTGTCACATCTACGTGTCATATTACGCTGAAGTGTGTGACAACAATTGTGAGATTCCTAGTCAATCTGAATATACCATAAACAGAAACCAAGAGTACGACTCAAATCATGAATCGGTGAACCACAACTGTTTCAGACATGTGTTCCTCACTCATTTTAATGGAAATGAATTATGAATGAAGACAATATGGGAGAGTTAGCAATACTTCTATAAATTGTTTCCACTCAGAGTTCCAAAAACAATGAATCCTTTGTATGTCTCCATAGTTTTAAACTCCAGAAATCACCTTCAAAACAAACATCGATTTCCCGATAATGAACTAGCCAGAATCTGGAAATAATACTGGAATATGTCAGAATATATCGTCAACTATGCTCGCCGCAGGTTAAAATTACTATTAACTTTTTTTTATACACATCACGTTTTAATGGGAATAGCATGCAGAATACCCTGACCCATAGGGCATGTACACTTCAATTAGCATAACTGAGCGGCTAAGACTTCGAGGGGCATGAACATTCCAACAGGCATAAGTGTATTGGGAATACTTCGAGTGGCATGAACATTCCAACAGGCATAACTGTATTGGGAATACTTCGAGTGGCATGAACATTCCAACAGGCATAACTGTATTGAGAATACTTCGAGTGGCATGAACATTCCAACAGGCATAACTGTATTGGGAATACTTCGAGTGGCATGAACATTCCAACAGGCATAACTGTATTGGGAATACTTCGAGTGGCATGAACATTCCAACAGGCATAACTGTATTGGGAATACTTCGAGTGGCATGAACATTCCAACAGGCATAACTGTATTGGGAATACTTCGAGTGGCATGCCAATTCCAATCGTCTGCTGCTCATTTTATGACGAAAACACATGTGTCGCAGCCGGACAATAGTAATGAAACCAACTACACTGTTCAAGTCTGGCCCGCTGATCTGGCAAAAGATACCCAATGCCAACCCCACATACACGTCTCGACCCATCCAGCGCCAGAATGACTGCGCGGGTGCGACTTTAGGGGGCCTGAACATTCCAATCGTATGATTGTCGCTTTGTAATAACACTACACGACTGGAATGAGAAACTGGTTGTCTAAGGACTCTGCAGAGTCTTCTAATTCAGTATACAGACGTTAAGGTTTTATCGTACCACGGCCGTGAAATTCCGACCATTGCGTTCCTTACCACGGTCGTAGTGTGACGCCAGTTCAAGGATCATCGCTTTATGGTAAATAAACTACTGGGTTAATGCCATAGAAACGGCTGAACAATACTGTTCATTTGATTGTAGAGAGTTATGACTTCCGTCTTGTATTGTTACATTTTTAAAAATTTCGAAATTTTTGTTAGACTTGTCCAGAGGATTACTTGTACTTTCCGCTTCAATTTTAAGATTTGCGCATTATTGAGAATATTTGGGTTCAGTTTCTGCAACGGGCTTTTCTGAGTTAGATGAAGTTAGTGTTTATTTATGTAGATGCAATAATTACGTTTAAAGTCGAAGTGACAGATATATCCATTACGGTAAATATCGATAGTAGTATAATGATACGTTTCCGTCGAAATTCTTTTTTTCTAACCAATGACGCCGACAGCGGGTGAGTCTGTACGTTTGTGCTATGTTCCACTACTATCACCTTCATCTTCTTGTATCTCAGAAATTAACACACACACACAATAAAAATAATAACAGAAACAAGTTATTCATTAACATATTGATTATATCTTAAACTGATTGTATACGTTATCTAATCCAGTATAAAGACGTTAAGTTAAGTTACACACAACAAATAAACACAAAAAAAAAGGTAAGAGGATCTCATAATCAACAACCACGTCGTCACGCGACGTGCTGAAAAAAAAGTAGTCGCATGAAAAAGACAAAAACGCCAGCCAAAGATGAAACAATGATGGACTTCATAGGTAATGTGACAAGAAACATCGCTGTCAACTACAGAAAACTACTCAGTGGTCTCGAGGTAAGGTGATCGTCTCTGGTTCCGGAGGACGCTGGTTCGAATCACGGTGGAGACCGGTATTTTTTTTCACGTAGATCTGGTAAAAATGTCTCTGATCTCTGGATAGTGAGATCGGACTTCCATAGTCAGTGTTTAGCACGTTAAAAATTCCTTCGCAGTTGGAAATTGACAAGACTATTCTTAACGGCCGCTGCTCGGACAAAATTCAAGTTAAAAATCTACTCAAGTTATTTGTACCAATCCCCAGGTGATTTATTAAGAACAGCTATAGATAGCGCCTTAATGGCTGCGGGTCTACTTAGCTGTAGTGTTTGAGTCTATTAAGATGGACTCGCACATCCGTAAATAATTACCTTCCAAGAAACTGGTTGCATACAAACTGTAGAGTCTTCTAAACCAGTACAAAGACGTTAAGTTAAATTAACTTAACGTCCACACGGTGACTAGCGACAGTGATGACACATCAGTTCGTATTCACATTTGGACCAGTTTCGTTTGATAAGATGTTAAGGCGTGTCAGTCAGTCTGTCCCTCTGTGTTGCTTTCCCCTATCCTGTTCTCTCCGTTACACCCATGGTTTGGAAAAAGGAACTGTAACTAGCAAAAACAAAACACAGTAAATATATCCCTATTCACAACGACACCCTTTGTCACAGCTACATGAAATTTTAACTCTCTGGCTTCGCCTTATTTCCTCTATAACTATAGATAAATTCTAAAGACAGCAAAAATCCAATATCTGTGACATCCATTTTCCCGGATGATCCTAACGAGAAGGGAATATTAGACTTGCGAATTAATTTCCTTGTTTCTTGCGTTATTTTGGCTTTTCTGTATTATCTTGTCATTAATTATTTTCCATTTCGTTCAAAGCATCACATTTTCGTTGATGCTGTATAGGGGATATGTGTTAAGTAAGTTGATAATGTTCAACATGAATTCGCTGGCCGGCTGCTTCCTTTTTTTTTCTTAAGACCACTTCTTTCTACGGGTTCATTTTCTTCTTCTTCTTCTTCTTCTTCTTCTTCTTCTTCTTCTTCTTTATAAATCGCCTTATGCTATGCTTCAAGCCCGGCGAGATTCACGAAGGAGACTGCATTTCAGATTGTCGCCGGTCCCGCCAACTCTCCAAGCATGGTCGCTGCCCTGGCTAGACTGTCTCTCTTTGGTCTGAATACTTGCGTGAGTGCTATGTGCCCGACAGCTTCGTTTCATCTGTTTTCCGTCAATAATATCATTTGAAAAGAATATATATGTGTGAGTGTTTATACATATATATAAATATATATATAATAAAATAATAATAATATAAATGTATATATATATATATATATAAATATATATAAATATACATAAATATATATATATATATAAATATATATATATATAAATTTATATATATATATATATATATACATATATTTATTTATATATATATATATATATATATAAATATATGTATGTATATGTGTGTATGTGTTTGTATGTGTTTGTATGCATGAATATGTATGTGTTTGTATGCATGAATATGTATATGTATGTATGTGTATACATGTATATGTATCAATGTGTATATGTGTATGTATATATGTGCATGTGTGTGTGCGTGCGTGTGTGCATGCATGCATGTATGTATGTATATGTATGTGAATATATGTGTATTTATTGGTATGTATGTGTATGTATGTATGTATGTGAATGTATGTATGTATATATATATATATATATATATATATATGTGAATGTATGTTTATGTTTATGGATGTATGTGTGTGTGTGCGTGCGTGCGTGTATATGTATGTATGTGTATGTATATGGATGTAAGTGTGTATATAAATAAGGTATTTTCAAAACGTATACGAACTTAATTTGTATTTCTATGGAAAAAAATGAAACGTCTGTTGGCCTTCGGCAGAGAAGTATAGGCTGCCTTCATGAGCAGGTGACACAGAAGTATAGGCAGCCTTCATGAGCAGGTGACACAGAAGTATAGGGTGCCTTAATGAGCAGGTGACACAGAAGTATAGGCTGCCTTCATAAGCAGGTGACACAGAAGTATAGGCAGCCTTCATGAGCAGGTGACACAGAAGTATAGGGTGCCTTCATGAGCAGGTGACACAGAAGTATAGGGTGCCTTAATGAGCAGGTGACACAGAAGTATAGGGTGCCTTAATGAGCAGGTGACACAGAAGTATAGGCAGCCTTCATGAGCAGGTGACACAGAAGTATAGGGTGCCTTCATGAGCAGGTGACACAGAAGTATAGGGTGCCTTCATGAGCAGGTGACACAGAAGTATAGGCTGCCTTCATGAGTAGGTGACACTGCCATAGACGTCATTGCACGGCATGGTGTCGGGATGGCTATGACGGCTAGTGTTAAAGAGCCCGTGTAATAACGCATATGCCTGTATCATCTTCCGATCATGGCATCCTTACTCGTTCGGTGACCATCCACAAACCAGAGTTTTTTATCAAGGAGGGCTTCACATAAAAGTTCTGCTAGTTCCATTCTTTGTCGCCAATCTGGTGATTCATACATTTTAGAGATTGGTCTGGAACTGCATGAGTGTTTCTGCCCACACCTCAATGATAGCTATAACCGCACGGGTTCCACAACTGCCAGCCACATCAAGGGTCCTGGGCACCATAGTTAAGCAGATGTTAATGTCACAGGCAGAGTCTCTTGATTCCCTGACGATGGTCATCGATTCGCCCTTGAGAACAAAACGTCCTTCTGCATGGGCTGCCTCCAGCCACATGTCCTTAATATCTTCCCATTCTTATCTTGAATACGTATCTCATACCAGCCTCTATCTACCCCTTTTTTTCACTTTTATCTCTATCTGTATCACCGTTTAGGCTTTCTGTATCTGGTCGCCATTGGCTTACCTGGCCTTTTCCCACATCTTACGCCACGCTGGCCACTTCATCCTGCCTGTCTCCGTCATTTGGGATCCTGTTTCCAAAACGACGGGAGCGATCTAACGTTTTCTTAGATAAGTACGCAATTTTCGCATTTTTATTGTTATTTATCGCCACGTTGGTTACGTTCGTGTTTTCGTCTCAGTGCGGTATCTCACCATACATATTTATTATTTGTTGTATCCCTTAATATATTTCCCTTGTTAAATTATATATCCACAGAGGTGCCGCAGCCCTCCCTTAACTAAATACGAGACATGGTCAAATTCTTCTTCTTCTTCATCGATCAACTATTGCTCTGCTTTTAGCCCGGAAAGGTACATGAAAAAAACTATGCTTTTCAGGTCTTCGCCAGTCTCCCACAGCTTTTCAAGCATGGTCGCTCCCCAGGTCAGACTGCCTATCCATGATCTGTATAAGTAGGGTACACTTGCAGAATATGTGCTGGTGTTTGTTTGGGTGCTCAACAATCGCACGAGGCGGTGTCTCTGAAAACCATTCTGTGGAGGTGGGCCTTGAGTCTACAATGTCCTATTCTGAGACTGAAGGTCTTTGTCCGCCCATCTCTGTCAAGTTTGTCTATGCTTTCATTTTCTGGCTTGTATTCGTTGTGATGTTCTCTCCATTCTGTTCAAATTAAACCGGAAAAAATTGCAACAAGTGAACATACGTATGATGCTTATGATGACTTCACTTATGATGTAAACAGCACATGCTAACCGTCAAGTTCGCAAAATATCATTATCATCCGACTCATAGTTTCCCCATGACGTGGGTTAACGCAACAATATGCGGCTGACCTGGTCTCCGAAGATCTTTCGTTAATTCACGTCCTTCTTTAAACATCGTTGTCCAGTTCTTCGATTTTGTCTTCGACACACTTTTGTCCCCATACACTACCGTCATTCTGAGGAAGCTATGAGTCGGAGAATAATGCAATTTTGCAAACTTGACGGTTGGTATGTGCTGTTTACACCAGAAGTGACGTCATCAATGCGCAACGTACGTATGTTTACTTGTAGCAGTTTGGTCCGGTTTTAATTGAGCACGCTTTGTATATCTCATTTGCACGAAATTAATGTGAGGACAGTTGATGTTGGCCTGCGCATAACACACTTTTGAGTGCGGACAAAAGTCAACAAACCACACTGTCAGTCATCTGCACCCTCATTAGATATCGTGTCTCTTTCTAATTCGAAAATAATTAATTATAGAATCTTCTTGTCTTAGTATCATATTGTTTGTATTGTTTCTAAAACTATCGAACAAACCAAAGTAGTCTCCGAAATACAATATTATTCATACCACGTCGCGTGACAATATGCAGACGGCGAACCGGGAACTGCAGACTCGGTTGTAATCTGTCAAATATATTCATATTGGAATACGGGATCAAGATGCTGAGCAGTGCATTAGCTGTAGCGGTCAGTGACTCAAAGCTGGCTGTTCGCGCCAGGTCCATCGACCAAGAGTTGCCAAGACGTCGGTCGTGCCAGGTCCATCGACCAATAGTTGCCAAGACGTTCGTCGCGCCAGGTCCATCGACCAATAGTTGCCAAGACGTTCGTCGCGCCAGGTCCATCGACCAATAGTTGCCAAGACGTTCGTCGCGCCAGGTCCATCGACCAATAGTTGCCAAGACGTTCGTCGCGCCAGGTCCATCGACCAATAGTTGCCAAGTCTTCTTCGCCTACAGATTGTGATCCTGGATAATATGCTGCAACAGGGGAGACTAGCTAACAAGAAAGAATAAATGAGGGTGGGCTATAACCATGTACAGCAAAAGTCATGCTGAAGTCGGATGTGTCGGACCGAATGGTATAAACATCGCAGTCAAGCTGTAAACTACGACACATCGTATTCTGCTCTCTGAACTACACCCTGCTTCTTGCAAAGCTCTTGTCAGTGCTTGGTAGCGGGAGTTTGAGAACCAGCGAAGAAGAAGAAGGACAAAGAGGAAATATTCGTATATTTAGTCGTGCCGCTATGAACAGAGCAGACAAGTTGGATTCTTTGGTCTTCGTCCTATAAACACGATGTTATGTCGTGTTGTAGTTTACCACGAAGCCAGGATACCTTAGCCTTTCGACACGACGGATCCGATTTCAGCAAGACATTTTTAAAACCGGGTGTACCTTCTCACTTCGATCCCTATTCTCTAAGCCAGACTGCACAGGTGCAGGCTGATGTGCATGACCGCCAAAGGGATACAGATATGGTCTTGGTCAGATATGATACGCTGACGCTTACTCACGCATAAATCTATGAGTCAGTGTCTGTTCCCAGCTCAATAACTTCTGCACCTTCGGTTTTCAGAGACGCAGTAGAATCTATTTTCCAGTCTGATTACTCCATGAGAGGAGTACAACGACAACATGCCTTTCCATAACTTAGTTAAGGTAACCGCTGTATGGTAAGCAAGAGAAGTCGAATACGAACGACCATGTTTGTAATACAATAGACATGATTACTTGAGAGCTGATGACTAAGTTGGAACCAGCTTTCAAAAACTGCAACAAGGGGATACTTGTAGACGGCAGACGTATGAATGCATTCACATCTGTAGATGATCAGGCCATAGAAGTGATATAGAAGAATTGCTCTATAAAATTAGCAACACTGCAAAGGAGTTCGGAATGAAGATACATATATAGGAGACAAATTGTATTTTGATTGCAGGAACCCCCAAAACAGTAAACGGAGTCATAGTTGGTCGGAGAATTGAACAGGGGACACGATTTCCATATTTGGGGCAATTAATAACAGAGTATGACAGTACCCGGAGAGATGCAATGGCTAGAATTTTAAATAGCAAAAAACTGCGTTCAGAAAGAAATGGATCATTCTAACATCAGTAAATACGAACATATTACTTTGTAAAATAATTATTAGTGCTTATCGGTGGCGTTGTATTGGGCAGAGATACGGGCTATAGGCAGAGATAACGGGGTATTTGGAGGCCATTAAGTCGTGGTGCTATCAGAGAATGGAAGCGATCGGTTGAAAAGAAATGGAGTAGAATTCACTGACCCTATAGGCAGTTGACGAAACAAGACAGATTATGTCCTGGATGGCCATAAAATAAGGCACGCTGGTCCTATGCAGGCAACTCTTGGGAAACAAAGACAAGACATTCGAGTCAGCGATAGACCAAGGACTATTTTAATCACTCAGGCCGGCAGAGACGAGGCAAGGATCGATCAAGGACTGCTTTCAATGCTCAGGTCTTGTAGAGACAAGGCAAGGATCGATCAAGGACTACTTTCATTGCTCAGGTCTGTAGAGACAAGGCAAGGATCGACCAAGGACTACTTTCATTGCTCAGGTCTGTAGAGACGAGACCAGGATCGACCAAGGACTACTTTCATTGCTCAGTTCTGTAGAGACGAAACAAGGATCGACCAAGGACTACTTTCATTGCTCAGGTCTGTAGAGACAAGGCAGGATCAACCAAAGGCTACTTTCATCACTCAGGCCGGCAGAGACCAGGCATCGATCGACCAAGGACTACTTTCATCACTCAAATCTGCAGAGATGTGACATATCTCGACGAAGGACTATTTTCACTGCTCAGGTCTGTAGAGACGAGGCAAGGATCGATCAAAGACTACTTTCATCACTCAGGCCGGCAGAGACCAGGCATCGATCGACCAAGGACTACTTTCATCACTCAAGACTGCAGAGATGTGACATATCTCGACCAAGGACTGCTTTAATTGCTCAGGTCTGTAGAGACGAAGCAAGAATCGGCCAAGGACTACTTTCATCACTCAGACATTCAAATCCGACGAGGATCGGAAAGGTATTGCAGAGGTCTGAAGACATTGGCGTGACATGATACACGGTCTCCAAAATCAGTCTATGGACTGAATAACCGACGACGACAGAGAAGAAGATGAAGAAAAAAAAACACCACCACCAAGGTGTTATGTCCCTAATCGTGTTCTAACGCTCGACCACAACGTGCATTTTAGCAAATCAGACGACAGCCCAACAATAACATTAGGCCAGAATTGAACAATATCAATTGCAGGCATTGACTAATAGAGGAATGCACAAACTCTGCATTGATTCAAAGGATACATTTACAAAACTAATGAGATAACATGCACGTGCGGTAAGTTTGTGTGTGTGTGTGTTTGTGTGTATATATATATATATATATATATATATACATACAAAAACAAACCACATGAATACGCAAGAACAAAGACAAAAATCCCTCTGCAGGTAATGAGGGTGTGATCATATTTGAAGGATTAAGTATTGTCTTTCTGTGATGGAGATATGAAGGAAAATGGGAATATGAAGAAGTAAAGAGACATAGTTTAAAATAATGATATTGTATGCGCGAGACGTGCTAGTGCGAGAACTATCAACATAGAGAAACATGCGAATATATAGTAGGTGTGGGGGGAGGGAGAGGAGGGAATAATAGCCGTTGGTCACCAAATAATATATTTATATATTTCCCATGAAATGTATAATGTGACAGTACGCAACCAGCGGCGTATCCTGGGCATCCATTGGCATGACTACATCCGTAACGTGGAGATCTCTGCTAAAACAGGACTAATCACAGAAACACTTGACCGCCGCCGTTTCTTTGTTCGGTCATGTTGTACGGCTGGACCGGAAGCAAGAGCTGAAGTGGTCAGCGACCCATAGCTGACTGCTAGCGTCAGAGCCAGCGAATCATAGCTGCCAAGACCCTTCTACACCTCCACGCGGTGATCCTGGATAACAGGCTGCATAAGGGCAGACTGGCTAAGGAGAAGGGATCGAAGAAGGAATGCTAACCCGGTACTCAAAAAATGATTGCTGAAGTCGGATGTGTTGGACCGAAAGGTGCAAAAAGGGTAGTGGTACAGTGGGTCCCATCACACTGCAACATCCAAGGCAATGAGGAGGCAGACAGACTGGCAAAAGAAGGTGCAAGACTACCACAAACAGATACTAGTATGACGTACGAAGAGTCAAAACGGCTTATCAAAGCCAGATACATGACCAAATGGGAAACCGAACATACTGGTTTCACCAAAAACGATGCCTATTACCAGTTGAACCGAAGAGAGCAGGTCGTTGTCTTCAGACTTCGCACTGACCACAATAGACTGAGTTACCACTTATTCAACAAATTGAAGATAGGGTGTACCGACGAATGCCCGTGCGGTACTGGTAAAATGACCGCTGAACATCTACTGCAGAACTGCCCGACATACGAGGATCAGAGAGAGCAGATGTGGCCATCACCAGTGGAACTGCAAGACAAGCTCTATGGCAGTGGCGACAGCCTCAGGATGACCGCCGCTTTTTTCGAAAAAATAATGGTTACTGTCTGACTGCGTACGAAGAAGAAGAAGGACCGAAAGGTGCAAATATCGCAGCCAAGCAGTAAACTACGACACAACGCATTCCGTTCTCTGGACTACATTCTGCTACTTAAGCCCTTTCAGTGTTTGGTAGTGGGAGATTGAGAACGAACGACTAAGAAGAAGAAGAAACCCCTGCCCACAAGATACTACACAAGTTGTTCCTCGGCAGATAAAGGTCTTACCCCGACCAGCTGGAGACGTGGAACAGGCCGTCACCGAACAGTATGGCTCCAGACAGTAGCAACCGCCTCCTCCACATTGTACTAGCCTTGGAATCACGCCACAGCTGTGGGTCATGGATGTGGCCGACCGACACAACGAGACTTAGACGCCTAAGCTAACCTTATTATTATAATGGGACAATGATTGCAATGACAAACAAAGGCTGCAAGGAAAAACATAAATTGTCACTCTCAAAGTATATCAGGATAGAACGGAGGAAGAGAATAATCGCCACTCCTGTGAGGCTAATTGCACTGTATGGGGCTAAAACAAGGACTTTAGCGAAGAAGTTTGAAATCAGCTTGGAAGTGTTTGAAATGTAGTTTTGTTTCTGTTTATTTTTCGTGCGCCTTATTTGTCTATTTCCAAAGGCGGTGTGCGTTGCATTGTGGTTTTTATTTTATGCGCCTTTCCGCCCAGTGCATCCGACTCCAGCATGCATTTTATGTAAGGGTTTACTTCCCCGGGGTAACGCCGGTGCTGTGATTGGGATCGAACCCAGCACGTTCGGGTTGTGAGTCATGTCGCTTAACCACTAGCCCACGCTGTTCCCTGAAATGGTGAGTTGGACAGATAGAAGATACTTTGACAATGTACTCGCTGAAGCAGGCGCACAAAGACAAATATTGTAAAGGAGCTTGTCATAAGTCTTTACCCTGACCATGAAGGAGTAGGAGGAGAAAGGTGACATTTGGCACAGTGCTTATTTCTTCTCAATGTAGCCACCACAAAAAGAATTGCTTTATGGGAGGGCACATTGTGTTGAAGCAGAGGCAGAATTTCAGTGCGTGCTATCCCTCGTTTTCTGGTCAGTCTTTCATAGTTTATTAAGGAGATCTGCATAATATTGCTCATTAACTATGTTGCCATGAGGCAGGTAATCTTTCAAAATGACACATTTGACGTCCCAAAAAACAGTCAGCATCACTTTTCTTGCAAATGTATGTGCTCTTGGCTTGACATGAGTTTGTGAGCCCGGGGTTTTCCACTGCATGCTGGAAATTTTGGATTCTAGGTCATAATCGTGAACCCAAGTCTCATCTACTGTCACCATGGTCGGCAACATGTTTTTCGACCAACACATTTTGAGCAACTGGCTACAGCAATCAACCCTCGTTTGTTTCTGTCCACATGTCAGCAGACGCCGGACCCAGCGGGCACACACTTTTCTAAAATTCTAAAAAAAAGTACTTTCATTCAGTTTGTTTTTTTACCTAGATATCTCTGCAATTGTCATTTTCCTATCTGGTCAATGATTTTCTTCACTCTTGCAGCTTTTATATCGCTGCACTCTGAGGATGGTCTTCTTGATCTTGGAAGATCAGCAACATGGGAACGGCTACATGGGTTTTTCTTTTAAAATAGCAAACGAAGGACAGAATTCCTTAAACACTGGTTCCATCTCCCTGTGTATTTCTGTAGGTGTTTTTCCCTGCAACATCAAGAATTGTATCACAGCTCTGGCCTCTGATTTCTCTATTGTTCTGACACACCGTTAAAGTAGCAGATCTGGTCAATAAGGTGTGTTTCGCCATTCACCATACCGGGTAAACCTGTCGAGGGGGGAAATTCATACTTCTCAATCCAAGTAAACATTTAATGAGCTACATATGTGCTAATTTTCAACTGTTTCCTCTTACTCCTTCATAGTCAGGGTAACGACTTATGGCAAGTCCCTTGTATAAGATACAAAAACTTCGGTTGAGCTGGCTGGGTCACACCATGAGACATGAAAGTCTTCTACATAGGATACTAAAGGGCAAGATTCAATAGAAGATAGGACCCGGGCGTCCAAGACAACCTTTTCACCTCAGGCATGCAGAGACATTAAAGTTCGAACTTATGCTGTAATGAAGAGAGCTGCAGAGGATATGGTCAAATGGAGAGACATAATCAGACAACCTTACAACCAGTCTCTGGACTGCTCAACCAGAGGATAGGGTCAAATGGAGAGACATAATCAGACAACCTTACAACCAGTCTCTGGACTGCTCAACCAGAGGATATGGTCAAATGGAGAGACATAATCAGACAACCTTACAACCAGTCTCTGGACTGATCAACCAGACAACCTTACAACCAGTCTCTGGACTGCTTAACCAGATGATAGGGTCAAATGGAGAGACATAATCAGACAACCTTACAACCAGTCTCTGGACTGCTCAATCAGAGGATCATGATGATATTTTCCTCCGTGCACAACTGTGTCTTCACTTTACTTCCTCATCATCATGTAGCATATCATTTATAGAACGTCGCTCCCATCACAGTCTGTCTGAAAGAAACTCTTTCCCTTTCCAAAACGTCAACCTCCGCCACAGGTATACTCAGGCATTCCTGAATATCTTGGTGTCATCGTCTTGTTGGTCTACCCCTGCGTCTTTCGCCTGGCACCATACCTTCCATCACTGTTCTCACAAGACCGTTGTTTCTCTTGATGTGACCAAAGTATTTACATTTTCTGGCCAAAATGGAATTGATAAACCAGTTCTCATTTATACTCAACTCTTGCCGAATATCTATATTTGTCCTTTTCTCTGTCCAGGCTATTCTGAGGATCTTTCTGTAACATTTTGACTTGAAGTATTCGATTCTTTGTCCAAACGTTTTGGTAATCGTCCATGCTTCGCAGCCATATGTTGCCACAGGAGAAACCACAGGTACTCAAGACTTTAACTTTTGAAGTTTTGTTGGTGTTCGGCCATACTTTCTTCAGTCTGCCAAGTCTCTGCATAGCCATGGCTAGTCTTCTTCTGATTTTTTTCGAGCAGTAGCCATGTATGTTAATTCTGGAGCCCAGATCTTCAAAATGCATGACCTGATCTATTTCCTCACCACCTACTGTAAATTTATGTTGAGTTGGTGGTCATTATCTTTGTTTTGCCTATTTTTATAAACAGGTTTTGATCTTCACTGTGTCCATTTACGGCTGAAATAAGCTGCTCTAGCCATTCTGCACTTCTTCATAGTATCACTGTGCCGTCTGCGTATTGTAACTCTGGAATCTCGTACCTTCCAATCGTAAAAATATCAAAACTGTAAATGTTGTCATCGTCTCTAACGTTTCTCAGTAAACATTCCGCATAGATGTTGTATAGATAAGGTGAGAAAATACATCCCTGTCTTACTCCCTTGTTTTACTTACTCCTCTAATTGTTTTCTCCTGTGGCCATTCTGCTCTTGTTTTGCGACGCAGAAAGGAGGTATTCATAGACTTCATAGATAGTTTGGAGGTCGGAAACTGTTGCTGCCGATATCTTTAATTTGTGGAGCGTTTCTTTGGTTTGATTAATCCATCGTCACGGGGATCGTGTCCCTGAAATCTACACGTAGAATGATTGATGCAGGTTAATCATATTGCATCCATGTCAGATTGCCAAACCACTTCATCTTTTGTGTGTCAGTATTTCAGCTAGGTTATGTAATCCTGTCCCATTCATCCGCGTGTGGTTGTGAGTGTTGTCGCGAAATGTTTTTCGTGCTGCACTTTGAACCTAGCGCATCTCCCAGGTCTCGATCTTACGTGTGTGCCAAATTAATAGGGCCCAAGTTTGACACTGAAAACATAACGTAAGGATTCTTCTTCTTCTTCTTCTGCGTTTATTCTCAATCTGTCGCTACAAGGCCCTGAAAAAATATCGTGGTACTGATGAATTGTTTAATATCATGACACAGATGAACTGTTTAATATCATGGCACGTAAGGTCTGTTTAATATCATGACACAGATGAACTGTTTAATATCATGGCACGGATGGACTGTTTAATATCATGGCACGTAAGGTCTGTTTAATATCGTGACACAGATGAATTGTTTAATATCATGGCACGTAAGGTCTGTTTAATATCATGACACAGAAGAACTGTTTAATAGCATGGCACGGTTGATCTGTTAAATATCATGGCACTGAAGGATTGTTTAATATCATGGCACGGAAATATTTTTTAATATTATGGCACAGATGGATTGTTTAATATCATGGCACGGATGGACTGTTTAATACAATTATCTATACGGACGGTCAGTTGCGGGATATGACAAAAAGCACTGACAATTTGAAGTTTCTTGAATCCGTAATCAAGTCCGTCAACCATTGCGTGGGATAATGAAGATTTGATTGTGGTGGGGTTGGTAGGTAAAAATATTAATTGATGAGACCATTATACCACGGCGACATAGAAGCAGACTTCAATAACATTTAAACATCTCATATTATCGTACACCATGAACAATTACAACGCGTTCAGTTTCTTCTGTTGTCTTTAAATAGAACAATATCAAGTGGTATCGCTGCGAATGTCAGACATCCTTCTCATCAGAAATGGACGAGAGTGGAATTAGTTTCGGTGGAATATTTGCCAGGAGACAATACAATCTAAGGGAAAGGTTACAGAAAATTCCGATATGTTTGGTTAACCATTAATCTTGGATTGATTAAGATGGCATGATTTGCTAATCCATTTTGTTTGATACAACACCAGAGGACAACAAAAAGGAACCTGAACCTTGTGGAAAAAAAAACTATGATGCATCGTTTAGAAAGGAATGGAAAGAATCCTCTTTGTCCTTGTCGTCAAGGGGGGGGGGGGGGGGGTGGTGGTAGAGACGTTTCATTTTAGAAATTAGCTGCTTCTGGAAGGCGGGACCGACAAGTCTCATTGCTCATTCCCGTTCTCGTCTCTTCTAATAGATTCAGATTGAGGACTGAGTGGTTTCAAGGTAAGACTTTGGCCTCGAATACTGTAGGTCGTGAGCTCAAATCTCGGTGGAGATAGGGATAATCTCTGGGTAGTATAGATCGAGAGCCCGTGTTCAGTGTCGTGTACGTTAACAATTCCTCGGCAGCTGGGAATCGAGAAGAGTAGGTTTAACGGTCGATGCCTGAGAAAAAAAATCAAAATTATATTACAAATCTATCCAATCTATTACAAATTTATCAAATCTATTACGGGATTCCCGCCAGTGCTACCGAGCTCGTGCATTGTGCTGAGATTCTCCGAAAATATAGGGAAGAACAGAGACTAATGGGTTCAACCGTGAGCTATGACGTTGATTCGTCGACTGAACTAAACTGCACTAAACTAGATTAGATTCAGGTACCCATCGTACAATATATTGGACTGGAGAGTGACGCAGTGTGAATGCGCCCTAAGAGATACGCGAGCTCTTACTGATCTAATATTTAAAGATAAAGATGCTCAGAAATGAGTAAAACTACACGGGAACTACTCTTGATCTGTATAGTCAAACATTTTAACATGAATCAATTCTGTAACATATAAAGATGCTCAAGGTAGTGAACTATGAATCATGAACTCTAGACACACAGAAACTGGCAAATAACATCAGAGATCATGTGAGAAATGGATACAAAAATGGATGCAGTTTAGACACACTATGTGTGGACAAATAGCTGTGCACGTACGAGAATATCTAATTATCCGTAAATTGGTGATCCTGGGAAAATGGATTTCCTAACCATGTATTCTGGAGAAAAGACAAAACGAGTAAAATAGCTCATGACAAGTGCCATCTCCGCATCGAAGTACGGCTGCAATGAATCTCCAGTGTACTCTATCTCTTGCCGTAATGGTGCAATCTGAGAGGCTTTTGTTCAAATATATCTCCTGATGTTCTCCACTCATATAAAACGTTGTGTGCCTCTTGAACGACTGCCTTCCACACTACCATTTAGTATGGTCTTCAACAAGTAGGTATGTCTTGTTATATGACCAAAATAACGTAACTGGCTAACCCTGATTTCGCTCATTAATTCTCTTTTCACCTCAAAACGTTTTCAATATCTCCACATTTGTTTTTTTCTTCTTCCAAAAGCAGTAAAATAACTAAATACATATGTAGAAGTGTGCTTGATCACCTAAGACATCTTGAGAAGCGAAAACAACCCTTCAGAAAAAAACGTTTGAACAAACGCCATAGAGTGTTACTTTTCACAATCGGAACACTGGAAAATGGTGAATTAACTCTCAGGAGATTCAAAGATTTATACACATACAACTATATTTAAAGTATAAATGACAACGAAAATAGGTCAAATACTTCAGAAAGCTGTTCTAGAATTAGGAGCATAAAGACTGGGGGGAGAGAACTGGGCTGCCCAGTTAACATAAATTGAGACTTGTGGCAAAAATCAAAAACACTTTTAGCGCCAGATCTTTTTCTGGTTCCGACTACCAAACCGAATGCGTGTTGTGGGTACATTGCAAAAACTAGTCTCAGAGAAATATAAAAAGATAATTGTGAAAATAATTTCCTTGGATAATTAAATATAATTGGAAGAAGCTATTGATTCTATACATACCATGAGCTTCCGATCATTGAACTAGTGACGCTGTTTCCACAACTCACAGGCGCAACCATCAGTCACCATACATCTTAGTCATAGCTCATGTCGCTGCTGATCGAGTGCTTCCATTATGGTACGTTCTTAAAGCATTTCAGAAGTATCTTCCTCCCTCAAATTGTATAATGCTATCCCAGACCTTTGTGTTTTGTGTTGACGTTCGATCTTCCTAGATGTCACGCCGTTTTCAATGCCTTCGCTTTCTGAACATATGCACAGAAGTCAGTATGTCTACATCTCTGTTTCTATCGCTTCGTCAAAAAACACAATGTCTCTTCATTTAAACTAATGTATTTAATGATCTCTTTCACAAAGCTACTACCTGACCTCTCCTTATTCTAATCCCTCCGCCCCGCCAAATCTATGGTAGCGGTGATTGATGGATAAACTTTTAACTACATAACCCCAATACAATATCACTCTTTTGAATTATACTGAATATCAGGCCAATGTCATGCAGAATACGTCCCCATTCAATCCACTGAAAAGCAAACAACACTGAATCTTCGCTGTCGTACGTACGCTAAACAAAATGTTTTGTTGATGAATTGGTTCCTGCTAATGGGAACGGTTCTCAGCTCCAGGGTATAAGGGATCAAGATGCGGAGCAGCGCATGAGCTGCAGTGGTCAGCTACCCATAGCTGACTGCTAGCGTCAAAGCCAGCGAACCATAGCTGCGAAGACCCTTCTACACCTCCACGCGGTGATCCTGGATAACAGGCTGCAGCAGGGCAGACAGGCTAAGGAAAAGGGATCGAAGAGGGAATGCTAACCAGGTATTTAAAAATGCTTGCTGAAGTTGGATGTGTTTGACCGAAAGGTGCAAATATCACAGTCAAGCTGTAAACTACGACACAACGCATTCCGTTCTCTGGACTACATTCTGTTACTTAAACCCTGTCATGGCTTGGTAGTGGGAGATTGAGAACGAACGAAGCCAAGCCAAGCCAAGCTAAGCCAAGCTAATCTCGAGGGTATGTGTACCACGGAAACGCAAACACTAGCCTGGAGGACAGCAATACTCATCGCAAGCCCAAACATAAACGTGTCCAATCATGAGTGACTGTGTCTCTCGGTACATGCACCTTATTTCACCCCAAACAGAGTTCCCTGAGTTACCATCATACGTATTTGACAGCTGGTGATTGTAGCGGAACATTTCATTTCGCATTACGGTGAGGACACGTCGATATAATTTTGTTTTCAATAAATAAGTTGTTTTTTTTTGTTTTGTTTTTTTATTTTATTTTATTTTCTTTCGCCTTATTTCTCTAATCCCCAAGGCGGTGTGCGTTCCACTGTGGTTTTTATATTCCGCCTGCCGGCCCAGTGCATCCGACTCCAGCATACATTTTATGTAAGGGTCTGCTTTCTCCTGCATTTGCTTCCCCGGGGTAACGGCCGGCGCTGTGGTGGGGATCTTCTTCTTCTTCATCATCGTACGCTGTTTACAGCGATATTTACGTTGCACTGTTTTATTTTGTTAAGCTTGTGGCTCAGTGCATCCGATTTCAACAGGCGTTTCTGTAGGGATGCCCTCCTTATCCTTTGGCTGTCCCCAGCCTATCTGCAAGGCAGCAGTTGTTTTTGGTCAGAGTTGTCTCTCTTAGGGAAGTTGTCTTGCAGGACTATCGAGTCTTCCCCACTCGTGTCTATAGGGTTTGGCAATGATATGATATGATGGACTATGTACTAGTTTGTACTATCCCGGAAGAGAGGCAGTCCACTGTGACTGTCTCAGGATCGTCACGTCCTGCCAGAAACGTAGCATATGCATGTGAGTGAGGTATCTCTTTGCTCCCTTTATTGTCTCGGCTCATCTGCAGTGATGGCACGCCTAGCATTCCCCGCCACCTGGGAGGTTGTCACAATAGGGTAGAGGTGCAATGTCCGCTGGACTGCATCTCTTCTGCGTCCATTGGGATGGCTGATAGGTGGTGGGGATCGAATCCAGCACCTTCCGGTTGTGAGCCATGTCACTTAACCACTAGCCCACGCCGTCCCCAGTAAGGAAATAAAAGCATAGATAACAATAGATGTGAATAAGAGAGGGTTATATTCAGTTTTCTAACCAGTCTTCCTCAAGTTCGTCTCTAAATAGAAGGAGAAGGAAATTCACTGACAGGCGGATCGAAATAATTGGACGAACAAACACCATAGTTTCAATTATTGAGGTGGCCAGAATAAGAAAATGTCGGTAAGAATTGCGGAGAAAACGTCTAAACCCCTTAACTTTGAGTCGTCGACGCCACGTGAACTCGCCCGTGTACGAATCAAGCATAACCATGTGCCATTTTTGTGCGATATTCATTAACAGTTTGGTGATTAAATCTAGGTTTATTGGCAGCACCGTTATAGGTGCGATGTTTGACACCCCCACAGTTCAAAAGTAGACTTTTCCATGACGCCACTACGCCTCAAATCCTGTGCTAAAAATATATTTCTACTGCAAACAAAAATTATTAATATTTGTTTGGGGTGAATTGAGGGACAAGTATCATGCCTCAATTCGTGTCTATTTGTGTCATTGATGCATCCGTATTCTAAATATTTTTCATTCATCCACCAAACCCGTCCATTCATCCATCCACTATTCACTTTATTCCATCTACCTATCAAGTTCACCCCACCAACTCTGTTTATCCATTAATCCACACAAGCCGCTGATTTAACATCCGTAAATTTCTCAAAACATATTTGATTATGTTCAATATTATACAAGCACACACACGAGCTGACACAGAAGCCACAAAACAAAAGAGATAACGCAGACAAATATGACACTCATCCACTTATTCTTAAGACGCTTGGCTCAAATTGGATGCCACCGATCCAAAAGTCTAGTATGTAAAGAAAAACAGAATCCCGGCCTGGGAGGGTTGTCAGGCTCCAGTACTATTAACGATAATGGACCTACCCTGACTACGGACTCTTTCTGTTTCAAAACATGACTTCAAAGTCAGTAATTCACCGAGAATAAGCCAATCATTAAAATAATGTTGTCTCTGTTTTATATATATATATATATATATATATATATATATATATATATATATATATATATATAGTCAGACAACGATAGATACGATTAGATAAATTATATATATTAGATAGATTTGATTCGCTGGATGGGTGGGTGGATGGATGGAATTGGGTGAATGGATGGATGGAATTGGGGGAATGGATAGATGGATGGATGGATGGATGGATGGATGGACTAACGGACGGTCGGACGGACGGATGGACGGACGGTCGGACGGACGGATGGACGGACGGACAGACGGACGGACGGACCGACAGACAGTTAGATAGATACCCGACTGCATGTCTTCAATTAGGCCACAAACCGATATTGGAGCACTGTAAAATGTAGTTGGCACTTGTATAAAGCTGTCATTCCTCAGGATCAACAGCCAGCCTTGCGCATATCGTAGGGTGCAGAGCCAATGTGTCGCTTGCACATGCCCAGCCCAGATACAACATGACGTCCTTGCTCATATATTATACAATCATAGAACGGCGTGCTATTGTGCGTTTTTAAATGGTCATTTTTTATGTTCGGTGGGTGTGGAAGGGGGGGGGGGGGAAGATCCCAAGTGGTCTCAAGGTCAGGTTTTCGTCACGGGTACTGGAGGTCGCAAGTTCTAATCATGGTCCATCAAACGAAAGGATTTTGTTGCTTTTCCAGCCTACTGAATCAAAACAACCGGATCGGAGGATAGCCCTAGCTTCTATTCAAGAACATGGCATACCACCTCGACTCCAGATTTGGCCTTCTCCACACAGGACATACACTATAAAATAGACCGCCAGGTGCTAAACCAACTGGCAGGTAGCGACCACAGGCCGATCAGGCTAACCATTGACATGGAAGTAGGCCCACAGGAAACAAAACCGCTCCCACGTTGGAATTACAAACGAGCCGACTGGGACAGATTTGCAATCCTGACAGATGGGCTGTGTGAAACCATCAACACACGAAACACCAAAATGAAGCCCATGGTAGAGAGCCTAAGCAAGGCAATAATGCAAGCCGCCACTGAAACCATCCCAAGAGGAGCTAAGAAAAACTATAAGCCCTACTGGAATGATGAGTTACAGAAAGTGGAAGATGCAGTAACAAATGCTAGAAACATGGCAGAACGAGAAAAATCCGTGGAGGCAAACATCGCCCTCAAAGCCGCCGCGGCGAAGTACAAACACACTCTCAAGCAAACAGCAAGAGAAAGTTGGAAAAATAAAACGGAAAGTTTAAACCTGGACAAAGAAGGGAACAAGCTATGGAAGCTAGTCAGAGCCATGAACGACGAAACCCCGTCAAATAAACAAATTACTATCAAGCAAGGCGAGAACTTGATCACAGGTAAGAAAGCCGCAAACGCCTTTGTCGATCACTATGCCAGAGCAAACCACATCGAGGTCCCTGCAGATAAGCATACAGACATTAGCGAAGAGCTAAAGGGGCACGAAAACAAAAATACGGCTCCTGAAGAGCACATGATGGCCAAACTAACAATGCGCGAAATGGAAGAGGCTATGAGAACACTAAAGAGAAGGAAATCTCCCGGAAAAGACGGGATAACAAACGAAATGCTGATGGGGCTGGGCCAAACAGCGAAGGAAAAACTACTGTCAGTCCTGAACCAAAGCTGGAAAAGGGGTATTGTACCCCAGGCATGGAAAGATGCAATACTGGTACCAGTACCAAAAACAGGAAAGGACAAAACAGATCCGAATGGATACAGGCCCATAAGCCTACTGAGCTGTGTCGGCAAGCTGATGGAACGGATGATAAACACCAGACTGATGTGGCATCTGGAAGAAAAACGAATACTAATTCCACAGCAAGCCGGCTTTAGACAGCACAGATCCACTGAGGACCAGGTCATCCTCATAGCCCAGGAGATAGAAGATGCCTACCAGGCACAGAAACACACAGTAGCTGTTTGGGTGGATCTGGAAAAGGCATTTGACAAAGTCTGGAAGGATGGACTTAGAGTCAAGCTAAGAAGAAGTGATGTTTGTGGGAAGATGTACAAGTGGATCAACCACTACCTCAAACAAAGAACGGCCAGAGTCCAAGTACAAGGGCAGATGAGCAAAAAGGTGACACTCGAGCAGGGAGTACCCCAAGGGGGAGTACTGTCACCCACACTCTTCCTGGTATATATAAACGATATTACAGAGAATATACCAAGAAGAGTCCATAGCTCAATGTTTGCAGACGATCTGGCTATGTGGACCTCTGAAAAGAATCTCACCATAGCAAGAAATCGGATGCAAACGGCCCTAACATCGCTGGAAGAGTGGGCGAACTCATGGCTGGTCAAAATAAACGAGGAGAAAACCACGTGCACAATATTCTCGCTCTCATTAAAACCCCAAAGTACCAAACTAAGCCTAAATGGCAAAATCCTGCAGCCAAACGACAACCCAACCTATCTGGGAGTCACATTTGATCGGCGCATGACATGGAAAAGTCAGATTGAGAGAAACCGAATGAAAGCCAGAGAAAGAATGGCGATCATGAGGAAACTTGCTGGCACAAGCTGGGGAGCAGACGAAGGCACACTAAAGAAACTGTACACTGGAAGAGTGAGACCAGTTCTCGAGTATGGCATCGCGGCTTGGACAACAGCAGCGAAGGCGAACTTCGATAAAGTTAACAAACTTCAAAACCAAGCTATGAGAATCATAACTGGTGGCATGAAGTCAACGCCAATTGTAGAACTTGAAAAGATTACAAAACTGCAATCCATGACCGACAGAAGAGACTGCAGAGCCCAGCTGCAGTCAGAGAAACTCCGAAGACTGACGGACCATCCAATGTACCAGAGGCTAAACAATTTGGGAACTGGAAAACTAAAGCGGAGAAACTTTGCAGAAATAGCCAAAGCAAAGATGCACGAAGATCCCATAAACGCACTAACAACACCAAAACCCATCACTACTGTACGAAAACCTACTTGGAGGCAGGATATATTTCCAGAGGTGGTAGAAAATATACCAGGTATTGCAAACAAAAACTGCCAGACCGAAAAAGAAAGGAGAGATACTACCCTAAGCTTCATAACGAAAAGCTACCCAAGCATGGACTGGACCCATGCATACACCGACGGCTCTGTAACAAACACTACACAGAACGGAGGGGCAGGAGCATTCCTGAACCTACCAAATGGCAGAAAAATAACACTGTCATTCGCTACTGGTAAGTACACGAGCAATTTCAGAGCAGAGGCAGAGGCACTGAGGGCGGCAGTGGAAGAAATGGTAACACACAGTGAAAATGAGAGCCATATAGTCCTGCTGACAGATGCTCTCGAAGTAGTCACAGCGCTAAAAAGCCAGAAAAACACTGAGCTTAATGACTTAAGAGCAGCACTCTGCAAACTGTGCCAACAGTCCGCACCAAAAAGGGTAGTGGTACAGTGGGTTCCGTCACACTGCAACATCCAAGGCAACGAGGAGGCAGACAGACTGGCAAAAGAAGGTGCAAGGCTACCACAAATAGATACCAGTATGACGTACGAAGAGTCAAAACGGCTTATCAAAGCCAGGTACATGTCCAAATGGGAAACCGAACATACTGGTTACACCAAAAACGATGCCTATTACCAGTTGAACCGAAGAGAGCAGGTCGTTGTCTTCAGACTTCGCACTGGCCACAACAGACTGAGGTACCACCTCTTCAACAAATTGAAGATAGGGTGTACCGACGAATGCCCGTGCGGTACTGGTAAAATGACCACTGAACATCTGCTGCAGAACTGCCCGACATACGAGGATCAGAGAGAGCAGATGTGGCCATTGCCAGTGGAACTGCAAGACAAGCTCTATGGTAGTGGCGAGAGTCTCAGGATGACCGCCGCTTTTTTCGAGAAAATAATGGTTACTGTCTGACTGTGTACGCAGAAGAAGAAGAAGAAAACAACCGGATCTTCAAAACTATAGCTAATTCGTGATTTTAAATTTCATATTCTGAAACAACACCAGAAGTGACGTAACATGCGCATTGTACGTATGTTCACTTGTTGCAGTTTGGTCCGGTTTCATTTGAACACGCCTCGTGTATATATATATATATATACACACACACACACACATATATTTATTCCCAAAGCTATATACAAAAAATATGTTTTTCGTGCTCCTCATACATTAGATGCATAAGACGGTAGAAGTGACTTATTGGACTTAATTCTTACTAGTATGTCAGCTTCTTACCTATTTTTTCAGGCAATGCAAAACATCCAAATAGCATCTTCTCAGTCTTCTTTCTCTCCCTCTTCTACTTCTTCTTCCTCTTCATTGTTTCTTCTTTTCACTGTTTTACTCTTTGTTTACTTCATCTTCTATTTCTTTTTCATCTTCTTCTTGTTCTTCTTCTTCTTCTTCATCATCTTCTTCTTCTTCTTCTTCTTCTTCTTCATCCTTTCAGCAATGCATTCTTGTATTTCCTATTTCTTATATTTAAGCTGATTTATCCAGATCTTACTTTAAACACAGTAGGACTCAAGGGCTTGTGAGAGTGCGCAATACAAATATAATGAGAAGTCTACTGCTCTATATACATAATCTCACTCCTGCAGTAATCATAACATACTCACGTGAAGGAAAAAAACCATGAGACAATACCCTTAAAATAGCTATGGAGCAGTGGTAGTGATGATACGGCTGGTCAGATCGATAGGGCAGAAAGACATTCGGAGCCCCTCGCCAGATCGGTAGAGTACTGATAAAGAAATGGCACATCGCCTGATTGATAGAGTAGTAATATGGAGATCAGTGGTAGAGATGGGACATCTCACCAGATCGATAGAGTTTTGATAGGAGAAGGACACCTGTCTTGATCAAAAGAGTAGTATTAAGGATGGGGCACCTCGTCAGATCGATAGAGTAGTGACAGGGATGGGGCACCTCGACAGATCGATACAGTAGTGACAGGGATGGGGCACCTCGACAGATCGATAGAGTAGTGACAGGGATGGGGCACCTCGACAGATCGATAGAGTAATGACAGGGATGGGGCACCTCGACAGATCGATAGAGTAGTGACAGGGATGGGGCACCTCGACAGATCGATAGAGTAGTGACAGGGATGCGGCACCTCGACAGATCGATAGAGTAGTGACAGGGATGCGGCACCTCGACAGATCGATAGAGTAGTGATAGGGATGGGGCACCTCGACAGATCGATAGAGTGGTGACAGGGATGGGGCACCTCGACAGATCGATAGAGCGGTGACAGGGATGGGGCACCTCGACAGATCGATAGAGTAGTGATAGGGATGGGGCACCTCGACAGATCGAAGAATCAATAATAGGGAAAGAGTAACTCGCTAAAGCTTACATAGCAGTCTCATGGATGGGGCAACTCCACATAATCGCAACAGCAGTAGCAGAGATGGGGCAACTCCACATAATCGATATAGCAGTAGCAGAGATGGGGCAACTCCACATAATCGATATAGCAGTAGCAGATATGGGGCAACTCCACATAATCGATATAGCAGTAGCATAGATGGGGCAACTCCACATAATCGATATAGCAGTAGCAGAGATGGGGTAACTCGCAAATTTTAGTGCAATAAGAAGAAAATGGCAACTCGCCACAACTACAGCGAAATCAAATGGATGGGACAATTTGTTAGAACAAAGTATTGTCCCTACATCGCTGTCACTTCCGTAAGCTAAAAATATATATCTTACACAAGAGTCCGTCGTAACAAATGAAAAAGGCATCTTTTTACTAGTCAAATATATTTTTCCTATTTCTCTAATCGTAATTCTTTAACTTCGACCTGAACTTAACACAAAAATCCGATGTAGGAATTTACCGGCTTCATTTGCCTGTCAGTATATGTCTGGGAACCAGGTTTCAATACGTGTTCTTACAGAGTTGGATGGTGCTCAACGTCCATCACTTTCAGACAGAGCAGATTTCATTAGCGCAGCTCGGCTTTGCCAATAACCCAGAGATGGAGCGCCAGTCGAGTGTTGGGACGCAATGAAAGATAAAAGAGTTGCGCATGAAGAGGACATCCGGCAAATGAAGGCTCGTACTAGAAGCTGGCTCTTCATTCTAGATGCTCTCAGAGAAGATTCGGTCTGGGATTGTTTCATCTTGGAACATGGAGAGCTAAAAAGACCAAACGAACACGCAGCAAGTTGGGATGTAGTTTATGGCTTCTAGCGTCCAGTCAGCCGTTCTCAGTCAGCCATGTTCTGGAGAATAGTTTCTTTATTTTAATCACAATCATTTCTTTTACAAGTCGAACACTTTCTAACTTATTTGTTATCTAGTAACATGTTTCATTACTGTCTGTTTGTATCTTTTCGAGTAATGTTAATGTGATATTTTGGCAGGCATGTGTACGCTTGTAACTTTTCAAATAACATGCAAATGTTAATTTTGTTACCATTATACATGCTTGTAACTTTTCAAATGATGTTTGTCTGTTACCTGTCTACAGCAATGTATATTTCTAGCTTTTAAAATTATGCTAACTATGTTTTACAAATTCCATCAGATATTGTTTTGGGTTTTAATAAAGTCTGGCCTCTAATATGATGACTACTGCATGATATAATTCACATGTCTCCCTTTTTTGCAATATTTTAAAATACTGTTTAATCTGTTACATATTTCAAAGCGTTCTCAAATCATTTACGAAATTCAAGGACATGTCTGTAAATATGTTACAAATGTATGAAAATCTAACTTCTAAACAATTCATTATTGCATTTACATTCTTCTTTATTTCGTAACATAATTTCTTCCAAGGTTAATACACTTATCTCGTAGCTTTATCAGTTACGTACAGGCTCAGTTCGACTAATCTTTTGTTCGTGAGTCAGTTGTCTTAAGTTATTCAGGAAATTTAAACAATCTAGTATTATGTTTGAGGCTAAACCACGTGAACATCATTATTGCAGTTGCTAAGTGCCAATTGTCACTCGCCTGCCAGTTCGAATTATCTCCCTCATACATGTTTCTGTTGCAGCATGAACGGACAGCGAGGTCAGGCTTCATCAGCAATATTTCAACGTTTTTTTTTTTGTTGTTGAGAAAATGTGTCCGCTGTGCGCGCAGACACTTCTCAATGATACATTTCCATATGAATATCATTTGCAGAGATTCCTCCCTTCCCTTACCTAAAAAGGTACACCATCACGCTGTTCTTTGATTGTACACTCATTGATCCCGGATGCTATTTTATATTTGAGCTGCGCATGTGCATGCGGCACCTTTTTGTCTTGCACTTAATCACAAATGTGGATGCTGTTATCACTTAATGTCACATTTTAATAATGACCTGTCAAATTTTGTAAACTATCTAATATCATGTTGTGACCTACTTACTGACTTATACTCGAATTATGTTTCTTTATATATGTTACAAGCTGTCTCTTTCTAAATATGTCTATAACTTTTATTATTACCAGTATGCTTGTTTTGTAATTTCTCAAATGACCTTCATCTAGCTGCTTGCCTGAATAGTGTCCTATACCGATCCTGTGTGATAAGTACCGAAAAAGGACACTTGGAGAATGTCCTATAGGCAGCTATCAGCTTGGGCAAACTCTTTTATGGTATAAGATCCAATATGTCACGACATGGGCAAACCCTTTTATGGTAGAAGATTCAATATGTCACGACATGGGCAAACCCTTTTATGGTAGAGGAGTCAATGTTACGACATGGGCAAACTCTTTTATGGTAGAAGATTCAATATGTCACGACATGGGCAAAACCCTTTAATGGTAGAGGGGTCAATGTCACGACATGGGCAAACCCTTTTATGGTAGATGATTCAATATTTTACGACAAAACTCTATTTACGCAGGATAAAAGTCTGTTTAGTGACGAAATGTCTCTAGGGTTTATAGAAAGTTCCAGATGCAATACGACATATTTGATACGGGTATAAAAGAGTGAATAATTAACTTTGTCCGAGCTATAAAAGCGAGAAGCAAGAAGATGATACTACTATAATTTCGTCTAGCTGTAATCTTTCAAATTATGTATGTCTTTTTATCTGGCTCTCCAACAGTCTCCGTACAACTTCTCAAATAACGATTCTCTTTTATTTGAATTACGTCCTGGTGTATTGTCATTTTTCAAAACACAATTTTATGTTTCCTGTTTGATGTATGTCGCGGTGATAGTTGGAATTAGGTTAAATATGATTTCCATCCTGCGGGTTTGTAGAGTGTATGTTTATCATTCAAAATCAAGTTTTTTGTTTTCCTTTTCTACTTCCGCGTTCGTCCTAAAAGGACATTTGTGGCATTGGGGCGTAGTTTACAGCAGAGCTGTGATATCTTTGACTTTTGGCCTGACACATCCTATATCAACACATAATTTTTAATACTGGATTTGCCCCCCCCCCCCCTCATCGTTCTCAAATCTCCTCTTCAGGCCGCACGGGTGCATTTAGTCAGGGATCCACTTAGTAACGGAATTGGGTCATGATCAGTTGAGGTCACTGGCCCGGATGCAAGTAGCCAGCCATGAGTCTATCGCCGCTGTCAGCTCATTCACAGCTGCCTTTCCGACCGCTTGTATCTATTTTATAACTATTGTGCCTATTTTCAACTGTAAAAATATAGTTTTATATCACATTTCAAATAAAGTTAGCATTCCATCTCTTTACGCGTCAATAATTTAAAATATACCATTACGTCCTTTATATTGTCAACTAGTTTGTTTATAAAAATAACTTTTCCAAATAGCATATAATAGTGGAATACACTGATTGTATACAGACTTTGTAGAGCTTTCTAAACCAGTATAATGAAGTTCAGGTATCTGATTTTGTTGAATACTTGTCTGAGTTTGAATCCTTGCAACAGTTACAGCTATTCTGTTGTCAAAAATGTAGTCCATTGATATTTAAAATGAAATCACCTGGAATACTTGGAAATCTGGTATTCAAACAGGCATGTTAATGTTGTTGCCAGGTAGCCGAAGGCTATCGGCTATCCGTATTATTTAAGAGTTAGTTGGTTTCATATACGTGTCTATGTAACTTTACAAACAGAGGTTTAAACATCGTTGACCAGTTTCTTACTGTAGTCTTCGACATGCATTTGTCACCATACATTGCCTGCATTCTGCGATTAATGTCAGCTGGTCGACATCCTTCACTTGTTAGAAACCTAATCACCGCTCGCTGATCAATTCTGGACGGATTCCGAATCACACCCGCCATGTTTTCAAGGGTCTGCTGTGGAAACTATGAGTCGGAGGATAATGCAATTTTGCAAACTTGAGGGTTGGTATGTACTGTTTACACCAGAATTGACGTCATCGTGCGCATCATACGTATGTTCACTTTTTCAGTTTGGTCCGGTTTCATTTGAACACGAATCGTATCAATCTGTACTGTGTCATCTTTAATAACCTGTCCAATAGTGCTAATTGTATGTGCTGTGTAATTTGTATCTCTGTAATTTGAGAAATGACACCCAGCTTCAATCTTGTTCTACTTTTCGTGTCTCAACTTTCAAATGAAGTTTCGGTTTTAATCTAGCTACAATCTCACGTGTCGTATTTTAAAAATTAATGTTACAAATTTGTTTTTCTCTAATTCAAATAATATGTTTGAATTTTGTTTCACGCCTCTTCCGCTTTGTTATTGTTCATGTTATAATGTTACACCCTTATTGTTTGTAACTCATATCTTGCTGCAAGTCTGCAAATTTCTGCGTAACATATTTTGTAACGAATCTTTGTTGGGTAATTAATTGCCCCCTAATTCACCCCAAATGTAAATGAAACCTAGTTGTATACAGACTGTGCAGTCTTATAAGACGATACAAAGATGTTAAATTAAGTTTAGTTAAATAAATATTAATAGATGTTTTTAGCACCGGATATCTATTTTTAGCACCAATTATATTTTTAGCACGAATTTGTTGGGGGCGGGGAGAGGGGGTGGGGGGGTCTTATGGCCATCTGTATCTAAACTTCAGATGGCCATTCGGGGATGGTGGTAGTGACGTCACATAACAGTCCACTGGGGGTGTCAAACATCGTGCCTATAACTGGATTTGGCAATACACCCAGATCTAATCATAAAACTGTAAATGACAAATGCTTGATTCGTACATATGCGAGATCATGTCGACGCATCACAATTAGTGGTTTGGACGTTTTCCGCGCTATTCCTGCCGACATTGCTTTATCCTGGCATCTCAATAATTAGAATGGTGGTGTTTGGTCGTCCAGTTAATTCAATATGTCTGCCAGGCCATGTTTAGGGCCCTACATTCTTTTAGAAGACTGGTAGTAAACTGAAAATAACCGTCTTACTACACTTCTATATTTACCTAAGTTTTTACTTATTTATTTACAAAAAATATTATATCGACCTGTCACCCCCGTAACCAAAAATGCAATAACCCGCTACAGTCATCAGCTGTCCAATACGGTTTGATGTGACCCAGGGAACTCTGTTTTGGGTGAAGTCAGAGACAAGTACCCTGTTTTTTATTACTTTCCATAGGACTGTATCTGTTCATTATCTACTTACTAATCTAGTTTAAAATCTTTTAGGAACATCGCTTATGTTGTCCACAGTTCCTCTTCCGGCTCTGAATCCACATTGACTTTCTGGAAGGTGGTGGCTTTGTTCAAGGTGTTTGTTGAGCCTGTTTAGCAGTATGCGCGCTAGGATCTTGCCTGCTACGGAGAGTAGCGATATTCCACGATGATTGTCGCATTGTTGACGGTTGCCTTTTCATTTGTACAGGTGAACGATTGAGGCGTCCTTCAGCTCCTGCGGAATTTTTCCTTCACGCCACATGTGACAGAAGAGTTCAGTGATCCTTCTGGTGAGGGATGGGCCAGCTGTCTTATACCTCTGCTGGTATTGCATCAGCTCCTGAAGCTTTTCCTATAGATACTGAAATGATTGCCCTGTCGTCTACCTCCTCAGTGATGACTTCATCCAAAGCTAGGTTCAGTTCCACCTGCGGCATTCGCCGAATGGCCTCTTCATTTATGGACGATGGGTGGTTTAGTATTTTGCAGAAGTGGTCTGCCCATCTGTCTAGAATCTGAACCTTATCTGTTAGCAGTACCCCATCCGCACTGCGAACTGGTGTATTACTAGAGGGCTGCGGGCCGTAGAGAGCTTTTAGTGCCTCGTAAAACCGTTTGGTGTCTTGACACTCAGCGAACATCTCAATTTCGTCAGCTCTTTTGCTGAGCCAGGAGTCTTGCATCTCTCTAAGCCTGGTCTAGACAGCTTTGCGAGCAGTACTGAAAGTAGCTTTTGCTGCAGGAGATGATGTGTCCCTCTGGTATTCCCTGTGCGCTTCATGTTTTGCATCGAGAAGGCCCTGTATTTCCAGATCGTTCTAATCAAACCAGTCCTTATGCGTGCGGATCTATCTATCTATCTATCTATCTATCTATCTATCTATCTATCTATCTATCTATCTATCTATCTATCTATCTATCTATCTATCTATCTATCTATCTATCTATCTATCTATCTATCTATCTATCTATCTATCTATCTATCTATCTATCTATCTATCTATCTATCTATCTATCTATCTATCTATCTATCTATCTATCTATCTATCTATCTATCTATCTATCTATCTATCTATCTATCTATCTATCTATCTATCTATCTATCTATCTATCTATCTATCTATCTATCTATCTATCTATCTATCTATCTATCTATCTATCTATCTATCTATCTATCTATCTATCTATCTATCTATCTATCTATCTATCTATCTATCTATCTATCTATCTATCTATCTATCTATCTATCTATCTATCTATCTATCTATCTATCTATCTATCTATCTATCTATCTATCTATCTATCTATCTATCTATCTATCTATCTATCTATCTATCTATCTATCTATCTATCTATCTATCTATCTATCTATCTATCTATCTATCTATCTATCTATCTATCTATCTATCTATCTATCTATCTATCTATCTATCTATCTATCTATCTATCTATCTATCTATCTATCTATCTATCTATCTATCTATCTATCTATCTATCTATCTATCTATCTATCTATCTATCTATCTATCTATCTATCTATCTATCTATCTATCTATCTATCTATCTATCTATCTATCTATCTATCTATCTATCTATCTATCTATCTATCTATCTATCTATCTATCTATCTATCTATCTATCTATCTATCTATCTATCTATCTATCTATCTATCTATCTATCTATCTATCTATCTATCTATCTATCTATCTATCTATCTATCTATCTATCTATCTATCTATCTATCTATCTATCTATCTATCTATCTATCTATCTATCTATCTATCTATCTATCTATCTATCTATCTATCTATCTATCTATCTATCTATCTATCTATCTATCTATCTATCTATCTATCTATATATATCTATCTATATATATATATATATATATATATGGCTGTCTGTCTGTCTGCTTGCCTGTCTATCTGTCTGCGTCTGTCTACCTCCAACATATATATATATATATATATATATATCATTTCATCTTTGACTCTTTCTGTCTTGTCAGACAATAGTAATTGTGATATTAATTCAAAGCCCGGGCAGACATATATAGACCATGTGTTGTCCATGCTTTTCCTCTATCGGTCTGCCTTGTTTACTCCAAGGGAAGTGTCATACCAATACATTTGGAACAAGGCAAGCAGCAAGAGATGCTGGATCAGTAGAGCAATGCTCTAAATGGTCGCCTGTCGGGGCTGTACTCCTAGACCAGCCGCCAACCAAGGCTAAGGGTCTGATTTGCCCTGCCACAACACTCAACTGAGGTTGTCTTTTCTCGATCTAGGATAAGGCATTGTATCCTCATACGTGTCCTCCTTCGCACATCGTCGGTTGTCAGGTTTGGCAGATGCTGACCATCTTTCAGAGTTATCAGAAAAGAGGTTCCACAGCCATAACTGAAAAAAAACCGACAATATGCGTTTGTATCCTATCTGCAAGGCGTCAGATGGTTTGAAATCAGTCCTTCTCCCAGATGAGCTGCCTTCCTAGGCTTTCGAGCCATATCTGTCCAAAACTGCTGGTTTATGGCACCAGTGACTCGCCTTCCGCCCCCTCTCCTGTTAGTCAAAACAGTTCTGCCGCGCGAAGGCAAGGCGATGGACTTTGTTGTCAGAGGCTATATGAGACGCACGCCATGGGAGCATTTAGTTGGTGTTGCGAGTTCATCCTTAACCTCACCTCCGGTTATAACAACATCTATAATATATATATATATATATATCCATCAATCCATCCACGCGTCCGTCCATCCATCTATCTATTCATCTACATATATACACTTATACCTTTATCCCCCCCACCCCCCCTCCCACCCCACAATACTATATATTTCTGCAAGGGGTCTGCAAAGGAGGCCGTACTTTAAACACAATTATTTAGTTATTTGTACACAAACAATCTGAGGATTGCTGACCTAAACATATTTTGCTCACTCCATCCCCCTCTCAATGTCCCCGGTGACTAAACATCCATTGCTCACTCCATCCCCCTCTCAACGTCCCCGCTGACCTAAACATACATTGCTCACTCCATCCTCCTCTGAACTTCCCCGGTGACTAAACATCCATTGCTCACTCCATCCCCGTTTCAACGTCTCCGGTGACTAAACATCCATTGCTCACTCCATCCCCCTCTCAACGTCCCCGGTGACTAAACATCCATTGCTCACTACATCCTCCTCTGAACTTCCCCGCTGACCTAAACATCCATTGCTCACTCCACCCCCTTCTCAACTTCCCCGCTGACCTAAACATCCATTGCTCACTCCATCCTCCTCTGAACTTCCCCGCTGACCTAAACATCAATTGCTCACTCCATCCTCCTCTGAACTTCCCCGCTGACCTAAACATCCATTGCTCACTCCATCCTCCTCTGAACTTCCCCGCTGACCTAAACATCCATTGTTCACTCCATCCCCCTCTCAACTTCCCCGGTGAGACCCCATTAGGACAAGCCATTTAAAAAATAGCTTCAACCTTTTCTGCGGGAAAAAAATAAAATAAAAATACGCACTCTGCAAAATTGGAGTGAATGCCTAATATGTGTGTGTCCTGCAACATGATCAAAGATGACAGCCCCTGGGCCCTTAATTGAATTTAGGGGGTCATTTATATGAGCCGTGTTTCGCAAATATATCAATAAAAGACATCTTTTGTAAGCGTTGATAGTGACAGGGGTGAATTGGAATATCGTTCTAGTTTGCTCAACAACTTAGGCGAAATAATGGATATAAATAAATATAATATCTCCTGCTTGAATATGAATGTCACAAATGTGTCATCTAATGACGGAAACATTATATAGCACTTCGAAGATTTGAGGCATTCTTTGCACCATCGTTTATTTATTTACATTTGAATGTGTGTATGGGTATGTGTATATATATTTACTTACATACTTAGTCGCTCCTCTTCTACCGTGAGGTGTAGAGGTTATATATTATCATCATCGTCATAAGCATGTAGCATGTCCTATGCAGAAAGTTGTTTCCAACACAGCTCATCTGAAAGAGACTCGATCTTTTGCCAAATCCCCAGCCTGCTCCAGAGTCATATCCCCAAGCATTCCTTGACATCTTGGTAACATCATCTTTTTTTTGTCTATCTCTGTCTCTCTTGCCTGGCATCATACCTTTCATTACCGAGCTCTCAAGACTGTTGTGTCTTTTGATGTGGCTAAAGTATTTTAATTTTCTGTTCATGGTGGAATTTAAAAACTGGTTCTCCTCTATGCCCAACCGCTGTCGAATATCTGCATTCTTCTTTTTTGTATGTCAATGGTATTCTGAGGACCTTTCTACGTGTATAAATGGTATTCTGAAGACCTTTCTATAACTTTTCAGTTCCAAGAACTCGATTCTCTTCCTTCATGCTTGGGTAACTGTCCCTGTGTCACATTCGTATACTCCCACAGGAAAAACACAGGACCTCAAAATTATCAGTGTGGCCATGGTCATTGGGTCTTCTTTCTGTCAAACTCACTATTTCCTTTCTATGGTAGCACCACATTTCAAACGATTGCAAGCGTTATTCATCCTTCTTTGCAGGTCCATGTTTAAATCTAAAACAATGCAATTGGTCATATATAAGTAGCGATTATTCTTATCCTCAGCTCTATCCTGATGATATTTGAGGTTACCAATTTATGTTTTTTCTCGGATTTCCTTCTATACAATCATTGGCCTAACTTCCGCTTCGTTACGGCATTACACATAGCTCGAGTTGTCCGCCCTAGTTTTTGTGTGGGACAAAAACAAGAATAGCACCACTATGACACCGGACATAGTTTGATAGTTTGTTAAGAGCATCATAAATGGCGCCTAACTGGCTGCGGATATACTTTTCTCTAGTGTTTGAGTCTTTTGAGATAGACTCACACATCGGTTAACTTCTCTCTGTGGCACTTGTACCCAACGCAGCGGAGTAATAAGATGCTGGAACCTAGTTCGAGAGCCAGGAAATCATCATTCCGGCTACATCAAGATCACTCAAGAAGTGGGACCTGCACAGGGTTACCAACACCTCGAACAGTACAGGTCAACTAAGATTATATATGTGTGTATATACATACATATATTTATATATATTTATATATAATTAGTGCAGCATGTAATGTAACAATTCTTGTGCCGATCGGTTAACTGAGCAGGAAACCCGAGCTATATATATGTTTATTAACATTATTAACAAGTTCTACTACTGACCATAAAATTAGTCCGAGTCTCGTGACTTTTCTAGAAACTGTCAAGGTATACATACTTGCAGGCTTTTGATTGAATTTCAATTCTTAAGGATTATTATTTGTTATAGTTATTGTGTTCGAGTGCTGTATAAATAAACTAGTAAGAGAGAGGTCGGCCAATATAAAGACCTATTGACTATGGTAAAAGTCTAGAAGCTTACATGGTATGGTCGTGTTTCAAGACTGTCTGGGTCGACCAAGACGGTCCTGCGAGGTACTGTGTCTGGGAAGCGTAAGAGAGGGATGCAGAAAAAGAGATGGTAAGACAACATCAGAGAGTGGACGGGAAGGTTCATAGCTAGAACAAATATCATGGCATAAAAGCGAGTAGAGTGGCGGGAACTGGTCTAATAATCTGCAGTATTGGTGCCCCAACGATCTTTCAGGTTACGGGACTGATGATGACGATGATGTGATTTTTGTAACTAGTAATTCAAAATAGTGAGTAATGACATAACAAATTTACAGTAAGGTTGTTCGCAATCTGAAAGAAAAATTAGCTGATTTATGCTTCGTTGGGGAAAATGATAGAAAGCCTGCTTGGTAATATGTCAGATATCGATATTCCCTACAAGAATACAATTTGAAATGATATTATGACACAGAAAATGCAACCAAGTTCACCAGTCTTAGACTCAGTTACGCGCAGATAAATTGAATCTTTTATCAAATTCATTGAAATTAATGCAATTGATTTCTAACAAAATATAAGAAGATTCTGAGAGTCATGTCAAAGCTAGTTGTATTATTTGCTGCAACAAATACAACATGCTTACACTTTTGCACCAATACCCGATTTAGAATTAATGAAGGAGTACCTGAATGCATGCAGTCGAATCCCTATTCACAGCTGATGCCTTTCAGAAAGATAAGCGTGTCTCGAATGTGTTTCTATGGAGTATAAGACCTGATATTTAGTGATGAGATATTGGAAACAAAGTTTCTAGAACATTTATTCTATTCTTCGGCTTTGAATGAATAGAGACGTTTAACCGATACAGACCAATCTGTTATTGTTATTACGGGTTCAGAGACGATTTAAACAATCTGAAGAACTGTATGCTTTATATGCCTTGAAAGGAACTTCTAAAGGACCAGGCATTGTAGAGGATGCGATTGGAACATACATTATGAAAGCTATTAATGGAACACACATTGTGGAATATATTAAAGGAACATAAATTGTGGAATCGATTAAAAGAACACAAATTGTGGAATATATTAAAGGAACATAAATTGTGGAATATATTAACGGAACATAAATTGTGGAATATATTAACGGAACATACATTGTGGCATATATTAAAGGAACATAAATTGTGGCATATATTAAAGTCCCGAGTGGTCCGCCAGAGTCTTTGTATATTACAAAGATAAGAAATAGCACCACTGCCCCACAGAAAGCATGTCGTAAGAAGCGACTAACTGTGACATGGCATAAAACCAGCCATCGTTAGGTGATTTATTTAGAGCTTCATACATGGCGACTAACAGTCTGCAGGTCTACTTTGTCCTAGTGTTTGTGAGTATATAAGATTGACTCGCACACCGGTTTACCACCCTTCACGGTAATTGCCCCAACGCAAATGGGTAGTAACCGTTCCAGACTATCCCATTAAGCAGAAAATCCTCTTCCCGGCTTCATTCAGCTGAAAAAAGATTCTAGATGTTATGAAAATATTCTTTAAAAAAAAAAGATGTCAATTGCCAAGCCAGAAAAATAAGATGCCAAAGGGTTTGAAAAGTTACAGTCGCATCGCAAAAATATCAGCCCTGGTCATAGACAGAGCCTTGCAGTGATTTGCAGAAGCAATTACGTGTGGCACGAGAAACTCAAATTTCAGTCGCACTCAGAGCTGGATTTTCTCAACTGCAGGTTTCATGAAAGCTCTCTAACCACTTTCACGTGAAAATAACAGAAACGTTTTTCACGACGGTTTGGAAGTTGATATGTATTTCTAATCTAGCAAAGGTCAGTCCCATGGTAACAGCTGCCGTCGGGGATGGAGAATACTTTTAAAGTATTAAGCAGCGACCTATGTGAGGTGGGGTGGCCAGTTCCCTTCCTTGCTGTTGATACTTTCCCTGTGAAGGAAAACTAACATCTGGTCAGGAAGAATATACTGTTAGTCAGGGTCAGGCAAAATATATATGGCCAAGACCCTCGCCTCGGCTTCCTAGTAGCCATCCCTGGAAAAGAGTTATTTTCATGGCAGACTGGCTAACGAGGTGAGGGATTAACGTGATCCCCGTAGAAGTGAGTGTCACGCAGATGAAGCCAAGTACAGCAACACCGCCTGGAGGACCACGGTCCATCTTCAACACGCTCGGGATGTGAGGAAAGCTACTGCAGCTACTTAACGTCCTTCTCAGGGCGCACAAAAGAGTAACCTACTCATTGTGGACATTCGCAAACAACACTTTCCTCGGGGTTAGCTACCCATTTACATCTTGGTCGATCGGAGGTACTTTGTTCTGTCCGTCAGTGATGGGAGTTCTGCAATCCCAGTCTTAGTAGGCCATCTCACTGTTGACTAGGCAACACACTCCACAATGAATCTAGGCATTCTTGTAAAAAGTTGTGTTGGTGACAAACTAAAGAAACTGGAAGATGTTTTAATCTTACGGTGAACAAATCATATAATATTTATCTCATCCGTGTGGGTCATTCTTTTTTATTTTAATTGTTGCTACAATAGAAACTATAACAGTTCCAAAATTGTACATTGACAAGCACAGATTAAAGTAACACTGTAACAGCATATATGAGACGGATACGCAGAATACTTGAAGTAACAATCATTGATGGAGTCAGAAACGAAGATGTTAGGAAACAAGTAGGTACAACACCAGGGCCAGACCTCATCAAGAGACAGCAAACCAAATAGTTCGACCACGTTACGCGATAAACACGATATAGTATCCCTCAGAAAGCATTGCTACACAGATACAATAGATACACAGGCAACGCAAGCAGAAGATAGATAGCAAAAATAACAGAGGCAGTAAAGCTCCACGTGTAGGAAGCACAACTAGGACCCGGTCAAGAAACCTCTTCATTACCTGACGCTGAAAGGCACAAGCAGGACACAAGTGAAAAGAAGAAGAAGAAGAACTAATAATCCCATATATTCTGAAAGGAAAATAATTCTTAACTACTCAACCAATCAAATCAATCAAAAACGTGTCAGCTTCCTGTGGAGGTCCTCAACAACTACTCAACCAATCAAATCAATCAAAAACGTGTCAGCTTCCTGTGGAGGTCCTCAACAACTACTCAACCAATCAAATCAATCAAAAACGTGTCAGCTTCCTGTGGAGGTCCTCAACAACTACTCAACCAATCAAATCAATCAAAAACGTGTCAGCTTCCTGTGGAGGTCCTCAACAACTACTCAACCAATCAAATCAATGAAAAACGCGTGAGCTTCCTGTGGAGGTCCTCAACAACTACTCGACAAATCTTCTTATCACGAGACATCAGCTCTGTCTTCGTCATGCCTGCTACCTTGACAATTGCCTTCATTTCCAACTTCTTTGAGTGTCCCGGTCTCCCTCTATTTCTCTTGCCCAGTGGATTTCAGAACAGAGATTGTATGGTAATGTTGCCAACTAGATACCTTAATGTGTGGCCTATCCATCGTGGTCGCTTCCTCCGTATTCGATGTTGCACTGGTATTTGCTCCGTTGTTTTCCTTTCTGTTCTACGTTGGTAATACTGTCATTCCATTTCTACACTTACACTTTGCGCATGCAACCATTTACAAAAGGATGCACCTTCTTCTTTTTCTTCTTCTTCTTCGTACGCAGTCAGACAGTAACCATTATTTTTTCGAAAAAAGCGGCGGTCATCCTGAGGCTGTCGACACTGCCATAGAGCTTGTCTTGTGGTTCCACTGGTGATGGCCACATCTGCTCTCTCTGATCCTTAAATACCGACCTTCAAATACAGAAGTAATGTAACGTAACAGATAAAGGGTAATAATTCGGTTCTCGACACCAAGGGAAGTAATCAACATATTTCTTGACTGGCAACACTAGAGATGGAAGCACCATCTTGCGAGACACAGACGTTAACTTTATAGATCACGCGAACGTGTTTCATCAAAGGCTAATTATGGGAAAGAAATAATATTTCTACTACAACCAACTACCTTTTTTGTCACCAGCATTGCAACGTTAGATGTTTGCCTCATTTTTTCATAACGATCGTATGCACACATTTACAGTGGAGAGGGATGGCGCGAGAGAGGGCGATCGCACCCGTCTCTCTCTTCTCACCTCACTCTGTTTCATTTCACTCTGTCCTACAGTCACACCCTTGCACAACTTTCACACGCGCCCTCGTGGTAAAGCCCTTCCACTGCACTTTGGTTGGGCTGGCTTCTGAGGGCGCACAAACCTAGCATAGGTACATACAGATGCACACATGCATCCAAGCACTGGTTTATGCGTCCTGATATCGCCCAATGGACTACGGTCTGGGGTGGAAAATGGCGCGCCTCCGCCAGTAGAAACTAGTGAGGCACACATTTAAGCAACAAACAACAACAACAAGCGAGAGAGGGCGCCCAAAGAAACGTTTTAAAGACGGTCTGAAGGACTCACTAAAAAGTTGCCAGATAGACATCGACACCTGGGAATGTCTTGCGAAAAACAGATCTGACTGGAGAAGCGCAGTCAAATCGGGTGTAGCTGCCGGTGAAGACGACCGTGTTGTGAAAGCACAGAGCAGACGCGAGACGCGGAAATCCCGAGCAGCGGGAACACCATCCCCTTCTACAAACCTCGTGTGCCCGATATGTAGCAGATGTTTTCGTGCTCGCATTGGCCTGTTCCACCCACACCCAACAGGGAAATCTGTGACAAGGATGATGTCGGCGGTCCTCATCGACAACGATGGGCAGCTGTTATCATCTGTTCCAATGAAGACAAAAAGACAGCTGAAAGTATTTTTTAATATCAACTCACTGCAAACAGTGTCATATTGACTCTTACCGATGTACAAGAAAAAAAAATCATGGTATGCAAAATGAGGTGTTTATGAAAGGATGGCCGGGTCACATGGTTGGTCTACAGTAGAATGTGTTTGGACAGAGTATGAAACGAACAAATCAGACAGTCCGTGGGTGCAGCACAGCGGAGGGAATACACGGAAAGGCTTAGAATAAAATGGTTCGGACACCTGCCAAGAATGCAGCAAAAGTTACCAGCTGCTCATCATCAGGGTGACAATACATCAAGCTTGCAGACCAAGAGGTAGATCACGAAAAAGATGGATGGATGGTGTCAGTGAGACACTGAAGAAACACGGGATGACAACACCAGCGGCGACAAAGTTAATATACGACAGAAAACGACACCTTCCTACGGCGTCAAACTACACCCGTGGATAGAAGATGATGGTGAATTATCCCTTTTTCTGTGCGCCGCTAACTTTGATTTTTTTTTATCCTTGCCCCTGACGAAAGTCTTTTTGTTGTAACACAGGTTTCATTCATGTCCTGGTCTGAGCTCGGTGTGACATGAAATGTTGGGTTTTTGTCTCAAAAACGATTACTCAATGAACTGATTATAAACTCATCGAGGCATGAAACATGATGATGATACTAACTGCTCTCCCGCTCTCACATATCCTGCAAATCGTGATATAACATACTAAGATTCTAATATGAGAAGAAAGAATAGCACTGTTCAGCAAGTTCATTCCCGTCAAGAAAGTCGACTTGTGAGAGTTGTACATAATTCTAGGAAACTTATCGTGTAAAGAAAATGCTGCAAAGGTCTTAACTGCAAGAAGTCACCAAGTGCAGTAGTGTAGTCTTCTGGCAAGGATCCTTCTTTACTAGCTCGAGGTGAATCATCTGATAACTGTGAACACATGATGTGGTCAGTGATGTGGTCATATACACTGACGGATCTGTGCTGTGTAGCAGGGCATCAAGCGAGAGCATCCCAGCTAGAGCGATAGGACAGGCCGCTGCTGAGTGGAGTGGGGCATACACGTCAGTAACCTCCAGTTTGAGAATGGGGACGGAAGCAGTGACCTCAGCGTTACGATAGCTATCTGAGACCTCTTAAACAAGGGCAATCATCGTGACTAACGCGCAAGCTGTACTTCAGAAGGTACAGGAGGGATGGCTGAGGTACGAGTGGATAGCAGCTAGCGAGGAGTCAAACCTCCATGTGTTAACACGGATGCACATCCTGGTCATGCGTGGGTTCATGACAACGAAAGAGCTGACATCTTGGTTTCACAAGCTCCCATCATGGGCACGTTAGTGATGGATAGGAATGAAATTATTAAATCAATCAACGACCGTCTGTTGGATGTGGACAAGCTCCCATCATGGGCACGTTAGTGATGGATAGGAATGAAATTATTAAATCAATCAACGACCGTCTGTTGGATGTGGACAAGCTCCCATCATGGGCACGTTAGTGATGGATAGGAATGAAATTATTAAATCAATCAACGACCGTCTGTTGGATGTGGACAAGCTCCCATCATGGGCACGTTAGTGATGGATAGGAATGAAATTATTAAATCAATCAACGACCGTCTTTTGGATGTGGACACCGAATTGAACAATCAGCAACCCACAGACTGCACATTTCGACATCAAACGAGGTTCGAGCGCAGTGGGGCGCATGAGAGAAGGGAGCAGGAGAGTGTACAACCAGCGAGATATAGGAACCATCAGCATCCAGACTATCTACCAATTGCTGAAAGAGACTGAGGACCTATGGGTATTCCCAGAGTACAGTGACGTCGATTCTTAGAAACAGAAACAGAAAAGAACCATCTACAGTATTGCCATTTATGTCAATGGAAACTAATGAGATATACGGGAAACCTAATCCCAAAATATTGAGTATTATTATGGCTTCAATGTGCCAGAAACTGTCGGATTTTCTGAACATAAACCTGGGTACGTGACTGCTGTTAATGGACAGTTTGTGTAAGCCACAAGTTTTCTGCTGGACTTAACACGGTGTGCCCGATGGACTACTGCTCACTCCCTGGGGCTGCATTCCCGTTAATAGGATTGGAAATTGAACGATTTTGCTGGAAAGGGGTTTTGGGCAGCGAGAGGATTGGGTAGTTTTTGTTCTGTTTTGATAGATAGGAATTTTGGAACGATCAAAGTCAGAAATATGTAATGGGGTCTATGTTAGAATACATCTTGTTTCAGTGGTAGGTTGCAAGGCGAAATAAAAAGGTTTATTTGTTTGATGGGACCTGAGGCCTGATAGAACGTGACGCATATCTCATGACAGGAAGGGTCACGTAGGGGTCTGATAAGAAGTGTCACTGTGTTTCTATTAGGTAGTGTTAAATGGGGGAAGATAGGTAGTATTAAATGGGGGAAGATATGTGGTATTAAATGGGGGAAGATAGGTAGTATTAAATGGGGGAAGATAGGTAGTATTAAATGGAAGATAGGTAGTGTTAATGGGGCCAGGTAGGTAGTGTTAAATGGGGGAAGATATGTAGTATTAAATGGAAGATAGGTAGTATTAAATGGAAGATAGGTAGTGTTAAATGGAAGATAGGTAGTATTAAATGGAAGATAGGTAGTATTAAATGGAAGATAGGTAGTATTAAATGGAAGATAGGTAGTGTTAAATGGAAGATAGGTAGTATTAAATGGAAGATAGGTAGTATTAAATGGAAGATAGGTAGTATTAAATGGAAGATAGGTAGTATTAAATGGAAGATAGGTAGTATTAAATGGAAGATAGGTAGTGTTAAATGGAAGATAGGTAGTATTAAATGGAAGATAGGTAGTATTAAATGGAAGATAGGTAGTATTAAATGGAAGATAGGTAGTGTTAAATGGAAGATAGGTAGTATTAAATGGAAGATAGGTAGTATTAAATGGAAAATAGGTAGTATTAAATGGAAGATAGGTAGTATTAAATGGAAGATAGGTAGTATTAAATGGAAGATAGGTAGTATTAAATGGAAGATAGGTAGTATTAAATGGAAGATAGGTAGTATTAAATGGAAGATAGGTAGTATTAAATGGAAGATAGGTAGTATTAAATGGAAGATAGGTAGTGTTAAATGGGGGAAGATAGGTAGTATTAAATATTGGAAGGTATGTAGTGTTAAATTAAACCAAATATGGAGTGTTAAACTGGAACAGATAGCTAGTATTAAATGGGGGAAGAAAGGAAGTTTTCGAATGAGACCAGATAAGAAATATTAAATGAGATCAGATATGAAATATTAAATGAGACCAGATATGAAATATTAAATGAGACCAGATATGAAATATTAAATGAGACCAGATATGAAATATTAAATGAGACCAGATATAAAGTTTGAAATGAGACAATATATGAAGTGTAAAGTGGGACCAGATTATTAGTGTCAAATGAGACATGATAGGAAGCGTGGAATTGTTCTAGATTAGAACTGTCAAATTGGGTCAAATAGCAAGTTTCATATGGGACCAGATAGGGAGTGTACTCAAGAGTGTAACGTCTCTCTCTCTCTCTATCTATCTCTCTTTCTCTCACTCCCTTTCTGTCTCTCATTCTCTGTCTTGCTCTCTATTTCATTAAGAGCACTTTTAAAAAAATATTTAATTCGTATATTTGTTGCTGGTTTAAAACTTTAAAACGATATTTATAAGTAGTATTCAAACATTAACAATCGCATTGCTTAAAAACAAGAAAATTTGGAAAATCCGGACAAGAAATCAAATAATCAAACATTAATTATAAATAGAAATGAGACAGATAAATAACTTGTTCCGATAGGTCGGGATGGGCATGTCTGGCCTGTGTTTAGTCGACAAACAATTTTCATTTCTTATAGCAATTCAAAATGTTGACACATGTTTCTACTGTCTCGGGGTTATTGCTCATAGCAATCAATCGTCGATTTGCTTCGTCTGTATCGTACGTAACGCAGTGCTTAATTTCTATTCACGACACTGACAGCATGTACCCCTGGCCTGGAGGCTACAATTAGTTCGACCAAGCATGAACAATCCCACAGTAATTATTGTCTTTCGTGTATTTCTATTCTGCTTACCTGCTTATTAAATATTAGTTGTTAGGTAAGATGCGTGTTTATGCGCGTGTGACATTAGCATTGCCTTCCACTAATCCGATATATATATATATATATATATATACATACATATATATATATATATATATACATATATATATATACACATATATATATATATATATATATATATATATATATATATTATTAGTTGAAGGAAGGTAATGAAAAATCGCACATAAGTATTTGATCATTTACTTCCTGAATTGTGCAATTCGCGTAATTTGTGGATTACATCATACGTCTGCCAAAAATGGAGTTCATTTGAGAAGAAACACACGAAATTTTTTAATGCAAAACTAAAAATTACAGCTGCAGATGATTTTTTGAAATAGTTTGTAAACAAAGATTGGTCGTGTGTGGTTTTGTACTAACATTGACGTATGGTTGAGGGAAATGGTTCTGTAAAACGTCGTATCCGGAGGGATAGACCGAAATATGTACGTACTGACCAGAGCAATGGGGATGTCCAATAGTTAGTGCTAAAGCCAGGATGGTGAACATCAAACTCAAATTACACAAAGAAACATTACACAAAGAGACATTACAAAAAATGTGAACATTTAAAATCCATCAATTCGATATATTACCATGAAAGATCTATGTGTGTCGATATAGAGAGAGCAGATGAACTAACGGAAGATAATAATGCGGCAAGACCGCAGTGATCGTGATTTCCGCTAAACATATATTCAGAGAACATGGTACAGGTCATTCGGTTTAATAATTGTGTACAACGTCAGTTGTCCCTAGTGAAAGATGCAGTTGTTTCGTCAGTTGTCCCTAGTGAAAGATGCAGTTGTTTCGTCAGTTGTTCCTAGTGAATGATGCAGTTGTATATGCACATAAGATGAAACCACGCTGGGGAGGCCACTTACTACGAAGAACGGACGATCGTTGGAGCACAGGAACAGCAATATGGTACCCTAGAAATAAGAAACGACCACCAACACGTTGGTCCGATTCCCTTGCATCCTGCGACAACATTTACGATGCCACAGATGAGCGACTCATTCTCCACTGGTCCACCGTGGCCCAAGACAGAGACCGTTAGAAGAGAAATTGGGACCCACAACGGTGTAACCAGCGCTGAAGAACGGGTCGTAAAGTAATCCTGTAATTGGGTACACAAATGGATCGGTAACGGAGATCGCAATAAAATGGGAGGCAGTGGAATTTACATTGCACACACAAACGGCGACATAGAAAACCAGCCCATACCAGCAAGAGAAACGTGCACCAATTGAAAAGCTGAAGCAATAGATCACATACGGCTATTCAACAATTTGTATCAATCAAAATACAACTGAAACCAAAAGAAACGGTTATTCTAGAATACTCCATAAGCGTACTCCAAGCCATCTCAAGACCACAAATAGGTAACTCTCACACGAACTGAAATACAACATCTGGTTGTTGTCTACACACACACACAAAACAAGAGATTAAGTCATGCGGTGTATTCCGGCTAACTGTGGGATCCTTGGAAACGAGAGGGCAGATCAGCTCGCAAAAGCCGGAAATGGCGCACACAGATAGGCTACCCATAGAGTTCAACAGAGCTAAAGACACTCATAAAACGATACGAGGACGGAATGGAGAGACCAGCACAAAGGATATAAGCTAGAAAATGACAGAAATGGGTACTTTGCAGAGATGGACAGGCAAAGCCACACAACGGACCTTTGCATGCCCAATGCCCATCTCCACATTACCGATTTTAGAGACAACGTCGATTGCGGAACCCCCAAGCAAGCCCCAGAACATATCCTGCAGGGCTGCCTTATTTATGCAGACCAAAGTAAGGCAGAATGGCCCAGTGGAGTGACCATGCTCAAAAAGCTGTGGGGGACCTACAAAAAACTGAAACACAGTCTTCTTCGTAAACATCACTGGGCTAGGAGCAAAGAATTAGTGGATGGAAGGAAAGAAGGAAGGTTCAATAATGAAAAGTGGTTCAATGCTTCTACCTCAAAATGCAATAGAAATGATCGCTAAAATCGGAGCTTGCAATCGGAATTCTACCGGAGTTGATGGAGAAATAAAGCTTTCCTTGCAACTAACTTTCATCGCTTATGGTCTCTGCACTTACAGCCTCAGACATACGTATCTTCACTTTTTTTTAGACAGACATGACAGTAAATGGTGCCTACTATCAGGATGGAGGCTGCGTGGTCTAGGTTCTGAAACTCGCTTGGTTTTCACAATCCCAACGCACCGGGTTCGATTCCCACAGTGTTACATTTTGCAGACAATGAGGTTTTTTTTTCTTCGTCGATTGCTCCTCCACGTACGGAAAGTAATGACAACATACCGTACTGCACATTTGCCAAGAAACGTATAATGACAACATACCGTCCTGCACATTTGCCAAGAAACTTATAACAGCTAAATACGCAGGGTTTGTAAGAAGCGACGTTCTACAAAGAGCCTGCTACTTACCCTTTTAACTATCAGGATATTCTGTTGAAGTAAAATATTCTTGCATATATTCGAGGATTTCCCGATTTACTTATCTTCCATCAAGATAACGCACATCCTCAGCGTTCTCGGAATAGGGTTCAGTTTCAAGAGCGTGAGACCCCTTCTTGAATAGCTTAAACATTTTAGCCACCGAATAGTCCCAAACTAAATCTTGTTGACTTTGGCATTTAGGGCCTAATTGTTCAAAAAGTGCATCGCTTGAAGGTAAGTGAGGTGACTGAGTTTTAAATAAAACAAGTTAATATGACCGCATGCTATGAACTCCTTCATACCACAATCAAGGGTCAGGGAATTTTTGTTTCGGCAAATGATGGGAACTTTAAACACAAACGATTACATCTATTTTGGCTAATTACGTTCAACTGTAGGAATTTCCATTAAATCTCTACAATTGATAATCATGTTTTCATCAATTTGTGTTGGTTCAGTGTTTTCTAATTCACACTACGTCGGTGTGTGTGCGTATATATATATAACACGATGCGTGTTCTATTGAAACCGGACCAAACTACAACATGTGAACATACGCACGATGCGCATGTTGACGTCACTTCTGGTTTCATTATCCTCCGTCTCGTAGTTTCCTAAGCAGACCGTTGAAAACATGGCGGGTGTGATACGAAAACCATCCAGAGTTGATCAGCGAGCGGTGATTCGATTTCTAACAGCTGAAGGATGTCGACCAGTTGAGGTTCATCGCAGAATGCAGGTAATGTATGGTGACAAAAGTGTGCCAAAGACAACAGTGAAGATGTTTAAAGAATGACGTGAGTTAACGCAACAATATGCGCCTGACCTGGTCTCGGACGTGAGTTTACGCAACAATAAGCGCCTGACCTGGTCTCGGACGTGAGTTAACACAACAATATGCGCCTGACCTGGTCTCGGACGGGAGTTAACCCAACAATATGCGCCTGACCTGGTCTCAGAAGATCTTTCATTAACTCACGTCCTTCTTTAAACATCGTTGTCCAGTTTTTCACTGTTGTTTTCGACACACTATTGTGCACCATGAAAAGGACTTTAAATGGTAGTTTTCAGTAGCTTTCCTCACATCCCGAGCGTGCTGTTGAAGGTTGACAGATGTCCTCCAGGCGGTTGTTGCATGCTTGGCTTCATCTGCGTGTTGCTCACTACTACGGGAAACACGTCGATCCCTCACCTCGTTAGCCAGTCTGCCACAAAAACATCAAATTTCCAGTGAAGGCTACGTGGAAGCCGAAGCGAGGTCTCGGTCAGTATGTTTTGCCTGACCCTGACTAATATGACTGGTCAGTATGTTTTGCCTGACCCTGACTAACATGTCTGGTCAGTACGTTGTCCCTGGCTAGACGTTAGTTTTCCTCCCCTATGATGTGGTATGCTATGTTATGTTATGTGGAATTATGTTATGTAATGTGTTAAATTATGTTATATTATATTATATTACGTTACATTATATATTTTATAATATGTTATCTTAAGTTATATTATGGTATGGTGTGGTTTGATATTGTATGGTATGTTATGTTATGTTATATCAAACAAATGTTACATCACCGCACTCAAAACTGGTTCCAAGCTGTGACACGCTTATTGTTTGTAAACTTATTTCCTGCTGTATATGTCTCCGTACACAGTCTAAGGCTGTACTTGTGCAATGTTTCTACATTTTGAAATGAATAAATGTGCATGTCTGCTGAGAAAAACAGGTGGGAATGACTTAATAATGAAATGATAAATTTTGAGGCCGAAGACACAGCGAGAAATGAGCTAGCCTCAGTCAGCGACTCATAGCTGGCTGCTCGCATTAGAGGCAGTGACCAATAACTGACCAAGACCCTATTTAGTCTCAAAGTGTCTGATCTGGAAACAAACTGCAACCATGCAGCCTGACTAAGAGAATAGGGATAGAAGACATAATGCAAAACGGGTCCCAGACATGCTGTTCTGAAATGAGATATGTTTGGCCGAAAGGAGTAAATATCGCAGCCGGCCTGTAAAATGCGAGATAGCGTTACAAACGTCCTTTTCAGGATGAACTCCGAAGAGAAGGAAGAGACGAAAAAGAAGAAGAAAAATTAGAAGAAAAATTAGAAGAAAAATAAGAAGAAAAATAAGAAGAAAAATTAGAAGAAGAGAAACAAGCAGAAGAAGAAGACAAAGAAGAAGAAAAAGAGAAAGAAGAAGAAAAAGAAGAAGAAAAATAGGAAGAAGAAGACAAAAAAGAAGAAGAAGCAGAAGACAAAGAAGAAGAAAAAGAGAAAGACAAAGAAGAAGAAAAAGAGAAAGAGAAAGAAGAAGAAAAAGAAGAAGAAGAAAAATAGGAAGAAGAAGAAGAAGAAAAAGAAAAATTATAAATAATAAATAAATAATCATAATAAATTTCAAACTGCAGGAGAAGCATTCGCCTGGAAGCTCAAATAGATGAGGATGGAACGATGCTGAGACATGTGACTGTGAAGCAACCCAAGACTCAAATCACCTGGTGGTCTGGCCAAACCTTCTGGAAACATGCAATATGGATGACATGTTGAATGGAAATGGCAAAGCAATTTCACGAACCTGAACATTTGAAACAAGATGTCTGACGTGATGCTCAGGTCAGGGGAAGTAAGTAGAGTATAAATATTTAACTTTATTCGAGTAATCTTTGTTCGCGACCAACAACAAAAAAATCACAATTTAAGACATTCAAGCTGAATCCTAGAAACCTCATATCGGAAACGGGGAGATAGCTTGGTGTACTAAGGAGTATCATGGATTTTTCTAAGAGCTATAATTAGTTTTACAGAACATAGGAGATCTGAACGGCTGCTACCTAGATGGAATCGATTACGTCTAACGAATTTGTTCAGTCCTCTTCGTATAGTCTAAGGAAAGAAGTCATTATCAGCTGTTACAGAATCGATCAGCGGTGGCGGATCTGTCGTTTTGTCACGGAGGCTGGGAGCCGATTACCCATCCATGTAAGCCTATAAGCGATTAGTACTAAGAAAGTAATAAGGTTCAGGGATCAATGAATGCGCACGTCACGACTCGGTGTAAACTCTGACCTTGCGTGCGATTTGTCAGGTCGCCTCTGAGAATGTTGTAATTGACTGACATGTTGGTTCTGACCTTGTCTGGGACTTGTCAGCCTGATTCTGATATGCCTTAAATGACTGGCACGCGTTTTGTAATATTTGTCAAGCTGGTTCTGATCTGTCCATTGTCACCCTCATGTTTAGGCTGATAGTTCACAGGGACCTCGGTCGACACTCCCGCCATGCAACCAAAATGTGCTAGGGCTTCATTACCGGATGTTAGAAGTGCCCACGGGCCGGCTGGAGACGCAGGAGGGGCCGCCCAGGAAGCTCATGGCTCCGCCAGTTGTGAGATATAGATGAGGCCTGGCAACAAGCTGCAGCACATGGCTGTACTTGCGTCTTAATTCACCCCAAACAGAGTTCCCCGGGTTCCCCATCGTACATAAAGGGACATTCTATTTAGAGTTAAAGTGAGGATAGGCCGTTGTAATTGTATTTAAATTAATTAAATAGAGGCTTAGAAAAAAACGAAGTTTAGAAAGGAAGATTAAGTTTAGCTAAGGGTTAAGATTAAGGTTAGGGTTGTTGTTGTTGTTATCCCATATCTGGCGAGCAAGCCTGCTCTTGGCAGCCCAATGCCATTCTAATAGATAAATATATATATATATATATATATATATATATATATTTACAGGTCTTCGTTAGTCAGTTGTGCCGCTGCTCCGTACAGTGTGTTGGCAATTGTCGGCAGTGCGTGTAAGAATCTTTTCCTCATGTCCGCAAGTGCCTTGCACTCAATGACTAGATGTAGAACTGTTTCATCAGCATGAGAGCAATGTCTGCACAAGGGCAGGTGCTGAGGATTGATGCGGTTCAAGTGGCTATTGACTCTGCTATGTCCTGTTCGAAACTGAAAGATGAGACTTTGATCTCTTCTATGTAGTTTATTTATATCATCGGTACTTTTTGGCAGGAACATTTCGCTAAATACACTGCTCCGTCGCCCACCTGTTCATCCAGAATTCCCGAGTATTATTCTGAATAATTCGTTTTCCTGTGTCCTTACTGCAGGGTATATCCAATTATTGTTTTGAGGCTCCTGTTTTTGCTAATCTGTCGGCCAACTCGTTCTCTAGTAGCTCACTATGTCCAGGGATCCATTGCAATGTGACATTTATCCTGTGGGCAGTGATGATGTTGTTGATCGCCCTCCGCACCAAGAATATCTCCTTTTCTAGGATTAGGGTTAGGATTGGGGTTATGGCTAGGTTTAAGTAACATGGTTGTTATTATGTCATATGACGGGACGTATAATACCAAGCTGCTGTAGAAACTGGAAGTTACTCTCCATATCATGAACCAACGTTGACAGATTCCAGAAACTGGAAGCTACTCTCCTTATCATGAACCAACGTTGACAGATTCAGTATATTCATTGCTAAAACAGCAGGAACAAACAGACTCAGAAACAAACAGACGCAGAAACAAACAGAATCATTGACAGTTTTAAAGTTAAAAAGCGGGCTATTATATGACGCCACTATTTCAAGTTCGGTGCTTAAAATATATATTTCTTTTGCTTGGGGTGAATTAAGACGCTAGTACCTACGTGGCAATAACAGTTGTCGATCGACGCAATGGGCCACTAACGACTAAACGAACATTGCTATTATTATTGCACTGACCTTGTCAAGGTGGCTCTGATATTTCCATATTTTCTCACATGTTTGTGCTAATCTTCTTGATCTGTTTCTATGTCCATATTTTCTGCTTTATGTATGCAGACTTTGTCGATGTGGCTTTAATATGTCAATATTATCTGACTTGTTTGTAATAACTTAACTTAACGTATTTTTCCATCTTACTAGACTCAAATACTAGAGCAACATAGACCCGCAGCCTGTCAGGCGCCATCTATGTTGCTCTTAACAAATCACCTAATCATGGCCGGTGTTATGCCATGGCACACAGTAAGTCACCTCTTATGACATGCTCTCTTTAGGGCAGTGGTGCTATTCGTGTCTTGGTCATTTACAAAGAAACCCGCGGTCAACTCGGATTAATGGACTTGCAGATGTGGCTCTGCGATGTCCATATTTTCTGACATGTTTGCTATGACCTTGTTAATATGGATCTTATTATTAAGTCCTAATTTATTGACGCGTGAGTTTTTACCTTTTTAGTGACGTGTCCTGGAGTCTCTAAGTGTGTCATAATTTACTGACATGGGATCCATATTTTATCTGTGGTCTGTGACATGTCAACTTTGTTCTGAGTGAATTAAAATTTACTGACATCTGAAAGCTGACAGAGCTTGTGACTTCTAAAAGATGGCTCATACTTTCTCTAAATTCAATGACTTGTAATTCGTCGGAGATTGCCTGTGACTTGTTCTGAGTGCGGTATCTTGTACGAGAATATAGAAGATGAAAGGATTGAAACAACAGCTGGAGTGGGTGGTAGTTTAGAGGATACTAACATCGACTTCTGAAAGGAGGATCTCCTTCAGATACAAATCAATTTCAGCGATCAAATGAATTATCTACTTTTATTCTGCATGTATTATGTATGCATTGTTTCTGCTGCTTTTATTGAAACGACAAAATTACTCCACACTTAAGTTGACTTTACGTCGGTGAGATAGATGGGGTGTTGCAAGGCCAAGAGTTGGGGAGTCTTTAACCATATGGGGTTTTAGATTTATGCATGAATCTGGCCACCTCTCCTCTCAATATTGATTTTGGTTGTGTATGGTTCTGGAGACTTCACTATCCACAATGTAGTTGGGTTGTGTATGGTTATGGAAACCTCTTCATGCAAAACTGAGTTGGATTGTGTATGGTTCTGGAAACCTCCTCATGCAAAACTGAGTTGGGTTGTGTATGTTTCTTGTTACCTAATCATGCTTAAAGGAGCTCGATGGTGTATCTTCTATTTCTGATGACTCTCATAAGAACGAACTATTAATCCTATTGCTTCTGTATAATCTATGCGATATTGTTTCTAGAGAATTCTTACAAAACCAGAAGGCTACTTCACACTGGATTGACCCGTGCTAACTTCGAAATGCGTAAATCCACAAGTTCGAGAGTCTTCTTCCCTAGCAGGCTTAGGGTTATGTATGTTTCTAGAAGCCCCCTTCGCCAAAACCAAAGAGAGGCCAATGTTACGACTATCAGTACTTTTGAAGATATTGTATCATCTGTCGCCACTACTAAGGCACATGGGCAGTAGTTTGACAACAAAACAACAGCTGATAGACAGTATATTGCTTCCGAATCTGTGTTACCAGCTACAAACATGGGCTGTGTCCAAGGCGCGTGGGAGCAACATGTGTATGTGTTTGAGAAAGGACATCGGCGTTACCAGGAAAGACAGAATGCAAAACGAAGACATTGGAAATATGGCAGGCACTACATCTTGTTCAGAATACATTTCCAGACACAAAATCGTTGGTTTGGTCATCTCATGACAATGTACCTTCATAAACTTCCACTCTTTGCTTACACTGCTGGTAGATCTGGCTACAATCAAGGTGGCGGACGTGAGGTGGGTGCATAGATGACTTAGCGATTGTGCAGAAATACGGGCTCACATTGAAAGACTCAACGCACCTGGAGTAGGACAAACGATTTAAGCTTAACGTCATATTTGGCAAGAACACTAACTAATTAACTAACAAATGAGTATGTCTGTGGCCGAAAATTGCTGACCATCACCAGCGGAAAGGGATCAACCTTCCAAAAAAAAGCTTATACATTATTTAGCTGTACTTTTGCTACGTGTATCGTGTAGCTTAATCGACAGTGAGCTAGCTTGTACTAGACTGGGATTACTGCGCGACAGAGGTTCGAGTTCACGGACGGACAGAATGAAAATCTGCCTGGTTTGACTACTCCTCCAGTCAACCTAGATGTAAATGGGTTCCTAACGTCTGAGTTTTCTAAGGTAAAAAAAACAGCAAGGAAGGGAGCTGGCCACTTCACCTCACATAAGTTGCTTCTTAGAACACGAAGAGTTATCCTCATCTCCGGCGGCCATTGTTGCCATGCGACTGACCTTGACCTTTTTACATTTTCTATCATCATCCGTATGACGAAGCCGATCTATAAATGCCTATGTTCTGTGGGGTAACTAATTGTCCTATTTGCTGCCTTATACATACCATGATATCAAACAGTTCAGTATAGTCTTTTTGTTGTTGTGTGTAGATATAATTAGTCGTGCATGTATTTTGATCACTTTTGGATAATAACAGTTCGATATCTTCCTATTCCTGCCCTAAAATAGTCAGTGTGTACAGACATCGGTCTTAGTTCTCAAACTTGATTGTTAGAATAAAATGCGAACGGTATCTTAAACATTACAGGTAAAAGAACCGTAAAGCACTAAGAAAGAGTCACTTTTTACGACAAGATGGATAACGATGCTGTAATGAAACGTTGTTTAACATTAGGAACAAAGAAGGTCTGTTTACGGCATGGTAAATCTCTCTGAGACATTGTCTTTGGATGTTACGTGGAACTAGTACCGAAGTACTGCAGGGAATAATGGACAATCAGCAAGCAAGCGCATAGAACCTTGGAAGTAACGGAGATACGGTTTTACAGATGAATGCTACCAATTACATGAACTGCAAAGAAAACAAATGATACAGTACCTAAAAAGGCAACTCATTGCAAATATCAGAACAAGGCAATCATCCTTTTACGGCATGATATGAGAAGATGACTTGGAGCACACTGTGACAACGGGAAAGATAGCAGGAAAGACAGAGAGACGAAGGCAGAGAGAGAAGGTGTTGGGCAGGCTGGGAGAATGGCAACAATTAACAACAGAGTTGGTAAACGACACACGTGATAAAAGTGGAAGGAGGTCCATGCTCGCCAACGCCAACTGGTATGACACATGATGATGATGAAATAGAGAGTGCAGAGAAAAGTTCCACATTGGACAACGCTGAAGTCATCATAGAAACTAACAACAATAGATAAAACAATAGAGCTGATTACGTACTACACGAACAAAAACAATGAAAGAAAACTAGTGACGAAAACAGAGTCTCTGTAATCGAGAGGGCAGGCACTTGTCTCTCAACGAGATGAACAGAAACAGTGGACGATCGAATTCCGAAAGTTTCAAGTGACCCATGGTCTCAAGGGAGGTAATAGCAGTCTGCCTTCAACCTGAGTTATCTCCAGTCGTCTTGACTGGGCGTCGTGGCACTGCTCCAATGTAGCTCGGGATAAGAGAGTGAAGTTGATGACCAGCGGAGTTTCTTGCACTATAATTCAAATACAGCGCAAACTACATCATCAAGAGGGGAGAGGAGACTAACACCTGACACCTGGTCGGGCAAAATGTACTGGTCAAAAACATATCTCCCCCCCCCCCTCCTCCGTTCCTCCTTCCACCTTGGTCTCCCTGGACACGGGCTGTTTTCACGGCAGCCTGGCTAACGATATGCGGGTATTGACGAAATCGCTGTATTAGTAAGCGACACGCATAGAAAGCCAAGCATAGCTCAACCGTCTGGAGGATCTGAGTCCGTCTTCACCAGCACACTCCGGGTCTGAGGAAAACTCCCCCAACCCGACTCCAAACGTCCTTTTCGAGGCTCACAAAAAGATTAATCCTGCTTATTGTGAGCATTCAACAATATCATCATGACAAAAACCTTCTGATGACGTCAGACAAGAAATATTAAACATAGCAGCAAGGAAGTGATAGTCAAACTGTATAAAGCATTAGTTAGACCTAGATTGGAGTACTGTGTACAGGTGTGGGGTCCTTATAGAGGGGCTATAAACGTGCTGGAAAGAATACATAAAATAGCGACAAAGCTGAAAGTGGGATTCCAAAATCACAGATATGAGGAAAGACTCAGAAAAATCGGCTTACAGTGTCTAGAAGAGAAAAGAATTCGTGGTGACTTAATACAGGTTTATAAGATGATCAGAGGAATCGATAAATTAGACTATAACAAGTTGTTTTTTTTAAATACAGCCACCCACAATAACAAAAGGGCATAGCTACAAGTTCACTAAAGAGAGGTCCAGATTAGATATTATGAAATATTTTTTTTAGTCAGAGAGTGGTGAATGCTTGGAATGCATTGCCAGGGGAGGTAGTGGAGGCAGGGACAGTTAATGCATTTAAGAATAAATTAGATTCCCATAGTTTTTAGAGCAAGGTGATGTAAATGAAACTGGTTGTATACAGACTCTGCAGGGTCTTCTAATCCAATATAAAGACGTTAAGTTAGGTTAAGTCATCATCATCCTCATCATCTTCATCGCTTACGACGGGCAACCAACTTATTACAAGGAAGTTAATTGACGTATTGACGTAAAAATGGAATAAAGGATAACAAATCCCGACGTGTTAATGTTGTCATAACAGTAAGAGTAGTAATATGCCGGACAAGACAACATAAAGTCAGATAACGATATCATCAAATATTGATTGAAAACTGATTGACAGTAAAACAAACCTCATTGAACGATATTGAAAGACAACGTAAAAATGATATTTATCTACTTTTAATCATCTTTACCGTTCAAATATATTATTATCACTTGTTATGGCCTTGGTAACTTCACAAAATCTTTTTATAATAAATTGTATTAATTTATTTCTGTTCGCTGTCTCACTCTAATGTTGGGTTTGATGGGACTAAGCCGGATATGTTATTTAGATGTTCGCAGTATAAATAATGCCACAGCGTGCGAAACAAGATGCACGCAGACTTAAACATGAAACAAAGAATGGAGCAGAAACTAACACATCGGGTAATGAATAAGTCATAATGGATGAATAATAACTGCTGCTAAAGCAATAACATTGTTTATGAACTAGAGAAATATAACGAACTAGAGAAATATAACGAACTAGAGAAATATAACGAACTAGAGAAATATAGCGAACTAGAGAAATATAGCGAACTAGAGAAATATAATGAACTAGAGAAATATAATGAACTAGAGAAATATAACGAACTAGAGAAATATAGCGAACTAGAGAAATATAATGAACTAGAGAAATATAATGAGCTAGCGAAATATATTAGCATTAACTATATAAACTATATAGTAATAAAATATATTAGCATTAACTATATAAACTATATAGTAATAAAATATATTAGCATTGACTATATAAACTATATAGTAATAAAATATATTAGCATTAACTATATAAACTATATAGTAATAAAATATATTAGCATTAACTATATAAACTATATAGTAATAAAATATATTAGCATTAACTATATAAACTATATAGTAATAAAATATATTAGCATTAACTATATAAACTATATAGTAATAAAATATATTAGCATTAACTATATAAACTATATAGTAATAAAATATATTAGCATTAACTATATAAACTATATAGTAATAAAATATATTAGCATTAACTATATAAACTATATAGTAATAAAATATATTAGCATTAACTATATAAACTATATAGTAATAAAATATATTAGCATTAACTATATAAACTATATAAACTATATAAACTATATAAACTATATAAACTATATTAGCATTAACTATATAAACTATATAAACTATATAAACTATATTAGCATAAACTATATAAACTATATAAACTATATAAACTATATTAGCATTAACTATATAAACTATATAAACTATATAAACTATATTAGCATTAACTATATAAACTATATAAACTATATAAACTATATTAGCATAAACTATATAAACTATATAAACTATATGGTAATAAACTATATTAGCATTAACTATATAAACTATATAAACTATATAAACTATATTAGCATAAACTATATAAACTATATAAACTATATTAGCATTAACTATATAAACTATATAAACTATATAAACTATATAAACTATATAAACTATATAAACTATATAAACTATATTAACTATATAAACTATATAAAATATATAAACGATATTAGCATTGACCATGTACTCATCATCATCAGTCCCATAACCTAGAAGGTCGTTGAGGAACCAATAATGCAGTTTGTAGTACCAGCTGCCGCCATACAACAACGGTGTCTTGGGCAGCTACACACCTGTCGGAGTCCATCTTTTTCCAGTTGGCAGTTCATTATAGTTCTGTTTAAATTGCATACAACAAAGCCGACACTGTCTTCAGCTAGGGCCAAGAGCGCCAATCTCGTGAAGTTCAGCCGGATGAACTAGACCGTGACATATGAAACATGTTTAAGCGTAGTGCTATTCATTTAGCCGATGTCCATTCCAGGATAATCGGACCGAAGAAAACACAAAACGAAAGAATTAACCAGTCCAAATGGAAAACACCATGTTTCCATGAACACAAGTGTAAGTCGTCGACTAGTGTGAATTCCCAGCAAATCCATGGTCTGACGGCATCTATAATGAACTAAAACAGAAGAGCAATGTAGACCCGCAGCCAGTTATGGCGCCATCTTTGCTGCTCTTTTCAAGACCATACACTAGTGAAATATATTGGCATTGACCATATACCATATTATGTTTAGGATAAATTTAAAAAACGATGGCGATAAAGTAGATCCTTTTTATGAAATAACAAACATAGCATAAAAATTAATGAGTGAAACTTGCAAAACAAATCAAAGAATAAACCGACAATAAAGTATATAAGCTCGCTGATACCATAATTCGAGAATAAATGAATTTAGAAATTGCATCATTAAAGACAATTAAAACAAAATAGAAATAAAGCCATATTATAATGAAGAATATATCACAGATCATAAAATAAATTTGACGTAGAAAGCGATGACAGGAACGACAATTTGCTTTTTGGAAAACAGCACAAGGACGAATTGATCCAAAATTGAAATAAAGGCTGATAGCATAAACAACAAGTTTGTTGACACCATAATAAAACAATGCATGCATTCACAGATGAAATAGAGAAGAACACAACAGATTAAACGATTTGTACATTTATGCCAATGAAGGAAGTGCGAAAATTGCACGCAGTAAAGGCCCTTCCCATTTTCTCGGTACGCCTTATCCAATTTATTCTTTCTGAATATTCTGTAAGCAAGAAAGAATAGATAATCACTCGTACACGGGAAGTTTTTATTCTTTTTTTTTTCGCTCATCTCTGCGTCTGAACTTGTGAATATAGATTGCCTATTGATGTGTGTTGAAAGACGCGCCAGCAAAATGCGGCTAATGCACCCATTCAGATGTAAAATCAGAGGCAACGAGGACATTGGACACTTAGAGACGTATCCAACCTGAAGAATAATACAATCAGAGTGCATGGGAGAAAAACATAGCTTAAATAGGTAAAACAAGAATCGTGTGGTAACAGATGAATGTGATAATAACCGTTGAAGGCTGGCAAGAACTGCTTGAAGATTCCTCTTTTTGAGTCCTTTTGCTATTGCCTTGCAGAGTCGTTTGCGCTGGTTTGCACTAGGTGAGAGACTTGAATTGTGCTGTCGACTTGTTAAACTTCTGGAGTGTTTCCTTGATATTGTTCTTTCAATAATCAAAGGGGACGACCTCTTGTTCGTGGCCCTGAAATCTACATGTAGTATCCTCTTCTTCTTCTTCTTTTTCTTCTGTGTACGCTGTCTGACATCGACTTGAATTTGTTCAAAGAAAGCAGCGGCATCCTGAGGCTGTGGACACTGTCGTAGACCGCGTCTAGTGTTGGCACTGGTGATGGCCACGTATGCTTTCTCTATTCCTCTTAAGTCGTGCAATTTTGCAGCGGATGTTCAGGAATCATTTTCCAAGTACCACAGGTGCATCATTAGCAATATCATTAGCAACAAAGATGGTGCCGTAACTGGCTGCAGGTCTACATTGCTCTACTGTTTTAGTTCGTTATGGATGCCGCCAGCCCACGAATGTGCCTGGAATTCACACTAGTCAATGACTTGAACTTGTGTTCACGGAAACGTGGTGTCCGCCCGATTCTCCTGGTCTGGACATCAGCTATATGAATGGCACTACACTCAAACCTGTGTCATATGTCAAGGCCTAGTTCACACGGCTAAGCTCTACGAGATTGAGGTGTGAGAAATGTAGACATTACTATAATGGACTGAACGCACCCGGGAAGAGATGTCAGACTCACCCACTGAGTGATGTCCCTTTGACCTCTTGTGGTTATGGGACAGGTACGACACACAACGTTAGATGTCATTCCCCCTCCGCTGCCTTGCGGGATACCTGTTTACGGGAAAGGTTTCGGGGGTAAACCCTAAGGACAAATCTGGATCATGTGCTATCTCCAGTCGTTTCGATAAATATCTTGCCACTGGCCAAAGGTAGCTCAGGACCAGCGAGTGAGGTTGACAAAAGGCGATGGTGATTCCTCACTTTAATCCAAATCACCGCGCAGGTCACCCATTAGAGCGGACACAGGAAGTGAAAAGACTATCCACACGGCTGAACAAAGGGTATCCATCACGTCTGACGAAGGAACATCACCAAAGCTACATTCGTCAGTAGCACTTATCTTCAGTTTATTGAATCGATGGTACCTCCGTCTGTTGTGGCCTGTGCGGAGTCTGAAGACCACCACCTGCTCTCTTATGTTCAACTGATGAAATCGTTTTTTGTGAAGCCAGTAAGCTCTTTTTCCCATTTATTCCTGCATATGGCCCTAATAAACCTTTTCTTCTCTTCGTAGGTCACACTTGAATCTGGTTGTGGTAACCTACTACCTTCTTTCGCTAGTCTATCTTCTACCTCGTTCCCTTAGGATTGGACCAACTGTACTATCATTCTTCTGAGTTTGGACTGATGATAGTTAAGAACTGATCTTAGGTATTTTTCTGGCATATGTAAGATAATCTCGTTGCATGTTGATCATATTGCATCCTTGTCAAATGACCACAAGAACGTTATTGTATCTGCCATAAATTAAACAGTGCAGTTCCCATCACATTCCTTATCGTGATGTTACGACATGTGCGAGAGTTGTCTTTCCTGCAACATTTCGTACACAGCGCATCTGACAGGTCTTGCTTGATCTTACGTTTGTGTTTGTCAAATAGGGTCCAAGTTTGAAACTGATAACATAACCCAGGGGTGATCATCATGTTTATCAGCGTCTTTATAGTGGAGATAGTTACACTGGCATGTTTCAGAATAGGTGATAATTTGAAGAGGACATTGTTTGTCTTTTGAATTATATGTTCTACTTCTCTGTTCAGTCTGCCATCGGAACTACTTTTGAGTTTTGCCGCTAGTGTGGTAACTGCGTTGTGTCGGTTCACCTTTGATTAACATAGTTTCTATCTATCTTAATTGATTTTCATGTAATACTTTATGCAGGCTGAGTCGGGGCAGATGAAAACAACTGTCAATTCAGCGTTCACTCCTATTCCTAATCTTCACCAAGGGGATTTAAAAGATTGTGTATCATAACTACGGTCACAGATGTGTTCCGATGCTGCTACCATTCATCGACTTGTTGTATTTCATATAGATCGATCACATTATTGGTATATTTATAATATATATATATATATATATATTTAAATATAACAAAAAGGCAAAGGCCACCATCCATCGTAGACGATGATGACATAATTTATTTGCTAGCGCTATTTTTATTAAGGATTACCTGCGCTTCTTTTTATCCCCACTCTCTCGTAACGAGCCGCCCGACCTCAGAGGTAAGTCAAGGACACGACGACTAGGGGACGAATACAGGATTAAGGAGATATATATATATATATATGCATGCACTTTGATAACTGTAGAAGGACAATAATTCAATATTATTGCTGCTCTCAAATTGTCAGTAAGTCCACGCGTCTGTATTAGTTCTCAAACTTGACTGTTGGAAGGCAATGTTAACGGGAGCGTCAACAGCTCTTAACACAAACAAAGAATTACTTGCTCAGAATATAGCGATAATGTAGCTGTGAATAAATGAAGCCTACATCATTGGGAAGAATGAAGTCTTGTTTACAGCTAGCATCACCCAAAGCACATTTTAAGATTTAGCTATCGTAGATTAGGCTACGTTTTATATGACGATTGGTAGTCCCATGCACGACCTTATTTAGTCGAATGTTACGACATGCTTTGAAGTACAGTAGGTATATGTCTTCCTCTTTAGCTATAAGCTTTTTAATTCGCACTGGGTAGTCATTGACTGAACAAAATGATTACCAATGCAACGTATATTCCCATCCCTAAGGTTCAACTATGGGGTTTAACGTGGTGAACAATAAAGGCCGGGTGCCCTGCATTCGCCAACAAACAAACACATTCTCTGTCTTACCAAGAATTTGAACGCATATCCTTGTTGGCAGAAGACCACAATCCGAACCCCTTGACCAGTTGTACCTCCGTTGAACAAATATAACGATAAATACCCTGCCTGTGGTTAAAGGCTGAGTTACTGTAGCGAAGAAGTACAAAGGAAATTAGAACTTTCTATGGTCCTCACTGTGTGCACCGCTCAAATAAATAAATCCGATTATTTGCAAGAATTCAACACATATTGATATCACTGAAAAGCTGAAATGTGTAGCCAAAGTGACCGCGCTGAGTCATGACAGGATGGATACAGTAGCCAAAGTGACCGCGCTGAGTCATGACAGGATGGATACAGTAGCCAAAGTGACCGCGCTGAGTCATGACAGGATGGATACAGTAGCCAAAGTGACCACGCTGAGTCATGACAGGATGGATACAGTAGCCAAAGTGACCGCGCTGAGTCATGACAGGATGGATACAGTAGCCAAAGTGACCGCGCTGAGTCATGACAAGATGGATACAGTAGCCAAAGTGACCGCGCTGAGTCATGACAGGATGGATACAGTTATTCAGAGAATAGGAATGGAGCACTTTTTTTCGCAGCAAAGGTATGGGGTTTGATCCGTGTTACCGACACGCTTTAGTCAACCTAGCTGTAAATAGGCATATATCTTACTATTTGAGATGGAAACGCAAGGAGAAGGGAGCTGACCATTCCCTTTATAAAAATCAATTGTGTCTCACGCTTCCTTCCCGCACAAATAACTGATCGGGGACAACCTTGCTGTCTATCTTACACCTAATTAAATACATGTGTCGCAACAAAAACAGACAAAAGAGAAATCAAGACGGGAAAAAAACTAAGGAAGGGGGGGGGGGCAGAGGGGGGATCAGTGGCATCGAGGTAAGGTGTCCGCCTCGGATGCCGAAGATCGCTGGTTCGAATCACGGTGGTGACCGGGGTGTTTTTTTCACGTGGATCTTCTGGTAAAAATTGCCCTGATCTCTCGATAGCGAGATCAGACTCCGGTGTACACTGTCGAGCACGTTAAAAATCACTTGGCAATTGGAAATTAAAAAAGACGTTGCCCTGACAAAACAAATTAAAAGCCTGTTCAAATTATTTGTACCTTTCCCCAGGTGGTTTGTTAACAGCAGCTATAGATGGCGCCTAACTGGCTGCAGGTCTATTTAGCTCTAGTGTAAGTCTATTAAGATGGACTCACAGATTGGTTAAACCACTCTAAAAGAAACTGGTTGCATACAGACTTTGTAGTCTTCTACAGATAAGTTTGTTGAAATCAATCATTAACAATCTATGACCAGAAATGTGTGCATGTCTTGTATAAAGAAGTCGCCAAAGCGTGACAGAGCGAACACAATGCCGTTTTAGAATAACTGTACATAATTAAACAATTTAAGAACTATATATCTTGTCATTGTTATCACTCTGCACGAGTGACGCAAATGTTTATGAGTGCCACCTCGATATTTTATTTTGTTTAGAAAATCCCTGTCTCTTTGTAAGTCCAGCACAATTACGTTAAATTATTTTTCAATTCAAATGTTTGCACATGGGAATAATGCATTACTAAATGCCCTTCTTTGATCCTAAACAGGTGAGTATTCGACTCCAGGGCTGCCCACCACCACCTTTCGTGGTGTAGCTGCGTTATTGTGTGAGTCCAATTCCAGAAACAAATCATTGTCAGTCGAAATGTTGGTACACAACTGATGCAACACTATCTTGTAACAGTTTTGTGTGTGAGTCGAAATGTTGGTACACAACTGATGCAACACTATCTTGTAACAGCTTTGTGTGTGAGTCGAAATGTTGGTACACAACTGATGCAACACTATCTTGTAACAGTTTTGTGTGTGAGTCGAAATGTTGGTACACAACTGATGCAACACTACCTTGTAACAGCTTTGTGTGTGAGTCGAAATGTTGGTACATAACTGATGCAACACTATCTTGTAACAGCTTTGTGTGGATGCTCACACCATTGATACACCTAGTGTCATTACTAGTTTCTCTCTAATCATATGAGCGTCCAATTTACAACATTCTTGTCTATCGCATAATTTGTGCCAGAGTAGGGACACGCCCTAATCTACCCAGCTGTACATCGTTATCTGTCTAACACATTAAGGCCTTGTTGCACAAAATGGAAATGTGTTACCATATATGACTACAACAATTAATACATCTTGTTATTCTTCTTCGTTCATCCTCATATCAAGCTCGGTGTTTCTCTAGCAAAGGATGCCGTTGTTTATTAGGCTGTTTTTATCTCCCTACAGTGTGTGTCTCCTATCTTTCTCGCGAAGCCAGTATTGTTCCTGTGTAAACATACATCTTTGTAGGATGTGATCCATGGCATGCTTGCTCCCTACAGGGTCATCTCCCTCAATACTCATTTTGTTATAAAGATGACCCTCGAGTCTGGTATACCCAGTTCTCAGTCTGAAGATGATGACTTGCTCTTCTCTAGTTAAATCATACTAATTATCTTCTTCTTGGAAGAGGGGGTGTTGATCAGCCCATCGCCTCCCTCAACTTAAAGTTGACTGTAATTATGGTCTTGGCTTCATTATACATCATGCTCATGTCTGTTTGTAGTGAAGCTATTACACACGTTGCTAGTTTGTCTGCAGCCTCAATGCCTTCAACATTACAGTGGGAGGGTATCCACTGAATGACCAACTTTAGGTGTTCTGCTGAAAACTGTGTTGGGGAATATATATATTTTTCGAGATCTCCATCTTGGTGTTGTTATAGTGCTGGTAATACTGACACCTAATACCATACGAACACTTCAGGTCAGCCGAAAGTATCTGCTATGAGCCTACCTTTACTTGTATGCCACACTCAAAAGCAAACAACGTAATCATTAAAATAAATGACAGCGGACCAGTCAACTATAATGAACACCAAAACATAGTCTCAGCAATTTTTCTTCTTTGTGTTCATGATCTTTTGGTCATGCTATATCTGTAGGCCAGTCGCCATGATGAAGTCTGTAGTCGTCACCAGGTCGGAGCGGTTGTCCCACAACTTTTCGTCATGCTATATCTGTAGGCCAGTCGCCATGATGAAGTCTGTAGTCTTCACCAGGTCGGAGCGGCTGTCCCACAGCTTTTTGTTTCATCTCCGCACCCTCTGGTCTAGTGTGGAATCTCATTTTCATATATAATGAGCATTCCTGTAGAATGTGTTCGGGATTCTGGCCCCTGTTCCACGTGGGCATTCATCGGTGTGTGAGATCTTTAGTCAGTAAAGATATTATAGTAGTCTTCAATGACCAGCTCTCAGGCGAAATAAGGTAGTTTGTTTCTTGTTTTTTGGGTTGGTGAATTGGGTCTGGTGTACTGCCTATGTTTCTCTATTCTCCCCATTGGTGTATATGCTGATTTCTGAAGATGTTCTTTACCTCTCTATATGGTCCTCGATGATTAAATTGTGCCTTTTTACTTCCATATTTTGCTAGAGCGTCGGATTTCTCGTTTCCTGTGATTCCGCAACGGGGTGGTAGCCATGGAGCGTTATTGTTGCGGATATGTGGAGTTTTCCTAGCTCTGCTCTGATTTCTTATAACAACGGTTCGTTTCTTGTGTCCTGTAATGCCTCTATTAAATATCTGGTGTGTACATAATTAATAACATAGAAGAAAAATTTAAAATAATTACCTCCACGAAGAAACAATTCACCGACAGCAAATGAAGTCACACATGTTGCATTCCGCACACCAACCGTGCTCCTGGTCAGTTGTTAGTCCGTCACTTTGGCTAAACTCGCCGATTTAGAACATAGAGCTCAGAAATTCAATTTGCTCAAGTTCCACTCCAAATAGTTCAGAAAATTTACGAAACAGTATTGTCACTTGTCAAACTTTTCCCACCTGGGGTATGTAACACCTGTCGAAAGGTTAAGCGAAGCTCACGTGCTGCCGGGCTTGCGTCTGAATGCGCGCCAAGTCGTCCCTCGCCGCAACCGCCGCGATACGGGCTATTCCACGCAGCTCGTTGCTGGATCACTCCATCGCGAGAAAGACATCTTCAGAAGCAAACCAGAGACTTCTGATCGAGTTTCTTCACTCACACCCGCACGTTGCAGCCACTGCCCCGACTCCCTCTTCGATTACCCTACTTCTCTCCCTGCGTACACCCCCCGTCCCTTTGCGCTCACCATTATTATTCAACCACCTCGTGTTGAGCGATTATCCAGTGTCCTAACAATGGAAAGCAATTTTCGGATTCACGAATGTCCGTCCCCACGCTGAATTCTAGCGCCAGATATTTATTTATTTTTTTTGTGGGGGGCGGGAGGGGGGGTTGAAATCTATCTGTAATTCTCTTTGGTGGTGGTCATTGAACTGCGGCACACTGCTCACACGCAGCCTGACAACCGTTACCCAGTTGTCCGTAGTTTGAATAACATGACAATGTTTGATAAGGAAATAATTACAAATTGGGATCGTGTGAAACATATTAGTGAGTAAATGAACAATTTTATCTTCTTGTTCTTGTTGTTATTGTTTTCTTTTTCTTCTTCTTTTTCTACTGCTTCATATTCTTCTTCATATTCTTCTTCTTCATATTTTTCTTCTTCTTTTTCTTCTTCTTTTTCTTCTTCTTCGTCCTCTTGTTCCTTTTTTTCTTCTTTTTTTTTCTTCTTCTTCTTCTCCTTATTCTCGTTTTTCGCTTCTTTTTTTGGATCTTCTTTTTCTTCTTTTTCTCCATTTTGTTCCTAATCAACACATGACCACCACTGTAGTTATCTCATTAAAGCAAGCCTGCAGCAAAGCTTGTTGAGAAGTGTGTTACAACGTGTTTCACCTGACTAGGCTGCTAGCGTCATGCACAACTCTCTTTAATTAACTTTAACATCATACATTGAGGTTTAGTGATAATATTATTTCCTCCCTAGCAAAGACTCCTTGGATCAAAGTGAAATCAAAATATCAATGATGAGGTGACAATTAAAGGGTAAAGTACAGTGATGAAAACGGAAATGGCATAAATGACAATATAAATATCATGAAAAAATAACATTTTATTGAACATCCACTAAACATATGGGTATGGTGTGGGGGTGGGGGGGGGGGGGGAAGCAGAGCATACGATATCAATATTGAGATCTAGACGGAGCTCGACCGGATTTAACAGAATCTGAGATTTAAAAATAACACGTTATTCAAGCGGCACCATCAAACAAGTCACCAGGGCTGGATGACATCCGAACTAATCAAGGCAACACAAGATGTATGGATGACCTGGCTACACAGAATGTCTAACCTAGTGTGGATTAAACAAGAAACACCAGAGGACTGGAGAAGTGTAGCAATAATCACCATATAAAAACAGGACATCAAAAAGATTACCCAATATCGAGGAAAAGCATTACTTAGCCACACTGGAAAGATATTCTGTTAAATGAGGGGGGAAAAACTACTTCCAATCATAGAACTGCAGCTTAGCGAAGCACAGATGGGATTTAGGAAAAGCAGGTACAATCTCACAATAAGGCAACTAGCGGAGAAAACAATCGAGTATGATTAGATACAATACGTTGCATTTGAAGACCGAGAGAAGGTACTCGATCGGGTGAATACCAACTGTGGACAACATTATGGAACAGAAAAACATTTGACCAACCTATATGAAAGTCTTAATGTTAATAGCCAATGTACAATAAGAACAAACGCAGAGTATTCAGAAAAAATGTTATATTAATTCCGATGTACCGGAAAGTTGTATACTATCTCACTTACTGTTTATCACATATATAGAAGAAATTTATTTTTTAAAAGACAGTATCGGTGAGGGAAACAACGTCAGTGATCACTTAAATAAATTTATCTTTGCTGATGACCAAGCAATAATAGCAAAATCAGAAAAATAACTTCAGGAGCATATCCACAATCTTAGTGAAGTTTATAAGGATAACAATATGAAAATAAACATAAAGAAAACCGAAGTTATGACGACTGCAAGAAAACAAATATTAACAACAATATGCAAATAAAACTAGCAAGTAAGACAGGTGAAACATTTCACGTGCCTGGTTAACATAATCTCTGCAGACGTCAAAGGCGACACTGAAATCCAAAACATATGTAATAAAGTAGATCAAATCATTGGGCAAATGTCTTCGAAATTACAATGGAGGCACGTGACAATAGAAACAAAAAGAACGCTATACATCATCAAATTCCTACCCACACTGTACTATCAGTGCCAACATTTGAAATTAACAAACAAAGGTAAAAGAAACATCGTAACAACAGAGATGAAATGCTTGCCACGAATGCTTGGAGTAACAAAAATGGATAGAATCTGAAATGCAGATGAAAGGAGAGAAATTGGCACAACACCAGTGCTTAGACTTCAACAAAAAACAGCAAACCAAATAGTTTGACCGCATGCCAACACAAACACCAGAGAACATTTATTTACATATATTGCTTATCTATCGTTTCCGAAGAGGACCACATTGGCATCTGTCAATCCTGGGTTTGGAGGTGGCTGATCAAACCAATTCGAACCCAAAAGCGTATGTCACACTGAGGGCAGAAACGCTGCCTGTCCGCCAAACGGAGGCAACTCGTCTCTTGCCTTTCGTGTGTCACGTCTCAATGCAGCTTTCTTGATTCTTGCATGCTCCATATGTACCGTGCCAGCAGCTATTTAACTACGCCAGGCAGGGCGATCAGCAGCTATGCTCTCCAAATTGGCTTTAATTGTGTCTTTGTAACGTTGTATTTGGTCACAGCGAGCTCGCTTGCCTGATTAACTCTCGCCATTGAATACTTACTTTGGAAGTCTCTCAAATGGCATGGAGACAACATGGCCAATTCATCTAAGCTGCGATTTGCACAGAGTTGTGTGGATGCTTGTCATGTCAGCCCGCGAGAAAAACGTCAACATCTGTGATCATATCTTGTCATTATACGCACAGCAGTTACCTCAGAATATTGTACAAGAAAACCTTGTCGCTGGAACTAAGAAAGAGAGTCCTTTTGTATGCTAAGTGGAACCAGTACTGACATATGGCAGTGAATAATGGGCAATCAGCATGAAAACGCATACATCTTTGGAAGCAACGGAGATGTGGTTTTACAGAATAATGTTACGGATACCATGGACTGCAAAGAAAACAAATGATACCATACTAGAAGAGGCACACACGCAAAGACAACTTTTTGCAACAGGGCGATCATCCTTTTCGGGCATGTTATGAGAAGAGGCGGCTTGGAGCACGTTGGGCCAACGGGGAATATAACCAGAAAGAGACAGAAGAAGGCGAAAGACAAGATGTGGAACTGCATGAGAGAAGGTAACAATTAACATAAGAGTTGGTAAACGACACACGTGAAAGAGTGGATGGAAGTCCATGATCGCTGACGGCAACCGGTGGGGCACCTCAGATATGAATTTCCTCAGATAGCCCAGATGCAATGGTAAAGCTACTTAGCATGTTGACTGTACACATTCCACGTTTAGCTATTCATACAATGGAAACAGAGCAAAGAGTCGCACACGCATAAGATAGACAACATAAATATCACAAGCAGTACAGCTCCCCATGTACGAAGCACACTAGGTCCCGCGAAGAAACCTCTTAATAGCTTGACGCTGAAAGACACAAGCATATATACCAGGGCCTGGTCAAGAAACTACTTCCTAACCTGACGCCGAAAGACAAGCACATACTAGGGCCCGGCCAAGAAACCTCTTCATAACCTGACACTAAAAGACACAAGCACATACTAGGGCCCGGTTAAGAAACCTCTTCATAATCTGACACTAAAAAACACAAGCACATACTAGGGCCCAGTCAACAATGTCCGTCATAACATGACACTAAAAGACACAAGCAGTAGAACCAGCGAAAAAAAAAGAAGTTCAGTGCTGGTAGTAAACTCCCAGCAACCTGCTATATCGTACACACGATTAATATTAAGTACATACGCATGTTTTATAGTAGAGTCACTGAATATATCTTCTTTCGTCCCCGTGGTCCATTGATTTGACTGTATATGGCTCTACTTCCAGTAACATAACTTCATGCGCTCTATGGTCCATTAATGTGGCTTTATGTGAGTCTATGTCAATCAACATGATTTCATGCGACCTTTGGTAAAATACGGAGAACGTCACGCGGAAATTGTTCATAAATGTGACTTCGTCAGGCCTTTGACGCTTAATTTAACATCGGATAAAGGCATTGTTTGCTGATGATCTCGCCATTTGGAACACCGAGAAATATTCCATTTTGACATAAGCAAAGATCAACAGAGCGCTTCTCAGTTACATATTTAAGTATATTGCGAACTGCGGAGAATAAAGATAAATATACAGAATCGGTAGAGATAGAGGACAATATAGGACTGTTAGATACCAAGAGAAAGTGGACACTAACTGAAACAGTAGAGAAATACAAGAAACAAGATACTGGCCAGGCAAACAAGGTACACATACGAGGAGCTTCAAAATATTTCAGGAATAGTCGACTCGTGTTTGAATGAAAGATGATATTATGGAGAATATATATTTATAAGTTGGTAGTGACCTTGACGAAATGACATGGCAGACGTGACCTTCCCATATAATCTCGAACAGAAGTTACATAATTGTTGTTTATATGTCGTGCTCGCTGCATCGTCGGAATTGAAAATGACCTTGATTGAACAACGTACATCTGGGGTAGTTGTCTCGCCGCAGCGACTCAATTTCAACCAGTGTTCGTAAAGCGATCTCAGTCCCGCCAGGCGGAGCGATAGCGCGGGCTTGCGGAAAACGCTCGCCTGCCTTTCCCCATAGAGCGAATTGGGTGCGGTTTGTTGTAGCGGCTCCTCCACCGAGGTGCGCTCGTCTGGTCCGTATCAGGAAACGTGGTCCGTCCGTGGTGATTTATCTAAGGCTTATAGCAGAGCTCGACAGTACGTCTCGCTGGTGGTCCGACTCTCGCAAAGAGCTTGTGACCGGCAAATGGAAAGCAGGAATCGTTGCCTCGAGGCCCTGCGTTCTCCTACGGAGAAGGGCAGGCCGGCAGGCCAAATTGTCTCTAGTCCCAGTGAAATTCATCGCCGAGGTCGTTGGGATCCGTTCTGCACAGAGCGCTGCCATCCCTCCTCGAGCGAGCCCGGCCGGTCGGTCGTCTGGTGCGTGTGGGAGGCCCCTGTCAGGCGGTCCTAGTTCGACGGAGTGAGGGACGGGTGGAACAACCGTCCGTCCGTCCCGTCAGTCGGTCCCTGCGGACGTCCCAGTGAGGCTTTTTACACACCCTTCCTCCGCCGATCGGTGTGTGCTGTACGTACGTCTCCGACAGATATCTGGTTGATCCTGCCAGTAGTCATATGCTTGTCTCAAAGATTAAGCCATGCATGTCTAAGTTCACACTGTCTCACGGTGAAACCGCGAATGGCTCATTAAATCAGTCGAGGTTCCTTAGATGACACGATCCTACTTGGATAACTGTGGCAATTCTAGAGCTAATACATGCTTACCAAGCTCCGACCCTCGCGGATAGAGGGCTTTTATTAGTTCAAAACCAATCGTCGTTTCCCCTCGCGGGGTTGCGGCGTCCCCACTGGTGACTCTGGATAACTTTGTGCTGATCGCATGGCCTCATGTGCCGGCGACGCATCTTTCAAATGTCTGCCCTATCAAATGTCGATTGTACGTGACATGCCTACCATGTTTGTAACGGGTAACGGGGAATCAGGGTTCGATTCCGGAGAGGGAGCATGAGAAACGGCTACCACATCCAAGGAAGGCAGCAGGCGCGCAACTTACCCACTCCCGGAACGGGGAGGTAGTGACGAAAAATAACAATACGGGACTCTTTCGAGGCCCCGTAATTGGAATGAGTACACTTTAAACCCTTTAACGAGGATCTATTGGAGGCAAGTCTGGTGCCAGCAGCCGCGGTAATTCCAGCTCCAATAGCGTATATTAAAGTTGTTGCAGTTAAGAAGCTCGTAGTTGGATCTCAGGCGCAGGCGGGCGGTCCGGCTCGCGCCGGTTCACTGCCCGTTGTCTCCTGCTCTACCGTCTGCCGGCTCTCTCCCACGGGTGCTCTTCGCTGAGCGTCCTGGGTGGCCGGCGCGTTTACTTTGAAAAAATTAGAGTGTTCAAAGCAGGCCTCGGCTGCCTGAATAATGGTGCATGGAATAATGGAATAGGACCTCGGTTCTATTTTGTTGGTTTTCGGACTGGAGGTAATGATTAACAGGGACAAACGGGGGCATTCGTATTGCGGCGTTAGAGGTGAAATTCTTGGATCGCCGCAAGGCGAGCTACTGCGAAAGCATTTGTCAAGAATGTTTTCATTAATCAAGAACGAAAGTCAGAGGCGCGAAGACGATCAGATACCGTCGTAGTTCTGACCATAAACGATGCCGACTAGCGATCCGCAGGAGTTGCTTCGATGACTCTGCGGGCAGCTTCCGGGAAACCAAAGTGTTTGGGTTCCGGGGGAAGTATGGTTGCAAAGCTGAAACTTAAAGGAATTGACGGAAGGGCACCACCAGGAGTGGAGCCTGCGGCTTAATTTGACTCAACACGGCCAACACTGAAATGATTGACATGCCGAGACCACTTTTCTGGGGTCAAATATGGAACTGGTGCTGGATTTAGACCCTCAGAAATCTGGGGTTGTGCCCCCTGTGGTTCGGTCCATCTGCATCCAGTGCTCTGATAAAGGAATTGACGGAAGAGCACTATCAGGAGTGGAGCCTGAGGCTTAAATTAACTTAACACGCCAATGCTGTAGAATGACTGTCAAAAAGAGAGCACTTTCGTGGGGTTTAATAGTGAACATGTGCTGGTATTAGACCCACGGAAGACAGTTCAGTCTCCAAACCCCAAAATGAAAGAGCGCCTGCTACGGTAATCTGGTCTTCACCCTGCAGAAATCGCAGGTTCCAGAAACTTGGCAATTGACAAACTAAAAGCCCTCTATTGATACGGTCTGGCTAATATTGAACGGGTGCTGGAAATAGACCCTCTGAAGACAGGTCATTTTTACCCTACTAATGACAGGGCTTTGCTACGGTAATCCTGCTAAGCCCGAGAGGAGCCGCAGACATTTGGTTCACGTACTAGGCGGATAAGCCAACGAGGTGAGGGATTACGGCCGAACGCCTCTAAGCCAAAAATCCCGCCCAAAAGCAGCCCAGCACGAATGCAAAGGGAGGCTTTGACATGGTGGGGACCTGGGGGGCCACGCTCCAGCCCCGCCCGGTCAAGCCACAGAATGAGGTCTCTGCCGTCCGCTGATAAAAGCGGGCGGGAAGCTGCTCGATATTCACCCCATACGGCGATGAGGTATGAAATCATTTGTAGAAGACTTAGTTCTCGGTCGGGTGCCCTAAGCAGTAGATCAGCTACCTCACTGCGAACTGCTGAGACCCAACCCTTGACCATGAAATATGTCCGCTCCCTAGGCGGACAACATCTCCGTGCAAGACTAGGCTTGTCACCTGGTCAAATGCACTATTTCGAGAGGAATCACAGGTAGCGGACATTTGGTCCACGTGCTTGGCTGATAAGCTACCATCTGAGGGATTACGGTCGAACGCCTCTAAGCCAGAATCCCGCCCAAAATCTCAGCACCGCTGAGATGGGAGGCTACGACATGGCTGGGGCTTGTGTCCCGGCCCGATCGAGCCGCAGGAATGCACCTGGCAAAATGCACTCCTTCCTCGCTCTTTGCATCTGTCTGCTATCAGTCTTTCCAATGGACGCAGAAGAGATGCAGTCCAGCGGACATTGCACCTCCTGTCCTATGGTGACAAGCTCCCGGGTGGCGGGGAATGCTAGGCGTACCATCACTGCAGATGAGCCGAGAAAATAAAGCGAGCAAAAAGATACCTCACTCATATGCATATGCCACGTTTCTGGCAGGACGTGACGATCCTGGGAAAAAGTCACACTGGACTGCCTCTCTTCCGGGATAGTACAAACTAGTACATAGTCCATCATATCATTGCCAAACGCTATAGACACGAGTAGGGAAGACTCGATAGTCCTGCAAGACAACTTCCCAAGAGAGACAACTCTGACCAAAAACAACTGCTGCCTTGCAGTTAGGCTGGGGACAGCCAAAGGCTAAGGAGGGCAACCCTACAGAAACGCCTGTTGAAATCGGATGCACTGAGCCACTGGCTAACAAATTAAATCAGTGCAACGTAAATATCGATGTAAACAGCGTTCGATGAAGAAGAAGAAGAAGAAGAACAATGTACAAATGTCAAAATCTTTGTTTTGCTTGAGAAATCACCCTCAGAGAAACACACATTTCTAAATAAAGCATATGGTGATACCGCAATGAAGAAACCGCAAGCACTTAGAGTGGCGCAAAAGTTTCCATGAAGGTCGTGTTAGTGTCGATGATGATACACATAGTGGACGACCGTCAACCTCGATCAACAATGAAAACATTGAGCGTGTTCGAAACTTTGTGTGTGCTAACAGGACACTTAGTGTCTAGAAAATAGCCTCAGAAGTTGGAATATCAGTTGGAAGTTGCCACAGTATTCTCCAAATGAGCTGCACATGCACCGTGTTTGTCAATACATGGTTCGCAAAATCTTTTCTTCTCAACAGAGACAAACGAGATTGACCCTGGCAGGAGAACTTAAATCACAATTGCTGAGCAATTTTCTCAACAACATAATCACAGGAGATGAGACATGGTGTTTATTGTAGAATCCTCAGACAAAACATCAGTCCTCGGAATTGGAAATCACCAACATTTCCTCGGACACAGGAATTCGTTTGGACAAGAGCAAAGAAAAAGTTATGTTGGAAGTTTTTTTTCTATTCCCAGGGCATTGTCTACCATGATTTCATTCCTGAAGGCCGAACGGTTAACAAGGAAATCTACGTTGATATCCTCCGTCGTCTAAGAGACGCAATCAGAAGAAAACGACCAGAAATATGGAGAACAAACGGATTATGCTGCATGATAATGCGCCAGCACATCGATCCCTACTGGTGAAACAGTACCTCGCAAAGAACAATGTGATTACCTTGGAACATACTACATATTCTCCCGACCTTACACCGTCTGATTTTTTCTTTTTCCCTAGACTGAAACCGGCACTGAAAGGACAACGATTCAAGGATGTTGAGGACGTTATCACTAATGCGACAAGACAACTGAGAGAGGTGTCAAAGAATGGGTTTCACGAATGTTTCCAGAAACTATGAACGTTGGCTAAAGTGTGCAGTTGCCGAGGGAAGTGGCTTTGAAGGAAATGTAGTGTGGCAATTCTATTGTAACTTATTTCTATACCATCCACTAATTCCGGGAACTTGCTGAAGCTACCTCGTAGACACTTGGAAACAAAAGAGAAGACTGAAGCAACTGTCTCCACTGGATATTGCAAAAAAGCAAAACTATATTCACCATCTATCGAGGACAGAGAAACGGAATGCTTGTATTTTGGACCACACCCTTGAGAATATCTTTGCCTGCCAGTAATTAAAACACACCTGATAGAAAAGAACATCATTGCTGAGGAGCAAGCAGGGTTCAGACAGGGAAGAAGCACTACAGAACAGATATTTAATTTAAGGCTGCTAAGCGAGAAATATCTAGAACAGCAGCAAACACTGTATCATATGTTTGTTGATTTTTTTCTTCTTCTTCTAACGCTGTCAGACGTCGACCTTTGTTTTTTCGAAAAAAGCCCCATTCTTAGGCTGTCGACACTGCCGTAGAGCTTGTCTAGTGTTGCCACTGATGATGGCCACATCTGCTCCTCTGATTCTCGTATGTCGGGCAGTTTTGCAGCAAATGTTCAACGGTCAATTTCCCGGTACCACACGTGCATTCATCGGTGCCACCTATCTTAAATTTGTTGAATAGGTGGTACCTCAGTCTATTGTGGCCAGTGCGAAGTCTGAAGACCACGACCTGCTCTCTTCTGTTCAACTGGTAATAGGCATCGTTTTTTGTGTAGCCAGTATGTTCGGTTTCCCATTTGGTCATGTATCTAGCTCTAAATAAGCCGTTTTGACTCTTCGTATGTCACACTGGTATCTGGTTGTGGTAGTCTTGCACCTTCTTTTGCCAGTCTGTCTGCCTCCTCGTTGCCTTTGATGTTGCAGTGGGATGGAACCCATTGTATCATTACCCTTTTTGGTGCGGACTGCTGGCATAGTTGACAGAGTACTGCTCTTAAATCATTAAGTTCAGTGTTGATTTTAAGAAGGCGTTTGATAGGGTGTGGCATAAAGCGCAATGGGCAGCCATGAGGATGTATAAAATCAACTGAAATATTATAACGGTCCTTGAACACCTGTATGACAAGGAGTCCAGCGAAGCTCTTGTGAATGGGAGGCGAGGAGACTGGTTTCGCACATCAGTTGGCGGGAGACAGGGTTGTACACTCTCTCCAACTCTTTTCAATATATTCCTTGAGGGAATTTTTAGTGAGGCACTTGGAGGTCACGTTGGTACTGTCAATATAGGGGGCCGAACGATTACCAACCTTCGTTTTGCAGATGATATCGACGGGTTGGCGGGTTCAGAAGCAGAACTCCAGGAATGGATCAGAAGGCTCGATGAAACAGCTCTTGACTATAAACGCTGGAAATACCAAATTAATGAAAAACAACTCTGAGGGCTTCAACAGTAGGATAAAAGCTAGTGACCATGAACTATAAGTGGTTGACCGTTTTAAATATATGGGTTCGATTGTCAGCGATGAAGGATCAAAATCTGTGGTGTTGGCCAGAATAGCACAGACAATAGCGGCGCTTGCACGGCTTAACAAAATCTGGCAAGATAAACGGTTAGCACTATACACGAAAATACACTGGTCCTGTCAATATTCCTCTATGCTTGTGAGACATGGACAGTTGCAGCTGACCTTCAGCGAAGGATACAGGCCTTGGAGATGAGATTTTTCCGAAGACTTTTAAACGTCACGTACAAAGATCGAGTTACAAATGAGGAAATACGAGATATAATAACAGCAGCAATAAGGCCTTTTGACGACCTCTTGGCAACTGTCAAAAGAAGGAAACTCTCTTGGTACTGTCACATATCGAGATCAAAGGGTCTTGAAAATACGATCCTCCACGGAAAAGTGCAAGGCAGACGACGAAAAGGCCGACCCAAAAAGAGATGGGAGGACAACATATAAGAATGGACCAATCTCCGACCAGAAGAGGCACAGGCAGCGGTTGCTAACAGAGAAGGGTGGCGTGGGGTTGTGAGGATGTCTTCATGTGTGCCCCAAGAACCTCACCTGTTACGGGATGATTTGTCCTGATAGAAAAACAAGCCACTAAGGAGACTGCACCTACCTTATTGAAGCCATGTGCATTGGAGACAATCTCTAGCTACCTAGGATCGACAGTCCGGGTCTATACGGATGGATCAGCATTTAAATCTACCTCTTTTGCAGGGTATAGTATCTATATGAAATAGTCGGATGGGTCCATATATGTGTTTTGTGATTATTGCGGCGACAACCGCTCAAACGATGAAGCGGAGGCCGAGGCTATAAAAACAGCAGTTGAGATTGTGCAACACCAGTTGTTGTTTTTTGTTGTTTTTTTTTGCCTTCGCCTTAATTTCTCTAATCCCAAAGGCGGTGTGCGTTGCACTGTGGTTTTTATTTTGCGCCTGTCGGCCCAGTGCATCCGACTTCAGCATGCATTTTATGTAAGGGTCTGCTTCCTCCTGCATTTTCTAAGGGTTTGCTTCCCCGGGGTAACGGCCGGTGCTGTGATGGGGATCGAACCCAGCACCTTCTGGTTGTGAGCCGTGCCACTTAACCACTAGGCCACGCCGTCCCCTCAACACGAGTTTGACTTGGGAAGATTGATGACGATGGACACAGATTTTTAGTGACTCCAAGTTGGTTCCGGAGACGCCGAAGAACACAACAAACAACAAAAATGATATATTTTTGGTAAGGAAAAGGATGATTAACAATATTACCACTGCCCACGGGATTAATGTCACCTTGCAATGAATTCAAAGACAAAGAGGGCTACCAGGAAACGAGATGGCTGACAGATTGAAAAAACAGGATCATATAATCAACAATTAGATATACCCTGAGTAACCACACAGTAACACGAATTATTAAGAATAATACTAGGGCATTCTGAATGAACAAGTGGGCGACTGGGACCACAGGCCGCAGTGTATTTAGCGAAATGCTAAACCCAAAAAGTAATAATGTCATAAATGAACTACATAGAAGAGATGAAAGTCTCGTCTTTCCGTTCCGAACATGTCACGTCAGAGTCAATAGCCACTTGAACCGCATCAGTCCCCAGCGCCTGGCCTTGTGCAGACACTGCTCTCACCCTGATAAAACAGTTAGACACCTACTCATTGAGTGCAATGCGCTTGCCGACATGAGGAAAATACTCTTATAATCACTGTCGATAATTGCCATCACATGTTACGGGGAAGTGAAACAACTGAACAAGACATGTGTCTATATAAGAATGACATTAAGCTGCCAAGAGCTGGCATTCTCGGCAGCAATGACATAGCAACAACAACAACAACAACAACGCGTGCAACGGTCAATGTTTACCTTTAACTATCTTCGGTCTTGTTTTTAATCAGATCCGGAGACCTCAGTTGCCAATTACTTGCCTCAGTTACTTATTCAACTGTTTTTGCCAGATGTTTTGCTTACTCATTATTGCGTTTCCATGTGGGCTCCAGTATACTGTGCAGCTTGTTATTTAGTTAATGTATAATCTATCTACCTCAACCTATGATACTTAGCTCTAGCGTCCTCTAGTGCTCATATATGGGTGTTGGAGATAGATTGAATGCATATGAAAATTAATGTCTTGGACGTCTATTAGGCATTGGTAGGAAAGAATAAAATACGACAAAAAAACAAAAACAAAACTGATACATTTTTCCCATTGCTGGGGTAGCCGAGGGGTTTTGAAGACAGGACTACAGGCCGCTTCGCGACTGCTGTCGTCACGTCGTGTGCTGGCTATGTTTGTTTATTTCACCTCCAACAGAAAAACAACATATGCCATACTGAGGATTCAAACCGATGCCCTCCTTATCGATAGGCAGGCATCGAAACCATTCAGCCACGCGCTCCTCAATACGACTACAATCCAACCAAAATTATGTTTCTAATGCCATCAGAAAGAAACGATGGCCGCACAGCGGGTACGTGCTGCTAATTAACAATAATATACTCCCATTACAGGCGATTATGTGAAAACCTAACAGCAAATAAATCGTTCTAAATCTACGCACAACAATCACCAAGGAGATGGGGGTCTATGAAACATGCAAGAACTACAGAGAGTGGCGGCTGACTGACCGAACTTTGAGTTCTGTCTATGGCGCTGGAAGACCATAGATTGATATCCACCTTGCCTTTCTCTCTTTAATCTCCAACTGTATTTATTACTACATTCATCTATTTGGCTTGGCTTGGCTTCGTTCGTTCTCAATCTCCCACTACCAAACACTGAAAGGGCTTAAGTAGCAGAATGTAGTCCAAAGAACGGAATTATTTGTGTCGTAGTTTACAGCTTGACTGTGATATTTGCACCTTTCGGTCCAACACATCCGACTGTAGCAAACATTTTTAGTACCGAGTTAGCATTCCCTCTTCGATCCCTTCTCCTTAGTCAGACTGCCCTGCTGCAGTCTGTTATCCGGGATCACCGCGTGGAGGTGTAGAAGGGGCAGCTTTGGTTCGCTGGCCCTGACGCTAGCAGTCAGCTATGGGTCACTGACCACTGCAGCTCATGCGCTGCTCAGCATCTTGATCCCTTAATCATCTATTTGAGACAAAGAGTACAATGGAAGCACACACGTGAAGGTCTGCAATCTGGAGACAATGCCGCTCGTCACATACCATTATTAAATAAATCGAGCATATATTGTCAAGTCCCCGAGTAGTATATGTCCTCAACAAATACTTGCTAATGGGCCTATGGGTACTAATAGATCATACAGGTAAAGTAAGTGAGCAAGTCCAGGTAACAGTGAAAGAGGATAATGCAGTGTTAGGTATGATAAAAACAAATATTAAATATAGGAGCAAGGAAGCGATAGTCAAACGTATGAAACATTGGTTAGACCTAGATTAGAGTAGTGTGTACGTGTGTGGAGTCCTTATCATAGATGGGATATAATCATGCTGGAAGGGATACCAAAAAAATAGTGACAAAGCTGATAGTGGAATTCTAGAATTAGTTACAAGAAAAGACTCAGAAAAACCGGCCTACAGTGTCTAAAAAAGAAATGAATTCGAGGTGACATAATACAGGTTTATAAGATGACCAAAGGAACAGATAAATTAGACTATAACAAGTTTTTTTTCAAAATACAATCACCTACAAGAACAAGAGGGCATAGCTCCAAATTAACTAAAGAGAGCAGGGACAATTAATGCATTTAAGAATAGATTGGATGTACATTGCTTTTAGAGAAAGGAAATGTAAAAGAAGCTGGTTGTTTGCAGACTGCAGAGTCTTCTAAACCAGTGTAAAAACGTCAAGTTAAGTTAAGTCTTCCTGTCATGCGCAATGATTTCCAAGTCCCTTGCTACAGTCTTTCCTGCCGTGTTAAGGTTAGCTTCGACCTCCCTTCTCCGTGAATGTTTAGATCTGCTCCGACTTCACTTGCCCTGAAGATTCCAGAACAGTGACTGCCTTGCAATGCTATCAGCTGGTTTCTGTAATGTCTGGTATTTCCATTTCCATCTCCTTCTCTTTACGTAAAGTCTCACTGACATATGTTGGTTCTTTCCAACATTTTTGTTTCTGTGACTTAACCATACCATTTCACTCCCTCTAGTCGGTACAAACATCCATTTATGAATGATTGGCACTTTTCAGTTGTACTTTTCTATGTTCCCCACGCCACTTTGCCATACAATAGGACGAACTTGACATTGGGAGTTGAAGGTCTGTATTTTTGTGACGGACATAATTTCTGTCGATTTCCACAAATCCCGTTAACCAATAAAATTCTTTCTCGCCTTTAGAATTCTTCATTTGAAATCAGTACCTAAGATCGTGTATGAATTCCTTCTAGGAAAAATACATGAATCTACCTCGTATAGTTATGTGTCTCGCAGTACAATCTAATTGTGGTTAGATCTTTTATTGTCATAATCTATTTTTCCCCGTGTACCCTCAGACCTAACTTCAGTGCAGTGACCTATTCAGGAAGTTTGCTGCCATAGTTACAAGTCATATATTTTGACTTCCATTATGTGAGTTATAAACATTTGATCTATTTTGATCAAAAGCGATTACACTCAGAAAATCGCGATTCGGATATCAGACTACATATCGAATTGTCGATCAATATAGATCAAATGCAAGAAGCATTTTTGAACACTGTAGTCAGTTCTTATGAAATATGACTATTATCATCATTAGGTGTCATACCAGACGTAGTGGGAGTGGACTATATATATATATTACTTTGACTGACATAAGCCTTGTTCGTTCGTAAGCTTCACCTTTTCTTGCAAGTCCGCTTTCACCAAAGCTATTGTGTTATTTTGTGTGTTATATTATCGTCCGTTACAATAGTTCCTGGATTCAAACTTGTGTTATTTATTTACATAATCCAGATCATAATCTCAAATGATTTTGGTGTCTTTTTCTTTTGTTATGACCAATGTTTCTCTTTATGAGATTTTCAAACTTAAATCTTTTTCTTTACTGCTGTGTTTTTTGTGTCAACAAGATTTTGGTAATAATGACAATTTTCTTCAGCGCAGATGTCTATTATTATTTGCATAACGCAGATTGTAACAAATATGTCGTCCCAATAATATTTCTAAATGACTTTAAACTTTACCTTGTGTCTTCTAATTTTAATACAATCCACACCTTATAGTGCATTATGGGACACAGGTCTTCAACAACTACACGCCAAGTATTAATGGACTGGTCCTTCCGTACCAGATATACGCATGTTTTCCATGTTTTCTTCATGTTTGAGTCGGGCTCTTTTCTCCATGTATGTTTTGGTTTCCAGCTACTTCTCTTGTCCGACAACTCCAGAACAGAAACTATCTTATAATGTAATACAATAGTACGCTTAGGCGACCAGGGAACGTCGCATCGAATGACTATGTCCATGACCACGTCTGTTGGCCGCGTCCTATGTGGCCTGCAGTTCTGTTGGGGAGGTGGCGATCTGTTTACCCAGGTATTGCGAGGGCGGCTATAAGGACGTCTCCAGGAAGATCACGGCTTCTACTTGTAACTCACCCCCACATCCTGTCGCAGCATATCGTGGGCTGGGACTTCCCGGGAAAGGCGAGCAACGTGACCGAAGAGGGAGAGACGACGTCGATCAATCGTTGAGACAATGCCTGCAAGTTCAGTACGTCGAACTCCTTCACTGTTGGAAACACGTCACGTCACGCCAGACGATCCTGAGGATAAGCGTCAGGTTGCGCAGGTGGATGGCTTCAAGACGCTGTCGGTCCTGCTGTAGAAGTGTACAGGACCCGGTCCTGCTGTAGTAGTGTCTGTCCAGGACTCGGAGAAGCAGATGAGATCGGGGACAATGCAGGAGGAGTAAATACGAAGCCTGGTCTCCAAGGAGATCCTTCGCTGGAATCAGACTCTGCGGAGCGAGTGCATGGATGAAGCACCTAAGCCCATCCTACGGGTGATGTCGCGGTTGCTGAGGGCGTCATAGGACTGCCTACTGCCGAGGTAGACGAAGTCCTCGGTGGCAACAGGGTTGTCGTTCACGGTGATGCTCAGCGCAGAGGGATCTCTGCTGTTTTGAATGTTCCTCTTCGTCCAGGAATTGTGCAAGCTTATGTGGGTAGCCGATCGATTCAGTGCCTCTAGGAGGCCTACAAAAGCCTGAGAATCGTAGCCCGGTATGACGACGTTATCAGCGTAGACGAAATCGGTTTCCCGTGAGTCGCCGACGGGGACGCCTGGGTTGTGTGCAGAAAACTGTCTGAGGATCCAGTCAATGCGCAGCAGAAAAATGCAGGGGCGAAGACGCAGCTCTGTCGGACACCGGCTAACTTCCATAAGAGAGAAAACTCTGATCGTAAACAACTGCTGCCTTGCAGATAGGCTGGGGACAGCCAAAGGCTAAGGAGGGCATCCCTACAGAAACGCCTGTTGAAATCGGATGCACGGGGCCGCAAGCCTAACAAAACAGTGCAACGTAAATCACAGTATGATGGCAGTACAACCTATTAGAAAAACGTATGGCGCTCATCCTGAGGAGACCCGCCAGGCAGCGATAGCGCCGGGCCTCACGCCTCGAAGGGGCCCACCCTTGACTACTGGTGGTCACCCACCCATGTGTCGTGGAGTCAAGGCACATGGCTATGGGGCAACGTCTATTGGCCAAAACCTCAAGACCCTCAAAATACTACAGTGGAATGCGGAGGGAGTCATTAACAAAAAACTTTCCCTAACACACCACCTGCATGAAGGTAAGATTGACGTGGCATGTATCCAGGAAACGCACCTCAACAATAACCATAAATTCTCAATCAGAGGATATCAGACCTTCCGTCTAGATAGAGAAGGCCACAAAGGAGGGGTCCTGATACTGACCAGAAACTGCATACCGAGTAGCGCGGTACCTGTCAATCACACCGGACAAGCAGAAATTGTAGGAGTTGACATAATGGCTAAAGAGACGAAGCTCCGCATTTTCAATCTGTACGGACCACCAAACAGAGACCTATCGCTCTCGAGTATGGAGGTCAGAGACTCCAACTGCATAGTAGTTGGAGATTTCAACAGCCACTCGGAGAGATGGGGATACTCTGACACAGACAGTAGAGGTGACGAAGTGGAAGATTGGGAGATAGATGCAAATCTCTCCCTAATCAATAGGCCGGAGGATAGCCCTAGCTTCTACTCAAGAACATGGCATACCACCTCGACTCCAGATTTGGCCTTCTCCACACAGGACATACACTATAAAATAGACCGCCAGGTGCTAAACCAACTGGCAGGTAGCGACCACAGGCCGATCAGGCTAACCATTGACATGGAAGTAGGCCCACAGGAAACAAAACCGCTCCCACGTTGGAATTACAAACGAGCCGACTGGGACAGATTTGCAATCCTGACAGATGGGCTGTGTGAAACCATCAACACACAAAACACCAAAATGAAGCCCATGGTGGAGAGCCTAAGCAAGGCAATAATGCAAGCCGCCACTGAAACCATCCCAAGAGGAGCTAGGAAAAACTATAAGCCCTACTGGAATGATGAGTTACAGAAAGTGGAAGATGCAGTGACAAATGCTAGGAACATGGCAGAACGAGAAAAATCCATGGAGGAAAACATCGCCCTCAAAGCTGCAGCGGCGAAGTACAAACACACTCTCAAGCAAACAGCAAGAGAAAGCTGGAAAAATAAAACGGAAAGTCTGAACCTGGACAAAGAAGGGAACAAGCTATGGAAGCTAGTCAGAGCCATGAATGACGAAACCTCATCAAATAAACAAATTACTATCAAGCAGGGCGAGAACTTGATCACAGGTAAGAAAGCCGCAAACGCCTTTGTCGATCACTATGCCAGAGCAAACCACATCGAGGTCCCTGCAGATAAGCATACAGACATTAGCGAAGAGCTAAAGGGACACGAAAACATAAATACGGCTCCGGAAGAGCACATGATGGCCAAACTTACAATGCGCGAAATGGAAGAGGCTATGAGAACGCTAAGGAAAAGGAAATATCCCGGAAAAGACGGGATAACAAACGAAATGCTGATGGGGCTGGGCCAAACAGCGAAGAAAAAACTACTATCAGTCCTGAACCAAAGCTGGAAAAGGGGTATTGTACCCCAGGCATGGAAAGATGCAATACTGGTACCAGTACCAAAAACAGGCAAGGACAAAACAGATTCAAATGGATACAGGCCCATTAGCCTACTGAGCTGTGTCGGCAAGCTGATGGAACGGATGATTAACACCAGACTGATGTGGCATCTGGAAGAAAAACGAATACTAATTCCACAGCAAGCCGGCTTTAGACAGCACAGATCCACTGAGGACCAGGTCAGAACGGCCAGAGTCCAAGTACAAGGGCAGATGAGCAAAAAGGTGACACTCGAGCAGGGAGTACCCCAAGGGCGAGTACTGTCACCCACACTCTTCCTGGTATATATAAACGATATTACAGAGAATATACCAAGAAGAGTCCATAGCTCAATGTTTGCAGACGATCTGGCTATGTGGACCTCTGAAAAGAATCTCACCATAGCAAGAAATCGGATGCAGACGGCCCTAACATCGCTGGAAGAGTGGGCGAACTCATGGCTGGTCAAAATAAACGAGGAGAAAACCACGTGCACAATATTCTCGCTCTCTTTAAAACCCCAAAGTACCAAATTAAGTCTGAATGGCAAAATCCTGCAGCCAAACGACAACCCAACCTATCTGGGAGTCACATTTGATCGGCGCATGACATGGAAAAGTCAGATTGAGAGAAACCGAATGAAAGCCAGAGAAAGAATGGCGATCATGAGGAAACTTGCTGGCACAAGCTGGGGAGCAGACGAAGGCATACTAAAGAAACTATACACTGGAAGAGTGAGACCAGTTCTTGAGTATGGCATTGCGGCATGGACAACCGCAGCGAAGGCGAACTTCGATAAAGTTAACAAACTTCAAAACCAAGCCATGAGAATTATAACAGGTGGCATGAAGTCAACGCCAATTGTAGAACTTGAAAAGATTACAAAATTGCAATCCATGACCGATAGAAGAGACTGCAGAGCCCAGCTGCAGTCAGAGAAACTCAGAAGACTGACGGACCATCCAATGTACCATAGACTAAACAATTTGGGAAATGGGAAACTAAAGCGGAGAAACTTTGCAGAAATAGCCAAAGCAAAGATGCACGAAGATCCCATAAACGCACTAACAACACCAAAACCCATCACTACTGTACGAAAACCTACTTGGAGGCAGGATATATTTCCAGAGGTGGTAGAAAATATACCAGGTATTGCAAACAAAAACTGCCAGAGTGAAAAAGAAAGGAGAGACACTACCCTAAGCTTCATAACGAAAAGCTACCCAAGCATGGACTGGACCCATGCATACACCGACGGTTCTGTAACAAACACTACACAGAACGGAGGGGCAGGAGCATTCCTGAACCTACCAAATGGCAGAAAAATAACACTGTCATTCGCTACTGGTAAGTACACAAGCAATTTCAGAGCAGAGGCAGAGGCACTGAGGGCGGCAGTGGAAGAAATGGTAACACACAGTGAAAATGAGAGCCATATAGTCCTGCTGACAGATGCTCTCGAAGTAGTCACAGCGCTAAAAAGCCAGAAAAACACTGAGCTTAATGACTTAAGAGCAGCACTCTGCAAACTGTGCCAGCAGTCCGCACCAAAAAGGGTAGTGGTACAGTGGGTTCCGTCACACTGCAACATCCAAGGCAACGAGGAGGCAGACAGACTGGCAAAAGAAGGTGCAAGGCTACCACAAACAGATACCAGTATGACGTACGAAGAGTCAAAACGGCTTATCAAAGCCAGATACATGTCCAAATGGGAAACCGAACATACTGGTTACACCAAAAACGATGCCTATTACCAGTTGAACCGAAGAGAGCAGGTCGTTGTCTTCAGACTTCGCACTGGCCACAACAGACTGAGGTACCACCTATTCAACAAATTGAAGATAGGGTGTACCGACGAATGCCCGTGCGGTACTGGTAAAATGACCACCGAACATCTGCTGCAGAACTGCCCGACATACGAGGATCAGAGAGAGCAGATGTGGCCATCACCAGTGGAACTGCAAGACAAGCTCTATGGTAGTGGCGAGAGTCTCAGGATGACCGCCGCTTTTTTCGAGAAAATAATGGTTACTGTCTGACTGTGTACGCAGAAGAAGAAGAAGGACACCGGCTGATGTAGAGAACTCCTCTGTGAGATCTTGCCCGTGGTCCTGTCAGACACCAGATGATGTAGAGCTCCTCTGTGAGATCCCGTTCGTATTTTGGCGATAGTGTGACTGAAGCTGCTCAATTAGGTTCAGCAGGGTGCCTGGAATACCCAAGCATTGTAACGTCTTCCATAGCGCGTGTCTGTCCACCGAATTGTAGGCAGCCCGTAGGCCGACGTATGCGATGTGGAGAGGGAGGTTAAACTAACGGTGCAGTTCTGCGAGGAGGCGGAGAGCGAGAATGGTGTCAATGGTGGAGAGAGAAGCTGTGAGGCCTGCCTGTTGAGGGCGACGATGCCTCATAGAAAGGGGCTGCAGTCTGGAGAGGAGCACATCTGCGAATACGTTGCCGGGGACGGACAGTAAGGTAATAGAACTGTAAAGGGTGGTGGTCATCGGCTCCAAGGCGTACTTTAAAAACTGAAGAATGATATTGTCGGGGCCCGTGGCTCTGTCGTCTTTCTGTTTTTCTATTGCTGAACCTCAGCGATGGTAGGGGCATCATGGCTGGTTTCAGCATCAGGAGTTGCTGTGAGAGACTCACGGAGTAGATCTGGCGAGGGGTAGCGGAAGAGTGGTTCAAGGATGCGTTTTGCGTTGTAATGTTTAATCCACCCGCTAGATATTTCGTCTCTTGTGGTGCATGGCAATTCGGGGGGAGGGGGGGGGGTGCCGGGGAGACGTTGGGAGGGATCGGATCTGAGAGCCTTTATTGCGCGGTATCTCGCTCTCATGTCGTTGCGCACTGGACCTCCCTCGACGCTGTCGGCTATGGAGTTGAAGTGGTGTGCAAGGTCCTTCTTGGCGGTTGTCCGGAATTTGTTTTGTAGGCGTCACCGTTCCGAGTGGTCACCCCTGGCTTTCGCCAGGATTGCTTTTCATCTAGGATTGATAGGGTGGACACTGTCAGCCAAGGTTTCCCAATGTTCTTCCTATGACCCTGAATTGTGTCGGTAACTTCGTGGATGGCTAGGGAACGATGGGTCAGGCAGATTTAGAGTCATCAGGAAGGGTACTCAGAGCGGCGAATTTGCTGTCCATGGATGCGGCATATTAGGCTGCCAGACTAGGTTTGGTACGCAGGGATTCCATGTCGAATCTGGCAACTGATGCAGGCTTTTTGTGGTATCTTTGCAAAACAGCCGCACATGTCATGAGGAGAAGATGATCAGTGCTTGTTGGGGCCTCGGCTACACACTAGCCACGAGGAGAAGGTGATCAGGGGCCTCGGCTCCACACTAGCCATGAGGAGAAGATGATCAGTGCTTGTTGGGGCCTCGGCTACACACTAGCCACGAGGAGAAGGTGATCAGGGGCCTCGGCTCCACACTAGCCATGAGGAGAAGATGATCAGTGCTTGTTGGGGCCTCGGCTACACACTAGCCACGAGGAGAAGGTGATCAGGGGCCTCGGCTCCACGCTAGCCACGAGGAGAAGGTGATCAGTGCTGGCAGGGGCCCCGACTCCACAGTGAACTCTGTACGATCTGATACCTGGGTTTCAGCTCCTTTCTGGTTCTATGATCATTTGAGATCCATGTGAATCCGTGGGATGCCTTCCGTCTGAACCAGGTGCGCGCTATCCTGATCACAAAAGAGGCGGAGGTGGAGATGAATCTGAACGTGTTGTCTTTCGGCGTTCCACTACCGTATGGGCCCACGATGGACTGCAGGCCCTTCCGGTAAGTTCCGGGCAGTGGCGTTGAATTCACCGAGGATGACTAGCTCGTCGTGACGAAGAAATGTCTGGTTGGAGAACAGGGCAGTTGGGAGTTAAACATGTCCTTCCGGTCCGTGTGGGAGACAATCCGTAGGGGCATATACAATCAAGATGGGTGTTTCCGTGTCTTTGTCGCCCTCTAACGTACATAAGTCTGTCTGAAATCAGGTGGCAGGGGGAGAGGTTATCTTTGGAAGGCTCACGTAAGGCGAGGGCGACGCCATTATGGCGGGATTTACCACGGAATCAAGGAAGAGAGTATCTCCGCTGTGAATTGTCCGTCACCCAGAATTCTGGCCTCGGTGATACCGGCAATGGTTATGTCGGTGAGTGATGTCCAAACAATGTATTGTGGTTATGGGAAAGGCAAGACACACACCGACAGATGTCATTCCCCCTCCGATGCCTTTTGGGATACCTGTTTACGGGAAAGACTTCAGAGTTAAACCCTAAGTAAAAATATGTATCTTGTGCTATCTCCAGTCGTCTCGATAATGTCTTGCCACTGGCCAAATGTAGCTCAGGTCGAGAGAGTGAGGCTGGAAAAAGGAACGGTTTCTTCCTTACTTTAATCCAAATCACCGCGCAAGTCATCCATCTCAGTGGACACAGCAGGTGAAAAGACTGTCCACACAGCTGAACACATATAATATTCTGCATCACGTGCGATGGACGAACATAACTCATTATTTAATGCTTAATTTAATTAAATATCCTTTGTTAGAGATACTTTTATGAATACAATTAACTTAGATTCACATTGCAAGCGATGATGGCGTAACCATCAGATGGCTGTGTTTTAATGATGTAACTTGTGCTGTATTTGGCCAGAGCTCATTTGACACCATGAGTCGTTCGAATCCAACTCTGTTTTCGTTCATATATTTGAAAGACGAGTACCTTACTTCTCGACCACAGCGACTATATCATGTGATGACCGAAAATCATCATGGCTAACTACTTCTTTCAAACGTTCCGACGCAAGTTCTGAGAGCCACATGTGATGTCAGCTAGATTAATGGGATCTAAATTAGCTAATGCCAACATGAATACACTGACATATCTATAATGTATGGACACATGATTGACAGGTCTCTGACATTACTCAGCTGACAAAACACGCGCAGTTTGAAATATGAAAATTTTAGAAAATAATTTAAACCATGATTAAAATGTTGACGAAGAGATTATTAACACATACAGATGCCATTTCTGGACGCAACCCTAACTAGCTAACTGGCCTGCCAATGAGAACAACAGACAACAGCAGAATAACAGGACAACATTAATGTCAGATACACGTGTAAGGATCAGACCACATTAATGTCAGATACACGTGTAAGGATCAGACCACATTAATGTCAGATACACGTGTAAGGATCAGACCACATTAATGTCAGATACACGTGTAAGGATCAGACCACATTAATGTCAGATACACGTGTAAGGATCAGACCACATTAATGTCAGATACACGTGTAAGGATCAGACCACATTAATGTCAGATACACATGTAAGGATCAGACCACATTAATGTCAGATACACGTGTAAGGATCAGACCACATTAATGTCAGATACACATGTAAGGATCAGAATTGAAGGTGCAAGATTGGCGTTCCTGACACTTAACAAAATATGGAGATCCAGAGCCATCAAGATTCAAACTAAAGTTAGAATATTCAACGCCAGAGTCAAGTCGGTGCAGCTGTGTCGAACGGAGACATACAGAGCGACCAATGGCATGCAACAAAGACTTCAGTCAATCCTTAACAGATGCCTACGAAGTAAAATGAGCATAAAGTGACAGAACATGGTTCCAACAACAGTCGCTGGAACCGCACGTTTGGGGAGGAAAATGGGGCTGAATAAGGCATACGCTGCGATAAGCCACGTCCAACATAGCCAGACAGATTTTTACATCAAATCCTCAATTGAAGAGAGAAAAAGATGGGGGGGGGGGGGGGGTGAGGTGGTAGATCCAAACATAGACGGAGAAGATCATGTGAGAAGAAACTAAAATTAAATGATTACACATGGAGCGAGGCAGAAGGAACTAAGATTACATGATTACACATGGAGATAGGCAGGAGGGACTAAGATTAAATGATTACACTTGGAGAGAGGCAGATATAGCTGTCCAGGACCGTGTATGCTGACGGGATGTTGTCAATATCCTGATAGGAGTGACGAGTTTTCATTGATTGATTGTTTGATTGAATAATTGATTGATTTGTTGATTGATTGATTGGTTGATTGATTATTTGATTGATTAATTATATACAGTTGTGGATAAGGCATTATCAGAACAAATATGGCGAAGAATAAAAATGTTAGACGTGGAAAGAGAATTTATATTAAAAGTAGAAAAAAACATGGTAGGAAATATAAACTATAAACGAAGGGATTCAATGAAAACTGGAATAAGTGAAAACGAAAGTAAATGAAAAAAATCAATAACAAAGAGGACTAAAATGGCAGAATTTGAAGCATGTGAAGCGGAACAAGAACAAGAAGAAGGAAATAGGAAGAGATGGGGAAGGACAACAATGAATAATAGAGGACAAGGAGAAATAAGAAGTAGGTAGAAAAGAAATTAATGGACAAATTAATTAGAGGTGGAAAAAAAAGAACACGAATTAGCAATAGAAATAATAATAAAGGAATTTTGAAAGTTCAACTAGATGCATTAGACAAAAGCGGATGTACGAGGAGTGTTCAAATGAAACCGGACCAAACTGCAGCTAGTGAAAATTCGTACGATGCGCATGATGACGTCACTTCTGGTGTAAACAGCACATACCAACCGTCAAGTTTACAAAATGGCATCCTCCGACTCATAGTTTCCTCAGCAGACCGTAGAAAACATGGCGGGTGTGATACGGAATACTTCCAGAGTTGATCAGCGAGCGCTGAAACTGTTTCTAACAGCTGACAGATGTCGACTAGTTGATATTCATCGCATAATTCAGGCAGTGTATGGTGACAACAGTTTGTCGAAGACAACAGTAAAGAACTGGACAACGATGTCTAAAGATGGACGTGAGTTTAACGAAAGATCTTCCGAGACCAGGTCAGGCGCATATTGTTGCGTTAACTCACGTCCTTCTTTAAACATCGTTGTCCAGTTCTTCACTGTTGTCTTCGACAAACTTTTGTCACCATACACTGCATGCATCCTGTCAAGTGGTCGACATCCTTCAGCTGTTAGAAGCCGAATCACCGCTCGCTGATCAACTCTGGACGGATTTCGTATCACACCCGCCATGTTTTCAATGGTCTGATGAGAAAACTATGAGTCGGAGGATAATGACATTTTGCAAACTAGACGGTTGATATGTGCTGATTAGACCAGAACTGACATCGTCATGTGCACAGTACGTATGTTCAGTTGGTGCAGTTTGGTCCGGTTTCATTTGAACACACCTCGTAACAGAATAATGGTGACAAGATGATGGAAAAGGAAGAGTCAACACGTCCAATGTAATAAGAGAGTAGAAAAACAGAGAACAACACAAATGAATAAGAAAATAGAAGATCAGGAATGATAATGAAGATTAACAAGAGTCGCAGTCTTGGTGTTAGTCAACCTCTGTAATTCTGCAGAGTCGCATGCCAGTGTGCATGTCCTATCTCTGTCGTGAGCTGGATGTAGCCAGGAGGAAGATTTCATGATTAGTGGGTTAGGCTCGAGCAGCGTATTACACTGCTGCGTTGGGACAAGTGACACGTAGTGTGGCTAACAGATGTGCCAGTCTATCTTAATAGACTCAAACACTAGAGTACAGTAGACCCGCAGCCTGTTAGATGTCATTTATGCCGCTCTTAACAAACCACCTTACCACACCGGTGTTACGTCATGTCACAATTTAGTGGCCTCTTACATAATGATCTATGTAGGGTAGTGGTGCTATTTTTTAACTTGACATGCACAAAGACCCCGGAGAACCATACCACACAGTTAGATAATACCAGTAGAATAGAAAGAAAGTCAGAGAGAGAGAGAGAGAGAGAGAGAGAGAGAGGTAGAGAAAGAGAGACAAGATAAACGAGCAGGTAGAAAATAAGGAGACAGGAAAATACAATAAAGAAAAACAAAATAACAATAAAGTTTAACAAGAACAAAGGTAACGCAATGAAACAGTTGAAAGCGACAGAAATAAAGAAAGGATTAACTTAGCAGCGAAGAAATAAATAGCGGGACAAGAATAATCGAAGTAAGAAAGAGAGAGAGAAGTAGCAAAGTGAGGCGATGATGGAAGAACACGAAGACAAAAGAAACGAGGAAAAGAAATACGTGCATTTAGAATGTTTTAAGAAGTAGCAGAACAGGAAATAATAATAATTAGGTAAAATAAAGAGAGGAAAACATACGCGAAAAAAACAAGAAGAAAAAAGAATAATGAGAAGAAGAAGAAAGTAAACACTCAATCAGAATCCATCCGAAAATGACGAAGCAAGCAGAAAGAGAAGGACGAACAAAGGAGTGAGGAGAATAAAAGGACAAGAAAGAAAGAAGAAGAATAATGTTAATCTATTAAACCATGTGATTAAATCATGACCTGTTAGTATCCGTACTGTGTTCTTTTATATGTGTTCGTTTGAACGAGTATCTTCCACACCCCTTCCAGGTTCAGGTAGCAAAAGACAATGTATATCAATACAAACTCGCCATGCACACAAGCAATAAAATCACGCCAGAGTAGCAATGAGATGGAACATAAAAGAAATGTAGTGACCTTAATGGAGGCGATTGCAGGATATCGAGTAAGTCTTTGATCAGGTATCAATGGCTTCAAAGTTTTGAATCGATAAGTTGTGCCCTGGTTCTAGTCAGTGTTTCTCATAGTGTGATACAACAGCAGCCATATGGATCCACGACCGTTCCAAATATTGTCAAGAATCGTCTAATACGTGGTCCACGAGTCTCTATGGGTCCCTAGGGGGTCTTTGTGTATGCCATGTTCAAGAATAGCACCACTGCACCTTCTTTGTCATCGATCAACTGGTGTTATACTTCTAGTCCGGTGAGGTTCACGAAGGAGACTGCGTTTCAGGTCTTCGCCACCCCCCCCCCCCCAGTTTTTCGAGCAAGGTCGGCTCCCCCAAGCCAGACTACCTCTCTTTGGTCTGCATCTGTAGGGCAGTTCTGCAGAATATGTTTTGGTGTTTGCTTGGGTGCTCCACAATCGCACGTGGCAGTGTCTTTGAAACCCATTCTGTGGAGGTGGCTCTTGAGTCCACAATGTCCCGTTCTGAGTCTGAATATCTTTTTCTGTCCATCTCTGCCGAGTTTGTCTATGCTACACTACTGCATCACAGAGAGCGTGTTGTAAGAGACGATTAACTGTATGACATGGCATAATACCGACCATGGTTAGGAAGTTAGTTAAGAGCAGCATAGATGGCGCCTAACAGGCTGCTAGTTTAATTTGCTCTAGCGTTTGAGTCTATTAAGATGACTCGCACATCGGTTAATCATCCTCTGCGACACTTGTCCCGAAGCAGCGGAGTATTAAGCTGCTCGAGCCTAGCCCGTTTAGAATCAATTACCCCCTCCGACTACATTAAGGACATGCCAGAGCTGGTACCTGCAGAGAGACATCTGATCCTGTAGAAGTACAGGTGGTTGGTTGGTTGGTTGACTGCTAATGCCCACAATGGGTTGGAAACCCTTTTGTACGCTCTGAAAAGGACGGAACTTGTGGCAGATTGCAGTAGCTTTCCTGGCATCCCGAGCGTGCTGATGAAGTGGATCGGGATCCTCCAAGTGGTTTTGCAATGTTTGGCTTCATCTGCGTGTCACTTACTACTACGGGGATCACATTGAACCTCACTTTGTTAGCCAGACTGTTATCCTCTATAGCAACCCATTTCCAGGACGACCAACGAGGAGATCAGGTGAGGGTCTTGGCCAATATATTACTCCTGACCGTGGCTAACATTATTTGACTAGTGTGTTTTGCCTGACCAGACGTTAGCCTCAAAGTACAGGTCGACTAAGACTAAGATTGTAGTCAAATACCAGGCAATAGTCCGCAGGTACATTTTTAAAAAAAAACAATTTTGGGGAGGGCGTGGGCTAGTGGTTAAGTGAGACGGGCACAACCATCACAGCACCGGCCGTTACCCCAGGTAAGCAGACCCTTAGAAAATGCAGGAGGAAGCAGACCATTACATAAAAAAGCATAAGTCGGATGCACTGGGCTGACAGGCACAAAAATTAAAACATAGTGCAACGCACCTCCTTGGGGAATAGAGACATGAAACGCACACAAAACAAACAAACAAAAATCAAATTGGTCGTTCTCTTTTAATTGTTTCTGACTCACTCGTCTCTCAAAGCGATGAACGGTAACCGTGGGCGATCTAATTTAAAGCGACACCTGGTCACAAGGGAATTGGTACCAGAGTACCTACATCCTGAGTTACCTCCAATCCTCTTGACTTATATCTTGCGACTGTTCCAATGCAGCTCGTTACCAGAGAGTGAGGTTGATTACCACTGCAACTCTGTCTTCACAATAATCCAAATACAATACATGTTACATCATCAAGCCATGTAAGGTGAGTGAGCAAGTCCAGCTAGCCGTGAAAAGGCAAATGCAATGTTAGGTATGATAAAATTAAATATTAAACATAGGAGCAAGGAACTGATAGTCAAACTGTATAAAGCATTAGTTAGACCTAGATTGGAGTACTGTGTACAAGTATGGCTTTCTTATCGTAGATGAAACATAAACATACTGGAAAGGATACGCATAAGAGCGACAAAGCTGATAGTGGGATACCAGAATTACAGTTATGAGGAAAGACTCGGAAAAATCGGCCTACAGTGTCTAGTAAAGAGAAGAATTCGAGGTGAAAATACAGGTTTATAAGATAATCAACGGAAAGTGTAAGTTAGACTATAACAAGTTTTTTTTCATCAAAATACAACTGCATACAAGAAGAAGAGGGCATAGTTACAACAACAATTGTAAAAGATCCAGATTAGATACTAGAAAATATTTAAAAGATCCAGATTATATACTAGAAAATATTTAAAAGATCCAGCTTAGATACTAGAAAATATTATTTTTTTTAGTCAGAGTGGTGAATGCTTGGAATGCATTGGCACAATCATTATTGGAGGAAGGGTTAAATAATGCGTTAAAGTGTAGGTTGTATTAGCATAGATTTCTTTTTAGATCAAGTGAATGTAAAAAAAACTGGTTGTAAAATACTATGCATATTGTTCTAAACCATTATAAAGACTTTAATGTTGAGTTTGATAATGTCGCCATCATCGCTTGAGATGGGCAACTAACTAACCTTTTCTGACTATCGGGAGGCCGAATGTTTCGGATTTTAATCTTCTCGTCGGATGGGAGCGGGTTCAAACGTCAGTAAGGATCTAGGATAAGATTGCACCTCGACTGTTTGGTGTATAATTCACACGACCTGCTATTGTTCAGGCCACGACACATTCAACCGTGACTATTTGACAATATGTTGGTTAAATTAAAACGGCGATTTCCTTGTTCTGATTTGCAGCCATGCATGTTGTTCAGCTTTGAAGTTGTGTAGTAATCTTGATAGTGTTTCTATTCTTGTCTTAACTACCTACGAGAATGACTCATTTCTTTGTGAGCGTTAAGTTCTGTGCTTTTGGCATTTTGTCTATCACGAGCCGGTGCAAGTGGTTTATAGCCAATCTTATATAACGCTAGTTGACCCAAGCAATGAGGAAAACACGTTGTCATATTAGGTTGTATAAAATGAGAGTTGTAATTTGTATGATATATGAAAACTTTTCAAAACATATACATGAATCGTGCGTCTCATTGGAAACGACTTTTCAGTAGGACAATCTTGTGACTCACTCATTAAGCACTACTGGCCCATCATGGATCATATTAAACATTGGGAAAATAATGTCTAGCGTCATGCCCAGGATGTGGAAAGTACATTAGCCATAGACTGATTATTTCATATCTTCCCCAATCAAAAATAAACCCACATACAACAACAGCAACAACAACTTCAAGAAACAATAACTTACAAAAACAAACTTCAGAAAATATCTTCAGAAAGGACTAACATTTGTTCGTGTTATGTAAGTATGTGATCACCATTTGCTTGATCAGGGCAAAGACTGGTTGTAATGTGATCTCTCCATTTGACTCTAACCTCTGCAGTTCTCTTCATTGCAGACTAAGTACGTACTTTAATGTCCCTGCATGCCTGAGATGAGTCTTGGACGTCCTCTCATTGGATCCTGCCCTCTAGTATCTTATGTAGAAGACTTTCATGTCTCACATTGTGACCCAGCCATTATGTTTGTATCCCATGCAATATTTGTCTTTGTGCGCCCAGATCCGTGAGTACATTGTCATTGGATCTTCTTTCTGTCCAACTCACTCTTTCCATTCTACAGTAGCACCACATTTCAAACGCTTCCAAACTTTTTTTCATCCTTCTTCACTAAAGTCCATGTTTCAGCCACATACAGTGCACTTGGCCATATATAAGTGGCGATTATTCTTTCTTCAGTTCTTTCTTTGTGGTTAACAATTTTTGTTTTTCTTTGAAGCCCTTTTTTGGCATTGCATTCCTTGCCTGAATTTCTGTCATATTACGTTCACATTCTGTTATAATTTTCCCCAAATATGTAAGCGTATGTATTTGTTCGATTATTTCTCCATTGATGAAAATATTTATTTGCCCATGTTGCCTTGATATTACCAACGTCTTCGTCTACGATGCATTTATTTTAAATGCCAACACTTTGGCTGTGCTGTGACAGCGAGAGGAAGGTAGTTGGAAGGCGAAGTCCATGACCTTCTGTCATAAATTGTAAATAGCTGACTTGAGATAATTGTAGCAAGGCTAAGTGAGGTATGCATGTTCCATATACACATTGAAGCTGTAGCAAGGCTAAGTGAGGTATGCATGTTCCACACACACATTGAAGCTGTAGCAAGGCTAAGTGAGGTATGCATGTTCCACACACACATTGAAGCTGTAGCAAGGCTAAGTGAGGTATGCATGTTCCACACACACATTGAAGCCAACTTGTATTTGCTTCTCGCTAGTAAAATACGAGTATTTTTATAACGTGATCATTGATAAGCTATTAATCAGTTTTTGAGTGATGAGTATTATCTATCTGCACAAAGTATATTTCAATATACAATTACCGATTTGAAATCTTCGCTCCAAAAAAAACAACAACCTCATAAGCTATGGACATTAGTTCTTACGTTTGCCAAGCGCAGCAGAAAAATTCTAGTGCAATTTTTCAGCTTAAGAAGAAATAACAAAATATAGACGCAGCAGAATGAAATATCACAGACTAAGTGACCTGGCTTTAGCAGCCATAAAAACACGACCTCGATCCGGGGGGAATATCTATGATTTGATTTGTGATGAGTTTACCAAGAAGGAGTGCAGTGCCGATTTATAAGTTAGGAAATGTTTATAAAAATAAAATTAATTAATTTGAAGAAAACATATGTTAAAGAAGTAATATATTAATCCATATGACATTTTCAAAATTTAAATATGAAATAGTTTTATTTGTGCTCCAAATATGAGAACTTACAGAAGT